>JALGPY010000012.1:11073587-12415254 GCA_023055425.1 Linanthus parryae | reverse complement strand
CCTTAATTTTTTTTCATGTGAATTGTGATCCCAAAAAAACCCATATCTCGTAACTGGATCTTCTCTATGACGCTTTAAAAACCTTCTTTCTGCCTGAAGGGGACTGGTCTTTGTTGGAATAGGTGCACTAAAGGCAATCTAGATTTAGTATGAACATTGTTTGGCTATAATATTCATTTATTATTTATGGATATATTTACTATAATGAAGTCCTTATATTACAATGTGTTGTTTATATTAATATCCCTACTCCATTATATTTATTAACGGGGCAATCACCATAACCTAGTATGTGGTAGATTGGTATGGAGATATCAAGTCTAACACATGGATATGCATTAGGATTAATGGCATACTAGATTGACCAACAACGAGAAGGCTACGTTAGATTATGTCAAAGTCACAAGTGCTTCTCGTGGTGCTAATGGTATTGTAATTCTTAGACTTGAAGTCACTAGATACTCTAGTTATGAAATATCGTGCTTTGATATTATCAAACATTACACTGTAACTAGGTAACTATAAAGATAGCTATCGGGCATGATTGGAAGTAAGCTGGCAGATGGTAGTGATGTAGAGAGGATTTGTCCCTCCTACATAATGGGAGCAAATATCCATGGGCCACTCGAGGATGATGCTTATTAAATGTCTGGCTAGACTCAGATAAATCAATATGGAGATATTGATGTTATGTGCTTGGATAAGCATATTCCCAGGATCGAGAAACTATGGATTGGATATACGAGTGTGGCTATTATGTCTCGTGTCCAAACCGGATATGGAGACAAAGGGATAGTACAATACGGTAATATTGGGCATAAGGTTTTTCGGATCACTGACTATTTCTATTAGTTGGGTAACATACATGTGTTGCTAGACGCCGCTCTATGTTAGTAATAGTTACTACCAACTATGTAGAAACCTATAGGGTCACGAAACGAATGAATTAATCTGGATTTGGATATTAATTAGTTGGACTACTTAATTAAAAGGATTTTAATGTAACCACATGCAAAGTTAGTAGGACTAATTTGTAAGGTGGAGTAATCTGTGTATGGACATGATTAGTATTGGGGCAAATATGTAGTTAATAAGGAGTTATTAACTATATAAGGGAACTCTAGCGTGTTATTTTCTCAACCCAAGTCATTATTGAGAGAGCATGATAAAGCAAGGAGAGAGACAAAGGAGGGTTCGACACCTACCCGTCCGCCCCTACCCGACGCCGTCGGCCACCTAGTGGTGCCCGCCGTCCGTGTTCTGTTTGGCGTGATTCTTCCTCATTCTTTCGTTGCTAGCACTACACGTGGAGAAGGATTCAAGCTGTGATCCAAATGTGTGGATACCAAAGAGGCGAAGACACATTTATTCGTAGTGATCTCACAAACTAAGGTACACAGTTTTTCTACTTTCATCATGTTATGATTGGTTGCCTGTGATCCTTAGAGGGATTTGAGCAGGATAATTTTTTTTATTCCGCTGCGTAACCTGCATCAAAATCCTACATGGTATTAGAGTCACAGGTGGTAGCGCATAACATGATCTTACGTGTTACCGTTTATCAGGTTTTCATTGTTTTTGCAATTTTTCGCGAAAAACTGAAGTTAAGCATATGATGCAAATTGAATATGATTCAATAGAGATCGTGCCAATTTCACATATCATATAAAATTTGGCAAATTTTGTTCACATATGATGTGAATTTTTGGATTTTGAAAAGCTGGGGTTAGGGCCCAATTGGGGAAAAAGAGGGTTTTCTCATCAATTGGAAATAAGGCACACAAGGAAGGAGAAGTTTTTGGAAACAACTCCACAAGGGGCGGCCAAGGGGTTGAGCCCCCCCCCCTCCTTGCGCGCCAAGGCCAAGCCACGATTCTATGAGGCTCGGCCAAGCCATCGGTTTGACCGAGCGGGCTTGGTCCGACCGCCTAGGCGGCTTGGGTGGTCCTTTAAGGGTTCGGCCAAAATGTTTGTGGGCCCCTTGGACCGTTTTGACCATAGAAAATCCAAATTCAACTAAAAATTGACTAAGCGCGTTGAATTTAGATTTTAGATGTATTGTGTGTTTTTATTGCATGATGGATGGATATGGCCTAGGTTGTGGATGTTTATTTTGTGGTTTGTGGTTTGGTTATGGTTTATTGTAATCAATGTAATTAATTAATTTTACGGCCTGCGTGTCGTCTTGTCCCTCGCTTGTGAGGTCTCTCTATTTATTATAGATGCTAGCTAGTATTAGATAGTTAGATTATAGTCAAGACATGGAGAAGAAGACCAAATAATCAAGGAACCACAAAGTCAATGGAGCACTCGCAAGCCTAGGTCGTGCGGCCATGGTTGAGGCACAAGGATATGAGCTTGTCACTTTAGGGCTTGTAGATATTCTCATTGGTATTGGAATATCTTAGTCTTAGGGTCCATATCCATGCCATATTTATTATTTATTTATTTTTATTTATTTATTTATTTATTTATTCATTTATTTATTTATTTATTTATTTTCTTGTTATTTATTTTGGTGTATGGGCGATGCATGCAAAACGTAACAAGATAAAAATAAATAAGGATGATCTTTTATTTGGGACCAAATAAGTAGATCATGTCGATAGGATCAACAAAACAATTAATAATGACAATTAAATCCCTCAAACGAGATATTGCGTTTTGCCTTCTCTTACTTAAATACCCTTCAAGATCAAGGTCTATTAAGTTCGGACTTGCCAAAGCAAGGCAATTTTAATTCACCATGATGTGATGAGGCGACACAAGAAAGTAATGTGTGATTGTTGAAGTAAGAGGTTGGACGCAACTAGGTGAATTCAATTGGATTGATAAACTTAGAGGCAAGGAAATTAAGAGTTATCTATGGAATAGATAAATAATAAGGGGTTATTCACCTAATTAAACCAAGAATTGCATGGGATGTAATTGGAAGTTGTTCCTACCTAAATAACTAATTCTGGGTGACTTGCCAAAGCAAGCTCAAGAAGAGGTGAATGGATCTTGGACCCACTAGAGAATATATGATATTTTTCGCATTAATGGTGAGGGCTATTAATTCAAGAAAAATAGTGTGAGCTATATTTAATAATCTAGAAATTATTGAACATAGTTAATTTTTCAAAATACTAAACTTGCATATTTCTCTTTTTGTAGAATTCCAATGGAAAACAATCAACAAGCATCGACTTCATCCCCACGATCTGTCCTTGAGAAGGAAAAGTTATCTGGAACAATTTTTTTGTACTGGTACAGAAATTGGAGAATTGTTCTCAAGCAAGAAAGGAAATTGTACGTCATAGACAGTCCTATTCTAGACCCACCACGAGAGGATGTTGTTCTTGCCGCGACAGTGGCACATGAGAAACATTTGGATGATTCTAATGATGTCACTTGCCTCATGCTTTGTTCCATGGACTCTAAGCTTTAGAAGCAACATGAGAACATGGAGGCGTACAATATGATTGTACATTTGAGACAACTCTTCCAAAATCAGGCAAGGCATGAGAGGTATGAAGTATTAAGGCACCGTTCAAGTGCAGTCTCGCATAGGGGAACCCAGTCGGGCCTCATGTACTGCGCATGATCGATAACATGGAGAATCTCAAGAGGTTAGACTTCCCATTCGGCCATGAATTTGCCATTGATCTCATCCTGCATCGTTGCCAGATAGTTATAGCCAGTTCATCATGAGCTATAACATGAATGAGATCAACAAATCTCTGCCATACCTGCTTAATATGCTGAGGACCGCCGAATAGAGCATTAACAAGGGCAAAGGCAAGGCCATAATGATGGTCAATAAGAGGAAGGTCAAGGGAGTTGCTTGTGCCTCCAAAGTAGAGAGCAAGAAAGTTGCAAATCCAATGAAGCCTTAAAGCCTGTTGGAGGCGTGACTAAGGGTGATTGTCACTACTGTAGTCAGCCGGGTCACTAGAAGAGGAATTGCCCCGAGTATCAGGAGGATAAAGGCTTGGAATAGTGATTCCACCAGCACCAATTATTTTTGTTATAGATGTCAATTTATCTATCTCTTCATCTTGGGTATTAGATACTAGATGTGGATCTCACATTTGTCAAAATGTGCAGGATCTAAGGAGAAGTAGAAGATTAGCTAAAGGGGAGATAGACTTGCGCATTGGGAATGGAGAAAGAGTTGTCGCGTTAGCCATATGCGTTTATGAGTTATCTTTTCCTTCTGGACTTATTTTAGAATTGGAAAAATGCTATTGTGTCTGCAATGAGCAAACACATTATTTCTATTTCTTGTTTGGACAAGAAAGGTTTTACTAGTTCAATAAAGGATAAATTTTGCTCCATTTATTTTGATAGTTTGCACTATTGTAGTGCGCATTTTTCTAATGGATTATTTATCCTTGATCTAAATAATTCCGTCTATAACTTAAATAAAAAGAGGATTAAAACTAATGATTTAATCCTACTTATCTATGGCACTGTCGTTCAGGCCATATAAACGAGAAACACATCTCTAGACTCCATAAAGATGGATTGCTAGACTCATTTGATTATGAATCATATGTGACATGTGAATCTTGTTTATTAGGAAAAATGACAAAGTCCCTTTTCAATAAGAAATGTGAGAGGACTGGTGAGTTATTCGCACTCATACATACTGATGTGTGTGGGCCGCTTCCCACAGCAACTAGAGGTGGTTACCTTTACTTCATTATATTTTCTGATGAATTAAGTAAATATGGATTTATATACCTTATGAAGGCCAAATTCGAATCCTCTGAATTGTTTAAAGAGTTCAAGAATGAATTAGAAAAGCAACTTGGCAAGAATATTAAGGCTCTACGATCGGATCGTGGGGGAGAATACTTGAGTCAAGAGTTTGACGACTATCTTAGAGAGTGTTGGATTGTGTCCCGACTCACTCCACCCATAACGCCACAGTGCAATGGCGTGTCCGAGAGGAGGAATCGTACCTTGTTGGTATGGTGCAATCTATGATGTGTCAAACAGATATTCCGATATCGTTTTGTGGACATGCTTTATTAACTGCGACTTTTAACATTAACCGTGTTCCATCCAAATCGGTCATGAAGACACCATATGAGATATGGACTAGGAGGCATCCCATATTGTCGTTTATGAAGATTTGGAGTTGTGATGTCTATGTAAAGCGTTTACAAATACACAAGCTCGGACCCCAGACGGATATGTGTAAGTTTGTGGGATATCCTAAGAAAATGAAAGGATATTATTTCTACAATCCAACCGAGAACAAAGTGTTTGTTGCTAGGACTGGTGTGTTTCTAGAAAGAGATTTTTTCTCTAAAGAAGCTAGTAGGAGGACTGTGGAACTTGAAGAAATTCAAGAACCACAATACACTGATTCTGCGATGGAGCATGAGCATGAACCAAAAACTGTTGTGGAGCAACCTGTTCAAGTAACACAAGAACTTCGTAGGTGGGGTAAGGGACGTCATGAGCCAGCGAGGTATGTACTTATCGTGACTGAGCCCAGTGACGTACCACTCATGGATGATGAGCCTACAACCTATTAGGGGTGAGCACGGACCGGTTTGATCGGTTTTGCCGAAAGTTTCTATCCGACCCAATAGGTTCGGGTTGGAGAATGTTCTACCCAAACCCACCCAGTGTTTTGTAATACCTAAACCAATCGTAACATTCGGACCTGTTAAACGGGTTGGAAAACTTCACTTGAAAAAATATATTAGTTTGGTTATTTTTCTAGTAATATACGTTTGTATAATGTTTAAATTTGGAAAAGTAACATAATTTCCCATGAAAAATGAATAGTTTGAGGAAAATCAATTATATTTATGGTGTTAACTCTTAAAAATCTTAATTTAGGAACCATCATCAAAAAGAAAGAAAAATAAAAATTGCAAGTTTTACATAATAAACATTAATCAGACCGGTTTGGTTTTTAGCGGGTTTTTCCAAGTCTCAAAAAATTATCGATCAAACATCGTTCGGGTTTGAGATATCAGTAACCGTAATCAATCAAGCATCGATTTATGCTATATTCGGACCGGTTTGATGCGGGGTGATTCGGGGAGGCGGGTTGGGTTGGGTTTTGCTCAGCCTTACTACCTATGGAGAGGCTGTGAAAGGGCCTGACTCAAAGAAGTGACTTGAAGCCATGAGATCCGAAATGGAATCTATGTATACCAACAAATTATGTACTTTGGTGGAACCACCTGAAGGCGCTCGGTCATAGGGTGCAAGTGCGTCTTCAAGAAGAAGATCGACATGGATGACAATGTAGTTGCCTACAAGGGGCGATTGGTGGCAAAAGGGTACAGACGGATTCATGGCATTGACTATGATGAAACCTTTTCCACAGTTACAATGACCTAATCCATTCGAATCCTACTTCCTATTGCAGCTTATCAAGACTATGAGATTTGGGAGATGGATGTCAAAACAATATTTCTGTATGGAAACCTCCTTGAGGATGTGTACATGACACAACCAGAGGGTTTTGAGGATCCATATCATGTAAACAAAGTCAGTAAGCTACAACGGTCCATTTATGGATTGAAGCAAGCTTCTAGGAGTTGGAATAGACGTTTTGATGATGCGGTCAAAGAGTTTGGCTTCATCAAGAATGAAGATGAACCTTGTGCTTACAAGAAGGTTAGTGGGAGTTCTGTTGTGTTTATGTTCTTGTATGTGTATAACAAACTACTAATTGGAAATGACATTCCTACCTTGCATTCTGTTAAATATTGGCTAGGGAAGTGTTTTGCGATGAAGGACATAGGGATTGCATCTTATATACTTGGTATCAAGATCTATAGGGATAGATCTAGGAAGCTTTTAGGCATAAGCCAAATTACATATATCGACAAGGTGAAACTGTTCAACATGCAAGAATCGAGAAAGAATTCTTGTCCCTGTCGCATGGAGTCACCCTTTCGAAGGTTGGCTGTCCCTCCAATGAGATTGAGAAGGACTGCATGAGTAGATTTCCCTATGCGACGGCCATAGGATCTATCGTGTACGCCATGTA
This sequence comes from Linanthus parryae, assembly GCA_023055425.1. Lineage (NCBI taxonomy): Eukaryota > Viridiplantae > Streptophyta > Magnoliopsida > Ericales > Polemoniaceae > Linanthus > Linanthus parryae. The sequence continues at coordinate 12,408,248 of JALGPY010000012.1, read as the reverse complement.
GTGTACTAGACCAGATGTGGCATCACGTTGAGTATGGAAAGCAGATATTAGTCCAATCCGGGTGAGAGTCACTGGATTGCTGTCAAGAACATCCTTAAGTACTTAAGAAGAACTAAGGATGTGTTCTTGATATTTGGAGGTAAGGAAGAACTCAGTGTAATTGGTTACTCTAACGCGAGCTTCCAAACCGACAAGGATGACTAGAGATCGCAGTCGGGCTATGTGTTTTGCTTGAATGGAGGAGCTGTGATCTGGAAGAGTTCCAAGCAAGAGACAGTTGCTGATTCTACAAATGACGCTGAGTACATTGCTGCTGCAGGCACAAAAAATGAGGTTGTTTGGATGAAGAATTTTATCGTTGAGCTTGGTGTGGTTAGCATTGTGGATTCCATTGCGTTGTACTGTGACAACACTTGAGCAATCGCACAAGCCAAAGAACCCAGATCACACCAGAAGTCCAAGCATGTACTTAGGAGATTCCATCTCATTAGAGAGATCATTGATCGAGGAGATGTGAAGATATGCAATATTCCAACAGATGAGAATCTTTCAGATCCACTCACAAAGCCGCTTGCTCAGCGCAAGCATGAAGGACTCACTATATCTATAGGCATACGAGATGCACCATAATGACTCTAGTGCAAGTGGGATACTGTTGGAATAGGTGCCTTAGAGGCAATCTAGATTTAGTATGGACATTGTTTGGCTAGAATATTCATTTATTATTTATGGAGATAATTAAAATAATGAAGTCCTTATATTACAATGTGTTGTTTATCTTAGATATTCCTAGTCCATTATACTGATTAACGGGACAATCACTATAGACTAGTATGTGGGTAGATTGATATGAAAATATCAAGTCTAACACATGGGTATGCATTAGGAGTAATGGCATACTGGATTGACCCACAACTAAAAGGCTACATTAGATTATGTCAAAGCCACAAGTGCTTCTCGTAATGCTAATGGTATTGTAATCCTTATACTTAAAGTCTCTAGATACTCTAGTTATGAAACTTCATGCTTTGATATTATCAAACGTTACACCATAATTGGGTAACTATAAAGGTAGCTATCGGGCATGATAGGAAGCAAGCTGAGAAATGTTAGTGATGTAGAGAGGATTTTTCCCTCCTACATAATGAGAACAAATATCCATGGGCCACTAGAGGGATGGTGCTTATAGAATATCTGGCCAGACTCAGATAAATCAATATGGAGAAACTATGGATTGGATATACGAGTGTGACTATTATGTATCGTGTCCAAACCGGATATAAAGAAAGGGATAATACAATACGGTAACATTGGGCACAAGGTTTATCGGATCATTGTGTAACACCCCGTCTTTTTATAGGTATAATATACGTCTTTTCCGTGAAGTTTAAATGCTTATCTTCGCAATGGTTAACAATATTGTCACTCAGAAGAGAGTTCTCAGTGACTACTTCCTAGACTTGTGTTTTCAAGGCTTTAAAACTGGTTTTCAAGGCCTTGAAAGCACTGTCATTTTTCTTCAGAGAAATTTCAAGGTTCTGATTCAGACAAACAAGATGCAAGTTTTCTTTTGCCTGCTCCTGAACTTTTTCTTTCAAAACACTAATCTCTTTAAGATAGTCCTCTTCATTTAAAAGCATTGTTCTAAGATAATCAGAGAGGGCTTCTGTTGGTTTTGAAATTGTGTACAAAGGAATCCTCGAGAGATACCTAAGTGTACACCTCAAGTAGAGAAGAAGAACACAAAGAGTTGTAGGCGTGTGTAAGGAGAGAGTAAGCACTGATAATTGTGTGTGAGGGAGAGACAATAGGCTATGTGTGTCTTGTTGCCTTATCGTCGTGTCGCAACGGGGAGCATAACGATCCTATATATATAGTGGGGAAGTGACCGTTGGGGGGGGGGGTTTAGTGCACCATAAATGGCAACTTAATGGTAGAACCCCCAACAGCACGTTCGACCGTGTATATAGGAACCGTTACGCATCTGTCCGCAAGTATCGGAGACCGTTATGAGATCAGCCGCATTAATGAGACACGTAATCCTAGGGTCTCTCTGTCGGTTACCAGAGGTCGCGCGCGAGCTAAGTTGTCGCACGCGCGCGACGGACCTTACTCTAGCCTCCAAACCACTAAGTCCCTACAAGTCCCGTGTTATGGTGCGCGGGGGCTCAGTCTCGTAGCCCCCACGGGGATTAACATGGGTGGTGATCCGGTGTGGATGGAGCACAACTAGGTGTGCTGGACGACTGCCACGTGGCGATGATCCTCCTGTCTGGAAAGCAGTATCTACAATAGCCCCCTTTTGTGCGATTGCCACGCACTCTTCTGTTGTGCAGTCGCGCAAAATCCACCGTGCGTGAAGCTCACGCGGACCCTTTTGAATTTTGAATTGGAGTCCCCGTAGCCCCCAGTCTCAGTTATGATTGCCTAGGGCTTGGGGAACGCCGTCTAGCCTTTGATGAAGCGTGGACTCTGTTGAGTTAATCAATCACCATCCAGACTGGCCTATTTTCGAGACGGGGATAGATCAAGCGTCAGATCTTCTCAGTAATTGAAGCCTTGCTTGGCTCATCAATCGTCAACAGACGTGACCCTTCAAGGGTTTATTTAGACCGTATTACTACTTCGTTTGCAACTTTTCCACTGTTTGCACTTTTGAGTTCGTATGCATTAGAGAGAGTTCTCACAACAGGAAGAAGAGTCCTTTGACGAAGTTTGCGATCAAATCCTCGAGAATTTTTCCAAGTGTGTTCAAGTACTCAGGCGTTAACAAGGTATTCTGCTCTTGATTTGAACTTTGCATTTTCTGAAATTGTCAATTCAACCTCTTCAATTTCTTTCGCCTGATTGACCAACCAACGAGAATTGACTCTCCATTTTTTTTACAGTAATGGCTCCCAAAAGGACTAATGAAGTTTCAAAAATGCCCCGTAAATTATGGCGAAAAGCTCCTTACTTTGGGGGTGACAACTTCTACTCGGCCACTATCCAGGGGCGCACCCTTGAGGTGTCTTCTTCGGGCACAACCCTAGAATTGAAGCCTGAACCAAACAAGGAACAATGGGATCTAGCAGAGGTTCACGATGTTCACAGATGCGGCATTGAAGCTGGCCTTTATCCTTACAATGACGTTCTTTTCCAGGCTTTCTTGGAGAAACTGGACTGGATGGACGAATGGACTGACTATATTCTTGATAATCCCGAGGCCGTGCTGATGAAGGCTGGAATTTACCATTCTGTTCGCGCAACCAGGGGTTTTGATCTGAAAGCCGATCAAAACGTGCTAAATGTTCTATTTTCTCGGTATTCTCCAAAGACTCACACATTTCACTACGCGTCTCGTGAGGCCACACCTACTCTGGAAGATGTGGAGAATCTACTGATGCTTCCAAGCAAGGGAACCTTCGATCCTCTGGAAGCACTTAGTTCTTACGAAGAAATTTCTCTCTCCGGCCAGATGCTAGAGTGCATAGCGACTCTGAGGAAGGCTGCTTCGAAATGGGCTCCCGATGCGATGAAACCTGCTGACACCTTTATGACAGCTTCTGCTGGCGCGAAGAACATATGGTCCAAATGGATCATGTTCTTCTTCAAGGATTTCCCAAAACTCAGATTATCCAGAAGATCCAGGAGGAGACCCCAGATGAGGTTACCTCTACTGCGGGAGGAGAGTGTGAGTTCTCCATGTGTGGTTTTCTCTGCGTCTGGTTGTTGCGCTTCCTCATAGATGGGTGTCCGCGAGATGGAGTTTTTAGCCATGTACTCCCGCTTGCTGTGAAGCTTGCTCTTGGTAAAAGAAATGCCCTTGGTCCCCTTGTCTTGGGTTCTCTCTTTTATCGCCTTGATCTAGCGGCGGCCAATGTTGAGCAATCACAGGGCAGGGCTGATGTTGTATGTTTTGCCAACATTGGCTTTTTGACCATGTGGGTCTTCGAACGATGCCCTTCATATGCCCCTCTACCATCTACTGTCGATTTATGGAATGCCCCAAGGCATAGTTATGAATTCCGTTCCGTTCCGGTCCGGAACGGCCGGAATGCTCCGTTTTTTAGCTAAAACGGTACGAAACTCGTTTTGATTCGTACCGGTCTGAAATCCGGTCTGTTTCGGTCTGTTCCGGCCTGTTCCGGTATTTTCGTTAAATTCTGGGTCGTTTCGGTATATTTCGCTCGGGGTCATAATGTAATTTTTAAAAAGTGTGTCCCACTAATAAAAAATCAAAAACACAATCGGTGAACTGATGAACTCTCTCAAACACGAACCCTAGCCGCTGCTCTCTCTGTGTCGCGCTCTCTATCAGGCGAAAATGGTAATCAGACCCAAAATCAATTCAATTTCATTGATATATGTTGGTCAAGTACTCAAGCTGTTCGATTTTGTGGAGGTTTGGAGGTCGATTTCTGTCGGGATTGCTCCAGGTACGGGTTTCTCCATCTCTTCTTCGTCTCTCTTTCTTCTTCCATTCTTCTCCGTCGTTATCTTCTTCCATTCTTCTCCGTCGTCATCTTTTGTGCTCCAATTCCTTCCCTTAATTTGTTACAGGCATATCTGAAATTCATGTTTTAGTTGTCTATGGATCTATCTATTTAGTTTTATGATTTAAACTGAATCCTTTGAATTCACATTTAATAGCTCACTTATGATTCTCATATCTTCCTTGTTACCATGACAACAAAAAAAATTAAGTAAAATTGCTGACTTTTGCAGGGCATAAACCAACAAACTGAACATCAAAATACTGCTCTAATTCCTCCCCTTGCTGAATTTTGCAGGGCATAAACCATTGTTGAATGTTTGTTGACTATGGTTTGTTGGTACTTGGTGATAGTTTTGATGACACTTTGCTCTTAGTTAGTTTGTTGGCTTGGTGATAATGTTGATGACATTTTGCTATCAGTTTGTTGGCTATTAGTATTATGAAGTGTGTAACTGTGTATATTACATATATTTATACATATATATTTTTTTTGAGAAATATGTTTCATATATTATGTATGTATATTGTAAAAGAAAAGTGCGGTAAATCCGGAACGGATCGCCGTTCCGTCCGAATCCCGGATTGTTCCTTCCTACTAGAGCAAAACGGAACGGCGACCGGAACGGAATTCGTAACTATGCCCCAAGGTGTAAAAAAGCTTTCTTGTGTCCTCGCTCTTGGCGTTGGTTTAACACCAAAAACGCCCGTCGCAATTTTTCTTTGGTTTGTGATGATGATGACTCCTTCGTGTCCCGTCCTTATGTTGAGGAGTTGACCAACATCACGTTTCGAGGGAACATGTATCCTGAGATTGATACTCCTCTTCTTTGCTGGCACATTACTAGCGGACCTCGTCATTATGGTCAGTACGTGAATTGGTGCAGGCGGGGTTATTTGCCTGCTTTGTCGGAGTATGCCCCTGGGACTGAATCTGGTAAATATGCACCCATAACTGTTCACTTCGACCCTCTTCGCGTGGTGCCTCAGCTGGGTTTTGACACGGTCGCGCCCCCATGTGGTCCGAGCTTCCTGCCAAGGACAGTTATGATGGGATTATTTTCGGCAAGAGTCGGAGGCTACTTCTCGCAGAGTTGCCCTTTGTGCAGCCTTCAAGACATAGAATGGGAAGAGTAACAGTTGGTTGGGTCGCCTTCTGGAAAACTCAGGTCCGTCGCTTGACAAACCCGCAGGTTAAGCTGCAAGTTCCCAAGGCGCTTGCTCCTTTGTCCAAGGACTACCCCTTTAAGTCTAATCTTTCCCGGGGTTGGGCCCCCTATTTGTATTACTCGCTGTTAGCCGTAGACCATCTTTGCCCACAGCTGATTTTGGCGAGAAAAAGCTTATTGTCATGCAGGACGCCCTCAACTCGAGGACTCAATACGCGAGAGACTTTCAAGCGGTAGTGTAGAATTCATGTACACACTTCTTTTTATTCGCAACTCCTTATTTCTACATTTTCTGATTCCTCATTATCTTCTCAACAGTGTTGCTTAAGGCGCTTCGCATCAGGGGAACGCATCAGGGGGCTTGTTCACCTTTTTCGTTCAAGGAAGAAGTATGTTGACGACACCATCCCCCCAGTGTTGCACATGGAAGAAGGAATCAGAAGTGCGCTCTCAGATGGACTAGAGTCCTTCCTTGCGCCGTTTCTTAAGGATATGAAGAAGAGAAATGCTGATGCCCCCGTGACTGATGATCCACCCGCTCGTCCTTCAAAGCGCGCGCGGAATGAGCCAACTCTGAAAAAGGCTTCTTCGACGAAAAATAAGACTGCTTCTTCCAAGAAGAAGTCACTCCCAGAATCAGCCTCAGATTTCGTCGCCTGGGAGAAAGAAGGTTTGACTGACAGTCTCCTTGTTTATATGAATATCCATTACATGTGTTTTACCCCCTTCTGTCTCTTTTCTTCTGATGATGATGACAACCCTCTCAAAGGAACGACCGTCATGACTGAAGAGGAGGCCATTGAAGAGTCCCGACGAATGACAGAGGAGAGGTCTCTGCAAGAGAAGTTGTCAGAAGCAGAGCGTATTGAGCTTGCCAAGAGGCGAAGCATTGCTGAAATTGCCAACCGTGAAGCTTCTGAAGCGCGAAGGCCCCGCACACACTATGTCCGTTCGCGCCCCTCTCATGCTATCTCCAAAACTGTGGATAACCTCCATCGGGCACAGCTGGCACTTCACGAGCTCATAGATTATGTGGACGAAGAAGGTACAATTTTTAAGTTTGCTCTATCGAATTATGACATTGTAAGTGGTGCCTTATACCATGGCGTGCCTATTTGTGATATTCGTAAATGGGTAAGAGTGTGGAGAGTCTTCAGGTAAATCAGCGTTCCAGCCGCGCATGATGCCTTCCTTTTTCGCACGCTCGATGCATAACCCTTTCTAATCTTAAGCAGGTCATGCTAGATTGAAGGGTCTTGATGATAATTTGCAAAATGACAATTGTGCGGGTACCCCATATAAGTAGGGAAGTACCGCTTATATCTTTAGTAGAGGTTTTGCCATTCTGTTCCAGCTTATCCTCACATGTTGGGATTTTGCTCTTTTCCTTTCCTAAGGATATGATTATTTTTGCAGAACACGACCTTGCCCTTTGGTGCGTCGTCGTCCTCGCAGTACTCAAGCAATTCCTGAGTCCGCTGACAATGTATCTGGTGCAGACTTTCCAGGGCAAGTTTTGATGGAAGAGACTCCAGAGGTTGAGAATCATCCGGATGTGGAGCTCATTGTTGAGCAAGAGGAGGAACTCCCAATGCAGGAAGATCTTTTCTCCTCTCCTGCCGAAGCGGTACTAATCTCTTCGGATGAAGCCAACATCGAGCAGGATGTCGATCTGGATCAAGTGGCCTCGGCTATACGTGCTGAGTCTGAAATTCCGTCCGAGAGAAATACCAAAGAGATTGCGCGCGACGCTGTGTCTACTGAGAACACCATTGCTGCTGATCTTGACTCTCCCGTTGCTCAGAGTGCCGAGGAGGTTGAGCATACCAACATAAGAAAGGAGGCTGAGGAGGTTGTGCTTGACTCTCCTGTACAAGGTGTGGCTAAGAGCAAAGATCCCATTGGAGGCTTTGATCTAGACTCTCTCTTCTCTGAAAATTCTTTTGAAGTGTGGGGCTCGCAAGCTGCAGACCCGGTAGTTCCCGTGAGGAATTTTACCATCCCTGAGTCGTACTTTGCGCGCGATATGAGGGCAGATCAAAAGTTGGCCGAGGAGATTCAATCCGGCTCGCGGGTAGCAGTATTTGTTGCCCCTCTTCAACAAATCGTCGAAGGAACTGGTAAAGTCATTCTCTTCTTTTCAGCTCTCTGATTTGTATTTCTCTGATTGTTTTGTTCTGTCGCTATGCACAGGCATCGATGATAACGCCCAAATAGGGGTTATCTTTTAGCCTGATTTGACGTACCATCGTGTCGGAAAGCCGTGTTTTAGCCAGAATTCACCCTCGGAAAGCCTCGGTTTAAGGAACGAGACGTCTATTTACTTTTCGGAAATTTCTGCATGTTTCGTACTTTTATTGGATATGATCGCGGGTTTGTTCATGTTGTCTTTACAGGAACAGGTTCGGAAAGTGCATTATGATGCGTGCCGAGACAGAACCGGTATCGCCTCGAGAAACATGCAGAAAATGCTCGGAGCAGGATTTGACCGAGACTGGTAAAAATTAGAGTGGAATGGAAAACGGAAAGACTGGAGGAGAAACGAGCAGTGAAAACCGACCGAGGAAGCTGAAAACGGCAAAACTGAGAATCACCGGGATGCGCTCGGTTGACAATATCTTGAGCTTGACTTGGAATTTTGAAGTGAAACCGGCAAAAGAACGGAGGCGTCAAGGGCTTTCCGAAAACAGGTTATAATGCTGAAACGGAGTCCGGCCAAAAAACTGACTCCCGTCAAATGTGGGTCCCAGACAGGTCACGTCCGAGTAAGGAGTCTCGGTTTCCGGTGTCTGGAGTCGTGAGCAGCTATATCAGGTTCGTGACGATTTCCGGGACAATTTTGACCCAGGGGTATTTTAGTCATTTTGACATCGGGCGCGAGTTTTCGGAAGTCGAGGTTGGATATTGGCCCCCAGATTCAGTCAGCAGTCTTTCCAGGGCCAGAGTAAGGATTGGGCAGAATTTGGAACGGTTTTGACCCTGGGGTATTTTCGTAATTTTGACAAGTTTCGGGTCAAAACGCAGGCCGAGGTAGAAAAGAGCAGGAAGACAACAAGGAAGGCAAAATGGAGATTTTAGGCAGAATTGTGAGACCCAGAAGACCCAGACAGGCCCAGCAGAGGACCCAGCCAGGAACGAGGAGCCCCCTGCCTGCGTATATTCGCAGGGCCTTGCGTATATACGCAGGCAGGAGAGAGGGTGTTGATTTTGTGGGCCCCTGTTTGCGTATATACGCAGGAATGTTGACTTTTTTTGAGTCGGTGGACCGGTGGTAGTTTCGTAAATTCTGGCACAACGTTTCGGGAAAAAACAGCACTATTTAAAGACTCATCGAGACTCGTTTAGGACAACACACAACAACAACACATCCACGGGGAAGTCGGAGCATCTCCGGAGAGCACAGAAACATGAATCCAGATTCGAAGACACTCGTTTGATCTTCTTCTCTCTCATTCAAAAACTGTGTTATTGACGTTATAAGTTCTAGTAGCTAAACTTTTTACCTAGGTTCTAGGAATTCGTTTTCAGAGATTAGTTCTACGTTTTGACTATGAATTCATGATCGTACTATCTTAATTCAGCAGTTTTTATCAGTTATTCCGTCTTTGAATTTTATTGTTTATGCATGATAGGAGTAGCTACCCAGAATTGCTACAAACCCGAGCCGGTAGGTGAAAACGTCCGGTTAGGGTTAGGAAGAGAAGACAGAATTTAGCACCTTACCCCGATGGGCCGACTAGCGAAGGGGAGTTAGGACTAGCCTGGAATCGTTGAGACCAACTATTAGAGAATCTGACCCGGGCCATCAGGATAGGTTAGAAACCCTAGCAGCCTTAGAACGAGACTGCAGACTTAGGCTGCTTAACAGGAATCCGAAAGTCTGCAGGATCGTGATAACGTGCAGGAAAAGAAAAGATACTGCACAATTGTTACGTGGCACGGATAACGAGACTGCTGTGTGTTTTCATGTCAAACAAAGAACGAAAATCTGAAGAACCCTAGGGGATCCCGGGACCTAGTATCTCAAACCCTAGTTTTACAACCTCCAGATTATTCAGAAAATTCTCGCAAAAAGAATTATGTTTCGGTTATTTACTTTTAGTACTTAGTAAGCAAACTCTCAAAATATTCCTCCTTTTTACACTATGTTCGTTAAAACTGGTTACTAGAAAATCCTGCAAAGTCCCTGTGGGATCGATAATCTGAGTCGTAATACACTCTATACTACTTGATTCGTATACTTGCGAATAGCATGCTAAATTGCGCATCAAGTTTTTGGCGCCGTTGCCGAGGACTTTTTATGGTTTATTTAGTAGTCCGAATTAATTTTCAGAGTTTTTATTTTTATTTTATTTTATTTTTTATTTTTTCTTTTATATCACTGCTCTTGAGATCTCTACTTTTTCAGGATGGGCGACAATACCGAGAGAACGCCAGAACTGCCCGAGACACGTACTCCAGCCGAGATGGCTCGGTACATCGAGGATCTGATCGCAGCAGTATTCGCTGCCCGGAGCAACCAGAGGACATACAACCGGTCTGGGAAGGCGTTGGTGGAGAATTTCGAAGTCCCCACGGGGGGTGGGGGCATGAGCGAGCTATTCTGGTACCCGAGATCACCGCAGAACACTTTGATATCAAACCCTCCACCATCCAGACTGTTCAGACCCTCTGCCCGTTTTATGACAAAGCCGACGAAGACCCGAACGACTTCATCGGGAAGTTCGAGGAATACTGCAACAAAGTCCGGTATAAGGGAGTTGGAGCCGAGGCGCTCATGCTAATACTCTTTCCATACTGCCTGTACTGAGTGGCCAAAGACTGGCTCAAATCCCGACCACCCAGATCCATAACTACATGGGAAGGATGCGTCACAGATTTTCTGGCCAAATTTTACCCCGCTTCCCGGGTCATTCAGCTACAAAGCGAGATTTTGTCATTCAAGCAGAATACGCGGGAGACGGTGGTAGACGCATGGGACAGGTTGATGGGATTAGTGAAGAGGTGCCCAAACCACGTTTTTGGAGACCCGAAGATCCTTCAGGTGTTCTACCATGCTTTAGACAGGGAAAGTGCTGACATGATTGACAGAGAAGTCGGAGGATACTTCCTGTACCATGTGGACAAGCTAATGAAGCAGTTAGCCAAGCAGGACACTCGACTGTTTGATGATCGTAGGATCACGGCCCGAGCAGAGCCAGCAGAAGATGACCGGATAGATAATCTGGCCAAGATTGTGCAGGACTAGGTTAAGAAAGTCTACTCGGAAAAGAAGACTGTTGCGGCAGTAGACGTACCAGATTTGGACACAGCCATCGAGGGGCTCGGAACCGAAGACACCAATTACGTACCGCAGCAGTGGGACCCGAGCCGGTACAGACCGGGTACGAGAGATCATCCCGGGTTCTTGTACGGAAACCTAAATTCTACAATTTATGCACCGGGATTCCAGCACAGACCACCGGCCCAGCAGGCAGGTTCAGCCGGGCCCATCTGCACAGTAGTAAGATGCTCAGATGAAGAAAATCGAGTCCATGTTCTAGACCATCGAGTCCCTGAAATACCCCGTTATTTAGAAACGGATATTTTATAATAATATTATGTATAAATGGGTATTTTATAATAATATAGGTGTTAATATGCTACTATTATATTTTTAGATATTATTAAGTGTTAATATGTTGAAACGGGTATTTTATGAAATTATTAAGTGTTAATTATTATTAGTATTGAGTGTTAATGTAATATTATTATTAGTATTGGGTGTTAATTTGACATTAGTATAAGTTTGGGTACTAGTTGTTATTATTTAAAAAATAATTTTAAAGTTATAAACTACCTAAGTGTTTTTATGTATTTTTTCTAAACTTATATAGTGTATTTTAATTGAACTTGGGGGTAGTATTTGACTTAAGCCTAAACCTAGTGGGGTGAAAGTGTCTTTAACCTTAAAATTAGTCATCTTCTTCCTCATCTTCTTCCATGGACGGGAGACTCCATCTCCACCACCAACACCAACACCAACACTATAAATTCGTCTCCTTTTTCACTCAATTACAATCCCAATTCACTCTCAACTCCTCATAGACCAATAATTTCTCACCAAGAAACCAATTTCGTCCAAAATCAAGACCCAATTCGGAATCGATGAACAACGAGTGGGTCTCCTCCTTCGCGGCAAATTCTACAACCAAAGCCTATAAAACCCCCTCAATCTCAGAGATTTCTCACACCAACATTAGCCCTCTCAATCTCCCTCACCCTAGAGCTCTCTCTCAAACTCTCCCTCTCAATCTCCCTCTCTCTCTCTCTCACCCGAAGGGCTGCCCACCGCCGCCGCTGCCCACCGCCGCCGCCGCCGCTGCAGCACGCCGCCGTCCTCGCCGGCATCCGCCACCGTCGGATTCACCCTCATCCCGTCGTTCTCTCTCTCTGTTCGGGTAAGAAGAAACCCGTTCCTCTCTTGTCTTGCTGCTTTGTTTAGTTTTGTTTTGTTTTGTTTTGTTTTTTTTTTTTAATATTAGTATACTGCGTCGGTACTTAAGCTATTAGATAGGGAAGAAAGAACAAAGTGGCTATTGGCCCAGTGGTTAAATGCTAACATTTTAGGCTTGGTGGGTAGGTGGAAGTGAGGTTTTAGGTTCAAATCCTACAAGAGACAATTATTTTTATACAACTTTCAAGTAATATTTTTGTACTCATCTTTACTCCAAAATAAAAGTATATTTTTCTTATTTATTTTTATAAGTTTGTAACAAATTAGAATAAGTTATTTTCTTCAAATAGATTTGTTATTTCTTTTAAATAAAAGTTAGTTAGTTTATAATTTATTCTCTACTAAGGCTTGTTTGGTTGGGAAAAACTATTATTTGAATTAAAAGTGTTTTTGAGGTAAAATAATATGCTTCTCTACCCTAAATAATAAAAGGGATATTTTATCTAATCTTACAAGTTATATTTATATAATTATAGCCTAGTATGTTTTTAAAAATAATAAACTTTAACTCTATAAAATGGAATTTCCTATAAAAGAGGTTGTTCGCCTTAGTAAAGGTTGGGAGAGTTAGTAAGGGATTCATTTCATTTACCTATAGGACGTCGTGTGCAATGTGTTGATTAGGATATTATTAAATTTGTAGGCGACAAATTCGTTGACGAAGGATACGTCGAGTATTACTAGGAAGTGATTTGCTTTGCTTGAGATTCAAGGTAAGTAAACATGCTAGACCTAGCGCCCATATCTTCTTTCGTGTCTAAACTGCTTTTGTGATTTATTGTCTCAAAATTTGAATATCTACTCGAACTGTTTATTTGAGAAAGATTACTGATTTTACAAAGGTGATTCTATCACAACTATCACATGATAAATTAATAAGACGTAAAGACATAAACTGGAATAGTTGTATCGGGGATCAATATTTTGAGCTTTGGTCGATGTGGACTACGTCTCTCGACCCACTTTATTTTATTTTGCTCGGCCGCAACCGCCCCGAGTTCGCTCCAGTACTTACCTCTCTAGCCGCAAGAAGTCTTAGGGGGGTGTCGACACTTATGGTCTGGTAGCCAGTTATTAGTAGATCTTCCCCGTGTCAACATGGTAATATATGTTTTCTAAAAGGATGGACCTTTATGATTGAGAATTGGAAGTCCCGATTGGACAAATGGAGAAGAGTTTGGGAATATTTCCCCACAAGTGAAGTGATAAAAGGAAAGATTGCTGAATTCTTATTTCATACTTATACTCTTACTCGAATTCTTTACTCTTCAAACTTATGTGTATTTTATAAATTACTTCATAATCAATTTACATGCTTGGGTGTTGCTTACTCAGTATTTTCCGCTGACTTTGGAAACTGTGGTGTTTCTTTTTGTTTCTGCACCACAGGTTTAGGTGGAAGCATGAATTTTAGGGAAAATCGAGACGCATCACTCTAGTAATTTAAATTTCACATTTAGATTTATTTCATCAAGTAGTTTTAAGTTTCAGTTGGATAATGCCCATGTTTGTGGCAAGACAAGTTTTTAATTTTTAATTAATTATTTTATGGATTTTGGGTTGGATATTCTGTTATAAATCTCCTTGTATTCGGGTTTAATCTCGGGTACGGAGTGACATCCCCGGGCTTCCGGCTTGGTTGTTTTGGGGGTGTTACATTTGGTATCAGAGTCTGGCAATCCAAAAGGGAAATCTAAAACCTGTAGGGAATTTAAAATGGACACAGGGAAAGAATTTAAAATTTGACAAGCCGTTGGGAATTTGGGTAGTATTGGATGGGTTTATTATGTGTTTAAATATTTAGGGATTAGGCTTGTGTGCAAATGCATGTGAAACTAATTGTTTGATGATCAATGTGTTATATTACTTGATTAGCTGCTCACTATATATGCCATGTATTGCATTTTTTTTTATTTACTTATACTTTAGGGTATTGGATCGATGATACAATAGATTATAGTGTAGGATTATGGCTAATAGACCACACCTTTGAGAGGCAACATGTGAAGCGAGGGATGGTATGAGGATGAAAGTGTCCTCACCTTTTTGACGAGATATTTTGAGTTCCGAGGACGTCACTTCTCCAAGGGGGGAAGGATGTAACCCTTCATATTTTAAGTACGTCATTCTAGAACATCGTTATAGTATGTTACTCATCGTGTGTGATATTAGGTTGCATTTGCTAGTTATACCCTAGAATGAAGACTCGTAGATGGGGGTTGTTTAGAATGTGGTTTCAACTTCGAGGACGAAGTTTTCTTTAAGGGGGGAAGGATGAAATATCCCGTTATTTAGAAACGGATATTTTATAATAATATAGGTGTTAATATGCTACTATTATATTTTTTTAAATATTATTAAGTGTTAATATGTTGAAACGGGTATTTTATGAAATTATTAAGTGTTAATTATTATTATTATTATTGAGTGTTTATGTAATATTATTATTAGTATTGGGTGTTAATATGACATTAGTATAAGTTTGGGTACTAGTTGTTATTATTTAAAAGTTAATTTTAAAGTTATAAACTACCTAGGTGTTTTTATGTATTTTTTCTAAACTTATATAGTGTCTTTTAATTGAACTTGGGGGTAGTATTTGACTTAAGCCTAAACCTCGTGGGGTGAAAGTGTCTTTAACCTTAAAATTAGTCATCTTCTTCCTCATCTTCTTCCATGGACGGGAGACTCCATCTCCACCACCAACACCAACACCAACACTACAAATTCATCTCCTTTTTCACTCAATTACAATCCCAATTCACTCTCAACTCCTCATAGACCAATAATTTCTCACCAAGAAACCAATTTCGTCCAAAATCAAGACCCAATTCGGAATCGATGAACAACAAGTGGGTCTCCTCCTTGGCGGCAAATTCTACAACCAAAGCCTATAAAACCCCCTCAATCTCAGATATTTCTCACACCAACATTAGCCCTCTCAATCTCCCTCACCCTAGAGCTCTCTCTCAAACTCTCCCTCTCAATCTCTCTCTCTCTCTCACTCGAAGGGCTGCCCACCGCCGCCGCTGCCCACCGCCGCCGCCGCTGCTGCACCACGCCACCGTCCTCGCCGGCATCCGCCACCGTCGGCCTCACCCACATCCCGTAATTCTCTCTCTCTGTTCGGGTAAGAAGAAACCCGTTCCTCTCTTGTCTTGCTGCTTTGTTTTGTTTTGATTTGTTTTGTTTTGTTTTGTTTTTGTTTTTTTTTTTATTATTATTAGTATACTACATCGGTACTTAAGCTATTAGATAGGGAAGAAAGAACAAAGTGGCTATTAGCCCAGTGGTTAAATGCTAACATTTAAGGCTTGGTAGGTAGGTGGAAGTGAGGTTCTAGGTTCAAATCCTACAAGAGACAATTCTTTTTATACAACTTTCAAGTAATATTTTTGTACTCATCTTTACTCCAAAATAAAAGTATAGTTTTCTTATTTATTTTTATAAGTTTGTAACAAATTGGAATAAGTTATTTTCTTCAAATAGATTTGTTATTTCTTTTAAATAAAAGTTAGTTAGTTTATAATTTATTCTCTACTAAGGCTTGTTTGGTTGGGAAAAACTATTATTTGAATTAAAAGTGTTTTTGAGGTAAAATAATATGCTTCTCTACCCTAATTAATAAAAGGGATATTTTATCTAATCTTACAAGTTATATTTATATAATTATAGCCTAGTATGTTCTTACAAATAATAAACTTTAACTCTATAAAATGGAATTTCCTATAAAAGAGGTTGTTCGCCTTAGTAAAGGTTGGGAGAGTTAGTAAGGGATTCATTTCATTTACCTATAGGACGTCGTGTGCAATGTGTTGATTAGGATATTATTAAATTTGTAGGCGACAAATTCGTTGACGAAGGATACGTCGAGTATTACTAGGAAGTGATTTGCTTTGCTTGAGATTCAAGGTAAGTAAACATGCCAGGCTTAGCGCCCATATCTTCTTTCGTGTCTAAACTGCTTTTGTGATTTATTGTCTTAAAATTTGAATATCTACTCGAACTGTTTATTTGAGAAAGATTACTGATTTTACAAAGGTGATAACTATCACATGATAAATTAATAAGACGTAAAGACATAAAGTGGAATAGTTGTATCGGGGATCAATATTTTGAGCTTTGGTCGATGTGGACTACGTCTCCCGACCCACTTTATTTTATTTTGCTCGGCCGCAACCGCCCCGAGTTCGCTCCAGTACTTACCTCTCTGGCCGCAAGAAGTCTTAGGGGGGTGTCGACACTTATGGTCTGGTAGCCAGTTATTAGTAGATCTTCCCCGTGTCAACATGGTAATATATGTTTTCTAAAAGGATGGACCTTTATGATTGAGAATTGGAAGTCCCGATTGGACAAATGGAGAAGAGTTCGGGAATATTTCCCCACAAGTGAAGTGATAAAAGGAAAGATTGGTGAATTCCTATTTCATACTTATACTCTTACTCGAATTCTTTACTCTTCAAACTTATGTGTCTTTTATAAATTACTTCATAATCAATTTACATGCTTGGGTGTTGCTTACTCAGTATTTTCTGCTGACTTTGGAAACTGTGATGTTTCTTTTTGTTTCTGCACCACAGGTTTAGGTGGAAGCATGAATTTTGGGGAAAATCGAGACGCATCACTCTAGTAATTTAAATTTCACATTTAGATTTATTTCATCAAGTAGTTTTAAGTTTTAGTTGGATAATGTCCATGTTTGTGGCAAGACAAGTTTTTAAGTTTTAATTAATTATTTTATGGATTTTGGGTTGGATATTCTGTTATAAATCTCCTTGTATTCGGGTTTAATCTCGGGTACGGAGTGACATCCACGGGCTTCCGGCTTGGTTGTTTTGGGGGTGTTATAGTCCCGGTTTGCACACATGGACGCCCTGACAGCCGACGTGCAGACGACCAAAACGTCACTGCGCGCTTTGGAGGTACAAGTAGGGAAGCTAGCACCGCAGCTAACTGAAAGAGCACCAGGGAACTTACCCTCGACCACACTAAATAATCCACGTGCTCATGTCAATGCCATCACCACTCGGAGTGGATTAGCACTACGGGATCCGCAGTATCCTAGCCACGCAAGTGCTGAAAAATCGAAAGAAATCGAGCACGAAGTATTTCGCCAGGATAACAGCTCAGCCGACCGCCACCAGTTGAAGGGCTCGGTTGAGCAGGATGTAGTGCAGAATGAAAAGGAAGTTGAAACGGTGCCTATCTCCAAAGTGGTGTCGTATCCTTTGAAGACACGAAAGAGAGATGATAGCAAGGACTACGCCAGATTTCTCAAGATTTTCAAACAGCTGCAGATCAACATACCGTTTGTGGAAGCGTTGGCAAAGATGCCCACTTATGCCAAGTTCCTCAAAGATATTTTGTATGGACGAAAACATATGAGCGATTTCAAGACAATAAATCTGACGGCAGAATTGAGCAATTGTGTGAAGAATGGGCTAGCGAGGAAGAGGAAGGACCCAGGCAGTTTTGTCATCCCGGTGACCCTAGGTAATGCTTACACAGGAAAGGCTCTGTGTGACCTAGGGGCCAGTATCAATCTGATGCCGTTATCAATTTTCAAAACTTTGAAAATCGGTAAACTCAGGCCCACCCGAATCAAGCTGCAGATGGCGGACAGATCCGTGAAGCAAGCTTACGGAGTAATTGAAGATATTCTGGTGAAAGTCGGAGAATTGATTTTTCCGGCAGATTTTATAATTCTGGACATGGAGGCTGGAGACGTACTACTCATTCTGGGCAGACCGTTTCTGGCCACTGGAGAGGCCATGATAAACTGCAAAAGCGGAGAACTGACCATGCAGATCAATGAAGACAAGGAGAAGTCAACGTTTTCGAAAATCTGCAACTACCGAATTATTACGAGCATGAAGACATCTTCACAGTGGAGGTGGTCGAAGAAGGCTGGGAAAAAGAGGAGATGGACGAGCTATGGGCTGAGATTGACAGAATAGACAGAGAGAACAAGGAGAGATTCCAGGAGGAGCAGGCCATGCAAGCTGAAAACCGGACCAGTTTACAGTCGGATGGAAAAAGTGGGCAGAAATTGGCCCTGGTCCCGTCACTCAAAGAGCCACCGACCAGAGAGCTTAAACCGCTCCCGAGCCATCAAAGTTCAGCACAACTAAAGAAGTTTAAAGAAGGGCAGAAAGCACTTCTCTGCGATTCTCGGAAGCAGTTTTTCTGGGGAAAATTGAGATCTCGGTGGTCAGGACCGTTCATCATCAAAGAAGTACTTTCATGGGATGCGGTTGAATTGGAGAATTCACATGACAGTACAACTTGCAGGGTGAGCGGAAACCGGGTCAAGCCTGGGCCCGGAAGCAGACATCAAGGTAGACCCTGGCGGTTTTGACGTCCCTTGAGTAAACATGAGGTAACTGGGTTGGGCCGTCGACCGTAAATTACATGCGTTGGTTGGGAGGCAACCGAACGTGGTAAGTTAGTTTAAATTATTTCAGTTTTATTTTAAGTTTTGTGTTTTGAGAGAGGTAAGATGAGGGGGTATTGAATTTGAATTGATCGTGCAGACACAGCAAAACGGAAAACAGGCAGAAAACAGGAAAGAGGAAGAAAGAGAAAAAATTTCTTTTTTTTGAACAGTTGTGAGGGTACTGCGTATATACGCAGACAACACCCTCCAACTATCCAAAAAAAGGACCCTTCAGCTGCTGACTGCGTATATACGCAGGCTGCTGCGTATATACGCATACAGCAGCACGCCTTTGCCCCATTTTTCTCTCTCTCTTCCTCCATACACAGATCAATGGAGTTTGAAGCGAATTCAGAAAATTTCTTAGAAGGAAAGGCAGATTTTCAAAATCTTGAAGAATCGACCCCGGTGCGTTCTGGCACACTCGACCATCACAGGGGCTCATACGAGTTGGGGATCCTTCAGGAACAGTTTTTCTGCAGAATAGAGCAATCAAACCCGGTGTACTGAAGTATACTCGACCATATGGGAGCACATTGTCAAACGCAATGGTGCTCGGGGATTGCACATTTGAATAGCGCATATAGAGTCCGGAAGATTGATAACTTCCGTCGAGAAATTTTCTGGCGACCGGTCAACGGTCCTGCTCCACCGGAATCTGCGAAAAATTCCGCACCTGTAAGAACTGACTCCGGGAGCACATGTTCAATTTCTGTCTCTCGCTTTATATTTCTACATATGCTGCCAGTTGTTCCCATTCGATGAGGCAAGCCAGCTCATCCAATCCATATTATGTGCCTGATGATTAGTACCATGAGGGCATGGCACCATCCAGTGTGGGGGTGGTGGCGTTGTAACTGCATTACTTTTTATTTAAAAATAATAATAAAGAAAAATAAATATTAAAAATTTGATAAAAATTGAAAATTTTGAGACTGGGCGAAGGATTTAGCTTAAAACTGGAGAGAGTTTAGTGAAAGAAAATTTCCCGAAGTGGACGAAATTAGGTGAGGAAGAGCAGCGTGAATCTGTCTAGGGGAGTCAGTAGAGCCAATGCACTCTAGAAGACGCAAGTAGCTGTCTCCCGAGCAATGTATTCGACTAGCTGTCAGAACACCGTCACCGGGTAGTCGTCAACCCGCCATCACGGTCACCACATCATTTGGTGGAGTGATAGGGGGGACCTCACGTCCTGTCTCGCGCCTTAGGTCCACTAGTGAGCCCCGTTGATCCATTAATCCTTTTCTTGGTAACCGTTTGACCTAGGAAGCCTTTTTTTGATACTCGCATCATTTGTTAGTATTTTTACCTTTCCTACGCGTCATGGCACGAGGGAGTTGATTTGAGGGGGATTTTCTGGGGTAGAGCAGAATTGTCATATTTGATAGTGGATGAGCTTTATTTTTCTATTTGAGGGTGTGTAAGGGTGATATAGTGACGGCAGGTCACTTCGGTGTGGCGGCGACTCACGACATTACACCGTGAGCACAGGAGGAGAGCCGTAGTGCGTAAATTTTCCGCACGACATGGGAAACTTGGGGTTGACAGGGTTATTTGGAGGACGCGCTGAGCTATTTAGACATCCTTGGAGTGAGGACGATCGGTTGGAAAAGCGCGATTATTTTACAGATTGACTACATGGTTCAAAATTAGTGTGGGGGTGGTCGTTTCAGATTTTATTTCAATATTTTAAATATTTTTTCTTCCACCCCACGTTTTCGGTTTATCATAGAGTTTATATTATTCTTGTTTATTGTGTTGCAAAAAAATGAGAAAAAAAGAAAATAATAATAAAAAAAAAGGAAAAAAAGTATCAAAGGCAGAAAATTCAGGGTGTTTGATTGATTTTATTTCAAAACGCCGAGCCGGAAATTTGTATAGCAGTTTCACATTCGTTCACAGTTGTGGCCGCGAGAACGGCAGTTACACCGGGATTGGGGAAATTCAGTGTCTAGAATCTTAGGTGATTTGGGTCAGTTTCCATCATCTTGGTTAGGGAGAGTGAGATTGGGGTATGTGTGAGTGTGCTGTGACGTTTAGGACATCGCTTCTAAATGACTTATCCTACCGTCCCAAAGCCGGCAGATTTACATTACACCCGGAGTAAAAGAACGGAAGGTGTGCGTTAGGGATACGTTCGGTTTGCGTGCAAAAGCGGAAGTAAGTGGTGTTCGTGCTTGTTCCTAACCTAGGGTGGCCGCGAGTTCTTCCGATCACCGCAGTTTCTGAAATCTAGGGGAATATGAGTGTTTGATGATGTTCAGTTTAAGTTGAAGAGATTGCACAGTCTCACCAAAAAGATAAACTATTTTTATAGTACTATTATTGTTCATAAATAAGCGCATTTACACCGCTCTAGATTGATTCGGGATAGTATGCATTGGTAGTATTTTGCTAGAGTTTGCTCGGGACAAGCAAAGTTTAGTGTGGGGGTATGTGATAACGCCCAAATAGGGGTTATGTTTTAGCCTGATTTGACGTACCATCGTGTCGGAAAGCCGTGTTTTAGCTAGAATTCACCCTCGGAAAGCCTCGGTTTTAGGAACGAAACGTTTATTTGCTCTTCATAAATTTCTGCATGTTTCGTACTTTTATTGGATATGATCGCTGCAACTGCCCGTGGTTTCCCAAGCCTTCCGTTCCGGACCGGAAAGCCCGGGAGGGGCCGATGCTAAAAGTAACGGCGGGAATCAAGCATAACATTCCAAAAGTATTTATTTATTATACATCATTAAACATCATTAGAGTCTCTAAACATTACAAAAGTGATGTCAAAAGCTATACATGATCTTGCTTGCTAACTAAACACTACACGTGAGTCTCGTACCCAGCTTCGTCATAGCCTCCTGCCTCTAAGCCTGCGGTGGGAAGGAAAACAGAACCGCAGTTTCTAAAGTCAGTACGAAAGACTGAGTAAGTAACACCCAAACATGTAAAACAGAAGATGAAGCTTTAGTTTATTATTTGCAATAAAACAGGAGGAATAAAACTTGTAAAGAACTTCATAAGTAAAGTAGGGACCCTTTTATAAAAATTCTTCTTGACTTATTATCTCTTCCAAACAGGTATTATCTTCCTCAATCTCATCTTCTTTTCTTTCAAAGCTCATGCCAAAACTGTATTGTTAGCTTTGTTGATACGGGGAAGGAACTACTAATCTATCACTAGCAACCATGACCTTAACTGCCGGCAGCCCCCTAAGACTTCTTGCGGCCAGAGAGGTGAGTACATGGAGCGACCCGGCAGGTTGCGACCGGGTTAAAATCTGATCTCTGGTCGAGTGATCGAAGTCACACGACAATAATAAATTGCTTCTCCCGCACAACTCTTTCCACTTTACGTTAATTACGCATTATTATTAATCGTGTGACAAGTTCAAATAAATAACTTCTTTGAAATAAAAGGAGACTTCAAAATAAACAAGTAAATAAATAACCAAATAAAACGCATTTTGAGACAAGAAATAAAAGTCATATTACGACACGAAGGAAGCTAGGCTCTAGGCTTGGCATGTTACTTACCTTACTTCCGTAGCACTAGCACGTTCTAGAAATGTCTCGGCTTACAAACCGTCACCTACAACCCGTAACTTTTCATGTCAATAATCCGACAAAAATACTACTCGTCCTATTAAATATTTTCTTTTAGTTCTACCCAACCCCTCTAGCTAATCTTTTTCCTAACATTTTATTTTGTTAAAATCTTCTATTATAAATTATAAAACCACAACTATTATTATTGCTATTATTATTGTTATTATTAACTATTATTATTATTATTATTATTAGCTAAAAGTGCCTAACTAACTAGAGAAATTATTTTATAAAATACTTGATAAAGTAGTGAAAACAAAACTAGTTTATCTTTAATGAAAAAGACATATTAGTATTTCTATAATTATTTAAACAATATTCAAAACTATTTAAAGATAAATTTTCCCTAAATACTAATCATAACAAAACAATATTTAAAATCTATCAAATTTGCAAGTATTGAACATCCAAGTTACTAACAATATTTATTTAAAGTTTAACTAAAAATATTTCTTAATTAATTTTTAACGAATAAACCGCATGCTATTTTAATACCAAAATTACTTTTCTAAAACGAGGATGAAATATAGTATTTTTAGGAATCATTTTTATTCCGAAATTGTTATTTTTATTTTTAGCGAAAAGTGACAAGTTTAAGTTAAATACACAAAAACCCCCATTCGTATTAAAAGTCTACAAATTCCTCAACTAGCCACCAAAACAAGTTTAATATAGTATACTAACAGCCCCTATAGTTTAT
Organism: Linanthus parryae; assembly: GCA_023055425.1. Classification (NCBI taxonomy): domain Eukaryota; kingdom Viridiplantae; phylum Streptophyta; class Magnoliopsida; order Ericales; family Polemoniaceae; genus Linanthus; species Linanthus parryae. The sequence goes on along the minus strand of JALGPY010000012.1, from coordinate 12,385,380 downwards.
GAAATTACAAACAGCACCCCTAGGTCATGTTTTAACAGTTTGCAAAAACTACACTTTTACCCCCCTTCTTCAACAACTTCATTTTCTTCAATTTAACTACGATTCAGGCTATCGAACTTCAATTCTAACAACATCAAACAACTAATCAGAAGGTGTAGAACGTACCTAGGCCAAGAATGGCCGGAAATCGCTAAGAAATGGGTCGGGTCGAAGCTTGGCGTCGGGGTCGCCGGAGTTGGACCTTGGAGGTCAGCTCTAATGGCTTTCCCAGCCTGGTTTGAGGCTCCTGGTGAGCTGGTTGGGGCCCTAAGAGTCTTCTGGAAGCAAAGAAACGGACTGGGTGCTGCTACGAGATTAAGCTAGATCACTTAGTAGATCACATAGCTTATTTCAATCCCATTACAAATGTAAACTTATATTCTCAAGATTGTTTTTATTTATTAACTAAATTGTAATATTCGTAACTTATTTCTACTTTTGGTTATCGATTGTCACGTTAACCCTGAACCGAGATCCCGGGCTGTTTCAGATGGTATCAGAGCATCGGTTCTCCGGTTAAAGTGACTTTTCGATTTCCATTAGTAGAGAATAAGAAAGATAAAACGTTTTTCGAAATTTAAAAATTAACTAGGATAACTCAATATGAAAATAAATGAAATAAACAAGCCGTCTGGGTGTTTGGGTACTTACGTATTATGAAACTCGACTTGTACCGTATATGTTGATTAAATATTAATGACTATTTGAGATGTTCATGCAAAGTTTACTTGCCTATTTACAGGCGCAATATTTATGTGACATGCCTATTTATATTGAATTGTTTGTCGTAGTTGTGTGATGCGTATCTTTGACTCTTTATTTTTGTAACTAATTTCTCGACGAGGGAGTAACGACGTTGTGACTTATAAGACCCCGAGACCATTCGTTCGCACCTACGAGTGACGGACCTTAAAACATTAGTTGAATTTTGTTTATTTTGAGTTAATTTGACATGGTTCTTTCCCAATTAGAAAGTTTTGAAGATAAAGTATTTATTACAAAAAAAAAATGATTTCTGAAAATTATTGACGTTCAAGCTACCAAATGCCAAGTGATATGGACCGCTTTGTTTATCAGTCCGCTGGCGCGACTCTTAGTACGACGGTACTATAAGTTGTACCCGCTGTGTAGACTAAGTTGGAACATTTGAAGCACATGCGAGTTGTGTTAGAAAGGCACGTTGTGTGACGACACATAGTGTTCTTTCTCTCTCGTATGCGTGGAACACTTTAGGTGATTGGTTTATCTAACCCTATAGAGGTAAGACAACATCTTTAACGCGTATGATTCAAGCAAAATGACATATTAGTCTTTATAAAAGTATTTCTCTAAAAAGTTTCGAGATTTGTATAAATTCTAGCAAATTTTTGAGTCATTTCTAAAATTGAGAACTTGTATGTTGTTATTGAACTTTCAAAATCTTGTTTCGAACTTTTACTTGTACTAATCATATACGAAACCCAATTGTGGTGCGAGTCTAGGCTGGATAAGTAGTATAGACTCCGCCATGCGGAGAGCGAGAACGAGAAATTTCTTTTAGTTAAGGTGTTTCAAGTTGACCATCTAAGGCAGCCATCTTTTGGGAGAAGAACACTCGACGAGAGCGGTTTATGTGCTTGTCTGGCTAAGTCAAATAGACTGAGTCACTGTGCTACATTTCATGTGCATTTCATGTATGAGGGTAAGTATAGTATGAGATCTTCGGGGACGAAGATTCTTTTAAGGTGGGTAGATTGTAACACCCCTATTTCTCAAGCGAGCTCTAAGTGCAATATCAAGACTTTGGGGGCGATTTTGTAAATATTTTTGTCACGGCTTTAAAGTTGGAACTTCGGAGTGTTTGCAATATTTGGGAGTCGTTAGAATGATTTTGGAGCACTAGAGATGTTCGGGGTGGTTGTGGAATTATCTGAAATTAAATAGAAGCTCTAATTCTAGTTTATACACTAAAGTTTGTAAAATTACACTTCTTACCCCTATGCATGATGGACACTTGTCCTAAGTGTTTTGACACAATTTCTATGAGTTGGCAACACCCAACATCTATATTCATCATCTCCCAGCAGAAAATTACATCATCTTCCCATTATCTTTTTTTTCCCTCTTCCTCTCAACCACCAAGAACACCACCACCTCAACCAAGGAACTACCACCAAACAGCCACCAACTCCAGACCTGCTACAACCCCGAGTAGCCCTCACCACAAGGATCAAAACGCCCCAAACAGTTCGGGATTTCATCAAGAAACGAGTGAGATATTCGGGTTTGAAGGTAAGAACCCTAGTTCGGTTTTTCGTCGATTTCTCCCTCCTCGTTGCAACCCATCACAATTAACACACATATTCTTGTTCCTTGTGTCGAGGCGAACCTGGGAAGCACAAGCATGCCCTGCAAATCGCCGGATTTTGCTCCAGCCACCGTGCCGCCGCCGCCAAACCTCCATGGCCGACCAAAAATGGCAACTCCTTCATTTCTCCACCAAATTCGATGTTCCTTACATCAATGTGATCCCCATGACCTTAGGAATGCATTAGAAGCATCAAAACCTGCCCAGATTTTGGTTAGGTTCGAGTTTTGTTTCATTTTTCACTCTTGGTTCGTTTTTCCGTCATGCATAAACAGCCCCTGTTCAAATGATCATATCTCTCTCGTTTTTAATCCGTTTTGAGCGATTCAGGACTTTCTGGAAACCTCAGACAATTGGCTACAACTTTCATGTTTTAAGTTTTGTCAAATTCGGTCTCTAAACCACCTAAAAATCGAATTGAAGTTGCTGTGTTCGTGCTTGTTCATGCTGAGTTTTTCCCCCCAGCATTTTTGACCCAACTTTGGATCTCTGTATCTCCCTCTTTTTTGGTCCGTTTTGGATGATTCTTACCTTTCTGGAAAGCCTGGACATAGCTCTACAACTCTCATTAAGATTTCTTTGTTTGATTTCAAGTCTAACCTGTCTAAATTTGGCCTTGAATAGGGCTGGTTTGATGTGTTTTTGAACCATTAAAAGCTGAAAATTTTCTAAGTATAGAATCCTATGGTGAAACACCCATTTTCTAACCATTGTATCTTCTTCAAAACTTAATGAAATTTATATTTGTTTTCTCCTGTGTGAAGATGATACATAATACTTCAAATCATCGTCTCTGGGTCATCTTCAAATTTATAACGGATTTCTCACAAAACGAGCCTAAAGTTGCTAGCTTGAACTCGCGAAGCACTATCGAATTTTTCTAAGTATTGAATCGTAATTTTCATCCCACTTTGACTAGCGATATTTCTTTGAATACTTGGAGTTTTTAGGAGTTCAAATATGTTCTGGAATCCTTGAACTATCGTCTTCGAAACCCTATTCTCAGATTTTCAAGTATCCCCCTCAATTGATTATAAATCAGCTCTAAAGTTGACTAGTTGAGTCGATTTTCTTCTATATTTGACTTTTGAATTCGACACTCTAAATGACGTTTCTAGCCTTAGTGTTCTTCACGAAACTTGCTCCTATTCATATTCTGAGTCTAAATATCATGTTTGACCAAGTTTGACTTTTCGCAAACCCTAGTTTGACTGAACTGTATAGGAGGGGCAAAATAGTCATTTCACTTAAACTTTGAATTGAGGTTAGTTTAGTAACTTGGAGTTTGTCAGCATGTCTTGTATGCGTGTTTGGAGTACCTGTATGTAATTCTGGGCTAGGGTTGACCAAGTCAAATGTGGGGGTCTTTTTGCAATTTTACTAAACTTCGAGGGCCTATGTGCAATTAATTAAAACTTTGCATTTGAACAAAGTTAATGTTTTGAGACCAACAACCTGACTTAGAAGGATATTTGGAGCCTTAAGAAGGAAATATTTGACTGGGGAGTGACCAAATCAATAGATTGGGGTCTTTTTGCAATTTTAGCAAACTTTAGGGGCCTAAGTGCAATTTATTGAAAGTTATAGATTTCAATGCTAAGTTCATATGGATGAGTTAAGAGTCATTCTTGGATGTAGTTGGGCCAGTATGAGTGTAATATGGGGTCCAGGCACAATCAGGGACTGTTCTGGGCAGTTTCAAAGTATTAGGGGCATTTTGGTCAAGTTAGCTTGCGTGACCTGCATTTTATTGCATTCTTGCATAAAACCTCATATAGAGGATATATGCTAATAGGTTGTATACTTGACTTGTTTATATCCAGCCGACGTTAAGGATCGTTCGAAGTAGACGTACGTCTTCGTGTTGCTGCGTTTATTGTGAGACTCGGAGACGAGCGTTGTAGGATTGCTAGCGTTGCTTTGCGCCTTTCATGGCTCAGAGGTAAGTACATATGTACGGCCTTTTCATATCAAAATATGCGTAAGTGCTTGATGTTTCAAATGAAAGTTTGTTATATGAAATCGTATGAGAATGCATGTTTTCCACTCGAAAGTTGTTTAACTATTTTATTCATTTCCTTTGAGAAATCTTTGAAATTACTTGTGAAATTTTGATATTCTGATTCTGGTTATGTGAAAGAGAAGAAATAAAATACCTCTAATAGACTTAGGACGATGTACAGAGTACTGTTATTAATGGGAGGCGTCAAGCGATCCTCCATTTTCTTGTGGCTAAGACCATTGAAGCAATGCTTCTTATTATTGGATAGAACGTTAATGTTCAAAAATCCGCCCCCGATGAGCCAAAATGTATCAAGATATTGAGGCCAAGGGGTTTATAGAGCTATAGAGTGCTACTTATACTTGTAAGGGTCACTACGGTATAGGGGTGTCGACACTTAAGGCCTTTTAGCTAATGTTATGAGCGGGGTTGACGAATGGGCTCCCTCAACGCTCGGGTGAAATAGGGTTTGATAGACCCTAGAAGGAACCCTTAGTGGTTATTTCGTGATCCCTCTGTCTACATCGATCCTGCTGGTGGCTCTTGACACGCCTCCGCTAAACTAAACTGTTGATAGAAGTCGAAATTATAAATTGACTACTTATTAATGTTGTTTGTGGCTCTTGATATGCCCTAATCGATTGAAATGAATTGTAAATCTTGGCTACTCATGAACTGCTATCGTTATCAGCTCAAACGAACTTGTTTACTCTGAATATTTTACCAACTACTCGTGGTTTCTTCATGTTATTAAATTGAGATGTTTTTGTTACTCGGTTACTTCAAGTTGATCCAAATTATCCAATAAGATAGTTTTACTGTTTGAATCTTCTGATTTGTTTCAACTCATGCTTCCGTGCCACTCGTTGCTTTACATGTCGTAGTATGTATTTACTCAGTTTTTACTGATCATTTTCTTCAAAACTGCGTCGGCATTTGCCATTTTAAAACCGCAGGTCGTCAATCAAGTTTGGGGAATGGGAACGCGGATCGAGACGAAGACGTTTAGATTAAGCTAGATCACTTAGTAGATCACATAGCTTATTTCAATCCCATTACAAATGTAAACTTATATTCTCAAGATTGTTTTTATTTATTAACTAAATTGTAATATTCGTAACTTATTTCTACTTTTGGTTATCGATTGTCACGTTAACCCTGAACCGAGATCCCGGGCTGTTTCAGATGGTATCAGAGCATCGGTTCTCCGGTTAAAGTGACTTTTCGATTTCCATTAGTAGAGAATAAGAAAGATAAAACGTTTTTCGAAATTTAAAAATTAACTAGGATAACTCAATATGAAAATAAATGAAATAAACAAGCCGTCTGGGTGTTTGGGTACTTACGTATTATGAAACTCGACTTGTACCGTATATGTTGATTAAATATTAATGACTATTTGAGATGTTCATGCAAAGTTTACTTGCCTATTTACAGGCGCAATATTTATGTGACATGCCTATTTATATTGAATTGTTTGTCGTAGTTGTGTGATGCGTATCTTTGACTCTTTATTTTTGTAACTAATTTCTCGACGAGGGAGTAACGACGTTGTGACTTATAAGACCCCGAGACCATTCGTTCGCACCTACGAGTGACGGACCTTAAAACATTAGTTGAATTTTGTTTATTTTGAGTTAATTTGACATGGTTCTTTCCCAATTAGAAAGTTTTGAAGATAAAGTATTTATTACAAAAAAAAAAAAAAATTTCTGAAAATTATTGACGTTCAAGCTACCAAATGCCAAGTGATATGGACCGCTTTGTTTATCAGTCCGCTGGCGCGACTCTTAGTACGACGGTACTATAAGTTGTACCCGCTGTGTAGACTAAGTTGGAACATTTGAAGCACATGCGAGTTGTGTTAGAAAGGCACGTTGTGTGACGACACATAGTGTTCTTTCTCTCTCGTATGCGTGGAACACTTTAGGTGATTGGTTTATCTAACCCTATAGAGGTAAGACAACATCTTTAACGCGTATGATTCAAGCAAAATGACATATTAGTCTTTATAAAAGTATTTCTCTAAAAAGTTTCGAGATTTGTATAAATTCTAGCAAATTTTTGAGTCATTTCTAAAATTGAGAACTTGTATGTTGTTATTGAACTTTCAAAATCTTGTTTCGAACTTTTACTTGTACTAATCATATACGAAATCCAATTGTGGTGCGAGTCTAGGCTGGATAAGTAGTATAGACTCCGCCATGCGGAGAGCGAGAACGAGAAATTTCTTTTAGTTAAGGTGTTTCAAGTTGACCATCTAAGGAAGCCATCTTTTGGGAGAAGAACACTCGACGAGAGCGGTTTATGTGCTTGTCTGGCTAAGTCAAATAGACTGAGTCACTGTGCTACATTTCATGTGCATTTCATGTATGAGGGTAAGTATAGTATGAGATCTTCGGGGACGAAGATTCTTTTAAGGTGGGTAGATTGTAACACCCCTATTTCTCAAGCGAGCTCTAAGTGCAATATCAAGACTTTGGGGGCGATTTTGTAAATATTTTTGTCACGGCTTTAAAGTTGGAACTTCGGAGTGTTTGCAATATTTGGGAGTCGTTAGAATGATTTTGGAGCACTAGAGATGTTCGGGGTGGTTGTGGAATTATCTGAAATTAAATAGAAGCTCTAATTCTAGTTTATACACTAAAGTTTGTAAAACTACACTTCTTACCCCTATGCATGATGGACACTTGTCCTAAGTGTTTTGACACAATTTCTATGAGTTGGCAACACCCAACATCTATATTCATCATCTCCCAGCAGAAAATTACATCATCTTCCCATTATCTTTTTTTTCCCTCTTCCTCTCAACCACCAAGAACACCACCACCTCAACCAAGGAACTACCACCAAACAGCCACCAACTCCAGACCTGCTACAACCCCGAGTAGCCCTCACCACAAGGATCAAAACGCCCCAAACAGTTCGGGATTTCATCAAGAAACGAGTGAGATATTCGGGTTTGAAGGTAAGAACCCTAGTTCGGTTTTTCGTCGATTTCTCCCTCCTCGTTGCAACCCATCACAATTAACACACATATTCTTGTTCCTTGTGTCGAGGCGAACCTGGGAAGCACAAGCATGCCCTGCAAATCGCCGGATTTTGCTCCAGCCACTGTGCCGCCGCCGCCAAACCTCCATGGCCGACCAAAAATGGCAACTCCTTCATTTCTCCACCAAATTCGATGTTCCTTACATCAATGTGATCCCCATGACCTTAGGAATGCATTAGAAGCATCAAAACCTGCCCAGATTTTGGTTAGGTTCGAGTTTTGTTTCATTTTTCACTCTTGGTTCGTTTTTCCGTCATGCATAAACAGCCCCTGTTCAAATGATCATATCTCTCTCGTTTTTAATCCGTTTTGAGCGATTCAGGACTTTCTGGAAACCTCAGACAATTGGCTACAACTTTCATGTTTTAAGTTTTGTCAAATTCGGTCTCTAAACCACCTAAAAATCGAATTGAAGTTGCTGTGTTCGTGCTTGTTCATGCTGAGTTTTTCCCACCAGCATTTTTGACCCAACTTTGGATCTCTGTATCTCCCTCGTTTTTGGTCCGTTTTGGATGATTCTTACCTTTCTGGAAAGCCTGGACATAGCTCTACAACTCTCATTAAGATTTCTTTGTTTGATTTCAAGTCTAACCTGTCTAAATTTGGCCTTGAATAGGGCTGGTTTGATGTGTTTTTGAACCATTAAAAGCTGAAAATTTTCTAAGTATAGAATCCTATGGTGAAACACCCATTTTCTAACCATTGTATCTTCTTCAAAACTTAATGAAATTCATATTTGTTTTCTCCTGTGTGAAGATGATACATAATACTTCAAATCATCGTCTCTGGGTCATCTTCAAATTTATAACGGATTTCTCACAAAACGAGCCTAAAGTTGCTAGCTTGAACTCGCGAAGCACTATCGAATTTTTCTAAGTATTGAATCGTAATTTTCATCCCACTTTGACTAGCGATATTTCTTTGAATACTTGGAGTTTTTAGGAGTTCAAATATGTTCTGGAATCCTTGAACTATCGTCTTCGAAACCCTATTCTCAGATTTTCAAGTATCCCCCTCAATTGATTACAAATCAGCTCTAAAGTTGACTAGTTGAGTCGATTTTCTTCTATATTTGACTTTTGAATTCGACACTCTAAATGACGTTTCTAGCCTTAGTGTTCTTCACGAAACTTGCTCCTATTCATATTCTGAGTCTAAATATCATGTTTGACCAAGTTTGACTTTTCGCAAACCCTAGTTTGACTGAACTGTATAGGAGGGGCAAAATAGTCATTTCACTTAAACTTTGAATTGAGGTTAGTTTAGTAACTTGGAGTTTGTCAGCATGTCTTGTATGCGTGTTTGGAGTACCTGTATGTAATTCTGGGCTAGGGTTGACCAAGTCAAATGTGGGGGTCTTTTTGCAATTTTACTAAACTTCGAGGGCCTATGTGCAATTAATTAAAACTTTGCATTTGAACAAAGTTAATGTTTTGAGACCAACAACCTGACTTAGAAGGATATTTGGAGCCTTAAGAAGGAAATATTTGACTGGGGAGTGACCAAATCAATAGATTGGGGTCTTTTTGCAATTTTAGCAAACTTTAGGGGCCTAAGTGCAATTTATTGAAAGTTGTAGATTTCAATGCTAAGTTCATATGGATGAGTTAAGAGTCATTCTTGGATGTAGTTGGGCCAGTATGAGTGTAATATGGGGTCCAGGCACAATCAGGGACTGTACTGGGCAGTTTCAAAGTATTAGGGGCATTTTGGTCAAGTTAGCTTGCGTGACCTGCATTTTATTGCATTCTTGCATAAAACCTCATATAGAGGATATATGCTAATAGGTTGTATACTTGACTTGTTTATATCCAGCCGACGTTAAGGATCGTTCGAAGTAGACGTACGTCTTCGTGTTGCTGCGTTTATTGTGAGACTCGGAGACGAGCGTTGTAGGATTGCTAGCGTTGCTTTGCGCCTTTCATGGCTCAGAGGTAAGTACATATGTACGGCCTTTTCATATCAAAATATGCGTAAGTGCTTGATGTTTCAAATGAAAGTTTGTTATATGAAATCGTATGAGAATGCATGTTTTCCACTCGAAAGTTGTTTAACTATTTTATTCATTTCCTTTGAGAAATCTTTGAAATTACTTGTGAAATTTTGATATTCTGATTCTGGTTATGTGAAAGAGAAGAAATAAAATACCTCTAATAGACTTAGGACGATGTACAGAGTACTGTTATTAATGGGAGGCGTCAAGCGATCCTCCATTTTCTTGTGGCTAAGACCATTGAAGCAATGCTTCTTATTATTGGATAGAACGTTAATGTTCAAAAATCCGCCCCCGATGAGCCAAAATGTATCAAGATATTGAGGCCAAGGGGTTTATAGAGCTATAGAGTGCTACTTATACTTGTAAGGGTCACTACGGTATAGGGGTGTCGACACTTAAGGCCTTTTAGCTAATGTTATGAGCGGGGTTGACGAATGGGCTCCCTCAACGCTCGGGTGAAATAGGGTTTGATAGACCCTAGAAGGAACCCTTAGTGGTTATTTCGTGATCCCTCTGTCTACATCGATCCTGCTGGTGGCTCTTGACACGCCTCAGCTAAACTAAACTGTTGATTGAAGTCGAAATTATAAATTGACTACTTATTAATGTTGTTTGTGGCTCTTGATATGCCCTAATCGATTGAAATGAATTGTAAATCTTGGCTACTCATGAACTGCTATCGTTATCAGCTCAAACGAACTTGTTTACTCTGAATATTTTACCAACTACTCGTGGTTTCTTCATGTTATTAAATTGAGATGTTTTTGTTACTCGGTTACTTCAAGTTGATCCAAATTATCCAATAAGATAGTTTTACTGTTTGAATCTTCTGATTTGTTTCAACTCATGCTTCCGTGCCACTCGTTGCTTTACATGTCGTAGTATGTATTTACTCAGTTTTTACTGATCATTTTCTTCAAAACTGCGTCGGCATTTGCCATTTTAAAACCGCAGGTCGTCAATCAAGTTTGGGGAATGGGAACGCGGATCGAGACGAAGACGTTTAGATTAAGCTAGATCACTTAGTAGATCACATAGCTTATTTCAATCCCATTACAAATGTAAACTTATATTCTCAAGATTGTTTTTATTTATTAACTAAATTGTAATATTCGTAACTTATTTCTACTTTTGGTTATCGATTGTCACGTTAACCCTGAACCGAGATCCCGGGCTGTTTCACAACCCCTCTAGCTAATCTTTTTCCTAACATTTTATTTTGTTAAAATCTTCTATTATAAATTATAAAACCACAACTATTATTATTGCTATTATTATTGTTATTATTAACTATTATTATTATTATTATTATTATTAGCTAAAAGTGCCTAACTAACTAGAGAAATTATTTTATAAAATACTTGATAAAGTAGTGAAAACAAAACTAGTTTATCTTTAATGAAAAAGACTTATTAGTATTTCTATAATTATTTAAACAATATTCAAAACTATTTAAAGATAAATTTTCCCTAAATACTAATCACAACAAAACAATATTTAAAATCTATCAAATTTGCAAGTATTGAACATCCAAGTTACTAACAATATTTATTTAAAGTTTAACTAAAAATATTTCTTAATTAATTTTTAACGAATAAACCGCATGCTATTTTAATACCAAAATTACTTTTCTAAAACGAGGATGAAATATAGTATTTTTAGGAATCATTTTTATTCCGAAATTGTTATTTTTATTTTTAGCGAAAAGTGACAAGTTTAAGATAAATACACAAAAACCCCCATTCGTATTACAAGTCTACAAATTCCTCAACTAGCCACCAAAACAAGTTTAATATAGTATACTAACAGCCCCTATAGTTTATGAAATTACAAACAGCACCCCTAGGTCATGTTTTAACAGTTTGCAAAAACTACACTTTTACCCCCCTTCTTCAACAACTTCATTTTCTTCAATTTAACTACGATTCAAGCTATCGAACTTCAATTCTAACAACATCAAACAACTAATCAGAAGGTGTAGAACGTACCTAGGCCAAGAATGGCCGGAAATCGCTAAGAAATGGGTCGGGTCGAAGCTTGGCGTCGGGGTCGCCGGAGTTGGACCTTGGAGGTCAGCTCTAATGGCTTTCCCAGCCTGGTTTGAGGCTCCTGGTGAGCTGGTCGGGGCCCTAAGAGTCTTCTGGAAGCAAAGAAACGGACTGGGTGCTGCTACGAAGCACTCGCCGGAATTTGGCCGAAGCTTGGCCGGTAACAATGGCTGCGACGGTGGCGGCAGTGGCTGTACTCCTCTGTCCCGCTGCTGCAGCTGCTGCTAGCCTCTGTTTCAGGGAAGAGGAGAGGGCGAGGATGATCAGAGATGGACAGAGAGGCCTCCGGGGAAGAGAGAGAGAGAAGTGGGTCTTCTTTGTGGTTGTCCGACGGCGGCGATGGCGGCCGTGGTAGTTGCTGCCACTGCTTCTATTCTGCTCTGGAGAGGTCTGAGAGCAGAGAGGGAGGGAGAGAAAGAGAGAGTGAAGAGGGTGGAGGCAGTGGGTTGTTCCTGCTCGGGTTTTGCCGCCGGTGGTTATGGCGACGATGGTGGTGGCTGGCTGCTGCCACCACTACTCCGCTGCTGCTGGTGGGGTTGTTAAGGGCAGAGAGCAACAGAGAGGGAGAGATAGGGAGTTGGGCAGCGAGAGAGAAGGAGAGCTGCTGGGTTTCTTCTCTGGTGGTGTTGGTGAAGATGGTGGCAATGGTGATGAGGGAGGTGGTGGTTGTTGTGAGTGTCTGCTGGTGGGAGGAGGGAGGCTGGAGGGAGCTTATATAGCTGAGTTTACTTGGGCTCCAAGCACAAATGATGTGACAAGGGCGGTGCTAGTAGCTTCATGAAGGTGGTGGTGATGATGGTGAAGAATCTAATAGAGGAAGGAGAAGAGAAAGCTTGCTGGAAACAAAAGTTTTCAAATTAAATAATATTTTTTTGACAATAATTGGGTGTGGGTGGAGTACTATGTGGTTGGGTGATTGGGTGTGGCAAGTCTAGCAATACTCGCGGTAGTTCGACACGCGCTATAATTTAAAACTAACTAAAATTTGTAAAACAACTACGAATTAACTATTAACTATTACTCTAATATTATTCTTAAACTTTTTATAAACTCAACTCAAAGATTTATTATTAAAAATATTTTATTGCAAATTAATTATTATTTGCTTCTAAAATGACTGTTTTACCCCTGCTAGATATACGGGGTATTACAATCGCGGGTTTGTTCATGTTGTCTTTACAGGAACAGGTTCGGAATGTGCATTGGGATGCGTGTCGAGACAGAATCGAGATCGCCTCGGGAAATGTGCAGAAAATGCTCGGAGCAGAATTTTACCGAGACTGGAAAAATAGAGTGGAATAGAAAACGGAATGACTGGAGGAAAAATGAGCAGTGAAAACCGACCGAGGAAGCTGAAAACGCCAAAACCGAGAATCACCAGGATGCGCTCGGTTGACAATATCTTGAGCTTGACTTGGAATTTTGAAGTGAAACCGGCAAAAGAACAGAGACGTCAAGGGCTTTCCATAAACAGGTTATAGTGCTGAAACGGAGTCCGGCCAAAAAACCGACTCCCGTCAAATGTGGGTCCCAGACAGGTCACGTCCGAGTAAGGAGTCTCGGTTTCCGGTGTCTGGAGTTGTGAGCAGGGGTATTTTGGTCATTTTGACACCAGGCCCGGGTTTTCGGAATTCGAGGTTGGATTTTGGCGCACAGATTCAGTCAGCAGTCTTTCTAGGGCCAGAGTCCGGATTGGGCAGAATTTGGAGCGGTTTTGACCCAGGGGTATTTTGGTAATTTTGACAAGTTTCGGGTCAAAACGCAGGCTGAGGTAGAAAAGAGCAGGAAGACACCAAGGAAGGCAAAATGGAGATTTCAGGCAGAATTGTGAGACCCAGAAGACCCAGCCAGGCCCAGCAGAGGACCCATCCAGGAACCAGGAGCCCCCTGCCTGAGTATATTCGCAGGGCCTTGCGTATACACGCAGCCTGTTGCGTATATACGCAGGCAGGAGAGAGGGTGTTGATTTTGTGGGCCCCTGTTTGCGTATATACGCAGGCAGGTTGACTTTTTTTGAGTCGGTGGACCGGTGGCAGTTTCGTAAATTCTGGCACAGCGTTTCGGGAAAAAACAGCACTATTTAAAGACTCATCCAGACTCGTTTAGGACAACACACAACAACAACACATCCACGGAGAAGTCGGAGCATCCCCGGAGAGCACAGAAACGTGAATCCAGATTCGAAGACACTCGTTTGATCTTCTTCTCTCTCATTCAAAAACTGTGTTATTGACGTTATAAGTTCTAGTAGCTAAACTTTTTACCTAGGTTCTCGGTGAACCTAGGATTTCGTTTTCAGAGATTAGTTCTACGTTTTGACTATGAATTCATGATCGTACTATCTTAATTCAACAGTTTTTATCAGTTATTCCGTCTTTGAATTTTACGGTTAATGCATGATAGGAGTAGCTAACCAGAATTGCTACAAACCCGAGCCGGCAGGTGAAAACGTCTGGTTAGGGTTAGGAAGAGAAGACATAATTTAGCTCCTTAACCCGATGGGCCGACTAGCGAAGGAGAGTTAGAACTAGCCTGAAATCGTTGAGACCAACTGTTAGAGAATCTGACCCGGGCCATCAGGACAGGTTAGAAACCCTAGCAGCCTTAGAACGAGACTGCAGACTTAGGCTGCTTAACAGGAATCCGAAAGTCTGCAGGATCGTGATAACGTGCAGGAAAAGAAAAGATACTGCACAATTGTTACGTGGCACGGATAACGAGACTGCTGTGTGTTTTCATGTCAAACAAAGAACGAAAATCTGAAGAACCCTAGGGAATCCCATGACCTAGTATCTCAAACCCTAGTTTTACAACCTCCAGATTATTCAGAAAATTCTCGCAAAAAGATTTACGTTTCGGTTATTTACTTTTAGTACTTAGTTAGTAAGCAAACTCTCAAAATATTCCTCCTTTTTACACTACGTTCGTTAAATTGGTTACTAGAAAATCCTGCAAAGTCCCTGTGGGATCGATAATCTGAGTCGTAATACACTCTATACTACTTGATTCGTATACTTGCGAATAGCATGCTAAATTGCGCATCAAGTTATTGGCGCCGTTGCCGAGGAATTTTTAGGGTTTATTTAGTAGTCCGAATTAATTTTCAGAGTTTTTATTTTTATTTTATTTTTTATTTTTTTCTTTTATCTCACTTCTCTTGAGATCTCTACTTTTTCAGGATGGGCGACAATACCGAGAGAACGCCAGAACTGCCTGAGACACGTACTCCCGCCGAGATGGCTCGGTACATCGAGGATCTGATCGCAGCAGGATTCGCTGCCCAGAGCAACCAGAGGACATACAACCGGTCTGGGAAGGCGTTGGTGGAGAATTTCGAAGTCCCCACGGGGGGGGGGGGGGGGGGGGGGCATGAGCGAGCTATTCTGGTACCCGAGATCACCGCATAACACTTTGATATCAAACCCTCAACCATCCAGACTGTTCAGACCCTCTGCCCGTTTTATGGAAAAGCCGATGAAGACCCGAACGACTTCATCGGGAAGTTCGTGGACTACTGCAACAAAGTCCGGTATAAGGGAGTTGGAGCCGAGGCGCTCATGCTGATACTCTTTCCATACTACCTGTACGGAGTGGCCAAAGACTGGCTCGAATCCCGACCACCCAGATCCATAACTACATGGGAAGGATGCGTCACAGATTTTCTGGCCAAATTTTATCCCGCTTCCCGGGTCATTCAGCTACAAAGCGAGATTTTGTCATTCAAGCAGAATACGGGGGAGACGGTGGTAGACGCATGGGACAGATTGATGGGATTAGTGAAGAGGTGCCCAAACCATGTTGTTGGAGACCCGAAGATCCTGCAGGTGTTCTACCATGCTTTAGACAGGGAAAGTGCTGACAGGATTGACAGAGAAGTCGGAGGAAACTTCATGTACCATGTGGACAAAGACGGTGCCTATGAGCTAATGAAGCAGTTAGCCAAGCAGGACACTCGACTGTTTGATGATCGTAGGATCACGGCCCGAGCGGAGCCAGCAGAAGATGACCGGATAGATAATCTGGCCAAGATCGTGCAAGACTAGGTTAAGAAAGTCTACTCGGAAAAGAAGACTGTTGGGCAGTAGACGGACCAGATTTGGACACAGCCATCGAGGGGCTCGGAACCGAAGACACCAATTACGTACCGCAGCAGTGGGACCCGAGTCGGTACAGACCGGGTACGAGAGATCATCCCGTATTCTTGTACGGAAACCCAAATTCTGCAATTTATGCACCGGGATTCCAGCACAAGAAAATCGAGTCCATGTTTCAGACTATCGAGTCCCGGTTTGCACACATGGACGCCCTGACAGCCGACGTGCAGACGACCAAAACGTCACTGCGTTTTGGAGGTACAAGTAGGGCAGCTAGCACCGCAGCTAACTGAAAGAGCACCAGGGAACTTACCCTCGACCACACTAAATAATCCACGTGCTCAGGTCAATGCCATCACCACTCGGAGTGGATTAGCACTACGGGTTCCGCAGTATCCTAGCCACGCACGTGCAGAAAAATCGACAGAAATCGAGCACGAAGTATTTGGCCAGGATAACAGCTTAGCCGACCGCCCCCAGTCGAAGGGCTCGGTTGAGCAGGATGCAGTGCAGAATGAAAAGGAAGTTGAAACGGTGCCTATCTCCAAAGAGGTGCCGTATCCTTTGAAGACACGAAAGAGAGATGATAGCAAGGACTACGCCATATTTCTCAAGATTTTCAAACAGCTGCAGATCAACATACCGTTTGTGGAAGCGTTGGAAAAGATGCCCACTTATGCCAAGTTCCTCAAAGATATTTTGTATGGACGAAAACATATGAGCGATTTCGAGACAATAAATCTGACGGCAGCATTGAGCAATTGTGTGAAGAATGGGCTACCGAGGAAGAGGAAGGACCCAGGCAGTTTTGTCATCCCGGTGACCCTAGGTAATGTTTACACAAGAAAGGCTCTGTGTGACCTAGGGGCCAGTATCAATCTGATGCTGTTATCAATTTTCAAAACTTTGAAAATCGGTAAACTCAGGCCCACCCGAATCAAGCTGCAGATGGCGGACAGATCCGTGAAGCAAGCTTACGGAGTAATTGAAGATATTCTGGTGAAAGTCGGAGAATTGATTTTTCCGGCAGATTTTATAATTCTGGACATGGAGGCAGGAGACGTACCACTCATTCTGGGCAGACCGTTTCTGGCCACTGGAGAGGCCATGATAAACTGCAAAAGCGGAGAACTGACCATGCAGATCAATGAAGACAAGGTGAAGTTCAACGTTTTCGAAATTCTGCAACTACCGAATTATTACAAGCATAAAGACATCTTCACAGTGGAGGTGGTCGAAGAAGGCTGGGAAAACGAGGAGATGGACGAGCTATGGGCTGAGATTGACAGAATGGACAGAAAGAACGAGGAGAGATTCCAGGAGGAGCAGGCCATGCAAGCTGAAAAACCGGACCAGTTTACAGCTGGACGGAAAAAGTGGACATAAATTGGCCCTGGTCCCGTCACTCAAAGAGCCACCGACAAGAGAGCTTAAACCGCTCCCGAGCCATCAAAGTTCAGCACAACCAAAGAAGTTTAAAGAAGGGCAGAAAGCACTTCTCTGCGATTCTCGGAAGCAGTTTTTCTGGGGAAAATTGAGATCTCGGTGGTCAGGACCGTTCATAAGTACTCTCATGGGATGCGGTTGAATTGGAGAATTCACATGACAGTACAACTTGCAGGGTGAGCGGAAACCGGGTCAAGCCAAATCTGGGCCCGGAAGCAGACGTCAAGGTAGACCCCGGCGGTTTTGACGTCCCTTGAGCAAACATGAGGTAACTGGGTCGGGCCGTCGACCGTAAATTACAAGCGCTGGTGGGAGGCAACCGAAAGTAGTAAGTTAGTTTAAATTATTTCAGTTTTATTTTCAGTTTTGAGTTTTGAGAGAGGTAAGATGAGGGGGTATAGACATTGAATTGAGCGTGCAGACACAACAAAACGGAAAACAGGTAGAAAACAGGAAAGAGGAAGAAAGAGAAAAAAATTATTTTTTTTGAACAGTTGTGAGGGTACTGCGTATATACGCAGACAACACCCTCCAACTATCCAAAAAAAAGGACCCTTAAGCTGCTGCCTGCGTATATACGCAGGCTGCTGCGTATATACGCATACAGCAGCACGTTTTTGCCCCATTTTTCTCTCTCTTCCTCCATACACAGATCCATGGAGTTTGAAGCGAATTCAGAAAATTTCGTAGAAGGAAAGGCAGATTTTCAAAGTCTTAAAGAATCGACCCCGGTGTGTTCTGACACACTCGACCATCACAGGGGCTCATACGAGTTGGGGATCCTTCAGGAACTGTTTTTTTGCAGAATAGAGCAATCAACCCCGGTGTACAGAAGTATACTCGACCATATGGGAGCACATTGTCAAACGCAATGGTGCTCGGGGATTGCACATTTGAATAGCGCATATAGAGTCCGGAAGATTGATAACTTCCGTCGAGAAATTTTCAGGCGACCGGTCAACGGTCCTGCTCCACCGGAATCTGCGAAAAATTCCGCACCTTTAAGAACTGACTCCGGGTGCACAGGTTCAATTTTTGTCTCTCGCTTTATTTTTCTTCATATGCTGCCAGTTGTTCCCATTCGATGAGGCAAGCCAGCTCATCTAATCCAGATTATATGCCTGATGATTAGTACCATGAGGTCATGGCACCATCCATTGTGGGGGTGGTGGCGTTGTAACTGCATTACTTTTTATTTAAAAATAATAATAAAGAAAAAATAAATATTAAAAATTTGATAAAAATTGAAAATTTTGAGACTGGGCAAAGGATTTAGCTTAAAACTGGAGAGAGTTTAATGAAAGAAAATTTCCCTAAGTGGACGTAATTAGGTGAGGAAGAGCTGCGAGAATCTGTCTAGGGGAGTTAATAGAGCCAATGCACCCCAGAAGACGCAAGTAGCTGTCTCCCGATCAATGTATCCGACTAGCTGCCAGACCACCGTTACCGGGTAGTCGTCAACCCGCCATCACGGTCACCACATCATTTGGTGGAGTGATAGGCCATAGGGGACCTCACGTCCTGTCTCGCGCCTTAGGTCCACTAGTAAGTCCCGTTGATCCATTAATCCTTTTCTTGGTAACCGTTTGACCTAGGAAGTCGTTTTTTGATACTCGCATCATTTGTTAGTATTTTTACCTTTCCTACGCGTCATGGCACGAGGGAGTTGATTTGAGGGGGATTTTCTGGCGTAGAGCAGAATTGTCATATTTGATAGTGGATGAGCTTTATTTTTATATTTGAGGGTGTGTAAGGGTGAGATAGTGACGGCAGGTCACTTCGGTGTGGCGGTGACTCACGACATTACACCGTGAGCACAGGAGGAGAGCCGTAGTGCGTAAATTTTCCGCACAACATGGGAAACTTGGGGTTGACAGGGTTATTTGGAGGACGCGCTGAGCTATTTAGACATCCTTGGAGTGAGGACGATCGGTTGGAAAAGCGCGATTATTTTACATATTGACTACATGGTTCGAAATTAGTGTGGGGGTGGTCGTTTCAGATTTTATTTTAATATTTTAAATATTTTTTCTGCCACCCCACGTTTTCGGTTTATCATAGAGTTTATATTATTCTTGTTTATTGTGTTGCAAAAAAAATGAGAAAAAAAATAATAATAAAAAAAGGAAAAAAAAGTATCGAAGGCAGAAAATTCAGGGTGCTTGATTGATTTTATTTCAAAACGCCGGGCCGGAAATTTTTATAGCAGTTTCACATTCGTCCACAGTTGTGGCCGCGAGAACGGCAATTACACCGGGACTGGGGAAATTGAGTGTCTAGAATCTTAGGTGATTTGGGTCAGTTTCCATCATCTTGGTGAGGGAGTGTGAGATTGGGGTATGTGTGAGCGTGCTGTGACGTTTAGAACATCGCTTCTAAATGACTTATCCTACCGTCCCAAAGCCGGCAGATTTACATTACACCCGGAGTAAAAGAACGGAAGGTGTGCTTTAGGGATACGTTCGGTTTGCATGCAAAAGCGGAAGTAAGTGGTGTTCGTGCTTGTTCCTAACCTAGGGTGGCCGCGAGTTCTTCCGTTCACCGCAGTTTCTGAAATCTAGGGGAATATGAGTGTTTGATGATGTTCAGTTTAATTTGAAGAGATTCCCAGTCTCACCAAAAAGATAAACTGTTTTTATAGTACTATTATTGTTCTTAAATAAGCGCAGTTACACCACTCTAGATTAATTCGGGATAGTATTCATTGGTAGTATATTGCTGGAGTTTGCTCGGGACAAGCAAAGTTTAGTGTGGGGGTATTTGATAACGCCCAAATAGGGGTTATGTTTTAGCCTGATTTGACGTACCATCGTGTCGGAAAGCCGTGTTTTAGCCAGAATTCACCCTCGGAAAGCCTCGGTTTTAGGAACGGGACGTATATTTGCTCTTCATAAATTTTTGCATGTTTCGTACTTTTATTGGATATGATCGCGGGTTTGTTCATGTTGTCTTTACAAGAACAGGTTCGGAAAGTGCATTGGGATGCGTGCCGAGACGAAGCCGAGATCGCCTCGGGAGATGTGCAGAAAATGCTCGGAGAAGAATGTGACCGAGACTGGTAAAAATTGGATTGGAATGGAAAACGGAATGACTGGAGGAAAAATGAGCAGTGAAAATCGACCGAGGAAGCTGAAAACGCCAAAACTGAGAATCACCAGGATGCGCTCGGTTGACAATATCTTGAGCTTGACTTGGAATTTTGAAGTGAAACCGGCAAAAGAACAAAGACGTCAAGGGCTTTCCAAAAACAGGTTATAATGCTGAAACGGAGTCCGGCCGAAAAACCGACTCCCGTCAAATGTGGGTCCCAGACAGGTCACGTCCGAGTAAGGAGTCTCGGTTTCTGGTGTCTGGAGTCGTGAGCAGCTATTTCAGGTTCGTGACGATTTCCGAGACAATTTTGACACAGGGGTATTTTGGTCATTTTGACATCGGGCCCGGGTTTTCGGAAGTTGAGGTTGGATTTTGGCGCCCAGATTCAGTCAGCAGTCTTTCTAGGGCCAGAGTTAGGATTGGGCAGAATTTGGAGCGGTTTTGACCTAGGGGTATTTTGGTAATTTTGACAAGTTTCGGGTCAAAACGCGGGCCGAGGTAGAAAAGAGCAGGAAGACACCAAGGAAGGCAAAATGGAGATTTCAGGCAGAATTGTGGGACCCAAAAGACCCAGCCAGGCCCAACAGAGGACCCAGCCAAGAACCAGGAGCCCCCTGCCTGCGTATATATGAAGGGGCTTGCGTATAAACGCATCCTGTTGCGTATATAATCAGGCAGGACAGAGGGTGTTGATTTTGTGGGCCCCTGTTTGCGTATATACGCAGGCAGGTTGACTTTTTTTGAGTCGGTGGACCGGTGGCAGTTTCGTAAATTATGGCACAGCGTTTCGGGAAAAAACAACACTATTTAAAGACTCATCTAGACTCGTTTAGGACAACACACAACAACAACACATCCACGTAGAAGTCGGAGCATCCCCGGAGAGCACAGAAACGTGAATCCAGATTCGAAGACACTCGTTTGATCTTCTTCTCTCTCATTCAAAAACTGTGTTATTGACGTTATAAGTTCTAGTAGCTAAACTTTTTACCTAGGTTCTCGGTGAACCTAGGGTTTCGTTTTCAGAGATTAGTTCTACGTTTTGACTATGAATTCATGATCGTACTATCTTAATTCAGCAGTTTTTATCAGTTATTCTGTCTTTGAATTTTACTGTTTATGCATGATAGGAGTAGCTAACCAGAGTTGCTACAAACCCGAGCCGGTAGGTGTAAACGTCCGGTTAGGGTTAGGAAGAGAAGACAGAATTTAGCACCTTACCCCGATGGGCCGACTAGCGAAGGGGAGTTAGGACTAGCCTGAAATCGTTGAGACCAACTGTTAGAGAATCTGACCCGGGCCATCAGGACAGGTTAGAAACCCTAGCAGCCTTAGAACGAGACTGCAGACTTAGTCAGCTTAACAGGAATCAGAAAGTCTGTAGGATCGTGATAACGTGCAGGAAAAGAAAAGATACTGCACAATTGGTACGTGGCACGGATAACGAGACTACTGTGTGTTTTCATGTCAAACAAAGAACGAAAATCTGAAGAACCCTAGGGGATCCCGAGACCTAGTATCTCAAACCCTAGTTTTACAACCTCAAGATTATTCAGAAAATTCTCGCAAAAAGATTAACGTTTCGGTTATTTACTTTTAGTACTTAGTTAGTAAGCAAACTCTCAAAATATTCCTCCTTTTTACACTCTGTTCGTTAAAACTGGTTACTATAAAAACCTGCAAAGTCCCTGTGGGATCGATAATCTGAGGTGTAATACACTCTATACTACTTGATTCTTATACTTGCGAATAGCACGCTAAATTGCGCATCAATCGACCAAGCCTGCTTGGAATGGGTAATGAAGGTGCGGGTGACCTTTCCTGCTTCATTTAATCGAGTAATGTAGCTGGCACCGGAAGATAGAGGGAAGGTTTTCAAAGAGATGGCTGCTGTCTTGGAAAGATTATATAAAACCACCCCCGAAAGTACCACAGCTGCTAGTGCTCAAGATCTTCTCGCTCTCGTTCAGAGGATCGAAGAGACTGCGGCGGGTCTACTGGATCTGGATTCCCTCGTGCAAAGACTGACCAAAGCTCGCAATTCTGCCTTTCTTGGAGCTGAGTATACTTCTTTCATAGAGGAGACAGTAGCCCTTAATGCTCGCAGGGAGGCGTATGAGCAGATGGCCCGAGAGTATGAGGCTGCCTTGAAGCATTATGAAGAAGTGAAAGCTCGCATTGCAGAACTAGCAGCGAATTCGCTCAAGCTATCTGCAGAAGACTCTCTCTTGAAAGACTTCTTTAAAAACTAAAGCAGTAGTCCTACTGGTCCATCATCCTAGATTCCCCTTGAATTTGATTTTCTTTCTTTGTATTCCTGACGTCTGAATATTTTGACTCCGTGACAATGGTTCGCGTGTGTTTCCAAGTGATTTTGTAAAATACTACCCTTTTTACATGATGTGTGTTTGCCTGCATAACTGCCAGGTTCCTTGTGCCTTGCAAATTTCAGATAAGTGTGGTACTTGCCATTTACTTTGGTCAAAGGTTTGGCCAAATATAGTAAACTTCGCGTAATCAGCGTAGACTGCTACCCTGTGAGATAGGCCTTTTCGTCATTTTGCTCGTGCTGCTATCTTATGAGATAGGCTTATACTTTTAATTATAAAAGGTCTCAATATTCAATGCCTTGATTATGGTTCAAATTCCTAAGAAGCATCATGACCGTATGGATCGTCATGCCAGCGTGGCACCTTGATAAGGCATGACAGTCCCATAGTAGACTATCCCCTCATTATTACCTAGGGTTACTATACCGTCGTATGCTTTAGTGATACCATTGCTTCTTGTCCAATTCGCGAGGCGTTACCAGCAACTGAAGAGTCCTCCTCAGGCTCTATATAAGCCTGGACTTCCTTGCTGCTTTGTTCTTCATTACTTCCACCCCTCTGGGCTTCCGCTATTTGAAAGGATGTCTTTTCCTTCTATTCTTCTTTGTATTCCTCTATTCTTTCATCCACCTGAGTTCTAATTCCATAGATCCATAGAGTTACGTTGTGCTATAGGAATGTTTCCCAAGGGCTTGTCAGCTAAGATTTCTGATTTGTCCAGCCTTCATGAGCATCAGCAACGTAGGCTTATCTATAAAAAAGAAGACGCCTTTTCCTTTATCATGTTCTCAGGTACCACCCCTGGTGGGTTTCCGACCAATACTACCCCTTCACTGTCCCTTGAATTGAAGCTTAATGGTTGGGGTGTTGCCCTGGTGGCTCTCCGTTGGAGAACTATTTGCCACCAACACCCAGGCGCGAGGGCGGCCAACGGGATTTATTCCCAAGGCTATTTCCCTCACCTATTCCTTGAAGTTCATTTGGGATCTCGCCATGGTAGCGGCGAGAGTTCTGTTCTGGTCGAGTACGTCGACGATGACGACGAGCTTTCCATAGTTCAAGCCCCTTATCTGGGGTCTTCTGCGTAGGAATATATTTCTTTGTACCCCCTTTTGGGGGCTTTGTTTTCTGCTGCTATCTAAACAGAGAAATTGTACTCTGCCCTTTTGGCTGTTTTATCTAATAAGATTTAAGTTTTTTTTATTCCACTCGCGTACTATGTTTGTGCGTTGGCTTTCTGCATACTATTCATTCGAATAGGTTTTCGTTCTGCCATGCTGGGAGATAAATTCTACTGTTGTTATCATATAAGATTTTGAACTTTCTATTGTCGTCCCAATAGATGGGCTCTGCCTGCTATCTTATGAGATAGATTTTAGCTTAGCTATTATCACATGGAATAAGCCTTAATCATCTTATCAAACAGTCTTTGTTCGCGTTTGACTGCTACCATATACTTGTACTATCTTTAGCAGATAGGTTTTGCTGCTACCATAGGCTTGTACTATCTTTAGCAGATAGGTTTTGCTGCTACCATATGAGGTAGGCTTGTGCTATCTTAACAGATAGGTTTTGCTGCTACCATATGAGGTAGGCTTGTGCTATCTTAGCAGATAGGCTTTGTTCGCGTTGAGCTGCTACCATGTGAGATAGGCTTTGTGCTATCTTAGCAGATAGGCTTTGTTTGCGTTCGACTGCTATCATGTGAGATAGGCTTTGTGCTATCTTAGCATATAGGCTTTGTTTGCATTCGGCTGCTATCATGTGAGATAGGCTTTGTGCTATCTTATCAGATAGGCTTTGATTGCATTCTGTTGCTATCATATGAGATAGGCTTCATACTACCTTATCAGATAGGCTTTGATTGGCATTCTGCTGCTATCATGTGAGATAGGCTTCGTGCTGGTTGCGGCAAGTAGATAAAACAAGAGCAGTTGATAAACAACAATCGTACTTATTAGACAATAATAGGAGCGCACCTTGAACGTATCCTTAGATACGGTAACATTTCCTCCCGTTGGAGTAGAAACTTCCCACTTGCCTGTCGTCTTCATCATGCTTGATAGCCCTTTTCAAAGTATAGATGTTTTTGACTATCCTGGAAGCCTCTGTCCGCGTGGGATGTGCCTCCTTCGTTTCTTCCCGCGTCACCATTACCCCCGTGGGTGACTGGCCCTGGACGTCTTCCCACCTGGGCAGATGAATTGGCTGGGATGGGAATGGCCCCTCCTTAAGTTCTGTGAACCATACTGCCTCAGACAAGTGCGATTCCTCCAAATTAAAAGGGTTCACAGAAGCAGGTACTGTAACCACCCTTTCCTTCCAGATAGCCTTCATTACTTGGTGAGCTGTCGAAGGTACGACATCGAAGCGGTGGATCCATGCT
Source organism: Linanthus parryae (assembly GCA_023055425.1). Taxonomy (NCBI): domain Eukaryota; kingdom Viridiplantae; phylum Streptophyta; class Magnoliopsida; order Ericales; family Polemoniaceae; genus Linanthus; species Linanthus parryae. The sequence goes on along the minus strand of JALGPY010000012.1, from coordinate 12,360,547 downwards.
CGCCCAATGATCATATGGTAATCGTATTGGCGTCGATAACATGGAATTTGGCCGAACAACAAATTTGTCCGATCTGAATCCCCAAACGAATCCACCCCAAGGTCATCCTGGAATCGCTACCGAAACCCGTGAGGGGCGACGGCTTCCTGACTATCTTGTGCTGAGGGATCCCCGCTGTCTCCAGGGTGCTTAAAGGAATGACGTTCACTGCAGCTCCGCCATCAACGAATGCCCTTTTGAATTCCACGCAGTTGATAGTAGCTGTTACGTATAATGGCCTCTGATGGCTCGCCTTGGTTCTCTTGTCAGACTCATCAAATGTCATGATGGGTCCCTCCGGTCGAAAAGCCCTAACGATCCTACCTTCTGAGGCTACAAGCTCTTCCCTATAGTCCTCTGCTGCTTTGAGGATAGCCTTGGTCATTTCATGCTTGCAGTCTGGTGAGAAGCCCACTTCGTCGAAGAACTTGGCAAATTTGGCAGAATTCTTCATTCGCTCGGCTCGCGAATCCTCCGTGTCAATTCCATAATCCTTCGTGGATCTCCGCTACTACTGGGGCTTCTGTGTCTACAACCTCCTCCAAGTCGGTAATTGATATCATAGCGATCTCTTTTCCCTTGGGCTCCTGCCTCGCATGGGATGGTAGGGGGTTTCTACGTACATCCTTGGTCGGCTCATCTATGAACAACTGGCCCTCTTTTATTTTCCTATCTACTATCCATCTAAGCTTCCTGCACTCCTGTGTTGGGTGCGACACTTTACCATGGCACTCGCACCACCTGGGGTTTCTGAATTGCTCTCCTGTAGGTTTGCGCTCAAAAGGTGCCAAAACCCCGTCTTTCCGCCATCTTTTGCAGAGATCAATTGCATCCTAGACCGAGCAGGGCAATGGCGGTGCCTCCTGTGGTTCGGGTCGTTGTTGTTTGCTATATGGAGACACTGCGTGGATATTGGTATCTCGCGGCCTTTTATGACCGAACCCTCCGGTCTTGGAGCTAGGATTCGTTGGTGTATGCTCGCTAGCGCGTCTTTTCCGCATCCTTTCTACCAACGGCTCAATATTCCTGGTGCAGTCGATTAACTTTGAAAAGGTAGGCATGTTTAAATTACTCAACATACCTTTATATTCGTCGCGCATGCCTTGCAGACATATCTCGACCAGACGGCTTTCCAAGACCTCGTCACTGCATTCCAAGGACCTGGCTCTGAACTTCTTAATGAAGGCCACGCCTTCCTCGTCAGACTTTTGGTACATGCGGGAGAGGTGAATGGTGGTGACCCGTTCGTCCATCTAGAAGAACTTTGTGTAGAATTTCTTTACCATGCCATCCCATGTTTTTACAGATCCCGCTTCAAGGGCTCTGTACCACTTGTATGCGACGGTTCCCAAATATTTAGGAAACTCGCGCATAAGTAGCCGAGTATCAACTGCATACGGGCCCATCATATCCATGAACCTCATCACGTGCTCGTTGGCGTTCCCGCTGATTTCATCGAATTTCTCCCACTTGGGCGCTTTGTACCCAGCAGGGGTTGGCATCAGATAGACATCCCGCGGAATGGGAGGCGCGCTATCTACCTTTGGAATGACAGTGTCCATGGCACCCTAATTCGCGATGATGCTGTCAATCGTTTGTTCGAGGGCCGCCATGCTAGCAGGTGTTCCTCCGTATGAAGGAGTTGTTGGCCCGAAACCCGGAATGTAGGGCATACTGGGGTTGTAAGGAGGCGGAGGTGGAGGCTCGTGGCTTCCTAGGGCTCCGCTCGCGTATAGAGACGCCGTAGGATATGCGGCAGGGTTCCCTGACGTCATGAGGGACGATCCTGATGAGAATGGTGGAATCTGGCTCGCCGGGCCGCCCGAAAGAGGAGCCTGGGCAGCAGATACATGCACTATCGAGGTGCCCGTTGAGGTGGACACCACCCCGGGTGGGGACAGTGAAGTCGTCAGTGATGAAACAGAAGCCCCTGGGACCGCGTTTTGAGCCATCTTTCCCAGGATCGCCATGATATGAGCGATCTGCTCGGATTGAGCTTCCATGGCTCGAGCTTGAGTCCGTATCGTGGTTTGAAGAGACTCTAAAGAGGGTTTTCCCTCAGTGACCACTGAAACCCGAGTGTTGGGAGTGGCATTGAGTAGTCTGTCCTCTTCTGAGGTCTCCTCGTGGGATGGAGACCAATTTCCATGGCGGATGACTTGGTCTGAAGACATGGTTTGAAAATTTTGGAGGTTTAAAGGTGGATGTTTCAGGTCGGGTTCACCCAAATGTGTACAAAGGAATCCTCGAGAGATACCTAAGTGTACACCTCAAGTAGAGAAGAAGAACACAAAGAGTTGTAGGTGTGTGTAGGGAGAGAGTAAGCACTGATAACTGTGTGTGAGGGAGAGACAGTAGGCTCTGTGTGTCTTGTTGCCTTATCGTCGTGTCGCAACGGGGAGCATAACGATCCTATATATATAGTGGGGAAGTGACCTTGGGGGGGGGGGGGGGTTAGTGCACCATAAATAGCGACTTAATGGTAGAACCCCCAACAACATGTTCGACCGTGTATATAGGAACCTTTACGCATCTGTCCGCAAGTATCGGAGACCGTCATGAGATCAGCCGCATTAATGGGACATGTAAGCCTAGGATCTCTCAGTCAGTTACCAGAGGTCGCGCGCGAGCTTGGTTGTGGCACGCGTGCGATGGACCTTACTCTAGCCTCCAAACCACTAAGTCCCTACAAGTCCCGTGTTATGGTGCGCGGGGGCTCTGTCTCGTAGCCCCCACGGGGATCAGCACGGGTGGTGATCCGGTATGGATGGAGCACAGCTAGGTGTGCTGGACGGCTGCCACGTGGCGATGATCCTCATGTCTGGAAAGCAGTATCTACAGAAATCAAGCAGTTTACCATTACCTCAATGTTATTTTCAGAACTTTCATCATGCTTGGCCATAAAGCATAGGTTGGCAGGTTCTTCTTCAGATTCAGAGTCATTTGAGATTTCTGAATCACTACAGGAAGCTACCATAGTTTTCTTTCTTCTATCATTATCTTTCTTCTGATTGTTTTTTCTCTTTTTGTGTGGACAGTCTCTGATTAAATGTCCTGCATCACCACACTCAAAGCAATTCATACATTTAGTATTATTACCATGTGAAGAAGATTTACCTTTGTAGTCTTTGCTACTGGAGGATCTATGTCTATCTCTGCTGAAGTCCTTGTTTTCAAAGTTCTTCTTCATTTTCAGAATTCTGGTCAAGGCTTTGTAAATCAAATCAATAGGATCTTCATCATCATCTTCAGTTTCAAGGCTTTGAGATGGCTCATTCTACTTTGCCTTGAGAGCTAGGTTCTTGACTCATTCTGGTAATTCTCCATCAACTTCATTCATGGATATTTCATGTGTAAGGATTTTCCCTTGCAGGTCATCAAGTTGAAGTGATGAAAGATCTTTTGCCTCCTCAATAGCAGTAGTCTTTGGTCCCATTTTGCCTTTGGAAGACTCCTCAGAATCTTTCTAACATTTTCTTCATTGGAAATATGTTTTCCCAATGTATCACGATTATTGTGTCAGTGAATCTTTTGAACATATATCTGATTGAATCATATCCATTCATCTTGAATAGCTCATATTGCCTGAGATATATGTTGATCTTGGTTTGCTTGACTTGGATGGTTCCTTCAAAGGTCACCACAAGCTTATCCCAGATCTCCTTGGCAGTCTTGCAACCTGAGATCCTATTGAACTCATCTGCACTCAAAGAACAATATAAGAGATTCATAGCTTTATAGTTTTTGGAAAATTGCTCTAACTCAGAAGAAGAGAGCGAGTCTTCAGATTTGGGAGTTTTAATCCCATCTTTCTCTTTGTAGAAAGTATGAGGACCATTCTGTATGATAGTTCGAAGCTCTATATCTTGATCAATGATGAACATTTTCATCAAGGCTTTCCAGTGAACAAAATTGTCTTCACAGAAGAGAGGAGGTCTGTTAGCAGCTCTTTCCTGAGAGAAACCACCATCACCTACATTACTCATGATCACAAGATGGTTAAATCTATGCAGTGATACAAGCTCTGATGCCAATTGAAGGGGTTTACAGTAGGTAGAAATACAAGATCAATACTCTAGAAGCGGGGTGGGGGGGGGGTTGAATAGAGTAAGCCAACTTTTGCTAAACTTGCAAGAGGAGTGGTTTCAAAAAGAATTATAATGAGTGAAGAGAGATTCAAGGCCTTGAAATGAGTTTCAATCCCTTGGAATGAAAACAGTTGAAGTATAAAAATAAGTCTATTTCAAGGCCTTGAAATGAGTTTCAAACCCTTGAAATGAAACAGTTTTGTATGCTGCAAAAGAACTAAGTATAGAACTGAAAAGTAAATGCAAGAGACACAAGATATATAAAGTTTAGTCCACTTGGACCTACGTATCTACCACAGGGATCTTCTCCCTGCAGGATTTTCAACTCAATTCTTATTAATCAGCAACTAATCCCTAGATCTCAAGCACGAAGAGATGCCTTACTCTGTTACAGGTTGTGGTTCTCACTAACCTATCTAGTATCTGCTCTAGCTAACTGATTAACTAAGAATTATCTATTGTTCACCTTTAACAATCCACGAGAATAAGAACTAGAAGTATTATCAAAATGATATACAAATGAAGTTCATAATAGAAGAACACTATAACTGAATCTGCAGTGAGTATGCAGTGTTCTTCAGATGATTGGATTGAGAGATATGAATCTGCTTCTTTGTTTCTTGTCAATCCTTGAATGTGTTTGAGTGTCTTTGTTAATTGTCCCATTGTATTGCTTCAGCTTTCCCTCTTTCATAGAGCAGTTTGAATTGCAGATCTTCAGGATCTCCTCTTAACGAACTTCCCTATTTTGTAGCTTCAAATTTGACTTCTCTAACAGCTTCTCCAACGGATAGTTTCTCAGTATCTTCAAGGATACTGATTTGATATTGTGTAAACATATGTTTGGAAGCTTCCAAACACAGCAAATTGATCACATAATCAAATCAACACTTAGTTTCCTTTCCTGCAAAACCCAGGTTAGGAAATAGATCCTGTTATATAGGAAAACATAATCTCCCTGCAAAAAATAAGTCAAACAGATGGATTAGATACTGTTAAAAGTGTCAAAATACTTTGTCTTTCATAATTAGATAACAACTAATGAAGAACATGGGTTTAGGAGTTAAATCAAGATCAGAAACTCCCCCTAAGATTATGCATATAAAGCATAGTCAGTTTCAAAGCTTTGAAAGTTGTTTCAAGGCAATGAAATAGACTAGCTATTTCAAGCCTTTGAAACTGAGTTGAACTTACACAACTGTCTCCTTTTATTTGGCTCGGAGATTGTTGTCCACTGGTTCTGGATGCGTTCTGGATTTACATAAGACCTTAGTGGTGGGGGCGGGGTCAGATTAACATTACCCATTGCCTGAGGGGTTCTTCCTTAAAAATTAGTGGTTTTTGAACGTTGGGTCTGATAACACTGTGAAGAAGTGCCATCATCTAGGATTTTTGATTTTGCATGGAAGTTGTAAATATTCCATAGGTTGCGGTTGTGATTTCATTGGATAATGTTTGTGTCTGACTTTTTCTGATATTAACTTGGAGAATTGATGCCTCTGAGTGGGGAAGAGTCCATAATTTCACCATCTTTATGATGAGTCGTGATCGAATGGACTTTGGTCGTCTGATGTTGTGCACGCCGGGTTCACCAATGATAAGGGACATGAATAGAGAGATTACACCGTAAACTTGCAATAAGAATATAACAACAACAACGACCCAAAGATATTTCCAAATAAATGGGGCACAAAGATCATATGTGATAAGGAATCTGAATGAGTCAGATATGTTTTCCAAGAGAGAGACCGTTTATAGTAGGTGTGGAACCTTAATTGATCTGAACCTCTGGCAAGGGGGTAACCTTTCTACACATACTAGTTCGGAAGGAAGAAGTTGTATAACCGTTACTTGTGGAGTAACTGTCAATTAACATATATAGGAAGTTTTTCGCAAGTCTCCTACACAACATATGAGGGTCGCATGCGAGTAAGAGAAGTCCTCGTATGCGTCAAGCCTCATTCTAACCTCCAAATCACTTAGCTCATTGACCCCCGAAATTATGTTGTAAATGCAAAGGGTCTTGTCTCACATCCCCCATGTAGGTGGTGATATGACATATTATTTGTGGATAAAAAGTCAAGGATGACGTGTATCCTCGCGGGGCAACCATGTGGCCATGAATTGGTATTATAGTAATAGCTATCAACACTTTTTTATCATTATGTATTTTTGGGGGCTCTTTAAAAGTCTGTCTCGGATCTGACTCGATTTGTGCATGACGATCTTTGTATCGGTTTGGATTTGATAGTTTAGATCCGATCCGAATTCGATGGATTCGGGTGGAACGAGATCAAATATGGATCTTCGTATATGGATATGGATTTAGGTGGATCCGATCCGAAATTGACACGTTGCCATCCGTAATGGTACCATCTATCTCTACACTTATGCTCAATCATTTTGTGCTTTGCAACACGGTGGAGGATTTGTAGCAATGGTGGTCATCTTTGGGAATATAAAGGTTTTGCCGAGTATGTTATTTTGGTTTCGTCAATATTGAGGTGTGGTTTATCTTGGATCATTCATGAAAGGGTAGACCACTTTACTTGTGTTTTGGGCTTGAGATATATGCTCTTTTGGGCTCTTTATATGATGGTGTCAGTGGAGTACTTATAGCATATGGGGTTTGGCCTAGTAGTTAAGTGTTTTGAGTATGGAATTTTGAGTGTTGTTTGGTTCGTTTGGTGTTTAAATTAGCTTATGCGGTGAACTTATTACTTGTAGGCTAGTTACATGTATTGGCTAGGTTGGTCTTTGTTATAAGAATGAACTTCATAACTGTTTTGAGGGTAAACAAAGTCTGGTTCATATTTTTAGAGTTTCTCTCGATTTGGTACCGCTCTTGCGGCCCACATTTGTTGAAATACGTGTTGGCAGAGAGCGAAGTTTCAAGCAAAAACAAACCACAACCGCCAATGGGACTGAGATGAACCTTCCCCAATCTTATTTGATCGACTGACTTGCCATTGTTTCACCACTCTCCATGTATATCAATGTATATAACAAATTAGGACGGTACAAATTCTCATGTTTCACAAATAGCTTTTGGCCCATTAGATGAAATGAATTTAAACCTTTGAATGCAAACATCTTAAGAAAACTTTAAAAATGAATGGGGCGGGAGAATTCATGCCATAAAATCATGTCTCTAATCATTTTTGCCCCACTTGAAGGTTGAAGGTTTGGACAATGAGAAATATAATCACTACATCTCCACTAACTTTAGGAAGCTGATTCTTACAAAACAAAACTTGATTCTTACAAAGCCGCTTACTAATCCTCTATGCCGCATGACAAAATCACCCTTGCAGGAAATATTTTTCCCATGTTTCTGAAATAGCTTTTGGTCCATTAGATGAAATAAATTTGAACCATTGAATGCAACATTATTAAGGTAACATTTTTTTAAAAATGAATGGCGTGGGGAATTCATGCCATAAAATCATCTATCTAATCATTTTTATAATAATTATTTCACCTAAATTTTGGAAGTTAGAGTTTGAAAAAAATGAGAAATGTAATCAATACATCTCCACTAACTTTATCATTTTTTTACTTCCATATTACGAGACACTAAAAAATAAAGCGGATGTTGTGAAACGAGGATTGAGAGAGACAGAAAATAAAGAGACAAGTATGAGAGACAAAGATGTAGGGAGAAGAGTGATGAGATGTGTATTATTCTCCAACCCTAAGCCTCCTTATATAGGCATTAGGTGGGCTTCTGGACCAGAATATAATTAAACAAAATACAACCAACTATGTGGTGGATATTCACATCAGTCCAATAACATATTTCATAACACTCCCCCTTGAATATACACCACTACGATGCCTCATTAAAACCTTGTCATGAAAAACCCAGTGGGAAAAAATCAATGACTAAGGAAAAAGAGTACATCGGTGAATTTCATTTGCTCAGCATTGGTGATGACATTCTTCTGGAACGCATCTTAATATTCTTTGCAGCCTCGTTAAAACCTTGCTTGGAAAAACCCCGTGGGACAAAACCATAGCGAAGGAAAAAGAGTGCCGCATTTGGATTGGTTCTCCCCCTCTTGGTAACACCTTTGTACATGAAAAACAAAACAATTGCAAGACCAAAATATAATAATATACAATTACTTAAACATAATAAAATCGATATGCACCTAAAACTACTCGCGAGTGTACACTTTCAATTTGCTTCAGGCAAATATTTTCTCATGGGAACCAAATTCCATGGAATTTCACAAATTTGTGATTCTTACGATCGTATTGTAACTAGTTACATTTCAACCTATATTTTGTTGTTCCTTAGTCACCGAGGCTAAGACAACATTACATCATTCTCACCACGAGATGATTATACTAATGAGAATTTGTCATGACCCATACATCATGTTTCTCATTTTACAAGTCTCACGCTTAAAAGCGGACATAAACATCGATATGAGTCCCACGCATTACAGCGGACATATAACCTTAAGATGAGTCCCACGCTTAAAAGCGGACTTAAACCCCAAAGTAACTCCCACGCTTAACAGCGGACATAAAATATCTACATGTATCCCACGCATACCAGCGGATATGTAGTATTCGCATACATTGTAATTATGCTTCGGGTTGTAAGTACGTTGAGTACTATACGTTTTGCTCTACATATTTATGTCACCCGAGCAATAGTTTATGCGTGTGTTGACTTTGTTTTGACCAATAATAATTTAGTCAACATTCTTCCCATAAAATAATCATATAATTTATATAGCGCTTCCTCAATTGTATCATCATTATTAATAGGATCATACTATTGTATTAAGGTACCTTTAGCTACTTCCAGAGCTATGAGCCTCTCCCAGGGCTATTCAATTACCAACATTGGTTTTGATCCATTATGATGACGTATATATGAACCCCCAAGATTTCTCCAGAATCTTGTGTTCTTAATTTGTAGAGCATGTTAACCATATCCCAAATTATTTTGGATGCTTTGATTTATGTTCCTCTTCTGGAGGATCAACATATGTACACAAGCAACCCTTTTATGCTTAAAGTGTATACCCAAATCGACACCCATTAGTCGAGAAGCTATCCATTTTATTGGGATTTTGCATTAGTACATACCCGTAGAGACAACGATATTTTGGCTCATGTCATGTAATTTGACCCATTCTCCCCCTCATGACGTGAGCAATATGATCATAACCATAATGATACTTTGTTGATGCTCCATGCATCAATTTGTCTCATATGTACTTTGTATAAACCAATCCTCAAATTAAAATAAAAACATTGACAATAAGCAATCTCTTGGACGCCGTAGTTCTCTAATCAAAGTTTCTTCAGGAAACCCAAAAAGAGACGTAAATGTCAATACCTTTATTTAAAAGTGAGTGGTTGTAGATTCTCTCTCCAGGGAGATCTTAAGATGTTATTTTATAACTCCGTGTTATAAACATCGTCATAATTTCATAACTTCTGATATGAAAATCACTTTTTACGCATATAAAATGCGTTTGTCCAATAAACCCTCATGGACTAAGAACATCTTCTGGATGCTCTACTTTGATCAAAATAACTATATAATGAATAAACTAACAAATATATAAAGCGTAAATTATAAAAGAAAAATAAGACGACCTCTTCAGGAGGGTAGAATAATTATATATATATATATATATTGAGAAAATAATTATAAAATTTTGACTATCTCTTCAGGACATATACCATAACTGCTGGTTATGAGTTATTCGTCATGTAATTTGTACTTCATGTACAATTTAGTTGCTAAAAAAATAAGCACAACGAATCCTCTTCTGGGGATACGTTTTTGATCAATTCTAAGTACAAAACAATGTACCATACAAAATACTAAATGTGTAAAAGTAAAGTTGAACATAATCTACCTCTTCAGGAGGTTATATATTAAAATAATAAAATAAAATCTCTTCAGGAGATCTAATAGCAACATGTTATGACTTCAGTCATAATTAGAAAAATTGATTCCGTAACTTCAGGTTAGGATCAATTCTAATAATAAAAATTGTCGTAACTTCAAGCTACGAAACATGGCCTCTTCACTGATGTTCAAATAATTACGATAATTTTAAACATCTCTTCTGGAGATGTAAAAATAATTTGTATATTATGACTTCAAGTCATAAAAAAATTTGTCGCAACTGCAGGTTGCAATTGAATCATTGTGAAGTTCACAGCTTCTGGTATGAACATGGTTCAACTATGACTTAGGGTCATTAGAAAAAAAACAGTCGTAACTTCAGGTTACGATTAAATTTTCATGTAGTCTATGACTTCGGGTATAGATCACAGATTTGGTAAGCGTAATAATAGCTCATAACGGTTTTTTTTTGTTGATTCGAGACCTCTTTTATCTTTTTCAAACAGAAAATTAATATGTAGGATTGCATCTAAGTCCCCAGCATCATAAAAATACACTATGCTACTAAAAATTAATATTACTTTCACAAACAAAGTGTGTGCTCATAAAAATTCATATTACCCGAAAGCGAACGCTGCTCCAACGTGATGACGAGAAATCTACGAAAAAGACAAGGTAATAGCATAGCAGCATGGCAATTCAGAGCTGCCAGATTAGTGTTCAAGGGATGAAAACTTAGATAATCATATGTAAGTTATGAATTTACCCAACATCTAAACAGAGATCAATATGGGACAACAAACCCACATGACAGCATGAGTACTTTTTCCCTGGTAAAAACTCAAAACAAACAAAAATTGGTGACCACCATAGTTCATGAATGGAAGTCGTTTTTGGTGTATGTCCGTAGGCAACTTTTGATAGAGCCATTAAAACGACTAATCCAATCAAGCTCAGATCGTAAAGAACAACCACAACGAAAATTGTATTTTTCGGCATGATTACTCTTTTCAGATTAAATAAAAATATAATAAATTTAGTACCTGTTCTCCATATCGATTTTGTCGGATAGAGCATTGTCGTGCTGATAACGTGTTGTGAAACGATAATTGAGAGAGACAGAAAATAAAGAGACAAGTATGAGAGACAAAGATGTAGGGAGAAGAGTGATGAGATGTGTATTATTCTCCAACCCTAAGCCTCCTTATATAGGCATTAGGTGGGCTTCTGGACCAGAATATAATTATACAAAATACACCCAACTATGTGGTGGATATTCACATCAGTCCAATAACATATTTCATAACAGCGGACACATAATTTGGTGAATCAAAATATTGCGACTGAGTGAGTAGAAATGTATCATTTTAGAGATAAAAATAATAATTACCACTACTTTATTGTTTGCAACCTTACCAACTATTGTATTTATTTTTTGCCATACTATTTTTATTTGTGATACCTAAAAAATATGATTAATTTCTCATGTACCTTATAAGTTTGTGACGAATCTATTTCAGTTACTCTATTTTTTCGCGTGAAATAGCTTCTCACTGTGTATAATGTTTAATTATATATTTTTTTGTTTTTTAATTATTTTAAGCATCTATTATATAGTCTCGTTGTGTTTATGCTCTAAGATTAGTTTCATTTGCTCTACGAGCATTATCGTGGGGGTGGGGGGGGGGGGGGGGGGGGGGGTTTACTCAAGATGGTAAGTGGGGCCGGCCCACGTTAGGCTAGAGCCCGACTCGCTCATTTTAGGCCCGGCCCCGGACCTCCAATTTTTGAACGGACCCGACCCCCATAAGCCCCCACCCGCCCCTCTCAAACGGTACATTTTTTCTATTTATTTTTATTTTTATAATTTGTTAATATATTAATAACCAACACCCCCCCCCCCCCCAGATGGGTTTTTTCAACTGGATGGGTTCAAATTCTCTCCTTCTCAACCCGCCGTCAGGCCCCCTCTACTCTCGGCCCACCCGGCCCCAACCAACCAGCCTCGGCTAATGCCCGGGCCGCCCCGCCCCCAGACAAGCAGACGTAGTTAATGTCGGGAAATAAATATTTACCGTATATAGTGTCAGCGTCACGTGGTGGTGGTCCCCGGCCGTTGAACTAGTCCCTTACCACATTTCAACATTTTGTGACCTTCTCTTCAAACTCTACAGTACACAGTGCCGCGTGGTCCAGTCACCTGCTTGCCACCACGCCCGTAGCACAAAACCCACCTCAATAAGTCACGTTCCTGGTATGGTAACAAGCTCATTCACTCACATTTGTAAAACCCTAATAATGTTCTGACACAGAGCTCGCACGCTAGTCACAGTTTTGGAGGGTTTATTTATTCTTCAATCACAACCATAGTTTGCTCTTTTCGGACCCGCATTGCATTTTGCTGTAATGGTGGCTTTGGCACTGCGGTTTCCGGTGATCGGGAGTCCTCGTAGCCAACTCCATGACGGCGTTCCGGCCGCTGGAGGCGAAAAATTTAGTGGGTTCCCTGAGTTTCTGCCAAAGCAAGTTCATGAAATTAAAGACCCTTTTGCCCGAACCTTGGCTCAGAGGATTCAGAGACTTCCAGTACTGGTACCTCTCTCTCTCTCTCTCTCTGTTTATCATGCTTCTGTTCTGCTAGTAAATTTGTAGTTTTGAGGGTTTAATTCATATAAATATGTTCTTTCAATGGCAAAATGATGACCAAAATAAACTTATGCATTGCAAATTTTAAGTTGGTTTGGTTCATACATGAATAGAACAAGCTTCTCTACTCTGACTCATCTCAAAGCAGTTATAGTAAGGTGGTATTAGGGTTCAACTGTTGATGATTTAAGGATAACATCAAATTTCACTTGAGTAAGATTATCTGGAAAGAGGGACATGGGGATTCATTAACAATGTTCAAAACCAGGTCTCCTGCGGGAATAATTTGTCGTAAACTGAAAAAACACAGACAAACAGTTCAGGTCCCCAGTGGATCTACTTTCAGTCATTTCCAACATATTATTTTCTTCGACTTTTTTGTTGGCCTTTCTTTGGTTTCTCACTTTTGTTGACTACTTTCTTCAATAATGTGCTCTGCCAGTCTGCCTGCCGCTTATTTCTTCAACTATTTAGGTCCATGTCCTTGAACATTGAACTTGAGAGTAGGCAAACTGAAGAAATAATTCTTTTTCCAACTCCCATGTGAAATTAGACCTCAGTACTAGTTATCTTAATGTATGCCTTTTTCTTACCCAACTCTGTCTGGCTATGATTTTGATTTATTTGAAAAAATGAGGGAAAATGTAATCAAATACATTATGCTTATTCAACTTATTCAATGATACTTAGAATAGCCGAGATGTTTGGTTTCTCGCATTTTCGCTGGACCCCAGGCAGAACATGGGATTATTTCATTGGCTTCACCTATTTAGCCTTCATTAGTTTCTCTCATTTGCAAATTGTTATGTTCTGTGTTGGATGATCACGAAAAATAGAAAGAAAACAAAAGTATTTATCTTTTTTAGTTTCCTGTTTGAGATGTCATATCTGAAAGTGATGTATCAGTATCAGTATATACAGCCAATGTGGCTCACTCATTCATTGAACTTTTTCTGTAAGTATGTCAGGAAGTGGTCAACACTCTCATGTGCAGCTTCGTCTAGCACACATGGTTCTAAATAACGGTAACAACCAACAAAGCTTTCATGGTGTAACAGAATCAGCATGTATCGGACACATTGTAATAGAATGAGAAACCAAATATGTGAATATTCTAAAACCTTTGCAGGTGAAACGGTAGAGTACCGGCTGTAAAGGTAGAGTATCAGCTGTAGGGATAGATAATCAGCCAATTCTTATGTGAATTTGACTTGTGCCCATAGGTATCGGAGGCCTAGGGGTACTGTAGTGGCGGAGCCAAAATTTGAGTAAAGGGGGAGGGGGGGGGGACCTTTGTATTTTTTGTAGGGGCACAAATGAATATATGTTATCAAAATTGGGGGTTTTTAGTAGTTTCAAATTTTTTGGGGAAGGGGGTCAATTGACCCCCCCAAGCCCCTTAATAGCTCTGCCCCTGGGGTACTGTATGGCATCGAACTGGTTTTTATAACCATGCTACCACGTTAAGACAAGTATGATAATATATTACGAGATTACCCAAGACCTCCCGCATTTTGAAAATTGGAGCAATACGTAATGACTGTCCAAAATATTTGAGGGGTTAGCCTGTGGAGCCAGAGTGCATTTCAAGTTTCGTAATGCTTTATGGGTGTAATTATGTCCTCAGAAGCAAAAAAGATATCCAACTCTAGAGGGGCTTGTACCCCATTATTCAGGAATGATAACAGGTGCAAGCCAATCAATCAATAGCTTGTAGTTAATCGTGTGCCGGGTTCATAATGAAATCCTGATAGACTTCATGTATTTACTGGATCATAAAGAAGCCGCTGAGCTAGAATTCTATCTTGAAAGCTTTATTTAGCCATTGGACCATCTTAATTTTATGTTGTCCATCTGAGATTCTGAGTATATTTTTGTGGTATATATTAAAAAGAAGACCTCACACATTTTCATCTGGTTATGGAGGACCTGAGGTTCCTCTATGTAACTTGTTCCTTTACTTTACAGAGGGTTTTTAATGTAATTTTACTTTCCCAATTTCATGATTTACGACACAATTGGACGTTTGAAAATTTCGTAGCTCAATTTAGTGGCATTTCTCCTTGGGATGTTACAGATTGGAAAAACTGGAACTTGCATCATGAGTAGTTGTGTAAAGCCAACAAGACAGCACAAGACGAACCCTGTGGTTCTATTGCACTGTTTCGACAGGTTTGTAATGTGTCTCAGTATGCTCTCAGGTCTTACCAATAAAAGAAAGATTACATTGCAAAGTGAAAAGTATCATTTTCCACTGATAAACTGCTATCCTTGAATGTGTAGCTCTTGTTTAGAATGGGGATGCACATATCCACTGCTTGAAGAAGCTGGGTTGGAAGTTTGGGCTGTTGATGTCCTTGGCTGGGGTTTCTCTGATTTAGGTTGCATGACCTTGTCTAATTCTTTTCTGGGCTGCTACATACATATGTCTAACTGTGGGACCTTTTTTCAAGTTTAGTTAGTAATTATCTTTCATTACTCTTTTTGCACCAGAAATACTTCCACCATGTAATGCTGCAACAAAGAGGTATCATCTTTATCAGGTATTTGTAGGATGCTTTCTTATTCTTGGTCTCACTTATTAGTTGTAAATACTCACACTTGGATGTGCTTAGCGCTGTCTGCTGACAAAAAATTGTTCTTCAATCTAAAAAATTATGATTATGTTAGTTTTAATAAACATCTTCTTTTATCGAGCATTTTTTCCTTCCTTTATTTGGATGCTAGCTTTGGAAGACACACATCAAAAGGCCTATGATATTGGTTGGACCGAGTCTTGGAGGTGCAGTTGCAATTGATTTTGCCGTAAATTATCCGGAAGCTGTGAGTATTGCTATTTTTATTGCTCTCATGCTATGTGAAAGGCTTGATTAATTGTAGTATGGGTGTTTGTTATATCAACACGGCTTCTTTTTAAAAATGGATTGTCCCTTGTCCTATTTGAAATTCAAGCAGATGCAGATATCTATTAAGTTCTATATCCACATGAAAATCAAATTGAAGTTTTAATATGGTTGTAATAATTTCGACCCTCATGCCAAGACCTGGTCAATAGTTACAAATAATAGTACTCAATAGTAAATTATATCCGTCCCACAGGTCAAAAAGCTGGTGTTAATCAATGCCAGTGTCTACTCAGAAGGGACCGGACTTCTGACAAAGCTACCAAGAATAATGGCGTATGCTCTGGTGAGTTTTTTCCTGCTGTTATTACATTCATTCCTCATCATCACTGGCTCTGGGTTTACTGGCCTGCTACTCAGTTTTAGTTTTAGGTTCACGATTTCAACCTCATTTCTTTCAAAGATACTCATAATTAATTTTGTTAGTGCGTACTCACTCTCTGTCTAATTCTTTTCATGCCTTGATATATAATCACCACGTCTTAAGGCTGATCACAAGATTTGCATGATGAAAGAAGTCATTGATTTTAAGAAGTGGATGTCACAATCCCTTTTAAATTACGGAGAACTGGAGAGTTGGTTATGATCATATAATTTTTGTACCCTTAGGAATCAACTGCATACAAAGAAGTTTCTCTTAGTGATGTTTTCTTTTTGGACTATACTAACCCCACATAGTCTGTCCATAGCCTCTATCAGCTCGGGCCCACCCTTTACTCTAGTAGTTTCAATTACGTGATGGCCTAAAGCTTTCAGGATTAATACTGGAAAAATTTATCCAAACACCTCATCTGCTGGAGCAACACAGGAATTTGACCGTCCGCAGGAACAACTGGTCCACCATTCATGGAAGACCCATCCATGAGAACACCGCACACCCCACCCTTGATTCACCACGGCTTTGCGCACGAACCTGGCTCCGATACCACTTGTAGGGAGATTAAGCACCACGAGAGAGGAGCACCATAGTATGTTTTACATGAGGAGTTTTTTTGGTTGTAAGACCCATCTTACCGAATAAGTCAAGCTGACGATTTGGCTAAACTTTAGCATCCTCAGCAGAGACCCTTATTATAGGGACACACTAGGATGCACCGACATGTTAGACGCTGACAATATAAAGCAGACTTCGGCAGATACTGTTCACGCCTTCTGATGGGCTAGCTTTGGGAAAAAAATTATTGACCCTGGAACTCGAAAGTATTTTTTTATGTTTGAAGAGCAAGCTTCTAGGTAGTGTTCCACTTTACACTATGCACGGTGTGTAAGCAGGAGAGAGAGAATGAATGGGGAACAATTTCTGTCCAAACAGGAGATCCAATATACTCTCTCTACCCATAAACTCTTCAGTTTATGAATCGTTCTTTGTATGGAAGAATGGAACAGCTGACCTTGTCAAGCTTCTTGAAACATACAAAACCCAATCAGTTACTCAGAGACTTGAAAACACAATTCTCCTTCAACTAGGCACATTAATATGTTCACCGATTCTTCTTTCATATATTTCATTATTATAAAAGTGTATGCTCATAGCATTTGTCAATTAAGTGGCAGGGTTTAAATGCTACTACAATGGGCTTTACAAATCCTAATTTTAATTAGTATTATTTGCGAAGGACATTAATTTTGTTAATGTATTACTAGTACTCGTGGCTTATAAAATGTATTGAATGGGGTAGTTTGGATAGTTGGTTTTTGGTTTTTTAGTTTTTGGTGTGAGGAGATAGTGTGTACTTTACACTCTCTCCTCACCACAACCATTCATTGACAAAAACTAAAAACCAAAAAACCAACTTCCCAAACAGCCCTAATGTGTACCCTATGACAGTATTTTTTTGGCTGCGCTGCTTTGTGAAGACAGTTATCCTAAAGTAGAACTTTATCCCGTGCATAAATGTCAGAATCTTACGATTCACTATTCGATTCACCATGAAACGATGTGAATCCTTCTGTATCTTAAATGGAACAACTATAATCTAAATCCCGATTCAATAGCCCGAATGTTATGATTTATAGCGATTCAGACCGATTCATGCAATTCTTCATTGATGCAGCTGGGGCATAATTAAATTAGGTTCAGTCTGCATAGTCATACTTTTCTGTTTCTGTTCGTTTGGCTACACATGTTTGTTCCAAAATAACTAATACAGCTTTTTCAAGGCCAAGACTGATAGTTTCAGTATTATTTTCTACTATCTTGGAATCTTATGTTTCCTAGCCCTACATACATACCTTCTTATATCTCCACCCTTTTTATCTTTTGGATATTCGGCGCATAAGGCTCCAATCACTCATTATGGCAGTACTTTTCTAAAAACTTGTGTTAACTTGTTCTTGAAATATGTGTATTGTTCACACATGCGTACAGATTTAAGGAATATGTAGTTCTATATCCTTGAGAAGATTTGGCCCTAATCTTTACAATTCCGCCATTCATTTCGTTTCACGATTCAGTAAAGTGGAATTTCGATTCATGATCCGAATCTTGATTCCACAACTATGATCCTGTCTAATTTATTGATTCTTTTCTTTGACAGGCCTCACTGTTGAAGAGCATACCGCTACGGCTGTATGCTAACGTTTTGGTCTTCAATGGTATCGCGCTTGCTACAAACTTGGATTTGGCGAATGTAAGCCTTTTGTCTTTGTATTAATCAGTGTTTTTAGTTAATCAGAAACAGCTTTTCCAATACTCTTATGTGTTCGAAAGGAGAGTTGGCATCAACTTAAGCTGTGGGGTCTAATGACATCGCCTCTCCATGCTACTAGGTTGGTCGCTTGCACTGTCTTTTACCTTGGTGGGAAGATGCTACAGTAAATTTCATGCTTAGTGGCGGCTACAATGTTGTTGCACAAATTAAGCAGGTACTTTAGCATTTTCGCTGCAAACTGAGAGCATATAGCTGTTAATTGGATAAAGTATAGGCATAGTTATGTTTCTCATCATCACTTTTAGCTGCTGTACCACCATGGAGTATAATCTTTTCATATTATAAAATGTGATTCGACAATAAAATCTGCCAGGCCAGATTTGTGGACTAGATTATGGTATTTTGTCGTCTGCAAAAATGCTGTAATTGGATGGCCCTAGTATTGGCTAGAAAAGCTTTTGCCTCTCGTCTTCAAAATTTATGGGAATACTAGACAAGGAATTTGTTGTGAACACAAGAAAACACAAGAAGTTACACAGGAAGTGTTGTCTGTCTTGCACTGAGTAGAAAAACCTTGTGAAGAAAAGCGACATCAAGGGGTGAGGCTGTCCCTTACACATGTAACATGTCCAGCCCCTTCCACTACAGATGTGGGATAACCACCGAGAATTTACCCTTCACACATCAGGCTATTCCAATTTTGTTGGAGGAAATCTTGTGAAATAACGAAGTAGGAAACAGCGAGTTGTTGCTAGATCGAGTGTGGAGGCCGAATATTGACCTTTGCTCAAATTGTGTGAACTTTTATGACTACGGACTTTATTACAAGACCTCAGGATGTCTTGTGAGAACTTATGTGACTGTATTGTGTCAAGAAACTAGCAATTAGTATCGCTCATAACCCAGTTCAGCATGATTGAACCAAGCACAGAGAGATTGGTCAATCAAAGAAGATACAGAAAAGGGGATCTGCAATTCTGCACTCTTTGTGAATTCACAAGTTGGGCATGAGGAATAACCATGAACCAACTTGAGGCGGAGTGTTAAATAATAACTTTTATTCTAGAGGCCAATTAGGTTTGAGGTAACCCCATGGATACCAACACAAACTAATATTGGGTGAGTTTGGTATGGCTTTTTTCCACCTTTTAATTCACTTTGGACTTTTTATCTGGTTTGTACTTTTTTAGGTGTTTGGTACGGACTTTTTTGTGCTAGCTTTTGGATTTTAGATTTTGGCTTTTGAGTGTAAAACTGGATTTCGAAATAAGTTGGGTTTCACCAGCTTTTTTGGACTTTTTTTCTTCTTAAACAATAAAATGACCAATCTGCCCATACTTTTGTGTATTTACATACTACCAAATTGATTTGACCTACCATAGTTCTATAAAGCACAAGAGTCTGGAGATGTCAAAACAATATGAGCTCACACTTCGAGCCTTATTCAATATTGACTGTTAATCTACAGCAAAGGAGAAAGGGAGATTGTAACAGTTTGTCTGCGAGAATCTTCATTCTTGTATCATAAAATTTTCAGGAACCAGACATACTTAAGGTCTAGGACACGACAGAACTTGGTTAGATTAACTTGACATGATCAACAAACCAATCTAATTGATTTTCAATGGAAACAGAAGGAAGCTCATGAACATTAGAAAGGAAAACTGGGGGTCTGGGGGGGGGGGGGCTTTCGCTGTTGCTTGGATCAGAGAATAAGTACAAATCTTAAATAATTACAGAAAAGAAATAAAAATAAATAAAATTAATTTTTTTCTAGCACATGTGATGCGAGTAACTTAGCATATCTCTGTTTGTCCACCAGTGCACATCTTCAAATAGTGACACTACAAATTGGTATTTACTTCATCCAGCAACTAGAATCTTTCTGCAATAAGGAGTTAGTTTACTGTAAAGAACTGGAATTCACCGTGACACGAAATTATTGTACGGAAGCCATTGATGAAAAGATGACCAAAAGAGGTAGTGGATATTATCTGGCTCAGAAAGATTAGAGTACGTCGCTCTAACCAACAAAGGTACTTTAAGAGCTTGAACCAGATATCAGCAAGAACTAAACACGAAAGTAACCAAAATAAAACAGAGGGTTTGAATTTGAATTCTTCTATAATATTTTGTACCTACATATATTGGCAGCACAATGGTAATAGTAGGATTGTCACAGCAACGCTATAATACATCATCACTAGTGAAGGTGCACCTGCCATTGTCTTTCTAACCCAGAAGTGACTAGCGGCCAGATTTTTTGTTTGGAACATTCTGTCAACCAAGTAACATGAATCTGAATACAAGAATAGAGTAAGCATCTTTAAGACTGTTTACTTCGGTATTAAAGATAATTTGCCGACAAACCTGATTACATGGCAAAATAATTTGGCAAGTGATGAAATTTTTACCATGAACAGCAATACTAAAAAATCTTTCAGACTGTTTACTTCGGTATTTGACCTTGTTTTACAGACCTTTTTACAGAATTAATGCAGTACAATATTTAATTCATCCTGTTTGAAAATTTGGACAGTAGATGGGAATACCCCTGAAAGATTTATTCTTCAATCTGTGTCTTCTTCAGGGATCTTTTATTTCATCGATTACTGACAGATTATTGGCTTTGTTAACCAAAGTTACAACTTCCTAAAAGAACTGTCTACTTTGAAACTAGAAGAAACAGAACATACCCAATTAGCCTTTGACTGTTGATTGAACTCTTCTCATGCATAGACCCCACACCATGTCCTAATAATATCTTTAAGCAAAAACAATGAATACCTCATATGAAGCCTTTGATTCTCTCTCTCTCTCTCTCTCTCTCTCTCTCTCTCTCTCTCTCTCTCTCTCTCCTAGCCGCCGTCGCCGCCGAGAACGACAGCGAGTATGGTTGCTGTGTGATTGTGGTAAGGTGAAGGGTCTGTATTTATGGTGGCGATTTGAACGGAGACGAGAGTGGAGGGTGCGAGGTTGTGGCTCTCTAGTTCGTGGAGCTTCGAATTGAGGGTACATATTTTGTGGGTAAAGGAATAAGTGTGGGAAATTTGAAAGAGTTTAAGGGCTTGTGTTACAATTCTGAGGGATATGTGGGGCAGAAACCATAATTGGGCGCACTGTGTGTATATTATGAAAATTTGTCATTTCAATTTCCCACAAATCTGGGTAAGCTACCAAACAAAGGAAAGGATTTTTCTTTTCCTTTTGTTTTCCTACAACATTTCCAAGTTCCAAACATAGCCTAAGTCTCCGGCCCATTGTTTGCTATCCTGAAAAGTTTCACATACAGGTAACAGGTCATGAAACATGCAATTACGGACACATGTTAAAGAAAACTTTGCGGTCGGAGATTGAAAGAGACACGATTAACTTAAACCTCGCACACAATACAATCCTGACACAAGTTTCGTGTGGATATATTTGATATATATTCACAAACCTGAACCAAATCATAGTGACTGTTTCGGGTAGAATGAATCGTCAGTGATTGCTATCTTCCGAAAATGTGATGATCAATGACATTGTCTTGCATCAATCTTTAAACATAGTATCAAATAGACAGATGGGAGGTCCTATGGCAAGGTAAAGTTATATTTGTTCAAGAGACTGAATCAGGCGAAATTTATTTTGGTTGAAAGAACCTAAATCTGCTGAAAAAACAATGTTACTACTAAGTGAAGTTGGTAATGTGAGAATGGACTTTCTTTTCTCCTATTCGCAAGAGGATATACTGTCCACAGTGATGACTGGAATTGCAAGGTACAGGAAAAAGAATGGTCTATGGAGAAGATGATTTAACGGTTACTACTTCAGTACTAATTATAGTGGCAATAGGAAAACATTAATTTTGTACATGGACACGTTTAAATTTTAATTAGATACTAGGGGTACTTGTAGAAATGTTACGTGTATGAAACATTTGAAGTGAATAAACAATTGACGCTCTTTCTATTTTTTTAGAGTAGAAGATAATAGAGATAAATCATTGAAGAACATAAGCACACCAATTATACTTTCATAACTACTCCAGCCCGGTGGATCACAGTTCTGCTCCTACAGCCACTGCATGAGGTCCTTCTTCTCCTATAGCTGCAATCGAAGGAAGTTTCCTATACAAGAGCTATAGGTCTAATATCATGTTTCTGTATTAAGGGGAACAAATTTTTTGAGCATATTTTAAGAGAGGGGGACAGAAACCATTTAGTTTCGGTGCTATTGTTAGCTGTATAAGCCGATAAGGTAACTAGTAAAGCGTGGACATAAAACCAATACTTCTATCATACGTTTCACAGTGACTTCTTTAGTTGAATTAAGTATCACCATCTTTAGTATGTCAGGGGGTTTCTGAATTTCAGGGAAACAAGAATACACACTTTCTTTATAAAATTGTTTCGTACGATTTCTTGTTCAGTGATTACCCTGTCTAAATTCCTGACTACATCAGTCATGCTCTATGATACACATATTGATCTAGGGCGTGTGAGTAAGTCTGTGCTTTGGTAGGATAAATTACACATTCGCCAATATTGAGTTGAGTACTTCATGAAGTAGCTTGCTTTATTACGTCAGAGAAGTCAGCAAAGCATATAGATATTTTTAATTATTACTCTTTTTTCTTTTTTCGTTTTTTGAGTAAAGTAATCACTCTTTTCTTACAGGTAAAACAGAAGGTTCTAATCTTATGGGGCGAGAATGACACTATCGTCAGCACTAAGCTTGCACTGGTTAGTTTTCACCTCCCCTATTATCTGCCTCGTTTCTCGAGTAGGATGTTGTATTTCGCTAACATGATAACAAAATTGACATATTTCACACTAACACACGTTGGCTTTAATATGTGTCTAAAATATTCGTCAAACTATGGTATGATGTACCTGAACTAGTCCTTGTGGAAACAAGCTAACTTGCACGCTAACAACACTTCACTGACGTCTTTGTTTTGAACATAATGCAGAAATTACACTGTGAGTTGCCGAACTCAGTTATTCGGAACGTACCAGGTTGTGGTCATCTTCCTCACGTCGAAAAGCCAAAAGATGTAGCTAAGTTGATTGCTGAGTTTGCTCAAGATGATTATAGCGCGTAGTCATGGCAAAGCTACATATATCTTAAGATGCCGTTTTATGTCAATGGCATGTTGCTTCACCTAAGTATTCCAGGAGATGCATTGTTAGGGTGACTTGTTTCGGCATTTGAAATACTGAGAATTGGAATAATAGGCTAAGAGTAAGAGCAAATTAATTTGTGCAGAAGATGGTACGTACTTAGTGAATGATGTATATAGATGTTGAAACCATGTTCTGTTCTAAAATCAACCTGGTTCTTGAGATGATTCAATTGGCATCTTCTTTGGCTTTTCATACATTTTGGTTAATACTACCTCTGTTTCTTCTCTTTCACCTTACTTCACTTTTTGACACTATTCACTGGGCCCGGTGATTTGGTAAGCAAAACGATACACGAATTTGGTAATCTTTGCATGATCTTGTAGAGTAAACTTTACTCTACAATACTATGAAAAAATTACAAAAAAATTACTTTGTTTTGCTATCTAAATCGCCGAGTCAAAGTGACCCAATTACGGGTAAAAAAGTCAAGCGCACATGAAAGAGAAGAAACAGAGGTAGTATCTTACTTCAAGGGGACAGAAATCTGACTTGGGACAGATGAGTTGGTGCAACGATACCAAACACTGGGGATATTGGAGGACTCTGGCTCCAGTCAAACCACGGACGGAGTGAGTCTTGACTGAGGTTGTTAGTCACAGTTGTTGATAGGGAGAGCTGGCACCTATCTCACTGTAGGCTCGCTAATTCTGTGGTGTAGATACGAGCCGAGTGTTTTAGTAGCCCAGCTCGTGCGGCACTCTGTCAATCATCCCTCTTGATTTTTGAAGTAAGCATTCCAACCTTCAAACATAGCGGAGAACACAAAAAACAATAAGAAAAAAGAATCTGATATAAGAGATTTTTTTTTTTTTTTTTTTTTTTAATAAACTGGCAAGGATTATATTACACAAGCATAATTACATAGTTCCGGAGCACCACAAACTGGCAGGCCTCGATACAAGCATAGCTAGAAAAGTACAATGCCAGCCGAAGGGCAAGGCTTAAAACCAAACATGACTAAGCAAACCGGCAAACCAAAGCAAGAAATATAGTACAGGAGGGTCTCGAGGGGAGACGAGACGAGAAGCAAATAAAGCAAAACACACTAAGCAGCCACACTATATAGACATAGACTAAGCTGCCGCCGCCAGGCGGTGTGCGTCCTCTACCTGTTGACGCGGGACTTTCTTGACAACAGAAACATCCAAAAGGGAGGCCTCTTGCCAGATATTATCTATAACTGGTGCATCCTGGAACGCTCAACATCTACTCTCCTGCAGAGATCGTACAACAATTAGACTATCTGTAAGAATTACAACATGTCGGAAAGAGAAAACTCGGGCAGTAGAAATAGCATAGTAAATGGCAAGAAGTTCCATCTGAGCCGGTGATGAAGCGTGGCATTTTCGGTTGTAGCTGACAGGAGTGCCCTGTGGTGGGGTTATATAGATTCCAATGCCACCATTGGTGGTAGTGCGCCAAGCTCCGTCTACTTGAACCACAGCAGGCGGAGTAGGAGTCTGATGCAAGCTTCTAAGGTGGCACTCAAGGTTGATATCCTTCACTTCTGAAGTTTGTTGGATGGAGAAAGGATTTGACCAACGGCTATAAACTTTCAAGCTTTGTAACGTCTCTGTAACAGTATTTGTAACGCTATCTGCAGTCCACTGTTCATTTCGGAAAATCAGATTATTGCGCATGCGCCACAAAGCCCAGCATGTTGCAAGGAGCTGATGCATTTTGGGCTCTGATTGGGAGAGAACGTCCCGAAAGATCCAATCACCGAGAGTATCCGATCCTCGTGGCATGACGTCGATTGTAGTTTGCTGATGAGCCATCCAGTATGCTGATGCATGGGGGCAGCGGAAGAACAGATGTTGAAGAGTTTCAGTGTTACCACATGCATGACAAGCTGCCGAGTAACCAGGCATTTTTTGGGCTAGGTAAGCGTTACAAGGGAGAATATTATGGGCACAGTTCCAGAGGAAGATCTTATATTTCTCCGGGATTTTGAGGCTCCACAGCTTTCCCCAATTCTGGTAGCACTTGATATGTTGGTAAAAGTATCCTGCTGGGAAGTAGACTGGATGCTCTAAGTCTTCCATCAAGCGGTAACCTGACTTGGTTATATATTCTCCTGACCTCGTGAAAGGCCAAATTATGTCGTCCTCCTTATCCGAGTTTGGAAGTTGGATTGAAAGAATGAGGTTAACAAGAAAAGGAGGAAGATGCAGGGAAAGCTTATGAACATCCCATGATCGGCGACCTCGAGAAACTAGCAAGAAATCTGACACTCGATAGTTCTGGAGAGAGGTATTGTTTAGAAAGGTTTTCAAGGGAACTGTTAAAGAAGGAATCCATCGGTGGTTACCCATATTTATGGATCGACCGTTCCCAACTTTCCATGCAACTCCGGTCCGTAGTAAAGGAATTTCCGTGAGAAGACTTTTATAGCACCACGATGCAGTTCTGGCGCCTCTTACATGATCAAAATTGTCATCCAAGAGGTTGTTTTTCGAAAGAAGATTCGGATATTTGGCCTGAATGACAGAGCTAGCAAGGGAGGAGGTAGACCTGAGGAATTTCCATAGTGTGTTTGCCAGAAAATCCTGATTACTCCATAGTTGATGGCGAAGACCTAGCCCTCCGTTGATTTTAGCTTTCCAGATGAGTGATATCGGGGTGAGGCGCATTTCCCTATTCTTGATGGGGTTATTCCAAAATTCTAGAGCTCTTTTATTAAGATCTTCTGATATGGTAGTGGGAAGTTTGAGCGAGGTGCCATTATAGACCGGGAGAGAAGAGAGGACTGTTTTGACTAGAATGAGGCGTCCTGCTGGGCTAAGCAATCGACCTTGCCAAGAGGCAAGCTTAGAAGTGTACTTATCTGATATGGATTGGCATGCTTGCGTCTTATTTTTTCCTTGAGCGAGTGGGAGCCCGAGGTAGGTAGTCGATTTCCCGATTGGAAGTCCTCCAAAAAACTGTCCATAGATAGGGTCCAAACCATGAGGAACATTTGGGCTAAGGAAGAGGTTTGACTTATCCTTGTTCACAGCTTGTCCTGAGACTGAACAAAATTTGTCCAAGACCGATGCTAGATTGTTACATGAGCCAAGCGATGCCTTTAAAAACAGAATGCAGTCATCAGCGAAGAAAAGATGCGACACAGGGGGACCCTGTCTGGAAAGTCGTATCCCTGGAATATCTCCACTGCGTTGAGATGCCGTGAGAGAGGTTGAAAGTGCATGTAGATAAAGGATAAACAGATAGGGGGATAGAGGGTCACCCTGTCGTAGTCCCGCTGTAGGGGTAAACTTTTGGGTAGGTTCACCGTTGACCAGGACCGAGTAAGTCACTGTTCTGATACATTGTGAGAGTAGGGTGATCCAGTGAGAAGGGAAGTCCATTTGCCTAAGAAAATTCTCTAGAAAATCCCAATTGACCCTGTCAAAGGCCTTGCTCATATCGAGTTTCAGTGCTGCTAAGTGGCAACCCGATCTCTGACTCTGAATTTTATTTATGAGCTCATTAGTAAGAAGAGTATTATCCGAGATGGATCGACCTGGCACAAAGGCGGACTGGTTTGTTGAGATGATATGGGGTAGGATTAGCTTAAGTCGATTTGCTAGAACTTTGGAGATGATTTTGTAAGTGGTAGTGCAGAGGCTGATTGGTCGGAAGTCAGACGGGTTTAAGGGCTGTTCTTTTTTTTGGGGATAAGAGTGATGAGCGTGTGGTTGAGCTCCTTGAGGAGATGTCCTGAGTTTAGGAATGATAGGACAGCTGCAGTTGTATCATATTATATTGAGAGAGAGAGAGAGAGAGTACATAAGTGCTCGATGGTTTAGTCTGATGCCTCACTTGAAATATACACATATACTGATATACCCTTGGCCTCGTTTGGGTTGCGTATAAGTTATGTAGAGATAATGCTTATGTTGGGATAAGAAGTAAGATACGTATGTTGTGCCTGATAAAGAATGCAGGCTGTCTGTGTTTGGGTGCTGTCGGATAAGATGCATGATACGATAAAGAGTTAATGTGACAATGCCAATCTTACCACGCATTGCCGTGATTTTAAATTTGTAGGTGTCCGTATTATAATTTTGCATTAAAACACACAAATTAACTAAACATATTTTGATAAACTTAATTAACGAAGTATATTATTAACGTACTTATATTGTTAATGAACTTAATTAACCAAATTATTGGAAGATCGTGAATTATGGCGAGCTCCGTATCTAAAATGGTGATTTTGGTTGGAATTAATGGTGGAGAGGGTGGTTGTTCATGGTGGCTGAGAGTGGTGGTTTTGTAGGAGGTTAGGGAGATAAAGAAGATGGTGCACTGGTGACAGGGGGATGGTGATGGGGACGACAATTAAAATTTGGGTTGTTGTTGTAGGGTTTGGGGATAAAGGGTAGAAATTAAGGTTAAGGTACATGAGTATTTTAGTCCAAAAAAATTAGTGAGTTATGATGTCTCCCCTTATCCGGCCTTATACCTTGGGGTTGGTGGTATAATTTTTCTTTACAAAATTTAAAAAGCTATGTTGGGGGTATAACTTATGCTCCCCCTTATACCAGCGCGCAAACACTGGATAAAAGGGGAGCATAAGTTATGCTATGCTGCCCCCTTATGCTGCTACCCAAACGAGGCCTTGATGCAAACAACCGATTAATACTAAAAATATATGAGAACAATTAATCTAATATTTGAGAAGAAAGTCGAATCAGCAAAAGAAAGATAGCTTAATGCTAGTTTCTCACACACTCTTTCAGCAAAGAAACTAGGCTAGTGGCTTTTTGCTACTCTCTCGTGCAATCTTGCAGCAAGATAGGGGAGGCGCCACGGGTCGATTCCCCAAAACCCAAGCCTTCAATACTTCAACCCTAGTTGGTTTTGTTGATGAGTTCTGATCATTTTGATAATACTTCCACCAAGTAGATGATGGTCCTTTTCCACCCAGTTCTTACTGCTCACATGAAGTACGCATATGCATTATTATTATTATTATTATTATTATTATTATTATTATTATTATTATTATTATTATTATTATTATTATTATTATTATTATTATTATTATTATTATTATTTAGCTCCCACGAGATACGCATATGTAATATGTTCTATACGTCATGCATGAATGTGCGTGTAATTACTTAGACAGTCGATGGTTTTGACATGTGCTAGCCACTCACTCGATACGAGGTCCGAAAATAATTAACTTAAAAAAGAATGGTATTTAAGAAAAAATTTCATTTTCATAATAATAAAATCCTTAATAATAATCTAAAAAATATCTAACAAGTTAAAAGCTAAAACATCAATCTACATCACGGTTTCTCACGTTTGTCTTCTCTGGAAACTGTTGCAGTTTTCTTTGTTGTCTTTCAAGGTCCCACCGCTGCAGTGGCGAGTCCCTTCTCCTCATTCTCCATCTTTTACAATCACACCTTCAATTTGAGATCTTATTTGCGAAATTGTTGGAGAGATCTGAAAACTCCATTACTAACTTAAAGTCTTGCAAGAAATCTAGTTGTTGACGGTAAATTTTAGATAATGAATTGACGTGTTGGTCAATATTTATCATGATTTTTGTTTGTTTCAAACAAATTTATCCCGCTTAAGTGCGGTGTTATTCCGTTTTTGTGCGATACTTTTCTGTCTATGCCTAAAACAATCCATCCTAGAGTGCTGGAGAAATACACACTTGGATCCCAGACTCTCTGGAGATGTCCTCAATAGAAATGCTCAGCAATTGTCTAATCCTAACGGTTCTGATACAAGACGGAATTTAAGAAACTGAAGCTTGAATAAAACTTACTATTACAACGTGCATACTTTGATGTGACAACTTCTAAGTGATTGTCTACTCCCCGGTTTCCCACACACTCAACTGCCAAGTTATAACAAGCAGAGATATCACGACGTCATAATACAACAAGTAAGATAGGATTTATGAAAAAAAAATATGTATACTTATAGTTTGAATATGTTTCACCATTACCTACAAATGCACCGTGAATATAACCTGACTCACACAACAAAAGATCACTGAGAGGGTTATACCAATTATTCAAACATCAGTTAGCACACAACTATTACTATACCAACCTTATACAAAGGCTTCCAATTCCAACCACCTAGAGAGTTGTGAAGAACAGATTTTGTAACACCCTGTCTTTTTTTTAATTATAATTGACGTCTTTTCCTTGAATTTTAAATGTTAATTTTCGAATTATATGTCGTGTGGGGAGTATTTGTAATTTTAGAAGATATTAGCTAGTTAATAGTTGGGGTGGTAGTTGTATTTGACAAGAACAATAAAGTAATAATAATAATAATAATAATAATAATAATAATAATAATAATAATAATAATAATAATAATAATAATAATAATAATAATAATAATAATAATAATAATAATAATAAAAAATCCCATTCTCCAACGGGCTGGGCATGTTTTGTGTTCTCCAACATTTTTTATTCTCTCTCTCTCCCCGTCACTTCTCTCTCTCTTTCTCTCTCTCTCTATCCTCCCTATTTCTTCTCCTTATCCTTCTCTTCGTTGGCAACACACCACAGCCACCACCCCCAACACCACCACCGTGAACCTCCCATCTCTCCCTCATCTCCCCCATATCTCTCTCCCTCCTTTGCTGTGTCCACAGGAGCAGCAACAGCAGCGGCAACAATGGCCGCTGCCGCCGCCGACGAGGCACCACCACACCACCAGGGCCATATCCCTCTCTTGCTTGACCTCTCCTTCTCTCCCCCTCTCTTCCTTTCTCGACAGAGCCACCAGAAGACGAGAGAGCAGTAGCAACAACAACAGAGCCACCGTGCCGCCGCCGTCGCACCATGGATTCCGGCGAGCTTTGAGCCCAAGCAAACCACGACGACCCAACCCCTTTCTCCTATCTTTATAGCCTCCTGGAGGTCCGACCCAGCTGATGGAATGCTCAGCCGCACCCAGAAATGACCGGAGAAGCGAGAACGCCCGCGAGACTCCATCTTTTCCGGCGATAAGTTCGAGTAGCGCAAACCAACGACACCCACCCCTCCATCGCAACTCCAATCACCTCAGAAAAGTCCGCCCAAGCCTTGGAAGGCTCATCCGAAGCTAGACATCGCCGGAGAGGCCCTGTCGGCCATCACCGCCGAGCACCACCGACGGAAAGCTCGACCCGACTCATTTCTCGACCGTTTCTTGCGGTTTTTGTCTTGGGTAAACTCTAAACCATCCAATTTTACGGTTTAGTAAATCAAAATCATAACTTGAGGCATAAATCCATGTTTAGATCAATCAAACTCATAGTTCATGAAGGGGGGTGAAAGTGTCTTTTCATAAAACCTGGGGTATAAACTGTCTCTTACCAAAATTGGTTATAGGGTATTAGAAGGGGGTTGTTTTGTACTATCTGAAAAAGCTAAGGGTACTTATTGTGGCATCTGAAACTGTTATTTTAGTAGGGGGGGGGGGGTTGTTGTCTTTTAAGGAAATGATATTTACATAACTATTTAAGTACACACACACACACACATATTATAAATGAAATTAAAGATAGGGAATTTGGGATTAAATTAGTTTCTGAATTTTATAATTATTATTTAAGTATGCGAAAATAACTTGGGTAGTAAAATTTTACAATAAATAGTTGTTACAAAGTAAACTAGAGTTGTTTAATATACTATGCCTATTATTCAATAATCAATATCGTTTTGTTTAATTAGCTAATCTCAAAATATTATAAATTGACACCCTAAATAAATTGATTGTCTAAATATCTTTTTTTTATAATAAAATAGGTTTATGTATAGTTTCTTTACTTAATGTTCTATCTTTCTCTAAATTAAAAATAATTGTTCCTCATACCTATAAATAGATGTTAAATAATACTTATTCTTCCTAGTATACATTTTATGATATCATCTCCTAAACAAGTTAGTATATAGTCCTTTTATTTCCCTATTAAGAATATATCCCTAATAATTAATTTCATTGATTAATTTTTTTTTGCTATAAATAATTTAATCTAGAAAATTTAAATATAATTGTTAGAATAGTAAGAATAAAATGTGTTTCTTTATAATATAGTATAAGCTAGTATTTCCCTATTGTAAGAATTTATACTTAGGAAATTCTAAAAGTAAATATATTATTTTCTCACTATTTAAAATACAAGAGTATTATTTGTGGAATTGAATAGTAATATTACATAATTGTAAATTGAGGATATGATTATTGTAAACTAGCACACTCTTGACAATTATAGCAACAAACAAATATTTAGACTCTATACTGAATTAAATTGGACTTTCTCACGTCGTCAATTGCATATCATGTGCTAGTCGAACTTTCGATTAATTAAAAATTATAAATTTTTAGGTGACGAATTTGTAGACGAGGGCTACGTCTACATGTAAGAGCTTACGTGCTATTTTCCGTGTTATTGAGGTGAGTAAACATGCCAAGTCTAGTGTGCCTAGCTTCTTTCGTGTCGAAATGTGATTTTATAATTTGTCTCAAAATATGTTTTATGACTTACATGCTTTACTTGAGACTTATTATGTTTTGAGATTAATGTTTTGAGAATGTCACACGAGAATAATAATCCATTAATGATGTAAAGTGGAAAGAGTTGTGCGCGGATCGTTATATTATTGATTAGATTGGTCGTGTTGACTTCAGTCACTCGACCCGTATTATTTTAACCCGGTCGCGACCTGTCGGGTGCTCCATGTTCTCACCTCTCTGGCCGCGAGGAGTATTAGGGGGGTGGCGGCACTTAAGGTCATGCTATCTTAGTGAAAGTTGATCTTCCCCGTATCAACAAGTTAATAACATTAAGTTCTTTGAGAAAGAGATTTTTATGATAAGAAAGAAGAGATAGATTGGGAATAATATTCCTTGTTTGAGATACAAGAGAAGGATTGAGATGCAAGGTAAAAAGAAAGAGAATTTCATATGTGTTCCAGTATTCATACTTTATTCTTCAAGGATTTACTCAGTTATTGTTCATTCTCATTTATGATTGTTTTTGAAAGAATATGCCTCATAGTATGTTTACAAGCTTGGGTTTTTACTTACTCAGTATTTCATTGCCGACTTTAGAAAAACTGCGGTCTTTGTTTCTTCCCCCCCCCCCCCCCCCCGCGCATGTCTTAAGAGCTGGATAATGGGGTAGCGGGATTCGACGCTCAGCTAGTATTTGTTAGTATTGGAATAAGCTGAACTCTTAGTATCACTTCATCTAGTGTAATAGTATATTATGTTGAGACAATTAAGGGTTTGTAATATATAAGCATGAGATGTGTCATTCTTGATTTTCACCGCTTATTTTTTGTAGCACCCTCCTGGGCTCTGCAGTCCGGAACGGAAAGCTTGTGAACGAGGGGTGTTTCAGATTCACTTCCGACAAGGAAGGTGTGCGCAAGGAAATCCTTCAGAGAGATCCAAGTGTGCACCTCAAGTAGATAATAAGAACACAGAGAGATGCAGGGTGTGTGTGTAGGGAGAGGGCAAGCAATGGTAACTGTGAGAGAGAGAGACAGCTTAATAGCAAAGCCTTCGGTAAATCCAGAAGAACTAGTGTAGAACTCTAGAGTGTCGCAACAGACGGCTAACGATCCTATATATAGTGGGGAAGTGACCGTTGTGAGGGGGTTAATGCACCATAAATGGCGGCTTAATGGTAGCTCCTGTAACGGCACGTTTGACCGTGTATATAAGAAGCGTTAGGCACCTGACCATACATACCGGAGACCGTTATGAGGTCAAGACGGGTTTATAGGACGTGGCCATTAAGTCTCTCAAAGCAGTTACAAAAGATTGCGCGCGAGCTTGGTTGTCGCACGCGCGCGACGGGCCTTACCCTAGCCTCCGAACCACTAAGTCCCTACAATTCCCGTCTTGGTACGCGAGGGCCCTGTCTCGCAGCCCCCACGTGGATAAGCATAGGTAGTTATCCGGTGTATACGGAGCACAACTAGGTGTACTGGATGGCTGCCACGTGGCTGTGGTCTGTCTGTATGGAAAGCACCATCTACATTAGCCCCCTTTTGTGCGAATTTCACGCGCGTGTCCGTTGTGTCGTCGCGCAAAATCCGTCCTATGTGGACCCCATGCAAATCCTCGTATTTTGAATAAGATTCAAATCCCTAGCCCCCGGTCATAGCCATGATTGCCTAGGGTTTTAGAAGCGTCGTTTGGTTTCTGACGAAGCGTGGCCACTGTGAATTTAATCAGACGCCATCCACGGATTTGTGCCTATTTTCGAGGCAAGAATAACTCAGAACGATTTTATGGGTCGCCAATCTCTCCAGGTACCGAATCGTTGCTGATTCAGCAAACGTCAGCAGTCGCGACTCTTCGCTCTGAAGGCTATTTAAACCCTTTGCCTTCTTTAATTGAAACTTTTCCATTGTTTTTGCTTCTGAGTTCGTATGCATCAGAGAGAGAATCCTCAGCAAGAAGAAGAAACCTTCGACCAGGTTCTGACCAGATTGTCAACAAAGTCTCCCAAGCAGTTCAACCGCTCAATCGTCAACAAGGTGAGTGAATAGCTGTTTGTAAATTCTGAAATTTGTAGTCGAATATTGCAGATACTCTTCACTTTGCTACGATCCAGGGAGACGCTCCCCAAGCGTCTCCTCCAGGTGCTTCTCTTCAGTTGAATCCCGAACCAAACAGGGAAGATTGGGATTTAGCGGACGCTCATGATGTACAGAGGCTTGGTATCGAAGCTGGCCTGGTCCCATTCAATGATGTCCTTTTTCAGGCCTTTCTAGAATGAATGGACTGGGTTCATCCTTAACAACCACGAGGAGGTGCTAACGCAAGCTGGAGTCTATCATGCCATCCGCGCGACCAAGGGTTTCAACCTCAAAGGCGACCAGGACATGCATGCTAAGGGTCCTGTTCTCGCGGTACTCGAGAAAAACCCATTCGTTCCATTTTTCTCCTTTCGAGGCCGCGCCTACTCTTGAAGATGTGGAGAATATGTTGATGCTTCCGAGCATGGGAGCCTTCGAACCTTTGGACGCATTAGAGTCTGATGAGGAGCTTACCTTCTTCGCGCAGATGCAGGAGTGTATTGCGGCTCTGAAGAAAGCCGCCATGCGGTGGGCACCTAACGAGACTGAACCCTGCGAGATCTTCATGTCCGTTTCCTCTAGCGCGAAAAACATATGGTCTAAATGGACCATGTTTTTCTTCAAAGACTACGCCAAACATGCTATCATCCAGAAGTTGCTCAAGGGTAACCCCAACACAGTGATTTATACCGATGGAGAAGGGCTCCCGTGGTCGTTGTGCGACTTCCTGTGTGTTTGGTTGCACTTTATCTCATAGACGGGAGTCCGCGTGAAAAAGTCTTTATCCCCGTGCTTCCACTTGCAGTAAAGCTCGCATTTGGTCAAAAGATCCCTCTGGGGCCCCTTGTCTTGGGTTCTTTGTACAACCGTCTTGATTTAGCCGTGACCCATGTGCAATCGCAGGGTAGGGTCGATGTCATTTCCTTTGTTAATGTTGGATTCTTAACCATGTGGGTTTTTGAATGAATACCCGTATATGCTCCAATCCCTTTTGCTGTCGACCTGTGGAACGTACCAAACTCCACAGATGTACACTCATGTCCCTGCTCGTGGCGTTGGTTTAGCACCAAGGGTACTCGTTGTAACTTTTCCTTGGTATGCTACGACGCCAGCCTCTTTGTGGCCCGACCATATGTGGTGGAATTGTATAACATCATGTTTCTTGAAGACATGTATCCTGAGGTTGATACCACTTTTCAGGATAAGCACATTACGAGAGGGTCCCGGCGCTATGGAAGGTACGTGAACTGGTGCAGAAGAGGTTATCTGCCTGCCTTGGTTGAACACGCGCCTGGGGCTGAATCCTGCAACTATGAACGCATAGCAGTTCACTTTGATCTTCTTCGTATGGCCCCTCAACTGGGTTATGATGCTATCGCGCCTCGCATGTGGTCCAAGTCCATTACCAAAGGTTGTTACAATGGGGTGCTTTACGGGAAAAGTAACAAACTGCTTACTGCAGAACTCCCTCTAATTCAGCCTTCTAGGGGAAGACAAGGAAAGATTACAGCAGGCTGGGTCACTTTCTGGAATACACAGGCTCGCTGTTTGAAAAATCCCCAGACTCAGCTCCAAGCAGGCAAGGCCCTCGCACCTTTGTCGAAAGATTTTCCTTTCAAGTCAACTCTTACCCGAAGCGCGGCCCACTACGGTTATTTTTCACTGTTTGCTGCAGATCACCATCTCTGTCCGCAATTAATTCTGGATGAGAAAACTGCCATCATCGAGCAGTTCTCTCTTAACGCAAGAACTCGGTACGCGAGGGACTTTCAACATGTATTGTCTGAACTTCCTCATTCCCATTTCTTTTGTTTGCCTCCCATTTGAACATATTGGTTTCTCTGTTTCATAATAGTGCTGCTTGAGACGCTTCGCCTCGGGGGATCGCAGCGAGGGTCTCATTGATCTTTGTCGCTCGAAGAAAAGCAAACCCAACGACATCATTCTTCCAGAGATGACCATGGATGAAGGAATCCAGAAAGAGATTTCGGATGAGCTTGAAGTTTTCCTTGCACCGCATGTCAAAGGAATGAAGAAGAGAAGCACGCCCCCCCCCCCCCCCCTCGATTGATAATTCGGTGACGCAGAATCGAAGCGTTTGCAAAGCGAACCATCGGCGAAGAAAACTGCCTCTGCAAAGAGGACTGCTCCATCAAAGAAGAGGACAACCCCAGAGCAAGAGGCAGGCTTTGTTTCCAGGGAGGAGGAGGAAAAAGGTGGGATAAAGTGGTTCATTTGTTTTAGCAGGATAAGTAAATGTGTCAATTCTCATCATTTGTTCTTCTGCTCCAAATGGTGATAGCTCCCTGAAAGGTTCTGTTATCATGACCGAGGAAGAGGCCATCGAAGAATCAAGTCTTATGGCCGAGGAGAGATCTTTGCAAGATAAGCTGTCATAGGAGGAGCGAGTTGAGGTGGCTAAGAAGAAAAGTCTCGAGGAGATAGCCAAGGAGGGCTCTGAGGAAGAAGACCACGCGTGTGATCATCACACTCATGTCGAGCTCGTCCAACTCCGAAAACTGCGAATGAACTGTATCGAGCGCAATTAGCCTTTCACGAGCTCATCGGCGATGAAGACGAAGAAGGTACAATTTTTAAGTTTGCTTTATCAAACCATGAAATTGGGACTAGCGCATTGTACCATGGTGTGCCCATACGTGATATCCGTAAATGGATAAGGGATTAGTGTGGGGAATCTTCAGGTAACTCTTTTAGCAACGTGCAACAAGCTTATCCCATGTTACTTTTCACGAGCAAGGCTTTTAATGTCTTGATGATAAGCAGGTCATGCTAGGCTGAGAGGCATTGATGAAAATCCGCAACATGTTTATCGTGCGGACTCCCCATATAAGTGGGGAAATGCCGCTTTAAATACCGGTAGAGGCTTAGTTTCCATTTTGTCTCAAGAGTAACTTATTTTTGCAGAGCCTGATCCTTTCCCCTTGAGACCTCGTCGCCCCCACAGTGCCATAGTAGTTCCTGAGCGTGAAATTTCTATTGCAGGAGCTTCAAGACAAAGTCCGGCGGAAGAGGTTCCAACAATCGAAGGTGAAGCTTATGCAAAACGTCTCGAGTTCATTTCTGTGTAGGAGGAAGAGGACCAGAAAAGGCAGGAGGATGAAGCTGCTCCGTCACTCAAAAAATACCCATTTCCTCGGATGAAGAAGACACTGGGCGAGGAACAAATGTTGAGCAGGCCTCAGCGATCGCGGGCTCTGAACGTGAGGTTTCCTCTGAGGAAGTTGCGGGAGAGATTGAGCAGAATGCTGGGTTAAGTGAGCGTGGCGCTCCTGTTGAGGAAAGTGTTGTGGAGGCTGCTCTGACTGGGCACAGCCTCCCTACTGATCAAAATGACCAAAGGACTAGGTCAGCTAGGCGCGACGTGCCTCATGCGCCGAGTGTTTCGAAAAGTGCTGCCTCTGCAGGAGGATTCGATTTGGATTTGGATGGCCTTTTTTCCGAAACCTTTTGAAGTATGGGGTTCGCAGACTGCCAATCCTGTTGTGGTTGAGAGAAGTTTTGTGATTCCTGAGGCATACTTTGCGCGGGAAGCTCAGGCAAATCAAAGATTGGCCAAGGCAGCTGGTTCTAGCTCAGAAGCAGTAGTGCCTACTGTCCCCCTTCATCAGATTGTTGAAGGAACTGGTAAGATCATTCCCTTTTTTTGTTCATGACACTTGATTTCAGAACTCATGTTCTTGCTGAGTGTTCTGCTTTTGCTTCCGCGCGTGCAGGTTTCGACCAAGCTTGCCTCGAATGGCTTATGAAAGTGCGCGTATCCTTTCCAACTGATTTTACTAGAGTGCTGTAACTGGCCCCAAAAGACTGAGGGGAACTCTTCAGAAAGATGGCCGCTCTTATGGAGAGAGTTCATGCGACTACCCCCGCGAGCACCACGGTTGACATTGCTCAGGACCTCCTTGCTAGCGCGGAAGATCTCTAGCAGATCGCGACAGGGTGATTGGATTTGGACTTCCTTGTGCAGAGGTTGACGAAAATCCGTAATTCTGCGCAACTCAGGTCCGAGTATGCTGCCTATAGGGAGGAGAAAGCTACTCTTGACGCGCGCAAGGAATAGTTGGAGCAGATGGCCAAGGAATTTGAGGCAGCCACCAAACGCCATGCTGACAACAAGGCTCGCTTGGAGAAGCTAATAACTAATAGCATCAGGTTGTCAGCGGGAGATTCCCTCTTGAAGGATTTCTTTGAGTATTGTAATTTTTAGCATTGCAAGAATTGCTCTTTCGAACTCTTTAGTGTAACTTTTTGTGCCCTATGTGGAATTCAAGTGCACACACACCCTACATTTCTCTGTGTTCTTATTCTCTACTTGAGGTGCACACTTGGATCTCTCCGAAGGATTTCCTTGCGCACAAAAGGCAAAACCAGAATCGATATATAACCTCTCCCATGACAAACTAGACCTTAAGTGTCACACCCTACTGGATCATCAATCCATAGAGTAGCACTAGCTTACTATAGTCGGGGATAGCTCCTCCAGATTAAAAGAAGCACGAATACGAGTCCCATGTGTGTTTGTGACTGCAACCAGACATCTGAAGACAGTAATGACCATGCAAGGGTCTAGAGGTAATCATGGACCTATAATCGTTCAAGTTTGTAAAGATAAAATTAGTCATTTCATATTCCCATATTATGTATATATGAGCATATACATATGCTGCATTCTATGAAATAAATTTAGCATACATATGCTTACTTGAAGGTCTGCCTAGTTTTCATGATCAGCGATCCCAATTCTCTATCCCGACAATCACTACACATTCAAATGCATATACACTATTAATACATGTCCTCAACAGTGTCATACTGAATGACTAGCACAAAAGTACTATTTTGCCCCTAAAGTCTCAGTTTTATCAGTACAGTCTCTGACTGTTCCTAACCCATCAGTTAAGCCCTGTTGGCAATTCTCATGAGTTCCTAAGTCTAGGAGTCATTCAGTAAATGTAGAACTCCAATCCTAGTTAATTGCCCTTAAATTCCTGCAGTTTCATTAAATTTGCATTTTAGTCCCTAAATCAGTCTGATTAGTCATATTCATGTCCAGATACACACAATTGGATTTCAGATGTTATGAAACTATGAAAGAGACATGAGGTCATGTCATGCATCAACATTTGAGTGTCTGATTGAGGAAATCATGCAATTACTATTCTACCCCTCACAACCAGCTCAGTCAATCTAGGGTTTGCAGGAAGTCAAGATGGTCAAACCTTAAAATTATATTTAAATTGCCATTACGACAATCTTTTATGAAGGACTCCAAGGTAACCGAATCACCATTTTTCCCTTACCCAAAATATCAGAGTTTTGGTCAGCTTGAAGTCCCAAAAGGATTGTTTGAGAAGTCCATACAAGCTGAAGTTCTCCTCAAATATTCAATCTATTGATCTCAAGTATCTCTGAGTCTCAGGTTAGTTCAATTGGATTGATTTCCCAAGTTTTAATTATTTGCATAAAAGCCCATGAAGGTTGCTGAAATTATAAAAGGCCCCTAGACAGTTGACTTGGTCAACTGTAACTTAAAGATAGCTTATTATGGCTCCAAGTATCAATGTAAGGCAGTTTGACAGCTTATGCGACAACAATTTAGCCTTAACACAACTTTATGTGAAATTACTATTTTACCTCTCTTATACATTTTGGTTCAAACAGAGCTTTCTATGAGATCAACTTGGTTGACATGAACATCTGAATAATATTTTAAACAAAATTTCTCAAGGAAATGGAGGCTAGAAAGGTCATTTTGAATGACAAACTGGAAGTCAAAGTTTAAGTGTAACAGGCACAAATAGTCACTTTCAAAGCTAATTTTTGAACAATTGAGGGAGAGTTTGGGAAAATTGGAAACATGGCCTTGAAGGTGGTTGATCAAAGATTCTTGAACATATTAAAGCTCTTGGAAATCAAAGTAATCAAATAGATACTGCAGGTCAAATTTGAGTGAAAAAAAGCTCCCAACACTTTAGAAAAATTCAAAGTTTATGTTGAAGAAAAACAACAGCATGCGGCAACTTTGAACCAAGAGTCAGGCAACTTAGAGCTCAATTTAAAAGTTCTAGTAAACATAAAAGTTGTAGATCTATGTAGACGGATTCACAGATTCCAAGATCATCTAAAACTGTTTTCTAACGAGAGAGATACAATAATTCAAAGTTGACTCTTTCTGTAGGTTAACAACTAAAACTTCACAAACAAACGGAAACTTCAATCTTAGATCACAATTTCAGGTAGGTTAAAGACCGAATTTGAAGAAACTTAAAACACGAAACTTGTATCCAATCATACCTGGTTTCTAGAACACTGAGATTTGCACGATTTGAGTGAAAGACGAGGGAAATATACCCTGTTTATATAGCACAAAACTATGCCGAAAAAAACAAATATAACTGAATCAAAACCCAAAATAAACACGATACGAGCAAGTTTGGAAAATTACAATCAAGTCATGAGGTTTCTCCCCAATCAATTTTCAGCAATAAATTATCAAGAATCGAGGCTTACCCCAGCTTGGTCGGACATGGCGTTTTATGGCGGAAATTTCGGCCCAGTTTCCGATAAAGGTGGATTCTCGACGATTCAACAGCTACAATTCGGCCCTATGGGTTCGTCCTAGTGCAGAGAGCAAGAGTCCATAATGCCACTTCAGCAATTCGAACTGAGGAGGGAGAATTTAGGCCAAAATCGAATTAAGGTTCATGAGAAACTTACATGATTTCATCCTCCTAAACTCACCGAATTCCCAAATTATTTTGGGAATTTAGCTCCTTGATGGCTCATTCACAGTTGTAGCAGGTTCTGTAGAGGTGGTGTTTGGTGGTGGCTTACCGGTGGAGTTATGGTTGAGGTGGTGGTCGTTGGTGGTACTAGAGGGAGAAAGAAGGAGAAGAAGGAGGAGTTTGCCACAATGTTTTTGCATGTAAAAATGGAAGGTTTTAGATCCAAGTTTTTCTTGCATGTTGGTTTTGACACTTGTCACAAGCCAAGCTTGCATGGATGACAAATAGGTGGGGTTTCACGTGCAATTAGAAGAATTTTAGGGGCTACTCATAATATCCTCATAATCTTTGCTAAATATCAATTTGGTCCCAGCTAAATTCCAACACCACTTCCACTCCATATTTTTGATATTCATGTTAGATATGAAGTCAACAAGTTATACTTAACAATATATTGCATAATTGACTCAAGGTTTGATTTATTTTTGTTTGATCCCAAAGTTTTAATAATATCCATACTTGATCTTCTAAGAAGTCGCAGGGTGTTACTTGTGAGGTGTTCTTTCGTCGATATGTGGCGTTTTTCTTCCTATATGCAATGTTATTCCTCACTTGGTCTTTAAGATCTGATGAGTTATTTGTGGTTGCCAAGATTCAGCGTCAACCAAAGCACGTTTCTTCCTTCACCCGATATCTCCTCCATAGGTTAGATGTTAATAGACGTTTCCATCGTCAATTGGTAGTGAAGATCGGGCGTCACACTATTTTGAAAGTTAAGGAAATATTATGATAGTAGTTCCTCCCGCCTTTCACGTATGGTATTCAATCACCCTTACTCTGAAACATGGCCTTTGCCTAACTACCACATGAATGTAAATTTGATTGAACCACCTTTTGCGCTCCCCCACGAAATACTACTTTATAAAGCATTTTTGCCTCCCAATATCCGGATTACTCATCTGAACTGCTCACAGGCGGAAACCACTTTCTTCTTTTATCTTTCCCTCCCTTGGGTTTTTCTCTTGATTGATTGAAATGCTTATTCTCTCTTTTCAACTCGATTAACTGCTTTCATTGGTTCTATCAAAGGGATCTTGGGCCTTATCTCCGTGAAATTCGCAAAGAAAAAGAGCTGGGAGTTGGCGTTAGATTGCTTGCAGAGGAGTCTCTTTTTCGGGAGGAGGAAGTTGGTTCAGAATGAAATCGTTTTCGAGACC
This sequence comes from Linanthus parryae, assembly GCA_023055425.1. Classification (NCBI taxonomy): domain Eukaryota; kingdom Viridiplantae; phylum Streptophyta; class Magnoliopsida; order Ericales; family Polemoniaceae; genus Linanthus; species Linanthus parryae. Next base: position 12,318,658 of record JALGPY010000012.1, on the reverse strand, counting down.
TTCTTATGAAATAAAGATTTTGTAAGATCAGGTTGTGAAAGGCTTGAAATATTTTGACTATTTCAAGGCCTTGAATCAGCTTTCAAATCCTTGAATCAGTTATCACAGGCTTGGAAATAGTATACCTATTTTTAAGGCCTTGAAACTGGATTCAAAGCCTTGAAATTGTCTAACCTATATGAACATTCTCAGGGGGAGTTTTCTGTAAACTCTTCTAAGTTGATTTCCTTTCTCTTCTTTATATGTTTGATTTACTGTTATTTGATGATGAAAGACAAATTATTCTAACATGTTTGAACATAGAATATCATCTGTTTGACTATGATTTTGCAGGGAATTTTATTTCCTAGTTTGCAGAGATTATTTCCTAATTTGACTTTTGCAGGGAATGAAATAATTGAGAAGATGATTCTGTGTTTGATCTGAATGACTTAACAAATTCTCAATCTACTCAAATGCAAGATCACGACATTATCTCTGGAGATTGTGATCACCTAACCGTTGGAGAAGATTGTCAAAGAGTCAAAGTCTTGTGCCTACAAAATAAGAGTTTTGTTGCTGAAAATCTGGGAAGATTTGAAAAGTTGTTTGAAGTTTAAATAGAGCTCAATTCTAAAGCAACAAGATACAATACTCAAAGAAGTTCATTAATCTCACAATCCATTTGACAGAAGATCACCGCATACTCCACTGCAGTTTCTACACTCTAAGTGTTCTTCTGTATAGTGCTTCATTGGTAGATCATTTCTGTAATATTTTATATCTTTATTCTAGAGGCTTGTTCAAGGTGAACAATAGAGAATTCTTAGTTAATCAGTTAGCTAGAGCAGGTACTAGATAGGTTAAGGAAAACCACAAGCTGTAACAGAGTAAGGAAATTCTCTGTGCTTGAGATCTAGGGCTTAGCTTTTGATTAATAAGAATTGAGTTGAAAATCCTGCAGGGAGAAGATCCCTGAGGTAGAGACGTAGGTCCAAGTGGACTGAACTCTATAAATAATTTGTCTCTTGCATTTACAATTTCCTTACTTACTCAGTTTTTACAAGCATTCAAACTTGTCTGTTTTCAAGGGTTTGAAACTCTTTTCAAGGCCTTGAAAAATACTTTACTGATCTATTTCAAACTGTATTTCATTCCAAGGGCTTGAACTTGTTTTCAAGGCCTTGAACTTCTCTAGCTTTCACAAGATTTCATTATCTTAGCAAGTTTTGCTAAAAGTTGGCATACTCTATTCAACCCCCCCCCCCTTCTAGAGTTTCTTAGCTGCATTACCACCTGCACACTCACACTTTCAGATTTGTTATTGTTGGTGGCTAATAGTGTTGATTAATATGATCTTAATAAATAGTGTATTAATTTATTAGGTTTGTATCTCGTTGTTGATGCGTTCTTCAACCGTTGTAATTTAACTTTTTATGCCGAATGGATGAAAATGATTGAATTTCCTTTAAAAAGAACGAGTCAAAAGCTCAATGTCCACTTAAGTGAGCCTAAGAAACTACTTAGAAAAGAGCTTCACAAAGTATATGGAATGGGAGCTTTGGCGCAATGGTAAAGTTGTCGCCATGTGACCAGGAGATCACATATTCGATTCGTGGAACAAACCCTTGTAGAGATTAAGGTAAGGTTATGTACAATAGGCCCCAAAGTGGGTCCAACCCATCCCTGAGTCTCGCGTATAGCGGGAGCTTCGTGGATTGGGCTACCTTTTAGCTTCACAAATTAAATGTTCGAGTAATTTATTTATAAAACTATGGGCAAATGACACTAAACCTTTATGTAGTTTGACTCACTTGTGACACTAAACCGCCAGCACTTCAATTTCATATAGAAAAATCCACATGCTTTTTATTTTGAGACAAATAGCCTCCAATTGTTAATATAGTTAAATTTGATTAACGGAATTTACTGTAATACACATCATGTGATGGGCTATAATACACATCTCGTGAGGTCTCGTGATGGGTTTCTCTTAAATTTAATCTAACATCGTTAACGGTTGGAGGCTATTTGTCTCAAAATGAACTGCGTGGATTTTTAATGAAATTGAAAGTGTTAGAGGTTTAGTGTCACAACTGTCAAATTACATACATGTTTTGAGTCATATTTCCTAAATCTATATAATAATTAACCTTGTGAATAGAAAAGCTAAAAACCCGTTATTGAAAGATTTTTTACTAAATCGTTGATAGTTCAATTCCATTCAATTGAATATGTGTACAAAATAAGGGGGAGTTTTCACTTTGATGAGGAAAGCCACAAGTTCAGAGACAATAAGTCTCAAAGCTCCAAACCTTTAAGATTCAGTAATTGCTTGTAAAACTGAATACTTGTGCTTAACAGTTTCTGTGTTGCAGGCTTATCCATTGGATTGGGTGATGATCTTATCATCATATATTGTCTTCTGAAAATATTACTGAGCTAAGATTTTTATTAAATAGTTGTACAGATTGATTGAATACATGATTCAGCTTGTAGGCCAAAATTGTGAACTGTTAATCAAAGCTCCAAAGCTTTGGAGATTGCCCTATGCTTTAAACTGTTTATATTTGCTAACTGTTTTATGTATGCAGGGGAATCTATCTGAGTTAATGACTTGATTTTGAGATATTCTAACTCTTAATCTTATTATTTATCATATCTTAGATATATATATATATGCATATGGTTATATGTATTATTTTTCTCTCAGAAAATAGCTTAGTTTATGAATCTCCCCGATTTGCTCATGTCTCATAGTTGTCTGCGGTTGAGTGATTTCTGTCAACAACCCATGAGATTATAGATTTTTCAAATCTCGGTTCATAGGAAAAGGAATAGGACTTTCTCTCTCTATGAGCGAACAACCGAATTTCACGTTTCCTACTCTCTCGCCGGAGAATTCAGTTGAATCTCCGGCGAACTTCACCCGCACTCAAGCAAACTTCAAGCGGCGCTTCGTTGCCGGTTCACTAGACAACGAAGAAGATGAATCGATAACTGGTAACAGATCCTTTAGTAAAGCTCTCTCTAAACCTTCAAGGAAGATCTATGTAGAGGAAGATCCATTTCCAATAGAGGATTCAGTTCAGGATCGCACTGGTGTGATCTCGGAGGTTAAGCCTGACGGTCGAATCTGCGTTCGCATCACTGGTGCCTCTCTGCGTAAGCTTCATCATCCATGGAGCAGAACTTTGATTATTCGAGTTCTGTGGAAGGAACCACACTTCGGACTTCTTCACGATCGGCTCACTGCTCAGTGGAAACTTCGATTAGGGTTTGAACTCACAGATCTGGCCAACGGCTGCTATTGTGTCCGTTTTTATTGTGTAGAGGATTTCGAACGAGTTCTCTTGGGCGACCCTTGGATGATTCAAGGCAGTTACCTTACGGTTCAACGATGGACGCCTCATTTCGATCCGTTTGCTCCGGCTGAGAGAACGACACCGATCTGGATTCGTCTGAAAGGGCTTCCGGTCGAGTACTTCGAAGAGGATACTCTAATGGATATGGGAGCTAATTTCGGCACTTCTGTCAAGGTTGATTGGATCACGATTGCGGCATCAAGTGGTAAATATGCTCGCATCTGTGTTGAGGTTGATCTCCGGAAGAGTTTAATTCCTTCAATTTGGGTTAATGAGAAGAAGATTCCGGTGGAGTATGAAGGTTTAGGGGTGATCTGCTTTGAATGTGGTGTGTACGGCCACCGGAGGGAGATGTGTGCTCAACATCGCAGGGAGGAGAAAGCTATTCCTCCGACTCACGAGATGGACGTCACAGCTGAGATGGAGGCGGCGCCGGTGTTTCCAGAAGAACCACCGGCACCGGAGAAGGAGAAGGAGGGCAGTTTTGGCCCTTGGATGATTGCACCACGCAAGCCCAGGAAGAATCAGGGCACTACACGTAGCAAGCAGAAGGATAAGGCTAATAATGCAGTCGCACAGGATAATAATCCCTTCAGTTCTCTAGCTGATATTGGGGATATTAGCGGGTCGGGTGGACCGGGTCCGTTCGTTTTCAATGCCCCGTTTAATCCGGGTGCTAGTTAGGTGGCTAAACCCAACCGTTCACCAGTTAATACCAAACCGCCACGTGGTGGATCGGGAAAGAAATCGTCGGGTTCTTCTTTGCGCGGGCAACCGTCAAATTAGAAAGAGGATCGACACTTGAACCCTAATATTTGCCCTCCTCTGGGAAAGATTGATGGTAATGATTGGCTGGGGGTAATCGTCCGACGGACAATTCCATGTTCCATTTTGTTTCTCTTCGCTTTCTGGCAGTAATTGGCAAAAGAATCAGGGTCCAAAGTCCATTTTGACTAAACAAGGGTTAATCCCTAACAAGCAATCGTCGCCGTCTGATGGGCATACTTCTGCTGTGTCTAGATGAAGATTCTTTCCTGGAATTGTCGCGGTATTGGAAACAAAGCCACGGTGAGATCTCTCATTGATCTTTGTGTTTATTATAAAAATTCTGTGTTGGTTGTTATGGAACCTAGGGTTGATAGTAGTCATGCTATTAAAATTCAGAGGCGTACTCATTTTGATATGAGCCACTTTGTAGAAGCTAGGGGCTTCTCGGGTGGAATTTGGCTCATGTGGGATAGTAGCATTGTGAACTTGAATGTTGTTTCTGCTACTAGTCAAGCTATTACTAGCACTATTCAAATTCGGGGTGGTCCTCTTTGGTTGTTTACTGCTGTTTATGCCAGCCCCCTTGCTGTTAAAAGGGAGGAGTTATGGCTGCATCTTCAGGGGGTTAGTGATATTCACAATCTTCCCTGGTTGTTAGTTGGAGATTTTAACCAAGTTCTCTATGGTATTGAGAAGAAATGTGGTAGGATGATAAATCAGAGAAAATGCTCAGCTATGTGGGATTGTTTATCTCATTGTTGTCTTCATGACATGGGTTTTTCTGGCCCAACCTTCACTTGGTCTAACTCTCAAGAGGGTAGAACAATTAGGCAGAGGCTTGATAGAGCCTTTTGCAACAACACTTGGAGATTGCTGTATGCAGAAGGGCTGGTTAAACATGTGGTGAGAGTCAATTCTGACCACCATCCCCTTCTTGTGGATCTGTTGGGCATTCCCCCTCCTGCTTCTCATCTCAAGCCCTTCATATTGGAAGTTGCTTGTTTTTTGGATCCTAGTTTCAAAGAGATGGTGTGTAATTTCTGGCTCCCTAATTCTGCTTTTGCTGATATGGTAAAGTGTTTTACTAAAGCTGCTCAACAATGGAATAATGATGTTTTTGGTAATATTTTTGAGAAGAAGAAAAAGCTAAGAGCTAGGCTTTTGGGAATTCAAAGAGTCGTTGCCATTGAGGAGAATCCTTTTTTATCTCAACTTGAGATCAATTTGCAGGATCAATTGAATAGTGTTCTTCTTCAAGAGGAGTTGTTATGGTTTCAAAAAGCCAGACTTAGTAAGCTTCTGCTTGGAGATAAGAACACCAGGTTCTCTCATCTTACCACTGTGGCTAGAATAAGAAAGAACAAGATTGCCTCTATTAAGTTGGACTCTGGTCTTTGGTGTGAAGATGTTCAGTAATTGAAAAGTGAAGTTACTTCTCATTTTGCTTCTCTCTTCCCTGATCTGGATCCTGGTCCAAGTGATCATTTTGTGTGGAAGGGGGGTGTGCTTTCTAGTGATGACATTGATCTTTTATCTGCTCCTATCTCTTCTGAAGAGATTAAGAAAGTTGTTTTTGCCATGGGCCCTTATAAAAGCCCAGGACTAGATGGTCTTCCTCTCATCTTCTATCAACACCATTGGCCACTAGTTCAATATACTGTGTTTTCTATGGTGACTGAGGCAGTGAGTTCTGGTAAGCTCCCAGCTGGGATCAATGATACTTTGCTGGCTCTCATTCCCAAGATTGACTGTCCTATTTCTTTTTCTCAGCTTAGGCCTATAAGCCTTTGCAATGTGGCCTTGAAGATTATTACTAAACTTCTCACTCATAGGCTAAGACCTATTTTGCAAAAAATTATTCATCCTTTCCAGTTTAGTTTCCTTCTTGGGAGAGCAGCTTCTGATAATATCATGTTGGCTCAGGAGGTTCTCCATTGTATGCATAACAGGAAAGGGAATAAAGGTACTCTGGCCATCAAAATTGACTTGGCCAAAGCCTATGATAAGGTGAAGTGGTCCACCTTGGAGGTAATTTTACATAAAACTGGTTTACCTGCTAATTGGACTTCTCTCATCATGGATTCTGTTACTACCACTTCTTATAGGGTTATTTGGAATGGGGAGCAACAAGCCCCCTTCTTCCCTCATAGAGGTGTCAGGCAGGGGGATCCTATCTCCCCCTACCTGTTTCTTTTGGATATGGAGTGTTTGGCTCAGAAATCCATGAAGCTGCTGAAAGAGGTTTGTGGAAAGGAATCAAGATTGGTAGGAGAGGTGTTGCTATAACACACCTCTTCTTTGCTGACGATCTTTTACTTTTTGGTGAAGCTTCCTCTTCCCAGATTGAGGTTATGAAAGATGTTCTTTCTAATTTCTGCTTAGAAACTGGGCAATCTATTAGTTATGATAAGTCCAAACTTTTTGTTGCCCCCCACATTAATAGAGCTGTGGCTAGAGGTCTTAGTGAACAGATTGGTATTAATCTAACTGCTGATTTGGGTTTCCACTTGGGTGTTCCTCTTATTTACAAATCCTGGGGTAAAAATAACTTTCAATTTTTGGTGGATAAGGTGAGACTCAAGTTGGATGGGTGGAAGCCTCCTCAGCTCTCTCTTGCTGGAAGGGCAACTATTATCTCTTCAGTTCTTCAAGCTATCCCAGCTTATGTGATGCAAGCTACTTTGCTGCCTAAATCTACTATTAATGAAGTTGACAAGATTTGTAAGCAATTTCTTTGGGGTGGTTCTGCTTCCCAGCACAAACTTCCTCTTATTGGTTGGAATACTGTTTCTATCCCTAAGGAGATAGGGGGTTTAGGGTTTAGAAACTTAGTCAATTTCAACCAGGCTCTTGTTGCTAAAGCTGGTTGGAGATTAATTACTAATGTGGATTCTGTTTGGGCTAAAGCTATTGCTGAGAAGTATGGCTCTCCTCTTGATGTAAATGCAGTGAAGTCTTCTCATTCCAGGGTATGGAAACACATTGTCAAAAGCATCAAAGCTATTAATAATAGCTTTGGTAAAAGTGTGAAAATTGGCTCTTCTACTTTGTTTTGGGTTGATCAATGGCTTGGTCAGTTCAAATTGGTGGATTTAGCTTTTATTGCTCCCTCTGAGGAAGAATTGTTACTCACTGTGCATGATTACTGGGACAAGGATGCTGGTTGTTTGTTAGAGGGGTTATCTCACATGCTCCCTCCTGTCATTATTGATCTTATTAGCACTATCACTTTGAGCTGCAGTGACAATGCCAAGGATCAAGTTACCTGGCTTGGCTCTGATTCTGGGCAATTTTCTGTGTCTTCTGCTTATACATTAGTGATGAGAATTTTAATCCTTTGAAAGACCCTGGTTGGAAAAGAATATGGAAATGCAAGGGGTTTCAAAGATGGAAATTTCTGTTATGGCTGGTTAGGCATGATAGATTGACAACTCAAGATTTGAAGAGGCAGAGAGGTATTATCTTATCCGGCACTTGTCTTTTCTGTGATCATTCTATTGAAACCACTATTCATGCCATTAGAGATTGATGTTGGGTGCATGATCTCTGGATGAAATTGGTTCATCCTACTTTCTGGGGTTATTTCTTTGATCTGAGTGTGGCTGATTGGGTTGACAAAAACCTTTCTTCTTCCTGGGGTTTTTTTGATCATATTGAGTGGCCTTTGATTTTCACCACTACTGTTAGCTTTGTGTGGCTTTGGCATAATCTCAGGATTCACAAAGAGGGTTTCAACCCTCCTACTGACATGGTTTGTTTCATTTTAATTCAATGCAGAAGAGTTTCTCACGATTTGACTTTTTCCCCTTCTGCTATTTTGCCTAGACCTGTTTTAGTGCACTGGATTGCCCCCCCTCCTGGTGCTCTCAAGGTTAATGTGGATTGCTCTTTCAGGCAAGGAGGTAAGTTTGTTTGTGTTAGTGCAGTCTGTAGGGATTTCTGGTGGTGCTTGGATTTGTGGTTTACAGAGAAGGGTTATAGCTGGTTCTGTGCTTCAAGGTGAGTTATGGGCTTTGATGGAGGCGCTGATTGCTATCATTGAGTTCAACATTTCTCATTGCTTGGTGGAAAGTGACTCTTTGTCTTCCGTTGAGTTGATCAAAACTGCCTCTGCTCAACACCCTCACTGGAATTTGATTTGCAGAATCAGAGATTTGCTGGAACTTTCTGCTAGTTCCCTGAGCCACATTTGGAGAGAAAGGAACTTGGTTGCTGATTTTGTAGCTGCTAGTTTTAATTTTGTCCATTTTGATAAATGTTTTTTATTTGTTCCTCCTACAGAGTGCCTTGATCTGTTACAGTTTGACTGTGATGGACCAGGAACTGTTAGGATGGCTTCTTAGTGTGTAACACTCCTGGTTTTACCCAAAAAAAAATAGCTTAGTTTATTGGATAAACTGATTTGTCAAACAGATTAGATTTTATGTGCTATTTTTTCTGGATTGTGTTTGATCTGTGTTTCTGGGTTTAAGCAGGGTTGTTTGGTCGCTCAAACGTTCCTAACAAACTCTAATGGCTATTCAAATGTATTTGTTGAAAGAAGTATCTCAGGGGTGAGGATTTGTAGGAGATCAGTTCCTGAAATCTCTCAATCAGTGTTGCAATTTGTTATAATGAAGATTTGAATTTCAAAAAGAAAAGAGACACACAGAGTGTGGCACCCCGCTCCCGCGACCCCGATTGTTAAAATAATTAAACGGGAATGAGGCGTCACACGCCACAAAGGCATACTCGCACCATAAGGATGGAAGTGAAAATATTTGGAATTTCATGGTTAACTGAAAAGTAGTGAGGAAGCTTATGAAAAAGGGGTATTATATTCAAACATAGTTTATTTTCAAAACTCGTCTTGTAGAAAAAGGAAATGGAGTTTGAGAATTTCATAAATAAAACTTTCATCCATTCTCTATGGTACTCATCGATCTCAGAGTCAAGTCCTTAAAGGTTCAGTCACGGTCACACATAAACCAATCACAAAAGGGCCAGAATACAACTCCAAATGTTCAATTAACAAACCACGGGATATCCCCTCATGGGGTAACACATTCCCGCTACCAAAAGATGATCATACATAGTCTCCAACAAGTGTATACTAGATCCCCAAGAGTTACATATAGAAAGACACCAAGTACTACTAATATACATGAGACAAGAGAGTCTTAGAAACATCTATCACAAAACATGAAATATCCACAGTATGATACGACATAAGCAACTAAGCAGCTTGGTTACTTTGCTCGGTCCTCTCATTGGAACCTGAAAGAGCGGTCATTTAGAAACCGGTCGGACTGCGAAGTCTGGTGAGCACGCACTTAACCCTTTGTTAGGTTTGGAAATATACAATATATATACAAGTTCCAAATGCCATGGTCAATTTGTTCCAAACATGCTTGCTTCCACAGTTCATACATAGATAAAGAATAATTTAAACAACATAATTTAAGCATGCATTCAAGTAAGTAAACATGTAGAGCATTTAGTTCAAATACTTGGGTCCTCGACCCCTTCCACAACACCACTTTGAGCCCTCGGCTCCTTTCATTCAATACTTTGGCCATTTCAAATCTCGTTTGTGACACTAAGCCATAAATATGGCGAGTCCGTGTAGAATCGCTACCTCAGACAAAACATAGTCGACAAGTCATGGCAACGCACGTGTTAACGGCTCATCCCATATTTTATCCCTCGGACAGGGTATCGACCTCCGGTCTATTGTCCCCGCGCCGGGAGGGTACTGTCCGGTGTATATCCCCCAACCGTTAGGGTACTATACCGGTGTATTGTCCCCCACCGTTAGGGTACTGTCTAACATTGTCATTTAGGCAACCATCTTGGCCAAACATTTATAAAACATACCATGAACTTTCAGTTTAACAAGTATCATTTATAAACATGCTTTAAACCATGGGCTATATCTCCAATCAAAAGATACAAATCACCAAGTGGTTATCAAAACGCATTCCACCATTCACAAGTTTCACAATATTCACCTCTTGGGCTAAATCAGGGTGATTAATAAGAAGTGTGTTCAGATCCTGGAGGGATCAAGTCCCTCGGGAAGAGAGTAGGTCCAATTGTGACTGAAATCTTTAAAAATCCTTGTGTTCTTTACATTAATGTTTTGTTGTTTCATTCTGCAAACTAGACAAGCACTAAACAGGTTGCTCCAAAGCTTTGGAGAATTTTCCAGCTCAAAGCTTTGAAGCTTGAGGCGTTATAAACTGGTTCAACTCTTTCCAAACCTTTCCAAAGGTTTGAGATTCTTTTAGTTCCTTGTGTTAGAGTTTAAAAGTACATTTTTAGCAAAAATTTTCATACTCTACTCAACCCCCTTCCCTTCTAGAGTATTAAATATTTTTTTATACTTGCATTACACACTTTCAATTGGTATCAGAGTTTGGGTCACAATAAAAGATCTAACAATCTTGTGACAATGAGTAATGTAGGTGATTGAGGATTCTCACAGGGAAGAGCAACCAACAGACCTCCATTGTTCTGTGGTGATAATTTCATGCATTGGAAAGCATTGATGAAGATGTTCATCATAGATCAAGACATGAAACAGTGTTTAATCATTCTCAATGTTCCTTATGTGTATTATACCACTACAGATGGGATAAGGACTGTCAAAATTGTGGAAGATCTATCAGTTACACAATTGGAAAAGGTATCAAAGAACTATAAAGCTATGAACTTGTTGTATTGTGCTCTTAGTGCAGATGAGGTCAACATAGTATCAAAATGCAAAACTGCCAAGGAAGTTTGGGACAAGCTGGTTGTGACATATGAAGGAACCGGTCAAGTCAAACAAACAAAGATCAATATCCTTCTGAGGCAGTATGAGTTGCTCAAGATGAATTCTGAGAATCCATCAAGGTGATGTTCAAAGGATTCACAAACATTGTGAATAATCTGGAATCCTTGGGAAAATTCTTCTCAAATGAAGAAAAGGTCAGAAATATTCTGAGAAGTTTGCCAAAAGCCAAGTGGTAGCCAAAGACAACTGCTATTGAGGAAGCTCAGGACTTGAGTCTTCTTGAATTAGATGATTTGCAATGCAAGCCGCTTGATAAATCTCTATTAGAGTTATATTTCTTGCATACTTTATATCGTTTTGCGTGATTCCCGGGTTGAAATATGAGTTTTACACTATGAATATTGAGAAAACGTAGAAAGTTGAGTTCTTAGCACTCTATTGTTAATCCGGGCGTTTCGATGCATATTTCGATGTTATTTGTCAAATATAATCGCTTGGTATGGTTGTTCATGTTGTCTTGACAGGAAAGGATGCTAAACGATGGCTAGGAGGTATGAAACGAACTTCGGAAGCAAAGCAAACTCAAGAGGAATCAAGAGAAGCAAAGTCGGAGGAGCAAAAGTGACCAATCTCCACTATTTTGATTGTATATCTAGTTCTACAATGAATTTTGGAGTGAGACTAGTGGCAAATGAAAGTATACTCAAAGAGCTTTCCAACGATAGGTCACGGAGCTAAAACGGAGATCGGACGAGAAAGATATGGTCCGTCAAAGATGCCAAAATGGAAAAAAAAAAATTCTGCTGGATATTAAGAACACCAAACTGTGTTCGCACGGACACTGTTCGCACGAACAGCCGAGTTTAGAGACCCCAGACCTATTCTAATTTTGGGGGACGATCCAAAAGGGGTATTCACACACTTTGAGAGTCTAGAGAGCTGGAGAAGAGAGAAGGAGGACGAAGATAGCGCTCAAGATCACCTTTGAAGGCTAGGTTTTGATTCCTTCTTCTTCTTTCAAATCTTGTATGGAGAAACTTGTAAGTTTTGTTTGGTTGATTACTATTAGCTAAAATTCATTGCTAGGCATCTCTATGAGAGCCTGGGGTTATGTAGACGGATTATTTCCCGGATTCAAGTCTTTGTTTCGTGCCTATGTCTTTGATTCAATGAATAAGTGTTAGTCTAATGATTAAATTTATGATTCTAGTCTATTGACACGGCTAGTTTAGGATTTGATAATCATTGAAGCTAGGGTTTGTTCTTGAATCATTGTATTGCTTAAAGTTAATACTTATTCTTGTTACATGTTCTTACACTATGCTTAATCCTTAGCAAGAATGGATTCGCGAACCGGACTTGTTAATTAACTAGAAAGTGCACTACGGTGACTTAACCTAAGTGTGAAGAGTGTTTGAACACAATCCCGTATCACCGAGACCTAAAAGGAGAAGTGTTAGGATTGGCCTTAGTGTGGGTAGATTCGGTAGGAGTATTCAGCTGTTCCTTGAAACGGTGGACCGACAGGACCCGTTATCGTACCAGTAGGTGACGTGCTAGAACGGACAGGTAGACAACATGAGACCGAGAGGAGATTGTAGTCAATCGAGACGTAAAATGACATGAGACCGATAGGAGATTGTCAGTGCAATTACCCGGCTAAACTAGAATAGGTTTAACGTGTTACATAGTTGAACCGGAATTCGTCTACAACCCTAGGTGATCTAGAGATTGCCTAGTTTCTCCATATCTTGTTTCCTAAATATAAAAATAAATAAAAAATACAAAAATAGTAGCTTAGTTGTTATTTAAATTTCTAAAATCAATCAAATCTTTCCTCTTGCACTGTACTCTAAATTAAATAACTAATTAGATAATCTAAAGCTTGTCCTCGTGGGATCGATAACTCGGGGTTAAAATACCACCCCTATATTACTTGACGGTAGATTATTTAGTTAGGAGTTAGTTTAGAGTACTTTTGTTTTTGTTTTTATATTGTTTTCTTTTCTATCTATGTGCTTCACGGGTGTCTTGTGAGTTTGTTTTCTCAGTAACACAGGAAGCAGGAGATCTACTAAGCATGTGGAGCGAAGACTGTTATTCGGGTCCCCCCTACTGTTTCCACTGCAGGGGTAACCATGAAGACGAGGACGCATGCATAATTTGGTGCTACGTATGCGGCATTTTGCACGACCGTAGAGACTCATGTCGAGTACATGCCCCCCAGCTTCATCAGCACCAGGAAGACTCATCAGCAATTATGGCAGAACGGCGTAGTATTATGAATGACATCGAAGTGTGCGCCAAATTTTTGTCCATAGATGCACAATTACCACAAGAGGATTCAACCACAGGTAGGGAATATGTGAGGGAGATGTTGGAGAGGATAAAGAAACGAGTAGAAAGACTGTCAACAACAGGGGAATCTAGTATTCAAGAACCAGAAGAGGAGCCCTTGCCACATGACAGTGAGCCTCATATTGAACCTTCATCATCACCACCACAAGGAAGAAGAGATACATGAGCCGAGTGAAGAATGCAGTGTCCATGAACCATTGGTGGACTCTGCCATTTACGAGGACTCAGACTCCGATTCAGACTGGGGTGGACCTGTGTGCCCAAGATGGGAAGATCTGCCGTATTGCGAGCCAAGAGCGCAGGCGCCCTCACATCCTTGGCATGAATGGGAAGACAGCGACATTGGAAGTCTGTGGTGTGCCGTCGATGAAGCTGGTGAAACACTTGTGCTCAGTAATATTGAGGTAAAAGTCCCAACTCTAATTAATGATGAATTCTCCAAATATTATGTCACAGAAGTCTGTGACGAGCTGGAAAAATTATTGTATGGAGATTATTATGGGGAAGAACGTGATGATCAACTTCTAATATCTTGTTCTATGGGCGATTCTATTTATCATCCATATGCCATAGTCAAAGACTTGGAAGTCAGCAAGTGTGTGGGTGTGGATGAATTGCATGGGTCATTTGATGAGCATCTAGCACCAAGAAGGTACTACTGGGATGAATTTATGGAGAAGGATGCATCTGAGCCCGGTGGTACTTGGTGGAAGCTGATAAAAATGATAAAGTGCAAGATGAAAAGATTCAGCTTCTAGAACTCTCCACCTTCTTCACAGCACAGGGGTGCACGCGAAGTCATTGAAAAGAGATGGTGGAAGAAGAAGAAGTGGAGGGATAAAGCAGTCTCAACCATCCCTTTCGGTTGAGGTAACCGGGTCGGGCTGTCGACCTTAAATTACAAGCGCTGCTTGGGAGGCAACCCAATGTAGAGTAGTACTATTTATTTATGTTCTTTCTTTTAGTTCTCCATATGATTTTGAGGGGTGAGAGAGAGTTGCTTTAATTCTTCCAATCAGTGTGCAGGGACATGGGTACAAGACGCTCCGGATTCCCCTTCTTGATGCGTGCGATAGAGAATGTGAGTAGGCGCATCGGAATCCGGACGCGAGTGAGACTTTTCCGGAAACTGTCAACAGTCCACAAGACCCCTTCTTGTTGCAGTTTCGCGGCAACGGTGCCCATGTAGGTCCGGGCACCCAGGTACTTCTAACTCTCTCTCTGTTCTACGTTTGGAGCCATAATTGTGTAGATCCACCGCCAACACATTTAAGCGAGGAAACCTCCTAGTTGATCTCTAAATTCGTTGAGGACAACGAAACGCTTAAGTGTGGGGGGGTTTGTGTATATTTTTGCTAGCCATGTCTGTTTTGCATAGCCTTGTTACATGTAGATTGTGTTAGTATTGTAAGTAGTGTGGTTAGTAGTGTGTTTATTATATTGTCGTATGGTGTTAAATCTCAGCATTGTTTGCACTTTTATATTTTTGAGTCTCCCTACCCATGTTATGTGAGTAGTAAAGTTGGCCAATGCATATAGAGTCTAGGAAATATGAAAAAATTGAAAAAAAAATAGAAAAGAAAAAATCCATAAAAATTTAAAAATTTTGAGTTGGGCAATTGATGATGCTTGAAACTAGAGAGAGTTCAATGAAAGAGTCTCAGTGAATAGGAAGCACCGTAGTGGGGAAAACCTTAATTTTTAGTATCTTGCACACTAGTTTCCCGAAAGGAAGTCCCAAGTATTCAGGGAAAAGTGGAAAGAAGACGAGGGCATACATTTAGTTCCTTTATTGTGCTATGAGGATTTAGTCCTAAGGAGTTGAATAGTCTGTTTTCGAGTGGAAACTTGTGGCCTCTTGAAATCTGGGGTGGACCTTCGTGTAGAGTTGGTTCCATGTGGTACATTGCTTTAGCCTAAGTGAATTACGGAGTGTACACCACCATCCCTTAAGGCGGTTTCAAGAGCTAACCGAAAAAGCCCACGCTTAGTTGCTCTAAATGCACGTTTGAAAAATTAGAAGAGAATGAAAAAGAAAAAAGAAATCAAAATCTTCTCTTGGATTAGATACGGTGAACAACCTAATGTGCCTCCGTTTGCGCGGGGAATTTGGATTCAATCCAATTAGAGCGTCTAAGGAAAATTAAAGTCAAGCCGTATTACACGGAGTTGTGTCTCCCGTCACTGGGACAATTTGCATTCAAATGCAATAACGGCTAAGAGGGTCTGAAAACCTCAAATGACTTGGCGACAAAAGACTATCTTAGAATTTGAGATGCCTAGACCCTCTGAGCTAAAGGACGTTCCCAAGTCTTTGATTCTTTATGGTGGATGTTTGGGGACCCCTTAGTGAACTTGTGCGTATGATCATCTTATCTCAATTTCTTGCTATTGGTTGTGAAATTTCGAAAAAGACTTGTGAGAGCTTGATGATTTTGGTTAGTGATAGCGAGATTGCCCAATCTCTAAAGAAAAAGAAAAAAATTGCGTTAATTTATTACTTGCATTGTGTAAAATCGAGTTGCAGTTTCTATAGTCATGTAGATTGCATTGCGTGTGTGGGTTGTTTGTGTCACATGGCTAGTAAAGTTTTATGCAATTCCGTGGATTAAAACGTAGTGTGAGGATTGATTTTGCTCGGGACGCGCAAAAGGGTAGTGTGGGGGAATTTGATAACTCTCTATTAGAGTTATATTTCTTGCATACTTTATATCGTTTTGCGTGATTCCCGGGTTGAAATATGAGTTTTACACTATGAATGTTGAGAAAACGTAGAAAGTTGAGTTTTTAGCACTCTATTGTTAATCCGGGCGTTTCGATGCATATTTCGATGTTATTTGTCAAATATAATCGCTTGGTATGGTTGTTCATGTTGTCTTGACAGGAAAGGATGCTAAACGATGGCTAGGAGGCACGAAACGAACTTCGGAAGCAAAGCAAACTCAAGAGGAATGAAGAGAAGCAAAGTCGGAGGAGAAAAAGTGACCAATCTCCACTATTTTGACTGTATCTCGAGTTCTACAATGAATTTTGGAGTGAGACTAGTGGCAAATGAAAGTAGACTCAAATAGCTTTCCAACGATAGGTCACGGAGCTAAAACGGAGATCGGACGAGAAATATATGGTCCGTCAAAGATGCCAAAATGTAAGAAAAACATTTTGCTGGATATTAAGAACACCAAACTGTGTTCGCACGAACACTGTTCGCACGAACAGTCGAGTGTTCGTGCGAACAGCTGGGCCAGACCGAAATTTTGTGGGTTTTTTGGTGATTTTGTGAAACTTTAGAGACCCCAGACCTATTCTAATGTTGGGGGACGATCCAAAATGGGTATTCACACACTTTGGGAGTCTAGAGAGCTGGAGAAGAGAGAAGGAGGAAGAAGATAGGGCTCAAGATCACCATTGAAGGCTAGGTTTTGATTCCTTCTTCTTCTTTCAAATCTTGTATGGAGAAACTTGTAAGTTTTGTTTGGTTGATTACTATTAGCTAAAATTCATTGCTAGGCATCTCTATGAGAGCCTAGGGTTATGTAGACGGATTATTTCCTGCATTCAAGTCTTTGTTTCGTGCCTATGTCTTTGATTCAATGAATAAGTGTTAGTCTAATGATTAAATTGACGATTCTAGTCTATTGACACGGCTAGTGTAGGATTTGATAATCATTGAAGCTAGGGCTTGTTCTTGAATCATTGTATTGCTTAAAGTTAATACTTATTCTTGTTACATGTTCTTACACAATGCTTAATCCTTAGCAAGAATGGATTCGCGACCCGGACTTGTTAATTAACTAGAAAGTGCACGACGGTGACTTAACCTACGTGTGAAGAGTGTTTGAACACAATCCCGTATCACCGAGACCTAAAAGGAGAAGTGTTAGGATTGGCCTTAGTGTGGGTAGATTCGGTAGGAGTATTCAGCTGTTCCTTGAAACGGTGGACCGACAGGACCCGTTATCGTACCAGTAGGTGACCTGCTAGAACGGACAGGTAGACAACATGAGACCGAGAGGAGATTGTAGTCAATCGAGACGTAAAATGACATGAGATCGATAGGAGATTGTCAGTGCAATTACCCGGCTGAACTAGAATAGGTTTAACGTGTTACATAGTTGAACCGGAATTCGTCTACAACCCTAGGTGATCTAGAGATTGCCTAGTTTCTCCATATCTTGTTTTCTAAATATAAAAATAAATAAAAAATACAAAAATAGTAGCTTAGTTGTTATTTAAATTTCTAAAATCAATCAAATCTTTCCTCCTGCACCGTACTCTAAATTAAATAACTAATTAGATAATCTAAAGCTTGTCCTCGTGGGATCGATAACTCGGGGTTGAAATACCACCCCTATATTACTTGACCGTGCGCTTGCGTTTAAACGCGTTAGTAAATCGCGTCAAGTTTTTGGCGCCGTTTCCGGGGACAACGGTAGATTATTTAGTTAGGAGTTAGTTCAGAGTACTTTTGTTTTTGTTTTTATATTGTTTTCTTTTCTATCTATGTGCTTCACGGGTGTCTTGTGAGTTTGTTTTCTCAGGAACACAGGAAGCAGGAGATCTACTAAGCATGTGGAGCGAAGACTGTTATTCGGGTCCCCCCTACTGTTTCCACTGCAGGGGTAACCATGAAGACGAGGAAGCATGCATAATTTGGTGCTACGTATGCGGCATTTTGCACGACCGTAGAGACTCATGTCGAGTACATGCCCCCCAGCTTCATCAGCACCAGGAAGACTCATCAGCAATTATGGCAGAACGGCGTAGTATTATGAATGACATCGAAGTGTGCGCCAAATTTTTGTCCATAGATGCACAATTACCACAAGAGGATTCAACCACAGGTAGGGAATATGTGAGGGAGATGTTGGAGAGGATAAAGAAACGAGTAGAAAGACTGTCAACAGCAGGGGAATCTAGTATTCAAGAACCAGAAGAGGAGCCCTTGCCACATGACAGTGAGCCTCATATTGAACCTTCATCATCACCACCACAAGGAAGAAGAGATACATGAGCCGAGTGAAGAATGCAGTGTCCATGAACCATTGGTAGACTCTGCCATTTACGAGGACTCAGACTCCGATTCAGACTGGGGTGGACCTGTGTGCCCAAGATGGGAAGATCTGCCGTATTGCGAGCCAAGAGCGCAGGCGCCCTCACATCCTTGGCATGAATGGGAAGACAGCGACATTGGAAGTCTGTGGTGTGCCGTCGATGAAGCTGGTGAAACACGTGTGCTCAGTAATATTGAGGTAAAAGCCCCAACTCTAATTAATGATGAATTCTCCAAATATTATGTCATAGAAGTCTGTGACGAGCTGGAAAAATTATTGTATGGAGATTATTATGGGGAAGAACGTGATAATCAACTTCTAATATCTTGTTCTATGGGCGATTCTATTTATCATCCATATGCCATAGTCAAAGACTTGGAAGTCAGCAAGTGTGTGGGTGTGGATGAATTGCATGGGTCATTTGATGAGCATCTAGCACCAAGAAGGTACTACTGGGATGAATTTATGGAGAAGGATGCATCACTTGATAAAAATGATAAAGTGCAAGATGAAAAGATTCAGCTTCTAGAACTCTCCACCTTCTTCACAGCACAGGGGTGCACGCGAAGTCATTGAAAAGAGATGGTGGAAGAAGAAGAAGTGGAGCGATAAAGCAGTCTCAACCATCCCTTTCGGTTGAGGTAACCGGGTCGAGCTGTCGACCTTAAATTACAAGCGCTGCTTGGGAGGCAACCCAATGTAGAGTAGTACTATTTATTTATGTTCTTTCTTTTAGTTCTCCATATGATTTTGAGGGGTGAGAGAGAGTTGCTTTAATTCTTCCAATCAGTGTGCAGGGACATGGGTACAAGACGCTCCGGATTCCCCTTCTTGATGCGTGCGATAGAGAATGTGAGTAGGCGCATCGGAATCCGGACGCGAGTGAGACTTTTCCGGAAACTGTCAACAGTCCACAAGACCCCTTCTTGTTGCAGTTTCGCGGCAACGGTGCCCATGTAGGTCCGGGCACCCAGGTACTTCTAACTCTCTCTCTGTTCTACGTTTGGAGCCATAATTGTGTAGATCCACCGCCAACACATTTAAGCGAGGAAACCTCCTAGTTGATCTCTAAATTCGTTGAGGACAACGAAACGCTTAAGTGTGGGGGGGGTTTGTGTATATTTTTGCTAGCCATGTCTGTTTTGCATAGCCTTGTTACATGTAGATTGTGTTAGTATTGTAAGTAGTGTGGTTAGTAGTGTGTTTATTATATTGTCGTATGGTGTTAAATCTCAGCATTGTTTGCACTTTTATATTTTTGAGTCTCCCTACCCATGTTATGTGAGTAGTAGAGTTGGCCAATGCATATAGAGTCTAGGAAATATGAAAAAATTGAAAAAAAAATAGAAAAGAAAAAATCCATAAAAATTTAAAAATTTTGAGTTGGGCAATTGATGATGCTTGAAACTAGAGAGAGTTCAATGAAAGAGTCTCAGTGAATAGGAAGCACCGTAGTGGGGAAAACCTTAATTTTTAGTATCTTGCACACTAGTTTCCCGAAAGGAAGTCCCAAGTATTCAGGGAAAAGTGGAAAGAAGACGAGGGCATACATTTAGTTCCTTTATTGTGCTATGAGGATTTAGTCCTAAGGAGTTGAATAGTCTGTTTTCGAGTGGAAACTTGTGGCCTCTTGAAATCTGGGGTGGACCTTCGTGTAGAGTTGGTTCCATGTGGTACATTGCTTTAGCCTAAGTGAATTACGGAGTGTACACCACCATCCCTTAAGGCGGTTTCAAGAGCTAACCGAAAAAGCCCACGCTTAGTTGCTCTAAATGCACGTTTGAAAAATTAGAAGAGAATGAAAAAGAAAAAAGAAATCAAAATCTTCTCTTGGATTAGATACGGTGAACAACCTAATGTGCCTCCGTTCGCGCGGGGAATTTGGATTCAATCCAATTAGAGCGTCTAAGGAAAATTAAAGTCAAGCCGTATTACACGGAGTTGTGTCTCCCGTCACTGGGACGATTTGCATTCAAATGCAATAACGGCTAAGAGGGTCTGAAAACCTCAAATGACTTGGCGACAAAAGACTATCTTAGAATTTGAGATGCCTAGACCCTCTGAGCTAAAGGACGTTCCCAAGTCTTTGATTCTTTATGGTGGATGTTTGGGGACCCCTTAGTGAACTTGTGCGTATGATCATCTTATCTCAATTTCTTGCTATTGGTTGTGAAATTTCGAAAAAGACTTGTGAGAGCTTGATGATTTTGGTTAGTGATAGCGAGATTGCCCAATCTCTAAAGAAAAAGAAAAAAATTGCGTTAATTTATTACTTGCATTGTGTAAAATCGAGTTGCATTTTCTATAGTCATGTAGATTGCATTGCGTGTGTGGGTTGTTTGTGTCACATGGCTAGTAAAGTTTTATGCAATTCCGTGGATTAAAACGTAGTGTGAGGATTGATTTTGCTCGGGACGCGCAAAAGGGTAGTGTGGGGGAATTTGATAACTCTCTATTAGAGTTATATTTCTTGCATACTTTATATCGTTTTGCGTGATTCCCGGGTTGAAATATGAGTTTTACACTATGAATGTTGAGAAAACGTAGAAAGTTGAGTTTTTAGCACTCTATTGTTAATCCGGGCGTTTCGATGCATATTTCGATGTTATTTGTCAAATATAATCGCTTGGTATGGTTGTTCATGTTGTCTTGACAGGAAAGGATGCTAAACGATGGCTAGGAGGCACGAAACGAACTTCGGAAGCAAAGCAAACTCAAGAGGAATGAAGAGAAGCAAAGTCGGAGGAGCAAAGGTGACCAATCTCCACTATTTTAATTGTATCTCGAGTTCTACAATGAATTTTGGAGTGAGACCAGTGGCAAATGAAAGTAGACTCAAATAGCTTTCCAACGATAGGTCACGGAGCTAAAACGGAGATCGGACGAGAAATATATGGTCCGTCAAAGATGCCAAAATGGAAGAAAAACATTTTGCTGGATATTAAGAACACCAAACTGTGTTCGCACGAACAGTCGAGTGTTCGTGCGAACAGCTGGGCCAGACCGAAATTTTGTGGGTTTTTTGGTGATTTTGTGAAACTTTAGAGACCCCAGACCTATTCTAATGTTGGGGGACGATCCAAAAGGGGTATTCACACACTTTGGGAGTCTAGAGAGCTGGAGAAGAGAGAAGGAGGAAGAAGATAGGGCTCAAGATCACCATTGAAGGCTAGGTTTTGATTCCTTCTTCTTCTTTCAAATCTTGTATGGAGAAACTTGTAAGTTTTGTTTGGTTGATTACTATTAGCTAAAATTCGTTGCTAGGCATCTCTATGAGAGCCTAGGGTTATGTAGACGGATTATTTCCCGCATTCAAGTCATTGTTTCGTGCCTATGTATTTGATTCAATGAATAAGTGTTAGTCTAATGATTAAATTAACGATTCTAGTCTATTGACACGGCTAGTGTAGGATTTGATAATCACTGAAGCTAGGGATTGTTCTTGAATCATTGTATTGCTTAAAGTTAATACTTATTCTTGTTACATGTTCTTACACTATGCTTAATCCTTAGCAAGAATGGATTCGCGACCCGGACTTGTTAATTAACTAGAAAGTGCACGACGGTGACTTAACCTAAGTGTGAAGAGTGTTTGAACACAATCCCGTATCACCGAGACCTAAAAGGAGAAGTGTTAGGATTTGCCTTAGTGTGGGTAGATTCGGTAGGAGTATTCAGCTGTTCCTTGAAACGGTGGACCGACAGGACCCGTTATCGTACCAGTAGGTGACCTGCTAGAACGGACAGGTAGACAACATGAGACCGAGAGGAGATTGTAGTCAATCGAGACGTAAAATGACATGAGACCGATAGGAGATTGTCAGTGCAATTACCCGGCTGAACTAGAATAGGTTTAACGTGTTACATAGTTGAACCGGAATTCGTCTACAACCCTAGGTGATCTAGAGATTGCCTAGTTTCTCCATATCTTGTTTCCTAAATATAAAAATAAATAAAAATACAAAAATAGTAGCTTAGTTGTTATTTAAATTTCTAAAATCAATCAAATCTTTCCTCCTGCACCGTACTCTAAATTAAATAACTAATTAGATAATCTAAAGCTTGTCCTCGTGGGATCGATAACTCGGGGTTGAAATACCACCCCTATATTACTTGACCGTGCGCTTGCGTCTAAACGCGTTAGTAAATCGCGTCAAGTTTTTGGCGCCGTTGCCGGGGACAACAGTAGATTATTTAGTTAGGAGTTAGTTTAGAGTACTTTTGTTTTTGTTTTTATATTGTTTTCTTTTCTATCTATGTGCTTCACGGATGTCTTGTGAGTTTGTTTTCTCAGGAACACAGGAAGCAGGAGATCTACTAAGCATGTGGAGCGAAGACTGTTATTCGGGTCCCCCCTACTGTTTCCACTGCAGGGGTAACCATGAAGACGAGGACGCATGCATAATTTGGTGCTACGTATGCGGCATTTTGCACGACCGTAGAGACTCATGTCGAGTACATGCCCCCCAGCTTCATCAGCACCAGGAAGACTCATCAGCAATTATGGCAGAACGGCGTAGTATTATGAATGACATCAAAGTGTGCGCCAAACTTTTGTCCATAGATGCACAATTACCACAAGAGGATTCAACCACAGGTAGGGAATATGTGAGGGAGATGTTGGAGAGGATAAAGAAACGAGTAGAAAGACTGTCAACAGCAGGGGAATCTAGTATTCAAGAACCAGAAGAGGAGCCCTTGCCACATGACAGTGAGCCTCATATTGAACCTTCATCATCACCACCACAAGGAAGAAGAGATACATGAGCCGAGTGAAGAATGCAGTGTCCATGAACCATTGGTGGACTCTGCCATTTACGAGGACTCAGACTCCGATTCAGACTGGGGTGGACCTGTGTGCCCAAGATGGGAAGATCTGCCGTATTGCGAGCCAAGAGCGCAGGCGCCCTCACATCCTTGGCATGAACGGGAAGACAGCGACATTGGAAGTCTGTGGTGTGCCGTCGATGAAGCTGGTGAAACACTTGTGCTCAGTAATATTGAGGTAAAAGCCCCAACTCTAATTAATGATGAATTCTCCAAATATTATGTCACAGAAGTCTGTGACGAGCTGGAAAAATTATTGTATGGAGATTATTATGGGGAAGAACGTGATGATCAACTTCTAATATCTTGTTCTATGGGCAATTCTATTTATCATCCATATGCCATAGTCAAAGACTTGGAAGTCAGCAAGTGTGTGGGTGTGGATGAATTGCATGGGTCATTTGATGAGCATCTAGCACCAAGAAGGTACTACTGGGATGAATTTATGGAGAAGGATGCATCTGAGCCCGGTGGTACTTGGTGGAAGCTGATAAAAAAGATAAAGTGCAAGATGAAAAGATTCAGCTTCTAGAACTCTCCACCTTCTTCACAGCACAGGGGTGCACGCGAAGTCATTGAAAAGAGATGGTGGAAGAAGAAGAAGTGGAGGGATAAAGCAGTCTCAACCATCCCTTTCGGTTGAGGTAACCGGGTCGGGCTGTCGACCTTAAATTACAAGCGCTGCTTGGGAGGCAACCCAATGTAGAGTAGTACTATTTATTTATGTTCTTTCTTTTAGTTCTCCATATGATTTTGAGGGGTGAGAGAGAGTTGCTTTAATTCTTCCAATCAGTGTGCAGGGACATGGGTACAAGACGCTCCGGATTCCCCTTCTTGATGCGTGCGATAGAGAATGTGAGTAGGCGCATCGGAATCCGGACGCGAGTGAGACTTTTCCGGAAACTGTCAACAGTCCACAAGACCCCTTCTTGTTGCAGTTTCGCGGCAACGGTGCCCATGTAGGTCCGGGCACCCAGGTACTTCTAACTCTCTCTCTGTTCTACGTTTGGAGCCATAATTGTGTAGATCCACCGCCAACACATTTAAGCGAGGAAACCTCCTAGTTGATCTCTAAATTCGTTGAGGACAACGAAACGCTTAAGTGTGGGGGGTTTGTGTATATTTTTGCTAGCCATGTCTGTTTTGCATAGCCTTGTTACATGTAGATTGTGTTAGTATTGTAAGTAGTGTGGTTAGTAGTGTGTTTATTATATTGTCGTATGGTGTTAAATCTCAGCATTGTTTGCACTTTTATATTTTTGAGTCTCCCTACCCATGTTATGTGAGTAGTAGAGTTGGCCAATGCATATAGAGTCTAGGAAATATGAAAAAATTGAAAAAAAAAATAGAAAAGAAAAAATCCATAAAAATTTAAAAATTTTGAGTTGGGCAATTGATGATGCTTGAAACTAGAGAGAGTTCAATGAAAGAGTCTCAATGAATAGGAAGCACCGTAGTGGGGAAAACCTTAATTTTTAGTATCTTGCACACTAGTTTCCCGAAAGGAAGTCCCAAGTATTCAGGGAAAAGTGGAAAGAAGACGAGGGCATACATTTAGTTCCTTTATTGTGCTATGAGGATTTAGTCCTAAGGAGTTGAATAGTCTGTTTTCGAGTGGAAACTTGTGGCCTCTTGAAATCTGGGGTGGACCTTCGTGTAGAGTTGGTTCCATGTGGTACACTGCTTTAGCCTAAGTGAATTACGGAGTGTACACCACCATCCCTTAAGGCGGTTTCAAGAGCTAACCGAAAAAGCCCACGCTTAGTTGCTCTAAATGCACGTTTGAAAAATTAGAAGAGAATGGAAAAGAAAAAAGAAATCAAAATCTTCTCTTGGATTAGATACGGTGAACAACCTAATGTGCCTCCGTTCGCGCGGGGAATTTGGATTCAATCCAATTAGAGCGTCTAAGGAAAATTAAAGTCAAGCCGTATTACACGGAGTTGTGTCTCCCGTCACTGGGACAATTTGCATTCAAATGCAAAGGTGACCAATCTCCACTATTTTGATTGTATATCGAGTTCTACAATGAATTTTGGAGTGAGACCAGTGGCAAATGAAAGTAGACTCAAATAGCTTTCCAACGATAGGTCACGGAGCTAAAACGGAGATCGGACGAGAAAGATATGGTCCGTCAAAGATGCCAAAATGGAAGAAAAACATTTTGCTGGATATTAAGAACACCAAACTGTGTTCGCACGAACACTGTTCGCACGAACAGTCGAGTGTTCGTGCGAACAGCTGGGCCAGACCGAAATTTTATGGGTTTTTTGGTGATTTTGTGAAACTTTAGAGACCCGAGACCTATTCTAATGTTGGGGGACGATCCAAAAGGGGTATTCACACACTTTGGGAGTCTAGAGAGCTGGAGAAGAGAGAAGGAGGAAGAAGATAGGGCTCAAGATCACCATTGAAGGCTAGGTTTTGATTCCTTCTTCTTCTTTCAAATCTTGTATGGAGAAACTTGTAAGTTTTTTTTGGTTGATTACTATTAGCTAAAATTCTTTGCTAGGCATCTCTATGAGAGCCTAGGGTTATGTAGACGGATTATTTCCCGCATTCAAGTCTTTGTTTCGTGCCTATGTCTTTGATTCAATGAATAAGTGTTAGTCTAATGATTAAATTGATGATTCTAGTCTATTGACACGGCTAGTGTAGGATTTGATAATCATTGAAGCTAGGGTTTGTTCTTGAATCATTGTATTGCTTAAAGTTAAATACTTATTCTTGTTACATGTTCTTACACTATGCTTAATCCTTAGCAAGAATGGATTCGCGACCCGGACTTGTTAATTAACTAGAAAGTGCACGACGGTGACTTAACCTAAGTGTGAAGAGTGTTTGAACACAATCCCGTATCACCGAGACCTAAAAGGAGAAGTGTTAGGATTGGCCTTAGTGTGGGTAGATTCGGTAGGAGTATTCAGCTGTTCCTTGAAACGGTGGACCGACAGGACCCGTTATCGTACCAGTAGGTGACCTGCTAGAACGGACAGGTAGACAACATGAGACCGAGAGGAGATTGTAGTCAATCGAGACGTAAAATGACATGAGACCGATAGGAGATTGTCAGTGCAATTACCCGGCTGAACTAGAATAGGTTTAACGTGTTACATAGTTTAACCGGAATTCGTCTACAACCCTAGGTGATCTAGAGATTGCCTAGTTTCTCCATATCTTGTTTCCTAAATATAAAAATAAATAAAAAATACAAAAATAGTAGCTTAGTTGTTATTTAAATTTCTAAAATCAATCAAATCTTTCCTCCTGCACCGTACTCTAAATTAAATAACTAATTAGATAATCTAAAGCTTGTCCTCGTGGGATCGATAACTCGGGGTTGAAATACCACCCCTATATTACTTGACCGTGCGCTTGCGTTTAAACGCGTTAGTAAATCGCGTCAAGTTTTTGGCGCCGTTGCCGGGGACAACGGTAGATTATTTAGTTAGGAGTTAGTTTAGAGTACTTTTGTTTTTGTTTTTATATTGTTTTCTTTTCTATCTATGTGCTTCACGAGTGTCTTGTGAGTTTGTTTTCTCAGGAACACAGGAAGCAGGAGATCTACTAAGCATGTGGAGCGAAGACTGTTATTCGGGTCCCCCCTACTGTTTCCACTGCAGGGGTAACCATGAAGACGAGGACGCATGCATAATTTGGTGCTACGTATGCGGCATTTTGCACGACCGTAGAGACTCATGTCGAGTACATGCCCCCCAGCTTCATCAGCACCAGGAAGACTCATCAGCAATTATGGCAGAACGGCGTAGTATTATGAATGACATCGAAGTGTGCGCCAAATTTTTGTCCATAGATGCACAATTACCACAAGAGGATTCAACCACAGGTAGGGAATATGTGAGGGAGATGTTGGAGAGGATAAAGAAACGAGTAGAAAGACTGTCAACAGCAGGGGAATCTAGTATTCAAGAACCAGAAGAGGAGCCCTTGCCACATGACAGTGAGCCTCATATTGAACCTTCATCATCACCACCACAAGGAAGAAGAGATACATGAGCCGAGTGAAGAATGCAGTGTCCATGAACCATTGGTGGACTCTGCCATTTACGAGGACTCAGACTCCAATTCAGACTTGGGTGGACCTGTGTGCCCAAGATGGGAAGATCCGCCGTATTGCGAGCCAAGAGCGCAGGCGCCCTCACATCCTTGGCATGAATGGGAAGACAGCGACATTGGAAGTCTGTGGTGTGCCGTCGATGAAGCTGGTGAAACACTTGTGCTCAGTAATATTGAGGTAAAAGCCCCAACTCTAATTAATGATGAATTCTCCAAATATTATGTCACAGAAGTCCGTGACGAGCTGGAAAAATTATTGTATGGAGATTATTATGGGGAAGAACGTGATGATCAACTTCTAATATCTTGTTCTATGGGCGATTCTATTTATCATCCATATGCCATAGTCAAAGACTTGGAAGTCAGCAAGTGTGTGGGTGTGGATGAATTGCATGGGTCATTTGATGAGCATCTAGCACCAAGAAGGTACTACTGGGATGAATTTATGGAGAAGGATTCATCTGAGCCCGGTGGTACTTGGTGGAAGCTGATAAAAAAGATAAAGTGCAAGATGAAAAGATTCAGCTTCTAGAACTCTCCACCTTCTTCACAGCACAGGGGTGCACGCGAAGTCATTGAAAAGAGATGGTGGAAGAAGAAGAAGTGGAGGGATAAAGCAGTCTCAACCATCCCTTTCGGTTGAGGTAACCGGGTCGGGCTGTCGACCTTAAATTACAAGCGCTGCTTGGGAGGCAACCCAATGTAGAGTAGTACTATTTATTTATGTTCTTTCTTTTAGTTCTCCATATGATTTTGAGGGGTGAGAGAGAGTTGCTTTAATTCTTCCAATCAGTGTGCAGGGACATGGGTACAAGACGCTCCGGATTCCCCTTCTTGATGCGTGCGATAGAGAATGTGAGTAGGCGCATCGGAATCCGGACGCGAGTGAGACTTTTCCGGAAACTGTCAACAGTCCACAAGACCCCTTCTTGTTGCAGTTTCGCGGCAACGGTGCCCATGTAGGTCCGGGCACCCAGGTACTTCTAACTCTCTCTCTGTTCTACGTTTGGAGCCATAATTGTGTAGATCCACCGCCAACACATTTAAGCGAGGAAACCTCCTAGTTGATCTCTAAATTCGTTGAGGACAACGAAACGCTTAAGTGTGGGGGGTTTGTGTATATTATTGCTAGCCATGTCTGTTTTGCATAGCCTTGTTACATGTAGATTGTGTTAGTATTGTAAGTAGTGTGGTTAGTAGTGTGTTTATTATATTGTCGTATGGTGTTAAATCTCAGCATTGTTTGCACTTTTATATTTTTGAGTCTCCCTACCCATGTTATGTGAGTAGTAGAGTTGGCCAATGCATATAGAGTCTAGGAAATATGAAAAAATTGAAAAAAAAAAAAATAGAAAAGAAAAAATCCATAAAAATTTAAAAATTTTGAGTTGGGCAATTGATGATGCTTGAAACTAGAGAGAGTTCAATGAAAGAGTCTCAATGAATAGGAAGCACCGTAGTGGGGAAAACCTTAACTTTTAGTATCTTGCACACTAGTTTCCCGAAAGGAAGTCCCAAGTATTCAGGGAAAAGTGGAAAGAAGACGAGGGCATACATTTAGTTCCTTTATTGTGCTATGAGGATTTAGTCCTAAGGAGTTGAATAGTCTGTTTTCGAGTGGAAACTTGTGGCCTCTTGAAATCTGGGGTGGACCTTCGTGTAGAGTTGGTTCCATGTGGTACACTGCTTTAGCCTAAGTGAATTACGGAGTGTACACCACCATCCCTTAAGGCGGTTTCAAGAGCTAACCGAAAAAGCCCACGCTTAGTTGCTCTAAATGCACGTTTGAAAAATTAGAAGAGAATGAAAAAGAAAAAAGAAATCAAAATATTCTCTTGGATTAGATACGGTGAACAACCTAATGTGCCTCCGTTCGCGCGGGGAATTTGGATTCAATCCAATTAGAGCGTCTAAGGAAAATTAAAGTCAAGCCGTATTACACGGAGTTGTGTCTCCCGTCACTGGGACGATTTGAATTCAAATGCAATAACGGCTAAGAGGGTCTGAAAACCTCAAATGACTTGGCGACAAAAGACTATCTTAGAATTTGAGATGCCTAGACCCTCTGAGCTAAAGGACGTTCCCAAGTCTTTGATTCTTTATGGTGGATGTTTGGGGACCCCTTAGTGAACTTGTGCGTATGATCATCTTATCTCAATTTCTTGCTATTGGTTGTGAAATTTCGAAAAAGACTTGTGAGAGCTTGATGATTTTGGTTAGTGATAGCGAGATTGCCCAATCTCTAAAGAAAAAGAAAAAAATTGCGTTAATTTATTACTTGCATTGTGTAAAATCGAGTTGCATTTTCTATAGTCATGTAGATTGCATTGCGTGTGTGGGTTGTTTGTGTCACATGGCTAGTAAAGTTTTATGCAATTCCGTGGATTAAAACGTAGTGTGAGGATTGATTTTGCTCGGGACGCGCAAAAGGGTAGTGTGGGGGAATTTGATAACTCTCTATTAGAGTTATATTTCTTGCATACTTAACATCGTTTTGCGTGATTCCCGGGTTGAAATATGAGTTTTACACTATGAATGTTGAGAAAACGTAGAAAGTTGAGTTTTTAGCACTCTATTGTTAATCCGGGCGTTTCAATGCATATTTCGGAGTTATTTGTCAAATATAATCGCTTGGTATGGTTGTTCATGTTGTCTTGACAGGAAAGGATGCTAAACGATGGCTAGGAGGCATGAAACGAACTTCGGAAGCAAAGCAAACTCAAGTGGAATGAAGAGAAGCAAAGTCGGAGGAGCAAAAGTGACCAATCTCCACTATTTTGATTGTATCTCGAGTTCTACAATGAATTTTGGAGTGAGATCAGTGGCAAATGAAAGTAGACTCAAATAGCTTTCCAACGATAGGTCACGGAGCTAAAACGGAGATCGGACGAGAAAGATATGGTCCGTCAAAGATGCCAAAATGGAAGAAAAACATTTTGCTGGATATTAAGAACACCAAACTGTGTTCGCACGAACACTGTTCGCACGAACAGTCGAGTGTTCGTGCGAACAGCTGGGCCAGACCGAAATTTTGTGGGTTTTTTGGTGATTTTGTGAAACTTTAGAGACCCCAGACCTATTCTAATGTTGAAGGACGATCCAAAAGGGGTATTCACACACTTTGGGAGTCTAGAGAGCTGGAGAAGAGAGAAGGAGGAAGAAGATAGGGCTCAAGATCACCATTGAAGGCTAGGTTTTGATTCCTTCTTCTTCTTTCAAATCTTGTATGGAGAAACTTGTAAGTTTTGTTTGGTTGATTACTATTAGCTAAAATTCATTGCTAGGCATCTCTGTGAGAGCCTAGGGTTATGTAGACGGATTATTTCCCGCATTCAAGTCTTTGTTTCGTGCCTATGTCTTTGATTCAATGAATAAGTGTTAGTCTAATGATTAAATTGATGATTCTAGTCTATTGACACGGCTAGTGTAGGATTTGATAATCATTGAAGCTAGGGTTTGTTCTTGAATCATTGTATTGCTTAAAGTTAATACTTATTCTTGTTACATGTTCTTACACTATGCTTAATCCTTAGCAAGAATGGATTCGCGACCCGGACTTGTTAATTATCTAGAAAGTGCACGACGGTGACTTAACCTAAGTGTGAAGAGTGTTTGAACACAATCCCGTATCACCGAGACCTAAAAGGAGAAGTGTTAGGATTGGCCTTAGTGTGGGTAGATTCGGTAGGAGTATTCAGCTGTTCCTTGAAACGGTGGACCGACAGGACCCGTTATCGTACCAGTAGGTGACCTGCTAGAACGGACAGGTAGACAACATGAGACCGAGAGGAGATTGTAGTCAATCGAGACGTAAAATGACATGAGACCGATAGGAGATTGTCAGTGCAATTACCCGGCTGAACTAGAATAGGTTTAACGTGTTACATAGTTGAACCGGAATTCGTCTACAACCCTAGGTGATCTAGAGATTGCCTAGTTTCTCCATATCTTATCTCCTAAATATAAAAATAAATAAAAAATACAAAAATAGTAGCTTAGTTGATATTTAAATTTCTAAAATCAATCAAATCTTTCCTCCTGCACCGTACTCTAAATTAAATAACTAATTAGATAATCTAAAGCTTGTCCTCGTGGGATCGATAACTCGGGGTTGAAATACCACCCCTATATTACTTGACCGTGCGCTTGCGTTTAAACGCGTTAGTAAATCGCGTCACCGCTCACTCATGAGATGTCCATGAAGGAAGTGGATGGTGACTTGAGGGACATCATCAAGAACCTCACACTCAACGAAAATAAAATGAAAAATATCAAAGCCTTGAACAGAAAGATGATGATGATGATGAGGAAGCTTTAGCCCTAATCTCCAAAGCTTTTACCAGAATTCTGAAGATGATGAAAAACTTTGGAAATAGGGATTACAACAGAGAAAATCCAGGCCCTCAAGTAGCAAGGATTACAAAGGTAAGTCACATTCACATAAACCTAAAGTAATGAATTGCTTTGAATGCGGAGATGCAGATCACTTGATGAGGGATTGTCCTCAAAAGAAGAAAAACATACATTTTCCAAAGAAGGAAAGTGACAACATGAGGAAGAAAGCAATGGTTGCATCATTGAGTGATTCCGATTCATCAACAAACTCAGATTCAGATGAAGAGCAAGCCAATCTTTGCTTAATGGCTGAGCATGAAGAAAAAAAATACTCAGACAAACACATTGAAGAAATGGTAGAGAATCTTCTTGCTAGTCCCTCTGATGTTTCACCTGAAATCCTCAAAAGCCTTTTTTTAAATGAGGAAAGTTACATAAATGAGATTGATTCTTTGAAGGTTAAAGTTCATGAGCAGACGAAAGAAATTTAGATCTGGTTTTTATCAACAAAACTCTTGAAGTATATAAGTTAAAAATTGATAGTAACTTCAAAGCCTTGGACAGCAGGTTCAAGGCTTTGAAGGAACAGGTCAAAGAAGTTGTTAATCAAAACTCTATTTTAACTGATAAATTTGTTGATCTAAAATATCATTAAGATGATTTAGAACAACAAATAACTTCATTGACTGAGAAACTTCAAGAATTCAGATAAAGTTTGCACGCTCAAAACATAATCTCAATCTCAAGCTTGGAGGAAGTCTGCAAGTGTCATTACTGTGGAAAGCTTGGTCCTGTGAAATTAACTTGTCCCTTCAGAAGAACCGAACCTCACATAATGAGAAACAATTATCCTTATCAGCTCAAGGGACAAGTGAGGAAGATTTGGGTTCCTAAAGGAATCAGACCACCTAATATGGTTGATTCTGAGTATGAATACAAATTGTACACTTGGTCTAATAGCCTGTTGAAGCATTGATTGAGTTTTGTAGTTTATCACCAAGGCTTTGAAGGATCAAAAATAGTTTTTGGATGGTGGTTGCTCCAGGCATATGAGTGGAAAGAAGTCTCTGTTTACAGAACTTAAAGAATATTCAGGAGGAACAATCACTCTTGGTGACAAAGCCAAATGCAATATCATTGGCATAGGTAGTGTTGTTAATGATTATGCCACTTCTATTTCAGATTTTTTTTAGTAGAAGGTTTGAAGTATAACTTCCTTATTATATCTCAATTATGTGATAAGGGTAATAGAGTTGTTTTTTACAAGGAGAAATGTGTGGTGCAAGATGAGAAATCTGGAAATTGCATACTCACTGCTCCTAGGTCATACAATGTATATACTTTGAATAGTAACAAAGTTGCAGCTGAAAGTCTGAAGTTCCTCAAAGCTTTGAAGGAAGATTCAAAGCTTTCTCATAGAAAAATTGGGCATATAAGCATGCGTACAATGAAAAAGATCATCGCAAAACACTTGGTAAGAGGTTTACCAACCCTGAATATCAAAGATGATGAGGTTTGCAAGGAATGTACTCAAGGTAAACAGACAAGGAGTTCATTAAAGCCAAAGATTTTTAAGTACCACAAGAACTTTAGAAATGATGCATATGGACTTGTGTGGTCCTATGAGAGTTCAAACTCCAAAACGTAAGAGGTATATGCTTGTTGTGGTAGATGATTATTCTAGATTTACATGGGTTATGTTTTTTAGAGATAAATCTGAAGCATTATCTGAATTCTCAAAGCTTTGTAAAGAGCTTTAAACATTGAAAAACTAACATGTTGCATCTATTAGAAGTGATCATGACAGAGAATTTGATCAGCTCGTTTAATTTATTTTGTGCAAAGCATGGCATCTCACACAAATTTTCTGCACCTAGAACTCCTCAGGAGAATGGAGTAGTTGAGAGGAAGAATATGAAACTTGAAGATATGTCTAGAGCCATGCTACTTGAAAGTCATTTGCCAAAATATCTTTGGGCAGAAGCTGTTAACACTGCCAACTATGTGCTGAATAGATGTTTGATCAGACCTATTTTGAAGAAAACTCCATATGAACTTTTCAAAGGCAGGAAGCCAAATGTTTCTTATTTTAATCATGTTGGTTGTACTTGTTTTTTGCATAATAATGGCAAGGATAATCTTGGTAAATTTGATGCTAGAAGTGGTGAAGGTGTATTTCTTCGTTATTCTCAAACTAGCAAAGCTTATAGAGTTTTCAATAAGAGAACTAAAATTATAGAGGAGAGCATTAATGTGATTTTTGATGAAACTAGTGATGATTCCTTGAGTAAAAGTTTTGCAGATCTAAATATGAATAAGTATGAGGCAGATGATGACTTTGAGCAAGGAAAAGAAAGCAAAACTAATCTGCAGGAACAGCCAGAAGAATCTCAAAGCTTTGAAAATCCTTGTGACTCAAAATCTTAAAGCTTTGATACTGGGATTGACAAAACACAAAGTGCTCCAGCTACTGCATCAAGTTCTCAAAGGATTGAAAAGATTACTGGAGAATTAGAACCCTGGACACCAAGGAAGAGGTTCAACTACTTTTCAGCTCATCCAACAGACTATATTATCTCAGATCCAACAAATGGTACACGAACCAGAGGACAAATAAGGAACTTGTGTGCCTTCAGTGCCTTTGTATACATGATTGAACCTAAAAGTGTAAAGGAGGCACTAGAAGATGAAGATTGGATCATTGCAATGCAGAATGAGCTGAATGAATTTGAAAGGAAAACTTTTTGGAACCTGGTCCCTAGGCCAATGACTCAATCAGTGATTGGAACCAGATGGGTGTTCAGAAATAAATTTGATGAAAATGGTAAGGTTGTGAGAACAAAACCAGACTTGTGGCACATGGGTACAATATTTTAGAAGAATGTATTGATTATGAAGAAACATTTGCTCATGTTTCCTGGTTAGAAGCTATTAGAATACTCCTTACTTTTGCATCTCATAAACATACAAGAAGAAGTATATGTTGCTCAACCACCTAGTTTTGAAGATGAAAAGTTCCCCAATCCTGTTTACAAATTAGACAAATCTCTTTATAGACTTAAGCAAGCTTCAAGGGCTTGGTATGATAGACCTTCAAAGTTTTTACTCAACAATAATTTTAAGAGAGGCCTAGTAGACAAAACTCGTTTTTATTAAGACTCATGAGAAAGACATTTTAGTAGTACAAATTTATGTTGATGATATTGTTTGGTTCTACTAATGATGCTCTATCAAAAGAGTTTTCAAGTCTAATGTGCAGGGAATTTGAAATGAGCTTGATGGGAGAGCTTAATTTCTTTCTTGGACTTCATGTACATCAAATGAAGAAATGAATCTTTTTGAATCAAGGAATATATACCATGTACTTGTTAAAAAAGTATAATATGTCTCAATCCAAGGTAGCAAAGGCCCCTGTGAGCTCATCACTATCCCTAGACAAGGATATAAATGGTAAGAGTGTGAATCAAAAGGAGTGCCGAGGTATGATTGGTTCACTACTGTGTTTAACTACTACTAGACCAGATATTATGTTTAGTGTCTGTATGTGTGCAAGGTTTCAAGCAGATCCTAAGGAAAGCTATTTAGCTGCTGTTAAAGGATCTTTAGATATTTGAATGGAACCAACGACTTGGGGGCTTTGGTATCCAAGAAGAACTAACTTCTTGTTGAGTGGTTATTCAGATGCAGACTTTGCATGCTACAAGGTGGATAGAAAAAGTACCTCAGATTGTTCCCAATTCCTTGGTTCTTCACTAATTAGTTGGCATTCAAAGAAACAAAATTCAGTGGCCTTGTCAACAGCCGGAGCTGAATATATTGCGGCTGGTGCTAGCTATTCACAAGTACTATGGATTGCTCAACAATTAAGAGATCTTGGATATGATTTCAGAAATGTGCCTATCAATTGTGAAAATACAAGTGCCATATTCATCTCAAAGAATCATGTGCAACACTCCAGAACTAAGCACATTGATGTAAGACACCATTTCATAAGAGATCATGCGGAAAAAGGTGATGTGTCTTTGTCTTTCATATGTACTACTAAACAAGTTGTTGATATCTTCACTAAACCTTTGCCAAATGAGAGGTTTGCATATCTAAGGCTTAAATTGGGCATCCTAAACAAGGATGCATTGGTTATGTGTTGAAATCTCAAGGCCTTGAGATCATACTTCCCTAGCCTTGGAAGTATGCGTCAAGCCTTTGAAGTTTCTGTGTTGTTTCCAAAGCTTTGGACTTGTTCCTCAAACCTTTAGAGAAAAATCTGCCTGTTTTGTTCAAAAATTTGGATCACAAAATATTATGCATTATCTTACTACATAATTGTAGAATATTTGATTCACGCAGATATTTACTCAAAATATAAAAAAATATCTAAAAATATCTTTGTAGATACGTTTTTGCATGCAATTCAGAAGAGTCCTTTTATAACATTATTTCTTTCCAACTTATAAGCTTAACTCCAGGGCTTTTCTCTCCTATTCACTCTCAATCTCTCCGTCTCTATCTCTCTCTCAATTCCCTCTATCTTTTCTCAAAACCCTAAACCCAAATGGAGCGCAAATCAACCAGACTTCAGCAAAAGACTCAGACTTCAATAATGGGGAAGAAGAGAAGAGCTAATAGAAAGGTGAAAGTAACTATCTTTGATTGAGATTCAGAGAAGACCCAGAGCATGCAAGAGGGATCTCCTCTAGCCAAGAAGATCAGGAAAGATAAGAAGGTGGAGGCATCTAGGTCAGAATTAAAGGAGGAACAGGAAGAACATGGAGAAGAAGTGCAAGAACAGGGACAACATTAGAATGATCAGGGTGATCAATGTGAGTCACAAAAGAAAGGGAAAGAAAAGAAGAAGAAAGCTGAAGAAGACAAGAAGAAAGGCCAGACTC
This sequence comes from Linanthus parryae, assembly GCA_023055425.1. Taxonomy (NCBI): domain Eukaryota; kingdom Viridiplantae; phylum Streptophyta; class Magnoliopsida; order Ericales; family Polemoniaceae; genus Linanthus; species Linanthus parryae. The sequence goes on along the minus strand of JALGPY010000012.1, from coordinate 12,282,252 downwards.
CAAAGAAGAAGAAACCAGAGAAGAAAGATGATCAACCTTCAGAACAACATAAAAGATTTAAGCATTGTGCTGTGAAGGCAAAGAAGAAAGTTTATGGGAATGGTAAGCATATACTTCCTGAATATTGGTTTATTAGTCCAGAGGTTAAGGGTGTTTGGATGGATGGGTATGTATCATCTAAGATTGTCTATTGTAGTATGATTTCTGAAGACTTGCTAGATAATCTTGATATATACTGCATTAGAAAATTGAAATATTCATCTGTTTGAAAGATGTTAGACCCTAGCTCTGAGGCTTATCCTAGGTTAACAAGATGTTTCTATTTGAATTTGGTGGAAGAAGCTGAAGAAATTTATGTGTTAACATCTAGGATTGCTGGTGTTGATATGAGGCTAGATCATAAAGTGTTTGCCAGAGTATTAGGTATACCTAGGATACAAAGTCCATGGACATCCTGAGAGGAAGGAGTGTTTGAAAAAGGCTAATTCTATGTTTTTCTTAGAGGATACACCAACTAGACCTAAGCAATTGACACATTCTGTGTTGAATTGTGAAGCCAAAATTCTCTTTTCTATCATTATGAGATGTGTTGTGCCTAGAAAACATATAAGGGAGCTAGTGACTGATAAGGTGTTGATTCTTATGTTTTTGATCTGTCACGGCTTTGACATAGATCTTCCTAGTGTGATCATGGAGCATATGGTATATTGTGGAACTAGGACAAGGAATCCCTCACTTCCTTATGCAAATTTGTTGCCTTTATTCTTTGAGCACTTTGGGATTTCTGTGAAGAATGAGGAGAAGATTACTGGTGGTTTTGGTTTAGTTGATGAAATTTCTCTCCAAAGGATTGGAGTTGTTCAAACTAAAAAGGGTAGTTGGAAGTTCTACTTAGAATTGTCTGCTACTGAGTTGAAAGAGAAGAGTTTCATAAAGCCTAAGGCTGGAACCACACCAAAGGCTTCAACAAACTTGGATTTTCCCAGATTATTGACAGAGTTGAAATTTTGGAAGATGATATTGAAGACTTAAGGCAAGATCTATTTAATTTGTCTAATGAGGTTGTGAAGTTCAAAAGGCTTGATGGAAAGAAAGATGGATGTGATTATCAAGGGTTTGGACTTGGAGAAGGTACTATATGATGATGTTGAGAATATAACATTGATTCTGATGAGATAATTGGGGAAGTTGAGAAGAAACAGAAGAAGAATAAGAAGAAAGTTACAGTGGTATTGACTTTAAGGGATCTGTTTGAACAAACTAATAATGAAGCTGGTGGTGATGAAGTTGTCGAGGAAATGCCTAGAGAAACTATTGAAAAGGTAGCTGAGAAAGTTGATGAGGTAATAACTGAAGTGGTGGGTGATGTTGAAGCTGAACTTGCAGAGGAACCGACCGTGGATGAAGAAGATTCAGATGAGGAAGGATCAACAGAAGAGGAACCATAGGAAGCTGAAGCTGACAAAGGTCAAGGCAAATGAAAACGCAAGATCAAAGGAGGAAAGAAGACAACCAAGAAGGATGCTGCAGAATGAGATCCAAAGCCTTGACCCCTTCTTTCTATTCTTTTTGTCTATTTCTTTATTTTTCTTTTTTAAGCCTTGAAGTTAGTTTTATCTTTTTTAAGTTTTTACAAAAAAAATAAAATAAATAACTCTGGGTATGATTTTACATTTCTTCTACTCTTTTAATGGAAGTCAAAAAGAGGAGAAGATTATGTGTTTATCTGTTTCAAGTTTTTAGGTTTTCTGGATTAAATCTAAGTTTTTGTAATATTTTGGATGCTTTAGGTATATTCCTAATTTTTATTTATAATATTTAGTGTGGTTTTATCTGTGGTATGTGATATGTGATATGTGCTAAGAAATTTGTAATAGGTTTTACTTTTATCTTGTTAGTTTGATAATGGCTTGATTTGCAGGATATCTTGGAAGCAATAATATTTGTTTTGTCTTTCATCAAGGGGGAGATTGATAGTTCAATTCCATTGAATTGAATATGTGTACAAACTCATGGAGTTTTCACTTTGATGATGAAAGCCACGAGTTCAGAGACAATAAGTCTCAAAGTTCGAAAGCTTTGAGATTCAGTAATTGCTTGTAAAACTGATTACTTGTGCTTAACAGTTTATGTGTTGCAGACTTATGTATTGGATTGGGTGATGATCTTATCATCATATATTGTCTTATGCAAATATTATTGAGATTAGATTGTGATTAAATAGTTGTACAGATTGATTGGGATTCAGCTTGTAGGCCAAAACTGTGAACTGGTAATCAAAGCTCCAAAGATTGATTGGGATTATATTGGCCAACTGTTTTCTGTATGCATGGGAATCTATCTGAGTTAATGACTTGATTTTGAGATATTCTAACTCTTAATATTATTATTTATCGTATCTTAGATATACATATATATATATATATATATGCATATGGTTATATGTATTATTTTTATCTCAGAAAATAGCTTAGTTTATTGGATAAACTGATCTGTTAAACAAATCAGATTTTATGTGCTCTATTTTTTGGATTGTGTTTGATCTGTGTTGCTGAGTTTATGCGGGGTTGTTTGGTCGTTCAAACGTGCCTAACAAACTCTACTGGCTATTCAAACATAGCTGTTGAAAAAAGCATCTCAAGGGTGAGGATTTGTGGGAGATTAGTTCTTGTAATCTCTTAATCAGTTGTTGCAGTTTGTTATAAAGACGATTTGAATTTCAAAAATAAAAGAGACACACAGAGAGAGGACTTATCATTGTGAAAAGAAGAGTGTTTATTCGTGGGAGATCAACTCATGCTACTCTTCAAATCACTCAAGGATTCAACACTGCAGGAGAAGAAGATCAATCATCCAGAATCTGAAGAACACTTCCAAGCTATATTGCTTATCTACTTATGTGTTATTCAACTGTACTTAACCGGTGTTATTCATTTTGAAAATCTTAACCTCACAACTTTATAATTTAGTTGTTTAAGTGAAAAACAAGAGGTTCTTTTTGTTTCATTAGGTTGTAGCTGTAACTAGATAGGTTTCGAACCACAAGCTGTATAAGTGTAAGGTAGCTCACTTAGGCTTGAAATCAAGGGCTAAATCAGGGTGATTAATAAGAAGTGTGTTCAAATCCTGGAGGGATCAACTCCCTCAAGCAGAGAGTAGGTCCAATTGTGACTGAACTCTGTAAAAATCCTTGTGTTCTTTACATTTGTTTTGTTCTTTCATTCTGCAAACTAGACTAGCACTAAATATGTTGTTCCAAAGCTTTGGAGAATTTTCCAGCTTAAAGCTTTGAAGCTTCAGACGTTCTAAACTGGTTCAACTCTTTCCAACTTTTCCAAAGCTTTGAGATTTCTTTAGTTCCTTGTGTTAGAGTTTTAAAAGTACGTTTTTAGCAAAAGTTTTCATACTCTATTCAACCCCCCCCCCCTCTAGAGTATTAGATCCTGTTTTATACTTGAATTACACACTTTCGATCATAATTATTAAAATATAATTTATAAAAATAGATTAATTTGTAACAGTTATAATTATAAATATGAAATTCTTATATATATATAAATAAAATGAAAATTTGTAATTAACTATAAATAAATTTGCAAAAACTACAAACTAACTCTAAACTTGTTAAAAATTACCCAAACCACTATTTGAAATTTTAGTTGACGAGCAATGTCTGCATTTTGACGACTTCGCTGGGAACTAAGTTGAGAGAGATTGGCTGACTGCCAAAGAAGATGGTTATAGATCTGAACTATCAAAGAGATTCGGATCGTATGGATATTGATTATGAAGAACATGACGAGTCAATGGATATGGGGAAGTGCGTTAGCATGATGAAATGATCGCAATGGATTATAAATAAGACAATGTTGTGATAATAGTAGTTGCATCGCGATCAAGTCAATGGAGGGCGATGACACATGCTGAGCTCACATTTGTGATATTACAAGTATCAACAACTTTAAGACACTTCTTTTATGGTTTGGAATGCAACGATCCTACTTGTGAGCGGGTTACCAGGTAAATCATTACCTTTTATTTTATCCACCGCATGTTAGTGCATACTTGGATTGTGAGGCGCCCACTTTATCAAGAAATAACATCCGCTCTTAATTAGCTTTAGCTATGGAATAAAAATACTTGATCGTCAAGCACTTTTTAGTATTGAATTTGAATTGTAATTTCCCCTTTTTAGTATATTAATAAATTAACTTTGAATGCTACACTTTTGGGTCACTAATTTCTCCTTGTGGCTAAGATAAGTATTGGTGCGAATTGGCATCTTTGCATTTTCTATTATGAAAATTTGTGGTGATATATTGTCGTTTGGGGATCCTGCTAGAGAACCCGAAGTAGGTTAAGCTAGGGGTTCAGACGACGACAAAGATAAACTTGACCCGATGCATCACTGAATCTAATAGTACAATATTGTAGAACAATTGCATAAGCTGAATGGAATAGCATGAGGGGACATATGATTTGGAAGACACGAGAACCATTGAAGAGTGTCTCCATTACCTCGAAACGAGGACTTGGCGGTTAACCATGTTCCCAGGAGTGCAAATGAGATAGCACATTGCTATAATTAGGTTTGACTATTGGCCCAGGGCCTTAACCAACCTGCTCGTGATTTTACGGGCACGGGTTCAACAAAATCCGATCCGTGTTGGATTAGAATCGAGCCCGAATATCAAAAGGGTTGGCCTTGCGTTATGTAATTTAGGCCCAAGCCCGTCTCAAGTCGTACCAAACAATTTATTAGGTATGTTATTTATACATAAATAACACATATATACTTATTTGTACAAATGTAATTTTTTTATGTAATTGTATAAATGTACTATGTGTACATATATACATGTGTTGGATAGAAAACGTCAGAAATATGGTCCACATGTCAAGTGTGCTTAATGTTGCGACTTATTTATTGGTATTGTTAGAAAAGTAGACTCGAATTTGTTCTGATAAGAAGAAAGCAGAAAGTGAAGTAAACAAAATAAACAATGACATAAACTTACAGATTAAAGCCGAATAAAACGGAGATAATTTGAAGGACAGTCTCGTACGACGACGGTATCCGTAAAGCAGTGTTCGCCCCTCACAGTTGGTGCATCTGATTGAATAATACTACGAGGCGAATTACTCTCCAGGAGAAAAGTCTTTCCCGTACTGTATACAAAGCACCAGTGTACACGACGAATGAAACTATGTTTGAGAGACATTGAGAGAATAAGAAGATGATTATTGGAATGATTAGTATGAGAGGATAGGCTGCTATTTATAGGGAAAAAGGCTCCTCTCCCGAATAGTTTCAATTGTTCATTTCAAATTGAAAGGTTAAAACTTTTCAATTCAAAGTAAAACGCGCAACTAATTTACATTCCTCAATTGAGATACGTCAACCTTCAATGTCTCATTTTTCATTCATCAATCAATCATTTTGATGGGTAAAATCACGAACTAATATCTTTACTTCTATAGTTTTATGTAAACTCTTAAGTGAGCTTTCTCGAACCCGGATTTGAAGTCGTGTCAAAATCATATTTTCCAACAATCCCCCACATGAATGACAAATTGGTGTTGAAGCTGAAAGTGTCAATCGTTATTCTAGACTCAATTCTCTCAGTAGGTAATTAATTGCATAAAGAGAAGTAGCCTTAGGCGTTGAACTTTTCTATTAGTGAGATACTATAGGGTATACTGGTTAGACAGTGTGCGAAGCGCTTTTGAACTGTGTTTGCCGTGGTGTATACCTAGTCGATAGTAACCAAACAATTAATTTACCGGACATAGTTTGTTCTCATGGTTGTGCTCATTTTGGCCCTTAGAAACTTTTTCCTGGTTTCATGAGTAGTCTTAGAGGAGTATGCCTATCATCCTTCTAGAACTGGACACAGTTCTTAGTCACATAGGTGAGACACATTTAATGGTATCTATCCATACTCATCTTAACATGTGGTCTCATTAAAAGCATAGCGTACCCTGGTCCTATCACCCGTCGTCCTAGGAATGGGATAGAAACATAGTTTCCTTGGTGAGTGATTTTTGTATTTGCACAAATAGTTAGGTTGTCCCTTTTGAACCTAATTCTTGGGATATCCAGTCACCTAGGTTGGGTTTTCCGCTATCGTTCAACTTGTTACGAGATTGGCACTATCCCCATTCCCCTTGACGAAGTTGCAACTCGTTCTCTCGATAAACCTTTAGTCAACGGATCCGTTTTTCTTTTGAATCAACATATTCTATCAATCTTATTCTTAGTGAGAGAAGTTGCCTAAAGGTATTATGTCTCTAATGAAGATGTCTAGACTTACTGTTATACATATTACTACTGGCTTTCCCTATTGCAATAATGCAGATAGGAGGCAGAAATTTTGGCCATGTTGGAATATCTTCGAAGAAGTAATGAAGTCATTCTACTTCTTCCTCTGCCTTGTCTGACTCTATGAATTATGCTTCCATAGTAGACCTTGCAATGCGCGTCTGCTTTGAAATTTCCAACTAATTGTCATTCTACCGAGAGTGAATACAAATTCACTTGTGGATTAGAGATCCAATATTTAGTATTTCTTTATGATCCTTATTTGGTAAAGCAAATAATTAAGATTTCTATGAGGAGGCTTACGAGTACACAATTACAAGGATTGGTACAATATGTTTGAAAATACACGCTTAAACTCTTTTTTGATGAGGTACGTACTTCTTCTTCTTTGTAAAACTATTTATAACAATTCTCCTTCTTATAGGATTTATATTGTATCAACAAGCCTCATTGTTTCCTTGTAATTGATGTATCCTTGTAGATGCATTATAGTTCATGATCGCAACTATTTAACTGCTTCACAATGTTACCATCTAACATACCATTCATGTAGAGCACCAGAGCAATCCATATTGTGGGACACCCCCACAATTTATAACTCTAATTCTTTTCATTCGTTATGAAAGATAATTCAAATTAATTGCTCATTCTCCGCTTATTATCTCTACAAGATAATAAAAGAGTTAATATGGAACTTCCTCTATTCATGAAACTTTGAATCATTAATCCTACCAAAATATTTAAATTTCCTTATTTAAAATTCATCATGACAATTGTAATTTATTGTCTCAAAATACAAATATCCATGAATTTTATGTTGTCCAAATTATGCAATAGTAAACAAATCATAAGTACTATGAAACTCCTGATTTGCGTTATACTAAATCGTATATCCATGAGTTTTTGAAAACTCTTGGAATGATGTGTGATTGATAATTAACCACAATGACAACTTTAAATTGCATATCCATGAGTGCTTCAAAACTCTTGGATCTCCATGAGTGCATGAAACTCTTGGAATGTTTATGTTGAAAAGTGGGTGGAATGGAGCACCACGTGGATTTGCTCTATGAGCACCTAAGTATTGCTCAAAATTTTAGATATTTTGGACACATATTGGACCGAATTTCGTATTGCGATCACATCTAATTGGATCGATCTCTAAGTGCAGGCCCAGTAATTGTCAACGACGAGCACGTCATCATCGGAGCCTTTGAACAGCAAGTACCTGACGGTGAGCCTTGCCACAACACGCCTCCATTAAACGACATGATCGCCATCGTCAGGCTATAACTGAGAACCGAATTGACCCCGAACAGAATTAGTCCGGCGAACTTGGCCGACTTCCATCATCCACCGACGGTTAGCTTCAGATGTAGGGGAGGAGTTTCGACTGCAAATTTCCATTCTAAGGGGCTTCCATATCACACGCTATTCTAGCAAAGCATATCTACATGTCTAAACAATCCCAAGATACTGTTGTAGCTTTGTTTTCTTAGGGAAAGCATGTCTCTGTTTGTATATCGCACCTATACCAATTATGGCATACACTCACGCCCAAATAATCTTCAAATAATATCAAGTTGACAATAAAATATATAAATAGTAGGATGGCAAGATGGAAACTAGGCCACACAGAGGGCAATCAAGTTTTTATTTAACCAATTCTTAGCCCAGGAAGAACGTCCATGTTTGACTTCCCTATCAGACCAAGAGTTGTGTATTAGACCCGGATCTTTCAGAGCCTAAAAGATCTTGAGAAGTTTCAAGTTGTTCTGCTGGAACAAGTCTCTTGGGATAACGTTTCCTTTCCAGATTAATAATCAATCTTTTCTAATTCCCCGACACATTTGAGAAGGATCTGTACAAACGAAAAAACGGGATTGAGATATGCCCAGAAACATTCAAACTTCATTATCCTGAAATCTGTCAATTAACTTGAAGCCCGCTTTCGAGATGTCCAGTATCCATCTCGAGACTGCAAAGAGGAAGCAGACATCTGTCTTGGTCGGCCTAGCAGTTATGCAACTAACCAGCATCTCCGCTGATTAAACAACGATCGAGAAGCATAGCCGGATGTTAGAGACTGCTATGTTTCAATGGAATTGATGCAGAGATGAGCAGAAGGATGCGAAACTGATGTGCTTGTGTTATTATAGTACGGGGAACAGAAGGATTCAAAGTGTTGAAACGTTTCTGATCAACACGTCGCTTAGGTAACTAAAGAAACGTTTCATAAACCAACTCTTTCACCACGTTGCAGAGACGAATCAATTCCTCCTGCTGTGGTGAAACGCGATTCCATGTATATTTATCCCATAACTTCCACCCACACACCTTCCGTCTCCATCGCAGTGATTAGAGACAAATACTTTTCCGCCGCAGTAATCAAGCCCAGGAAGACTTAGTGTTTATGAATGTGGAATTTGGGTTTGAACAATTTTTTTCGATGTTCAAGTAATTGATGGCATGGGACGATCTATAACTTTTGTATTCATCTTTTTTTCATGGTTCACATACCTATACTCTGCTGTAATGTATTGTGTGTTTCTTTTTGCTATGGAAGCCGAACAAAGAAGTTTCTCTCTGGTCAGTTTCAGAAACTCTCAACTTCCTCTGAAGCAGTGATTATTATAAAGGCAAACACTAAATTTTATCATTAAAGATTATAATAATAAAACACTAGTGAAATATGCACTGTTAAGATAAGCAGATGAATTCTGCACTGTCAGACTTTTCAAGAGATGAATGAAAATTGATTACAAACAATTAATGCAATATACTATAATCTGATTCCAGAAAAAAATAATCAAATCATACCAATTTTGGACAGATTGTTTTCACATACTGTTTTCAGAGAACTAAAGAGAACAGAAAGAATCAATACTGCTTTACGTTTGTTAGAAAAGTAGACTCGAATTTGTTCTGATAAAAAGAAAGCAGAAAGTGAAGTAAACAAAATAAACAATAACATAAACTTACAGATTAAAAGCCGACTAAAACGGAGTTAATTTGAAGGACAGTCTCGTATGACGGCGATCTCCGTAAAGCAGTATTCTCCCCCCACAGTTGGTGCATCTGATTGAATAATACTACGAGGCGAATTTCTCCCCAGGATAAAAGTTCTTCCTGTACTGTATACAAAGCCCCAGTGTACAGTACACGACGAACGAAACTATGTTTGAGAGATAGTGAGAGAATAAGAAGATGATTATTGGAATGATTAGAATGAGAGGATAGCCTGTTATTTATAGGGAAAAAGGCACCTCTCCCGAATAGTTGCAATAGTTCATTTCAAATTGAATGGTTAAAACTTTTCAATTCAAAGTAAAACGCGCAACTAATTTACATTCCTCAATTGAGAGACGTCAACCTTCAATGTCTCATTTTTCATTCAGCAATCAATGATTTTGACGGGTAAAATCAGAAACTAATCTCTTTACTTCTATAGTTTTATGTAAGTTCTCAAGTGAGTTTTCTCGAACCCGAGTTTGAAGTCGTGTCAAAATCATATTTTCCAACAGGTATTTGTTCTAAAGTAATATTAGATGTTCTATAATCAATTTACATAACTATTAATTTGTATTTTTAAAAAAATACAAAGCATAAACATTTTGGCTCGTGGATTGAGTTAGGTTTATAACGTTTTATGATGTTGTGAGGTTGACCTCGAATGTTGGCCTGATCACCTTTTCAAAAGTCTAGTCGAGTTCGGCCTGACCCAGCCCAACCCGACTCATGGTCAACCTTAGCTAAAATATGTCTAGACTCAGATTGTAATGGGCTTGAGCTAATTACCCACCCCAATTGGCTACTGATTGTCTAGTGTTCGATGAGTCAACCCTTCTAGGCCAGTAGAATTACACTAGAAAGGAAAATGAATTATAATGTATCCATACATAGATAATTGAGTAATTTATTTATTTATTTCACTTGAATTAAAAAACATAAACGTACCTATTATCAAAAATTATATTTTTTTAACATAAACATAAAGCGACACATATGTTTTCAGGTTCTGTAAAAGCACATGCATTTTTCCCTTAAAAGAGAGTACACATATTTCTTTGTAAATTTGTACACAATTATATTAGGCTAAATAACGAACGTCCATTATTTTTGAGATTACTGGAGATTGATATAACTATCTGAAACTATAAATTTATGTCATAATTCCATGAATTTGCTGAGGTGCACGTAAGTTGGTCCAAATACTACGAAAAACTCCATAAAAAGCCAAACTTAATGCAAAGAGAAGAATGTTATTTTGTGGGAATAGGAAAACAAAGCCAAACTTAAGGCAAAAGCCAGAAAGTTCTCTTTCTTTTGTAGCAACCCCGCGCAAGATCCCGTGTGAGCTATCACAACCTTATTAGGCGTCCATATGACAACATTACCCTCATGTATCCGTAAGTACAAATGTGTCCAATCATTACTTAAACTTTTTCTTGGAAGTTTATGTTTGGTATCCGCCAAAAATCTGAAAAAATTGGGTGAAAAAAATATGAGAAAAATCCAGCTAAACTAAAGTTAAAATTCGTTTCTGTATGAGCTGAAGTTATATATTATTAAATTGATCAATTTGACAAATTTAAAAAGATATAGTCAATTACTTGAACACAAACTTATAATTGAATTGTGATCAAACTAGTGCCAAAAACACATTAAGACTATATTTTCTGAGATCAGCCGCATAATTCTTAATTTGAAGATTCTATGATTCCACATATATTGTTTTAATTTGCTGATTTTCAGCTTAAAATGTTGTGTCATCACAAACAGAATTAAATGTAAAAGATCGATTTTAATCAAAAGCGCACCACAATGTACTCTTATGTATTTATTTACATGCCTTAGTGCAACACTTTTTTTTTTCCTGGGATAATTGTAATGTCCGAGTCAGTTTGCTCGCACCTCAACTAAATCAACAAACCCCAATAATTATTAGTCGTCGAGAAGTTTAAACCCAGGTCACTTATATAGTTTTTGGAGTAGAGCATTTATCTTGTTATGTAGTACTATTTGAAATCTGTATGTTAAGGCCATGTTTTGGTAGCGGATAAGGTGACATGTAAGATAATTTTTTTTGAGACTTATTTGTTTACCGTCTACTGTTTGTTGGGTTAAAACCGAGGTTCTCATGTAGGATTTTTGAACGCTCTACCACTTGAGCTAGAATCCATTTACCAGATAAATTATTCTAGCTTTTGACGTAATGCTAAAAAAAATGCATTTCAAATGAAGGGTAATATAGTAGTTTGAGGTGAGACCATCTGTTAACTCTTTCCATGAAAAGTGACTTTTTCGCCGTCTGCCATTGCACCACCCCCTCGTACGTCTCCTGAAATGTGTGTACCCATCTCTCTCTCTCTCTCTCTCACCAGACAAATCCTGAACTCAAATCGATCTCCTAGCATGTATACTAGTTGAATGCTCATCAAAATCAGGTCAGAAATCTCTCATCCATTCTCGATTCGTTGCCCTTTCTTTTCCTTCAATTTTGATGAGTTTCTCTGCATGTACGCATCTCATTCGTCTGATTTCCGTACAATGCGTGTCTTCTCGAAGCCGATTCTCCCTAATCGCTGATCTCTTGCGAAACTTTGTGTACTTTAGTTTGCCAGTGGAATATAAAGAGAAGTTGGTTCACTGGGTTAATTAGATATATCTAATAATAATGCTATGATGGTAAATGTATCTTTCTATATAAGGTTATGGGTTTGAAGGTTCCTCAAAAACAATTTAGGAATAATATTATAATTATTGACTTCTTCACTTCAGGAAACAAAAGAACAAGAATTAGAGGTGAAGTTTGTTGAAGCACTTGTTAGGGTTAGATTTATATCACCTGTAAAGTAAAGCTCCCTTTTGGTGATGTCTCTGAAAAGTGGAGAATTCTAGGGGCGAAAGATGCCAAAGTTATGAAGATAATTTTATCTTATATACTTACACTAGTACTGTAGATTTTAATGTGTTAATGGTAACTTTTTCAATAGCAATATAACAACTGTTTATATGTAAATTGGTAATGAAGACACTGTAAGAATCATTTGCAAGCAAATAAGTTAACAGTTGTATGTATATAACCTCAAAAAAAGAAGAATTATAGAAAATTGAAGCGAATGTCAAATTTGGTTGGTTAATCGACTTTAGAAAGTTTTAACATAAAATTCTGAAGCGCTACAAGCCGAATTGTTTATTTCAAAACTTTTGAGGGGGCCAATACATCATATACGCATTTTTTTCGGAGAAACTTAATTAAGACAGGGATAACCCCAAATTATTGAAATTTACAGAGACTCTTGGCCCTGTCAGGACCCGCTTGTGTCAGCCTCTAGTAGCGTATTTGAGTGCTGTGTTCCGTTCATGATACACATATAATAATTTAACTGGTTCTTTAGAACATTGACCTACTTTCTCCTGTCTGAACTGTAATGTGGAACCAAATACGCTGTGAGCCAAAGAGAGCAAATGTTATATATATCATAGATTTTACTGGTTCAAGTTTCCTTAAGAGAGAAGGCAAACATTCACCTTCTTTTTCCTCCATAACTCAGTAATCTTTTATGTATATATATATATATATATATATATATATCATAGATTTTTTTTTTTTCCATATCGGCCGTCCCCATTTTGCCCACCCACACAGGACTCTAGGCACTAGCAGATATGCATCTATTTGTATATTTTGTGCTTGCTTTAGTAAAGTCACTCAGTTACCTTATAAAGGTTATACTCTCTTCAATCTCACTTAGTTTTTGTTGAATAGTATACTTCAACTCAGGTTTCTCTTTCATTGTGTGCGCATGTGTGTGTGTGTGTATTGTTAAACTTCAAACATTTTTCTCGTAATTTTTATAGGATCCTATTGAGAATCTCTTCTCCGCTTATGTGACAGGAAAACATGGGTGTGATACTATTGCCCGATAAGTTATTGAGGACTCTTCCGAGTCATCTTACTGTTTCCTCGAGTACATATCGTGGGCAAGGCTCACATTTTGGCCCAAGGTGGCAAGCTCCAAGTTTAAGAAGACCGCCGAATAGAAGGTCTTAACTCAAAACCACAATAATGTGTCTTACATCTAGTATGTGTTTCTGTGATTTAGTCACACTCGAAAATGCAATTTTTGCAGGAAACTTTTGTACAGAGGCGAATGGATGTACAAATCAATACCTGTTGTTTATTCAAGCATGGTTTGTATACGCTTGTTTCTCAGTAGTTATTTTCATAAGATTAAAGTGATTCGTTCACATAATACACATTATGCTTTTAGTTAATGTCGTGGTTATAAGGTTTTATGTGACGAGAAATTTATGTAATGATTCAATAGCACATGTTTCTAATTTCAGTTAACTCTTTAGTTCTGTTTTCAAAATTTCCCGAAATTCTAAAAGGAATATTAAGCTGGGAGTGTGTTGATAAAAAATATGGCTTTTCCCTAGTGAACAAGCAAAACAGAGTGAGTGAACAATGTTGATTGTGAATATGCAGGTGAGTCGATCTGTTTACTACCTTTTTTCTTTTCTACCCCTTCTGTCAGGACGATGGAAGTGATACGTTTGCGGAACTTGTTGATGGGGATGGCAATTCGTTGGAGAAGAGTGAAACATCAGAAACTTATGAAGAACTTATGGCAGTAAAAAAAGCTCTTTCAGAGGCACAAGCTAGGCAGGAAGCTATTGAAAAAGAGCGGGATCAGTTACTAGTACTATTGAGACAGTCAGAGGCTACAAATCAGGAACATACAGCAACTACTTTGCATGACAAAGAATTGGGTGTTGCAGAACTTGAGGCAACTAAATATTCGTTAAATGAAAAGCTGCAGACTTCCTTGGGAGAAAAAACCAACTTGCAGTCTAAGTTGCGCCTTGCTAAACAAGATGCTATTGACCTGGCTGTGCAAGTTGAAAAGTTGGCAGAAATATCTTTCCAGCAAGCTACAGCTCAAGCATTAGAAGATGCCCAAGGTAGAGTTTCAGCAGCTGAAAGTTCTGCTGCTGAAGCAGCTTATCAAATTGAGAAGAAAGTGCAAAATGCAACGGATAATGCCTTAACTTCTATTGTGAACCAGGCTAGAGAGGCAATTGAGAAGGCTTTGGCAGTTGCAAAAACAGCTAATGATCGTACCACAAGATTCATGTTTGCAGATGGAATTCGTCATGGTGGTGAAATTGCTTCACTCATGTCGGAGAATATTAAATTACAAAACTCTTTGAGCGATTTAGAATCTAAATTAGTGATCACAACAAATGAACTTGGTAGGTTGAAGTTGGAAGTGGAGCAAGCAAGGGCACAAGCAAGCTTGTTTGAACAACGTGCAAATGATGCTGAGAAGATGCTCCACGAATTTCAGGAGTCCATTCAGAAAAAGACTCTTCAGCAGGAGGAAGAGATTAAACTACTCTTCGACAAAATGCAGAAGGATGCAGCAGAGAGAAACGAATCTGCTTCCAAGGTTTTGAAGGATGAGTTGGAGGCTGTCAATACAGCTGTCGCAGCTGCTAAAGAAGTAGCACTCTCGAAAGACAAGGCGTACTTAAGAAGATGTGAGGCACTACAAAGGTCATTAAAAGCATCGGAAGCTAATTCAATGATGTGGAGGAAGAGAGCAGAGGTGGCAGAGTCTCTCTTGGCAAAGGAGAAAGAGACTGGCAAAGGGGACAAAAATATAGTTTATGCGGTTAATGGTGGACGGTTGGACTTTGTGATGGATGACTCACAGAAATGGAAACTGCTGAGCGATGGTCCTCGTAGAAAAATGCCTGACCGGATAGCACAAAGGATCCACTCTATCTGTCCCAAGTTTCCACCTAGAAAGATCAATATTTCTGAGCCCTTGTCATCACAGTTTAGAACGTTGGAATTGCCAAAATCTGATGAAGTCTGGTCCATTGCACAAGAAAAGCCGAAGGAAGGGGATACCCTCATCGAGCATGTGATTGAGAAAGAAATTATTAGTAAGAAGAGAAAGGCTTTGGAGCGAGCTCTTAAACGAAAGACAATTCAATGGGAAAGAACACCAGAACAAACAAAACTAGGTTCTTTTTCCTATGCCCTGATAGCGATGCTGTTTTATTTTCTCCCAACCATAAATAAATTTATATGCTTCTTCAATCATCTATGCAGAGCCAGGAACAGGTACTGGACGTGAGATTGTGGTGAGTATATCTCCTATAGTATGTTGCAAATCTCTGAATGAGATCTGGGTTTGTTCTCTGCTAATATGGATAGTAAATGTGTAAATGTTAATTTCACTGGATCACTGGATAGAATGTGTAGGTTTTATCTAAAATGGGTGGCCTATTCGTTTTGAGACCGTATTTCTCTTCATATCAAGACCAACTTATGCGTGGTTTGTATCCGTAGAGTGACATAAGGGGCTTCTAGGGATCACCCTCTTGATTAAATGTCAAAGATGGTGGATAAAGCAGGTAAACTAGATTGGTGGGCTGATGCATAATAATTAGTGCAAAGAATAGTTTGCTAGATATGCTAGTGGGACCGTGGTGCGAACCGCTTTAGATCAAGACTGATATTGTTAGTAATAATCCGCAAGACCCCTTCCATACCAGATTTCACACTCCCATAGCTCTCATAGGGACTGGATACTAACGTTATTATTGAACAATCACATCTCGTAAATGTCCTCTTTGCGCTTGTATAAAAAATAGCTGATGCCAACTTTTATTTATGTTCTCAAGATTTCCAGTTTGTGGTTGTTGGAGCTTCTAATTCAGGTTCTCCTCTTTGGTATGATAGTTGCCTCAATTAAGTGCGTCTTTCTCACCACATTTACCTCGTGTCTGTATATCAAACTATCATCTGGTTATGAGCTCAAGATTTCTTGACTTGTTTATTAGTTGTCAGATTAGTTACTTGATAACCCTTTTTGATGCTGCATATTACCGAATAACGTAATCAAATTAGACTTTTATTGGTGACTAATCCCCTAGCAATATTTCTGAAGCTTGTTTGTTTTTGAAGTTTCAAGGTTTTAATTGGGAAAGCTGGAGAAGGCAGTGGTACTTGGACCTTGCCCCTAAAGCTGCTGATTTATCTCACTGTGGCATTACTGCAGTGTGGCTTCCACCACCAACAGAATCTGTTGCCCCTCAAGGTTTTTGCTACTGCTTTTACTTTTTTTATCTCGCACAAGTTTTCTTGGACAACATTTAAACCAAGCTGTCCTTTAGGTTGGCGTTTTTTTTTTTTTTTTTCATGTCTCTCTTAAGTTTCTGGAACGATGGTCTTACTATTGTCGTGCTTCCACTTGCATATGGCGGTTATCAGATTAGCTGATGATAACTTACTACTGCTGCTATCAAAGTTTTATCGCTCTTTAATGATCTTACTTGAGTGTCTATGAATGTTCTATTATCTCTGTACTTGGCTGTCTGATGCATCTCCTACTCGATATAAATAACAATGGGAGAAAATATGCAGGTTACATGCCATCAGACCTTTACAATTTGAACTCGGCTTATGGTACGAAGGAAGAGCTGAAGTATTGCATAGAGGAAATGCATAATCAGCATCTGCTGGTACGTCTTAGATCACTGATTGCATTAGAATAGGCAGCCAACATCAGCTCGGTTACTGGTGCCTAACAGAAGATTGCTTTGAACATTTTTGTTTCCTTCAGAAGAGATTTTTTTTTCTATATTATTTACTAGGTCCAGACCTTTCACTGAATTATGATAAGGGAAATAACTTTCCGCATTGAGAAGCAGAAATCTCTATCGGTGTAACTATTCAATTTAATCTATCTAGATTCTGGATACTGAAAAAGTGTCCAAAGAGTAATGATCATTAAAAAATGGAGTTAGTAGTAGTGGGGGCCAGTTAGATGCATCTAGTTTAATTGAGGGTAACATGACTTGATTATTGTTAAGTTTTGATTCATCTTTTTATAATATTTTAATTAACACGAAATAATCTTACAGCTTGGAATTATGTATTGTCGTAAAGAATATGTGTTGTG
Source organism: Linanthus parryae (assembly GCA_023055425.1). Classification (NCBI taxonomy): domain Eukaryota; kingdom Viridiplantae; phylum Streptophyta; class Magnoliopsida; order Ericales; family Polemoniaceae; genus Linanthus; species Linanthus parryae. The sequence goes on along the minus strand of JALGPY010000012.1, from coordinate 12,264,945 downwards.
ATGGACATGCTTGCTTCAGTTCCTCATATACGATGTCCACTAAGTTTGGCAAGAAAGATAATTCTAGCGTTTTGTGTTCAATGCGCCACTTTTGAATGTTGTAGTGGTACTATCGCTCCTCATTGTGTCTGTGTCAGTGTTTTTGTTTCATTGCTTTATATGCTTGCATTTCTTAATATGTGGTATGGAACTTTCAATATTTGTGATCGCAGGCCTTGGGAGATGTTGTACTAAATCATCGATGTGCACAAAAGCAGGTAACTATTATTCTGGTTGATTCAATCCGTATCTTGGACTTGAAGATGTTTTTTGTAGTGACGGTACATTAGTCTTTAATCCTAAGTTGAATTGTTTTAGATCCAGTAAAAGGTATATAGCACAAGCTATTTCCATTTCACTGATGAAATTTGTGGTTTTATTTATGGTTCTGGAAGACAACTGTTCTGAGAACTGAACAAACCAAAAAGTTGGTAGTGTGCTGGGTTTGTTCTCTCTGGTTTTGTTGTAATTATTTCTAGATTTTGAACCTTCCCGTAATTCTAGAAGTAGTACTATGAAATTGAACTCCCAAAACGGTTGAGCATAAGGTGCCTAATGAACCTTGAGGATTTTCTTGGTCTTTATTTAATCAAGAGTCATCTGACAGTAATGGCCTGATGGTGAAGATTTTTTTGATGGATAGGATGTCTGTAGTGTCTAATCGGAAAGGATATCTGGGCATGCTGTTATATGATCACCGGAGTTGGTCAATGTCTTATTTTGGTTGGGGTTGACAGTGCATCGTGACTAATGGCTGAGTCAGTCTCAGTTAGACCAATTCAACCCGTCTCTTAGTGCTTTCCTCTGTAACTGACAGATTCATTAATGAGTGCTCTGCGCAGTTGGTTTTCTCACATGGGGCGTTTCGGATTAGAATTGCACGAGTCGTCCCCAAATAAACGGCACATTAGCATCTTCTGGTAAACAATGTATATGTTGTCGTGGATCATTTCTTCATCTCCTACTTTGGTTGTAACTTTGTGCATTATTAGTTATCTGCACCTTGTTTTTGTTTGAGCCGTTTCCCATTTTCCATGATAAGATTTGGGCATAATGAGTACAAATATCAGTAAGAGGACATGGAAAGCTTGGCAGATTAAGTAGGCGTATTACTTGGGTACTTAAACGGAACAGAAGGGAAGTTTTGAGCCCTTACGGAAGTGTATTAAGATAAGGGTTCTGTTGGGGAATTATTCGTCAATCCAAATTCCCGCCGCCGGAAGCAAAAACAACGCCACACGATCACGCACTACACACACGCAATTTAGGAGAAGAAAAACGACAACAAGAATTTAACGTGGTTCGGCCAAATCGCCTACATCCACGGGAGGAGGTTAATTTCACTATATCAATGAGGGAATACATCGTAGGGGAGAGACAGCTCAATCCGCGGACCACGTCAACGCGGTACTCTCATCCTCATAGACTACATCTATGAAACCCTAACCTCACACATCCGCTCAAAGATATCTCTCACAAATTCTCTCTCACCAATCCTCTCCTCTCCTCGACTCAATTAGAAACAATAGCTAGCACCTCTATTTATACTAGGGTAAAAGACAAAAACCACCCCTTGAGTATGGGGTATATACAAAAAAACCCCTCGTGTTCGGGGATATACAAAGACCACCCCTGTCAGAGTTAATGGTTAACGGCACAATAACGGAGTAATTAAAAGACAAAAATACCCCTAACAATTTTAGGTAATTACCCCACTATATATACCCTTTCCTTCCCCTGAATCCCTAACCCTAATCAGACATTATCTCTTCCTAACCCCCTCTCTCTCTCTCTCTTCTCTTCTTCCTCTCACGGCAACAGATGCGCCTCTCTCTCCCTCCGTCGGACCTTCTCTTCCGCCGCCGCCGTCCTGAAGATTGGGGACCTCGCAGAGACGACCGGCTCTGGTTCCGACTCTAGATCCGCCGCCGTCGTCTCTGCGAGGTGTAGCAGTGCGCAAGCCCAAGAGCTCAAAGCTCCGATGATAATGGCAGTGGAGGACATCGAATCTGTCTGTTGATATCTGGAAAGAGAGACGATCTGATTGATTGATTGATGTTGGTGGAAGAGGGTCTGAAGGGTCTTCGATTCAGATTTCGACAGAGAGAGAGTGGAAGAAGAAGAAGAGGGAGGGAGGGAGGGAGGGAGAGAAATCGTGTGGATGTGGGTGTTTGTTAAGATGGGCCGGGGGTTAGGAAGAGATAATCTAGAGATCGGGACCGTCGGACCTTCTCTCCCTCCGTCGGACCTTCTCTTCCGCCGCCGTCATCTCTCTTGTTTGAGATGGGGACCTTGCTCGCCGCCTTGGCAGAACCCCCCTGAGGAAGGCGGTCTCGATGGTTGAAAGGGTTTACCGATCTGGGTTCGAGAGAAACCCTTCTCAAACAGAGCTCTCTCTCTCTCCCCCATATCCAGATCGAGAAAGGCGGCAGTGGTTATAGCCTTCGTCTCCGCACCTACTCCGCCTGTAGCCTCCGTTGCGCCACCAAAAAGGGGGATCTGCACGGCCAAGAGTTAGCAGAAGCACGACGGTGGCGGTGATTGGCGTTTTCTCTTTCCTTCTCTCTCTTCGTTTCTTACTAGATCTGTGGTGATTTCGGGTAGGAGTTGAACGGGGCGGCGATGGCTCCGCCTTTGTGGTCTCGGGTGGTTCTGGGTGTTGGACTGGCCATCAGGATTTGATAAAGGGCGGATGATGGCGGCTGTGGCGGTTAGTTGTGGCGGTGATTGTGGGTTTTGGTTCTGGGTGTTGGAATCTGGGTTTTGGTTCTGGGTGTTGGAATCTGGGCTTTTTAGGTGGCTGTGGCGGTGATGGCGGATAGTTGTGGTAGTGGCGGTTGGAGATTGCGGTGGGTGTGGCGGTACTGTGTAATGAGTGCAGGTTGTGGGGAAGGTGGTGTTGTTGTTGTTGTTGTTGTTGTTGGTGGTGGTGGTGGTAATTGTTGTGGTTGTGGTTGTGGGGGTGGGGGTGGTGGCCAAGAACACCTAGAACACCAAAAAAAAAAACACCAAAACACAAATAAGGGCAAAATGGTCTTTAAAAGGTCATATTGCACCCCCATAGTTACTGATTGTAACATAAGGGTGTTTTTTGTCTAACGTCCATCCACCGACAGGGGTGGTCTTTGTATATCCCCGAACACGAGGGGTTTTTTTGTATATACCCCATATTCAAGGGGTGGTTTTTGTCTTTTACCCTTTATACTAATATAGAGGAGGTGGAAAAGCCCACCAAGCCCAAGCTATCACCTCCTCAGAGATCACCTCCTCAGAGGAAGTAATTAGACGCATCGGGCACACCGATTCGTCTTGCGGAATTCGAGACAAACCCAACAGGTTCCGGATAGTCAATTGGTAGCTTTTGTGATGATTTCCTTGGGGTATTCTTTTACTTAGCTGACTTGTGTGTAATCTATATAACAAATCAGGTGGAAGAATATACTATTCCAAAAGTATACAGCCTTACCACACGTAACTTTACAAACCAAACAGCCAAAGTTGGGTATAGAAAAGAGGAATAAGATCTGTGGTTGATTGAAACATCGCCCCCAAAGTTGTGCTTATTATGTTGTTACACATCACATTTTATGGCAAGTTTATCAAATATATCGCAAGTGATGTGCTACTGCCCCGAGGGAACGGATCATTCACCAGTGGGAGAAATGAAAAAGAGTGACTTATGGCCTTCATAGATTTCAAAGGGACTACAAATAAGGATGTAACAATAATAGGCACATTCTGGTGGACATATGAAAGAGGTGAGTTATAGAATGAGAAAAAGTTGGTTGAAGTGAACTGGTGCAGGGCGAAGAAACCCTGCTCTCGGGTCTAGTGAACAAAAATGAGGGAAAACTTCCGGGGTTAAGAGGTTATAGGTTGGAAACTTCAATAGAAAAGGTAGTGTAGTTTTATTAGTAGCTTAAAACAATCAATTGATTAGGAATATGATGGTTCGATTCAGAGGGTCTTAAGATCTTGTTATTGGTTCCTTGTTTTCACTATTTTTGACATTTTGGTATGTTTGTAATTTCAAATTGTGATTTTTTTGGGATTATGATGATTACTGCTTGTGCGTTTATGAATTTCAAGTTACTTATGTGGTTTTTTTATTTCTTAGTTGGTGATAAATACTAAATACCTTTAAATAACTGGATATACCTTATACACTCAGGGTTACAATAAGTGAGGTCTTATGTAGTGGAGAGACACTAGACACGGTATGCAGATTGCTTCATTAGTCTAATAATTTAAACCTCGCTCATCCTTTAATCCAATGTACTTCTAATGTTTCAAATCTTTCAAATTCCCTTCTGTTTTCTTTCCGGGCCATCTCTTTATTTGTCAGCTTTCCTGATCAAAGTCACAAAATAATGGCTAGGATTGGTGTAAATGCCTTTCAGACAATGAAAGATGTCTCGTCGTAAGGATTTAGTTCACCACTGGTATTTAACGGACAAATAGAGTTACCATTCTCCTTTATTAAAGTGTGTCTGCTGGTCGGGGTTGCCAAGAAGATTATTCTGAATCTAAAGTACAGAGATTTATGCATAACTGTTTACTTCTACATCAAAGAATTCGGTTTGGATTTAGCATAATCCGATCTGAATGTGCTCATGTCACCGACAATCTGATATATTTTTCTTTATTTGATTCTACTGCATTGTGGGTAGGGAGGGAAATAGTGACTCCCACTCTATTATCAGCGGATTTGATATATTATTGTATGTTCTTATGATAGACAGGGGCGATGAGAGGTAGAGCAAGACTTAGTTTGCCAATCTTTTTGGCTTGTGGTCAACTTTGTGTGGCTAATGCCTTACTTTTTTGTATGTACATTCACATACATTTAAATATTTAATTGCTAGAATAGGTAAAAAGTCCTTTCTGGGCTCTTGAGGCGATGGACCGGTTTGGTGATACCGTGTTTGGAGCGAGTGGTCATTTGAGGAGAGTGTGTTGGAGGGACCAATGGAGCAGCCGCGGCCGAGGGATTGCAGCCCGTGGGTCGGTGGCGGCTATGGGGGTCGGGGACCCAGGGCCACCAGATGAGGAAGGAGTGGCTGTAGTAGGAAGAGGTTGACGCGAGTAATGCGTCAGGAAGGGGGGGGGGGGAGGTACTTAGACGACGGTTTGGGTAGGAGGAGGAGAGAGATTATGACTTTGGTGCATGAGGTCTGTGGGAGGAAGGCGTTGATCGGAATCAGGAGACATGTACATCGACCCTGTGCGTTCGGAGGGACCTGTGCGGCAGTCATGGAGGCTGTACTTGAAGTGGGAACGATGAAACACGGCTGCCCTCGATGGCGCCACTGCTGTGCAGCGGTAGGAGAAGGGAGAACCGATCTGAATAGAGTGAACGGATCAGCGGCACGAGGATCCGGCTCGGATCTGGGAGCAACTGCGCCGAGGCAGGGCAGAGTCGACGCGACAGCAAAGGTCGCGTGTCGTCGACGTGTGAGGGAGGCAAGCAGCAGCCGCAGCTGCCCTCGGCTGCTGTTGGCTGAGATCTTCGGCTGCTTGTGGCTGCGATCTGCGGCTCCTTGGCCGCTTCTGGTGGCTGGGATCTGCGATGCTCACGGCTGTGATCCGCGGTTGCCGGAGGCTGTCCTTGGGGCAGTGAGACGGCGAGGGCTGTTCCTGTTCACACAGACCCGAGAGAGAAAGGGAAAGAGGGCTGGGGTTGCTCAATCAACGGAGATGGCCGCGCGATCGGCTGTGGTGGCGTGAGGCCGGGAAGGAGAGAGACGACGGAGCTAACACCTTAGCTCTGATACCATGCTAGAATAGGTGAAAGAGTCCCTGTCTAGCCTCGTAGTGTATTCATCAATATATAGAGTATTTACATGACTAAATTACAGTCTAGTCCTATTAATAATAATCGGCCTACTTCATGATCCGTGTCTGGAGGTAGTTGAGCTGGTCTTTGTGGTGGGTCAAGTGAACTACTGATTTTCTGGAACTCATCCTCCATTACTCTTTCCCAGGTGATCTCAGAAGGTGGACTGACCTAATTTTTCTTGAAGACCAGGTCTAATTTTGAGCCCCATTTTTGGAGCTAATTTTTGTTTAGCTTCGTAGTCCAGGTTAGAGCTGATCTGTAGAATCGGGACAACCTTATTATAGAAGAAGTCACCATAAGGAAAGATCTATCATCATCGACCACTGTTGTCAGGCTTCCACTAGCAAGTAGAAATCATTTTCAAGCAAGTGATCGGCCTTATTTTACTTGGATACGACTATAGAGCTTAATTTGTCTGTGGTAACTATTGACAATTGATGTGGTAGTGGTAGTTTGCTCAAATTTTTTGTAACCAAGTGGTTTTATATCATACGAGTATTTGACAAGAGTAGTATTTTCTCTAATTGCTGTATGTTCTTATGTTGACCTTGTTTTAGAAACCTGGTTTTGACAAAGACATGTAAATGTACATAGTGCCGCATCTTATTGATGCTAAACCCCCACTTCCCTAATGACAGAACGTGTCTATAAATGTCGCTGTTACTCTACAGTCCACACAACATTATTTTTATGAATTACATACAAGGATCTCTGTGCCACAATGTTGCATGTTATCGAACTTCAGTTCTTTGATGGATGAACAAATCTGTGACGACCCTTAATAGCAGGTTTCATTTTTTACTGACATGCTTATCCCCTTGCCAGATCCATAACGTAGGATATTCACATAGATATATACATCTGTAGCTGGGCCCAGCCACTGAACTTAGTGTTTTCAGTTGTATGATATCATGAAACCCAGCATCCACTGTAAAGTATTTTTCAGTTTTCTTACCTGGATCTACCATCATTTTTTTCCGTGGAGTATACTTTCTCTCAAATGCTATTCTCTTTTAGTTTTGACACCCTCGTTGGTTGACAGAGTCCGAATGGTGTTTGGAATATATATGGTGGCAAGCTTGCGTGGGGACCTGAAGCAATTGTTTGTGATGACCCGAATTTCCAGGGCCGTGGTAATCCATCAAGTGGTACGGGCTTAGACCTAGTCATACTTTTGGCGTTATTCATTCTTAATCTCACTTTCTTGCATTGCAGTAGAAAGTTGAATTCATTTGAAAAAGAGCTGTCCAATCCTTACACTTCATTGTATGTCTCAAGAGTTTTGGTGTCCTGATAAGAAAATGGTTATCTTGATGGTACTTGGTAACACAATTCTGTTGAGTTGCATCAACGTGGGCACATGATATCTTTCTCATGCAGGAGATGACATACTAATTTTCACAATCACAGAATTATGGAAGTTATCAGAGGACTTTGCATCACACAGGCCTTGTACGGCCACAAGCTCTTTTTTGTGATTTAAATTGATTTCACTGTCTTAATATTACTTCTTCTCCAAAACGCAAAACTTCTGATTTTCTAAAAACTCTCATGTATTGCAGAGGTTCTTAGAAAAAGAATTGTGAAACAAAGTTTAGGAAGACATGACTAAAGCAATTCTGAGCAATTAACAAACTACAAATTGTATCTAGGTCATCTTATAATACATTTTATAGACTTATTTTTGCTATTTTTCTCAAGTTTCCGGTGAAAGTTTCTTGGATGTCTGTGCATTTTAAAGAGTTTGGAAAAAATCAAATAAGACAAATTAAACCACTTAATGGTTGACACAAGGTTTCACGATGACTTAATAATGGTTGGTTAAGCTCTCTCTCAATTCATGAGATTGTTTTTATCTGAGTGGCTATTCTACACATGGGAAAGTGTAGGGCTGACCTTGGTTATACTTAAATTTTTAAGATTAATATAAACGTCCGAGTTTCCTTGAACAATAATTCTTCCAGGGAAGGATGATTTTTTTTTTTTTTTTTTTTTTTTCAATTTGTGCAACCAGATATTTTGTGTTTTGTTATTTGGGCTTAGGCTTAAGATTTTTTTTCATGTGCAGGTGATATATTTCATGCAGCACCAAATATTGATCATTCCCAGGATTTCGTGCAACGGGATATAAAGGAGTGGTTAAATTGGTTACGGAATGATATTGGATTCGATGGGTGGCGAATCGACTTCGCAAGGTGAGATTAGTATTCTCCCTTGAAATACTACATAACTTTGACTAGTCACTTTCAACTCCTCTGTGGCTTGTACCTTTTCCGATAAGAATTTTTTGATTTTAACGCACTAAAGATTTATGTTCCGTCTACTGCTGTAAATAAATTGAAAATGTAACTGGAAATCTTGAAAAGGATGTTATGTTAGAGTGATGTAGATCATGACAGCTGATTTCAATCAGAAACATGTGAATTCGAAGTGTGGTATGCATTATAAAGCGAACCTTATGTTACCAGTTACAATTAAACTTAAATGCTTTTGTCCAATGTCTCAGATCAACAAGTTATAAGGTAGTAATCCTCTTGAGTAGTTAGTTATGCCTCTCCTTCCTCCTACCACCAAGTACACATTGTTGCTAGCACATAATAACTTAGCCCTTGTGTTCTTACTTATACAGGTGTAGGACATCATATTTATCGGAGTCAAATCCTTTAGGTTTAAGCTTAAGCTTTCCCACCCAGCATTATTGATCAAATATCTCTTTCTTTGTTAATGACCAATGATCACCATTCTGTATTTATAAATGCAGATGGATTTTCACTACTCACTACATATGATGTGTGAATTTTAGGTTCTAGTGTAGATCTATTAATGACATTATTTGCTTGCAATGTCATAACTGGCATACCAATACGTTCATGTTATATTCTAATAATGCATTTGTAGTTCCAACTTGTAAAGAAGTTTTATTTGCATCAAGGATTAAGTGATTACATCATTTTCTGCTCATATAATATACTCTTCAAAGTGACTCCGTCTGTCCCAAATTAAGTGTCTCACTTTCCTTTAGGGCTGTCCCAAAATAAGTCGCTCACTTTCTAAAAGTTAATACCTTTCCCTTAACTTCTCTTGATGCCCTTTTCAGATGTTACTTTTTTACTTCCTAAGAAAGGCTTCAGATAACACAAAGGTCATTTTAGTAAAACTATCAAGTCAAAAGCACCTCCTTAAACCCCGTGCAAAGTCAAAGTAAGACACTTATTTTCGGACAGAGGGAGTAGTAAAAATTTTAGTACTTGAATCAAACATTTAGGCAAACCCCTTGGGATATGCTTGAAATAACGCATTTTTGAAACAAAATCCTAGCAAAATCCTAACCTCACACAATCCTTTCAGTTGTTTGAATTTGATGGATTTTGTGCAGAACCAAACAAACCAAGTAAATAAAGGATTTATTTTGTTTCCCTTTCCTTTTCTTACACAATTCTTTTTTTCGTTTCCCAACCGGTTCCGGGGCTTCGCCCCGTAATCCGGTCTTGACCGGTCACAGGCCTGGTGTGGCAGGTGAGTCTTCCAAGTGGGATTTTTCTGCATAAACAAGGTTTCGAACTCGAGACCTGCTTAAGCGGAACCAAGCTGCTTACCACTTGGACCAAATACCATTGTTTTTTCCTACACAATTCTACAGTACCACACTGCCGCCATTAAAATACAAGGATACCTCTGCACGATCAATCTACAACATATTACCGTTAAGGGTCACAACAAAATGAAAAGAAGATTAAAATTAGTAAGGAACAACCCAACCCAATTGAAGTTAAGCGTTTCCTTTCAGGAAATAGAAGAAACACGGATCAGTCTGCTTAAAGATCCTTTTTTCTAGATCATCAGTTCAGCATCAAAGTCAACCTAAACAGAACCAATTTCTTGAGGAACAGAAGACACATAAATTTAAGTAAATTCACTTCAGAGCTGTATGAGAAAAGAAGCAGAACCCTTTTTCAGCCACTTTATGGAAGGTAAGATCTAGAACATCAAACATTACAACCAACTCCGGCACAATCACCAGGACAGGGCTACATGGGTGGAGTTGGTCCGAGACAAGACAGTGATGCCATGTTTGTGGAGGTCTATTGAAGATGCAAAATAGTCTTTCAGATTGGTATCATTTGTGCTCATTAAAGTACACAGATTTGGCACATTTTCTCAAGCCAAAAATAGACCTTTAGAATCTGTGCGCTTTGTGGATATCTATTTTTTTTATGAACCTTTAATTTAGAGGATTTCTTCAGGACTGATGCTTCTATCGTCCTCTATTTGATGATCCTTATCTTTTTTTGGATACCTTACTTTTCACCGTATGGTATTTATGTTATTGGTGTTTTGGGATATTTTTGTAAGTTAGCTGGGTTATGGCCTTATGAGCATTTACTATACAGGGGGCTAAACCAGATTGGACTAGCGCAATCGTGGATGCAAATTATGCGTTATGTGAAACTAAGTTTGTGAATGCTTAATTGTTGTAAGATCAATGTCAAGTCAAGTCATGGTCATCATGATCACGTAAAATAAGTTAATGCTTCACCGAAATTTCATGATGGGACTGATTTTACATGAATGCAGTGAGTGTTAAAAATAAAATTTCCAGGTTGTGGGGTACTTAGATTACATTAAGGGAACCATGAAGTACAAGTTACTCAATGTACACTTTGGCATCTATGTTTACTTGTGTAGTAGAAATGAATTGAAACAAATGCTCCAATCATTTAGAAAAATAGGAAGTTCCTTACTTTGTTTATCATTTTATCTAAAAAGTCTAAAAAAAAAAATCTTTTACAGTATATCTTACACTGTTATCGTTTCTAAAATCATGAAATTTTGAAATTTATGAATTGGTTACAAATTTCATCATATTACCTTTACACCATAGGAGCTTCTTCATTGCAGAACAAAAGAAACTATACAACTTGTGCACAATTGCACTTTCACCCGAATTTTCATGAAAAGAATATCGTAAATAATAAAGCAGTCAAACTTATTTAAAAAAAAAGTGAAAACAAACAGACAACAGGTGCATTGATTTTCAAAAATTTATTAGATTAATTACTTTTTAACAAAAATATTAATAGCCTAGGAAAAAACCAATTCTACCTTTAAAGTAAACAGAAAACCCACAAACATGTAAGTATTCATTTAATATGGCTGTAATACCTGTTGAAGATGTTGACTATAAGAAAATATTTGAATCACTTGATCGAAGTATTTCCTTTTCCAAATGAAGAAGGTACGGAGAGAATAGGTTTAGATACTGGAAGAACACCCTGGAACTTATCAAATTTCATTTTTTATGTCTCTAAAGATATTGACGATGATATTCTTGTAAAAAGAAGTCTATAGCAATCATGGTTTTGAATATGAGCCTCTCTGTATTGTATTGGTAGCGATAGGTATGGGATTTTTCTCTTCCAATACCCTTATTCTTGATACTGCTACTAGAATGTTTATATCAAGCATATTGATCCATACTTCCCATGCATTCTGTTATGGTTTCAAATCCCTGAGTATCGCCTAACACGTCTGGTAGATGCGCATACCTATAAACTAATACCCAGTTATTAAAATTTTGGCTATAGAGATCAAGTTCATCTGGGCTACTTTTGATCTGGAAACTATTAGAAGCAGTCAAGATGTACTGTTATATGCTGGTGACATGCTCATTTATCAATTCTGGGTTTTGCTAATACTGAAATTCACTCTACCAGTTTCCAGTAATCCTGATATGGTAACATCACGATTCTGCCTGTTATTACTTCCACAATTAAGACCGATGGAGACTTAAAAGATGAAATGTAGGGGAATTTTGATCCTACACTTATACACATGCCATCTACTTCTATGCTTAATGGTGAAATAAATAACCGGGATTGAAATTTTGTGAAATGTAACTGAATTATCAAGTTCATCAACTAATCATAGCTGTTTTGACTCTCAATTTGACAACATGAACAGAGGGTTTTCCGGTGGGTTCATGAAAGAGTATATTGAAGCTTCACATCCAGCCTTTTCAATTGGAGAATATTGGGACAGTTTGGCTTATGAGGGTGGAAATTTGTGTTACAACCAAGGTAACCACTTATTTAAAATTTATAAAGCTTTGAACTATATCTCTTGCTTGAATGATTAGATGATTAGAGAGGAACATGAAATCTCAGATCGGTTTCAACCACATTGGTCGACTTGTCTTAGTTCATTGGCAAAAGGCCCGTTTCCTCATGTATTGTTTGTTCCCCGACTTTTGATGATATCTCTGCGAGTGCTTTTCATGTTGGTATGGGATAGAACAATATAAGAATCACTTTCGACCCGAACCTGTTCTGTTTAGGTTTTTGTGCAAGGATTATTAAGTTTTTACATTGAAGGATGCAAGTCAGGCAACTTATCTCAATTATTCCTTCAAGACTGTGAGCTATTGGATCAAGTACTTTCCATGAACCTAGGTTAGAAGGGAAGAGGGGGGTAGGCTGTAGGTCCAAATTTGATATTTACAAGTTCATCTTAAAAGTTGAAAGAAATAATGCTGAAACACACTAGCTTTAAAATATTACTATTTTGTGAAATTTACAAGCCCAGGTGATGTCTAGCTTGATTGGCAGGCAACTGTTTTGTTGCTGTTACTGTAATGTTTGCTTTTATCAGCACCAACTGAATAAAGCTACTTGGCCAGTAAAGTCAACCAGTAGTGGGGAGTTTCATATACTTTACAATGTCGATGCGCAAGATTCACCCTCGTCCTCATTCTCTCTCGTATTTTGCTATTCCATAAAGATTACGAATAGACCATCCATGGCAAAATTTAGCTTCACCAAAGTTACATATTTTCAGGACTCACAACGTTCAGGCTTCAATTACTTGAACGTGTAACTGAGTTAACTAATTAAGAGATCACATTTTTCTATTCCAACTAGAATTTCCTTGACAGAAAATCCCCTCGCAGTTTCGCCTCGCTGGCACTTAGATACATGCAGCATTGGTTTTTGAAGTATGAAAAAGCTAAAATGCCATTCGCTTATCTAACGGAAGTTAACGGTGTTAGTCAATTTGACCTAAGTGTTGTGTACATACTGCAGATACGATAAGTGGTAAAACCAATACTGCATGTAGCTAAGTGTCAGCAAGGCGAAACTGCGATGGGGTTTTCTGTCAAAAGTTCTTTCAACTAATGTAACTTGTAGTTAGGTAGTTAAAATATCACCCGACATTTAGTGTTTTCGCACTTCAATCACGAGTCGGAGCTTCTGGAAGAACTAGGGTCCTGTCATTATCATTATCACTTGGTTAACTGACCAAGAAACACTCATATAGTGTTTTTCAACATTCAGAATTGTTTCAAATTGTAATTGCTCCGAATGGTCGAGTGGATCTGTTTGTCTTCTTTAAGCCTTGTATAAAGACAAAACCTATTTCAGAAGGAGAACACGTTTAACATCTCAAGACATTGGTTGGTGGCCTTGCATTTCATACTTTGGGTAAATTACATTAACCTCCCTGAGATTTTATGTACATACAAATTCAACCCCAGCGTTTTATAAATAACCAAACCCTTACTGTTTAAGTGTCTAACACTGTTAGGGAAAACCATTAAAATGACTCTTACATACGATATTGCAACTTGATATAGTTAACTCCTTGAATGACCAATTAACCATATAAACAATTTGCTCTACCATTATGCGTACAATTACTTTTTAAGTTTTGAATAAAAGAAAATAGATTGATTGCATTACTTTTTTGTTTGTTCTGAAATCTGATTTTGATGTCAAAACATAAAGTTGCTATTCGGTGACAAATATGACATATTCATGAAAAAAATAATAGACTACTAGTAATTCCGTAAAAAAATTGAAATTATTTCTATAGTCTACATTAATTATTTCTACAGATCATTTGCAAATATGATAATAAGAAAAAAATGTAATTTCGGGTGAAAGAATAATTAACTTACCAAAAAATGGAATCTGTACGTAATGCACAGTTTTGTGGTTCGATTAGAATCCTTTACTCAAATTTATGAACGGTCATGTTTTGTCTCGTAACTTTCGTTCATCGTCCACGTCCTCCCTTCTACAAATATATCTAGTTAAGAGCTAATGTAAGGTAAATCGAGCCATATATTTTTTGTTGTGTGGAAACTAACGAGGTTAATGATGCGAAGTTATTAAGGAGGGGAGTGTTGTACCCTTATGTTTTTTTGTTACTGGTGGGTGGTTGGCTACTTTAATATTTTAATCTATAGCATTACCTGTTCACTTGTTATCTAATGAATTTCTTCACTTCTGATGCTATTCTGCCCAGACGCTCATCGACAACGGATAGTTAACTGGATCAATGCCACTGGTGGCACTTCTTCAGCATTCGATGTTACAACGAAGGTACCCGCAAAACTATGTCTTTTCAATAAAGGTGTTTTCTTAAATGTAGAGTAAGAGTGTGTACTTACAAAATAAGAAGGATATTTATTTACTTGTATCTTCATCACTCTATGTTGTAAAGACAGTTAGGGCAAATAGGAACCGTAGATACAAGTAGCGGAATAATAACCTTCTGAATCCAGTCACAATCTACTCGTGTAGAATTGCTTTACTGGATAAGTTGAAGAAACATTTGAGTACGTTCAGGTGTAGTTTGCTTTGGTAATAGGGGAAACAGTATTCAGGACAGGGCCAGACTCTTAAAAAGCAGTTAATGCAATGGCAGGTCGAATGGTTGAGTCTTCTGAGGTAAAGATGAGGTGTCAGGATATAAACACTGTTTTGTTGGTATTGTCTCGTGTTTTCTTTACAACAAGGTATATTTTTGTTTTTATTTAGATTCAGGAGAGGCTCCTCATTCATATGCTGACACGGCAAAGATCTTCATTCGGACTGCTAATTGATTTTCTAAATCTTTTCTGAGCAATATGTCTCACGGTGGTCCAAGATCACATGTCCCTTGTAGTCCTCGTAATAAACAAAGACCCTTACTTTCAACTATATCAATGCTCGAAATTGGTGTACTGTGTACCCCAAGGTATTTAAACATGAATCGGGCCGTTATACGGTCAATTTCTTGAACAGGCATAATACAATGTAGTTTATTGGACCCCACAAGCTTCTCAGATATCAGTAGAGCTGCTTTGAGACCTTAGCATTAGAGATTTTCGGGAACTCTCAATTTCCAGATAACAATACGGAGTAACTTTTTTGCAGAGACGATTGACAATGCTCGGTTGCACGTTCCAGTAGTATCTGAAATGTTTTACATTATGGGCTTGCTGTACAAGGATACAGTCATACTAGACTTGAGGTGTATACAAGTGCTGGCTGGTCCCCTTGGAAGCATGGTTTATTTGACGTTCTTGTGTATCAAGGCGTTTGTTTATAGTAGCACAATAGGTTGAAAACATGGCCTTCTCTGGGGTCACAACTGCTTACCACTTTGCCCCAACACCTTAGGTGACCCAGTTTTACAAGAATGGGTGAAGCATAGTGATGTCGATTGTCATTTTACTTGTAGGTCTTAGGAAATGTTGTTTCCACTACTTGGTCTTCACTCTGTATTTCAATTTGCTGTTTTCGACCTGCTCATTTGTTGACCAAGCCCTTGGGGTAACTTAATTAACCACTGTCACAAGCTTGGCGCTGAACTGCATGACTATTTGTATAGGGACTAATACGTAATCTATATTTAAAATGTTTATATAAATTCAGAAAGCTAATTAATCTTTCTTTAGGGTTAAAAAACTTCAAAATTCTGAAAAGCTTCTATCAAACTCGTCACAAATTGGTTGTTCTGCATGATAGACTACGTGCTTTGATTGTAGTATAACGTAATTCTTCATGTAGGACAGATTGTGATAAGTTTGATGGTTATTGAATAACACTAAGTTCCTTGACTATAAGAAATCCTGTATTTCCGTAATCTGCACAGTTACATTTCTAATATTTATCAGTTTCTTTTCAGGGTATTCTACATTCTGCTTTGCATGGTCAGTATTGGAGGTTGATTGATCCTCAGGGGAAACCAACCGGAGTGATGGGTTGGTGGCCTTCTCGTGCTGTAACATTTTTGGAAAACCATGATACAGGATCAACGCAGGTACACAAACGTTCTCTCTTGAAGAGACACAAAAAAAGCAAAAATGAGGAGATCGATATGGTGTGTTCCGGGAGAATAAAACTTTCAGTTACTTGTGCAGTTGATTTCGTTTTGTTGTCTTACACATTCCTTTTTCTACATGTATCTTAACGGATACGTAGTTACAGGAGTACGGTAGTTATGAACTTAAGCAACATATATGAAGGTTTAACAAAAGTAATCCATGCGTTTGGTTGTTTTTCAGGGTCATTGGCCATTTCCAAGAGATAAGCTTGTGCAAGGATATGCATATATTTTAACCCATCCGGGAACGGTAATACCTTAACCTTATTGTGAAATCCACTTGGGTTTTTTATCTTAAAAAATGGAAAGCATGATATAGGAACTTCTTCCGCTACGGGGTACTTTGGATAATTGGTTTATTGGTTATAGCTATAAACCAATAATTGGTTTATTGCTAATAAATCAATAATCTATTGCCCAAATACCCTCAGCAATAATTTCATGGGTTAATTTTGTCGTGATTTTCATCATGGATGATTCTTTCTTTTTGGGGTCTTGGAGTAAATCCAGGGTCGCTTTTGTCACAGGTCGATTAACTATATTGAAATTTCCTGGTTTATATGAAATCTGTGGGGAAACTGGTCTTGCTAACTATTTTTTTTTTTTCCTTTTCTTGCCACAGCCTGTAATTTTCTATGATCATTTCTACGATTTTGGTATACGGGAAATCATTGTTGAGCTCATTGAGGCCCGCAGACGAGCTGGTATCCACTGTCGCAGCCCCATCAAGATATACCATGCAAACAACGATGGTTATGTTGCGCAGGTTGATGATACCTTAGTGATGAAGATCGGACATTTCGACTGGAACCCCTCCAAAGAAATTCGTCTGGATGGAAGCTGGCAAAAGTTTGTTGATAAAGGTGCAGATTATCAGTTATGGCTGCGACAATAGGCACCATAAAAATAGTTCTCAATCCTTCGTGGCTGCAACAATATAACTAGAAATAAGGGGACATGATCTTTTGAGCAAAGCTCTCTCTTGCAACACAAAATCGGGGAATTTTGCTTCCCTTTTGTAATAAGTGATATATTTGTGAATATAAAACAGTGAAAGAGTAAAATAAAGTTGTAAGTGCGATATAAAAAGATAGAGAAGATAAAGCATTTATTTATTAATATATAGATGTCAATTGATTTACTAGTATGAATAAAATTATTTCGTTTCCTGGTAGTGTGTATAAGATTTGCTAAAGAATGATGCAGGGTTGAGGAAAAGAAAGTGCATTTCCCCAGCCAAAACAATTTTGAGGCTAGTTGTGAAATGGGTTCAAACGTAATCTGTTATCGGTGTACTTCTGGGTGGTCATTGTATCAAATTCAACTTTCAGTTTGGTTCACTGCTGTTGACATGCAATACCCAAAATGAGCATTACGCCCTGTTTTATCAGTGCACTCCTGAATCGCATTGCATCAAATTCGACTCTCAAGTTGTTGGTTGCTTGTGTCATGAGAGGGTTAAATGCAAGGGTAAAACGATCTTTTGAGACCATTGCCACGACGCGAAGTTAGATGATGAATCTGTTAGGCAGTTACAGCCATAAGAAGAATGGCCGTTGTTATACCCAAAATGATCTTTTGGGTATTGCGTACCAATAACAGAAATTACCTCTCTTTCCCATCTTCTCCATCTCTTTCTCTCTTACCTTCCGCCATGGTTACGGATTTGATCTCAGAATTCAATTCATAACATTTGGTATCAGAGCCCTTCTCCGCTATGTTACAACGGCACGAATGGTATGAGCAAAAGCCATGGCTGAAGCAAGCATATTAACACAGTGGGAAGAAGAATTTTGCAAGCTTACGCAGGGTCATGACATGTTACAGAAACACTGCAAAACGTGGATGACAAGATCGAAGTAATGAGCCTGCAATCGGACAATTTGAATTAAAATTAATTCTTTAGTTTCCTAAAATCGTTTTGGAGATTTCTGACTCATTAGCAACCGTGTGCTTAATTATCTAAAAATAAATTACTTAGGGCTTTCGTTTGCATATCACTTAGGACATGCGCATTATCTGCTTGTGACTCGAACTTGTTTGTAATCAGTAATTTGTGTGTATATTGTAGGGCTTGAGTTCGACGAACCGGTAGATCAGAACGTCGTTTACGAGTAGTGGATTAGCTAGCACTTTTAGCTCTCACGGTAAACATCCATGCTTAGTTTAGTATGCCTTATTCATTTTTTCGCGTGAGTTCCTGCTTAATTTTCGTGCCAAGTTCTTTCATGTGATTTACCTGTTTGCTTAGAAATAATTGTCGTACTTCTGAAATTATCAAACATGTTCCACTTGATTTAAATCCGCACTTTACTACTCGTCGTCAAATTGGCAAGCTTATTTTTCAAATGTCACACTAAATCGAAATTATTTAATAACGTATAGTGAAAAATCGCATGTACCGGAATCAGTAGACTTTTACTATGTTGACTCCGGCCACTGTTTAGCTAGTTCCCCTTGACTACTCACTGTGGTCTTGGACTTTGATCTACTATTATGTTGGCTCCGGCCGCGAACAACATTTAGCTTGTTCCCTTGACTACTTGTTGGAGTCTTGGCCTTATGGTTGGCTCCGGCTGGAAACACCAATTGTCTAGTTTCCATAGACTACTTGTTGGAGTCTTGGACCCGTTTCACGCCTTAAGATTGTGGGTCAGAAGAGTTAGCGACTATGTGAATCCTAACTCCTTTCGCCGTAGGCTGGAGACATCATCTAGCACAACTCTTCTGACCTACAAACTTAAGGAGTGTTGACTCTTAAGGTCTAGTTGGCTATTAGTATGTGGACTAGAGGGACAAAAACCGATCCACAATGCTTGGCAGAGAGGTTGGGTTTTCAACACCCCCTATAAAAGCCAATATCATATGTTACTATTTACCTTGGTCTCCCCTGGTCACCTGACTTAATAATATGAATTGTTTCATTCCACGTTTGGATTTATGAATATCTCACTAAATGTATCGGCTACTCTAGTCACTTAGTAATTAACCAGAGAGGCATGTTTTGTTGTAAGATACATTTTGCTAGACTTGGTGTCCAGTTCAGTACCAATCACGAATGTTGTTAGCTTTTATCGTAATGAATCAGTAGTTGGATGTTTCTTTTCACTTTTTTGTTGCTATCACTCCTTGTACGAAAGGATAAAATCCTCTGTACCGAGGGCACCTCCCTATCTCCGGGCCCTCTGAAAATCGAGGGTGTTATATGATGTACGAGGATTTAGGGGATGAGCTGAAGGGAGGCGAATCCCTGGACCAGTTCGATTGCATGTCTGCTATACCGATTAAAATTTTGTTCGTTTATCAACAAGAACGCCATAACCCTACTAGGCAGAATTAGGGTTCATACCTGCGTCCTAGCTAGTTAATGTAGGTCTGAATCACTCCGGATCTTCTCCCGTATTCCTGAAGTTCCTCTTGGATGCAACTGTGGGCTTGCTGCTTCCAGAATCCTTCTTGTCCTCCAGACGAATTGCTCTCACTCTCGAAAACCTAGATTTCAGTGTGTATCTGAAGCATAAGAATTCTGAAGACTAAGGACACTTATATAGGCTACGGGAGGGACCTGGAGGAGAAAATACGAATCAGGCTCCTAACTTTATTAGGACTTCGGGTTCCACCCGAACCTAGCCCGAATAAAGTTAATAACAGTTAGTACCACTAAATAACTGTTATTGCACTCCTGTCCATATTCTCAAAAAATAATATTTCGAGCTCCTGTTATTAAATACTTATTATCTCCCCATGTTAAGATTACAGATATCTGTCAATTAAATTAATTACTGACTAATTCATTTAATCGACCTCTTCCTCATTCCTTGATCCTTACCACTTAACTTATTTGATATGTCCAGTTTACCAAGCAATCTACATGCAGGGTTTGACATAATCAAAAGTTATAAGATTCATCAAGGGGATATCATCAATCACATAACCGGGACATGGATTCCTTCGATATATCAATTTACACCATGGACTCAATAGTATCACCCAACTCATCAAGGTTATTGGCTCCATAAGAATCTCACTCACTTGAGTTGTCAAAGCAATAACTACTAAATACATGTGCACATTGACTATCTAAGAATTAAGAGAATAAGTAACCATAATAACCATGAGACATAGTTGTCTTGTTATGTCATTACAAAGACAATGATCTCAACTTGGTCCTGTTCAATATACACAAAGTATACTAGCACATTGAGTTGAAACTATAGTATGAACTATACTGTTTTCTGTAGCCAAGACAGACCTACTAAAACAATGTGCTACAATCTTTTCGATGGTTTTCCTAATTCCATCTTGATTGTGAAGTCACAATTTTCATCCCACAAGAACCGAAGATAAGATCTTCAGTGTGTAAGCTGGACTCTACACACCAGATCTTCTACTATGTGGAACAATAGACAACTATGCACAATAATAATATAATGCAAAAACATTGCCCAAAACATTCTCATAAATATCAAATTCATATAATTCGATACAAAAAGCATGGATTTTAGTATTCAATCCAACATGAGCTCCGGTCGAAAAAGGCTATGAGCGCTAATCACTGGACCAGACTAGAACCGTGCTAATCAGACGAGCATTATTTGATTATAATCCCTTCACTCAAGGCACCACCAGTGCTTAAGCTGGAGTCCTTCCCGAGCCACCTTCCGTATGCGTAGAGATAATGAAACTATGCTCGTAATTGGTTCCCCTATTTATGTTAGTATCAAGAGGAATAACTGATGAGGTGCTGCGGGAACACAAGGAAACGTTCGGCTGAACGCTTGCTCGCATGCGTAAGAAGTATGAAGTATCAGTCCCTCATACTGCATGCACAAAATTTGTATGGAATAAGGCACAAGGCCAGTAGTTCAAGCCCAACGAAGGCTGAACCCAAAATGAAGGACGTGGTGCGAAATGAAGTCACAAAGTGGTTGGAGACGGGAATTATCTATCTGATAACCAGTAATCAGAGTTATATTCTACATTGATTATTTAACGATTTGTGTAATTTCCAAGATGTTTTGATGATATATTTTCCGTATTATTGAATTATTTGTTAAGTTGAGCTTTATGTTCAATATTGTATAGTTCATGACGTTTTTCGCAATGAATTGAGCGTTTTGAACGTTAAATATGATCCCAGTATGTTTAGTGTTGTGTATCTCATGCATCGGAGGCTCGAAGAGTTAATTTGGAGAGAAACACGAGCTTCGGAAGAAAATGACAGCTCGGGGAGAGTTTGAGGAAGAAGAGAGGCAATGAGAGGACAAGAACTGAAAATATGGCTACATAAATGAGCTCCCACGAGCACGAGACAAAACAACAAAGTGCAGGATGCAGATGAGCTTGCACGAGCAGCCACCGAGCTTGCACAAGCACAACAAACTAGTACGAGCTCCCGTTGGGCTCGCATGAGCACACATTCAAGAAGGTTACTAAATTTTGTGGGATGTTGTGTAATTATGAAAAATCTTGGTCTACTGAGTTTTGGGAAGGATATAACACAGCCTTGCACCAGTTTATAAAGAGAGATACGCATAATAGAACGCAAAAGAGCTGGAGAATTACGGGGCAAAATTTCGGAGCCCAACCGAGCTAGGATCCATCGTCTGATTTTCCAAACTCTCGCATTCTCTCGCGTTTGATGTTTACTATGAATTCATTCATCGTATTCATTGCTATGAGTAACATAACACTCTAATAGGGTTTACGATCGAATTGTGATTTCATAAGATTATGATTTACGTCTATTTGATTTAATTGTGTGCGAAGTATCTTGTTATGAATGTTTTATGTTCGTTAATACTATCTAGACAATAAGAGACGTCTTATATCTAGAATTCAATCAACTACCGTCTATTAATCTCACACATGACTTTAAGCTTAAGAATATACGTTCACCATGGTACAAGATGTTTTTGAACATGTATATATTTGAAATAGTTTATTTACTATGCGCGTTTGCTGCATTTATTTTGAAATCGCGTTTGCTACATTATATACATCACTTACTACTACAAACACGGGAGACTGATATTTTTTTTCCGATTTATGTTCCATGTTAAATTTGTTTATTACATTCAAATACTGATAACATCTCAGAGCTTGTTTGGTATCTTTTTAAAACCAAGATAAACAGTGGAAAAAATGCTAAGAAAAAATTAAAAGCATAATAAAAATATGTCTGGCATCCATTTAAAAAAATTGTTTAAAACCAAAAACATAACAACATCGCCAAAATTTCGATGTTAATTTGCTTGAATATCATTTTTTTGGAAAGAAGCTTTATTTATTTAGTTAAGATGGGCTAAGTCTTGGCCCAATATTCATACAAGCTTTGTGGGCATGATATGGCCCAAACAGAAAAAGAAATACACTGCAAGACCATTTTAGCTAAGTGGTGGGCTAAGTTGTTCTGGATTTTACTACACCAGCCAACCCTAATAGCTATAAAATAACGGAGAGTGTTGTGTGCTTCAATTAGGGTTCTTTCTTTCTCAGAAAATCCGTTCGGCGCCTCCTTCTTCGAGAGTTTCCCAACTAATATCTGAGAGACAAACCCTCTGTTTCTGTCCATCTTCATCGCTGAATTCATGGCCAAAGCTTCTGCTACAGTAGAGTCTGCGGTGAAAGGAATAGGGAAAGCCATCCCCAAAACAAAGTCGCCGTTGTTGTTGTGTATAACAGCACCGCCACCGGATCTTCTATTGTCAACATCGATGGCCGCATCCACGTTCATTTTTTGTTCGCCAGGGATCGGAGCCGTCCAAGTCGATTGTGGAGGAGCACCTGGGGTACCTGCATGCACCAATCCCAAAATCAAGATAAGCAGAGTTTTTGAATTCAGATTGACTTGATAGTGCTAGATTTAAAACATGGATAGGGTTTTGAATCTCTATCTGAAGAATCCTTCTGTTTCTTTCAAGCCAGATATTCCATCAAATGTAACTGATAATGGATCTATTTTTAGGTGAAAGACCTAAAAAGAAATGGCGAAAACGTGTCTTGAAGGGGATATTATCATTTGTGATCTGCAGATCTAAAGAAACAGATTGAAGAATTTGCTAAGGGCTAGTTTGGGAATGCTGTGGCGGTGGTAGAAAGCTGCTGTGTGAAAACACAGTAGAAAGCTGCTGTGAGTTCTTGATAAAATGTTGTTTGGTAAATATTACGTAAAAGTTGCTGTGAAATATTGATATAGTAATTTTGTGTTTGGTATAACCAACTGTGAAGTTGTTGTGAGAGGGTAAAATGACAAAAATATATGACACGTGTCATTTCCAGAAAGATAACTATTGATATTTTAAAAAATTGTAAGGTCAAAATCGGTTATAGATAAATTAATCAAAAGCACTTTCTGGAAAAGCATCTCCCCCCTTGCTTCCTGAAAACTGCTGTTGGACAGCAGAAACTGTCCGGAAAAGCAGAAATTTTATTTTTACCAAACACACTAAAACTGCTTCTGCTGTCGGAAAGCAGCTGTGCTGGCAGCAGAAGCATTCCCAAACTCACCCTAAGTCCAGTTGCAGTTGAAGAAAAGATGGATGTGATTTTCATTAAAACAGTCACAAAAGCAGCGGGAAGAAGGTAAGCTAATCCCTCTTTTGCAAAGATTTTATTTTGTTGGAAGACAGTTGTTATAAAGTTTCCAGATAAATTTTTTTATTTTTTCCTGAGAACTCATCTTCCAAATAGAGTTCCAAATAGGATCAGTGTTGTTTTGTGAAGTAGACTGCACATACTGAAAAGAATCAGGGCAAATGATAGATAAAGCCACATAATAAGCAGATTTGACAGTGTAAATACCATCTTTTGTTTCTGACCATACAAAGTTATCTTGATTAAAAGGAGAACTAAGAGGAATCTGGATAATGGCCATAGCTTCTTCTTCAGAAAAATTATTGAAAATCAGATTTTGGTCCCAAGTGAAATCTGTTTTGATAAGATCAGAAACATAGGAATGATTTGGAAGTTTAGGATGACTAAAAGGTTTCCTACCAAGACCGATAGGAATCCATCTATGGTGGTAAATAAGAGTACGTTGACCGTTCCCAACGCCTTGTCTAACCCCTTTAAAGGTAATATTTCTAGCTGCAATCAGACTCTTCCAAATATAGGAGGAATTAGTAGTGTCTTCAGTAGAAATAAAGTCTGAAAACCGAAAATACTTACCTTTTAAAACTCTAGCAAGTAAAGAATTAGGGTTGTTAAGGATACGCCAAACCTGTTTTCCTAGAAGTCCAAAGTTAAAAGCATACATGTGGCGAAAACCCATACTACCCATAGATTTAGAATTACAAAGACTATCCCAAGATTTCCAATGAATTTTATTATTTTCCAAATCATTTCCCCACCAAAACCGTGCAAAAGCTGCTGTAATTCTTTTTGAAAAGTGATTGGAAGTAGATAACATACATGATGTAAGTGGGATAGCTTGAACAACCGATTTTATAAGAATTTCCTTTCCCGCGGGAGAAAGTAATTTTTCTTTGTAACCAGAAAGTTTATTCCAGATTTTTGTTTTTATGGGATAGAAACAATTTTTTTATTACGGCCAATCATAGTAGGTAACCCAAGATACTTATCGTGGTTGGTCGAAATAGGAATTTGAAGAATTTGGGTGATAGTATTTTGAACATTGTGTGGGACCCTTGGACCAAAAATAATTTTAGACTTATCATGATTAACTAATTGTCCAGAGGCGGCACAATATTGGAAAAGGATGGAACGAATAGTAATAGCATTTTGAAATGTTGCTTTTGAGAAAAAATTACTATCATCCGCGAAAAGAAGATGAGTAATGCAAGGGGAACCCATACCAGCTTTAACCCCATGAAGGATGTTGTTAGTGACAGCATGAGAAATTAAAGACGATAAACCTTCAGAGCAAATAACAAATAAGTACGGACTAAGAGGGTCACCCTGTCTAATTCCTCTAGTAGGTTGAAATCTAGTAGTTTGTTGACCATTAATAAGGATAACCGAGGTCACACAAGCCATTATCCTACTGATAAAGTTGTTAGGAAAACCCAGTTTGTGTAAAATTTGCTCTAAGTAAGACCACTCAATTCTGCTGTAAGCTTTAGCCATGTCTAATTTTAACGAAAAGGACCCAACCTTACTTTTTGGTTTGTTTATTGTATGCAGGGTCTCAAGAGCGATGACAGAGTTGTCAGAAATTTGGCGACCCGCAATAAACGCAGATTGGGAATGGTCAATAATATCAGGTTAATTTTTTTTTAAACGGTTGGCTAAAGTTTTTGAAATAATTTTGTAAGAAACATTACAAAGACTTATCGGCCTAAAGTCAGAGACTAAAAGTGGGTTTATGACTTTAGGTATTAAATCAATACAAGTCTCATTTAGTCTACTAATGTCACCACCATTATTTAAAAAATCAAGTCACATAGTAATAATATTTCCAATAATAGGCCAGTAGTGGTGATAAAAAAGTGCTGGTAGCGCGTCTGGTCCTGGTGCTTTGAGGGCACCAATGAAATTTAAAGCAGTAACAATTTCAATTTCTGAAAAAGGTTCAGAGAGTAAACCAGCCATGTCAGGGGTAATTTTAGGAGAGATACACTCTAATCTTTGGTAAGGAACAATGGGAATTGCTTTAAACATGTCCTTGTAGTAGTTGTTGAAACAATTTTTGATATCAACTATGTCTTTGAAGCAATTTCCATTCAAATCAGTTATAGAAGTAATAGTATTCTTTCTTTTACGCTAATTTGTAACTTTATGAAAAAATTGAGTGTTACGATCCCCCTCTCTAAGCCACTTAACTCTAGAGCGCTGTTTCCAATGAATTTCCTCATTAGACAAAATCTTTTGTAGCTTAGTAACAATTTCTTTTTTCTTGCAGACAACATCAAAGGACTGCCTACAAGTGGATAATCTAGACAATTTGCGAAGCAACAGATTCTTTTCTCTACGATCGGACATAAAGTTTATTTTTCCCCAATTACGAATGTAATTTGTTGTGTAATCTATTTTTTCAGCAAATTCATGTATATGAGTAGAAGTAGGTGTAGATGTAGGCCATACCTCGCTGATTAGGTCTGCACAATCGGTTTTACGAGTCCATTCCGCAGCAAAGTGAAAGCGACGATGAGTTGGATGCGCAGTTTGATGTGGCAGTGCTGTAATCAGGATCGGAAGATGGTCGGATCCCACCATTTTCAGAACCTCTACTGTATTAGATGGGTAAGCACGTTCCCATTGCTGGTTTGCTACAGCCCTGTCCAACCGTTTCTGGACGGAGAAGGGGTAAGTTCGGCCATTCCACCATGTAAATAGTTCCCCCTTATACCCTAAATCCCACAAAGCACAATCTGAAAGCGCGTCTGCAAACTGGTGGATTTGTGCCCAGTTGCGGTAGTTCCAACCCTTCTTCTCTGAGTTGGAGATTATATCGTTAAAATCACCGGCCACTAGCCAAGGGGCATCCCCCTGTGGCTTTAAACGCCTTAATAAATCCCACGCTAAGCAGCGATTTGCCGTAACCGGGTCACCATAGAAACCCGTAAAATAAAAACCATCTGATCCGGCCTTAGGAGGCCCGTACAAAGCAGTGAATGTGAAAGCGATTGCTGGATAATACTTGAACGCAAATGTCGCTATTCCAAATAAGAGACAGACCGTCCCCTAAACCCACTCGGGGGATGTGACAAGCTTTTTTGTAACCCAATTTAGAAAAAACTGAATCTGCACCCTGGACAAGCAACTTAGTTTCCATAAGAAATATCAAATCTGGTCGTTTATCCCTAATTAGGGAGTGTAGGCTATGGAACGTGGAGGTACTCCCTAACCCTATAACGTTCCAACATAATGTACTCATGGTTGTAGGCAGGGCTGGAGCGCGCCAGCCTCTGCCGAAGGGGGGAGAGAGAAACGTCTCGATCTCCCTTGAGCTTTTTTGCACTATCGTCCGAATCTGCTGAAAGATTACGCTTGCCACAAACACCACTAGAAGCCATAGGTTGGTCAGTACCACTGCCTTTTGACATAGTGACCAAATCAGTGTCATCATACTCGTCATCACCGTCGTTTACCGTGGAGTCTACCCTGGCCTGATTTAAGAGTTCCAGATCTGATTCCTTTTCCCGCTGTCTTAACATGAATTGTCCCTCGTCCGAGTCCGGATCAATATCCTCGTCACTTTCTTCGGCACTCCCCCCAGTGTACTCTGTATTGACGTTTGGAATTGGTTGTTCGGCCTGTGGGATATTACGATCCGTAGGAATAGCATGGGGACCAAAGATGGACTTAGGGTCAGAATTATATCCCAGCACGTAGTCCATCATAGCAGTAGAGGTCATCCAAGTCCCATCATTATGTGGAATTTTGTCAATTGGGGTATCCACTGTGGCCAACTTGTCGCACTCGCGCATTTTGTGGCCCATTCGGCCGCAGAAATTGCAAATACTTAGTAGCTTCTCATACTTCAATAAAACCCATTATGTGCGGTCCTCAAGAAGGTTCACGGAGCAAGCCCTTAGTAAGGGTTCTACAATTTTCACTAGCACTTTAACACGGATGCATTTTCCCACCAATATGCCTTGCGATAGAATCACCACTTCGGGAAAGCGTCCGAGAATTGACCCAATCACTTTTCCAGCCTTGTCATGTAGCAATCTGGAGAGAGATTCCAGATTTGAACCCATAGAAAAGCTTCATTGTAGCGACTTGCTCGCATATTTTTCAACGGGAACCACTTTTCCATGGCAATCATGGATACCCTATAGAACCAAGGTTGGGTATCCAAGATAGTCTGAACCTGATCTTCCCTTTCAAAGACAAACTGATAAATGTGATTTTCCAACGGAATAACACGAAAGCCAACTGGATCATCCCAGGCCTTTGACATGACATTCATAAGATTACCCAAGTTCACATTTTTTGTAGTAATGACCTTACCGAAGATACTCTTACGACATTCAGCCTGTCCGTCCTTCAAGGCTTCAGGCGGTAGAGTAACTCCCAATTTTTTCTTTGTAGTGAGGTTCATTGTGGCCAGCATTTTAGTGATATCATTAGAGAGGCAAGGATTTGTGGATTGTTTTGTAGTCATGGTGATGGAAACAGGCAAGAATTTTATGGAACAACGAGAATTGGTTTGATTGAGAAAGCCCAGAATGGCTAAACAGTCAGTGCTAAATGCACAAATAAACGAGAATTTTTTGTTTGCTCTAAGAGCAAATACATGTGGTGCTCTAATCAATACAACACATGATACGTCAGGAAGAAAGAGAATGAGTGGCAGACAAAAGAAAGTGAATTCCTACATGTTCCTGACGTGTCCTGTGATGTATTGATTAGAGCACCACGTCATATTTGCTCCTGGAGCAAGCAATAATTACTCCAAATAAACAGTGATAACCGACGTTAACCGCCGGAAACCGACATTAACTGCCAAAAATAATTTCTGGAAGATGACAACACTAGTAGTTACCAGAAGTTATCTCCTTGGGAAGGAGATAACTGACTCAAGATTAATTGACAAACTTGATGACGTGGATGAGAGAGGGCAGAGAAAAAAAATGCTTTGTCTATACACGATTTTTGAGAGATTTTGTTGTTGTTTTTTTGAGATGGATTTTGTTGTTATGTGATGAATGATCATGCATACTTTTTATTTGATGTTATACTTCCCATAAATAATATAATTTTGCTTGAATATCATTTTACGTACAATACCGACATATATATTTGATATATTATGCATTTTTCATCATAGTTGAAATGTCTTTAAACACCTATGGTATGAAAAAACACGACAAAAACACGTTTGTTCTTTTTAAATGTTTTTTTAACATGATTTTGTTATTAAACAGAAAAAAAAAACATCCCAAATAAGTTAAAAAAAAACACTTTATTTTTTAATCAAAGTTGACCGAAAACATGAATGCGCACTTAGTGCATGTTTGGCATTCATGTTTTTAATCAAAACAGGGTGTTTTTTTAAACTCATTTGGTATGTCTGTTTTTTTGCCTGTTTAAAAACAAAAACATGCTGAAAAATAGCTGTTTAAAAAAACAGCAAATGTGGTGTTTTTTTGGTGTTTTTTCATACTATTGGTGCTTAAAGACATTTCAATTATGATTAGATGCAAAAAATATTAAATATATGTCGGTATTGTACGTAAAAATGATTTTCAAGCAAATTAACATTGAAATTTAGTAATATTACTTAATGTGTTTTTGATTTTAAACACTGTTTTTTAACATATATCAAACAATTTTTTTATTCTGTTTTTAAACGTGTTTATTCAGCACGTTTTTTTTCCACTGTTTTTATTGTTTTTAAACGGATACCAAACAAGCTCTTAGTGTTTTTTGAGTTTCTTATATGATTCGAATATTAACGTTAGTTACGAGAGCGGACTAATAGTGCTTCACAAGAAAATAACGTTCAGAAGAAAAATTGAAATGAATCGAAAAACGGTTCGTAAAATTTGACAAACGGAGGAGACAAGACATAGAATTTCACGCATCACAGCAAGCGCGTGGGCATAAACCCATTCGGCAAACCAACTTTTCGGTCTTTGAATCTCCGCCGCCGAATTCTTTTAATATCTTCATCCGACGGTCATAACATTCGAAAATGCCAACACTCTAGACACATGCCACAATCAATCTGCACACAAGCCTCAGGTTCGGTGAACGTAGCTTCAGGCCCGGACCCGAGCCTATGCTCTTCCTCACAACAAGCTCGTTGCAATGGAGTAGTCTGTGTATTTCTGCAACCTTCTCTAGTTTTCTCTCTCGCCGTTTCAGAGAGAGAGAGAGAGAGAGAGAGAGCGAGAGAGAGAGAGAGAGTGAAGCATTTGGTCAATCACGGCGATTTCGGTTACAGTCTGATCTCCATTGAAGCTTCTCTGTAAGTACTCTCTCTCTCTCACTCTCTCTCTCTCTCTGGATCACACTGTGAGAACTCCGAAACCTCCATTTCCGTGTTTATCTCTTCACTTGATTTGCTCTCAAGTCTCAGTCTCGGCTCTTTCTATTTAGCTCACTTGTTCCGTACAATCTTCAATTCAGCTCGCGATTGTGCGAATTTGTGGCTAAATTTGGCCTTTGCACGTTGTTTTGTTCTGAGAAATTGTCTATTTTGTGTTGAATTACACTTGTAGGTGGTTTTAGTGGTGTGTTTGTCTCTTAGGGGTTCTCTGGTTGAATGATTGGGGCTTTTGCCCTAGGTATTTCCCAATGCATGTGTAATTTAGTCATGACTGGAGACTTCTGAGCTTAAGTGAGCGAATTTGGAATCTGTCGGCGGCGTTGTTCTTCTGTAAAAAGGGATTTTTGGTCTATCTTTGGTAACATAATGATTTAGCTTTCTTCTGCTTTTACTAAGTTTAGCCCCTTATTTTTTTGATGTTTGATTCAACTATCAACTTTGTAGGCAGATTGCTGTTGAGAGATATTCACAGTAACTTTCTGTTCCTAACAATAGACCAATTGTGTTTTGCAAATTACAGTTCCTAGTTTATATGAATTGCATGTGTAGTTGTGGAATAAAAAGAGGAGAGGGGCCTATCAAAACTGAAGTATTTCATTTTTACATGTCGTAGTGCTCGATTGGGAGAGCGGAAAGGGTTTTTTGGATCTTTGTGCTCCTCCTTGTTTTATACGGCGGTGCAATATTTACTGTTTATTTAATTAGGTTGAAACTGAAACCTGGATTTCGTGATGATAAGTGAAACTCTGAATGGAAACTATGAGCTACACAGTTATTTGCGGTGTATATTAATAGTCATGATCGGTTTTAATTGCTTCAGAAAACGATGATACTTGTTTATCAGGATTTGGCAACTCTTGCTTGGATTCATCTCTTTCTATTCTTATTGGTTCCGTGTAACCTAGGGATGACATATGATTTATGTATGTGCATTTATTGTGTTACTTCGCATCAGATTGGACCCTGCACAATGGAGAGAATTGTAGGTTTCCTTAGGCTTTGGTGTCCCCTAATGAGCTACTAATCATTTTTTCAGGGCTACATAATAGCTTCTTGAGGAATGTCAGCTCCCTCCACGAGCATCCCTGAAGCTGCAAGATCTTGTATCAATGCACTGTAATAACAGTGGTTTCGAGAAATCAGTGAAATCTAAAATTATGGCAGGCTGCAGATGAAGCTGTTTTTAAATTAATGCCGCATAATAACGGAAGCTTACCGCAAGTCTCTATCTATGCCTTAACTGGTACTTTTGGTGGGGGATCAGTAAATTGTGATCTTGAGGTTAACTTGACTGCAACGAATTTCTACTGAATCTTCCAGTGGAGAGTTATTATTGAAGACTCTGATTTAGCAGGAAAATAACAACCTAGTATGCCGCAATCACAACCAAGGCCGCACACTGGGCTAAATGACATGCAGATGTCACAGAGGCAGGTTATGCTCAAGAAGTTGCTAGAACTTCGGAGGCACAACCAACTGCAGGAGTTAGGACCATTAGGTGATGGAAGGCAGCAAATCTGCTTAAGCCAGTTATCTGCTACAAACAAGCAGGCTGCAGGTGGCCAATTTTCATCCCTGCCTAACGGAACGCTTGTTGGTGATGCATCACAGTCTATATTTGATAACTTCAATTTTGAGCAGAGAGACAAGTCACAGTCTCAACAAGGCTTTCCAGATGGCATACGTTTGCAAGATCAAAGTCAAGATCTGCATTTCAGAAATCAGGAGCCTCAACAGCTTGAAGTGTCTTCAGATGGAACTCCTATTGAAAGGTCGAGAAATAATTTGAACACGTACTCTGCACTCCATGGGTTATCTCATGATTCTGATAATATCTTTGTAGAAAAGAGTAATAATGGAACACAGTCCTCACATTTGAGTAACACATGTCTGGGTGATAATAACAATGTTTCCTCAGACCATGTTTACATGGCAGATGGAGGCTCCTTCTCCAGTGGGGGACAAGAGCTAACTAGTTGGCTGAGAGGATATGCAGGAACCACAGCTATGCAGAGTAACCCATCGCCCGGTTCGACTTCCCTAGATCCACTGGAGCAGAAGTTTTTGTTTGGAGTTGATGATAACAATCACAATGCTTCAGCTGGAAGGGATGCTGACATGGTCACTGGCTCTGACAAGATATCAGATAGTGCGGAATATTTGAGTTGTGGGAGTTGGAGCGCTTTAATGCAATCTGCCGTTGCAGAGGGTCCTCCTGGTTCTAGTTTACAGCAAGAGTGGAATGGTCATAGTTCACAGAAAACGGAACTTTCAACTGATATTCATCCATCAAATGCTCTAGATAGTGGCCATCAACAAACTGTCTGGCTTGGGAAAAATGTGCAGGGCCACTCTTCTTTGAATGGTAAAAATCATCTACCAGATGATTCCAAATTGAGCTCCACCTTCCCTGGGTTCCAGAATCTTAATCAGAACATTGGCATAAGGCATACAGTTCAACTGTTTCAAAATACATGGTCGGATGGCCATGGTCAGGTTTCGGAACATTCTGAACACATTGCTCCGCCACAGAGCATGTTTTCATACAACACTCAACAGTCCAAATCCCTTGAAGGCTCTTCTCGTCTAGAAAATCGTCTTCAGAACTCACATCTATCAGCACCAACTGTGGCAGCTCAAACTCAACCGTCCGCATTACTTGGCAAAGAAAGCAATCACCCAAACAATGACCAGGCTGCCTCTCGGGGTATATCCCATCTAACCTCCTTTAATCCATTTGGTCAACAGTTTCCAACCTTGGAGTCCATGCCCGTAGGCCAGAAACCTCCAATATCAGGCTTATATCAGCAAAATGGGTCTTCAGTAAATCCCAAGGAATCAGGGGCTTGCTCGATCAATTCAGAAGACATTGACTATGCTGGTGAGCACCCTGGGAAAGGATCTTCACAGCAGAAAATTCAGCAATCAACAGCTGACCAAGAGTCGCTTGCAAATACTTTGTCCTACGTGCCAGAGCATGACAAAAACTTGTTCTTTGGAGCACATGCTACATCAGTGGTAGCTCATTCCCATGAGCAGAATCTTAAGGTTGCACATCACAGAGGCAAGGAAGTCGTCGGTCAGTCTTTGAACCCATCTAGTCTTCATCCTAATTATTCCCTGTTGCGTCAAGTGCACTCAAATAACAGTAAGGACACTAACATATGTCGGGGAGTTTCAGCGGAAAATGTTGGATCAGGTGGTTTTCATGTTCAGCAGGTAACCGCTGCTGCTGGATATCGAATGACATATGGACATGATGCTGGTGCCAAACAAACTACATATCATGGATCTAATGCGGCAACACAGTACAGTAAGTTTCCATCTAGTAATATCAAAATGCTGAACTTCTCAGCAAAGGGAGGAGAAGGAGGATCTGTAAAACCTTCAACCTTATCTGTTGTTCAAGATTGTTCGCCGAAGGTAGCTGCTGATTGTCGTCCTAGCCATTCTCTTGGAAACAATACTGGTAGTGATAACACGGCGTTAGCTAGAACAGAACAAGCACAGAACAATTCACAGATAGCATCTTCCTGGTTTAATCATTTTGGAAGCTTGAAAAATGGGCAATTGCTATCAATGTTTGATTCCTCTGTGCAGCAGTATCCTCCTGCTAAGCCTTACGATGATTTACACATAAACGCATCCATCAATCAAGTCAATGCTGCATGTCCCAGTAAGTTCAATGTCTGGCCAGCTACTGGTACCAACCTGTCACCAAGTGAGATATCACCCCATTGCGTGTTGACTCCGGATGTTGGCTATCGTGAAGTGCCAATAATGAAATCAAAGAAACGCAAAATTTCAATATACGAGTTTCTACCATGGCACAAGGAAATTACACAGGGTCCAAAGAGGCTTCAAACAATCAGGTGTTTAACCTAATCATATAATATCACTACTTAAAACCCCTTTCCGTTCTTCTGATGTGATCAGTTTCATGACTGAAACTTAGGTGTTTAACCCTAATTATACTATTCCACTGGTCAATTTTGTTTCCGTTTTTGCTTCAACCACTTTTTCCCCCATCTTCATGGCTAAGAACCAGGCTTTTAGCCTAGATACATCATCTAATCCTACCGTTTTGCAGTTTTTCTTCATCAGTCCGTTTTAGTTGCATTAGACAATAGAAAACCATTTCACTCTCTTTCAGCTTTCTTCCTTTGTCAATTGATTTATGATTATTCTAAATGTTCTTTGCATTTTTGGTTTGTACAGAATGGCTGAAGTAGCATGGTCGCGAGCTGTTAATCGACTTACCGAAAAGGTGGGTTTGTAGTTCAGCTTGTTTTATGATGATGATGATAGTTGTTCGTCATGATATTCTTAGGATGATACTTCTGCTGTGGCAGGTAGGAGCTATGACCGATACCATTGAAGATGTTTCATTGCTTCGACCTAGGAAACGACTTGTTCTTACAACACAGCTGTTGCAGCAACTTTTTAGCCCTGCACCAGCAGATATTCTCTCTGCAGATGCCATAATGAACTGTGGCAGTGTTACATACTTTGTTGCTAAGCTTGCATTAAGGGATGCCTGTAACTTGATCTGCTTACGAAGTGATTCCTCCCTTTCTTCTAACAGCGATAACCAGTAAGATTTCCTCTTCCCGCATCACGCCTATCCCTTCACCAGATCTTGTATGTGGAGACCTCGTGGTCAAATTTGAGTAGACATATTTTATCTATGCGTCTTTCTGTTGCATAATTCATGCATCCAGATCTTGATATCTGGACCAACATATTAACATAGATTGTCCCTCGCCAGGTCCCCCGAGAATTCCAAAACTTCTGAGAGTACTAGGGAGCAATATTTCTCAAAGGTCGCCGAAGACCTCACTAACCGTGCAAAGAAGCTGGAAGGTGATTTCACAAGGTAAGAATCATTTAACCTATCGACGTATTCAGAATTTCATATCCATGTTTTGAAAATTCCTATGCTTGACAAGGAAGTCTGTTACATTTTGTGTCCACCCAAACTGCTGGAGAAGAACATAAGTGCCAGGCTCTAGACAATATCTGCATATTATTTTATGGTATCCAGCTTATACCCTAGTTTTCTTGAGCTCATATCTTGAACATGTTCGTACTTCTAAAGCTAGAAGTTTGGTTTCTGATTCTCTACTAAGATTCACAGGAGTCATTGATGTTGGCTTACTTTAGTCCAGTTAGAACATCTAAGCTTGAATCCTGGTGTCCATTTTACAATCTCGTGCTGCTAGGGCTTCAAGATTATTTAGCTGAAACTCCAATGCCTTACTTCTGATCTCTTTACAATCAACAGTTAAACACATGTGTGCCCATAAAGCAGGAACAGTCCTCTCGGACATCTAGTCATGTGAAGTGTAAACTTGTTCCATGTTATATAATCCATGTTTCCATTCCTAAATTCTGGGTGCAGATTGGAAAAGGTGTTGTCATTGGTTGATTTAAAAGTGGAATGCCAGGATCTGGAGAAATTTGCTGTCATCAACCGTTTCGCAAGGTTCCACTTCCGAGGACAACGAAAGGCAGACGAGAACTCGAGCAATGTGCGAAAACCAATTCCGCAACGATATGTTGCTGCTTATCCTATGCCAAGTGCAGTGCCTGAGAGGGCACACTGTATGGCGCTGTGATCACTAATTTTAATCAGTCAGTTCACTTCCTGCTGTATGCTGTTCTCTACTCTGGACTACATAGCCTAAACTTGTGTCCCTTCCACTGCAGACTGCCTTCAAAATAAGCACCCAGGAGTCTGGTTAAGCAATGTGCCTAGGTGTGAGCTGTTGTACCCTAGACTGTGTTGGGTTTCGGAATTGTAGCCCTTTTGTCCCGTTAGCTATGTATGTACATATTGCTCTCTGTAAAATTCCATGAAAAAGCAATGGTAATGAAGTAGTTGTATCATTGCCGTTATCGGACCAACTGAGTGGCAGGTATGTGTGTCCTTGTTTTCAATCAATTTTTTTTCTGGGTAGTTTCTGCAGGCATCTTCTTGCATCATCTTTGATTTCGGAGACCGGGGGAGATGATCATCATTTGTGGTTGCGCTCGATGAGTTTGAAATGTACTTCGTATTCATGGTTGGTGGCGTGTTCTGACTCCAAAGGATTAACGCTGAAGATGAGGTTGACTGATGGCTAACTGATATTTGTGTCCCTTCCATGTTCTATGTACTTTTTCTGACCTGGCTTTTTTTTTTTTTTCGTCTGCATCTAAAGAATCTTAACTCCGTATACCACTTGTCCGTACAAATTAGGGGAAACGGGGGAGGCAAAGAGTCACGATCACGTGGTGTTTTTGGAAATTCTACATATTTAGTCTGTTTGGACACAATTATAGCTGGTATCATTCGTATTTACAGATTTACTGCAACACCCCCATATCTTCCGTGGAGTGAACCACGAGTATGGGGAGTGCCCTTGTGTAACACCCCGGAATTTATAGGGGGTAAAACTGCAAATAATTAAAAACTTGAGTTAGTTTTGAAAAATTATTATTCAGCAATGTTGCTGACAGTTGTGCATCATGGTATATATATATATATATATATATATATATATATATATATATATATATATATATATATATATATATATATATATATATATATATATATATATATATATATCGTTCTGTATTACATGGTGAGCCCAATCTGGAAGTTGAGTATATAAGCTGAATTGAGATAACTGAAAGGATCTCTTTGCAAAAATATCTGCTGCAACATTAGCTGTCCTGGACACGTGGCGAAGCTGGAGACACTCGAAGCCTTTTCCTTTCCCGATACATCTTTCAACCACTTCTGCAATTTCTTCATTACCGTCAAATCCTCTTCTCCGAGCTTCCAAACTATGGAGAAGATCAATCGCTAAGCTTGAATCGGACTCCAAGACTACTCTTCTGCATCTAGCGTCTGAGGCCATATCGATCCCTTTCTCGATTCCC
Organism: Linanthus parryae; assembly: GCA_023055425.1. NCBI lineage: Eukaryota > Viridiplantae > Streptophyta > Magnoliopsida > Ericales > Polemoniaceae > Linanthus > Linanthus parryae. The sequence goes on along the minus strand of JALGPY010000012.1, from coordinate 12,228,028 downwards.
CTGAGTTCCAGCAGAAGAACCGATGGGTCCGGCTTGATTCTTTCGAAACGGCCGGCAACAAAATGGCCGGTCGAATCTCTTAGAACGCATCTAGATCCAGCTAAGTTCTGGGTTTGTGAGTATGCTACATCCGTGTTTATCTTCACCCAACCCTCCACCGGAGCTTCCCAACAGTCGGTCGCTCTGGTGGCCTCCGGTGGCTTGTCCGATTCCCGGTGAACTCCAAAAACAGATAAGTAGAACTGGATCATTTTAATTATTTCTTCCGTAGAGAATTTTGCGTTGTTAAATCTACAATTGTTCCTCTTCCACCACAAACACCAAATAGCCACCGCCCACTTCTGCCTTATTTCTTCGGGTGAAACTGTAAAAATTGACTCAATCCATTGTTGCATATTTGGGATCTGCAGCTGCTGGTTCGGAATCCCCAAGATCTCCTCCCAGATTTTCCGTACTGCCACACACCGGCAAAAAAAGTGATCTGCTGTTTCCGCGACTTTATTGCAACAGGAGCACAACAATGGGACATTAATCCCCCTTTGCTTAAGCTTTGTGGCCATCGGCAAGGCATCATGCCATAGCTTCCAAGTCGGGTAAATTACCTTCTTCGGAACTTTCATCTTCCACATATTGGTAAACCACTCCCTGTGAATTCCTGTTGACGATTCTTGACCGTCACTCTGTTCTCGCAGGTACAATTTATAAGTCGAGGCAGTGGTAAAGGAACCATTCTGGGTTTCACCCCATTTAACCGTATCTGCCGCTTGGGTGTTCGTGAGAGGAAGAGCCATTATGTCTCCTACATCAGGTTCCCACAAGTAAGTTCGAAGTCTCTTCTCACACCAATTCCCGTCTCTGATACAATGGTCGACTTTGAGGTTGGCAAAATCAGGGCTAGACGTAAACACCTTTGAGATGTGCCCCCTTTGAACCCATTTATCTTTGTAGATTGACTTCCCAGATCTGATTTTCCATTCCAAGCCATTTCTTAGGAGATTTCTTCCTGCTCGGAGACTTCTGTAGGCAAAGGAAATTTTTTTCTTTGGTTGATGATATAAAAAATCACCATTCTTGAAATACTTAGCACGTAGGACTCTACTAAGTAAACTGGTCGGGTTTTTAACGATTCTCCATGCCTGTTTGGAAAGGAGAGAGATATTGAACCCCAGGAAGTCCTTAAAGCCGAGGCCTCCCAAATCTTTTGGCAATTTCAGAACATCCCACCTCTCCCAGTGAAGCGTGCGCTTCGCTCCCTTACCTCCCCACCAAAACTGTCTGATGAGTCGCTCAATATCATGACAAATTCCAACCGGCAATAGAAACAGCTCATGGCATAATTCGGAATTGATTGGACCACTGCTTTTATAAGAATTTCTTTACCTGCTGCAGAAAGAGTCTTCTCCTTCCAACCTTTTAACTTTGCGATGATACTTTCTATGATTTTCTGAAAGGTGATCTTCTTCTTTCTTCCAAATGTCGTAGGTAAGCCCAGATAATTGTTGTGGCTCGCTGCTGTGGGTATCCCCCAACGAGAACTCAAGTTGTTGCTGGCATCTTTGTTGAAATTTTCCGAGAAGACAATAGCGGACTTTTGAACATTTATTTGTTGTCCTGATGCTTTTTCATAAGCCTGTAAAAGATTAAACAAACATGTAAATTTTGTGTCTGTAGCTTTTGTAAAGATTAGGCTGTCATCGGCAAAAAATAGGTGAGACACGACAGGTCCCCCTCTTGACGCTGTAGCCCCGGATAATCTTTTCTCCACTACCGCCTTTTGAAGACTGCGAGACAGCGTTTTACTGACCAACAGAAAGAGATATGGGGACAAGGGGCACCCCTGTCTCAACCCCGTACCAGGTATGATTTTTCCTTTAACGCTGCCATTGACTAGTACACTGAAAGTAGCATAAGTTACACAATGCATAACCACCGCAGCCCATTTAGGACCAAATCCCATTCGTTCCAAAATAGCTCGAAGGAAACCCCACTCAACATGATCGTATGCTTTGCTCATATCGAGTTTGATTGCCGCAAAGCCTTCCTTGCCTTTCTTCGTCTTCATAGAATGTCACACCTCAAAAGCTGTTAGAATATTATCCGTAATTAATCTCCCCGGGACGAACGCACTTTGATTTTCAGAAATAAGATCATTTAAAATAATCTTTAAGCGATTGGCTTGACACTTAGTTACGATCTTGTAAACTGTCGTACACAACGAAATGGGCCGAAAATCTGAAACTTTCCTCACCTTCTTTACTTTTGTAATCAAAGCGATTAGGGTATGATTGTAACTGGTTATATCCCCTCCCTCATTAAGGATCTGTAAACAAACTTTAGTTACCTCATCACCAACTAGGTGCCACATCTTCTGATAAAAAAGGCCGGAAAGCCATCCGAGCCCGGTGCCTTTTGACTAGGCATTGCTTTAAGTGCGTCGTAAACTTCCAGTGCTGTAAAAGGTTGATCCAATCTGAGCTTGCTATCCGCAGTGACAATACCCTCAACCGTGGCTAATAATGGTTACATATCCTCTGCCGAAGGAATGGAAGAAGTGAAGATATCTGAAAAATAGTCTTCAATAATTTTGACGACTTCACCAGAGTCTTCAACCCACTGACCCGATGCATCCTCGATACCCTCAATGCGATTACGTGCTCTTCTAATCGAAGAATCCCGATGGAAATATTTCGTATTACGGTCACCATGTTTTAGCCACAATTCACGTGATCGTTGACGCCACATAATCTCCTCTTGCCTAAGCAGAAGAGAGATTTGTTCCTTTACTTCTTTGGTTTCCCGAAGAACCTCGGTTGACTGTGACCGAGATCTCAGGTACTCCAGTTGGTTTCGAAGAGCCTTAAGCTTATTACGAACGTTTCCAAAAACATTCTTTTCCCATCTAAGCAGCTTGCTAGCCACACTAGTTAGTTTTGCCGAAACAGGACTCGGCTCATTACTCCAACTGGCACTTATTTCTTGTTGCCAGGACTCATGATCAAACCACATCGCTTCCAGCTTGAAGCGCTTGCTACCCGCGCTTCGGTTAGATTCACCCGGTTTCATATCAACTTCAATTGGAACATGATCGGATGTATCAACCACTAAGTGGTTTACTCTCGGCCTTCCAAACGATTCAATCCAATTATCGGTAACCATGCAGCGATCGATCCTTTCTCTAATTGATGCTTCATTCGGTTGGTTGTTTGTCCACGTAAACTGGTTCCCGGTGAAACCCAAATCTCTCAACTCTAGTTTTTGAACAACTTTGCAGAAATCCTCTATTTGGCGTAAGGTGACTTCTCTCCCACCTTCTTTTTCGCTATTAGAATATATTGCGTTGAAATCCCCGATCAGCAACCACGGTAGAGTGTGTGGCTTTAGACGATAAAGTAAGTTCCACGAGTGCCATCGTTCACTCCTTACCGGATCTCCATAGAAACCCGTGAAAACCCACGGAGCTTGTGAGCCCTCGAACATAACAGTACCTTTAATAAAAAAAAAAACTCGTCTTGTGAATAAGCGACAAACTCACCTCCCTGTCCCACATAAGGGAAAGACCGCCACGCCGCTCGTCGCTGTCAACAAAGACTCCATTTGCATACCCACACCTGAGCTTGATTACTTCCATCTCTGTTTCGTAAAGTCTAGTCTCCATTAAGAAAACTAGGTTGGGCTTCTGCCTCCTCACTAAGTCGTGAAGAGAAGTGACGTTGCGAGGGTTCCCAAGCCCCCACACGTTCCAACTTAAGATTTTCATTGTGCCTGGCGACGCTGCTCAGCAGCCGTCGCCAATTTTGCATTAGGGTCTATAACGGCACCCTTCTCCGATTGCGGAATCCTTTGACTGGAAACATGTGTATCTCCTTGCTGCACTTGATCACTCACCCCACTCTTCCTCCTAGGGTTGTTGTTTGCTGCCTTCCTTCTGTTCTGCGGACTAAGTAGAGTTTCCCTTTCCTTTCTTTTTTCTTTCGGCTATTCAACACCCCAGCTGTTTGCTGTCCATTTGGAGAACGCGTTGTCATTGGTTTCTTCCCTTCGGCCTTCGAATCGATACCAGTAGTCGGAATCAGGTCATTTGGGGCCTCCAGTGGGTTATCCCTAAGATGAACCCCCAATGATTGGCTGTTGATAGCTTTGTCTCCACCAGAGTCCAGCTCCATCTCGTTCTCCTGGGGTACTTCCGACTGACCCGTAGAGTAGGACTCTTCTTCATCCGAGAAACTCAGATCCCATAAAAGAATCATTGCCATCTCCCTTGTTCTTCTCCTTCTCCTTCTCCTCCTTGGCTTTTGGTATCTTCTTCTTTCGCGGGGGTGGTTTAAAGGTCAACCAAGGGCCATAGCCAGGGGCTTTGCTCAATCTGTCTTCCTCCCCCAAGTGGCAACAATATTCGCCGAAGTGGTCAAGTCGGCCACACCAAGTGCAACAATGGGGGATCCGTTCATAGATGAAGTCCAGCCATATTTTCTCGTCCATCACCATGACGTATCTTCCTCTACATAGTGGCCTATTTACTTTGATCCGAGTTCTAACTCTCATGTAGGCCCCTCGTTCCCCATTCAAAACTCTATCATCCGCCTCGACAACTTCCCCCCAAGGTTGTACTGCATCACTCGCATAATCCTTCGTAAACAAGAACACAGGAAGATTATGGATCTGGATCCACACATCAATGGTTTCAAAAGTCACCTTTTCAATCTTTGCACTTACTGTCCATTGTTTCAACAGTAAGAGATTATTATCGAAGACCCATGGACCTCCGGCAAGTACCCTATCCATGGCTGCCTTCGACGGGAATTTGAAGATGAATAGATTCGGCTTAAATTCGTTTATTGATACCTCCTTACCTTCGATCCATATTTTCTGAAATAGCATAGTCATAGCCCAGACATTCGTCCTCATCGGAATCACGAAGGATCCGATCAAACAGTGATCATGGGCCATTAGGGCTTCTTCACACCGTGTTCGATCATACACCAACACGTCCTCTTCTTCTTCAATCGTCATCTGTCCAAACATATGTCCGATCCGATCTGTAGAATTGCTTTGGGGTGCCTCGCCTGCCTTCGACGGTGGTTTTTCTCCGCTAGCCATCGTAGAGGACGGCCGCACTTCGTTATCGCACTTTTCTTGCTCCGAAAAGTTCGGAACTAGGTGGTCTTCATCATGGGATATTTGGATACGTGCATCATGGGATATCTGGATATCTAGGGAAATACCAAAATAAATGTAAATTCGGGACTTTTATGTTAATTCTTGAAATTGTTTCAAACGGGAACCATGCCAATTTGATGATCATTGAGAGCTTAAGAATAATTTGAGGGTATTCTGAATTATGGGGCCAAAATTGTGAATTCCATAAATAGGAGGATAACATTGAAATTCAAAAACTACCCTAGAGTTTGCAAGTTACATTTCCAGATTGCGACATATTCTTTCCTAAGTGTGCCACCTAGTCTTTTGAGGTGTCATAATCTCATATCTCTCCTATACTAAATCAGGTGAGTTATTCACCCCACCAAAATCACCACCTTCTTTCACCGACTCCACCAAGAACAACCACCCTACCACCACTGTTCCACAACCAATCATTAACCAACCTAAAAGTTGCGGTAAGGGGATGTTCGTGGTTATCTGAGGAGGTAAATCCCCTAATCAATTTCGTGTTTTGGCCAAGAATGGGTTCGGGAGTCAAGTAAGAAGGCTAAGAACCCCAGATTTAATCCTCCAAAATTCTCTATCGGTCTGTTTGGATAACGTTGGATTTGGGGGTGAATTTGGATTTGAGACGACTTCAAATGAAATTCAATGTTTGGATACATTTTAGGGGCTTGGATTTGAATTGGACCAAATCCAACTCCCCAGATTGTGAATAATTTGAAATTCTAACAAATTTTCGGCATTTGAAATCCTAAGCGCGGAAGGGGGCGCCATAAGTGGAGAACCATATATTGTTCAGGAAAATTGTATAAAAAGAGGCCAGTGCAGGGATTCGAACCAACCCTGCACCTTTGAGTCAGGAAGGCTTCTAATTCTTTAGGTAAAGCAGCTTGCCACTGGGCCAAGAACACATATGTCTACTTTCTTGACATTTGGTAATGAAGATAGAAATCAAATCCAAATTCACAGTTACTCTAATAATAACATCCAAACGGAAAATTTGAAATCTCTCCGTATTTTAAATCTTAGAATTTGAAATTCTGGATGTCGAATCCAAATCCAAATTCAAATCATGGTTACCAAACGCAACCTATCGCTGTTTGAAATCAGCTGATAATTCTTGCTTATTGGTGTTCGCGAGGTGATTACGCACCAGGAGACCCTAGAATACCGCCCAGATCGACAATTTTCATCCCTGCTCGCAGAATCTGGGCTAAAGCTCGCCGGTTTCTACGAAACATCACCGGAGTTGCGGTGAGTCGATGTTATGTTCTAGCTCGTTTCTCAACCGAATTCAATTATTTTTTGCTCATTGTTGTCTTAGAGGGGTTAGGAGTCTTTCCTAATCAACAAAATCCACCCATAACACGTTTTGGGTGGTGTTCAACTTACTGGGCTTCTCGCTCTTCTGGCAAGAACAGAAGCAGGTTCATGGCCCTGTAACTCTGGCATAACAAGATGAATTAAATCACTTCGTGATGTTATGTAAATCTGGATTCACCAACAATAACCCATGGTTTAAATCTTAATTTAAATCAAACTAGAAACACTTCAAAGTCCGCTCCAAGTTATTGCAGAACTTTTGATAAAATTGGGCTGCCTTTTTCCAGTATTTTTCCCTCGACTTTCAGGCCCTGTAACTAAATCTTGATGGTTTTGCTTGCTGTGTAATCCCTGAACATCATAATACAAGCTCTGTGTTAAAAACTTGCTCAGATCATGCCTCTAACATGGATCAAATTTGGGCTAAAGTCATGGTGTTGTGCAACTACACTCTTGTGTTCTTGAGCTTGTATTATGTGTCAACTTTGAATCTCTATATCTCTCTTGCCTTGAAGTTTTAGGCATATTCTTCTTCCTATTTTCACACAAAGTCTAACACTACAAATACCCATAAATTTCTAGGTCTGGATCAATCTTTAAGGTAACTAAAACTTGAGGCAAAGTTGTTGTTAAGTGTACGATAAACTGTCTATTGGAATAGATGCCCTAGAGGCAATCTAGTTTAGTATGAATTTATTTTGGCTAGAACATTCATTATATTATTTATTGGATATTTAATATAATGAAGTCCTTAGATTTAAAATTGTGTTGTTCATCTTAAATATCCCTAGTCCAGTACAATGATTAATAGGACAATCATCTATAGACTAGTATGGGGTTGGATTGATATGGAGATATCATGATCCAACACATGGGTGTGCATTAAGGGTAATGGCGCACTGGATTGACCCATCTCCGAGAAGGCTACATACACGTTATGTTAAGTCACAAGCGCTTCTCGTGGTGACAATTGTATTTTCATCCTTAGACTTGAAGTCACTAGATTATCTAGTTGTGGATTATTGTGATTTTGGTAGCGTCAAATGCTACACCGTAACTGGGTAGCTATAAAGGCGTGTATCGGATACAATAAGAAGCAAGATTAGAAATCTTAGTGGACGTAGATAGAATTTGTCCCTCCCACATAACAGGAGCAAATATCCGAGGCCACTCGAGGGATAGTGCTTATAGAATGTCTGGCCAGACTCGAATAAATAATTATAGGATATTGATGTTATTTGCACGAATAAGGCTATTCCCAGGATCGAGAAAGTATGGATTGGATGTACGAGTGTGACTTGTATGTCTCGCGTCCTATCCAGATATAGAGACAAAGGGATGTGACAATTACTTGCACAAGGTTTGTCGGATGACTATTCTATTAGTTGGCTAGAATGGATGTTTTGCTAGAGACCGCTCCATATTAGCAAATTGTTGCTACCAACTAGATAGAACCTATGGGGTCACACGCTATATAGAGTTGAACTATATTTGGGAATTAATTAATATGATTAATTAATTATAAGGATCACTTTGCAACACCTTGCAAACTTAGTAGGACTAATTTGCAAGGAAGGGACCAAACCGAATTCTAGTAGGACTAGAATAGGTCCTTTGGGTAGTTAACAAGGATCTGTTGGACTATATAAAGGATGCTCCTTCCTTCCTTCTCATACTTATGAACTTATCATTCATAACTTGAGTGGGAGAGAACAAAGGAGAGAGAGCAAGCAAGCAAGAGGCCGAACCCGACCCCTTGCCTCCGCCCCGTCCCCGTCGGCCAACAAAGGAGGCCGCCCCCTCCTTGTTGCCTCGTGTTGTGTGATTTATTCTTCCTCTTCCTCCGTTCCAAGCTAGCACAAAGGAGAAGGAAGATCTAGATCTCAACTCTAGGTGTGGATCAACCGTAGAGACGTGACACAATTCACGTTACAAGTCATCACAGGAGAAACCCTAAGGTGTGTAACATGATTCTTCATTTACCATCGTTATGCTTCTCTTCCTGTGATCCTTGGAGGGTATTGAATGGATAAATTATATTTTCCGATGCGTATCCATGATTAAAACCCTACACTGTCAAATATGCGTGATTTTGACTAAGTATGGAACTTGGATCGATTTTGCCCGACTTCAATCTGCAATATTGCTTAACTTCAGGGGCTTAAGTTTTATAATTAAAAGTTGTAATTTTCAAATCTATGACAACATGATAGTGTTAATAAGATGATTTTGTAATGTTGAGCATAAGTTGAATTATCTGAGGAGTTTAGGCTCAATCTGGAACTAAGTGCAATTTAGATAAACTTCAGGGACTTGAGTGTAAATTGTCAGAATTTTGGAGACGATCTTAAATAAACAAATGGAGACTTAAAAATTCTTAGGACTAGATCTGCTTGGAGACCGGGGATATGATCATCGTTTGTGGAAAAAAACAGACTGAAAATCTTCTTCTTTCTGTTGCGCTCGATGCAGGGCCGTCTCAAGAATTTGAGAGACTATAGGCGAATTTCACAAGAGGTATTCGTGGACTACACATTTTAGCAATGCAATGTTACTATGTAGTAAAACCACACACACATATATAAATTTCAATATATTTATATGTATATATGGATTAAATTTTTAAAAACCACACATGTTTAGCATTCCAATTTTAATTCAAATTGTAGTTTTATTAGTTAAATTAAAAATGTAGTTAGTCCATTCGTTTAGTCATTCTCCCAAAGTATACCTCTTTCAAAAAGTGAATCTCTCAACGCCACCCTTATATCGCTTATTTTGAAAGTCAAAAAACCTAAGTCTAGCTGATTTTTGGCATATTAGCTTATGGACAATGATCTACAAGGTTATAGTAAAGGAATTGGCCAATAGGCTCAAGAAAATCCTTCCTAATCTTATTGGGGAGACATAACGTGTTTTTGTGCCGCAATGACAAATAACTGACAATATTCTTGCAGCTTTGAATTGATTCACACAATGAAGAACCGTGTTAATGAAAGGAAAGGAAATGTGACCCTTAAGATTGGTAAGTAAAAAGGAAGTGATAGACTTGAGTGGATCTATATAATGGTAGTCATGTAATGCATCGGGATTGGCGTTAATTTCCGCAATATCATTTGACAGTGTATAAGCTCAGTTAGGTTGTCGTTTGTGCTAAATGGAGAAGTCATGGGCAGAGAAGTACCTGAAAGAGGTCTTCGCCAGGGATTCCCTCTTTAGCCTTATTTGTTCATCCAATATAGTGAAGGGCTGTCACGGACAATTTCGGGAGCCGTGTCTTCCAATAACTTGATTGGGGTTAGAGCTTCTCGTGGAGGGCCTATAGTGTCCCACCTGTTTTTGGATGACTATAGTATATTTTTTACTGGTGCGAATAATCAAAATATTACTAAGTTTCTACAAATTATTACAGACTTTGAAAATGTCTCAGGCCAAATTATGAATTTGCAGAAATCAGCAGCTCTTTTATCAACAAATGTGAAGGAGAACGACAAGGCAACCCTCCGTTCTCTTCGTGGTGTTTCAAAAGCTAATTAGCATGATAAGTACCTTGGACTTCCTACTATAATTGGTAAGAATTAAAGTAACACTTTTAATTACTCGTTGGAAAAAGAATTACATTTCCCCTGCACGAAAAGAAGTGCTTCTCAAAGCGATTGTGCAAGTCATCCCAAATTTCGCGATGAGTTGTTTTTTTATCCCGACGGCTTCCTGCCAAAAAAATAGAACAAGCCACGAGGAATTCCTGATGGAATCAAATGGAGAAAAGAAGTATTTGTAAGATTGCTTGGGATAAATTAAAACACCAAAAATCGAAGGGGGTCTTCGATTTAAAGACATATTAGATTTCAATAAGACCCTGCAAGTTTGGCGTTTAACCACACTAACAACTTGACATCAAATATTATAACATATGGAGGAACTACGATGATGCTGAGCTGGGCTGATACCCATCCTTCGCCTGGCATAGTATGGTTGAAGGTTTGAAAATTTTAAAGAAGGGTCTTATCAGACCAATCAGAGATGACAATACAACGAGAATATTCACAGACCCTTGAATCCCTACGGAAGGACCGTTCACTACTATCTCAGTCAGCCACAGTGGGTGTTTTGGTTAGTGACATCATTGATTGACATACACGTAACTTAAACAGAGGAAAAATGCAAGCTCTTCAAACTGTTACTTTAGACATAAGTGATGTTATTAGAATTCCAATTTTCCTGAATCCGGATACGGACAAATGGATTTGGAATTGGACTGATTCGGGGTTGTATACGGTTAAAAGTTGGTATGAAACAGCATGAGAAATCTAGAACAGCAAATGAAAACAACAATAGCGACACTCCAGTTCAAAAGAATCCTTTATTAACCGTACAAGATTAATAAAAAGGTCTTTTGACCGTTTTGTCCCTGACCTTCCACAATAATTTTCTACCTGTCCTCCTCCTCTCTCTACTACCACTTTGTTCCCTCTCTTTCTTCCCCTTTCTATTTTGATACGTTCCATTTCTTTCGCCCCCTTTCCTCTTTTTCCATGTTTAATAATGAATAGTGAAGAATTTTCCCTTACAATTAATACCTCAATTTATTTCAACATACCCAACCCCACCCATTTTTTCTCTAAAAAAGTAACCCTATCTATTTCTTCCTCCGTGCCTTTCATTATCACCACACGTTTCATTTTAGATTGGATAGAAAAGAGAGAGAAAGAAGCATACAGACGGTATACACACACACACAAAGAAAGAGAGACAGAGAAGAAGAATAATGGGAAAGAGGGGAAGAAACGGCACTGAAGGGGACGAAGATGCCGCCGGTGGCTGAGGATCTCGACGGCGGTAACAAAGAGAAGAAGAGTATCAACCACCGACGACGTTGGAGGAGGAAGATGCCGTTCGACAGACCCTCAGAGTGTGGCGGCGGCGACGAGGACGACCGGTATGCATCTGTTATTTTCTCAGATCTGACGGCGAGGGAGAGGAGGCACCGGTATGGATCTGTTCTTCTCTCCCTTCTTCTTTTTCTGGCATCTCATCTTTAGATCCATCACTTTTGATTCAAGATCTATTGTTTTCCAGTCTATGCCTCTTCCTCTGTTAATTTCTCTGTTATGTTCTCACTCGATGACTGACTGTGTAATTGACTAAGATCATGTATTTCTTAATTTCTACAAAAAAGGAAGGCTAGCAAAAGCATAATTTCTCAGCTGAAACTGGGTTCAGAAAGGGATGAATCGAAAGACAAAGATAAATTTTCATCGTTCTATTCTTCGATTTGTAATTTTTTTTCTTTAATCTATAATTATACTCTTGGTTATGTAAATATATTGTTTGATCATCTAGTTTTGTGATGTTGGTAGCGGTTGTTGACTGGTGGTGGTGGAGGTTTGGTGGTGGTGGTGGTGGTGTTCGTTTTTATCAACGAGAGAGAGAGAGAGAGGAGGAGAGAGAAGGACAAAGACAAGGACAGTAGGGGTAACAGAGTCAAATAGCATTTTTTCTTAATTCCCGAGCTTTCTCGGGGGGGGGGGGGGGGGGGGGGGGGGAAAGAAAGGGAACATAGTGGTATCTCTCATGATAGTTCAAGCTCTTGAGCATGAATGTGTTTACAAACTCAATGTAAGTTTGATCTTTGATGATGAAAGCCAAAAGGATCAGAATTGTTGAAATACCCCGTTTTGTTTTGAAGGGTATTTTGATAATTTTACATTATTGGGGGCGCTTTGCTGATTTTACATTGTTAATGGTAATATAATAATCCTATTTATTTTATCGGGTCGATGTTTTAATTTTCAAACCTACAAGTTAGTTGTCCTATAATTTTTATTTTAATTCCTCTCAATTTTCCTTTATTATTATCATTATTATTATTATTATTATTATTATTATTATTATTATTATTATAACCCCTTCATTTTTTCTCTAAAAATAGGAGGTTTTGATCCTAGTTTCCTACACCTATTGCTACACCCGAAACACCGTATAACGAAATTTTAGTGCAGTCCTTATTTTTCGAATGAAACGTCCCTTATCATTATAATTATATTTTTCTATTTAATTCCATACCTTAATTACTCTTGACTATTCCTAAATATTCTGATAACTCCCCCTAATAACTCTCACCCATTTTCACCATTATCTGCCCATATCTCTCAAATTCAATCTTCAGTTGCACATCACATTAGTCCCTTCTCATCTCTTTCCTTCTGCATCTCTTCTCTACTATCTCTTCCTCTTCCATTTCTTCACAACGAAACCCAGCAACAAACAACCCCGACAAACAGCGGTAAGCTGCTGTCACTAGTGACCATTGTTCCTCCTTCTCCAATCACCATCCCTTTCGCCTCTTCCCCGGTTCTACGCGAGGCACATGAGCAACCGCGACGCGATCTCCAGTTCAGCCGGAAAACCACCAGTCGCGTCTTCCCCTATCAATTGTCTCCTCCGACAAACCCTTTCTCTGTTCGGCGCAAGGCTAAACGCAGCAGCAACAACTTTCTGATCGCCTCACCAGTCGACGGTAAACCACCAAAAACCACCATCGATGCGACGATCTCTCCCTCTCTCGGTCTTGTCTCCGACCGACCCACCTCCTTGCTCTCTTGGTTGAGCCGATAAACCAAGCAACAACGCCGCCGTCCATCGTCATCCCCCGTCGTCACGCGCGCCGTCGAACTCAGTTTCATTTCCTCCATTTTCTTCACGTCACTCTCTAGGTACCCTCTGTTTCCTGTTTTGAGTTCCATCTATATATATACATATGTTTTGATTACATGTGCATGAGTGTATGTGGTGTGCATCAGTGTATGTGTGAGGGTATAGTGTATGAGTGTTGTGTGTGTGTGGGTAAGTCCGTGAGAGTGAGTCTGTGTGTCCAACAGGTGGGCTTTTGAGAATTTTTCAAATGAAGAAGAAAAAGATGGCATACATCTAGCAGTGTAGTAATTAATACTACATTTAATAGGAGTATTATGTAAGAATATTGTATAATGTAGTATTGGTAGTAATAATAGTAGTAGCAGTAGCCATTTTTATCATAGTGAAGTATATAATTGTAGTAGTTAAGTAGTAGTCGTATTTTTAATGGTTGTAGCAATACATTATTTGCATCATACAAAAAATTATATTTTGATAAAAAAAAAATAATCGCCATGTTTGTTTCGACAAAGCTTTTCAAGAAACTAGTTGTTCGAGATTTTTTTTTAAACTTTAAAACGTTAGTATAATAACAATAATTATTATATTTATGATAAACCGTTGTTATTTATTTTGTCACTTGATCAAATAAGAGTTTCATTTAAATTACTAGCAAGTACTAGTGGGCATATATTGGGCTAGCACCATCTCGCATGCATTCATGTAGGGCATGTGTAACGTATAAATGTTTGTATAGATGTTTGTATCGATTTTGGTATCGCATTATTTGTAGACTGCGATTTCATAGACGAGCGGTTCGTGCACTACGACTGATTTCTTGTTTGAGACTAGGAATTTGGTTTTTCTTGCTAAGGTAAGTTATATGCTCGACTCTTCTACCATCAAAATGAGTTTTCAAGATGTGTTATGTGCCAAATTTGTTACTGTTTTGATCATCGCACTATCATTTGTTGAAACTCTGAAAATCATGTCTACTTTGGCACAAAGTGTGAAACTAAAATCTCTCTCTCTCTTGAAAACATGAGTTATGTTTATCTTGGAACTTATCAGCACTGTAATCCTTGTTTTCCTTATTGGTTTTGAATACCTGGTTTGGATTAAGAATCACCTTCTTTCAAGAAATATTCATAAGACACTAAGTAACGTAAGGTGAAGGATAACTTGTACGAGCTGTTGTTTAGTTCACTTCGGTGATTATTTTGTTAAGGACCATACGTTCTGGTCAAGAGATTTTGGGAGCCAAACTCTGGCGTACCCTTGGTACCCATATTCCTACACTACCATGAGGATTTGGGGGTTCCTACTTGTACTAATCTAGTGGAGTTGCTAACCTCTAGGGGGTGTCGACACTTAAGGTCTTGTAGGCCAGTATTGAGGCAGGAATGCCATATTTAGAGGGGCTTTCACAACTGCCGGGTTGAAGTAGGGTTTGATAGACCCACGAAGTAACCCTGAGTTATTTATTTCCGAGGCAGGCGGGAACTCTGCATTCGCTCGTACAATGTTTAATTTCTGGGGATCATGGGGCAGTAGAGCTAGCTGCTCCCGTGGCCAGGTGGCCGCCAGAAAAGTTTCAGAAGAGGACTTTAATAAGAAAGATTAAGTTGGAATGTCAAATCCAAGTTTATCCCTTTACCTTTCTTGTTTGCCTTTGTGATCTCAATTTAAAGCTTCAGTCATCTCTTCCTTTACTTTTTCCTTTATTTATTCTTGAATTATGTGCCCAATCATCTGTTTACATGTTGAGGTATTTCTTACTCAGCTTAAGCTGACTTTTGGAAAAACTGCGGTCGGCTTTGTCTATTGTAAAACCCGCGGGTTAGCACCGCTGCAGACTCTGGGGGAACGAATCACTAGCTTGGATCAAGGAATCACTTTAGCTCTCACGGAATAAATCACTAGTTTCTTGTTTTTGTTTCTTTTCAAACAATTTGGTTTGTTTTCAAGTTTCCATGTTAAGGACCGCGTTCGGTCATTTTCATTATTGTAATAAAGTTGATTTTTGAATTAAATTTGAAGTTTTGTTCTTTATGGTTTGGTACGAGGCCGACGTCCTACTCCGTTCACAATGAGGTAAAACTCCTCGTGCGGGGGACATCTTAGCGGTTTGGGCTAGGCCTGAAACCGCGGGGTGTTGCAATTGTTAAAGTCTCAAATTTTTGAGATACTGTTTGCTTGTACTAACTGTCTATTATTCTTAACTGTTTATGTGATTGCAGGCTTGAAGATTTGATTGAGCGGTGATTTAATCATTCACTTGACTTTAACAAATATCATTGAGCTTATGTTTGTGATTGAATTAGTTTTTCAGATTGCGGGATTCAATTTTAATGTCATTCATATGAACTGGAAATCAAAGCTCCAAAGCTTTGAGATTGCCTTTATGCTCAGAACTGCTTAACTGAATTCTGTATGCTGGTTGAGTTAGTTGGATTCAGGATGGGATTGGGAATTAATCTAACTTCTTATTATGTTATCTATCTTGTCTTACAGCTATATACATATGTGACTATTTATATTGGATTTTATCTAAGGCAAAAATAGCTAGAGTTTATGCAGGAACTGTTTGTCTAACATATCTGATTTTGTGTGGCCAATTTTTCAAGATTTTGTTTGATCTTTGTGACTGAGATTGTGCAGAATTTTTGGTCGTCCAAACGTACATAAAAAAAGTCAAAAAGCTATTCAAACATAGATGTTGAAAGAAGCATCTCAGAGGAGAGGATTTGTAGGAATTCAGTTCCTAAAATCTCTCAAGTTGTTGCAGTTGTTGATAAAAGCTGGAGTTTGAATTTCAAAGACAGACACAGAGAGGGACTGGTCAACAGAGATATTGACGAGAGTTTCATACGTGGGAATAAAAAAAATATACAACTCTGCAAATCAATCAGGCCAATCAACACTGCAAGAGGAGAAGATCATCCATCAAATCTGAAGAACACTTCCAAGCTTCATCTGTTAATTATCAGTTCAAAATAAGTAACTCTGAAGCTTTGGAGAATTTCCAATCTCAAAGCTTTGAAGCTACTGTTTTCTGCAGTTGCATCCCTAGCTTCTCAAATCTTTTCCAAAACTTTGAGATTTCAAGTGAACATCTGCTTGAAGTTTCAAAAGGCTAGTTATTGAGCAAAAGTTTCCATACTCTATTCCCCCCTTCTAGAGTATTAGATCATCTTTATTTACTTGCATTACAAACTTTCATTTGGTATCAGAGCTTGGGTCACTGCTTAACGATCTAACAATCTAGTGACAATGAGTAATGTAGGTGATGGAGGATTCTCACAGGGAAGAGCAGTCAACAGACCTCCACTGTTCTATGGTGATAACTTTGTGCACTAGAAGGCACTGATGAAAATGTTCATCATAGATCAGGACATGGAGTTGTGGTCAATTGTTGTTTATTGTCCTAATACATTCTATACTACCTCTGATGGAGTCAGGACTGTCAAATAAGAAGAAGATCTATCACCTACTGAACTGAAAAAGGTATCAAAGAATTACAAAGCTTTTAACTTATTATATTGTGCTCTTAGTGCAGATGAGTTCAACAGAATATCAAACTGCAAGAGTGCAAAGGAGATCTGGGACAAATTGACAGTCACTTATGAAGGAACCAACCAAGTCAAGCGGACTAAAATCAATATCCTTCTGAGGCAGTATGAACTATTTAAGATGAATTCTGATGAATCCATGAAGGATATGTTCAAAAGTTTTACTGATATAGTGAACAATCTTGAATCCTTGAGAAAGGTTTTCTCAAATTAAAAGAAGGTCAGAAAGATTCTAGAAGCTTGCCAAAATCCAAATTGGAGCCTAACAACTGCAATTGAAGAAGCTCAGGATTTGAGTATCTTAGAGCTAGATGATCTGCAAGGAAAACTTCTCACTCATGAAATTTAATACAAAAATAAGAAAATATAATACGAAAATAAGAAAATAAAAATCAGAGCTTTTGACATATAACCCCCTTACAGTATTGGTTTACTGACACTCTGATACATGCAGTATGAGTTTTGACACTTATCTACTCTGCAGTATTCAATTTACTGACATCTTGCCCCAATTGATTAACACCGTTAATAGAATCCGTTAGGTAAAACAAAAGTCAACATAAATGAGTGGCATTTGAATCTTTTCGGACTTAAAAGGAGGGTAATATTGTCTTTAGAATTTAATTTTCTTTTTTTTTTTCTTCTTTTTGCCTCGGTCTCCTTCTTATCTCTGTTTCTTATCTTCTTTTTCTCATTCTTCTTCCTCTGCCATAGTCGCCACCACAAACCAACCGCCGCCGCCGCTGCTGCGTCTAACCCAACCGAAGCAACCACCATCAGTCTTCTCTCTTACTCTCTCTTTCATCCTATCCTTCCACTGAGATAACCCAGCTGCCGGCAGCCATTAAAGCCGGCACATTTCTTCTCTCCCCGACTTGCAAAACCACATAACCCATATCGCCCTCCCTCTCTATTCTCTCGCTCTCATTCTTCTGCCCAGAAACCCTCTAACCCACCCATTAAAGCCGGTGATGGGTCTCGATTTGGGTTACTTTTCTAGGTTAATTTTCACTATGTTCTCTCTCTCAATTTCTGGGTTAATTTACTCTCCAATTTCTAAGTTTGGGGTGATGGGTCTCAGATCTGGTGTGGGTGTTTGATGGTGGTTGGTTCGATGGTGGTGGTTGTGCGGGTATTTAACTATGGTTGTTGGTATGCTGCTTGAGGTGGATGAGGTTGTCGCAGTGTGGTTGTGGTTGTGTTGGTGTGGTTGTAGTGGTATTGGTGGCTGTGGTGGTGGCGACTATGATGGTTGTTAAAGATCTCAATTTTGAGTGTGGTTGTAGGTTCTTTAGTATCGGGGAGAAGGTGAGGCCAATGATTTTAATTTGTGTGGGTTTCTGGTGGTGCATAGAGGATGAAATAGAGGTGGTGGTGGTGGAGTCAACGGTGGTTGACTGGTTGGTGGCGGTGATGATGGGAGTGAGTTGCAGTGGTGTGTGTGGGGTGGGTGAAATGACGAATATGTCCCTATAATAAGCTAACTTGATCAAGACCTAACGGATTTCATTAACGGCGTTAGTCAATTGAGGCGTGATGTCAGTAAATTGAATACTACAGAGTAGATAAGTGTCAGAATTCATACTGCGTGTATCAAAGTGTCAGTAAACCAATACTGCAAGGGGGGTTATATGTTAATTCATATAAAAAAGTGAATACGTATTTCAAAAGGAAAGAAATGATACCGCACACCCGAGCGTTATTGTGAAGTTGGAAAAACACACACAAACATTATTTAACTTTAACTAAAAGAGAATACCTGGCTTAGATAAAAAATGAAACGCTAGCCCGAACACAATCAGACTCAGTATTCATCGATGTCTGCTGAATAACTGTATGGTAGTTTTTTGACCCGGTAATTTGGATAGTAAAACAATACAATTTTTAAATTTTTTCCATAGTGTTGTATAGTAATCTTTACTCTACCACACTATGAAAAGATTACAAAATTCTTGTATTGGTTTGCTAATCAAATCATTAGGTCAAAGTGACCCGATGAATATTGAATAAAGTCAAAAACTAGGAAGAAACAGATGTAGTATTTCCTACTTCCTCCGTAACGCCTCTTTCTCTACATTTTGACTTTTGTCACTATTCAGTGGATCACTTTAATCCGGTGATTTGGATAAATGATCTAGTTTCTGTTGATAATTTTTTCATGGTGTTATAGAGTCAAAGTTGTTTGAAAAATTATCACAAAGTCGTATCATTTTGCATTCCAAATCACCCGGTCAAAGTGACCTATATACGAGTCAAAAGTCTAAACGAAGAGAAAGATGTGATACGGAGGAAGTAATAAAGAGTTCCTAAAAAAGTATCACTCCGTCTCTGCTCTTTGTTTCCATCTTGGACTTTTATCACTATTCATTGTGTCACTTTGACCTGATAATTTGAATAACAAAATAATGTAATTTGTTGATAATTTTTTCAGGTGTTATAGAGTAAACGGTTATACATGATACGGTGAAAAAATATAAAAAAGTCAGCTTCATTTTTGCTATCCAAATCACCGGTCAAAGTGACTCATGTACGAGTCAAAAAGTAAGATGAAAACCAAGAGTGGAGACGAAGTGGTACTCACGTAAATCACATTTTTATTTCTTTCAAAAAAGATAATACAGAATTTTATTAATAAATGAAAAAACAAAAAAACCCTCACCACTCACCAGACCGTGGGACCGTTGCAAGCCGACGGTCTCCTCCCCCTCCCCCTCCCCCTCCCCTGCTGTTGACAGCTAAACAAAGTCCTGGGTGCCCCCTTGCACCACTGCTGGACATAGTAATCTTACCATCGCCAAGGAAGGCCTCTGCTCAGTGTAAGTAGCCCTCCGTTATCTCTCTTGTAATCTCCCTGCTTCGTCTTCTTGCTGAATTGTAGGAGTTTTCTCATGGTGGATACCACTCCGTTTCTTCTCTTTAGCCCACATTGGGTTTGCACAAGAATTAAGGAAAACCATCAGTTCTGGGGTAAAACCCCAGTATACCCCTGATTGGGATGATGTAAGCAATCTAAATGCTTACATTCACCAAACAGTTCAATAATTGAACTGGGTGATTAATACATGGTGCCAAATTTTGATTGTTCCCTCCAAATCAATGGAGGTAAACAAATTACAACAAATTCAAATTTTTCAGACCCTCTTTGGGTCTTTTTTACTGGCCTTATAAATACAAGCTGTAGGTAGAAATAACATACAACAACAAATGTTCTTGATGAAGAACATGTCAAAAAGTTAAAATTACAAGAAATAGGTAGAGAAGAAGAAGATTGGGGCATCATCTCCAGCTTCATCTCCAGCTCCATCAACTTCAGATTCCATTCTGCTTCTCCACACCACCTGCAAAATCAAACAAGTTAGTACAAGCAATGGGGAAAAAGCATCTAACAGAAGATGAGAGAATTGATATCAAGGATTTCATTCTTCTAGGCTTGTCGGACATGAAACCAAAGAGGGGTCTATTCAAAGATGCAAGAATCAAATTCAAAGTGAACCAGAAGACTATCTACAATGTTTGGAGAAGAATTCGTGAAGCTGCAGCTAATGGAGCATCAATAAACTGTAAATCAAGGCAGAAGGGTAATGGAGTGCCAAAAACACCGCTAGACATTGGCAGATTCATGGAAATTCTCAAGGAAGACAGACACACAATACGACAAGCAGCATGTATGTCAATTCTCTTCCTCACCGTTGTTTAATTTTGGCAACTCTCAGAACTAGTTTCATCACAGAATTGCATTGAGTGTGGAGTTGCATTTTATCAATGCCATACTCCTCACACTCAACCAATTCAAGTGTAGTATCTGTTCAAATCATTTAATAAATCCAAGTGTAGATATTGTTCTTATCAGTTCTTATGATACAAGTAAATGCAAGTGTAGTAAATGTTCTTATCATTCATCAAAGCATGTAAACAAACTGTTCTTATCAATTAAAGCGCCTCAAGTGTCGTAAATGTTCTAATCAAGCATCAAAGCATGTAAACAAACTGTTCTTATCAATTAAATAGCCACAAGTGTCGTAAATGTTATAATCAAGCATCAAAGCATGTAAACAAACTGTTCTTATCAATTAAATATCCACAAGTGTCGTAAATGTTCTAATCAAGCATCAAAGCATGTAAACAAACTGTTCTTATCAATTAAATAGCCACAAGTGTCGTAAATGTTATAATCAAGCATCAAAGCATGTAAACAAACTGTTCTTATCAATTAAATAGCCACAAGTGTCGTAAATGTTCTAATCAAGCATCAAAGCATGTAAACAAACTGTTCTTATCAATTAAATAGCCACAAGCGTCGTAAATGTTATAATCAAGCATCAAAGCATGTAAACAAACTGTTCTTATCAATTAAATAGCCACAAGCGTCGTAAATGTTATAATCAAGCATCAAAGCATGTAAACAAACTGTTCTTATCAATTAAATAGCCACAAGTGTCGTAAATGTTATAATCAAGCATCAAAGCATGTAAACAAACTGTTCTTATCAATTAAATATCCACAAGTGTCGTAAATGTTCTAATCAAGCATCAAAGCATGTAAACAAACTGTTCTTATCAATTAAATAGCCACAAGTGTCGTAAATGTTATAATCAAGCATCAAAGCATGTAAACAAACTGTTCTTATCAATTAAATAGCCACAAGTGTCGTAAATGTTCTAATCAAGCATCAAAGCATGTAAACAAACTGTTCTTATCAATTAAATAGCCACAAGCGTCGTAAATGTTATAATCAAGCATCAAAGCATGTAAACAAACTGTTCTTATCAATTAAATAGCCACAAGTGTCGTAAATGTTATAATCAAGCATCAAAGCATGTAAACAAACTGTTCTTATCAATTAAATATCCACAAGTGTCGTAAATGTTCTAATCAAGCATCAAAGCATGTAAACAAACTGTTCTTATCAATTAAATAGCCACAAGTGTCGTAAATGTTATAATCAAGCATCAAAGCATGTAAACAAACTGTTCTTATCAATTAAATAGCCACAAGTGTCGTAAATGTTCTAATCAAGCATCAAAGCATGTAAACAAACTGTTCTTATCAATTAAATAGCCACAAGCGTCGTAAATGTTATAATCAAGCATCAAAGCATGTAAACAAACTGTTCTTATCAATTAAATAGCCACAAGCGTCGTAAATGTTATAATCAAGCATCAAAGCATGTAAACAAACTGTTCTTATCAATTAAATAGCCACAAGTGTCGTAAATGTTATAATCAAGCATCAAAGCATGTAAACAAACTGTTCTTATCAATTAAATAGCCACAAGTGTCGTAAATGTTCTAATCAAGCATCAAAGCATGTAAACAAACTGTTCTTATCAATTAAAGAGCCACAAGTGTCGTAAATGTTCTAATCAAGCATCAAAGCATGTAAACATCCATGTAAACTGTTCTTATCAATTAAATAATGTTTTTATCATCCATTTCAGTAAATTATGGAGTTAGTGCAACATCCATATGGAGGTGGATTCATGAAGGTGCACTAAAGAGTAGGAAGTCATTTGTTCACCCGGCACTAACTGATGCACACAAAGTAGCAAGACTTAGATGGTGTCTAAAGGCTCTAGATATCAATCAAGATGGTGTTATATTTTTCAGAAGTATGGACAACATAGTACACATTGATGAGAAGTGGTTCTACATTCAAAAAGAACAGAGTCAATAATAAATCCTCAAACCATTATTTAATTGATAAGAAGTGGTTCTACGACACTTGAATCAATCCTCAAACCAGTGGTGGCATATCATCATAGGATTCAATGTGATTTGGTTAAGGTTGAATCACAGAGTCAATAATAAACCATATAGCACAAAGTCAATAATAATTCAGTTTAGAAATGGATATACCACAGAGGCCAATAACAGAATCCATATACCACAGAATCCATATACCACAGAGGGCAATAACAGAATCCATATACCACAGAGGGCTATACCACAGAATCCATATACCACAGAGGGCTATACCACAGAATCCATATACCACAGAATCCATATACCACAGAATCCATATACCACAGAATCCAATAACATTAACAGACAAAATCCACAAAAATTAGAACAGATAAACGAGCAAAATCCCTAGAAGATGAACGAGCAAGAACAGATAAGAACAGATAAGAAGCACAAAAATTAAAATTCAGTTTAGAAATGGAACCTCCCACCATAGCTCGAGCAGATCTGTGTAGGGGTAGAAGGATATCAAGCATGCTATCCACGATTGCTTCAGTATCCGAATCGTCTTCTGTATCGCCACCAAAAGAAATCGTCCGTTCACCCTTCGCATCGCCGCCGTAACAGATATTGGGCTCAACCTTTGAATCGCGAGGGTTAGAGATCGGAGACTGGCCGGAAAGACTCACAATCGGGAACCCACAATCCGGCATACGAAAGGACTCTGTCTCCGATTCGTCTTCTGAATCGGGAACCCACAATCCGGCACCGGTGATGTCGGCATAGGAGTCGGCCACCCACGAATCAAACGATTCGAAGCCATGCAGTGGGTTTGGGTTCATGATTCGGCGAGACCCAACAAACCCTAGAACAGACGATGAAGGGGGTGTTCGAGAAGACGAGATATTGTATAAATCGATGAAGATCGATGCACTAAGTGGTGAGATCTCGTCTCAAACCACCGCAAATCCGCCGTAGACGGTGGTGGAAGGGAGAGACACAGGGAGTCTCACGAAGAACAAGAGAGAGAGGCGGAGAGGTAGTGAGAGAATGAGGTTGGGGAAATGAACTGATTAGGTTAGTTTTGTTTTGTTAGGGTTTTCATTTGGGTTGGTTTAGATTAGCATAAATGGGTTAGGTTAGTATAATTGGGCCATAAGTTAAACATATCTGCTAAATATGTGGCCCAAACCAGTGTTGGGATATTGTATAAAAATGATGTGTGGGGTATTTGATAAGGGTAGTTTGGGTAGTTTGTAACAAAAACTATGCCAAAAAAGGAAATAGGTATCAAGAGAGGAAACGTCCAAAAAAGGAAAGTGGGCTAAAGAGAAGAAACGGAGTGGTAATTGACTATTTCTGTTGCAATTCGAGATTCGT
This sequence comes from Linanthus parryae, assembly GCA_023055425.1. Lineage (NCBI taxonomy): Eukaryota > Viridiplantae > Streptophyta > Magnoliopsida > Ericales > Polemoniaceae > Linanthus > Linanthus parryae. The sequence continues at coordinate 12,204,273 of JALGPY010000012.1, read as the reverse complement.
AAACTTGGGTTTCGTAAATTGAAAAGAAAAAGGGGATTTATACTCTTAGGGAATTTCAGTACTTGATTTGTATATGCAATACCACTCATGTTGCTTATTGATTACTAAAGATTTAGCTTATTTCATATCCGATTTGGTCTATTGTTGAGCTCAAGGCATTTGTTAGTATCCTGATAAAGATTGAAGTTTCGAATTTGGGTGTTGGTTGTGGAACATCTGTGGGAGAGGATACATGGTTTGAGGTATGGACCTAACTCACCAAACTACGCAAAAAGAAGGTCACTAAAAATGGAAGAAGTCTTGTTAATGAGGGCTAAAAGAGAATAATTTTTGCTAGATGGCTACAACTGATTGTACCGTTTCCGATATTTTCTTGTTAGCATATGATCATCCTCTCCCAGCATAGTCTATAGCAAAAAATCGCCTCTTCGTTTATGACTTTGCCGTCATTGATTACTAGAATTAGATTTTTTCTTTTTTCCTTTGGTGAGCTATCTTTCGTTTCCATTATGTTCGTTGACTTCCGATGACGTTTCAGCTATTACCTACCCGTATGAACATCCTATTTTGCTCTCCAACTCTCAAGAGGGTGTTACAAACGGAGAAATGCATTTTGAGTACCATTGTCTTGCAATTTTTTTGGAGGGTTGTTTGTTAATGGATTCTTGGAAACTTGGGGCGGGCTTACTAGTTAGCACCTGATATTAAAAACACCTATTCGTACTACTATTTGGAACAAGTAGCCCAATCTTAGCTTTTTTCTTCCTGTGAAGAGTAGTTGTAGATAGCTTCCAAATCTAGTGCTCTGATTTACTTGCAATGACATTTCAGCTAATACCTACCTTCTTTTATAGGGTTTCAACCAGAAATTGTGAACCCCACTACTGTCAAGTTTCTGGCTCTGCCACTGCAAGCACGGTCTCCTGCTCTCACCTGCGTTCATGGCGAAAACCCGTGACCTCAAGGTTCTTGAAATTTGCAAAGTCAGACCAAAACAAAACCCGTCTAACTTTGCCCTTCCTCTCACGTTCTTCGACGTGATGTGGCTAAGGTTCCATAGCAGCCAGCGGTTGTTCTTCTACGAAACAAACGCTGACTCTGAAATAGTGCTTGCTCAATTAAAAAGATCCCTCTCTTCCACTCTCCAAAATTACCTCCCATTGGCCGGACACTTGTTGTGGCCTCCTCACTCCGATAGACCAATTGTTGAATTCTGTGAGGGCGACGCTGTTTTGCTTACTGTAGGAGAGTCTACAGCTGATTTCCACCATCTCTGTAGCAGAATCGGCTTTCGCGAATCGAAGGAATACTATCATCTACTCCCTGAATTGCCAAACTCCGAGACACAAATACCGGTCATGTCGCTGCAAGTCACCTTGTTCCCAAATGCGGGTTTCTGTATCGGGTATGCAATACACCATGCAGTGCTAGACGGAAAGTCTTTATCCTTGTTTATGCACTCGTGGGCTCTTATTTGCAAGTCTGTTGCAGAGTATTCAACTGCTCTACCTCCGGAACTAACACCATCATACGACAGGCAAGTCTAGAAATAGATCAGTCTTTCATTCTTTACCCTTTTTCAAACGAGTTGATACGGGTCAACCGTATTATTATCATTACTTAATATTCTTTATTTACTTATTTTTTAGTTATTATTATTAGTTAGTTTAGTTAATTAGTGACCCGGTTTTCTTGTCGGTTCTTTCCCGGCCCTTTAGGTCGAGCCGTCTAGGGTTAGTATTTGTGTATTTAAACAAGTTGTAATCACACTTCTTTTTAGCAATCAGTCAAGAAGAGAATTAAGTTGTGTCGTGTTTTTCTTTTCGTGTTAGTGTGAAGATCGATAGCGTCTTGAATAGCTATCGTGTTAGGAACAAGTCTTACAAAACTTTCAGTAATAGTCGTTGGGTTTGAATCTTTCAGGTCGCTTATCAGAGACCCGTATGATCTTGAACGACGCTACATGAATGTTTGGTTGGGACCAAATGATGGATCAAGGAAGAAAAGCTTAAGTATATTTGAAACGAAGCCTTCAGATGACACGATGACCGGAACATTGGAATTGCATAAAACACACATAGACAATCTAAAAAAGTTGGTTTATACCCATTTGCAACGGAAGGGCACCAGTAATGGTACAACAATCCACGTATCCAGCTTCACGGTGTCAGTTGCCTACGTATGGGCTACTTTAGTAAGAACACAGAGAAGAATAGAATGCGAGAGTAGTAGTGTAGACGCGGATGAGATGTATCATTTGGTACTGAGTGTGGACTGTAGAGCTCGTGTGGACCCTCCTCTCCCCTCAACCTATTTTGGGAATTGTATTACGGGGATCATAGTTGACGCGAGTTTAAATGATTTGGTAGGAGATAATGGGGTGTTGATTGCTGCTGAGGTGATTGGTGAAGCGATAGATTGTTTCAAGGAACGAGTTCTGAAAGACAAAGAAGACATTTTTGAAAGAGTTGGAACTTTCCTGCCCGGTACTCTCACTTATTTGGGTGGCTCAAACAAGTTTGAGCATTACAAGACAGATTTCGGGTGGGGAAATCCGAGGATGGTTAAGTTAATATCGAATGGTAAAAGTGGAGCTTTTAATGTTTCGGATTCGAGAGATGGAGATGGAGGTGTGGAAGTTGGGATAGTCTTGAAGAAGCATGAAGTTGAAGAGTTTATTACCCTGTTTGAGGGAGGTCTTAAAGGTTGTCAAAATCTTTGGCAATGGCTAGCCTAGTTGGTAAGGCACTGTAAAGCCATGCTCACCACAAGGGTTCAAATCCTGGGACAATCATTAAATCAATTTGTAGTTGTATTTTATAGTTGATATCAATATGATGTTTTATGTTTATGGCAAAAAAAAAGTTGTCTTTTTGTTAGAATATCCGACTATTTTTGGAAATGCTGGATTCATGGAGCAATAGTTGGGGTCAAATATTGACCACTATAATTGGGGATTTCACAGGCTGTCAATAATCTTCTCCCAATCAATCAATGTATTAAGTTTCCTTGTATAGGCTCCTAGGTTCTCTATATATTGTGTGTAATTGTCTCTTTGTAATAATCCATTTTTAGAACATAATAAAAAATCCTCTGATTACCAGTTGAACATGGTATCAGAGCACGTGTGATTCTGGGAATTCTGAACATCCTCAACCAAGATGGCTGACAATGAAGCCGTGGTCAGTCAAATCCCTGATGAATTAACAATGCAGATTGCTGCCCTTCTGAGAAATGGTCTCGGAACACAGCAACAAACAACTAACCCCGAGAATTTATCCCTGGGGATTAAACTCGGTGGTGACAACTATGCCCTATGGGCAACCCTGATGAAGAAAGCAATTGGGGGAAGGGGGAGAGGTTCTCACATTACAGGGGAACCGGCCCCTCCATCCAAAACTGACAAAACATATACAAGGTGGGAACAAGATGATCAATGTGTTTTCACATGGATTATCCAGAATCTTGAATCCAATTTGGTGAATAGTGTCTCGCAATATCCCACCGCAAAAGCTCTCTGGGATGGTTCTGGAACAGATTCGTTACAGGTGTTTGACCTTCATAAGAGGGCTAATTCATTAAGGCAAGGGTCCGATACACTAGAAGACTTGTGGAACAAACTGCAGAACATCTGGATGTCTATAGATAGGCGAGATCCGAACCCTATGAAGGACCCAAAAGACATTCAGATCTATAATAAGAAGACTCAAGAGCAAAGACTTTTTCAATTGCTAATGGCAGTTGATGACAAGCTGGAACCAGTCAAGAGAGATATCCTGAAAAAGGATCCTCTTCCTTCCGTGGAAATAGCATATGCTACAATACGAAGAGAAGTGGCCAGGCTTAATATACTAAAATCAGGCCCTTCTGATAGTGACTCGACTGAGATTGGAATGGGTTTGGCTGCTAAAGATTCTGCACAGAGGTTTAAATTCCGATCCAAAGAGAAAGAAAATAAATCCAAGTTGTATTGCACTCACTGCAGAATGAAGAAACACACTAAAGAGACATGTTTCAAGCTGGTTGGCTATCCAGAATGGTGGGAGGACGGTCATAAGGAGAAAAATAACCAGCGTTCCAGATCTGATGTCAAAGGGGCTTCGTCTGCAAGTGGCGGTGAAGATCCGGCTGAAAAGAGGCAAGGAAGTGGCACTGGTTTTGGTGGAATGGCGGCAAACTCCTATGAAAAACTTGGAGGTAAAGGGTTTGAGAGTTACACCTCAAACCCCTCTCTTATTAATTTCAAGTATTTTCCCCCAGACACTTCTCTCTTTGACAGACTTGACCAAGAGTGTTTAAATGAAACTTATGAAAAGCCCAAAGCTTGCCATGTTCACCCCCAATCTAGGAAATCAATGAACTGGATCTTTGATTGCGGGGCTACGGACACCATGTCCTATGATCCTAAAGACTTTGGTGACATGTCATCTCCAAAGAAGTCCCATATTGAGACTGCTAGTGGAGAAATTGTTGAAGTCAAAGGGGGAGGGTCAATTACATTTTCGGAAAAAATGGAAATTAAAAACTGTTTATACATTCCTTCACTATCCTCAAAGTTGTTATCTGTTAGTCAAGTGACAAAGCAACTCAACTGTGTGGTTCTTATGTATCCAACTTTTTGCATTTTACAGGACATTCGTACGAAGGAGATCATTGGGCGTGGTACTGAACGAGGAGGTCTCTATTATGTTGATGAGGTAGTTCATAAGGGACATGCCATGCTTGCTCACGGAACAACCGAGAGGCAACTTTGGTTATGGCACCGGCGACTTGGTCATCCTTCTTTTAGCTATCTTAAAATTTTGTTTCCTAGTCTTTTTTTGAATAATTCCATTCATGAGAAATGTGAAACCTGCATTCTTGCAAAAAATCATAGGGTCTCTTTTAATCAAAGTAATACTCGAGTTGATTCTGCTTTTTCGCTAATCCACTCTGATGTTTGGGGCCCAGCACCAAATTCCACTAACAATCAAATCAGATACTTTGTTTTATTTGTGGACGATTTCTCAAGAATGAATTGGATATACTTCATGAAACATAAATCGGAAGTGCCAGAAATATTTGTTTGTTTTTACAAAATGATTTTGACTCAATTTGGCAAAAAAATACAGATTCTCCGTTCTGATAACGGAACAGAATTCGTCAACCAAACAATGCAAAATTTTTTCAAAGCAAATGGTCTTATCCATCAAACCACTTGTCCAAACACCCCTCAACAAAACGGCACCTCAGAACGAAAAAATCGTACTCTTCTTGAAAAAACTCGTGCTATTATGATTGAATCTAGAGTACCTCATTCTCTTTGGCCAGAAGCTCTTGCTACAGCCACGTATCTTGCAAATCGTCTACCAACCCAAAGTCTAGGAAATAAAACTCCATTACAAGTGCTTGCCACCCAAGTTAAAATTCCATCTGTTATGACCTTACCACCCCGTGTCTTTGGTTGTTCGGTGTTTGTTCATGTCCCCAAGACTAGTCGAAACAAACTTAATCCGTGTGCCGAAAAGTGTGTATTCGTTGGGTACGGTGTCCATCAAATGGGCTATCGGTGCTACAATCCGGTTTCTCGTCGAATCCATGTCACCATGGATTGTGACTTCTTAGAATCCGATTATTTTTATGACCACCAATCTCGTGCTCAGGGGGAGAAAGTATGTGAATCACTCGATTGGTTGCTATATGAAAGTTGCTCTGAGGATGTTCCAACAGAGTCGGTAGATGGCGCCACCGAACACGCCTCTTCCAACACAAAAGAGACTGACGAGGCAGTTTTCACCACCAATGATTCTCCCGAAGACAATGTCCAACAAGAGATTAATGCCATGGATACTACCAGCGAATCAACCGAAGAAAATGTCCATCAAGAGGTAAGCAATTTACAATGTCATAGTTCACAAAATGCTACTGATCATGACATTTCAGGAAATTCATTTGTTGAAACTCAAACTTTTGTTCTTCCCCCAAGAAAAAATAGAGGGGTTCCTCCTGACCGGTATTCACCGGAACACGTTCCTCGTGCTTCTACATATCCGGTAAAAAGTGACAGGAAAGGAATGACGAAGATTGCAAAGGCGTTTTCAGCTACTATTCTATCTGAACAAATTCCTAAAACAGCTCAAGAAGCTAAGAAGATGACCGAATGGCATGAGGTAATGAATACCGAAATGGAAGCTCTAAAAAGGAATGGCACATGGGAGAGGTGTATGTTACCACAAGGGAAGAAACCAGTCGGGTGTAGATGGGTGTTTAATATAAAATATAAATCCGATGGCACCATTGAGCGACACAAGGCAAGACTGGTCGCCAAAGGATATACACAAACATATGGTATAGACTACTCTGAAACGTTCTCTCCAGTTGCAAAGATTGACACTATCAGAGTTCTATTTTCAATAGCTGCAAATAAAGATTGGCCTCTTCATCAATTTGATGTAAAGAATGCTTTCCTACATGGAGACTTGAAAGAAGAGGTGTATATGGAAGCCCCACCAGGGTTCTCTGATGATTTTCAAGAGAATGAGGTATGTAAACTAAAAAAGGCATTATACGGGCTCAAACAGTCTCCGCATGCATGGTTTGGGAGATTTACAATGGCTATGAAGCAGTATGGCTACAAACAGAGTAATGGGGATCATACCTTGTTTTACAAAAGGAGAGGAGAATTGGTCACTTGTCTGATAATATATGTCGACGACATGATTATAACGGGGAATGATGAAGAAGAAATTAGCTCTCTTCGGAAAAACCTCTTCACAGAGTTTGAAATGAAAGACCTTGGGGGATTGAAGTATTTCCTAGGAATCGAGGTTCTTCGGTCAAGAGGAGGGATTTACATCTCCCAACGAAAATATATATTGGATTTATTAGCTGAAGTTGGCATGGTGGATTGCAAACCAAATGACACTCCCATGGTTGTGAATCACAAACTAAAGATAATTGAAGGGGCCAAACCAGCGAGTAAAGAAAGGTACCAAAGGTTGGTGGGAAAATTGATTTACCTAGCTCACACTCGACCCGACATTGCATACGCGGTGGGAGTAGTTAGTCAATTCATGCATCATCCTCAAGAACACCATATGGAGGCAGTAATGAGGATTATTCGATATCTTAAAGGCACACCAGGAAGAGGCATAATTTTTAAGAAAAATGGGCACCTTGATGTTGAAGTATTCACAGATGCTGATTGGGGAGGGAATCCCAACGACAAACGATCAACTGCCGGCTACTTTACTCTTCTTGGAGGTAACTTGGTGACTTGGAGGAGTAAGAAACAGAAAGTAGTATCACTGTCAAGTGCCGAATCAGAATTTAGAGGGATCGTTAAGGGGATTACCGAGATACTTTGGTTAAAGAAGATAATGAAAGAAATCGGATTCCCTATGAAGTGTCCAACTCAGTTAATGTGCGATAATAGAGCTGCGATTAAGATTTCAGAGAACCCGGTACAGCACGATAGAACAAAGCACGTTGAAATAGATAGGCACTTCATAAAAGAAAAAATTGAAGATGGGACAGTCGAACTTCAGTTTGTTAGATCCGAAGACCAACTGGCGGACATCCTGACAAAAGCGGTCGCTGCAAGAACATTCGAATCAGTTTTTTTTTTTTTTTTGAGGAAAAAACTTTTTATTGAAATCACTCAAAACCATCTGGGCTGGAGAGGCCCATTACATCACATTGTAACGTTTTTGATGCCCAATGGGGCTCAATGGTGATCCACTCTTGTGCAGCCCGTGTCTTTAGACTTTCCTTCGCGTGTAAATGAGCCAAACGGTTGGATTTTCGGCCATTAAACCTTATCTGGAAGCTGGTGAAGCCTCTAGAGATCTCCACCGCTTCATTAACCACCGTTCCAATTTCCGAGAGGCTTTGACCCTTTCCCGATCTCACCATCTCCATTTCTGTAACAATGGAGAGTGCATCGGTCTCCACTTCTATCTTGCTGCAACCAAGCTTCTGAGCAAACCTTAGCCCTTCTCGGATGGCTTGCCCTTCTGCTGATCTGGGTTTTGTTCCGAACGCCACTGGTTTGGCAAAACCTCCGATATATTTGCCGTACTCGTCTCTGATGACTCCTCCGGCGCCGGCAACTGATGTTTTTGGATCCCATGCTCCATCAACATTCAGCTTGACCACACCCTTCTCCGGTGGTCGCCAGGTCTGAGACGGCGGTATCTACGCCGGGATCCGGTTAGATCTGCATGTATCAAAACTGTTGAGTTTCTCGGTTACAGATCTGAGTATGTCTTCGGCCTTTGCTTCTTTCTGGTTGAAAATTTTCTGGTTTCTGCTTGGCCACACACCTGAGATACACATAGCAACTAAATTTAGAGTTTTCTCATCTTTCACTGTTTTGAACTGATACTCGATCCAATCTGTGAAAGTGGTCAACCGATGAGGCTTCTGATGCTGAGGAAAGACCTGTTTCCAGATCTTGGATGCAATTGAACATCGAAGAAAAAGATGAGATTCATCTTCCTCTTCTTTGTAACAGAGGGGACACAAAGATGGAACTTCAACTTTCCTTTTTAACAAGTTTAATTTTGTAGGAAGAGATCTCCTCCATGCTCTCCAAACTGGGTAAATATGTCTCCGAGGGATTTTTAAATTCCACAGTTTTGATAGCCAACCTTCTTCTGGTAGCACTGAGCTCCTGTTGTTGTGGGTTTGAGTATGAAGAAGCTTAATTGCAACTTGATAACCTGTTTTCACACTATAATCTCCTGTTTCTGTGTAATCCCACATTAAACTGTCACTTGTGTTTGTTCTTGCAAGAGGTATCCGCATAATATCTTTCACATCTACTGGCCAAAACAGGGACTGTAATTTTTGCAAATCCCAGGTCCCTGTTGAGTGGTCGATTAAATCACTTACCATAACCGGATTTTGAGTCGAGGCAATGGTGATGGGTTTAAAGGGGGCTTCCTTTGGCAGCCATCTGTCAGTAAAGGCATTGACCCTGCTACCATCTCCGATTCTCCATCGAGACCCATTAAGGATGAGGTCTCTACTGGACATTATACTCCTCCATGTGTATGAACACTGTGATGAGGGACTTGTTTCCCAAATACTCTTCTGCGAACAGTACTTTCTCAGCAAAACTTCACTAAGAAGTGATTCTGGCTTTTGAACTAAACGCCAGAACTGCTTCCCTAACATAGCTTGATTGAACGCCTGTAAATCTTTAAAGTTCAGTCCCCCACAATTCTTACTTTTCTTCAGGGTATCCCAGGCCACCCAGGTAATACCTGAGCTATTGTCTTCTTTACCCCAGAAAAATCTTCTACTCATAGCTTCGATGTTTTTGCAGATTGATACTGGGAGCTTAAAACAGCTCATTGTGTACGTTGGGACGGCCTGTGCCACTGCCTTTATCAAAGTCTCTCTTCCGGCAAAGGATAGTGAGTTCCTCTTCCACGCCTTGAACTTTCCTTCTACTTTTTCGTTAACAAAACTGAAATCCAGATTTTTGTTCTTTCCTATTGAGGTAGGGAGACCCAAGTACCGATCGTGTGACTCAACCAGATTTACACCAAGAAAACTGCTGAGATGTTGTTGAAGCTGCTGCTCCACATTTGCCGAGAACACAACTGCGCTCTTTTCTAGATTTATTTTTTGGCCTGAGGCCTTTTCATACATTTGTAATAATTGAAAAATCACCTCCATCTCCCCTTCTGTAGCTTTAGAGAAAAGTATGCTATTGTCCGCAAAGAACAGATGTGTAATTGTTGGGCCGTTCCTGGAAGCGGATACACCAGACAAGAGACCGTCCCTTCTAGCTGCCGTAAGGGACCTGCTGAAGGCATCACCGCATAACAGAAACAAATAAGGCGACAGAGGGCACCCTTGCCGGAGCCCACGTTGAGGTAATACTTCTCCACAACTCCTTCCTTCATAAGCAAAACTAAAGCACGAAGTTGAAATACAATCCATAACTAAGTCAATCCACCGTGCCCCAAAACCGTACTTTTCCATGCAAGCTCGTATAAAAGACCATTCGACACGATCGTACGCCTTCGACATATCAATTTTTAAAGCAAAACAACCTACTTTGTCTTTTTTCCGGTATTTCATAGTATGAAGTAACTCGTAAGCCAGTAAGACATTATCTGTGATAAGCCTACCAGGTACAAAAGCACTTTGGTAAATAGATATGATATCCGACAGGATTAACTTCAATCTATTTGCCATAGTTTTTGTAACCACCTTATACACAACAGAACAAAGACTAATTGGGCGCAAATCTGTAGGTCGTCGTACCTGTTTAACTTTTGGGATCAAAGCGATAATAGTCTTGTTAAACTCCTTCATACTCTTCTTCCCATTAAGAACATCGAGGCAGCAGTTCTCAACATCCGTACCCACCGTATGCCAGTAAGTTTGGAAGAAAATGGTCGAGTAGCCATCAAAACCCGGGGCCTTGATCGGTCCCATCTGATTTAAGGCTATACGTACTTCTTCTCCCGTATATGGGCTATCAAGCATAGCCCTTGCCTGTCCCGTTACAGCTTTGGGCAATTCTTTTAATAGGGGGTCCATATCCTCGCAAGATGGATTCGTAGAAGTAAAAATATTAGTGAAATATTTCGTTAGGATTGGAATTACCTCTTCTTCCGAGGTACACCATCGCCCATCCTCATCTTCTAAGAGCATTGCGAGCTTTCCGAATAGTGGCTTTTCGATGGAAAAAAGCAGTGTTGCGATCACCCTTTTCTAGCCACTGACCCGACTCCTTTGGATCCACATCTCTTCTTCTTTAAGAAGTAGTGTATTTATTCTGCTTTTTACTTCTACAATAGCAACTCTGTTTGGGATAAAACCCCCATCTTTCTCGAGATCCTCCAGCTGATTACGGAGCGCCTTTAGTTGACTCGTGATGTTTCCAATCTCGGTTCTTTCCCATTCTTTTAATCTAGCAGCTAGATTATGTAACTTCGTGACCAGAGAGAGATCCCTTGGCATACTTGCCCAGGCTTGAGCGATAAGATCCCCACAGCTGGGGTACTGGCTCCAAAAGGCTTCAAACTGAAACCTTCGGGACTTCTTTTCCTTCGGCTTGTCCACTTCCCACTGCAGGTGGATGGGGCAGTGGTCCGAAACAGTGGACACAAGATGATTAACTCTACTAGATTGATAAAGGGCCATCCAATCTAGTGTTGCAACAACTCTATCCAGTCGTTCATAGATGATTTCTCCGTTCCTTGGGTTACTCTCCCAGGTGTAATCTTTCCCACTATATCCCAAGTCAAACAAGTTAAGGTCTTGAAGTACTTGACGAAACAAACTCGCTCCTTGTTCGTCAAAACTTCTTCCGCCCAACTTCTCATTAGACTTTGTCATAGCATTGAAGTCACCTACGACACACCAAGGCTGATTGTTTATTCCTCTTATTCTTCTCAGCAACTCCCAAGAATGATGGCGTTCCTTTGAATCTGGATTTCCGTAAAAGCCCGTTAGTTGCCATTCGATTTGTAGTATTTCATCAAACACCATACAATCGATGTACCAAACAGCACTAGAACGGATTGTAATTTTCAGATTGTTTCTCCAAAAGAGGCCCAGACCTCCACTTCTCCCCCGACTACCCACAAACTCTCCTTCAAAAATTGCTAATTTCCTCTTTACCGTTTCCATCTCCTTTATTGACAGCCTTGTTTCCATTAAGAAAAGAAGGCCGGGGCTATGACTCTTCACAAGATTGTGAAGAGCCAAAACATTGCGGGGGTTGCCCAACCCCCGTATGTTCCAACTAATAAGGCTCATTGATCTTCGGCGGACCGGTCCCCGGTCTCCGCCTCAAAAGCTTTGTTTGTGTACGTAACGCTGTCTTCATTGCCGATCCGCATTATCCTTCCCGCTTTATCAAAATCCAACTGCCTCCCCTTCTTATTGGTAAAAACTTCCACTGCAGATTTATGTGGGGGTGGGCTAAAGTAGGTGGTTGAGCCCTTCCTCTTCGTATGATCTGGCACAGGCTGCTGAGCTATAGCCTTGTTTAAGTTCAGAACTCGATTTTTAACTAGATTGCCTTGGTCTGCTGCGAAGCCTTCCAACACTGAATCGGCAAAAGCTTCAATATGGGCCCTCTGGCTTTCTGTTGTCTCGATTCCTCCGCTAGTCTCTCTCACAACAGGGCTTGGGTGCGTGTCAAGCTTTTCAGAAGCCGTGGATACCTCTCTGTTAAGATCCTCCCCTGCCTTCAGACTGTCCTCCCCATCTTCACTTTGTTCTGTTTGCATCCCATCGTCTTTGTTACTTTTTGCTTCTTCACTTTCGTTTCTTTCTTCGCGTTTCGTTGGGGCAGTCCTCCTCACGAGGGGGTGATAAAGCAGGAAATTCCCATATCCTTCCTCAAGCTTCTCCCTTTCAATAGGCGAGAACTCATCACAGTTTTTCCCTTCATGGGTAATGCGCCCACACCAGTGGCATATCGTTGGCATATCGTTGGGATTCTCTCATATCGAAAGTCCACCCAGATACGTTCTTTCCTAATACCCACATGAACTCCCCTCAATAGAGGTTCGTTTATGGGGAATCGGACCCTTACTCTTACAAAATTGCCATCTTCACCTTCACTATAGATCTTCTTGTCCACATCTATCACCTCTCCCACACTAGAGGCAACTTTACGAGCTCCGATTTCATTGACATGTTGAAAGGGGAGCCCTAGAATTTGGATCCAGACATCAAAATTGCTGAAACTTACCTCTTTAATTGGATCTCCGAGTTTCCAAGATTTAAGAAGCAAGATCTTCCGTTGGAAAATCCATGGCCCTCCCGCATACACTCTGTCCATTGTGCTTTGATCCGGAAAACAGAATAAGAAAGTATTGAAATCAACCTCAAGGATGTTAACTTTCTCACCTTCCGTCCAAATCCGTCTAAAGAGACCTCTCATAGCCCCGGCGTTGATTCGATCTTCCGTCACAAAGGTCCCCAGAAGACAATGGGAAAACTTCTTGTCCGCTTCTTCACAAAACTCTTCTTCGAAAACAACCGTCTGGTTTTCCTTTGTTGTGTACTCCGCCGGGATCCTTACTGCCGTCGTCATTGTGATCGTCGTTGTTGAAAACAGTCCGTTTTTTGTCTCCGAGCGCCGCCTGCAACAACTGGTTCCCCTAGGGTTTTTTCTCTCCGATTAAACCGGAGCACTCCAAAACTTTTGACTCACATTCGAATCAGTTTTATCCAAGTTGGGTATTGGTGATCCCACTACACAACTTGAGGGGGAGTGTTAGAATATCCGACTATTTTTGGAAATGCTGGATTCATGGAGCAATAGTTGGGGTCAAATATTGACCACTATAATTGGGGATTTCACAGGCTGTCAATAATCTTCTCCCAATCAATCAATGTATTAAGTTTCCTTGTATAGGCTCCTAGGTTCTCTATATATTGTGTGTAATTGTCTCTTTGTAATAATCCATTTTTAGAACATAATAAAAAATCCTCTGATTACCAGTTGAACACTTTTAAAGTCCTATCAATCACAATTGCAGTTATACTGTTCCCGATATAAGTTGATGGGAGATGGTGTTGCATACGTTCTCTGCAATCTGATGTCAATTACCATGTGATGTTCCTCATTCCAATCTGATTACTGAGCCGTGAATAGTATATGTAATTATTGCCAGTTATCAATTGTTACATTCAGGCAAAATGTGGAAAAAATAAGATTAACAAATCAAAGCGAGACCTTCACCACCCAGCTGGTTTAAGCACATCATATAAAGTCCAAAAGGCTTGGGTATGCTTCAAAATATAAATACTATACTGTGACTTATCTAGTTTGTGTTTCTTGATTTTATGTTGCGATTGTGTACTTCGTAATTATCTTGTTGTGTTGAGTACATGAAATTGTAAATGGGAATGAGCCACACCTTTGTGAGACTTGGTTAAAGACTCGATTTAGCCGCAAAAGGAAAGGTAGGGTTGACCAAAAGTCTAGAATCTTATATGTATGTCCAGCCAATTAAAAAATATTTATTAAGGTATTCTTTGTACATTACTTAATGTCGAACCTTGACTGGTGCAGACAGCTTCTTGAGAGAAAGGAACATGAGCTTGAACCTTCATCTGATGAGCAGCTTTCTCATGATGTTCTTGGAGAAATGTGAGGTTACATACGTGGCTTAGGTCACGGTCCAAAACCTAGCTCATCGGTTTCTGGTGCGCCATCTGGTATAAGACTTATGCAGGAGTTTGAAGAGACAAGACGAAATGCCAAAAAGGACTGATGAACTACATGATAGAGTACAGTTGCTGGAGTCACAACAGGAAGTGAGGCTATGGTAGTTTTCCATTCCAACTCTCTTTGCTGAAAGAACAATTTGATATGATCAGATCTTATATCAACCCCAGTAAGTATTATAAAAACTCTTGATAGCCATCTGCTAGGTTCTGATTACCAGTAGTAATTATTTCTCGTGCATATGATTGCGCATCATTGGTTATCCATGTAACTCTAGGAAACTGCAGTTACCATCTGGAGAACATGCTCTCCAAAGAAAGCTGCTCATTTGAAGTTTCGAGTTATGGCTAGTCCTGTTTACTCCAGTCAATCCAATTTACATGTAGTTTCAGAAAGCAGTATACCCTCCCCAACTGGTGTTACCTCATTTTGCTCATAATGTGATTCCTATAATCGTAAACTACCATAATTTTGAGCAAACATGAGATAATCCGGAAAAGTAGAATTTTTATTTCTTAGAATTTACTATTTCTGAAATGTCTTATAGCCCAGGGTATAGCCCTAAGTCCCTAACCTCGAAGGATAAAAGTCTCTGTAATAAAAGTTCTATTACCCGTTTCTTTAAATAACTATGAAAGCTATCCAGGGTGTGATCGTGAAACTAAGACAAATTATAGTTATGGAGGATGCAAACGAGAGCCTTCTAGTTCTCTCACATTGAAAAAAGAGGTGCAGAGCCCTCTAATATCTAGAATCATGCTGCTGAGTTTTGGATTTGGGTATTTGATTGTTGTCACAATGATTTTGAGTAATGTGCTTGGTTGATTGAAATTTTGAAAACTTAATCCTAAAATGCTATGATACCTGTTTTGTGTGAATGTAATTACTGGTGCATGGATTTTTTTTTACTTCATAGACAAAGTTTGTCAATTTTATGTTAAATTGCTGTTAAGTTTGGTTTACCTTGGCCCCTCCCTACTGAAAATCCTTGGTCCACCGCTGCCTTTAGTGAGTAAAAATGGAAACAATATATATTGACAGTTGCCTTGTGAAATGGATCAACTTTTCTTTTACTATTATTTAGATTTGAGCAACTATCCCTCTTAGAGCTGCTTCTTAGGTTGCCAACTAGCTTAAGGCAGTATAATTTGATCCTGATCATGGATTTTTGCTTTTGTTAAGGGATCTGTAATAACCTTGTCAATTTAGGATTAAGTTCACTAAATGAACTATAGGCGAGTTAGGACGGAGGTAACCTTGATGATGCCCTTTGGCTTTTGCCAACGTTTTCAGAATCTTGGAAACCATCACCTTTAGTTAGGATGGTACTATGACGGTACCCCCAATAATAGGTCAGTAAAAAATATTGTGGATTCTAACTTCCAAGTTACTTAATTTTGTCACCATATTACCTGTTTTCATGGAGATTCTACTTGAATACTAAAATTCATGGAACCACTATGACAGGTATTCGGCGTATTGGGCGAAAACTAGTCATTTTGTTGGGCATTGCTGAGTGATCTTTTTTTTTTTTTTGAGTTAGGACTGTGTTCTTCTAATATCTCACATCTTTGATATTGATTCTGGTGTGATCTAGTATGTGGATGTTTCTGGGTAGTTGTGTTCACAGGTTGAAATTTTCCGCTTATTTTATGAAATTCCAGGTTCAGGGTGAAACAAACAAACATAGTTTCTTAATGAAGTCTGGGTACTCGGTCGAAAGCGAAGAGTGGAACATTAAATGAAACATATCTATCTTGTAATGTGACATCACTGGTCACGTTACATTCTTAGGGTTTACACACCTAGAAACTATCATTTGGTGTAGAGCTCGCGTGGACCCTCCTCTCCCCTTAACCTACTTTGGGAATTGTATTACGGGGATCATAGTTGACGCGAGTTTACATGATTTGGTAGGAGACAATGGGGAGTTGATTGTTGCTGAGGTGATTGGTGAAGCGATAGATTCTTTCAAGGAAGGAGTTCTGAAAGACAAAGAAGACATTTTTGAAAGAATTGGAACTTTCCTGCCTGGTACTCTCAATTATCTGGATGGCTTAAACCAGTTTGAGCATTACAAGACAGATTTCGGGTGGGGGAATCCGAGGATGGTTAAGTTAATATCGAATGGTAAAAGTAGAGCTTTTAATGTTTCGGATTTGAAAGATGGCGATGGAGGGGTTGAGGTTGGGATAGTTTTGAAGAAGCATGAAGTAGATGAGTTTATTGCCCTGTTTGAGGGAGGTCTCAAAGGTTGAAAATATATTTGTCAATGGCTAGCGTAGTTTGTAAGGCATTGTAAAGCCACGCTCACCACCAGGGTTCAAATCGTGGGACAATCATTGAATCAATTTGTAGTTGTAGGTTCTTGTTGATATTAAAATGATGTTCTATTTTTATGGAAAAAAAGTTGTCTTTTAAAGTCTTATCAATCACAATTGCAGTTATATTGTTCCCGATATAAGTTGATGGGAGATAGACAGATAGTGTTGCATACGTTCTCTGCAATCTGATGTCAATTACCATGTGATGTTCCTCATTCCAATTTGATTACTGAGCCGTGAATAGTATATGTAATTATTGCCAGTTATCAATTGTTACATTCAGGCAAAATGTGGAGAAAATAAGATTAACAAATCAAAGCAAGACCTTCACCACCCAGCTGGTTTAAGCACATCATATAAAGTCCAAAAGGCTTGGGTATGCTTCAAAATATAAATACTATACTGTGACTTATCTAGTTTGTGTTTCTTGATTTTATGTTGTGATTGTGTACTTCGTAATTATCTTGTTGTGTTGAGTACATGAAATTGTAAATGCGAATGAGCCACACCTTTGTGAGACTTGGTTAAAGACTCGATTTAGCCGCAAAAGGAAAGGTAGGGTTGACCAAAAGTCTAGAATCTTATATGTATGTCCAGCCAATTAAAAAATATTTATTAAGGTATGCTTTGTACATTACTTAATGTCGAACCTTGACTGGTGCAGAGAGCTTCTTGAGAGAAAGGAACATGAGCTTGAACCATCATCTGATAAGCAGCTTTCTCATGATGTTCTTGGAGAAATGTGAGGTTACATACGTGGCTTAGGTCACGGTCCAAAACCTAGCTCATCGGTTTCTGGTGCGCCATCTGGTATAAGACTTATGCAGGAGTTTGAAGAGACAACACGAGATGCCAAAAAGGACTGATGAACTACATGATGGAGTAAAGTTGCCAGAGTCACAACAGGAAGTGATGCTATGGTAAGTTTTCCATCCCAACTCTCTTTGCTGAAAGAACAATTTCATATGATCAGATCTTATATCAACCCCAGTAAGTATTATAAAAACTCTTGATAGCCATCTGCTAGGTTCTTATTACCAGTAGTAATTATTCCTCGTGCATATGATTGCACATCATTGGTTATCCATGTAACTCTAGCTTTGAACCCGTGCGATGCACGGAAAAAGTCATGTCTACCAAGACAATGTAATCGAGTCACTAAAATAATTGATTTTCTAACTTTCAATCTCCGTCATGAAATATCTTGAAGGCATATACTATATTCTATAAAAAAAAAGATGATTAATGTTCTTTGACATAAAGAAGACAATTATAACAAAGTATTTAATTGATACCAAAGAAAATATCACACCAATATGTGAACTCGTTAGTAGTTTGTTCTTAAGTAGTTGAAAAATAAATATTCCATTTATATCCATTGTTGAGAATACCAATCCATAAAGTTTCTCTCTTTTGAAGATAAAACTACTCCCATGTTGGCTAGGATACTAAATAGTTTATAAAGAGGTTATGTTCCGTTACAACGCATCCTCTTGTCCTGTGCACGTCCAACTTTGGATTCAATAAAATATGACTTTGATTAATTTATTTTTGCTTGAACTACAAAAATGTTAAATAATGCTGATTGCAATTGGCTGCACGACTGAGATGTCTTTCTTGATGATGGAAATGGTTAAACAATATTCTAAAATAAGATCTCCATGGACGGCCTGATGCTCATATAAATTTAGCCTTACAATCACAATTTCTCTTTATTCTTAGCAGAATTAAAGTTTGAAATTTTGGACAAACAACAATTGGTTGGTTTGAAATTTTGGACAAACAACAACATGCTCTCCAAAGAAAACTGCTCAGTTGAAGTTTTGAGTTATAGCTAGTCCTGTTTACTCCAGTCAATCCAATTTACATGTAGTTAGAATTCTGGGTGACACACATTGTTTCAGAAAGCAGTATACCCTCCCCAACTAGTGTTACCTAATTTTGCTCATAATCTGATTCCTATATACGTAAACTAGCATAATTTTGTGCATCATGAAATAATCCTGAAAAGTAGATTTTTCATTTCTTAAAAATTAACTATTTCTGTAATGCCTTATAGCCCAGAGTAGAGTCTTTGTTCCACATCGAAACTGAGTTCTGGTCCCAATTTTTTTGCTTACGGGTGCTGAAATCAGAGGCTTGCAAGCTTCAATTTAAGAGCGTTCTTTGTGAGAGATATTGAACTTGGTGACGTTCTTGGTTGTTGCGTGATTGTGAGAGATATTGAACTTGGTGACGTTCTTGGTGTTGTAGTTTCAAAATTTGGATGCCCTGAGATTTGCTCTGTATAGCAATAGAGAGTTCATCAATTTGTTTGAAGGGAACTGCTGCAGGTTGTGGAAATTGTGCAAAAAAGAAAATGTCACTGGTCTCACATTCCTATGATGAATGATATTCTTGATATTGAGTAATGGTGACATCGGCAGGGCATGGGTTGAATTGGTTTTGAGGCTGTAATGGTTGGCGGTGGAGGTTGAGTAATGGCGACAGTGGCAGGGCGGTGATGGGTGGTGGTCACAACAGTCTTGATATGTTGCTGCTGCTATTGTTTGCTTTTGGTGTAGTTGTTCAAGAACATACCTTTTGAGAGGCAAGAAGAGGAAAGATCAGTCAGTCAATCACAAGTCGAGTAGGAAAAACAAAGAAGGTGGGAAATGGGTTTCAATTTTGGTTTCACTTTGATATGTTCTTGCCTCTTGGTGTTCTTGACAATGTTCTTGGTAATCTTTAAAGGGCAACAAAGTTAAATATTAAGGGCAAAAATAGTCAAAAAAATAGTACAAAGTGACTTCACGGATGGAATATGATAGAAGGGTGCTAAGTGTCCACAAAATATTCCGTTTCAGGGGTGCAAAATGAAATTATTCAAACGTCAGGGGACCTAAGTGTATTTTCTCCATATTACAGGGGTAGTTATTGTCTTTTACCCCAGATAGTATAGAATTAATTGATATTGATTTTATACCCATCTCAATTTTGATCACGAATAATCTCAGTTATTTTATTCTTACACCTTTAATACCATTTACAACTTCAATTATACCATTTTTAATCAATTTTGATTAGGAATACTACCATCTGGATTAATTTTATACTTTTATACATCTGTTCAGTTTTTAATATAATTTTAATTTAGATAAGACATTAATTGTTGTATAACTCCACGTGGCACTCTCTTGAAGAAACCCTAAAAACTACTTGTAAAATAGTATTATAATAATAAGAATAATAATACAGAAATGAATCGTTACCTGAAACATAAATGTTGAGTAATGCAACATATCACCAAAATTATTATGACAGTTCATCACATCTTTCATGGCAATACAATTGACGGAAACTATTAAATGCTTGATATTATTTACTGGTACACATGTCATTGGCGGAATTGGCACGTGACATAAAATGGGTGACATATCATTTCTCATAATTATATACTCAATTTTGGGAGAAATAATTCAGAAACAGAGGTGAATATTGACTTATATTGTTCATGTTTACAACCTTTCTATAAATATCAAACTACAATTCACTGAATCTCCAAATTCGTTGAAAGCTCCCCGGTCACCCAATAGAAGACCAAATCTTATTTATTGAGTGCAAGCCAATCATATTTCCGTGTTGTTTTTCTGGAGGACGACCGTCTTTTTCATTTACACACAAAAAAAGAAAAAAGCCACCAGAAAATCTAGTTTGAAGATGGGAAAACCACATCTGGTGCTTATACCTATTCCTGCACAAGGCCATGTTATTCCTCTATTAGAGGTAGCCCAATGGTTAGTTGACACAAACAAGTTCAAAATCACCTTTGTCAACACCGAGGCAGTTCACAAAAAGCTAATTAGCTCAATCTCTGAGGGAGATGATGTAAGGGATCGTATAAACTTTGTTGCCTTCCCGGATGGGATGGAGCCTTCGGAGGATAGGAAGAATTTGAAGAAATTGTTGGAGGGCATCTTTCGTGTCATGCCGGGGAGGCTAGAAGAGTTGATAAAAGAAATAAATGAATTTGGTGATGGGAAAGTGGTTTGTGTTATCGCTGATCTGAACATGTCGTGGGCTTTTGAAGTAGCAAAGAAGATGCAGATCAAGGGAGCTGCGTTTTGGACCGGGGGAGCCGCAGGTTTGGCTTTGGGGCTCAGCATACGAAAGATGATTGATAACGGCATCATTGACAATTATGGTAACTTTTACATAGCAAAAACTTGTGCTTACCACATGATAAATACGCGCCGCTATATGTTCAATTTACTGCAATGAAAACGAGTCGTGAATGGTGAAACTTCATCGGTTTGGAGATACATTGCTTAATAAAGAAGCTCGAAGAAATTGTGTACTCGTAACACACACTATATGAAATGCTATTTTGTTCACTCTTTTGGTAAGAAAATATTTTAGATACAACTACCTCAAGGCCAAAATCAAATTGATCATTTAATTGGAAATGTAATAGGTCATAGAGAGAAAATGAAAACTTAACAGGTGTTTCAAAAGATTCTGGATTCTGTTTTACCTGCACTAACTCATACTCAGTTGGATGTGACCAATTGAACCAGTACATAATTAGATGAAATGTTTAAATTCTGAATCAGTAGAATCCATAGCAAAGGATTAATATATATTTTTTTTCAGAATAAATTTTTTGTAAGAGATTCTCATCATTTCATGGAAAATTTTGTGGAAATGAGAAACATAGTAGGCAAAATTCAGATCTCTGCTTTAAGAAATTTTAAGTCTTGTGCATTCAAGAACTAATCACAATAAATCTCAAAGTTAGTATTTGATTTTTAATAGTGGTTCACTCTTACGATTCAAGTCTGGTTAATTTCATTGTTGGTTTTGATATTGAAGTCTGACTTCCCTATGCTGGCAATCTAAAGAGCCTAAAACCCAACACTCTATGTCTCCAATGTTACAGGAACTCCGCTAAAGAGCCAGATGATTGAGCTGTCGCCAACAATGCCTCCAGCCATGAAAACATCAGTAGTTCCATGGATACACTCTTGGGGAAACAACACCACCCAAGAAACCTTCTTCAACATGTATGTCAAGTACAACAAGGACGTCCGAATGGCAGACCGTGTCATCTGCAATTCAGCTTATGAATTGGAGCCCGAAGTGTTTTCAGGGTTTCCAACTATCGTCCCAATAGGTCCGCTTCTGTCAAGCAACCGTCTTGCAAATACAGCAGGAAACTTCTGGCCAGAAGACTCTAGTTGCCTGCAATGGCTTGACCAACAAGCAGCTAACTCAGTGATCTATGTCTCTTTTGGGAGCTTGACTGATCTTAACAAAACCCAGTTTCGTGAGTTGGCCACTGGGCTTGAACTCTCCAACAGGCCCTTCTTATGGGTTGTCAGGCCAGATTTAACAGACGGGATCGGTGACAGTGCTTACCCAGTGGGGTTCAAAGAGAGGGTTGGGTCCCGCGGGCGAATTGTGGACTGGGCCCCACAACAGAAGGTCTTGTGCCATTCTTCTATTGCTTGCTTCTTAAGCCATTGTGGATGGAACTCTACCATGGAAGGGATAAGCAATGGGATACCTTTCCTCTGTTGGCCTTATTTCTCTGACCAGTTTCTGGACCAAGCTTACATTTGTGATGTTTGGAAGGTGGGATTGAGGTTGAACAAAGATGAATGCGGGATTGTAAGGCGTGAAGAGATCACTTACAAGGTGCAGCGACTAACCGGTGACAAGACGTTCAGAGCAACGGCCGTGAGTCTGAAAGAGGCGGCGAGGAAAAGCGTGAAAGAGGGAGGCAGCTCACACAAGAACTTCAGTAATTTTATCGAATGGATGAAAGCGTAGGAAATCAGTTTCGTCATCCTTTTTCACATAGTATTTGTTCCAATTTTCAACATTCAGATGTTTGCATCCTTTCGTGCACTTTGTGCGTTTAATAAACTTGAGACATTCTACCTCATTTTCCTCCCAAAAACCATAGAAGTTTAGAACGAGCCAAACGCTAAAGCTAAATAGATAATGCAAGGAACTAGCTAGCACAAGAAAGAAAAATAGCGGAGAGAACAATCCAAGGAACCAATAAACGCTCAACTAAGACTGACCAAATGAAAAAATGGTGCCCAAACACTAGGCAAACACTAGGTTAAGCCTCTGCTTCTACCATAGCATGAAAAACATTATATATCACACCAAAACGAAGCTTCGAAACTAAAGACCGAATCATAGCGATAACCTGCTTGTCCTCATCGTCTGTGAAATGTGGAAAGCCGATAGACATTCTGTATATATGAGCAATGGATAAATAAATGAATAGCATGGGTAAATGGCTAGAAGCTCAATATGCAAAGGTGAGGCTACAATGCAACCTGTACTCGCAGTGTGCACAACGTGGTCGCTGCTTGAAGTCTGAGGAGATAATTAGACCAACACCAAATGTTCAAATATAGGCTGTTCCATGTTCAAATATAGGCTGTTCCATGCTCACATTTGTCGTAATGTGCAGGATTTGAAAAGAAGTAGAAGATTGAGTAAAGGGGAGATAGACCTACGCGTCGGGAATGGAGCAAAAGTTGCTGCATTAGCTGTAGGCGTTTATGAGCTAACTTTGCCTTCTGAACTTATTTTAGAATTAGACAATTGCTATTATGTGCCTGCTATGAGCAGAAACATTATTTCCATTTCTTGTTTGGACGAGAATGGTTTTTCTATTTCAATAAAAGACAAGTGTTGCTCCATTTATTTTGATAGTATGCACTATTATAGTGCGCATTTGTCTAATTGATTGTATATCCTTGATCTAAATAGTCCAATCTATAACATAAATACTAAAAGGATTAAAGCTAATGATTTAAATCTTACATATCTATGGCACTGTCGTTTAGACCATATAAATGAGAAACGCATATCTAGACTCCATAAGGATGGACTGCTCGACTCATTTGATTTGAAATCATATGAGACATGTGAATCTTGTTTATTAGAAAAAATGACAAAGTTCCCTTTCAATAAGAAAGGTGAAAGGACTAGTGAGTTATTGACACTCATACATACCGATGTATGTGGACCATTCCCCACGCCTACCAAAGGTGGTTATACCTACTTCATCACATTCACTGATGATTTCAGTAGATATAGATTTGTATACCTTATGAAGGCCAAATCCGAATCCTTTAAATTGTTCAAAGAATTCAAGAATGAAGTAGAGAAGCAACTTGGCAAAAGTATTAAGGCTCTACGATCGGATCGTGGAGGAGAATACTTAAGCCAAGAGTTTGATGAGTATCTTAGAGAGTGTGGGATAGTATCCCATCTCACTCCACCTGGAACGCCACAATGGAATGGCGTGTCCGAGAGGAGGAATCGCACTCTATTAGATATGGTGCGGTCTATGATGTCTGAAACAGATCTTCCGATATCCTTTTGGGGACATGCTCTAATGACGGCAGCTTTTACCATTAACCGCGTTCCATCCAAGTCAGTCATGAAGACACCATATCAGATATGGACTGGGAAGCGTCCCATAGTGTCGTTTATGAGGATTTGGGGTTGCGATGTCCACGTAAAACGTTTACAAACAGACAAGCTCGGGCCCAAAGCGGATAAGTGTAAATTTGTGGGATATCCTAAGGAAACTAAAGGATATTATTTCTACAATCCCACCGAGAACAAAGTGTTTTTTGCTCGGACCGGCGTGTTTCTAGAAAGAGAGTTTGTCTCTAAAGAAGCAAGTGGGAGGGCTGTTGAACTTGAAGAGATTCAAGAACCACAAATCACTGAACCGATGATGGATCATGAGCAGGAACCGCAAGTAGTTGTGGAAGAACCTGTTCAGGTAACACAGGAACTCCGTAGATCAGGAAGAGTGCGTCATGAGCCAGAGAGGTATTGACTTCTAATGATTGAGCCCGATGACGTACCACTCATAGATGATGAGCCTGCAACATACGGAGAGGCCATGAAAGGCCCAGACTCTAAGAAGTGGTTAGAAGCCATGAGGTCCGAAATGGATTCCATGTTACCAACAAAGTATGGACTTTGGTGGAACCACCCGAAGGGGCGCGGCCCATAGGGTGAAAATAAGTCTTCAAGAAGAAGACCAACATGGATGGCAAGGTAGTTGCCTATAAGGGGCGATTGGTAGCCAAAGGGTATAGACAGATTCATGGTATTGACTATGACGAGACCTTTTCACCAGTCGCCATGACTGAATCCATTCGAATCCTACTTGCTCTTGCAGCATACTAAGACTATGAAATTTGGCAAATGGATGTCAAAACAGCGTTTCTTTATGGGAACCTCCTCGAGGATGTGTACATGACACAACCGGAGGGTTTTGAGGATCCAGAGAATGCCAATAAAGTCTGTAAGCTGCAAAGATCCATTTATGGATTGAAGCAAGCTTCTAGGAGCTGGAATCGACGTTTTGATGACGCAGTCAAAGAGTTTGGCTTCATCAAAAACGAAGATGAGCTTTGTGTTTACAAGAAGGTTAGTGGGAGCTCTGTAGTATTTCTGGTCTTGTATGCGGATGACATACTAATCATAGGCAATGATATTCCTACTTTGCAATCTGTTAAAGATTGGCTAGAAAAGTGCTTTACAATGAAGGACTTAGGAGACGCAGCCTATATACTTGGTATAAAGATCTGTAGGGATAGATCTAGAAGGTTGCTCGGCCTAAGTCAAAGTACATATATAAACAAGGTGTTGAAAATGTTCAACATGCAAGATTGCAAGAAGGGATTCTTGCCCATGTCGCATGGAGTCACTCTTTCTAAGAATGACTGTCCCTCCAATGAGATTGAGAAGGACCGCATGAGTAGGATACCCTATGCTTCGGCCATATGATCCATCATGTACGCCATGTTATGTACTAGACCAGACGTATCATACGCGTTGAGTATGGTGAGCAGATACCAGTCCAATCCGGGTGAGAGTCACTGGATTGCTGTCAAGAACATCCTAAAGTACTTGAGAAGAACTAAGGATGTGTTCTTGATATTTTGAGGTAGGGAAGAGCTAAGTGTAAAGGGTTACACTGATTCAAGCTTCCAAACCGACAAAGATGACTACAGATCGCAGTCTGGATTCGTATTTTTCCTGAATGGAGGAGCTGTAAGCTGGAAAAGTTCCAAGCAAGGGACAATTGCTGATTCTACAACAGAAGTTGAGTACATTACTGCTGCGGAAGCAGCGAAAGAGGCAGTTTGGATAAAGAAGTTTATCACTGATCTCGGTGTGGTCCCTAGCATCGTGGATCCCATAGAGTTGTACTGTGACAACTATGGGGCAATCGCACAGGCCAAAGAACCAAGATCACACCAGAAATCAAAGCATGTACTTAGGAGACTCCATCTTATTCGTGATATGATCGATCGAGGAGATGTCAAGATGTGCAAGATTCCAACGGATGAAAATGTTTCAGATCCGCTCACGAAACCTCTTGCGCAGCGAAAGCATGAAGGGCACGCCAGATCTATAGGCATACGAGATGCACCAGATTGGCTCTAGTGCAAGTGGGAGACTTTTGGAATAGATGACCTAGAGGCAATCGTAGATTTAGTATGAACATTGTTTTGGCTAGAATATTCATTTATTATTTATTGTGATATTTAATATAATGAAGTCCTTAGATAAAATGTGTTGTTTATCTCAAATATCCCTAGTCCACTATATTGATTAATAGGACGATCAAATATAGACTAGTATGTGGGTAGATTGATATGGAGATATCAAGTCTAACACATGGGTATGCATTAGGGGTAATGGCATACTGGATTGACCCACAACGAGAAGTATACATTAGATTATGTCAAGTCACAATCGCTTTTCATAGTGCTAATATAATTGCAATCCTTAGACTTGAAGTCACTAGATACTCTAGTTGTGGAATATTGCGCTTTGATGTTATCAAACGTTACACCGTAACTGAGTAATCATAAAGATGGCTATCGGGCGTGATAGGAAGCAATCTTAGAGATCGTAGTGATGTAGATAGGATTTTTCCCTCCCACATAATGGGGGAAAATATCCACGACCACTCGAGGAATGAGGCTTATTGAATGTCTGGCAAGACTCAGATAAATCAATATAGATATATTGATGTTATCTGCAAGCATAAGCATATTCCCAGGATCGAGGAACTATGGATTGGATATACGAGTGTGACGATGTATATCTCGTGTCCAATCCAGATATGGAGACAAAGGGATAGTGAAATATGACATATTGGGCACAAGAGGTTTGTCGGGATCACTGACTATTTCTATAGGTTGGGTGGCATGGATGTGTTGCTAGACACCGCTCCATGTTAGTAAGAGTTACTACCAACTATATAGAAACCTATGGGGTCACACGTCAAATAGATTAGAGCTAGATTTGGGATTAATTAATATTGATTAATTAGAAAGATCATTGTGAAACACCTTGCAAACTTAGTAGGACTAATTTGCAAGGAAGGGAATAGTTCTAGTTCATCTAGAATTAGAAAACTCTTTTATGGAAAACAAGGAGTTGTTGGAGTATATAAAGAGCCTTTAGATTACTTCCCATACTAATGTTATTAGACATAACAAAGTGAGTGAGAGAGAGCAAAAGAGAGAGCAAGACAAGAGCTAGGGCCGAAACCCTAGCCCCGTCCGCCCCCTTCCTGTCTGCTCAAAGAGGAGGCCGATCCTCCTCTTGTGCCTTTGTTGCTTTGATCTTCTTCCCTCTTCCTCCGGGTTCAAGCTAGCACTTGTTGAAGGAAGAATCTAGATCTCACCTCTAGACGTGGATCAACCGTATAGACGAGGAAATCATTCTTCGCGTGATCCCACAAATCAAAAGGTACACAATACTATGTCTCTTATCATGTTATGATGTCTCCTCCTGACGATCCGTGGTGGGCATTGAAGTAGGAATTAAATTTTTGTTATTCCGCTGCGTTACCTACTTCAAAACCAAAAAGTGGTATCAGGGCCACATGTCTTAGAGCATAACATGATGTATATGTTACGATTTCAGTTTACACACCGTTTTATTGTTTATTACGCGAAAACTGAAACTAATTGGCATAGTAGATGCAAAATTGAATTTGATTCAATAGAACAAGATCCAATCTAACATCGGATGTTAAGATTGGTGAGTTTAATCACATAAGATGTGTAAAATTGGGTTCTTGAAAAATTAGGGTTCATGGGCACATGATTGAAAATGGGTTTTCAATTATGGAAACAAATTTATGGAATTAAATCCATGAGGAAACAACCTTGCTTGGGCAACAAGGAAGAGGGAAGGAAGACTAGAGCCGAAACCCTAGCCATCCGCCCCCTCCCTTGCGCGCCAAGCAAAGGCCGCGGGTCAATGGGGCGGCCGGCCTTGGGCCGGGCCTTGTGGCGGCGGCGGTCCTAGGGGTTCGGGCCCCTTTTTGGCTTGAACCCCTTGGATCGTTGTAACCCTAATTACCCAATTTCATTAAAATTAAACAAGCGCGTTAAAAATTGGTTTTAACTGTATTATGTGCTATATTGCATGGTGGATGGATATGGCCTAGGATTGTGGATATTTTATTGCTTTGTGGTTTGGTTTACGGCATGCGAGCTGATCAACTTAATGTAATAATTAATTAGGTTTTACGACCTGCGAGTCGTCCTTTTTCTCCTCGACATGTGAGGCTTTTGTTATTTATTTATTCTAGATGTTAGGCTAGAATTAGAAATATTTAGATGATAGCCAAGAACATGGAGAAGAAGACCGGAGAACCAAAGGAGCCAAGAGACAAAGAAGACATCCCTAGGCGTGCAGCTATGGTGGAGCACATCGAGATGAGCTCGGAACTTTAGGGCAATTGGATATTATCATTGGCTTGATAATATCGTTAGTCTAGGGGCCATATCCATGCCACGTTTCTTTTATGTTTGTGGATGTTTATTATTTATGTCTTGTTATTTAATTTTGTTTGTATGGCGATACTAGCGAAAACAATAACAAGATAATAATAAACAAGGTTGGTCTTTTATTGTGGATTTCTCAATCAAAATAAGTATACCATGTTGATAAGATCAACTAAACAAATTAAGAAAGAAAAATCCCTCAATTAAATATTGCGTTTTGCCTTCTCTTGCCAAAACACCCTTCATGATCATGGTTTATTAAAATTCGGGCTTGCCAAAGCAAGGCGATTTTAATTTACCATGGTGTGTTGCGGACGACACAAGCTAGTAATGTGTGTATGTTGAAGCAAGAGGTTGGACGCAACTAGGCAAGAATAAATTGGATTGATGAGCCTAGACGCATGACAATTAGGGGTTATCCATGGGATAAAGAATAAAAGAGTTATTCACCTAATTGGACCAAGAGTTGCATAGGATGCAATTGGAATGGTTCCTACCTAAATAACCTATTCTTGGGTGACTTGCCAAAGCAAGCTCAAGAAGAAGTGAAAAAGGGATCTTGGACCTACTAGAAAATATAATGATATTTTCCGCATTAATGGTGAGGGCTATTAATCCGAGAAAAATAGTGGGAGCTATATTTGATGATCTAGCCATTATTAAATATAGTTAAGTTGTTCAAAATACTAAAAGTTGCACATTTCTCGTTTTGTAGAATTCCAAATGGCAAACAACAACGCATCGACTTCATCCCTACGATCTGTCCTTGAGAAGGATAAACTGTTTGGAACAAATTTCCTTGACTGGTACATAAACTTAAGGATTGTCCTTAAGCAAGAAAAGAAGCTTAACGTCTTGGACACTCAAATTCCAGCACCACCACAAGACGAGTCTCTTCTAGCGGAAGTGAGGGCACGTCAGATACATATTGATGATTCTAATGACGTGACTTGCCTCATGCTTTGTACCATGACTCCTCAGCTTCAGAAGCAGCATGAGAATACGGAAGCCTATGATATGATCATACACTTGAAACAATTGTTTCAGGAACATGCTGGGCATGAGCGCTATGAGGTGTCTAAAGCATTATTCAAGAGTAGTCTTGCAGAGGGGAATCCAGTAAGGCCTCATGTACTCCGAATGATCGGGTTCATAGAGAACCTTGAGAGACTGGGGTTCCCATTGGGCCAAGATTTGGCTACTGATCTTTTCTTGCAATCGTTGCCTGACAGTTATAATCAGTTCATCATGAACTATAATATGAACGAGATCAGTAAGACTCTTCCTGACTTATTGAACATGCTAAAGACAGCGGAACAGAGCGTCAACAAAGGCAAGGGCAAATCCATAATGATGGTACATAAGAAGAAGGGCAAGTCAGTTGCCTCTACTTCTAATGGAAAGCGCAAGAAAGTTGCGAAATCCAAGGAAGCCCTAAAGCCTAGGGGAGGCGTGGCTAAGGGTGAGTGTCACTACTGCAGCCAGCCGGGTCACTGGAGGAGGAATTGCCCTAAATATCTGGAGGATAAGAAGCTTGGAATAGTGATTCCACCACCACCAGGTATTTATGTTATAGACGTCAATCTTTCTATTTCTTCGTCTAGGGTATTGGATACCGGATGTGGTTCTCACATTTGTAGTAATGTGCAGGATTTGAAAAGAAGTAGAAGATTGAGTAAAGGGGAGATAGACCTACGCGTCGGGAATGGAGCAAAAGTTGCTGCATTAGCTGTAGGCGTTTATGAGCTATCTTTGCCTTCTGGACTTATTTTAGAATTATACAATTTCTATTATGTGCCTTCTATGAGCAGAAACATTATTTCCGTTTCTTTTTTGGACGAGAAGGGTTTTTCTATTTCAATAAAGGACAAGTGTTGCTCCATTTATTTTGATAGTATGCACTATTGTAGTGCGCATTTGTCTAATGGATTGTATATCCTTGATCTATATAGTCCAATCTATAACATAAATTCTAAAAGGATTAAAACTAATGATTTAAATCTTACATATCTATGGCACTGTCGTTTAGGCCATATAAATGAGAAACGCATATCTAGACTTCATAAGGATGGACTGCTAGACTCATTTGATTTGGAATCATATGAGACATGTGAATCTTGTTTATTAGGAAAAATGACAAAGTCCCCTTTCAATAAGAAAGGTGAAAGGACTAGTGAGTTATTGGCACTCATACATACCGATGTATGTGGACCATTCCCCACGCCTGCTAGAGGTGGTTATACCTACTTCATCACATTCACTGATGATTTCAGTAGATATGGATTTGTATACCTTATGAAGGCCAAATCCAAATCCTTTGAATTGTTCAAAGAATTCAAGAATGAAGTAGAGAAGCAACTTGGCAAAATTATTAAGGCTCTACGATCGGATCGTGGAGGAGAATACTTAAGCCAAGAGTTTGATGAGTATCTTAGAGAGTGTGGGATAGTATCCCATCTCACTCCACCCGGAATGCCACAATGGAATGGCGTGTCCGAGAGGAGGAATCGCACTCTATTAGATATGGTGCGGTCTATGATGTCTGAAACAGATCTTCCGATATCCTTTTGGGGACATGCTCTAATGACGGCAGCTTTTACCATTAACCGCGTTCCATCCAAGTCAGTCATGAAGACACCATATGAGATATGGACTGGGAAGCGTCCCATAGTGTCGTTTATGAGGATTTGGGGCTGCGATGTCCATGTAAAACGTTTACAAACAGACAAGCTTGGGCCCAAAGCGGATAAGCGTAAATTTGTGGGATATCCTAAGGAAAGTAAAGGATATTATTTCTACAATCCCATCGAGAACAAAGTGTTTTTCTCCCGGACCGGCGTGTTTCTAGAAAGAGAGTTTGTCTCTAAAGAAGCAAGTGGGAGGGCTGTAGAACTTGAAGAGATTCAAGAACCACAAATCACTGAACCGATGAGGGAACATGAGCAGGAACCGCAAGTAGTTGTGGAAGAACCTGTTCAGGTAACACAGGAACTCCGTAGATCAGGAAGAGTGCGTCATGAGCAAGAGAGGTATGGACTTCTCGTGCCTGAGCCCGATGACGTACCATTCATAGATGATGAGCCTGCAACCTACGGAGAGGCCATGAAAGGCCCAGACTCTAAGAAGTGGCTAGAAGCCATGAGATCCGAAATGGATTCCATGTAAACCAACAAAGTATGGACTTTGGTGGAACCACCCGAAGGGGCTCGACCCATAGGGTGCAAATGGTTCTTCAAGAAGAAGACCGACATGGATGGCAAGGTAGTTGCCTATAAGGGGCGATTGGTAGCCAAAGGGTATAGACAGATTCATGGTATTGACTATGACGAGACCTTTTCACCAGTCGCCATGACTAAATCCATTCGAATCCTACTTGCTATTGCAGCATACTACAACTATGAAATTTGGCAAATGGATGTCAAAACAGCCTTTCTTTATGGGAACCTCCTCGAGCATGTGTACATGACACAACCGGAGGGTTTTGAGGATCCAGAGAATGCCTGTAAAGTCTGTAAGCTGCAAAGATTTATTTATGGATTGAAGCAAGCTTCTAGGATCTGGAATCGACGTTTTGATCACGCAGTCAAAGAGTTTGGCTTCATCAAGAACGAAGATGAGCCTTGTGTTTACAAGAAGGTTAGTTGTAGCTCTGTAGTATTTCTGGTCTTGTATGTGGATGACATACTAATCATAGGCAATGATATTCTTACTTTGCAATCTGTTAAAGATTGGCTAGGAAAGTGCTTTGCATTGAAGGAATTAGGAGACGCAGCCTATATACTTGGTATAAAGATCTATAGGGATAGATCTAGAAGGTTGCTCGGCCTAAGTCAAAGTACATATATAGACAAGGTGTTGAAAAGGTTCAACATGCAAGATTCAAAGAAGGGATTTTTGCCCATGTCGCATGGAGTCACTCTTTCTAAGAATGGCTGTCCCTCCAATGAGATTGAGAAGGACCGCATGAGTAGGATACCCTATTCTTCGGAAATAGGATCCATCATGTACGCCATGTTATGTACTAGACCAAACGTATCATACGCGTTGAGTATGGTGAGCAGATATCAGTCCAATCCGGGTGAGAGTCACTGGATTGCTGTCAAGAACATCCTAAAGTACTTGAGAAGAACTAAGGATGTGTTCTTGATATTTTGAGGAAGGGAAGAGATAAGTGTAAAGGGTTACACTGATGCAAGCTTCCAAACCGACAAAGATGACTACAGATAGCAGTCTGGATACGTGTTTTTCTTGAATGGAGGAGCTGTAAGCTCGAAAAGTTCCAAGCAAGGGACAATTGCTGTTCCTACAACAGAAGCTGAGCACATTGCTGCTGCGGAAGCAGCGAAAGAGGCAATTTGGATAAAGAAGTTTATCACTGAGCTCGGTGTGGTCCCTAGCATCGTGGATCCCATAGAGTTGTACTGTGACAACTCTGGGGCAATCGCACAGGCCAAGGAACCAAGATAACACCAGAAATCAAAGCATGTACTTAGGAGATTCCATCTTATTCGTGATATGATCGATCGAGGAGATGTGAAGATGTGCAAGATTCCAACGGATGACAATGTTTCAGATCCCCTCACGAAACCTCTTGCGCAGCGAAAGCATGAAGGGCACGCCAGATCTATAGGCATACGAGATGCACCAGATTGGCTCTAGTGCAAGTGGGAGACTGTTGGAATAGATTCCCTAGAGGCAATCGTAGATTTAGTATGAACATTGTTTTGGCTGGAATATTCATTTATTATTTATTGTGATATTTAATATAATGAAGTCCTTATATAAAATATGTTGTTTATCTTAAATATCCCTAGTCCACTATATTGATTAATAGGACGATCAAATATAGACTAGTATGTGGGTAGGCTGATATGGAGATATCAAATCTAACATATGGGTATGCATTAGGGGTAATGGCATACTGGATTGACCCACAACGAGAATGATACATTAGATTATGTCGAGTCACAATCGCTTTTCGTAGGGCTAATATAATTGCAATCCTTAGACTTGAAGTCACTAGATACTCTAGTTGTGGAATATTGTGCTTTGATGTTATCAAAGGTTACACCGTAATTGGGTAATCATAAAGATGGCTATCGGGCGTGATAGGAATCATGTTTAGAGATCGTAGTGATGAAGATAGGATTTGTCCCTCCCACATAATGGGGGAAAATATCCACGACCACTCGAGGGATGAGGCTTATTGAATGTCTGGCCAGACTCAGATAAATCAATATAGAGATATTGATGTTATCTGCAAGCATAAGCATATTCCCAAGATCGAGGAACTATGGATTGGATATACGAGTGTGACGATGTATGTCTCGTGTCCAATCCGGATATGGGGACAAAGGGATAGTTCAATATGACATATTGGGCACAAGAGGTTTGTCGGGATCACTGACTATTTCTATAGGTTGGGTGGCATGGATGTGTTGCTAGACACCGCTCCATGTTAGTAAGAGTTACTACCAACTATATAGAAACCTATGGGGTCACAAGTCAAATAGAGTAGAGCTAGATTTGGGATTAATTAATATTGATTAATTAATAGAAGGATCATTGTGCAACACCTTGCAAACTTATTAGGACTAATTTGCAAGGAAGGGAATAGTTCTAGTTCATTTAGATTTAGGAAACTCTTTTATGGAAACAACAAGGAGTTGTTGGAGTATATAAAGAGCCTTTAGCTTCCTTCCCATACTAATGTTATTAGACATAACAAAGTGAGTGGGAGAGAGCAAAAGAGAGAGCAAGACAAGAGCTAGGGCCGAAACCCTAGCCCCGTCCGCCCCCCTTCCCGTCTGCTCAAAGAGGAGGCCGATCCTCCTCTTGTGCCTTTGTTGCTTTGATCTTCTTCCCTCTTCCTCCAGGTTTAAGCTAGAACTCGTTGAAGGAAGAATCTATATCTCACCTCTTGACGTGGATCAACCGTATAGACGAGGACATCATTCTTCGTGTGATCTCACAAATCAAAAGGTACACAATACTATGTCTCTTATCATGTTATGATGTCTCCTCCTGACGATCCGTGGTGGGCATTGAAGTAGGAATTAAATTTTTGTTATTCCGCTGCGTTACCTACTTCAAAACCCAACAATATAAACTTCACAAATATCTTTCACCATCCACTTCGATGCTTTTCGAGAATAATAAGCCGCAGACTCCTTAAGCATGTCCTCCTCAAACTCGCGCTCGTAGAAATGCATCTCTCCCTTCTCATTCTTCAAACATTCCTCGGGTTTCAAAATAGTATTATAAAAATCCCATAATGCTATCCTTAATAATTTACGAGGCCTAAAGCATGTCCTCCTCAATCTCGCGCTCGTAAAAATGCATCTCTCCGTTCTCACTCTTCAAACACACATCGATGGCCCAACCATTTTTCATTATCCTACTCATGTCTTTAAGTAGGTCCTCCTCAAACTGGCGTGCGTAAAAATGCTTCTCACCCATTTCGATTTCTACAAAGATGTCCACAACATTTTTCAACAGATGTCTATCCACACGTCCTCCCTTCCGTTCTAGGTCAATAAGGGCGATCACGACCTCTCTCAGTCAACGGTTCAAGAGATTACAAGCGTGGTCGCGAAAGCAAAATAGGGAAACTTCATGGAGCCTGAGGCACTGGAGATCTTTTCTCTTCATTATATAGGGATCGAGATAGCCAAAGAACTTTGAAAGCAATCGGGCCTTGACTTTGTACACTCCCCACATCCTGACGAACTCCGTCAACAAGGGCACACCTTGTTTCTCCGACAACGGCGGCAACACCGTGGAGTTGATGAAGTCGCTCAAGGCTTTCTCGTATTTCTTGCAGAGCTGTTGAGAGTAATCGTGAGGAGGGTTTTGTTCGGGTGAACCTTCTAGGACTGCCTTCAGCTTTGTGATCCCCTGCTCGATCAAGGCCCATCCTACCTCAAACTCAATGATATTCAACTGTTGGTTCACCATCTTATTTTACACAAACAAACCCTAGCGAATTAAACCCTAGCAAAGTACACCCAGAGTTTCTGTTTTTATCGAACAAGAAACACAAGTTAAATATATACGCGAAATTTGGATGGCTTCCCATCTAAAAAACCTAGGGCTTTCCCTAAAAAAAAAGAAAAAAAAAATCTAGGGCTATCAAACGGGCGGGTTGGGCGAGTTGCGCTTGTTTATAAACGGGTTCTAGCGTAAAAGCGCCCAACCGCCCAGCCCGTTTAGCATACATCATTTAAACGGGCGGGTTGTAATGGGTCAATACAAACCTTGAGGAAGACGGCGAGCTTGAAGATGGTGACATTGAGTGTTGCGAAAATCCGGCAATATCCGCTTCACTCCGGAATCACCCGTGAACTGGTGAAACCAAGCTTACACACAACTCACAGAAAGAAAAGATTGAACATAGAGATTTATGTGGTTCGTTCCTCCTCCTCCTCCTCCTCCTCCTCCTCCTCCTCCTCCTCCTCCTCCTCCTTCTTCTTCTTCTTCTTCTTCTTCTTCTTATTATTATTATTATTATTATTATTATTATTATTATTATTATTATTATTATTATTATTATTATTATTATTATTATTATTATTATTATTATTATTATTATTATTATTATTATTATTATTATTATTATTATGGATCTTGTTGTTGTTGTTGTTGTTGTTGTTGTTGTTGTTAAATTTGGTCCAGAAATTTTGGTATGAGATCTTTGTTCTTAATATTGTTGTTGTTAAATTTGGTCAAGAATCATGAAAGAGATCTTTGTTCTTGATATTGTTGTTAAATTTACACTAGAATTTTGTCATGAATTTTATGTCCAGAAACTTTATAGATTTGTTCTTGATTTGTTCTTCATGTTCTTGTTTATTTTGGCAAAACAAGGAGAGGCTAATTAGTGGGTGTAATAAGAAGGACATGACATTAATTAGAGGAAGATGGCAGGGCTTTATTGACATTGGCACATTTTTTCTTAAATATATATATATATATGTTTATATATATATATATATGTTTATATATATATATGTGTGTGTGTGTGTGAATCAAATTTTAAAAAAACTAACATAAATATGTTTTTTTATTAAAGTATATATGTCAGTCTTAAAGTCTTTAACCTTTTTTAACAAAGTTATTATAAAATTTTATTTCACAAGATATTACAATTTCACATGTATATTTTAAATAACACAATAAGTACAAGTATCTTTGTACATTTTAACAACTGACACAAGAGTTGATACATGCGTTTTTCAATACTGTTTTTATTGTAACGATTTCTATTTTTCAAGCAAATATATGTAAACTTGTTATTTTATGAATATATATATTATATTTACATAATATATCAGGATTCTCAAATTAAAATTTTACGATTCATCATGTCTTTTTCTGATATGTTTGTAAAACTTGTAATTTTAAACAAATTTAGAAGTGAAAATGAAGGGTACTATAGTCTATTTACATTATTCCGTCCAATATGAACGGAAAGTTAACCAGAATGGTACCCAACTGAACGAATTTCAAAAAATTTAGAACCACATAATTTTAAAATTTGGATATCCATTTACTAGAAAAAGTAAATTTTAGGTACATGTGGTGAAATTTTGCCAAAAACTAATTATTAATTATTTTTCATTAGTTTTTGATGTAATTTTATATCAACTCACAAATGAAAACTTTCACTAGGTTTGTTTTTGCTCCGAGAATTTCAGGGCGGCATAGAAGCGAATTAATCAGAGTTCCAGCTAGGGTTACGGCGTAGGGTTCAGGCGAATTCAAAGACACAGATGGGACAGAGCTCTCCAGCAAGACATGGCGTCGGGATTAGGTTTGAAGGCTCCACAACTCCGACCGGAGGAAGAAGTAGTGGAGGAGTTCGACGACGATCATGTGAGGGAGGCGATGAAGAAACTGGGGCCTTGTCTTGTGGGGGCTTTTCTCCTCCCTATAAACTTCAACGTTTGGGCCATGAAGGAATTGTTTCAGAAACTGTGGAAAGAAGGAAAAGAAATCGCAATCAACGAAGTTAACAACAACCGCTTCATAATTGAGTTTCCAACTCAAGAAGCCATGGAAGGGGTGCTAACTGGAGGTCCATGGACTTTTGATGGGAACATCTTGCTGCTGAAAAAGTGGGAGGCTAAAGCTATGTTGACAAGGAGACGTTCGAGGATTTAGTCGTTTGGCTTCAAATCAAGAATCTTCCAGTCTACCTTCTGTAGATAGTGCTTTCTAGACAGGCAGATCTTAGCCACGTGACAACCATCCAGCACATCTAGCTGTGCTCCACACACACTGGATCACCAGCCGCGCTGATCCACGTGGGGGCTGCAAGACAGGGCCCTCGCATACCACCACACGGGACTTGTAGGGACTTAGTGGTTTGGAGGCTAGAGTAAGTCCTGTCGGGCGCGAGCGACAACCAAGCCCGCGCGCGACCCCTAGTAACTGCTTTGAGAGATTTATGGCACGAGCTCCATAAACCCGGTCAACCTCATAACGGTTACGGTATACGTGGACGAACGTGCCGTAGCAGTCCCTATATACGCGGACGAACGTGCCGTTGTGGTTAAGCTAATTAAGCCGCCATTAATGGGCGCATTAACCACACTACAACGGTCACATTCTCCGTTATATATAGGCTCGTTAACCCTTCCATACAGGGGCGAATCACCTGAGATACGCGGAAGCTCTGCCAAAATCCTGTCTCTCTCTCATACAGTGCTATTGCCTTACTCTCTCCCTACACACAACCCTACTCTCCCTGTTTTCTTTCTATCCTATACTCTTGGTGTATATTGAATTCTCTCCGCAGGATTATCTCGTACACATTTGGTGAACCCAACGTGAAACTTACCATTGCAAGCAACCATGTCTCATGAAGATGATGTCAGTAACAGATCGCCCTCCACGGAGACCACCTCGGGAGAGGAGACCCGTCATGCTTCTGCGGCCGCCGGTGAAACTCCGACGTTGGAGGCTCTAAACGCCACCATTCATAATCAAGGGAAGGCCCTTCAGGCTCAATCCGCACAGATGGAACGGATAATGGCCATCCTGGGGACCCTTGCCCCGAATCCTACATCAGGCACTGCCGTCTCTCAGGGAGGAGTAGCCTCCACAACCCAAGGGACTGGAGTGATACCCACGCCACCTAATCCTAGTCTGCAAACCCCACTGGAAACAGTAGAGTTGCCCTCGGTTCAGGGGCAAACGGCTCAAATACCGCCTTTTACCGCACATATTCTTCAACCACCCACTGTGGCACCCAATCTGTCCTCACAATACCCCTTGCCTCCTCCGCCGGCGCTGCCGGGCAACGTGACTTCACAGTACACTCCTAGCCTGACCGCGGCATATGTGTCACCGCCGACTACTACAACCCTTCCTCCTGCTGCTGGGGGAAGTGCACCGGAGCGTATGACGAGCCATTTCTGGCCCACCATGGAAGCAGCGCTAAAGTAAGGAGATGCCAGGAGTGTCAATTCAAAGGCAACCTCGTACACACCCCTGCCGTAGATCTACATGCGTTGGGGACACCATGGCCATTCCACACTTGGGCTCTGGATTTTGTTGGCCCTATCCGACCAGCCTCGCATGGGAACCAGTTTATCCTCACCGCGACCGAGCTGTTCACTAAGTGGGTAGAGGAAATACCGCTGAAGACAGAAAATGCGCTTTCTGTGGTCCATTTCATCCAGGAGAACATCATATACAGGTTCGGGATTCCTAACACAATTCTCTCGGATAATGGTACCCCTTTCGTAAATCTCGAGGTGGCCGCAAAGCTAGCGGAGTACAACATAAGGCAGGTCTGTTCCACCCCTTATTATCCAAAAGGGAATGGTCAAGCGGAAGCGACCAACAAGACACTGCTAAGGATCCTGAGCAAGATGGTCGCAGACGACCATAAGAAGTGGGCCGATTCTTTGAACATAGCATTGTGGGAATATCGAACTTCACCAAGGACTCCCACAGGAGTCTCCCCATTCCTTTTATGCTATGGAGCTGAAGCTGTCGTACGGGCGGAGGTGAAAATCAACTCTGCGAGATTGGCCTTTCACGCATTATGAGAATCAACGCGATCATGACCTGATTTTATTGGAGGAAAAGCGAGAGCAAGCCAAGCGTACTAATAAAAGGTACAAGGAGAGGATCGCTCGCGCATACAACAAAACAGTCCAACATCGAGACTTCGCGGTTGGGGACCTAGTTCTGCGCGCTTCAGATCACTGCATGCGGGAGGCGGCCCATCCAAAGCTCGCAGCCAATTGGGAAGGACCATTCGAAGTTAAAGAAGTCTTTGACAGTGGCTAATGCAATATACAGAGGCTACATGGGACGGCCACAACGCCAAGCTCAGTCAACATGCGCTGGATTAAGAAGTATTATCCTTAACTTTCCTCTTTACATGCATCAGATTACAATGACTATTTACACCTAGTATTGTAATAGACTCATGCGAAGTTCCTCCCATATGAGGGACTTGTAATTTTGCCTCTCCCATATGAGGGTGCCTATAATAAATGACTTCTCCCAAATGGGAAGAATTTTATGACTGTGGCTGTCTGTTGTCTCTTTATTTACTTCTCTGCTTCTTAACAACGAAAGCCTATCTGCCGAGATAGCAGCGTTAATCAAATACGATCTTAATTGATCCAAAGCCTATCTGCCGAGATAGCAGCGCTAATCAAATATGATCTTAATTGATCCAAAGCCTATCTGCCGAGATAGGAGCACTAATCAAATATGATCTTAATTGATCCAAAGCCTATCTGCCGAGATAGCAGCACTGATCAAATATGATCTTAATTGATCCGAAGCCTATCTGCCGAGATAGCAGCACTAATCAAATATGATCTTAATTGATCCGAAGCCTATCTGCCGAGATAGCAGCACTATGCAAATGCGATCTTAAGTGATCTTAAAGCCTATATGCCGAGATAGCAGCACTATGCAAATGCGATCTAAAATGATCTTGAAACCTATCTACCGAGATAGAAGCGATATTCAAATGCGATCTTAAATGATCTAAAATAAAGACTCATTCACGCACACATTCAAGTGCATAAAGGGAAAAAGAAACATAACTTGTTTTATAGCCAACACACATGCGATATTACAATCTGTTCTATCAAACGAGAACATCAAATACTCAAAGGCTATTTCATTAAGAGTCAAAATGACTTACAATCTATCTGACTAGATATCAGCTTACAAGCGAAAGCTAATAGTAAGGAAGCTCTTACTATAAAATGATCGGCCTACTGGTCCTAATAAAAGCTATGCGACATAGTAGCTTGCAAGCAAAAGTTTATAGCAAGAGAAGTCTTGCTGTAAAATGAACGGCCTACAAACGCTACAAACGCTATGCGACGCCATCTTCAAGATCCCGGATCTGAACAAGGCCTCTGTCTGGTCTTCTGCCCAAGTTCAAGAACATGGAGGAAAATAGTTCTCATCCGGGAAAGCTAGAGGAGAAACACTCCATTCGTTACGAGTTGGTAAGAAGGTCAGTACGGCACTGCACCTCGCCGGAAGGAAGCCGGAGATACGACCTGCAAACATAATTGACGAAGAAAAATCTTCGAACAAACATGAGGTATTAGGTACATCTTCTTTACAGTGGTTATGAAGATCAATAAGCTTCATAAAGAAGATCTTGGGAGCTATTTCTATGGCACAAGGCACAAACTCAGGTTTCATAACCTGAAGCTGCCATGAATCAACAAAAGACAAGCATTGAAGCCAGCAGTCGTGAGGACTCATGGCAGGCCACATTTTGGGCTGAAGAACCCAAGCAGCAAGGGGAAGGGTTTATATAGACCCTACGGAGACTCTTCAGTTCCCCAGCTGAGTCAGCAAAGATTGGAAAAGGAGTAAGAATCAATTACTTGCGTCTTAAAAGAGGTAACATTTAATTACTCTACTAAAGGCTATGACGATTCGGTGGCGTGCCCTAATTAATGACGGAAGGTCATAATACGGATGGGCTTCCCAAGGAAATCGTGCTTATCTAATAAGTAGTTAGCGGGAAAATCAAGGCAGATATGTCAGCATGCAGGTCTTGAATAAAAAAAAGGGGGGAAACCCTAGCAACATTACAATAATGTTTCGAACAAATACTTGCTGTTTTTTTCAAAATAAATCTTTGATCAGAGGGTCATCAGGAGAAAATGAGAGTGATGTATCTCTCACTTGGTCCACTACTCGCTTCAGCTGCTCGTACTTGGCGCTTATCTCATGGAAGAGTTTGACAGCCTCTTCAGCCTTCTGCCTTTGCTCCTCTACCTTTCGCCCTTCAGCTGCGAGGTTGTGTAAGCCGCGTTTCAAATTCACAGCTGCGCGAATTTGGGTGACCCTGTTGAGAAGATACCCGAAGCCTAGCTTGCCTTGAAATTTGGCTTGAAGGCCTTGGCACGTGCTGAAAAGCAGCTGCGCACTTTGAGGAGAAATGGTCGCAAGAGTGGCCACAGATAGCTGCTCCGAAATCCAGTTGGCTTCGGTCAAGAACAGTCTTCTGTTACACGGCTCTATCTCTAGAGATCTCGCAAATGACCAGGGATAGGTTAGACGCATCTGAAAAAGCCAGTCCACATCAGCTTGCTTCAATCCTAACAATGTTGATTCACGTTTAGAGCATGAAACTTGTAAATGAGGGTGTAAAATGCGAAAAATGGTAGCATACCGGTTCCTTCAAGGATCTCGCGCAAAGAAGGAATGCGCATTACTGGGAGAGCTGAAGTCTGTCCTCGCTCCATTGCTCGTCTATCAGCTGCGAGCTCTAGTTCCTCATAGTTGGCAGGAAGGGTATAGGCCGCAATAGGTGCGATTGCAGCTCCCACTTGCGAGATCCAAAAACTCCATGCTTGGGGAACCTCTGGAAGCTCTATCTCTGTTGGAGGAATGACAACAGTAGTAGCTGCTGCTCGACCAGGAACTCCTTCGGGTGCGAGGGGCCCGTGGGGCTCCGGAGAACTCATTTGAACATTCACATTTTCATGTTATATTATGTCTTCCACGACCTGCTCATTCTCATGAACCTCAGCCCCGGCAGCATCTGTCTCCATTTCCTCAGCTGCATCATCATCATCTTCCTCCATTAGCACGGTGTCAGCTTCGATGTCATCAGAAACTTCGATGACATCCTCCAAGGGCTCTCCTGTATACTCGGCAGCTGCGATAGGCTTCTCGACATGAGAGCTTCGCTCAGGAGCATAAGATGCGGGGGCCTGACTTCTCTGTTCCGGCATGGCCTCATCAGCATCGTCTGCGATACAAGACAGGAAAAATGTGAGGTAATTTGTATCATACAATATTATTTTATTTTGATAAACCAAGAGCGAGCATCTCCACGCATATGTGGGATTGCAGCATCTTCATCATATGCTAAAGACGCGACACCATATCCTACTAATGTATCTTCATTAAGCACATCCTTAAGGTGGGCGTGACCTGGGGTGCGAAGAAACTCGTTATGATGATAATTGGGTTGCTAAGCCTAGCTTACAGACATTTCTTGGATGATTACCTGAGGGTTCACCACACTTGCTTACTAGCCATCGGCGAATATCGGCTTTCGATAAGCCATGCTTTAATGCACCGACAATGACTTCTTGGTAAGTTACAGCAAGATTAAAAATCTCACCTTGATTGCCACCCGCAATTTCCTCAAAGTCTGCTTGAGCCTGCTCCAGAGCAGCCGCATCTTCCTCATCGGCTTGCTGCACCAAGTCGTCAACAT
Organism: Linanthus parryae; assembly: GCA_023055425.1. Taxonomy (NCBI): domain Eukaryota; kingdom Viridiplantae; phylum Streptophyta; class Magnoliopsida; order Ericales; family Polemoniaceae; genus Linanthus; species Linanthus parryae. The sequence continues at coordinate 12,161,190 of JALGPY010000012.1, read as the reverse complement.
GTTGCTCTTCTAAACTCCTCTTCTTTATGAGTTCGATCTCATCTTCTTCTCGCTTCCTTCTTCTTTCCGCAACCTCCGCAGCTGTTCTTCTAGACTCAGCGAGGATGTCCTCGTCTATGGCTTCTCTAGAAACGCCAGAGTGAGAACCCTTCTTCTGTTTCTTGGCCAGAAGGCCGCTGATGGTTTCTGCATCATCATCTGCGAAAGAGCAAAGTGTTCAATAAATAGTGCGAGAGCTAAAGTAATGAGAAGATAAGTTCGTTCGAGATACCTTCCGAGTCTTCCTCTTGTATCTCACCTCTTTCTTCTTCTCTTTCACTTTCGACTCTTTCTTCCTCTTCATCATCATCTCTTTCTCTCGCCTCTCTCCTCTCATCCTCCTCTTCCTCCTGACCAAACGGAACAAAAGTCTCGACTGCGAGCTCTTTCCGAACCTTGCTTGGCATGCGACCCTTGCCTTTGTCCTTAGAGGTAAGGGACTTCGCGTGAGAGGTAGCTGGAGCACTCCTAAGGGAAGAGATTGTGATTCCCTTCTGCCTTGGTCTCTTCGCCTTGGGAGCAACATATGCAGGAGGAGATGGAGCGTTCCTAGGAGGAGAAAAAACAGGGGTGTTGTCTATCAGTGAGTCATCAAATGCATCCATTACCTCGCGAATCCGAGCCTCGACTGCGGGAGCCATCCCCATTGTTAACTGAATTTGCTCACCCTGCCTTCTCGCAGCAACAATGGTATTGATCAGCAACTTGGAGCGCTCACCAGATGAAAACCTCCTCAGATAGCACTAAAACACAAAAATGAAGCATAAGTTTGACGCATCAAAGGGAAGAAACTTAACACGCACAAAGGAAATTGTTTACCTTGGAAAAATCTTTGCTGTACTTGATAACATGCGAAGCACCACCCCTAACTGCGGCCATCTTCTCCTCAAGGATGGTGGATGGGCATAAGTGGTTCTCATGGTACAACAATGAGTAGCAGCCATACTGGGAGTCATCCAAACTGCAGTTAGGACGGAAGGGGAAGGAATTTCTCTTGATTACAGGAGCTCTACTAGGTTGAGGGGTCGACTGTGTCTCGAATCTGGCCTGCTGAGTAGTCCAGTAAGCAACCCAATTATTGGAAAAGCGACCTGCACGGCCACCTGAAGGTTGATCAAAGGGAAAGTTGCTCCTCAGGATTGTTTGGCACTCGCCAGACAACAGTCGCTTGTAGCAACCTCTTACAATGGATTTTGGCCAAACTGATGGCGCCATCACATCAAAGCCAAACTGGGGAGAAACGGGAGTTGGATCGACATCCACTGTGATCCTCTCATACCTGGGAGTAAGCTCAGGAACATGCTCTGCAAGGGCAGGAAGAGAGCCCCTTAGACACCAGAAGAAGAATTCGCGATAGCGCTCATGGAAGCGCTCATGACCCTCGAAAAGAAGCTCTTCTGAGAAAGCAAGAGGTTTGGCAGGATACAACTTTGGGAACCATCGCACATTTTCAATGCGCGTGGCATAAGGCCTAGCCGTAAACTTGCTTCGGTCATCGCATATTAGGCTCCAGGTACACCTGGGAAGATTGGTTCTAAACCACCGAACAGCTCTTCCACTGGAAAGTTCATCCTCCGCACCTGGGACACACCATTTGCTTGGCTTGGAAGGAATAGGAGCATATGAGGGCCATCGCTCAAAAACCCACATTGTAATACCCCGTATTTTCGCTAAGGATTTTTTTTTTGTAATTTAGATAAAACAAATACTTCAGTTTTAAAAAAAAATGATAATAGCACTATTTCAAATTTACTCTTGACGTGTTTCCTTTAATTCTATAAAAGTGCATTTTGACATTTAAGGACATAACAGTTTATTTGGAGTTATTTTGTAATTTTATTTTAGTGTAAAATTTATCTTTTATGTGCTAGATAGTAAATGAAAAATTCATTTTTACCCCTCTTGTTTGTGTTATCTTGTACTTACATCAATTTCTAGTATTTTTATTGGAACCCTCATTTTCTTGTTAATATAATCTCTACCTTAACTATGTTGTTGGGAGACTTTAAATTGTGCTTCAATCCTCCTCCACTCAACCTAATCAACCACCCATTTTATAATTAAATGAAGTGACTCCCACTACCCTTATGTAAACTTACAGTCACTCATAACACTAACCATCATCCTATCATCTCCATCACTTCCTATATCTACCTCTCTTAATTTTTCACATGCTTTTCTCTTCAAGAACAATCATTCAAGCTATTTTCTCTCTCTTCAAACTCTATGCCCTGTTTTGGGTGTTGACCCTCACAGAACAACCCCAAAACTTCATTTTTCACCTTCCAAATCATGGAAAACTTGAGTCCAAGGCTATAGTATTCATTTGGGGAGTCTTTTTCTTCATATTCTTCAAGAATTCAAGCTCTCTAGACTCTAATGTAAGCATCAACTTCTTATTTTATTCATCTATTTCACTCATCATGTTGGTAGTTCATGTTCATGATAGGAAATTACTTGATCTTTGCTTGCATGTGTGTTTTGGGTCTTGAATTGTTACTTTTTAGCATGAGTTTCTCAAATTTTTCACACGATTCCCCAAAATTCTTGTTTGATCTCTTTTTGTATGTCTAGTTGGTTCTATTTGAGTATAAAAACATGTTTCTCAAGTTGCATGTATCATATAATTGATTTGATCATGTTTTGAGTGTTCTTGGTAAAATTGCATGTTGTTACAATCTGACCAGTTTGTCAAAAACGTAGTAAAACTTCAACTTTTTCTCAAAAAATTTTCAAATCTCACATTTAATAAAACTAGACTCAGAGGGGGACATTTTGAGAAAAAAATCAACTCCATATCTATTTTGGTTTGGGAGATATGCTCATTTTAAGTTGCATGTTTTCTGAAAATCTGTTTCTGGACCCATCTTCCCATTTTTATTAAAAACCTCATTTCCAAAAATTCGTAGCACCCAATCTTTCTTGTGACAAAACTAGACACATAGGGGATTCATTCTGGAGAAGATGGGCAGTTTTCATATGCTCCAAGTAGTAGTAATTGGTCTTCAAAGTTGAAACTTTCTGCCAAACTTGTCTCTGCACAACATTGTTTGTTTATTTTTTAACTTGAGTTTTATAATAGCTATACATTATTTTCTTGATGTTTCTGAAAGTAGACACATGTAGGTTCATCATATATTAATTTCACGATTTTAGGAGATGTTTTGATATAATAAATGTGACTCTAAAGTTAGAGCTTCACATGTTTTAGAAAACTTGAAATTTTGGATTTCTAAATGCTTTGTTGGAATTATTTTGATATGTGAGCATCATTATATGTGCATTAGTGATACTTAGAAGGATATTAATGTAGAGCTTGTATCCGACACATGAATACGATACTTGAAACCGATTTATTAGGATAATCTGGGATGGACTTAGTACCCGACATAGACAAACATCCATGCATTAGTTTATTTGGAAGTAGTATCATTGTGACTATAGACTTGTAAATTGTAGGCGAATGATTCGTATACATAGGCTACTTCAACTACCCGTGAAGATTGTGAATCGCTATCTCGGTGTAAGGTGAGATTACATGCTTAGCCTTGTGTTCCTAGCTTCTTTCGTGTGGAAATTGATTTTATAACTTGTCTCAAAATGTATTTGTGATTCACATGTTTTACTTGAGTTTGTTTACGTTTCGGAATGGTTGCTTTGAAACTGTCACATGATAAATAATAAATCGTTAATAACGTGAAGTGGAAGAATTTGCCTGTACCGGAACCAGTTATGTTACTTATCATGGGTTTCGATCCCTTGGGTTTTAAACCCTAAAATGCGGGACTTCGTGTGCCCCCGACGCCTTTCGCCATAGGCTGGAGTACTGCTTCTAGATACCACTCCTTTGATTGACGCTCTTAGGAGGGTGTTGCAACACTTAAGGTCTAGAATGTCTGATGTGGTCATGATGGCTAGCGGGACGCGGGATGCGATCCACAACGCTTGGTAGAGAGGTTTGGGTTCTTACACCCCCTATACACCAGTACCATCTATTACTTTGTGTCTGGTCTACCCGCGTTACAGCGCGATAAAATGAACTTCTTTCCCCAAGGTTGGAAACATGCGACGGATCGTAATTTAAATAAGTCGATTTAATCTTGCGACTTTCATAATTGGTTATCACCGCTGCAAATCCTATATTGTTTTACTTATACTCTGTTACTGTTATTTTATATAACTCGTGATTCAACAACATATCTCGTATTTCCCGTTTTTACATGCTAAGGTGTACCTCACTCAGTATTTATTGCTGACTTTCAAAGACTGCGGTTCTTGTTTTCCTTCCCACCGCAGGTCTAGGAGCTGGAGAATTTAGGAATAGAAGGGGCGAGACTCACTTAGAATATGAACACCACCATTAGTTGATATAGAAATGTTAGTTAATAGTGTGTAATAGTAATTAGTTAGTGTGTAAGACTTAAAGTTTAATGTAGTTGTTTAATGTTATAAATATGTGTTGTGGCTTATATTGTTTTTGATCACCGCCAATTCTATTAAGAATCGCCCTCCCAGTCTCGTTCTGAGGGGAATAAAGGGGGGTTGTTGCACACATGGTCAGGAATGCGATGTTAACATAGGTCAGCACATCAAGGCGACCGCGAGAGTCCTTGGTCGCCACTATCAATTGGTCCAATCTGTGATACAAAGTACCCAAGACTAGCGGCCCAAGTGCGACTCTCTGACCGAGGGTCAATCTCACAGCTAGAGGGAGGACATGGTAGAAAACCCCATCATGAGGGTGACCATCGATCAGGTATCTTGATAACCAGGCACAGAGGAAGCCGCACAAGGTGAGATGGTATCCTTTCTTATTCACATAATTCTTCGCCTTTGGGTTCTGGCCCAGGAGTTTCTTGATGATACTGCTACTCGCATAATCGCGGAAGAAGTACTGCACCCATTTTCCCCAGGTGTTCTTTGCAGATGTATCAACCAGCTGCCAGTCGGGAAGAACTTTCGCAGATGTCCACCGCGTGGAAATCTTCTTTACCTCGGACAAGCATTCCTCCATCTTCTTATAAAGAGCAAGTTCTGGATCAGTCCTCAAAGGACTTAGAGGATCCACCTCACCAACAGGAGAAAGATCATACAACATGTGCACATCCTCCAGAGTGGGAGCAGCCTCGAACTCAGAAAAGTGAAAGGTATGAGTCGCAGGCGAATAGCGGGACTGAAGGTTTAGAAGCATGGACTGATCCAACTTCACGGCAGCACCCTTCATAGCACGGACTGCGAAATTGACGCCAGCATTGTTCAATGCGATGGCATGGTGGGTCAATACGTGGTCGATCCACTCATCCATGAAGTCCAATTTCTGGACAAATGCCTGGGTAGAGATTGCAGTATGGGGGAAAAACCCATTTTCAACCCCTAATCGAACCACATCCTTGGAATCGATCAATTCAAGCATGGCTGCATTAACAGGCGGGGTCAATGTGTGCAACTCTCCAGAGGAAACAGGAGTCGGCAGGTTCTTCACCTTAACCCTAGCATGGTAAAAATCTTTTCCGCCCAAATAGGGGGCTTTTCGTCCAAATAGGGGGCTTTCCGCCATAAGGTTTGGGGAAGATCAAGTATTTCTTCAGCCTCTTTAATGGGTTTGGTTCCTTTTTTCTTTGTCATTCCTGCGGAAGAGCATGAAAAAAGGGGAGAGAAATACACACACTTTCAGTTTGAATTTCAAGAATCAGTTCGAATTTCAGTTTGAAGTAACTACGTTTTGTCAAAGAGAAGATGAACAGTCCAGAGTTAATTTTGGGTTTGGAAGTTTGGAATCGTTTATATTGCTTGGAATCTCAGAAGTCCCACATTCAAAATCATCACAATCCGGTGATTAGATCAGTTCCGGGGTTAAGAACAAGGTCTCTTTTTTTAGTTCTCAACGAATGACATGTTTCAAATAGTCACGGGTTTACAGATCCAATACAGTTCAAATCATATTTCAGTACATTAAATGGAATTGAGCAAGGCCAACCTTGTTTTGGTAAAGCTTGTTTAGATGAAGCCAGTTGAAGGAGACGATTGACAAGGAAGAACTGATGATTAATCACTTGAATTTGCTCTTGAAGGCTTCCGGGTATCATTCACTTTAGGGAGAGAAGTGATTCTTTGCAACAATGGAGAGCACAGAGTATTTATCCAAAAACAATGAGGAGTCGCGTCCTTTCAGTAGTCGAATCGCAACCGTCACCGTCGAATCGTGCAATCACAGGACAAGCTGACGTCATGCCTAAAACCCTAAAAGACCAAACGGCACGACTCTAGGGATTTTAGGTCATAATGACACGCACGAGGGCTGAATTTGCGTGTATTTGAATTGGTGCGTGGCGGCGACGCGTACATTGGTTCCTGCGCATTGAAGCCTATCCGGCTGTGTGTCTTCACGCGCAGAAAGGGGGCTAATGTAGATAGTGCTTTCTATACTGGCAGATTTAGCCACGTGGCAACAATCCAGCACACCTAGCTGTGCTCCACACACACTGGATCACCAGCCGCGCTGATCCACGTGGGGGCTGCGAGACAGGGCCCTCGCATACCACCACACGGGACTTGTAGGGACTTAGTGGTTTGGAGGCTAGAGTAAGTCCTGTCGCGCGCGAGCGACAACGAAGCCCGCGCGCGACCCCTAGTAACTGCTTTGAGAGATTTATGGCACGAGCTCCATAAACCCGGTCAACCTCATAACGGTTCCGGTATACGCGGACGAACGTGCCGTAACGGTCCCTATATACGCGGACGAACGTGCCGTTGTGGTTAAGCTAATTAAGCCGCCATTAATGGGCGCATTAACCACACTAAAACGGTCACATTCTCCATTATATATAGGATCGTTAACCCTTCCATACAGGGGCGAATCACATGAGATACGCGGAAGCTCTGCCAAAATCCTGTCTCTCTCTCATACAGTGCTATTGCCTTACTCTTTCTCGACACACAACCCTACTCTCCCTGTGTTCTTTCTATCGTCTACTCTTGGTGTATATTGAATTCTCTCTGCAGTATTCTCTCGTACACACCTTCGAACTGAGGATGATATACGTCGCGCTGTAAGAAGAGTAGGGCAGGTGAAAGGGGTAGATTCGAGGGTTCGAAATAGCGAAGGGGGAGATTATGTAAGAGCTAGGGTTGTGATCAAAACGAAGGATCCACTGTTGCGTGGAGGGTACTTCAAGGTCTTGGATGAGAGTATATGGATTGATTACCGTTATGAGAAGATACCCACTGTATGTGATTGGTGCATGTGCATTACTCACCATGGGGACGGATGTAACACTGTCTCAGAAGATGTGAAGAATACAACCCAACCAGGGTACGGCCCCTGGATCACTTTTTGGCCACTCCCTCGGAAAAGAGTGAACACAAGAACCAGTGGCAATGAGGAAGCACCCCCGCCTTCAAGCGAGGAAGCGAGAGCTACTAAAAACAACCCAGGTACAGGTCGTTAAAGGGGTGAAGATGTCTATGGAACTGAGAATGGTGAACACGAAGGGGAGGATAGCGAGTTGGGGGAAGAAGAGATGGATATGGAAGGTGATGGAGAGAACAATTCCATAACGATTTTTAAGAATCCTATTGGCACTATGACAGACTCTGTTTCAGCAAACTATGCGGTTGAACTACCGCGTAACCTAACCCAGATAGCCATGGCACCAGCGGCTAATCGGGGCAAGACTGTTATCAGTTCTCTGTCTAGTTTAGTCACTCTGACGGCGGCTAGTAGTGCTAAGAGAAAAGTAAGTGACATGACACTGAGAAAGAAGGAAAGGAGGACGGTGGAAGGGGAAGATGAAGAGGAAGGGGACGAGGTCGTGGTAATGGAGGACGCGGCTTGGACAGAGACACTAATCAAGAGGAGGGTGCCTTAAAGACCCAAAATGCGACAATGTGCACCCCCGCCAAGCATAATGCGTCTTCTATGTTGGAACGTGCGGGGTCTCGGGAACCCGAGCACGTTCCTATCGCTTCGCGATCTTGTGAGGCGATTTAGTCCCGACTTGGTTTTTGTCATAAAAAAAAATCAAGTAAGAGCGAGATGGAAAAGGTACGGTGTAAGTTACGTTTTGCAAACTGTGTGTGTAATACCCCGTAATTTTGGGGGTATTTTTAGGAGATTATTGAATGTTTTGCGTCGTTATTAGGAATTATAAAAGTAATTTTTTTTATTAAATAGTTTTTGTATTATTTACATATATATTATAATTTGTCAGAAAAAAAATATTTTCATATTTTATTAAAAGTTTAGTAGTTATTTAGTTAACAGTTATTAGAAATGTTACGTGTCGTATAAAGTTCTAATACGTTACCAAAACAAAGTTTTTATTTAAATTTACATGACGACCACCGCGATATCTTGTATCTTAACAATTCACCCATCATCTTCTCCACCATCTCCTAACTGGAGATGAACTCCTCTCCGTTCACCTTTCTTCGCCTCCTACTCCAACTCGACCACCAATCCCGCCTCAAACAGCATCACCACAACCCAATTTGCGTCTCGATTCGCTTCAAAGTCGCCAGAGATCGATTATTTCTCTCCAAGGAATCGAACCGGAAAACACTCCTCCTCCCTCTCGGTTTCTCACCCCAGGGCCTATATAAACCCACAAATGAAATCAGAATAAAACCCACACCACCACCGCTGAACTCGCCGGCCACCATCACTCCTCTCCCTCAATTATTTTCGGCGAAACCACCACCCTCACGGTCGCCTATCTCCGGCGACCTCTGCCCGCTGCTCCGCCGTTATTCCCGTTGTCGTCGCCGCCTACTTCGCCTCCCCGTTTCAGTAGTTCGGTAAGTACCCGAACCTCTGTTTTAATTCCAATTCAACCAGTTAGTCTTCAACTTCAATTCAATTCCTCATGCTTCCTTTGAATCAATTAGTGTGATAGTTGTAACTTTGTTATAATCTGTGATGTGGATAGATGCATATATGTATGTGTGCCTCTGTAGGAAAAAGAAATAGGAAGAAGAAGAAGAAGAAATAGTGAAAGGTATCAGAGGAGATTTCGTTGTTAGTAGTAGTACTATTATTATAATAAAATTTGTAGTGGTAGTAGTAGTAATGGTAGTTATACTTGTATTATATACCATGTAGTATTGAAAGATAGTACTAATGTTATGCGAAAGTAGTATAAAGTGTTCCATAGTACTTAGTATATTGTAGTAACAGTAGAAATAATGGTTTTATTTGTGTTATTTTCTCATTCTTTTATAGTGTGTGTGTATATATGTATCATTTTTTTAAAGTTCATATTCAAAAATAAAATGCCATTGTTCGTACTTAATAACTTTTTGGGAAAAAGTCACACGAGCTTTTATAATTTTTAATATTTATATTTTCCCAACATGTATAGTTGTTTAATTCAAATATTTATTTTCATATAACAAAATCAAGTATTTTTCTATAATATTAAATGAAGATTTATTTATTTTTGTGTTAGTATTTATATTTATAAACTATTGTTCTCTTAATCAAATCAATTTCTAAACGTATGTTTAAAACTAATATATCTCAGTTTTGGGCATAAGGGGGTTACACTTGCATTTGCATCTAGGACTGTGTGTGTGTGCACTATTGTCGTGTTAGCAGTATTTTGATTAGGAACGATTGCTATTGTAGATTCCGAGTTCGTAGGAGGCGAGTTCATTGAGGACCCGTATTACGAGTAGTTGCGTGCTTGCTTTCGTGTGACGATCTCTCTTCAATCCAAGTAAGTTTATATGCACAACACCTTCAACTATCAAAATGTGTTTGGCGTGTGTTACTTGTGTATCGTGCAACTGTTTTAAGCTTTGAATTTCAGAAATCTCTTGCAAATATCTTTTTCAAAAGTATGTGGTTACTTGTGGTCATGTGATATATTAATGAACGATAAATGACATGGGGCGATGTACAAAGGATGTGTGTGAAGGCTACGGCCGAATGCGCGCGTGAGACGAACCTCCTAGGGTTTCATACACTACCCTATATGGGTTTTATATTGTGAAAGCTATAGAGAACTACCTATGCATGTGTGGGTCACAACTGTATAGGGGTGTCGACACTTAAGGTCTCATAGTTAGTTCAGGGGTGAATTGGGATGGACTGTGATATCCCGAGAGGTACCCTAATTATTATTTATTGCATCGTGACCTCTCTGTGGGCATTCGTTACCCGCTGGGCTCTAATATGCCTCAGCTCAACTAATGATTAAATGTGAAGTTACTTCAGTTATATTGTGATCCAGTCTTTAAGACAAAACTCTGTTTTACATGTTGTGGTATATGCTTACTCAGTTTTTACTGATAAACATTTTCTGCGGTCGACTGTTGCTATTTGAAAACCCGCAGGTTATGAATAAAGTGGGGGAACGCGCACACGTGAATTGAATATTAGGATCAAGCAACTAGGAATTATTTCATTGTCTTAGGAGGCTTTTATTTCGGAAATTAGATTTGAACAATGTCATTTGTTTCTTTCAAAACTATTGTTGGAGGATTTCTCCGTTTTATTTCAATAAATGCATTTGGATTTTCGTATGTTGTGCTAGCAAGGAACCGTAGGTTCCAGGGTTGTTTCAGTGTGACAGTTCCAAGCAGAAGTAGAAGTAGGGGCTTAGCTCTGCTCTGGAAGGAGGGTATGCAAGTCCAGGTTAATAGGAGTGATCAACGATTTATTGACGCAACTTTTACCGAGGACAAAGACAAATTTATATGGAGATTTACAGGTTTCTACGTGTAGGGTTTTGATCATGGATATGCAACGGAAAAACAAACAAACATAATCCATGCAATACCCTCCAAGGATCACAAGTCAAGAGACATAACGACGGTAAGGGAAGAAATCAATAACACACCTTAGGGTTTCTCCTTTGATGACTTCAAACGCGAATAGTGTCACGTTCTCTATAGTTGATCCACACCTAGAGTTGAATTCTAGATCTTCCTACTCCTTTGTGCTAGCCCGGAATGAGGAAGAGGAAGAAAAATCACGCAAAACGAGACAACAAGGAGGTTTCGGCCTCCTTGTGGGCCGACGGGGACTGGCGGCGGTCAAGAGGGCGGGAGAGCCTCCTTTGATTGCTTGCTCTCTCCTTTTTGTTCTCTCCCACTCAATTTATGATCAATAAGGTCATAAGTGTGGGAAGGAAGGAAGGAGTGTCCTTTATATATTCCAACAAATCCTTGCCAACTACCTAAAGGACCTATTATAGTCCTACTAGAATTCAGTTTAGTCCCTTCCTTGCAAATTAGTCCTACTAAGTTTGCAAGGTTTTGCAAAGTGATCCTTCTAATTAATTAATCAAATTAATTAATTCCCAAATCTAGTTCAACTCTATATAGCGTGTGAACCCATAGGTTCTATCTAGTTGGTAGCAACAATTTGCTAATATGGAGCGGTTTCTAGCAAAACATCCATTCTAGCAAACTAATAGAATAGTCATCTTGACAAACCTTGTACAAGTAATTGTCTCATCCCTTTGTCTCTATATCCGAAACGAGACATACAAGTCAAACTCGTATATCCAATTCATAGTTTCTCGATCCATGGGAATAGCCTTATTCGTGCAAATAACATCAATATACCATATTGATTTATTTGAGTATGGCCAGACATTCTATAAGCACTATCCCTCGAGTGGCCTAGGATATTTGCTCCTGTTATGTGGGAGGGACAAACTCTATCTACGTCCACTACGATCTCTAATATTTCTTCTTATTGTATTCGGTACACGCCTGTATAATTACCCAGTTACGGTGTAGCGTTTAACGCTACCAAAATCACAATAATCCACAACTAGAATATCTAGCGACTTCAAGTCTAAGGATGACAATACCATTGCACCACGAGAAGCACTTATGACTTATCATAACGTGTATGTAGCCTTCTCGGAGATGGGTCAATCCAGTGCGTCATTACCCTTAATGCACACCTATGTGTTGGATCATGATATCTCCATATCAATCCAACCCCATACTAGTCTATAGATGATTGTCCCATTAAGCATTATACTGGACTAAGAATATTTGATATAAACAACACAAATGTAAATCTAAGGACTTCATTATATGAAATATCCAATAAATAATACAATGCATTTTCTAGCCATAAATAAATTCATACTAAACTAGATTGCCTCTAGGGCATCTATTCCAACAGTCTCCCACTTGCACTAGAGCCAATCTGGCGCATCTCGTATGCCCATACTCCTAGTGTGCCCTTCCTGCTTCCACTGCGCAAGCGTCTTTGTAAGTGGATCTGACAGATTCTCATCTGTAGGAATCTTGCATATCCGAACGTCTCCTCTATCGATAATATCTCGAATCAGATGGAACTTCCTGATCACGTGCTTGGATTTCTGGTGTGATCTGGGATCCTTTGATTGCGCGATCGCCCTAGTGTTGTCACAGTACAACTCAACTGGATCCGCAATGCTAGGAACCACAACAAGTTCAGGAACAAACTTTCAGATCCAAACAACTTCCTTTGCTGCGCCATTTGCAGCAATGTACTCAGCCTCTGTTGTCGAATCAGCCACCGTCTCTTGCTTGGAACTTTTCCAGCTCACCGCTGCTCCATTCAGGCAAAAAACATATCCCGACTGTGATCTAAAATCATCTCTGTCAGTTTGGAAGCTTGCATTAGTGTAACCCCTTACACGCAACTTGTCCTCACCGCCAAATATCAAGAAAGCATCCTTAGTTCTTCTCAAGTACTTTAGGATGTTCTTGACTGCAATCTAGTGACTCTCACCCGGATTGGATTAGTATCTGCTTGTCATACTCAAGGCATATGACACATATGGTCTAGTACATAACATGGCGTACATGATAGATCCTATGGCCGAGGCATAGGGGATTCTACTCATGCGTTCCTTCTCAATCTCATTGGAAGGACAACCACTTTTCGAAAGAGTGATTCCATGTGACATGGGCAAGAATCCCTTCTTGGAATCTTGCATGTTGAACCGCTTCAACACCTTGTCAATATATGTACATTGACTTAGGCCTAGCAGTCTCTTAGATCTATCTCTATAGATATTTATACCGAGTATATAGGTTGCTTCCCCTAAGTCCTTCATTGATAAACACTTCCCTAGCCAATCTTTAACAGACTGCAGCATGGGAACATCGTTTCCAATGAGTAGTATGTCATCCACATACAAGACCAGAAAAGCTATACAGCTCCCACTAACTTGTAGACACAAGATTCATCTTCGTTTCTGATAAAGCCAAACTCTTTGACTACTTCATCAAAACGTCGATTCCAACTCCTAGAAGCTTGCTTCAATCCATAAATGGATCGTTGCAGCTTACAGACTTTGTTGGCTTGCTTTGGATCCTGAAAACCCTCCGTCTGTATCATATACACGTCCTCGAGGAGATTCCCATAAAGGAATGCTGTTTTGACATCCATCTGCCAAATCTCATAGTCATGGTATGCTGCAATTGCAAGTAGGATTCGGATGGATTTGGTCATAGCGACTGGTGAAAGGTTTCATCATAGTCAATACCATGAATCTGTCTAAATCCTTTGGCCACCAATCGACCCTTATAGGTAATCACATTACCATCCATGTCGATCTTCTTCTTGAAGACCCACTTGCACCCTATGGGCCGCGCCCCTTCGGGTGGTTCCACCAAAGTCCATACTTTGTTGGTATACATGGATTCCATCTCGGATCTCATGGCTTCTAGCCACTTTTGAGAGTCTGGGCCTTTCATGGCCTCTTCATAGGTAGTAGGCTCATCATCTATGAGCATCGTGTCACCGGAATCGGTCACGAGAAGTCCATACCTCTCGGGTTCCTGGCGCACTCTACTAGATCTACGAAGCTCTAGTGTTACCTGAACAGGCTGCTCCACAACTGTTTGTGGTTCTTGTTCATGTTCCATAATCGGTTCAATGATTTGCGGTTCTTGAATCTCTTCAAGTTCTACAGTCCTCCCACTTGCTTATTTAGAGACAAACTCTCTTTCTATAAACACGCTGGTCCGAGCAACAAACACTTTGTTCTCGGTTGGATTGTAGAAGTAGTAACCCTTAGTTTCCTTAGGGGACCCCACAAATTTACACTTATCCGATTTTGGCCCCAGCTTGTCTGATTGTAAACGTTTTACATAGACATCGCAGACCCAAATCCTCATGAATGACAGTGTGGGACGCCTCCCACTCCACATCTCATGTGGTGTCTTCATGACTGATTTAGATGGAAAACGGTTAATGTTAAAGATGCACTTAACAGAGCGTGGCCCCAAACCAAAATGATAATGGAAGATCGGTTTGACATATCATAGATCGAACCATATCCAATAGGGTTCGATTCCTCCTGTTAGACACGCCATTCTATTGTGGCGTTCCGGGTGGAGTGAGTTGGGACACGATCCCACACTCTCTAAGATAGTCGTCAAACTCTTGGCTCAAGTATTCTCCTCCACGATCCGATCGTAGAGCCTTGATACTTTTGCCAAGTTGCTTCTCTACTTCATTTTTGAATTATTTGAACACTTCAAAGGACTCAGATTTGGCCCTCATGAGGTACACAAATCCATATCTACTAAAATCATCAGTAAATGTAATGAAGTAGATATAACCACCCCTGGCAGGCGTGGCAAATGGCCCACACACATCAGTATGTATGAGCGCCAATTGCTCACTAGTCCTCTAACCTTTATTATGGAAAGGGTACTTTGTCATTTTTCCCAATAAACAGGCCTCACATGTCTCATATGATTTAAAATCAAATGCGTCTAGTAGTCCATCCTTATGGAGTCTAGATACACGTTTCTCGTTTATGTGGCCTAAACGACAGTGCCATAAGTAAGCAGGATTTAAATAATTTATTTTAATTCTCTTGGTATTAATGTTGTAGACAGGATTGCGTAGATCAAGGACATACAGTCCATTAAATAATTACGCACTAAAATAGTGAATATTATTCACATAAAAGGAACAACAATTGTTCTTTATTGAAATGATAAAACCTTCCTTGTCCAAACAAGAAATAGAAATAATGTTTCTGATCATAGCAGGCACAAAATAGCAATTATTCAAATTCTAAAACTAATCCTGAAGGCAGAGATAGCTCGCACACGCCTACGGCTAACGCAGCAACTTTTGCTCCATTCCCAACGCGCAAATCTATCTCCTCTTTAGCCAATCATCTAATTCTCTTTAGATCCTGCACATTTTGACAAATGTGAGATCCACATCCAGTATCTAATACCCATGATATAGAGACAGTTAAATTGACATCTACAACAAAAATACCTGGTGGTGGTGGAATCACTATTCCAAGCCTCTTGTCCTCCAGATATTTTGTGCAGTTCCTCCTCCAGTGTCCAGGCTGACTGCAGTAGTGACATTCACCTTTAGTCACACCTTTGGCAATACCACCAACAGGATTAAGGGCAGGTTCCTTGGACTTGACAACTGACTTGCCTTTTCCCTTGGAGGATGAGGCAAACCTTTTGCCCTTTCCTTTCTATACCATCATAATGGCCTTGTCCTTACCCTTGTTGATGATTTGTTCAGCTATCCTCAACATATTGAGAAAATCTGGCAGTGGTTTCACGATCTCGTTCATGTTATAGTTCATGATGAACTGTCCATAACTCTCGGGCAACGATTGCAACACGAGATCGGTTGCCAACTCTTGGCCGACCGGGAACCCCAGTCGGGCGAGATTCTCCAGGTACCCGATCATATGGAGTACATGGGGTCCCACCGGGTTCCCTTCTGCCAGATGACACTTGAAAAATGCCTTAGAGACCTCATACCTCTCAACCGTTGCCTGCTCTTGGACGAGCTGCTTCAGATGCTCGATCATATCGACAACATTCATGTTTTCGTGTTGCTTCTGAAGCTCAGAAGTCATGGTGCATAGCATAAGGCAGGCCACATCATTAGCGTCATCTACACGCTTTTGATACGCCTTTAGGGCTGCAGGTGTTTGGTTCTCTGGACCTGCTGGAACTTGCTCCTCTATTGCGTACAATTTCTTTTCTTGCTTGAGAACGATTCTCAAGTTTCTGTACCAATCAAGCAAGTTGGTTCCAGAGTGCTTGTCCTTCTCAAGAATATATCGTAGGGAATGTTGTGAACTCGATGAGTTGTTTGCCATTTGGAATTCTACAAAAGGAAAATACGCAAGTTTTAGTATTTGTGAATTTTTGACTATATTCAATAATGGCTTGTTTATCCAATTTAGCTCCCACTATTTTTCTACGGATTAATAACCCTCAAGATAGCAATGCGGAAAATATCTTTATATTTTCTAGTGGGCCAAGATCCATGTTTCATCTCCTTATGAGCTTGCTTTGGCAAGTCACCCATAATTTGACTACTTTAGGTAGGAACAATTCCAATTGCATCTCTTATGAAACTCTTGGTTCAATTGGGCAAATAACTCCTTATTTATCCATCCACATGGATAATCCCAATTGATTGCCTCTAGGTTTTAATCATATTAATAGCCTAGTTGTGTTCAACCTCTTATTTAAATAGTTGCACATTACTAGCTTGTGCCATCGCATTCCATCATTATGAACCAAGTCGACATGCTTTGGCACACACGAACTTGATAAATCATGATGATAATGAGTGTTTAAATAACGAGAAGGGAAGAACACAATATTTGAATTTTGAGGGATTTTAAATTCAATTTTAAATTTTTTTGTTGATCAATATCAACTAATCTATCTATTTGAGTTTAAGGCACAACTCCAAATAATAGATCCGGGTTGTCTAATTATCTTATTATCCTAATTACATGCATCATCCATACACCAACCAAAAAATAATATATATATATATAATAGCAGAACGAACATTTGCAAAAACTTCCATAATTGAAACCCATCTCTTTCTCACTTTCTAAATCTTGAATTGATATATTTAAAAGAAAATATGCTGCATTAAAAAGAAAATTTGTTGCGTTTAGTTTTTCAAAATAAGAACGATTGTGTAAAGTTGTTGCGATGGATAAAATTCGAATTGGAAATCTTTGAAGATAACTATGATAATATTCTGATGTTGTTAGAATATTTTTCAAATATTATCTCTTACCTATTTATTTAAATAAAAATCAAAACTCTCAACCTATGTGCCTATTAGGGGTGAGCAAAAACCCGGATTACCCGCGTCACCCGACCGACCCGATCCGAACCCGCCCGGAAAATCAAGAATGTGAGTTCACTTGATTGGTTATGGGTTTAGAAATCATTAACCCGGCCCCAAACGGGTGATCAACGGGTCATGTTTACCTCCACCCGTTTAAACCCGAACCGGCCAATTATTTACCAAATAATATAATACCCCACTTGGCCACTACACAGTTCACATCCCACTACCCTAGTTTAATTATCTAGCCGCCTTTACAGCTAATGAGAGAGAAAGAAAGAGAGAGAGAGAGAGAGAGAGAGGGAGGAGGAGGTGCATCAGAACAAGAGGATGACGACGAATCTCTCCGCAATTGAGAAATCGGAGCAGCAGAAGAAGAAGATGACGACGACTCTCTCCCCAAATTGAGAAATCCGAGCAGAAGAAGAAGGAGAAACCGTGATGGTTTCATACTCGTGCCAATTGAAATCTCTCTCTCTCTCTCTTCTCGTTTCTTTCTTCTTCTCCGATCGATACTGACCTCCGATTGTACTGACTTCTTTCTTCTTTCTTCATGTTCGATCTATCTTTTCACCGTTTTTTCACCATTTTTCCGGCGAGTTCGCCGGTGGTGAAATTGACCTGGGCTACCCGAAATTATCCGACCAAAACCCGGAACCGACGAACCCGAACTTTTCGGTTTTTGTGGGTGTTTGATTGGGGACGGGTTCGTATGTTGCCAAAACCGACATCTCGGGTCGGTCGACCAAATGGGAATTTACCCGGCCGAACCGACCCGTGCTCTCCCCTAGTGCCAATATATATCCTCTATAGTAGAACAATTCTCTCTAACCTCTCTCTCGCTGTCTCTCTTTTACGAGCAGTTAAATTTTGTTATATTTTATTTTGATTTAAGGTACTTGCAATCTTTGTTATGCTTCAAAAATTTTACAAGAAGCTTACCTTCTATCATGTTTTCTCCCATTTTTTTCAATTAGATAGTGATTGTTCCATTAACGTTACTTTCTTTTGGCTTAACTTTTGTTGTAGAGCAAATCAATGAGAACAACACTTCTAGGGATTTTTATCAGCCCTAATGGTGGTGTCCATCGATCTTTCTCAATTCTCCATCTCCAACTCCTACACTGGTTCGAGGCTGTTGATTTGGGCGGTCATCACATTCTACGGCAGTTGATCTTTTACATTAACTAAATCAAAAAGTGGTGATGGCTCGAAGATGATTCTTGCACTTTTAAGATTAGGGAATAGATTTCAATGCTCATTAATTATGAGGATGTGAGGTTTCGCTTTTATACTTTTTTTTTTTGAAAGGAGAGTTTTCGCTTTTATACTTGATACCTCTCCAATATTTTTTGTATAGTGCTTAGAAGAAATATATTTCTATCAATTGTGATACTTATTAATGTCAAATATATACATATAATAGTCGAACGAACGTTCGCAATAACTTTCATATATTTTATTATTTTTATTGTAAATAATATTTTTGTTTGGCTACATGTCTTTTTTTTGTGTTTGATATTTTTCTAATATCTTAATCTATCCGAATCCATTTGAATTTTCAGCCTTTACCTCACATTAAAACCAATCTCTTTCCAAATTTGAGATCATTGAATTTTTATTGTAAATAATATTTGTGTTTTGCTACGTTACTTTTTCTATTTTATATATATTTTGACCTTTTAATCTATCCAAATCCATTTGAAGGTTTTGCCCTTAACTCAATACAGGTAACTAAGATTTCTTTAAGTGTTCCTTTTTTTGTGTGTGTGTTGGTGCAGTTGATGAAAAGCAGAAGGGACTCTACATACTTCTATGACGCTTTGAAGGTAGTCGACATGATCAATGAGCGAGCCGGACGAGGGAATAGTTTAATCATCGTAAAATGTCTGCTTCTTTCTCTAATGTAACTTCACATGTTATAAAATTTAAAAATGTCAGAAATATGTATATGACTATAATGAAAAATAAAATCAAATAATATCATCACCTTTAAGGGGTCTAATTGAGTTTTCTGTTTTAATTGTTTATATAGCATATGTTTTCACTATATTTCATAGTTTGTTGTATTCATTTTAATCCATTTGTGTTATTGCTAATACGAGTTTTTGACAAGGGAATTGAAAGTGACTATAATTGTATATACTACTTGAGAAGAAGTTTCACAATAGCCTAGAATTTTGCATTCAACTTTGTTACTCAGTATAGTTATTAAGTTTGTTCGTGATTGATTGTAATGCTTCCAAGGATAACTTGAACATATATACGGTTATGTTCACATTATTATAGTCATGGAATTTGAAAAGAAATATTCAAGAACAATATGTTTTTTTTAGAAATACATTCTAGAACAATTTTAACCATACCCTCCTTTTTACGTCTAACTCAAACATATAATTGTGTTGCTCACGAGCTTCAATTAATTATTTACTTAGTTGATCTTTTATTTTCATTTGCACACTGGATGATATGGAGGAATGACTTTAGGGTGAAATGCACTTTCACCGCTTTGGACTTGAGATAAATCCACTTTTACCCTTTCTCTTCTGAGAGAAAGACACTTTTACCCCTCCTATTTTGGGAAGGAACACTTTCTTCCGTTCTTTATTGTGCAATTTTACGATTTAAGAGAGTAATTTATTTCCAAAAACTATTATCAGTGACAGACCGGACATCCAAACTAATGGCACCACAAATATGGCGCATTCCTTGCTCAAAAAAAGTTTGCCACGTGGAACGGGTGAAAATGTCCTTTCCAAACTAAAAGGGGATAAAAGTGTCTTTACCTTAAACTTACGGGATTAAAGTGTCCTTTTACCCATGGTTATACTAACTAAACGCTAAAACATTGTAGTAATTGTCCCATCACAGTACAACTATTCATATACAACTATTTATGCTCTAATAAGTCGGAGTGTTACCATTCTTGGAAATTATATTATTTT
This sequence comes from Linanthus parryae, assembly GCA_023055425.1. Classification (NCBI taxonomy): domain Eukaryota; kingdom Viridiplantae; phylum Streptophyta; class Magnoliopsida; order Ericales; family Polemoniaceae; genus Linanthus; species Linanthus parryae. The sequence goes on along the minus strand of JALGPY010000012.1, from coordinate 12,141,099 downwards.
GGAAAATGTTGAAACATGATCACTTTTTTTTAGATTATCGAGGTGTTCGGGCCAACTCTCACACCTCGACTTAAGGGCCTTAGGATAATGTCTATCAAATATCATCTTTTCGTTTCTTACAAAATAAAATATCATTTTTTAACCTCTCACAAACAACTTTTTTGTCATAATGTTTTTATACCATTGATTAGCGAACCAATCTTTTCTCTTACCGTTACGAAATGGTGAAATAGTTTTGAAATACTCACATGCGACTTTTCGTTGAAACACATGTTTGCTGCAAATTAAAATATGTAGTTTTGGATTAACAGGGTTAAATTATTTTCTCCCACTTGAACTTAACAAGAAATTCATTGAAGATATTCAGCTTATCGAAAATTTACAACAATTGGTGGCAAACTTTCTTCCATTATTTTACTATTGATAAAATGTAAGAACAAGTTTTGCATTTGGTACGAGCCTAATTTATTTTAGTTCAGTAGCATTTCATTACTTCAATAAATTTTAGGGAAAACGCTGTTTCTTGACCAAAGTTTGGGGGTAAGGGGGTTTCTCCATCTCCGTCCAGAACAAATGATATGCCTCTTAAAAAAATTTACAAAGAAAAAATGGTCACATGTCAAGAGAGACTTTTCAGTGACAGGTATGGAATCCAAGTTTGGAGATAGTAAATGCACGAACACTACCAAGTCAATATAGATCAATTACAATGTCAAATATCATGATATTGAATTAACTTCCAAAATAAATATTATAGGTTATTACAGTAACATGTTTACAACATAGGTTTGTGAGCACTTATAAAAACTATAATATTAATTTCATTTGAGTTACAAATTATTTTCATTCAATTCTTTTTACATAAATTTTTAGTATGTTCCATGCACGGATGGTTTAATACCCCTTTCTCTAAATATTGTGTTATTACATAAAATAATAAAAATATAATTAATGGTGTTTATTATATGAAAGATATGTGATAATTTCTTAAAAAACATAAGTGACATTTTCTCTGAAATGAAGACACGTGAGATTTGAATTTTAATAAGATCAATTTCAGAAGATATATAGTTACAGTGATGCATAACATCAATTTTTTTTTTTTTTTTTTTTTTTTTTTTTTTTTTTTTTTTTTTTTTTTTTTAACAACCAAGCAGCAATTTCATTGCAAACACAAGGCTATCACAGCCCACAAGTACACAGCAACAGATCATAGCAGATCTGAACAAGTGAAAAAATCCAAATCAAGAGAACCTTTGGCATGAACATGAGCCACATTGTTCTCTGACCTGGGAACAAATTGGAAAATACAAATAGAAAAATTCTTGGCAATAAGTAGACAATCTTCTATAACTGCTCCTAGCTTTCCCATGCAAGCAACACTTCTGGAATTTAAGCAGTTAACCACAAGCTCACAATCTGATGAAACAAGAATCTTGCTCTTTTTTGCTTTTTGACACCAAAGCAGAGCATGCCTGATAGCTAAGCTCTCCAAGATGGTAGCATCTGTTAATCCAAACACTGAACATTGAAGCTTTCCAATACATATACCATTTGAGTCCAGATTAACAGCAGCAATACCCCCTTTATCCCTTTTCCAATCTACTGCAGCATCTGTTGCAATAAAGGTCAGATCACTTGGAGCTGGACATGAAGTTTGATTTGGGGCAGCCCTCACCAACTTTGGATCAGATGTTTCAACGATGCCATTAAATTCATTGAAGGCTGAGAGAGCTCTTTGAACAATCTGCACAAAACTCCATCTTATATTCTGAAAAAGCCAATCATTTCGGGCCTTCCATATATACCAGCAGATAGATAAAAAAATACCCAGAAATATATCACTATAAACTGAAGAATCAGCCATCTGGGTGATAAAATCCCACCAATCAAATGTATTACTGAAGTTCATGCCTTCAAAATGCAATCTGAGAGGAGAAAACTTCCAAGACAGCTTCGCTATGCCACAATAAATAAATAAGTGAACGTCCCCTTCAATTTCTTCTCCACACAGTTTGCACACATTATCAGCTGGAATATTTCTTGCTGCCAAAATATTGCCAAGAGGAAGAGCACCACATAACAATTTCAAGAAAAAAGATTTTACCTTTGGCTGCACTGGCACTTTCCAAAGCTTCCTCCACAATGAGGATTTACTGCTAGAAGCACCCCCATTGTTTGATGCAGAATCTTTAATAGCTTTGTATGCAGATTTCACATTAAATTCTCCATCACTAGTGAAGTGCCAAATTTTTTTATCCGAGCAAGACAAACTTCCCACAGGGATGGACAAAATAACTTTGAAATCATCCCTATTAAAAAATTGCTCGATTATCTCCCTTTTCCAGCTCCTGCCCTCGTGATCAATGAGGTCTCCAACCTTAGAGATAGGACAATGCACTGGCTTTGGGGATGAAACTCTAAAGTTTCCATTTCTTGGCAACCATGGGTCTTCCCAAATCCTTATATCATACCCATTGCCAACTCTCCATCTAAAACCCAGCTTAAGAGACTCTTTTCCTGCGCAAAGGCTTCTCCACACCCAAGAACAACCTGAAGATGGAGTGGCTAGCCAAAAGGATTTGTTAGGAAAATATTTGCTTTTAAACACAACTTTAAATAGTGAGGGTTCACCATTAATTAATCTCCATGCTTGTTTAGCTAGCAAATCTAAATTAAAGCAGTGGATATCCTTGAAACCAAGCCCGCCCTCATTCTTGTCCTTGCATAAGTGCTGCCAATTTCTGAAGTGTATTTTCTTACTTCCTGTTTTGTTATCACTCCACCAGAAATTAGCCAAAACTCTAGAAATGGTATCACAGGACTGTTTTGGCAACAGGAGATTTGACATAGCGTAAGTTGGCAGAGCGGACAATGTAAACATTATTAGAACCTCCTTACCCGCGGGACTTAAGAACTTAGCTTTCCATGAAGCCAACCTACCCTCCACATTTTCCTCCAGAAATTTCAGAATCTGAGTCTTAGATCTGCCAATAAGAGAAGGGAGCCCCAAATATCTGCTATCCTTGAAGTCCTTGTTTATATTCATGTAATACTGAATGTAATTTTTCAACAAGGAGCTTGTGTTGGGGCTAAAATAGAGCTGGGACTTCTCTCTATTAACAGCTTGCCCGGATGCCCTACCATATAAATTCAACACTGCATTTATTGCGCTGCAATCATTCATGGTGGCGTTACAGAAGAGGATAGAGTCATCCGCAAAAAACAGATGACTAATGGGAGGGTTATTTTTAGCAACTCTAACACCAGTAATCCATTTAGACTGCTCAAAATGGTGCAAAAGAGAAGAAAATCCTTCCGCACAAATGACAAATAGAAGCGGGGAGAGAGGGTCACCTTGCCTAAGGCCTCTCGAAGGCGTGATGAAGTCACTAGTTTCTCCATTAACCACAAGCTTGAAAGAGACAGAAGTAATGCAAGTCATTATCCATCTAACCCATTTTGCACAAAAACCCAATTTTAGCATAATCTTCTCAACATAGCTCCATCGGACTCTGTCGAATGCTTTGAGCATATCCAATTTTATGGCCATGACACCTTTCTTCCCTTTCCTTTTATTCTTGATGTAGTGCAATACCTCCTGAGCTATCATTACATTATCATTGATGAGCCTTCCTTTCACAAAGGCATATTGCGAAGGTGAGATGATCTTGTCGAGAATTTTGCTCAACCTATTCGCAAGAGTCTTGGAGAGAATCTTGTATAGCACCGTGCACAAACTAATAGGTCTGAAATCCTTGACCAAAGTGGGGTTTTTAACTTTTTTCAGCAACACCACATGTGTAAGATTCACACTTCTTAGCATTCTACTTGATAACATGAAGTTTCTTATAGCTCTGCAAATATCTACACCAACAATATGCCAATACGATTGAAAGAACTTTGCCGTGAAGCCATCGTATCCTGGAGCTTTGTCTGGGTCAAGATCAAAACAGACGGCTTTAATCTCTTCATCAGAAACTGGTTGTGTAAGAAACTTGTTCATCCCCGCATTTACCTTCTTCTTCACAGTTGATAGCACAGGTTCCATATCCTCCTCCTTTTCAGCTTTGAAGAGGGTGTTGTAAAAGCTAAAGAATTCCTTCATGATATCCTTTTCATCATTGCACCAAAGAAGTAATACCAGCAACCAGATTTTGCATTCTCCTTTGCTTGACAACTGTGTGAAAGAATCTTGTGCTATTATCCCCTGCTTGAAGCCAACTGATTCTAGCTTTATCCTTCCACATAAGCTCTTCCTCTACACATAGAGTTTCAAGTTCAGTTTCAATTTTATGCAGCTCGTCAACATTAGCATTAACCCCATCTTCTCTGATCTTTTCAGCTGCTGAAATTTTTTCTTTGATTCGGGTTACCAGCCCTCTATCATGAACTTTATACCATTTTCTGATCTCTTTCCTGCAAAGCGTTAGCTTTTGCTTCACAACATACATTGGATTCCCTTCAATGCTTTGCTGCCACACTCTCCTTATTATGTCTTCCACATCTCTTTATTTAACCCATCTAGACTCAAATCTAAATAAGAAGTTTCTTTTAGTAACTCCTGATGGGTGAGTATCCAAAAGAAGCATACAATGGTCAGAACCAGGTGCATAGACATGAAACAGCTTTGAACTTCCCCAAGATGATAACCAACCAGCTGAAGCAATTCACCTATCGATTCTTTCTTCAATACAGTGCCCCTCTCCCCTTTTGTTCCACCATGTAAACGGATAGCCACAAAAGCCAATATCAATCAACCCATTTTGGTGTAAGAAATGAAAGAGCAATTGACAAGATAACACACTTCTCCTACAACCCCCTCTTTTCTCTTCTGGGCAAACAATGTCATTAAAATCACCCCAAATAAAGCATTTGGCTGAGCAATTATGTATATAGCCACTGAGTTGAGATAACTGCAAAGATCTCAACTTATCATCTGAGCTCAGGTACACAAAAATTCCATCACATGGATCATTATTATCAACAACAATAGCTACATGGATAAAGAAAACGCAAAATTTCACAAGGGAAACCTTAACATTGTTGCTCCACATCACACCCAGACCACCTGCTTTCCCAATAGAATCAACCCAAAATCTGTTGGGTAAGCTGCCGAAACAATACTTTTTGTTCATAAAACTAGCTTTATGCTTGGTTTCACTGAGGAAGCATACCTATGGGGAGTGAAGACTGATAGCCTTCTTGAACTGTAGAATTGTCAGGGGTCTCCCTGCACCCTGACAATTCCAGGCTAATAGCTTCATTGGTCCGCCGGGGACCATTTAGGGCTGGTCGCCTCCACCCCAGCAGTAGCAGAATCGAGTTTAAAACCTGTGTTTCTCTTCTTCTTGCCATCGGACTCTTCGAGAAGTGAAGCATCATCCACCTCCATCAAGTCAGCCTCCCGTCTTCTTCCTGATAATTTCTCTACTTGGTTTGGTAGTACACCATCTCTTCCATGGACCCTTGCTAACCGTTTCCATTTCTTGCTCACTTTCACCGTCTGAATCCCATCCCTCTCCTCTTCTGGCCCTTTCTGAGTTAGGGTTTTACCATCGGTGCTAGGTGCCGATTGTTCTCCATCATTTGAAGATTGGCAAGTTGATGAAGTTCCTGAAATGCCCTCGGTTAAAGAGGTGGCAGGCTCTTTGATTAATTGGGTTGTAGAAGAGCTAGGTGGGCTTAACATAAAATTGGTAGATGGCCCAACAAAGCTGGGTTGGGAATCAACTGTCATATGCTTCGGGTTCACCTCTATACCCGATCCATTACCAATTGAGCTCTCTTTTTCACATAATATGAACTCATTAAGTTTTACACATCCCGCCAAAATTTCCTTCTCGAATTCAAGTTCCAGAGCATTTTTGTCCCCATTTCCCGATAATCCCAAAGGAGCACGCCTGCTAGATTGACCCGCCAATTGAATGCGACCTTCCAAATTCTCCTTAGCCGGTGACTTTTCCGCTTCCCAGGCCGTGAGAGATAACATTTCCGGCTTCCGATTAAATTTCCGGCGAAGTGGCAGAGGAAGTACTGTCGGAGAAGTGATTAAAGGCGCAGCACTTGACAAATGTCTTTCGTTCTGCAACTGGTTGGGGATTGAGTCCCATATATCAGCCGGGTTCTTGGCCCTGAGCCAGCTCCCAAACTTCTTGCTACCAGATTCTCCATCCCCATTGAGACAAGGCTCTGTTTTATGATCCATGATCCCACACACTTCACAAATTGGAGGAAGTCTTTCATAACGTAATTCGACCTTCGTTAAACTTTCACCACGGAGTTTAAGTTTCGCTTCTTTCAGCAATGGCTTCCTTACATCCAACAATACTTTCAATCTCACAAACTTCCCTTCATTTGTAGCTTTCTCCGGAACCTTTGCACTGAGGAGACCACCGAACAAGCTTGCAACTTTTTTGAAAGTTCTCTCAGTGAAAAATATCGAAGGCAGCATCCAAACCTGTATCCAGAATGGAGTATTCTAGAAAGACCCTTCTTCATACGTTTCATTCGGCTCCCATCTTTCCAGTACGATTAGATTGTTCTTAAAGAACCACGACCTTCCGTCTAGCACTCTTACCACATCTTTTTCATGTTTGAAAAAGAAATGGAAGAAGTTTTCTTTGATGTGTTCGATTCTCAGGCCTTCAGGCTTACCCCAAACACCTGCCATCGTCCTCCTAAGTCCGGTGAGGTTTTGCTGCTTGGAAGCTACAACCTTTCCCACAAGGCTGTTGTTGTACTCTTCGACCCTCGACTCAAGCTCATCGTCGCTCAAATCGATCTCCGGCTCTTCCTCCGACTGCAACTCAACTTGTTTTAGTCCTTCCACCAAAGTAGCTTCATCATCTGCACTCATCGTTAAAAAACTTCTCCCTTGCTGAGGGCAAGGACTCAAACTTGCAAGGATGCAAGACTTTTCTCTCTCTAGAACGCTAGAGAGAACTTACAAGAAATCCCCCTAAAGAAATTACTCTATGCTTTGGATAAAGTTAATTTTCTTATAATTTTCACAAAAAAGATTACATGTAATATTTATCTCATCATTGTAGTAACAATTTGAATTTATTCAGCCACTCAGAAAAATATTCATTCTATTGATGACTGTAACCTTTTTTTTTTACTTTTTTAGGTAAGTAACATATTTTTTTCTTCACTGCGATAATTTACACAGTAAATTTTTTCCTTAAAAAAATAATTTACATTCCAACGCATTTGATTCCGTGCAATGCACGGATGGTTTGCTAGTAAGACAATAAAATAAACAACCACAAAACAAAATAAAACGTGATGTGAATATGGCCTTTTCTAGACTAAGATAATTCCAAGCCAATGGAATTATCTATGAACCCTAAAAGTAACACATCTCCATGCGTCTTCATATTTTGGTCCATCCTCCATAGTCATGTGGAATGCTTCATTCTCCATCTTTTGTGGCTCCTTTTGGCTTTGGGCTTCTTTCCTTCAATCTTGGCTATCAATCTACTCTATCTAGCACTAGCTAACAACTATACTAAATAAAATAAATCTCACAAGTTGAGAAAAAAATGGCTCGCAGGCTATAAAACCCTAATTAATTATTACAATTAATTGATCAGCCCGCGGGCCGTAAACCAAACCACAAAAATTAAACATTCACATCAAACCACATCCTAAGGCCATATCCAATCACCATGCGATTTGCACATAAACAGTTAAAATCCAATTTTAACGTGCTTGGTCAATTTTAATTGATTTTATGATATTCTAGGGTTAAAACGGTCCATGGGGCCCAACAATCAAATTGCCCGGGCCCAAAAAGATAACCGCAAAGGCCTTGGGCCGGCTGTCCCCTAGCCCACGTGGCTAGGCCGCGGGCTAGGGCTGACCCGGCCCCTAGGCCGAGCCTTGCTTGGGCGGCAAGCAAGGAGGGGCGGTCCCTAGGGGGTGCCCAAGTTTGGTTGTTTCCTTGTATGGGAAGAACTCCTTCTTTCCATTCGATGCCCAAACCCTGGATCTAAGATCCTAAAATTTCTCAAACTCACTAATTCATGCATCCAATGCAAAAACTAGGTCTTGTTATGATAGATTATTGACAAATTGCATCATATGCTTGATTTGTCTTGTTTTACGCGATAAACAATAAATTTAAAGTGTAAAACTATCAAAACGTAACACATAAACCACGTTTATGCTCTACGACCTGTGGCTCTGAAACTACTGTAGGGTTTTGATTATGGATGCGCAACGGAAAAAAAACAAACATAATCCATGCAATACCCTCCATGGATCACAAGTCAAGAGACATAACGATGGTAAGGGAAGAAATCAATAACACACCTTAGAGTTTCTCCTTTGATGACTTCAAACGCGAATAGTGTCACGTTCTCTATAGTTGATCCACGCCTAGAGTTGAATTCTAGATCTTCCTACTCCTTTGTGCTAGCTCGGAATGAGGAAGAGGAAGAGGAAGAAAATCACGCAAAACGAGACAACAAGGAGGTTTCGGCCTCCTTGTGGGCCGACGGGGACGGGTGGCGGTCAAGGGGGCGGGCGAGCCTCCTTTGATTGCTTGCTCTCTCCATTTTATTCTCTCCCACTCAAGTTATGATCAATAAGATCATAAGTGTGGGAAGGAAGGAAGGAGTGTCCTTTATATAGTCCGGCAAATCATTGCCAACTACCTAAAGGACCTATTCTAGTCCTACTAGAATTCGGTTTAGTCCCTTCCTTGCAAATTAGTCCTACTAAGTTTGCAAGGTTTTGCAAAGTGATCCTTCTAATTAATTAATTCCCAAATCTAGTTCAACTCTATATAGCGTGTGACCCCATATGTTCTATCTAGTTGGTAGCAACAATTTTCTAATATGGAGCGATTTATAGCAAAACATCCATTCTAGCCAACTAATAGAATAGTCATCTTGACAAACCTTGTTCAAGTAATTGTCTCATCCCTTTGTCTGTATATCCGGATTGGACACGAGACATACAAGTCACACTCGTATATCCAATCCATAGTTTCTCGATCCATGGGAATAGCCTTATTCGTGCAAATAACATCAATATCCCATATTGATTTATTTGAGTCTGGTCAGACATTCTATAAGCACTATCCCTCGAGTGGCCTAGGATATTTGCTCCCGTTATGTGGGAGGGACAAATTCTATCTATGTCCACTACGATCTCTAAGCTTGCTTCCTATTGTATACGGTACACGCCTATATAACTACCCAGTTACGGTGTAGCGTTTAACGCTACCAAAATCACAATAATCCACAACTAGAATATCAAGCGACTTCAAGTCTAAGGATGACAATACCATTGCACCACGAGAAGCACTTGTGACTTATCATAACATGTATGTAGCCTTCTCGGATATGGGTCAATCCAGTGCGTCATTACCCTTAATGCACACCTATGTGTTAGATCATGATATCTCCATATCAATCCAACCCCATACTAGTCTATAAATGATTGTCCCATTAATCATTATACTGGACTAGGGATATTTAACATAAACAACACAATTGTAAATCTAAGGACTTCATTATATTAAATATCCAATAAATAATACAATGAATTTTCTAGCCTTAAATAAATTCATACTAAACTAGATTGCCTCTAGGGAATCTATTCCAACACTACGGGGATCCAAGTAAGGAAGACATACACCACTCTTGGGAGATTTTGCGTCGTATAGCCCCACAGCCAGCTTGTCCATGGTGTGTTGCTGGTGATTTCGACGCGGTAACGACATTTTCGAAGAAGGAGGGAGGTTTGGGAGTTAACTACAATCAGCTTTACCAGTTCTGGTATGTTCTTAATGATCTGGATCTTCTTAATTTAGGGTTTTCAGGGAACCGTTTTACGTGGAGCAACAATGAGGCTGATGAATATAATATCAGAGAGAGACTAGACATAGTTGTGGAAAACTCTCTCTAGATGGATGGATTTCAAGGTGCTACTGTGCAGCACCTTACTGATCCTAATTCTGATCATGTGCCAATATTGCTACAAAGTTCACAAGATTCAAGAAAGGGTAAGAAGATATTTCAGTACGAAAGAATGTGGGGTTCCCACGAAGATTTTGAAGATATGGTCCGAGCTTCATGGACTGATCAAACCGGCAGCCCTATGACTCATGTTATGAGAAGCCTTGCCGAACAATGCACTGAGTGGGACAGTACAGTTTTTGGCAACTTGAACAATCGGGTCAGGCTGTTTCGACAGGGAATAGGGGTGTTGCAGTCACGGCAGCAAACCAGCGAGGTAATTCAAAACTTGCTTGTATGAAAACAGAGCTTAATGAACTGCTGAAACGGGAGGAAATTATGTGGGCTCAGAGATCACGTGTAGATTGTTTGAAATTGAGTGATAAGAAGACGAAGTTTTTTCATCAAAAGGCGACTATTCACAGAGGTCGAAATAACTTTCAGGGTATTGAAGATGTTGGGGGAACTTGGATTACCGATCCCGATGAGGTATCACAAGTCCTCGAATCACACTTTGCTTTACTTTTTACTCCTTCACGTCCTAACAGACAAGATATAGAAGTTATGTTGAGTGTGTTTGATAGACAAATTTTGGCTAAAGAAAGGGAAGTTATGGATATAGACTATTCGGCAGAGGAAGTAAAGACAACACTATTTCAGATGGCCCCTGACAAAGCGCCGGGTAAAGATGGATTTAATGCTGGCTTCTTCCACAAATACTGGCACATAGTGAAGGAGAAGGTAACAAAGACAGTATTAGAAGTCCTCAATAATGGTGCGGACCCAAGTGGCTTCAATGCTACTATCATTACACTTATCCCGAAGATGAAACAACCAAGAAAGGCCAGTGAGTATCGCCCTATCAGTCTCTGTTAAGTTATTTATAAGATCATTGTTAAAACTATTGAAAATAGACTAAAGACTCTATTACATGAGATAATAGATGAACATCAAAGTGCGTTTGTCCCTGGGAGATTGATAACGGATAATATTTTGACAGCTTTTGAGATGATTCACTCTTTGAAAACTAGAAAGAAAGGAAAGAAAGGTTGTGTAGCTCTCAAGATTGATATGAGTAAAGCCAATGATAGATTCTAGTGGAATTTTCTTATTGAAGCACTAACTCATTTGGGGTTTGGTCCTAGTTTCACCAACTCATTTTTCAGATGCTTTTCGACGGTCAGTTACTCCTTTGTAAGAAACGGAGTAGTAGTTGGGAATGTTATCCCCAAAAGGGGATTGAGACAAGGGCGTCCATTATCACCATATCTGTTTCTCATATGTAGTGAATTCCTCTCAAGGGCGGTCACTAAGGTAGTACAGGAAGGTAGGTTGGAAGGGGTAACAGCGTCAAGGGAAGGACCAGTGGTCTCCCACTTGTTTTTTGCTGACGATTCGTTTTTTTTACATGTGCTAGTCGCGAAAGCATGACTGTTCTCCTTAAGATCATGAAGCACTATGAACGAGCATCGGGTCAGTAAATTTGTGGTAACCATAATATTTAAGTTATGAAATTATTTCTTAATTTATATTAATCGTGTTAGTTAAGTAGTATGACTATAATTATGTGCCTAATTAGTTTAAATGACTATTTTTGATAAAATGTTCATTGTGGGTGCTAAATTGTTAATTGTTAAGTTTCTTTGGTGTATGCATAACCAAGTAATAAGTTGGAGTAGTGTTAGGGGAATAATTAAAATTTGGCCATATGTGTAACCACATGTCTATTTGTGCCGAGTTTAGAACCTCATAGAGTTGTAGAATTGGTGCAATTGTTGCACCAAATCATTTCCCCCATGTGCATAAACTTACTTTTACACTTGTCATCCCACCTTCCACCACATGTCTCTCTATCACATTTCTTTTCCACATTATTCTCCATCCTCCATCCGTCCCTCTCATCCTTTCCTATTATGAACTTCTTCTTCTCTCATTGTTCTAACACAAGTCTTAAATCTTCCCAAAATTCTCAAAAATTGGAAGATCAACCCTCAATTTCTTCACAATCTCCACCAAGTCATGCTAGGAGCTCCATCTTAGGAGGCTAGGAGGCTTAAGAACAACCTCACCATCACCATTTGAAGTACCATGTTCGTGTATGTGTCCCGAATGATCAAGAAATCAAGCATAGAGTACTACAACAAGCTCACCACTCCAGTTTTGCGATACACCCAAGATCTACCAAGATGTATCAAGACCTTCGCGATCTTTTCTAGTGGACGGGAATGAGGCGAGAGATTACAGACTTCGTGGCTCGATGTCTTCATTGTCAGCAAGTCAAGGCAGAACAACAACAACCAGGAGGACTTCTCCGACCCCTTCCTATTCCTGAGTGGAAGTGGGAGCATATAACGACGGATTTCGTCACTGGGCTCTCAAGATCATCATGTGGCAACAATGCTATCTGGGTTATAGTCGATCGAATGACTAAATCAGCTCATTTCTTGGTCGTGAAAACGACTCATTCACTACAGAATTTGGCTAAATTGTACATTCAAGAAATTATTCGTCTTCATGGAATAACAGTTTCTATTGTGTCAGACCGAGGCCCGAGGTAAGTATCAATATTTTGGAAGGGACTACAGGAGGCTCTAGGTACCAAGTTGAACTTTAGCACAGCTTTTCATCCTCAGACAGATGGTCAATTAGAAAAGGTTATTTAGACGCTTGAAGACTTGCTTCGCCTTTGTGTTTTGGATTTCAAGGGAGGATGGGAGGAACACCTTCCCTTGATCAAATTTGCTTACAACAACAGCTTCCAAGCAAGTATCGGCATGGATCCCTTTGAGGCGTTGTATGTATAGAAGTGCAGGTCACCTATTTGTTGGGCAGAGGTGGGTGAGAGAAAGTTGTATGGTCCAGATTTGGTGCAGATAACAACCAAAAAGATTCAAACTATTCAAGAACGTCTTAAAACAGCTCGATCCGCCAGAAAAGTTATAGTGATAACCGAAGAAGGGAACTGGAATTTGATGTCGGAGACCACGTGTTTCTAAAAGTGTCTCCAACTAAGTGTGTGATGCGTTTTTTTAAGAAAGGAAAACTAAGTCCTCGCTATGTTGGACCGTTTGAGATTCTAGAAAGGGTAGGACCAGTTGCTTATCCCTTGGCGTTACCCCCTGAAATGGATAATGTACACAACGTATTTCACGTGTCCATGCTTAAAAAGTATGTGTACGACCCGATCCATGTGATAGAATATGGGCCACTAAATGTGAAAGAGGATCTTACCTACCAGGAGGTGCCGTGGAGATCATAGCGCAAAGGGATCAAGTTTTGAGGAGTAAAGTCATACCGTTGGTGAAGGTTCTTTGGAGAAATCATGTGGTTGAAGAAGCAACGTGGGAACGAGGGGAAGAGATAAAGACAAAGTATCCACACATTTTCAACTGAGGAAGCTCGAGTTTGGGGAAAAGATCTTTCTAAGGTGGGTAGGAAGTGGTAACCCTAATATTTAAGTTATGTAATTATTTATTAAATGTGATTAATTGTGTTAGTTAAATAGTAAGACTGTAATTATGTGCCTAGTTAGTTTAAATGACTATTTTTGATAAAATGTTCATTGTGGGTGCTAAATTGTTAATGTTAAGTTTTTTGGTGTTATGCATAACCAAGAAATAAGTTGGAGTAGTGTTAGGGGAATAATTACAATTTGTTGAATAAGGATGATAGTGTGTTTTAATTGTACAATTATTACATAGTAGTTTGGCCATATGTGTAACCACATGTCTATATGTGTCGAGTTTAGAACCTCATAGAGTTGTAGAATTGGTGCAATTGTTCAACCAAATCATTTCCCCCATGTCCATGAACTAACTTTGACACTTGTCATCCCACCTTCCACCACATGTCTCTCTCTCACATTCCTTCTCCACATTATTCTCCATCCGTCCCTCTCATCCTTTCCTATTATGAACTTCTACTTCTCTCATTGTTCTAACACAAGTCCTAAATCTTCTCCAAAATTCTCAAAAATTGGAAGACCAACCTTCAATTTCTTCACAATCTCCACCAAGTTCATGCTAGGAGCTCCATCTTAGGAGGCTGGGAGGCTCAAGAACAACCTCACCATCACCATTTGTGGTAAAATTTATTTTGTGAGTTGGGTTTTCACTTCCATTCATGTAGACTAGTCATGCATGTCATCCAAAAACCAAGTCTAATGGGTATTCACACTTAGTATCATGAAATAATATGTTATGACTAGTTTTAAGTAGGTGATATAGAGCTTTTTGGTGTAATGTCATGTTTTGGTAGAGTAATTTCTTCATGCAACAAATTTTGGAGTATGAAAAATCACAAAACTCGTGTTTTGAGCCAATTTTCAAAAAATTGGAAAAACTATTTAGAATTTTCAGAAAATTATGAAAATTTACAGTTTGTGTATTTGCATGTGATATTTATACAGTAAAATTTTCAGAACAAAAGGACCTAAATTGAATTTTAATCCACAAAAAATCGGGTCTGTTTTGATACTCTGTTCAACTCTGAACCAGCCCGGTAAATCATAAATTTCATGTACTTATTCTACTTCAATGATTATAAAATTTGTATATGTGATTCACATACATGTTAGCAAGGCTGCTACCAGCATCTGTTTTTGTACCAATTCATATCCGATATATTATGTTTAAAAATAATTAGGAAATTTTATAATATTTGATATTACAGTATGTTATGGGTGAAATATTAATCTATGTAACGTAAAAATTCCGAGTCCCGCATAATTATTTTGAATTAGTTATGAATTTGTGAACTATCGATATTTACACTTTGCCTACAAGTAAAATGTAAGAATTTTTCTTATAATTATTAAAACTTTAAGTTTGGGTCTAAATTTTATTTTATTATGTTTATAAGATATTTTTACCATGTTAGTTATTAAAGTTTATGGGTTTTGTAAGTGGCACGTTATGAGTCTCCTAGGTTGCATCGCATGTAGTACTAGAAAGTATATGTGATTCGCGACACTTATGTTATTCTTCTATATTATTGTGTTATGTGTGTATAGATCAAGTTAGGACCTAGCTAAGCTCAGTGGTAAGATTCTTAGAGTTTGAGACTAATTCGGGCATAGCGAGGTGAGTTACTTTACCTCCCAAAGTTTGTACCCAGCCTCACTTATTGTTTCGATACAATGTTTTAAATTGATCCCATGATGCGATTTACATGCTTCAAAATTTATGATGAAATGTTCCAAGTTATAAATGCTCAATTGTTATTTGAAACACGATTTGTGTTCACAAATGATTGTTATGACCCCATGGACACAATAAAAGATTTAAGATAATTTTTTATGACTCAAGAAACGTTTCAGAAAGGCCACGATACCAGAGTGAAACCCCCTGTCGGGTATAGGCAGGCTATGGCCCTTTTGCCGGGGAAATATAAGCAGGCCCGTGTCGCCTCACGAGCCGTCGCGTTGGATATGTCCCTACGTTATGTTATGTCACGATGGTTATCATGGGCCTAAGAAAACTAGTATGATTCATGCAAGTATGTTCCCAGTTACCCATGTTACGCTTTTAATTTCTATGAAATAGTATTATTCTCAAGTTTATGAAATGATGTAATTCATGTCCACGGAATAAGTTTAGCCTTTTCCGTTTTCCAAACCTACGGTGGGACGTAACTGTAACTCATTGAGCTAGTTGAGATCACCCTTTTGAGACTTTATTTTTCAGGTAACAAGGAGACCGAGAATGCCGAGAGGGATTACCTTGCATGATGTGTGGCTGCATTATTTTGGAGACCTTAGATATGTCGGCTAGTGTATCTATAAACTCTTGAATGTGTAAGCTATTTTAGCATGTTTTGGCCTAAGAAGGCTTTTGGCTATGTATAAAGTGGGACTATGTATGTATGACTCATGAACTTGGTTTGTGGTTATCCCTCGCTACCGCCGAATTATGCTTTGCTATGTCACGATTTGAGCGGGCAAAATAATATTTTATTTACAAGTACAAGTTTTGGATTTTTTCATCCGAAACAATAGTTATTTTCTCTCATAAATCAATTTTCTTATTTTTATCATTGACGACCCCTAAACGCTTTCTTAGTTATGCTTCCGCTAATGAAAGAAAAAATATTATTATTAAAGCTACTTTTCATAACTTACTTGTTTAGCCCCTTGACGAGTTAAGGCCTCGCGGGCGCCTGTCACACTTGCCTCCCGCTAATCGGGGTCGACAGGAGAGGGGTGTGACAATTTGTGGTATCAGAGCACTAGGTTATAGAGACCGTAGTTATTAATACTATGAAACCATTTTATGTGTTTATTAGATAAGTATGATAGTAAGGTTCTTGGTACCATCAGTGTGCGTACGTAAATTTATGCTTATGTATGCATGTATTATGTTAGCTCATTGCTTTAGGGATAATAGTATGTTATAAGAAAATTTTGTAACTTCCACCTAGGACGATGAACAACCTAAGCAGGATTGGTTTGGGAGATGGGAACGGAAACAACGCTATGGGTGACGGAACCACTGGCAACGTGCAACATGATACAAACACCGGAAACAAGGGCGGAGGATCATCAACTGGAGGAAACTCTCATTGCAATACCCTGTCTAATTAGAAAGGGTAAAACGGTAATTTAAGAAATGAAATAAAAATTTAGTTGCAAGATAATATTTGATAAAGTTATCAAGTTTTATTGTGTGAGATTATAGAAAATATAATATTAGAATCCTTGAATTTATACGTGAGCGTTTGTTAAGTTTTTAGTTAATGGCGCGTGTACGACCACCGCGAGATTTCTTGAGTGTGACACACCCAATTGCCCTAATAAATGATGCACCCAAACCACCATAGTGCTTCTCTTACCTTCTTCACCAACCCATGTTCTCTCCAGGTTGTTCTACGCATTCCTTTGCCTTCACGGAAAAGAAGTTTGTTCCGACTCCAGCACCATCGCCTCCACATCACCGCCACGCTCTCTCTATTTAAGCACATCCCCCTCTCACACCCAGCAGCAGCAGCCGCCACCACCTCCTTATTCATCATTATCACCAACAACAACTCAACACCACCACCCTCGGCAACAAGAGGAAAACCCACAACCACTACTTTCAGCTCTCTCTTTCTCTCTGCCTCTTTCACACTCTATCTCTCTGAACTTTGAAGGCAGTAGCAGCAGCAGCAGAGCCGAGTGGCAACAGCCACCACCCCGCCACTACCGCCATAACCACCGACGGAGGCGCCACTGTGGGTCTTTCCCTCTCTCTCTCTCTATTTATTTCATCCATATATTGGAGCTGTATTTCATACTCTCTTCTTTCCGAAAACAGAGGCCAAAACACCAGAACCAGCGGCGAACAGAGGGAACCCCGCAGCCGATGAAACTCCATTAAAACCGGCGACAAGCTCCCGCGAACCTCCACCAACGCCACCCACTCCCTTAAATTTCTTCCAGTATACTCCTAGAGAGCCGACCAGATCAATAGGAGGCTCAAACCAGGCGGAAGAAGCCATTAAAGCCGGCGTGGAAGCTCACTTCCGGCGACTCCGATGTCGAACCCGACCCGACTCATTTCTTGACGATTTCCGGCCATCTTTGGCCTAGGTATGTGCTAAATCCCTTCATTAGTTGATTTAGACAAACAAACTCTCATCTTGATAGCTTTAATCCAAGTTTAGATCAATTAGTTGAAGTTCTTGTTGAAAGGGGGTTAAAATGTCTTTTTCAGAAAGTTTATAACATAATAAAGGGGGTGTTAATGTATTTTCAAAAACTAGTAGGTAATGTATTTTGTTATTAGTTGGGGGAGTTTGCAATCCTTTAATACAACTTAGGGGTTCTACGTATCTTTTACCTAAACTTCACAGTTTTCGTTAAAAATAAAAATGTTTATTCCGGATTAAAAATAATTTCTGAAAATAATAGTTTTCGTCCCCGTCCCGGAAAATTAATTCGGGTGTTGAATAGTAACCGGATTGTTCGTTAAAACTAATAAAGTTTGTTTAGTTAATTAGCTTACAAATTAGTTGTCCAAAACTTGTAAAAATTGACATTTCTCTAGCTTGTTACTATTGTAGCATCGCGTAGAAGTTTTCTCAAACATAGTAGTCGAAGATATCATTTTTATCGTTATAATTCGAATTAGTTCTTAAATATAAGCTTGTTAGTTCTCATTTATTTCTTAAAACAATTTCCTAGTTAATTAACCACTTTTAGATAATAATAATAATAATAATAATAATAATAATAATAATAATAATAATAATAATAATAATAATAATAATAATAATAATAATAATAATGATAATAAACACTCTGTTTTATATAATTTTGTTTATAGAAAATTATAACTAAATAATAAGACGTTGGGAAATTAACAAGTGGGGACTGAGTTTATCTAAAGACTAAATAGAACTCTTGATAGGATTTGTAGCGTTATACTTGGACTTGTGATTGAATAAGACAGTATAATTTTTAGGTGACTAGTTTATAGACGTCGACTAAGTTCATCTGCGGGAGTTTTGCCTGCTAGTTGCTTCAGAATTAAGGTAAGTGAACATGCCAAGCCTTGCGTGCCAAGCTCCTTTCGTGTCACAAGTTGATGCTAATAGTTGTCTCGAAAAGTGTTTGTTCTTTATTTACATGTTTATTTCAGATTTTCTTATATTTTAAAGAAGTTGTTTTTCTTGATATTGTCACACGAAGAAAATAATAATAATGCGTAATTAACGTAAAGTGGAAAGAGTTGTACATGAGAAGCGTATTATTGCCGTGTTGACTTCGTTCACTCGGCCTGTGATTAGATTGGTCGTGTTGGCTTCGTCCACTCGACCCATTTTATTTTAGCCCGGTCGCAACCTGTCGGGTCGCTCCATGTACTCACCTCTCTGGCCGCAAGAAGTCTTAGGGGGGTGCCGGCACTTAAGGTCATGGCTGCTAGTGATAGTAGATTCTTCCCCGTGTCAACAAAGTTATTAATACGGTTTCTATGAGATTTGGTATTTAAGAAAGAGAAGAAGAAAGAGATTGGGACTAATTCTACCCGTTTGAAAGTTTAGAAAGAAAGTTAAAGAAAGAGATGTTTACATTTGAGATCCTACTTTACTCTTCAAGTTTAATGTTTTATAATTTATTCATCTTTGTTATTGCTATGAAAAGTAAGCTTGCCTCGTCTTCTGTTTTACGAGCTTGGGTGTCACTTACTCAGTATTTCCATGCTGACTTTGAAAGGTTCCTGTTTTCCTTCCTAGCGTAGGTTTAGGAGCTGAAGACTAAGGTGTAGCTGGGTAGGAGACTCACTTAGTTGGATTTCACCACGAGTTGAATCTAGTCTAGTTAGCAAGAATTATGTAGTAGTTTTGAAAACGCTTTTGTAACATCTAGAGACTTTGTAATGTCTAAAATCATGTAATAAATAAATAAGTTGGGATGTTATGCTTTTGATTTCTGTCGTTACTTTTAGCATCGCCCTCCCGGTCTTGTCCGAGCCGAATAAAGGGGTTGTTGCACTCATGGATTGGAGCGAGCCGTTGAAGGACTTAGGAAGATGCTCTCGGGTAGTTCAAGAGTGACGATTGACAAGTTCAAGGCGCTGGGACCCCCATCGTTAAATGGAGCAGCTGATCCGGCAGCCGCTGAATCATGGCTTCTAGAGATTGAAAAGAACTTTGATGTCCTACAGTTTGATGATCAGCAGAAGGTCAACTTTGCAACATACACCCTTAAGTAAGAAGCATATAGGTGGTGGTTGATGTTAGAGCTCAATCGTCCAAACATCAACTGGAACCAATTTGTTGAGGCCTTCAATGATAAGTACTTCCCTCCCGCGTTACAGAATATGAAAGTAAACGAGTTCTTGACTCTCACCCAGGTGAACCTTACGGTCGCTCAGTATGAGTCTCAGTTCACAACGCTGTCTCGTTACGCTCCGTATGAGGTTGATACCGAGGGGAAGAAAGCACGCAAGTTTGAAAGCGGTCTTCGCATGAGCATCAGCAACAGGGTTGAACTACTAAAGCTTCCAACCTACAATGAAGTCGTGGAAAGGGCAATGATGGCTAAAAGGGGAACTGAGGAGTTTAACAGACAGAGGGAGTAGAAAAAGAGGAATGACACGAGCAAGAATACTCACAGTATCGGCCCGAATCAAAGCACGTCTTTCAAGAAGCAAAGCAGCGGTTCCAACTTCAGTAACAGCACTTCATCCAACACAAGTGGTAGCTGTCCATGATATTCTAAGTGAAACAAGCTTCATAGGGGTGCATGCTACTTTGGTTCCAACATGCTAAGACAACTCCCTCCAGCGCACCAAGTGTTTCAGTTCACCAGCCTCAACCTAATGGAGCCCAACAGAATCGACAGGGCAGAGCTTTTGCCCTAGTTCCTGGAGACGTTCAGGAAGCTGCATCCGTCGTGGCAGGTACTTTACCTATTGAAGCAGCTCCCGCTCATGTGTTAATTGATTTTGGTTCTAGCCATTCTTTTGTTTCTTCTCATGTTGTTGGTAATATCCATAAGTATCCGGAACCAATAGGCTTTACGCTTCGTGTGTCTACACCTGCTGGCATAACCTTGGGTAGTTCCCCTATAAATCGTAAATGTGGAATCATGGTAGATGGGATCCCTTTAGTTGTCGACCTGATACCCTTAGGAATTCATGACTTTGACGTTATCTTGGGAATGCATTAGCTTACCTTAAATCATGCCACCATAGATTGTTCGAACAAGAAGATCGTATTTTGAATTCCATGGATGTCAGTGTTTACCTTTTCAAGAGATGGAGTAGTATCCCCACCTTAAGTGTTGTCCGCTATGAAAGGGAATAAGCTACTCAAGGGTGTCGGGGTTACCTTGCTTGGATTTTGGACAAATCATCCAAAGAGCTCAGTCCTAAAGATATTCCTGTAGTAAATGAATACCAAGATGTTTTCCCTGAGGACTTAACCAATTTACCTCCTGACAGAGAAATTGAGTTTAGCATTGATGTAATTCCCGGAACATCACCTATCTCGAAAGCCCCATATAGAATGGCCCCTGCAGAATTGAGAGAGTTAAAGGTACTGATTCAGGAACTGCTTGAAAGGGGTTTATAAGGCCTAGTACCTCGCCTTGGGGAGCACCTGTTTTATTTTTCAAGAAGAAGGATGGTACAATGAGGTTATGCATTGATTATAGGGAATTGAACAAGGTCACCATAAAGAATAAGTACCCGTTGCCAAGAATTGATGACTTGTTTGACCAGTACATGGAGTTAAGGTATTTTCTAAGATTGACTTAAGGTCAGGATACCACCAGTTACGCATCAAAGCAGATGATGTACCCAAGAGTGAATTCCGCACTAGGTATGGCCACTATGAGTTTCTTGTGATGCCATTCTGACCAATGCCCATGCAGCGTTTATGGATTTAATGAATAGGGTATTCCAGCCGTATATAGATAACTTCATTATAGTCTTTATTGATGACATCTTGGTTTACTCTAAGAACGAGGAGGATCATGACTGACAATTGCGAGTTGTCCTGCAGACTCTACGGGAAAAGAAGTTATATGCAAAGTTAAGTAAGTGCGAGTTTTGGCTGCAACATATATCATTTTTAGGACATGTCGTGTCAAAGGATGGGATATCTGTAGACCCGCAAAATGTTGAAGCAGTAGTGAACTTGTTGGGTTTTGACGTAGGTAACACAGCGGAATAACAAAAATTAATCCTACTCAAAGCCCACCAAGGATCACAGGAAGAGACATCATAACATGATAAGGGACATAGTAATTGTGTAAATTTTGGTTTGAGAGATCACACGAAGAATGTTGTCCTCGTCTCTACGGTTGATCCACGTCTAGAGGTGACATCTAGATTCTTTCTTCTCAAGTGCTAGCTTGGACCGGAGGAAGAGGGAAGAACGAATCAAGCAACGAGGGACAAAGGAGGGTTTCGGCCCTCCTTTTTGGCGCCGACGGGTAGGGGACGGGCTAGGGTTTCGGCCCTAGCTTTTTCTCTTGCTCTCTCTTTTGCTCTCTCTCCCACTCACTTATGCTATGAGCATTAGTTGTGGGAAGGAAGCTAGAGCATCCTTTATATAGTCCAACAACTTCATGTTAACTACATAAAGGTCCTTCCTAGTTCTACATGAACTTGGATTAGTCCCTTCCTTGCAAATTAGTCCTAGTAAGTTTGCAAGGTGTTGCACAATGATCCTTCTTATTAATTAATCATATTAATTAACCCCAAATCTATTCTAATCTATTTGACGTGTGACCCCACAAGTTTCTACTTATTTGGTAGTAACTTATTACTAACACGGAGCGGTGTCTAGCAACACATCCATACCACCCAACTTATAGAAGTAGTCAGTGATCCCGACAAACCTCTTGTGCCCAATATGTCATATTTCACTATCCCTTTGTCTCCATATACGGATTGGACACGAGACATAAATAGTCCCACTCGTATAAACAATCCATAGTTCCTCGATCCCGGGAATATGCTTATGCAAGCAGATAACATCAATATCTCCATATTGATTTATCTGAGTCGGGCCAGACATTCAATAAGCCTCATCCCTCGAGTGGCCGTGGATATTTACTCCCATTATGTGGGAGGGACAAATCCTCTCTACATCACTACGATCTCTAAGCTTGCTTCCTATCATGCCCGATAACTACCTTTATAGTCACCTAGTTACAGTGTAACGTTTGATAACATCAAAGCACGATATTTCACAATTAGAGTATCTAGTGACTTCAAGTCTAAGGATTTCAATTATATTAGCACTACGAGAAGCGATTGTGACTTAACATAATCTAATGTATCCTTCTCGTTGTGGGTCAATCCAGTGTGCCATTACTCCGAATGCATACCCATGTGTTAGAGTTAATATCTCTATATCAATCTACCCACATACTAGTCTATATTTGATCTTCCTATTAGTCAATATAGTGGACTAGGGATATTTAAGATAAACAACACATTGTATCTAAGGACTTGATTATATTAAATATCACAATATATAATAAATGAATATTCTAGCCAATAACAATGTTCATACTAAATATTAGATTGCCTCTAGGGCATCTATTCAAAGAGTATCCCACTTGCACTAGAGCCAATCTGGCGCATCTCGTATGCCTATAGATCTGGCGTGCCCTTCATACTTTCGCTGCGCAATAGGTTTTGTGAGCGGATCTGAAAGATTGTCATCCGTTGGAATCTTGCACATCTGCACATCTCCTCGATCGATCATATCACGAATAAGATGGAATCTCCTAAGTACATGCTTTGATTTCTGGTGTGATCTTGGTTCCTTGTCTTGTGCGATCGCCCCGGAGTTGTCACAGTACAACTCTATGGTATCCACTATGCTAGGGACCACATCGAGCTCAGTGATAAACTTCTTTATCTAAATGCCTCTTTCGCTGCTTCCGCAACAGCAATGTACTTAGCTGTTGTAGAATCAGCACCTGTCCCTTGCTTGGAACTCTTCTAGCTCACAGCTCCTCCATTCAGGCAAACACGTATCCAGACTGCGATCTGTAGTCATCTTTGTCGGTTTGGAAGCTCGCATCAGTGTAACCCATTACACTTAGCTCTTCCTTACCTCCAAATATCAAGAACGCATCCTTAGTTCTTCTCAAGTAATCTAGGATGTTCTTGAAAGGAATCCAGTGACTCTCACCCGGATTGGACTGATATCTGCTCACCATACTCAACGCGTATGATACGTTTGGTCTAGTACACAACATGGCGTACATGATGGATCCTATGGCCGAAGCATATGGTATCCTACTCTTGCGGTTCTTCTCAATCTCATTGGAGGGACAGTCATTACTAGAAAGAGTGACTCCATGCGACATGGGAAAGAATCCCGTCTTGGAATCTTGCATGTTGAACCTCTTCAACACCTTGTCTATATATGTACTTTGACTTAGGCCGAGCAGCTTTCTAGATCTATCTCTACAGATCTTTATACCAAATATATATGATGCGTCTCCTAAGTATTTCATTGCAAAACACTTTCCTAGCCAATCTTTAACAGATTGCAAAGTAGGAATGTCGTTCCCAGTGATTAGTATGTCATCAACATACAAGACCAGTAATACTACAGAGCTCCCACTTGTTGGGTTTTGACGTAGGTAACGCAGCGGAATAACAAAAATTAATCCTACTCAAAGCCCACCAAGGATCACAGGAAGAGACATCATAACATGATTAAGGTCATAGAAGATGTGTACCTTTTGATTTGTGAGATCACACGAAGAATGATGTCCTCGTTTCTACGGTTGATCCACGTCTAGAGGTGAGATCTAGATTCTTCCTTCTCCACAAGTGCTAGCTTGAACCCGGAGGAAGAGGGAAGAAGATCAAAGCAACAAAGGCACAAGGGAGGGGCGGCCTCCTCTTTGCCGTCGGGTAGAGGGGCGGACGGGGGCTAGGGTTTCGGCCCTAGCTCTTTGTCTTGCTCTCTCTTTTGCTCTCTCCTTCCCACTCTTTGTGTTATGTCTAATAATAACTCATGTGGGAAGGAAGCTAGAGCCTCTTATATATATACTCCAACAACTCCTTGTTGTTTCCATATTAGAGTTTTCTTGTTCTAGTAGGACTAGAACTATTCCCTTCCTTGCAAATTAGTCCTACTAAGTTTGCAAGGTGTTGCACAATGATCCTTCTATTAATTAATCTTTATTAATTAATCCCAAATCTAGCTCTACTCTATTTGACGTGTGACCCCATAGGTTTCTATATAGTTGGTAGTAACTATTACTAACATGGAGCGGTGTCTAGCAACACATCCATGCCACCCAACCCATAGAAATAGTCAGTGATCCCGACAAACCTTTGTGCCCAATATGTTATATTGCATTATCCTTTTGTCTCCATATCTGGATTGGACACGAGACATAAATAGTCACACTCGTATATCCAATCCATAGTTCCTCGATCCTGGGAATATGCTTATACTTGCAGATAACATTAATATCTCTATATTAATTTATCTGAGTCTGGCCAGACATTCAATAAGCCTCATCCCTCGAGTGGCCGTGGATATTTACCCCCATTATGTGGGAGGGACAAATCCTATCTACATCACTACGATCTCTAAGCTTGCTTCCTATCACGCCCGATAGCCACCTTTATGATTACCCAGTTACGGTGTAACGTTTGATAACATCAAAGCGCAATATTTCACAACAAGAGTATCTAGTGACTTCAAGTCCAAGGATTGCAATAATATTAGCACTACGAAAAGCGATTGTGACTTCACATAATCTAATGTATCCTTTTAGTCGTGGGTCAATCCAGTATGCCATTACTCCTATTGCACACCCATGTGTTAGACTTGATATCTCCATATCAATCTATTCACATACTAGTCTATACTTGATTGTCCTATTAATCAATATAATGAACTAGGGATATTTAAGATAAATAACACAATTTATCTAAGGACTTCATTATATTAAATATCGCCATAAATAATAAATGAATATTCTAGACAAAACATTGTTCATACTAAATCTACGATTGCCTCTAGGGCATCTATTCCAACAGTCTCCCACTTGCACTAGAGCCAATCTGGCGCATCTCGTATGCCTATAGATCTGGCGTGCCCTTCATGCTTTCGCTGCGCAAGAGGTTTCGTGAGCGGATCTGACACGTTGTCATCCGTCGGAATCTTGCACATCTTCACATCTCCTCGATCGATCATATCATGAATAAGATGGAATCTCCTAAGTACATGCTTTGACTTTTGGTGCGATATTGGTTCCTTTGCTTGTGCGATTGCCCCAGAGTTTTCATAGTACAACTCTATGGGATCCACTATGCAAGGGACCACACCGAGCTCAGCGATAAACTTCTTTATCCATACTGCCTCTTTTGCCGCTTCCGCAGCAGCAATGTACTCAGCTTCTGTTGTAGAATCAGCAACTGTTCCTTGCTTGGAACTCTTCCAGTTGACTGCTCCTCCATTCAGGCAAAAACGCGTATCCAGACTGCGATCTGTAATCATCCTTGTCGGTTTGGAAGCTTGCGTCAGTGTAACCCTTTACACTTAGCTCTTCCACTCCTCCAAATATCAAGAATACATCCTTAATTCTTCTCAAGTACTTTAGGATGTTCTTGACAGCAATCCAGTGACTCTCACCCGGATTGGACTGATATCTGCTCACCATACTCAACGCGTATGATACGTCTGGTCTAGTACATAGCATGGCGTACATGATGGATCCTATGGCCGAAGCATAGGGTATCCTGCTCATGCGATCCTTCTCCATCTCGTTGGAGGGACAGTCATTCTTGGAAAGAGTGACTCCATGTGACATGGGCAAGAATCCCTTCTTGGAATCTTGCATGTTGAACCTCTTCAACACCTTGTCAATATATGTACTCTGACTTAGGCCAAGCAACCTTTTAGATCTATCTCTATAGATCTTTATACCAAGTATATAGGCTGCGTCTCCTAAGTCTTTCATCGCAAAGCACTTTCCTAGCCAATCTTTAACAGATTGCAGAGTAGGAATATCATTGCCAATGATTAGTATGTCATCCACATACAAGACCAGAAATACTATAGAGATCCCACTAACCTTCTTGTAAACACAAGGCTCATCTTCGTTCTTGATGAAGCCAAACTCTTTGACTGCATCATCAAAACGTCGATTCCAGCTCCTAGAAGCTTGCTTTAATCCATAAATGGACCTTTGCAGCTTACAGACTTTATTGGCATTCTCTGGATCCTCAAAACCCTCTGGTTGTGTCATGTACACATCCTCAAGGAGGTTCCCATAAAGGAACGCTGTTTTGACATCCATTTGCCAAATCTCATAGTCGTAGTATGCTGCAATAGCAAGTAAGATTCGAATGGATTTAGTCATGGCGACTGGTGAAAAGGTCTCTTCATAGTCAATACCATGAATTTGTCTATAACCTTTGGCCACCAATCTGCCCTTATAGGCAACTACCTTGCCATCCATGTCGGTCTTCTTCTTGAAGACCCACTTGCACCCTATGGGTCGAGCCCCTTCGGGTGGTTCCACCAAAGTCCATACTTTGTTGGTGTACATGGAATCCATTTCGGATCTCATGGCTTCTAGCCACTTCTTAGAGTCTGGGCCACTCATGGCTTCTCCATAGGTTGCAGGCTCATCTTCCATGAGTGGTACGTCATCGGGCTCAGTCACGAGAAGTCCATACCTCTCTGGCTCATGACGCACTCTTCCTGATCTACGGAGTTCCTGTGTTACCTGAACAGGTTCTTCCACAACTTCTTGTGGTTCCTGTTCATGTTCCATTATTGGTTTAGTGGTTTTTGGTTCATGAATTTCTTCAAGTTCTACAACCCTCCCACTTGCTTCTTTAGAGACTAATTCTCTTTCTAGAAACACGCCGGTCCGAGCAACAAACACTTTGTTCTCGGTAGGGTTATAGAAGTAATATCTTTTTGTCTCTTTAGAATATCCCACAAACTTACACATATCCGCCTTAGGCCCGAGCTTGTCTGTCTGTAAACGCTTTACATAGACGTCGCAGCCCCAAATCTTCATAAACGACACTATGGGACGCCTCCCAGTCCATATCTCATATGGCGTCTTCATGACTGATTTGGATGGAACACGGTTAATGGTAAAAGCTGCCGTCATTAGAGCATGTCCCCAAAAGGATATCGGAAGATCTGTTTGAGACATCATAGATCGCACCATATCTAATAGAGTGCGATTCCTCCTCTCAGATACACCATTCCATTGTGGTGTTCCGGGTGGTGTGAGTTGGGATACTATCCTACACTCTCTAAGATACTCATCAAACTCTTGGCTTAAGTATTCTCCTCCACGATCCGATCGTAGAGCTTTAATACTATTGCCAAGTTGCTTCTCTACTTCATTCTTGAATTCCTTGAACAATTCAAAGGATTCTGATTTGGCCTTCATAAGGTATACAAATCCATATCTACTGAAATCATCAGTAAATGTGATGAAGTAGGTATAACCACCTCTGGCAGGCGTGGGGAATGGTCCGCATACATCAGTATGTATGAGTGCCAATAACTCACTAGTCCGCTCGCCTTTCTTATTGAAAGGGGACTTTGTCATTTTTCCTAATAAACAAGATTCACATGTCTCATATGATTCCAAATCAAATGAGTCTAGAAGTCCATCCTTATGGAGTCTAGATATGCGTTTCTTATTTATATGGCCTAAACGACAGTGCCATAGATATGTAGGATTTAAATCATTAGTTTTAATCCTTTTAGTATTTATGTTATAGATTGGATTATTTAGATCAAGGATATACAATCCATTAGACAAATGCGCACTACAATAGTGCATATTATCAAAATAAATGGAGCAACACTTGTCCTTTATTGAAATAGAAAAACATTTCTCGTCCAAACAATAAACGGAAATAATGTTTCTGCTCATAGCAGGCACATAAAAGCAATTGTCTAATTCTAAAATAAGTCCAGAAGGCAAAGATAGCACATAAACGCCTACAGCTAATGCAACAACCTTTGCTCCATTCCCGACGCGCAAGTCTATCTCCCCTTTTCGCAATCTTCTACTTCTTTTCAAATCCTGCACATTACGACAAATGTGAGAACCACATCCGGTATCTAATACCCAGGATGATGAAATAGAGAGATTGACGTCTATAACATAAATACCTGGTGGTGGTGGAATCACTATTCCAAGCTTCTTATCCTCCAGATATTTAGGGCAATTCCTCCTCCAGTGACCCGGCTGGCTGCAGTAGTGACATTCACCTTTAGCCACGCCCGCACTAGGCTTTAGGGCATCCTTGGATTTCGCAACTTTCTTGCGTTTTCCTTTTGAAGTAGATGCAACTGACTTGCCCTTCTTCTTGTGGACCATCATTATGGCTTTGCCCTTGCCTTTATTGATGCTTTGCTCAGCTGTCTTTAGCATGTTCAATAGGTCTGGCAAAGACTTGTTGATCTCATTCATATTATAGTTCATAATGAACTGATTATAACTGTCAGGCAACGATTGCAAGACGAGATCAGTCGCCAAGTCCTGGCCGAGTGGGAACCCCAGTCTCTCAAGGTTCTCTATGTACCCGATCATTCGGAGTACATGAGGGCCTACTGGATTCCCTTCTGCAAGACTACTTTTGAACAACGCTTTAGACACCTCATAGCGCTAATGCCTTGCCTGTTCCTGAAACAATTGTTTCAAGTGTCTGATCATATCATAGGCTTCCATGTTCTCGTGTTGCTTCTGAAGCTCACTAGTCATGGTGCAAAGCATGAGGCAAGTCACGTCATTAGAATCATCAATATGTTTTTGACGTGCCCTTACTTCCGCTAGTAGAGACTCATCTTGTGGTGGGTCTGGAATTGGAGCGTTCAAGACGTACAGCTTCTTTTCTTGCTTGAGGACAATCCTCAAGTTTCTGTACCAGTCAAGGAAATTTGTTCCAGACAATTTATCCTTCTCAAGGACAGATCGTAGGGATGAACTCGATGCGTTGTTGTTTGCCATTTGGAATTCTACAAAACGAGAAATATGCAATTTAGTATTTTGAACAATTTAACTTTATTTAACAATGGCTAGATCATTAAATATAGCTCCCACTATTTTTCTCGGATTAATAGCCCTCACTATTAAAGCGGAAAATATCTTTATACTTTCTAGTGGGTCCAAGATCCCTTTTTCACTTCTTCTTGAGCTTGCTTTGGCAAGTCACCCAAGAATTGGTTATTTAGGTAGGAACCATTCCAATTGCATCCCATGCAACTCTTGGTCCAATTAGGTGAATAAATTCCTTTTATTCTTTATCCAATTGGATAACTCCTAATTGTCATGCCTCTAAGCTCATCAATCCAATTGACTCTTGCCTAGTTGCGTCCAACCTCTTGCTTTCAACATACACGCATTACTAGCTTGCGTCGTCCGCAACACATCATGAAAAATTAAAATCGCCTTGCTTTGGCAAGCCCGAATTTTAATAGGCCATGATCATGAAGGGTGTTTTGGCAAGAGAAGGCAAAACGCAATATTTAATTGAGAGATTTATTTTAAGTTGTTTGGTTGATCTTATCAACATGGTCTACTTATTTGGATTGGGCCATCCACAATAAAAGACCAACCTTGTTTATTATTATCTTGTTATCGTTTTTGCTTGTAGCACCATACACACAAAATAAATAACAATGCATGAATAATAAACATCCACAAAACAAAAAAACGTGGCATAGATATGGCCCCTAGACTAATGATATTATCAAGCCAATGATAATATCTAATTGCCCTATAGTGCCGAGCTCATCTCCATGTGCTCCACCATAGCTGCGCGTCTAAGGATGTCTTTTGGCTCCTTTGGTTCTCCGGTCTTCTTCTCCATGTTCATGGCTATCATCTAAATACTTCTAATTCTAGCCTAACATCTAGAATAAATAAATAACAAAAGCCTCACATGTCGAGGGGAAAAAGACGCTCGCAGGCAGTAAAACTTAATTAATTATTACATTAATTTGATCAGCTCGCAGGCCGTAAACCAAACCACAAAACAATAAACATCCACAATCCTAGGCCATATCCATCCACCATGCAATAAAGCACATAATACAGTTAAAACCAATTTTTAACGCGCTTGTTTTAATTTTAATGAAATTGGGTAACTAGGGTTTTACAACGGTCCAAAGGGCCCAAGCCAACAAGTGGCCCGAACCCTAGGACCGCCGCACGCCTAGAGGCCCGCGGCCTTGCTTGGCGCGCAAGGGAGGGGCGGGCGGCTAGGGTTTCGGCCCTAGTCCCCTTCCTCCTTCCTTGTTTCCCAAGCAAGGTTGTTTCCTTATGGAATTATTTCCATAACTTTGTTTCCATAATTGAAAACCCCTTTTCAATCATGTGCCCATGAACCCTAATTTTTCAAGAACCCAATTATTCACATCCTATGTGATTAAACTCACCAATTCTAACATCCAATGTTAAATTGGGTCTTGTTTGATTGAATCAAATTCAATATTGCATCTACTATGCCAATTTTTCATTTTTCGCGTAATAAACAATAATACGGTGTATGAACTGAAATCGTAAACACATAATATCATGTTATGCTCTACGACTTGTGGCTCTGATACCACTGTTGGGTTTTGACGTAGGTAACGCAGCGGAATAACAAAAATTAATCCTACTCAAAGCCCACCAAGGATCACAGGAAGAGACATCATAACATGATTAAGGTCATAGAAGATGTGTACCTTTTGATTTGTGAGATCACACGAAGAATGATGTCCTCGTCTCTACGGTTGATCCACGTCTAGAGGTGAGATCTAGATTCTTCCTTCTCCAGAAGTGCTAGCTTGAACCCGGAGGAAGAGGGAAGAAGATCAAAGCAACAAAGGCACAAGGGAGGGGCGGCCTCCTCTTTGCCGTCGGGTAGAGGGGCGGACGAGGGCTAGGGTTTCGGCCCTAGCTCTTTGTCTTGCTCTCTCTTTTGCTCTCTCCTTCCCACTCTTTGTGTTATGTCTAATAATAACTCATGTGGGAAGGAAGCTAGAGCCTCTTATATATATACTCCAACAACTCCTTGTTGTTTCCATATTAGAGTTTTCTTGTTCTAGTAGGACTAGAACTATTCCCTTCCTTGCAAATTAGTCCTACTAAGTTTGCAAGGTGTTGCACAATGATCCTTCTATTAATGAATCTTTATTAATTAATCCCAAATCTAGCTCTACTCTATTTGACGTGTGACCCCATAGGTTTCTATATAGTTGGTAGTAACTATTACTAACATGGAGCGGTGTCTAGCAACACATCCATGCCACCCAACCCATAGAAATAGTCAGTGATCCCGACAAACCTTTGAGCCCAATATGTTATATTGCATTATCCTTTTGTCTCCATATCCGGATTGGACACGAGACATAAATAGTCACACTCTTATATCCAATCCATAGTTCCTCGATCCTGGGAATATGCTTATACTTGCAGATAACATTAATATCTCTATATTAATTTATCTGAGTCTGGCCAGACATTCAATAAGCCTCATCCCTCGAGTGGCCGTGGATATTTACCCCCATTATGTGGGAGGGACAAATCCTATCTACATCACTACGATCTCTAAGCTTGCTTCCTATCACGCCCGATAGCCACCTTTATGATTACCCAGTTACGGTGTAACGTATGATAACATCAAAGCGCAATATTTCACAACTAGAGTATCTAGTGACTTCAAGTCCAAGGATTGCAATAATATTAGCACTACGAAAAGCGATTGTGACTTCACATAATCTAATGTATCCTTTTCGTCGTGGGTCAATCCAGTATGTCATTACTCCTAATGCACACCCATGTGTTAGACTTGATATCTCCATATCAATCTATCCACATACTAGTCTATACTTGATTGTCCTATTAATCAATATAATGGAATAGGGATATTTAAGATAAATAACACAATTTATCTAAGAACTTCATTATATTAAATATCGCCATAAATAATAAATGAATATTCTAGCCAAAACATTGTTCATACTAAATCTACGATTGCCTCTAGGGCATCTATTCCAACACCACTAACCTGCTTGTAAAAACAATGCTCATTTTCGTTCTTGATGAAGCCAAACTCTTTGACCGCGTCATCAAAATGTCGATTCCAACTCCTAGAAGATTGCTTTAATCCATAAAATGGATCTTTGCAGCTTACAGACTTTATTGGCATTCTCTGGATCCTCAAAACCCTCCGGTTGTGTCATGTACACATCCTCGAGGAGGTTCCCATAAAGGAACGCTGTTTTGACATCCATATGCCAAATCTCATAGTCGTAGTATGCTGCGATAACAAGTAGGATTCGAATGAATTAATTCATGGCGACTGGTGAAAAAGTCTCATCATAATCAAAACCATGAATCTGTGTATACCCTTTGGCTACCAAGCGCCCCTTATAGGCAATTACCTTGCCATCCATGTCGGTCTTCTTCTTGAAGACCCACTTGCACCCTATGGGCCGAGCCCCTTCGGGTGGTTCCACCAAAGTCCATACTTTTTTGGTGTACATGGAATCCATTTCGGATTTTATGGCTTCTAGTCACTTCTTAGAGTCTGGGCCTTTCATGGCTTCTCCGTAGATTGCAGGCTCATCATCCATGAGTGGTACGTCATCGGGATCAGTAACGAGAAGTCCGTACATCTCTGGATCATGACGCGTTCTACCTGATCTACGGAGTTCCTGTGTTACCTGAACAGTTTCTTCCACAACTGCTTGCGGCTCCCGTTCATGTTCCATCATCGGTTCAGTGATTTGTGGTTCTTGAATCTCTTCAAGTTCTACAGTCCTCCCACTTGCTTCTTTAGAGAAAAACTCTCTTTCTAGAAACACGCCGGTCCGAGCAACAAACACTTTGTTCTCGATGGGATTGTAGAAGTAATACCCTTTAGTTTCCTTAGGATATCCCACAAATTTACATTTATCCGCTTTGGGTTCGAGCTTGTCTGTTTGTAAACGTTTTACATAGACATCGCATCCCCAAATCTTCATAAACGACACTGTGGGACGCTTCCCAGTCCATATCTCATATGGTGTCTTCATTATTGATTTGGATGGAACACGGTTAATGGTAAAAGCCGCCGTCATTAGAGCATGTCCCCAAAAGGATATCGGGAGATCTGTTAGAGACATCATAGATCACACCATATCTAATAGTGTGCGATTCCTCCTCTCAGACACGCCATTCCATTGTGGCATTCCGAGTGGAGTGAGATGGGATACTATCCCACACTCTCTAAGATACTCATCAAACTCTCGGCTTAAGTATTATCCTCCACAATCCGATCGTAGAGCCTTAATACTTCTACCAAGTTGCTTCTCTACTTCATTCTTGAATTCTTTGAAAAATTCAATGAATTCGGATTTGGCCTTCATAAGATATACAAATTCATATCTACTGAAATCATCAGTAAACGTAATGAAGTAGGTGTAACCACCTCTGGCTGGCGTGGGGAACGGCCCGTATACATCGGTATGTATGACTGCCAATAACTCACTAGTCCTCTCACCTGTCTTACTGAAAGGGGACTTTGTCATTTTTCCTAATAAACAAGATTCACATGTCTCATATAATTCCAAATCAAATGAGTCTAGAAGTCCATCATTATGGAGTCTAGATATGCGTTTCTCATTTATATGGCCTAAATGACAATGCCATAGATACGTAGGATTTAAATCATTAGTTTTAATCCTTTTAGTACTTATGTTATAGATTGGATTGTTTAGATCAATGATATACAATCCATTAGACAAATGCGCACTACAATAGTGCATACTATCAAAATAAATGGAGCAACATTTGACCTTTATTGAAATAGAAAAACCTTTCTCGTCCAAACAAGAAACGGAAATAATGTTTCTGATCATAGCAGGCACATATAAGCAATTGTCTAATTCTAAAATAAGTACATAAGGCAAAGATAGCTCATAAACGCCTACAGCTAATGCATCAACTTTTGCTCCATTCCCGACGCGCAAATCTATCTCCCCTTTAGCCAATCTTCTACTTCTTTTCAAATCCTGCACATTTCGACAAATGTGAGAACCACATCCAGTATCCAATACCCAAGATGAAGAAATAGAAAGATTGACGTCTACAACATAAATACCTGGTGGTGGCGGAATCACTATTCCAAGCTTCTTATCCTCCAGATATTTAGGGAAATTCTTCCTCCAGTGACCCAGCTGGATGCAGTAGTGACATTCACCTTTAGCCACGCCTCCACTAGGCTTTAGGGCTTCCTTTGATTTCGCAACTTTCTTGCGATTTCCTTTGGAAGTAGAGGCAACTCCTTTGCCCTTCTTCCTATGCACCATCATTATGGCCTTGCCCTTGCCTTTGTTGACGCTCTGTTTCGCTGTCTTTAGCATGTTCAACAAGTCTGGCAGAGTCTTACTGATCTCGTTCATATTATAGTTCATAATGAACTGATTATAACTGTCAGGAAACGATTGCAAGACAAGATCAATTGCCAAATATTGGCCAAGTGGGAATCCAAGTCTCTCAAGGTTCTCAATGTACCCGACCATTCGGAGTACGTGAGGGCCTACTGGATTCCCTTCTGCGAGACTACTCTGGAATAATGCTTTAGACACCTCATAGCGCTCATGCCTTGCCTATTCCTGAAACAATTGTTTCAAGTGTATGATCAAATCATAGGCTTCCATATTCTCGTGCTGCTTCTGAAGCTCATAAGTCATGGTGCAAAGCATGAGGCAAGTCACGTCATTAGAATCATCAATATGTTTCTAACGTGCCCTCACATCCGCTAGAACAGACTCATCTTGTGGTGGGGATGGAATTGGAGTGTCCAAGACGTAAATTGTATTTTCTTTCTAAAGGACAATCCTTAAGTTTCTGTACCAGTCAAGGAAATTCGTTTCAGACAGTTTATCCTTCTCAAGGACAAATCGTAGGGATGAAGTCGATGCATTGTTGTTTGCCATTTGGAATTCTACAAAACGATAAATGTGTAATTTTAGTATTTTGAACAATTTAACTATAATCAACAATGGCTAGATCATCAAATATAGCTCCCACTATTTTTATCGGATTAATAGCCCTCACCATTAATGCGGAAAATATCATTAATTTTCTGGTAGGTCCAAGATTCCCTTTTCACTTCTTCTTGAGCTTTGCTTTGGCAAGTCACCCAAGAATAGGTTATTTAGGTTGGAACCATTCCAATTGCATCCTAATGCAACTCTTGGTCCAATTAGGTGAATAACTCTTTATTATTCTTTATCCCATGGATAACGCCTAATTTCCATGCCTCTAGGCTCATCAATCCAATTGAGTCTTACCCAGTTGCGTCCAACCTCTTGCCTCAACATTTACAAATTACTAGCTTGTGTCGTCCTCAACACGTCATGGTAAATTAAAATCTCCTTGTTGGAAAGCCCGAATTTTAATAAACCTTGATCATGAATGGTGTTTTGGCAAGAGAAGGCAAAACGCAATATTTAATTGAGGGATTTAATTTCCTTAATTTGTTTAGGTTTATCTAATCAACATGATCTACTTATTTGGATTGGGCAATCCACAATAAAAGACCATCCTTGTTTATTATTATCTTGTTAATTTTTTGCTAGTATCGCCATACACACAAAAAATAAATAACAAGACATAAATAATAAACATCCACAAAATAATAAAAAAAAAACTGTGGCATGGATATGGCCCTAGACTAAGATATTATCAAGCCAATGATAATATTCAATTTCCCTAAAGTGACAAGCTCATCTCCATGTGCTCCACCATAGCCGCACGCCTAGGGGGTGTCTTATTTGTCTTTTGGCTCCTTTGGTTCTCCGGTCTTCTTCTCCATGCTCTTGGCTATCATCTAAATATTCTAATTCTAGCCTAACATCTAGAATAAATAAATAATAAAAGCCTCACATGTCGAGGAGAAAAGACGACTCGCAGGCCGTAAAACCTAATTAAT
Source organism: Linanthus parryae (assembly GCA_023055425.1). Classification (NCBI taxonomy): domain Eukaryota; kingdom Viridiplantae; phylum Streptophyta; class Magnoliopsida; order Ericales; family Polemoniaceae; genus Linanthus; species Linanthus parryae. The sequence continues at coordinate 12,104,711 of JALGPY010000012.1, read as the reverse complement.
TATTATATTAATTTGATCAGCTCGCAGGCCGTAAACCAAACCACAAAGCAACAAACATCCACAACCTAGGCCATATCCATCCACCATGCAACAAAGCACATAATACAGTTAAAACCAATTTTTAAAGCGCCTGTTCAATTTTAATTGATTTGGGTAATTAGGGTTACAACGATCCAAGGGGTCTAACCTAAACCTAGGCCGCCCAAGTGACCCGCGGCCTTTGCTTGGCTGGAAAGGAGGGGGCGGACGGCTAAGGTTTCGGCCCTAGCCTCCTTCCCTTCTTCCTTGTTTCCCAAGTATGGTTGTTTCCTTTATGGATGTTTCCATAAAATTATTTCCATAATTGAAAACTTCTTTTCAACTATGTGCCCAGGAACCCTAATTTTTCAAGAACCCAATAATTCACATTCTATGTGATTAAAATCACCAATTCTAACATCCAATGTCAAATTAGATCTTGTTTATATTGAATCAAATTCAATTTGCATATACTATGCCAATTAATTTCAGTTTTCGCGTAATAATAACAATACGGTGTATAAACTGAAATCATAACACATACAATCATGTTATGAACTACGACATGTGGCTCTGATACCACTGTTGGGTTTTGACGTAGGTAACACAGCGGAATAACAAAAATTAATCCTACTCAAAGCCCACCAAAGATCACAGGAAGAGACATCATAACATGATAAGGGACATAGTAATTGTGTACCTTTTGGTTTGAGAGATCACACGAAGAATGTTGTCCTCGTCTCTACGATTGATCCACGTCTAGAGGTGAGATCTAGATTCTTCCTTCTCAAGTGCTAGCTTGGACCGGAGGAAGAGGGAAGAACGAATCAAGCAACGAGGGACAAAGGAGGGTTTGGGCCCTCCATTTTGGCGCCGACGGGTAGGGGACGGGCTAGGGTTTCGGCCCTATCTTTTTCTCTTGCTCTCTCTTTTGCTCTCTCTCTCTCCCACTCACTTATGTTATGAGCATTAGTTGTGGGAAGGAAGCTAGAGCATCCTTTATATAGTCCAACAACTCCTTGTTAACTACATAAAAGCCCTTCCTAGTTCTACATGAACTTGGATTAGTCCCTTCCTTGAATATTAGTCCTACTAAGTTTGCAAGGTGTTGCACAATGATACTTCTTATTAATTAATCATATTAATTAATCCCAAATATAGTTCTACTCTATTTGACGCGTGACCCCACATATTTCTACTTAGTTGGTAGTCACGTATTACTAACACGGAGCGGTGTCTAGCAACACATCCATACCACCCAACTAATAGAAATAGTCAGTGATCCCGACAAACCTCATGTGCCCAATATGTCATATTGAACTATCCCTTTGTCTCCATATCCGGATTGGACACGAGACATAAATAGTCACACTCGTATATCCAATCCATAGTTCCTCGATCCTGGGAATATGCTTATGCAAGCAGATAACATCAATATCTCCATATTGATTTATCTGAGTCTGGCCAGACATTCAATAAGCCTCATCCCTCGAGTGTCCGTGGATATTTACTCCCATGATGTGGGAGGGACAAATCCTCTCTACGTCACTACGATCTCTAAGCTTGCTTCCTATCATGCCCGATAACTACTTTTATAGTCACACAGTTACGGTGTAACGTTTGATAATATCAAAGCACGATATTTCACAACTAGAGTATCTAGTGACTTCAAGTCTAAGGATTGCAATTATATTAGCACTACGAGAAGCGATTGTGACTTAACATAATCTACTGTATCCTTCTATTTGTGGGTCAATCCAGTATGCCATTACTCCGAATGCATACCCATGTGTTAGACTTGATATCTCTATATCAATCTACCCACATACTAGTCTATATTTGATCGTCCTATTAATCAATATAGTGGACTAGGGATATTTAAGATAAACAACAAATTGTATCTAAGGACTTCATTATATTAAATATCACAATATATAATAAATGAATATTCTAGCAAATAACAATGTTCATACTAAATATTAGATTGCCTCTAGGGCATCTATTCCAACAGAACTGGCCCAAATCGACCAATGTTCCAGAAATTCATAGTTTCCTTGGACTAGCGGGTTATTACCGAAGACTTGTAAATGATTTCTCTTTGTTGGCGTCCCCGATAACCAAGCTAACGTGGAAGGAAGTGTCATTTCAATGGAATGATGAGTCTGAAAATAGTTTTCAGGAATTGAAGAACATACTGATTTCAGCTCCCATCTTGGCATTGCCTAGCAGATCAGGATGATTTGTTATTTATAGTGATCCCTCAAAGAAAGGTTTAGGGTGTGTTCTAATGAATAATGGAAAGGTAATTGCATATGCTTCAAGGAAACTGAAACCCTACGAAGTGAATTATCCGAAGCATTGCGAGATTTAAAAGGATCATAAAAGCCTTAAGTATATATTCACACAGAAGGAGTTGAACATGAGACAACGGAGGTGGCTGGATTTAATGAAGGACTATGATCTCACCATTCATTATCACCCGGGGAAGGCTAATGTTGTGGCAGACGCCTTGAGTAGGAAGTCTTCCGGAAACCTCACTTACCTCCTCACTACACAAGAAAGGCTGAAAGAGGAAATCGAGAAGCTAGAACTGGAAGTAATCCCTCATGGAACATCTAGCTGTGTTTATGCACTCACAGTCCAACCCGCTTTAATAGACGATATTCAAGCAACACAACAGAATGACCCTACTCTTGCGAAGATTCGATATGAAGTGACTAAAGGAAGGAATAATTATTTCTCTATCCATGATAGAATCTTGAAGTACCATGTTCGTGTATGTGTCCCGAATGATCAAGAAATCAAGCATCGAGTACTACAACAAGCTCACCACTCAAGTTTTGCGATACACCCATGATCTACCAAGATGTATCAAGACCTTCGCGAGCTTTTCTGGTGGACGGGAATGAAGCGAGAGATTATAGACTTCGTGGCTCGATGTCTTCATTGTCAGAAAGTCAAGGCAGAATACCAACAACCAGGAGGACTTCTCCGACCCCTTCCTATTCCTGAGTGGAAGTGGGAGCATATAACGATGGATTTCGTCACTGGGCTCTCAAAATCATCATGTGGCAACAATTCTATCTGGGTTATAGTCGATGGAATGACTAAATCAGCTCATTTCTTGGCCGTGAAAACGACTCATTCACTACAGAAGTTGGCTCAATTGTACATTCAAGAAATTATTCGTCTTCATGGAATACCAGTTTCTATTGTGTCAGACCGAGACCCGAGGTTTCTCTCAAGATTTTGGAAGGGACTACATGAGGCTCTAGGTACCAAGTTGAACTTTAGCACAACTTTTCATCCTTAGAAAGATGGTCAATCAGAAAGGGTTATTCAGACGCTTGAAGACTTGCTTCGCCTTTGTGTTGTGGATTTCAAGTGAGGATGGGAGGAACACCTTCCCTTGATTGAATTTGCTTACAACAAGGCTTCCAAGCAAATATCGGCATGGCTCCCTTTTAGGCTTTGTATGGACTGAAGTGCAGGTCACCTATTTGTTGGGCAGATGTGGGTGAGAGAAAGTTGTATGGTCAAGAGTTGGTGCAGATGACAACCGAAAAGATTCGGACTACTTAGGAACGTCTTAAAACAGCTCGAAGCCGCCAGAAAAGTTATAGTGACAACCGAAGAAGGGAACTGGAATTTGATGTCCGAGAATACGTGAAACAACCCGGGATCTCGGTTCAGGGTTAACGCGACAATCGATAACCAAAAGTAGATTATTAACTATTAAATTTACATTTCGGTTAAAGTACATAACAAAATTTCGATATTAAGTACAATCTGAAAAAAATCGTGTGTGATCTACTAAGTGATCTGACTTAAGCTAAACTTCATCATCTCGATCCGCGTTCCCATTCCCCAAACTTGATTGACGACCTGCGGTTTTAAAATGGCAAATGCCGACGCAGTTTTGAAGAAATAATCAGTAAAAACTGAGTAAATATATGCTACGACATGTAAAGCAACGAGTGGCACGGAAGCATGAGTTGAAACAAATTAGAAGATTTAAACAGTAAAGCTATCATGTTGGAGACTTTGGAACAACTGGAAGTAAACGAGTAACAAAAACCTCTCAATTTAATAACATTGAGAAACCACGAGTAGTTGGTAACATACCAGAGTAAACAAGTCCATTTAAGAGGATAACTTAGTTCATGAGTAGCAAAAGCATTTCAAATCATTTCAATTGATTAGGGCAATCCAGAGCCACAAACAACGTTAATAAGCAGTCAATTTTTAATTTCGACTTCAATCAACAGTTTAATTTAGCTGAGGCGTGTCAAGAGCCACTAGCAGGATCGATGTAAACAGAGGGATCACGAAATAATCACTAAGGGTTCCTTCTAGGGTCTATCAACCCTTATTTCACCCGAGCGTTAAGGGAGCCCATTCGTCAACCCCGCTCACAGCATTAGCTAAAAGGCCTTAAGTGTCGACACCCCTATACCGTAGTGACCCTTAAAAGTATAAGTAGCACTCTATAGCTCTATAAACCCCTTGGCCTCAATATCTTGATACATTTTGGTTCATCGGGGCGGATTTGTGAACATTAACGTTCTATCCAATAATAAGAAGCATTGCTTCAATGGTCTTAGCCATAAGAAAATGGAGGATCGCTTGACGCCTCCCATTAATAACAGTACTCTGTGCATCGTCCTAAGTCTATTAGAGGTATTTTATTTCTTCTCTTTCACATAACCAGAATAAGAATATCAAAATTTCTTAAGTAATTTCCGAGAGTTCTCAAAGGAGATGAATAAAATAGTTTAACAACTTTCGAGTGGAAAACATGCATTCTCATACTATTTCATATAACAAACATTCATTTGAAACATCAAACACAAACGCACATTTTGATATGAAAAGGCCGTACATATGTACTTACCACTGAGATGAAGCACAATTAAAATCAAGAAACTAATCCTAGCACTCCGACGATAACCGCTCTCTCCTACGAGGTCGATGTCTACAATCACACGTATGACGTACTCGTTATAACTAATTTACACATTTATAATAAAAATGCAAACATACATGTCACATAGTCCTAAATGTCACTAATGCACATATAATGATGTTTAATTATCAAAATAAGTCCAACAAAACACCTTGAAGTTCAAAAATTCAAGTTTTCTAAAAAATGTGAAACTACAATTCTGGACAGAATTGTATCTCTGACTTTGGAGCCATATTTACCATATCAAATCATCTCCTAAAATTTTGAAAATAATGTATGATGAACCTATATGTGTCTTATTTCAGAAACATCAAGAAAATCATGCATACCTACTATAAAACTCAAGTTACAAAAATAACAAACACTGCTATGCAGAGACATGTTTGGAAGAAAGTTTCAACTTTGAAGACCAATTACTACTACTTGGAGAATAGGAAAAATACCTATATTATCCAGAATGATCTCTTATTTGTCTAGTTTCATCACAAGAAAGACTGGGTGCCATAAGTTTCTGTAAATGAGATTTTTAACAAAAAATGGTAAAACTTGTCCAAAAACAGAGTTTCAGAAAACATGCAACTTAGAATGAGCATATCTCTCTAACCAAAAAGGCTAGGGAGTTGAATTTTCTTTCAAAATGACCCTCTCTGAGTCGAGTTTTCAGAATATGAAAGAGTTAAAAATTCTACAGAGACAAAATTTAGAAATAATATACGTTTTTCACAAACGGGTAAGATTGTAAAGACATGCAATTTTCACCAAGAACACTCAAAACATGATCAATCCACTTCCATCATACATGCAACTTGAGAAATATGTTTTTATACTCAAATACAACAAGTTAGACATACAAAAAGAGATCAAACTAGAAATTTGGGGAGTCATGTGAAGAATTTTGAAAAAAAAACAAGTTTAAAGTCTCCAATTCATGTTCTAGACACACATGCAAGCAAAGATCAAGAAGTTTTCTATCATTATGATGAAAGTAACATCAAAATGCACAAATTTAAAGAGGAATGAAAGCTTACAAATTAGCTTTAAGAGAGACATTTCGGACAATAATGGTGCTTGGAGAAGCTTGAAGTCCATGAGACCTTGAAAACCCCTTCAATGGAGGGAATTTTGATGTAAGACGAATGTGATGATGAAGAAGATGATGATGAAACTAACATCACACAAATGAAAATAGAAAAGAGATGCTTACAAGACCTTGATGAGCTTAAAATCATGAAGAAGATGAAGAAAATAGCTCCCCCCATGCATAGTATGACCTTGGACTTGAGTTTTTCATGAATTTTGAAGGTGAAAAATGATGTTTTGGAGGTGTTTTTGTGAAGTCAACACTCCAATCCGGGAATGGAGTTTTTTGGAGAGAGAATGGAGCTTTTGAGTGTTCTTCAATGTAGAAAATGAGTGGAGGAGAAGATGATGATGATGCATATGATGTGAGAGTTAGTGTGGGAGTGTGTATGTGTGTGTGTGTGTATAAGAATAGTCACGAGGACATTTTTTTATTGATGTTGACAAAAGGATGGTAAGAGCACTTGGGGTAAAAATATCCTTTACATGAATTGATGGATGGAGTTGAAATAACAAAACCAATAGTAAAGGGGGTAAAAATGTAATTTTCAATTATTAACTATCACATACAAGTTAATTTTATAAATTATGACATTTCAATCAAGCTACTATGTGTATAAGTATCAAATTCTACATTTACAAAACTACAAAATAATCCCAAAATAAAAAATATATATCATCATAGATGTCAAGTTACACCCTTATACTTTAAAAGTAAGAAGAATTCAAGAAAAAGTTTGAAATATAGGTTTCTCAAAATTTTCAAATATTTTTTCCGAAATGACCAAATAACCCCCAACTTAAATACGGGGTGTTACAATACGTGTTTCTAAAAGTGTCTCCAACTAAGGGTGTGATGCGTTTTTGTAAGAAAGGAAAACTAAGTCCACGCTATGTTGGACCGTTTGAGATTCTAAAAAGGGTAGGACAAGTTGCTTATCGCTTGGCGTTACCCCCTGAAATGGATAAAGTACACAACGTATTTCACGTGTCCATGCTTAAAAAGTATGTGTACGACCCGAGCCATGTGATGGAATATGAGCCACTAAATGTGAAAGAGGATCTTACCTACCAGGAGGTGCCCGTGGAGATCATAGCGCGAAGGGTTCAAGTTTTGAGGAGTAAAGTTATACCGTTGGTGAAGGTTCTTTGGAGAAATCATCGGTTGAAGAAGCAACGTGGGAACGTGAGGAAGACATAAAGACAAAGTATCCACACCTTTTCAACTGAGGAAGCTCAAGTTTGGGGACAATCTCTTTCTAAGGTGGGTCGGATGTGGTAACCCTAATATTAAAGTTATGAAATTATTTCTTAATTGCTATTAATTCTGTTAGTTAAATAGTATGATTATAATTATGTGCCTAATTAGTTTAAATGACTACTTTTGATAAAATGTTCATTGTGGGTGCTAAGTTGTTAATTATTAAGTTTCTTTGGTGTTATGCATAACCAAGAAATAAGTTGGAGTAGTGTTAGGGGAATAATTAAAATTTATTTAGTAAGGATGATAGTGTGTTTTAATTGTACAGGTATTACATAGTAGTTTGGCCATATCTATAACCACATGTCTATATGTGTCGAGTTTAGAACCTCATAGAGTTGTAGAATTGGTGCATGTGCACAAGAGATTCCGGCGGGGAGAACTCCGTGTACACCGTAAGTAGAGGATCAGAGATGGCACATGAAGAGTTGGGTTGTGTGTAGGGAGAGAGTAAGGCAGTAGTAATGTCTGAGAGAGAGACAGAGGTTTGACAGAGCTTCCGCGTATGGCTGGTGTGTTCTCCTTTGTATGGAAAGGTTAACGTCCTATATATAACGGAGAATGTGACCGTTGCAGTGTGGTTAATGCGCCCATCAATGGCGGCTTAATTAGCTTAACCACAACGGCACGTTCGTCCGTGTATATAGGGACCGTTACAGCACTTTATGCGCGAATACCGGAACCGTTATGGGGTTGACCGGGTTTGACCGGACTGACCGGGTTTATGGAGCTCGTGCCATAAATCTCTCAAAAGCAGTTACTAAAGGTCGCGTGCGGGTTTGGCCCGCACGCGACAGGACTTACTCTAGCCTCCAAACCACTAAGTCCCTACAAGTCCCGTGCAGTGGTATGCGAGGGCCCTGTCTCGCAGCCCCCACATGGATCAGCGCGGCTGGTGATCCAGTGTGTGGGGAGAACAATATGGTGTGCTGGATGGTTGCCACGTGGCTAAGATCTGTCAGTTCAGAAAGCACTATCTACATTAGCCCCCTTTCTGCGCGTGAAGACTCATAGCTGGATAGACTTCAATGCGCGGAAACCAACATACGCGTCGCCGCCACGCACCAATTCAAATATGAGTAATTTCAGCCCCTGTGCGTGCCATTATGACCTAAAACCCCTAGAGTCGTGCCGCCTGGCCTTTAGGGTTTTAGGGGTGACGTCAGCTTGTCCTGTGATTGCGCGATTCGATGGTGACGGTTGCGATTCGACTACTGAAAGGACGCAACCCTTCATTGTTTTTGGATAAATACTCTGTACTCTCCATTGTTGCAAAGCATCACTTCTTTCTCTTAAAGTGAATGATACCCGGAAGTCTTCGAGAGCAGATTCAGATAATCAATCACCAGTTCAAAATTGCAAATCGTCTTCTTCAACTGTCTGCATCCAAGCAAGCTTTACAGAAACAAGGTTGGCCTTGTTCAATTTTGATTTAATATGCTAGCATATGCTTTGAACTGCATTGGATCTGCAAACCCATGACATATTATCTGCTGAAAACTTGTGGAGAAACTCACAATCTCTGAATCCAGTTTCGATTCAGTCCCCCAATGATAAAGACCTTGAATGTAGGGTTTTGAAATCTCTGATAATGCAAACAATTCCAACCTCTAATTTCTGAAATTGGTACCAGAAACTGTTCATCTTTCTTCCCATAGATCTTGAATCTCCGAATTCAAACTGAAGTGTGCATATTTCTCCCCCCTTTTTTCTTGCTTTTCCGCAGAAATGGCAAAGACAAAAGGAACTAGACCCACCAAGGAGGACGAGGAAATACCTGATCTTCCGCAAGCTCTATGGCAAAAAGCCCCCTATCTGGGTGGCAAAGATTTCTACCATGCTAGAGTTAAGGCAAAGAAACTGCCTACTCCTGTCCCCGGTGAGGGATTGCAAACATTAACCCCTCCAGTTAACTCGGCCTTGCTCGAATTGATTGGTTCCGAAGACGTGGTCCGATTGGGAGTTGAAAATGGGTACTTCCCGTATGCTACGATTTCCACCCAAGCTTTTGTTCAGAAATTGGACTACATGGATGAGTGGATCGACCATGTATTGACTCATCACGCCATGACTCTAAATGAGGCCGGCGTATATTTCGCAGTTCGTGCTATGAAGGGTGCTGCCGTGAAGCTGGACCAGTCCATGCTTCTAAACCTTCTTTCCCGCTACTCGCCTGCGACTCACACATTTCACTTTGCTGAGTTCGAGGCTGCCCCCACGCTCGAGGACGTGCACATGCTGTATGATCTGTCTCCCATGGGTGAGGTGGATCCTTTGAGTCCCTTGAGGACGGATGCAGATATTGCTTTGTACACGCAAATGGAGGAGTGCTTGTCAGAGGTAAAGAAAATTTCCACCCGGTGGACCACTACAGAAGTCCTTCCTGACTGGCAGTTGGTTGACACATCTGCGAAAAATACTTGGAACAAGTGGGTGCAGTACTTCTTCCGTGATTATACGAACAGCAGCATTACTAAGAAGCTTCTTAGTCAAAACCCGACGGCTAAGAACTATGTAGATGGCAAGGGTTATCACTTAACCCTATGCGCCTTCCTCTGCGCCTGGCTGTCGAGGTACTTAATCGATGGTCACCTGCACGATGGGGTCTTCTATCACGTTCTGCCCCTTGCTGTGAAATTGGCCCTCGGTCAGAAAGTCGCACTCGGACCCTTGGTCTTGGGCACATTGTACTACAGACTGGATCAGCTGGTCGTGGCCATGAAGGAATCGCGTGGCCGCCTCGACATACTGACTTACATTAATATTGCTTTCTTGACAATGTGGGTTTTCGAGCGATGGCCTTTCTATGCCCCGGTTGCTTCTAAACCCAACAAGTGGTGTCCCCCAGGCGCGGTGGAGGAACGTAACAGCGGCAGAGCTGCAAGGTGGTTCGGGACAAATAACACCAAGTGCGTTTGGAGCCTAATATGCGACAATCAGCAAGAGTTCATAGCCAGGCCTTATGCCATGCGTATCGAAAACGTGAGATGGTTTCCAAAACTGTACCCTTCTAAGGGTGTTGTCTTCTCAGAAGAGCTCCTCTTCGAAGATGGAGAGCGTTTTCACGAGCGTTATCGCGATTCTTTTGCTGGTGCCTGCGAGGTTCGCTTCCTGCTCTCGCAGAGCATGTTCGTGAGCTCGCGCCGAGGTATGAGAGGATTACTGTGGATGTTGATCCCACTCGCATTTCTCCCCAATTTGGCTTTGATGCAGTGGCACCATCAATCTGGCCGCAGTCTATCATCAGAGGCTGCTATAAACGTTTGTTGTCAAAGGAGTGCAAAACAGTCTTGCTGAGAAATCTTCCCTTCGAGCAACCTGCAGGTAATCGTGAAGGCGGCTGTTCCAAAAACTGACTCGCATACTGGAACGCCCAGCAGACAAGATTTGAGACGCAGTCGGCCCCCCAGCCAAGCAGAGCTCCTGTGATCAAAATGAACTCTTTTCCTTTTCGTCCCAATTGCAGCCTGGACGAGTCTGAATATGGTTGCTACTCATTGCTAGATCGCGAGAACCATCTGTGTCCCACCATCATTCTAGATGAAAAGATCGCTGCGGTTAGAAAAGGCGACTCGCATGTCATGAGATATAGCGAAACTTTTGCTAAGGTAATCCACTTCTTTTGCACGCGCTAAGCTTCTTTACTTCCACATATTGACATCTTCATTTTACGCTTCTTGCTGTAGTGCCATGTGCGGAGGTTTGCATATGGTGAGCGTTCCAAATCGCTGGTTAACACCATTGTTACTACAAGAAGGCAAGGACAGCCGTTTCGGCTAGCATCGAGAATGGATCCCGAGGTCGAGGCCAGGATTCGCGAGGTCATGAATGCTTTTGCTGATTCACTAATAGACAACACTCCGGCCTTGTCTCCCCCTAGAGATGATCCGTCTCCTCCAGCGACTTCCGCGCCAAGAGCGAAGAGACCCAGGCAAAGAGGAATTACAATTTCTTCCCCTAGAAGCGCTCCAACTTCCCCTCCTGCGAGGTCCCTTTCTGCCAAGGACAAAGGAAAAGGTCGCATGACCGGTAAAGCACGGAAGGAGCTCGCAGTGGAGACCTTCGTTCCATTCGGCCAGGAGGAAGAAGAGGAGAGGCGGGAACCAAGAGAAGGAGATGAAGAAGAAGAAGAAAGAGTCGAAGATGTCAGAGTCAGAGAGGAAAATGTGATACATGAGGAAGAATCAGGAGGTATCTCAATCGCGCTTCCCTTCTAATTATATTAACTCTTTTGCAATTTGGTTTGAGCGATTCGCTTCTTCGCAGATGATGATGATGAGACCATCAGTGGCCTTTTGGCCAAGAGGCAGAAGAGGGATGCTCGTTCTGGCGTTTCTGATGAACCCATAAGCGAGGACATTCTCGCCGAGTCCAGGAAGACAGCTGCGTAAGCTGCTGAAAGGAGAAGAAAGCGAGAAGAGGAGGAGCTCGAGCGCGTGAGACAAAGAAGCCTCGAAGAACAGCATGTTGACGACTTAGTGCGTCCAGTTGATGAGGAAGATGTGCTTCCCGAAGAGGTGGCTCCCCGAGTTGAGGAGGAGGACGTGGCTCCAGAAGAAGAGGCGGCAGCCTTGGAGCAAGCCCAAGCAGATTTTGAAGAAATCGCAGGCGGCAATGAAGGTGAGATTTTTAATCTCGCAGTAACTTATCGAGATGTTATTGTTGGTGCATTAAAGCATGGTTTGTCAAAAGCTGACATTCGCCGTTGGCTAGTAGGCAAGTGCGGTGAACCCTCAGGTAATCACTTGAACGATATGCGTGAACCAGGCTTAGCAACTCAAAACATAATCATGACTAGTTTCTTCGCGCCCCAGGTCACACTCATCTTAAAGACATGCTTAACGAAGACACATTAATAGGGCAAGGTTCCACGTCTTTAGCGTATGACGAGGATACTGCAATCCCACGTTCGCGTGGAGGTGCTTGCTCTTAGCTTTAGCAAAGATAGTAAAATAACGTACGATACAAGTTACCTCACACCATCGCATTTTGTGTCGCAGGCATTGCTGATGAACCCGTGTTGGAGCAAAGGAGTCAACCTTCTGCGTCCTATGTCCCGGTGCCGAGTTCTCATACCGAGAAGCCCGTCGCAGCTGCAGAATATGCAGGAGAGCCTCTTGAGGACGTCATCAAACTTTCTGATGATGCCAAGGCTGACACTGTGCTAATGGAGGAAGATGCCCATGCTGGTGCTGAGGAAATAGGAACAAATGCTGTTGATGCTATCTCATCTGAAGGTATCCCTCGCCAAGCAACTTCGGCTGCCACCACGCCTCCAGCAATGACTGAGTCGGCGGCACCTCTTCCTGCGTGGAGCTTTTGGGGCTCGCAGGTCGGGACTGCGATCGCACCTGGTGCGGCTTATAATCTTCCCCCCAACTATGAGGAGTTAGAGCTCGCAGCTGATAAAAGGGCAATGGAGCGAGGACAGTCTTCAACTACCCCAACAATGCGCATTCCTTCTCTGCGCGAGATCCTTGAAGGAACGGGTATGTCGTGTTTTGCTGTTCGCATCCCGCATTCTTCATTTGCGAATTTGATAGTATAACTTGGCTTTAACATTGCTTCAGGTTTGAAGCAAGCCGATGAGGACTGGTTAGTTCGGATGCGCCTCACCTACCCCCAATCATTTGCGAGGTCTCTGGAGATAGGGCCCTTTGACAGGAGGCTATTTCTTACTGAGGCCATTTGGATTTTGGAGCAGCTGTCCGCGGCCACACCTGCGACCATTTCTCCTCAGAGTGCCGAATTGCTTTTTGGCATGTGCCAAAACCTTCTCGCCAAAGTTCAAGGCAGGCTGGGTTTCAAGTTTCTTATCAAAAGAGTTACCCTGATTCGTGCGGCCGTAACTTTGAAACGCGGCCACCAAAACCTCGCAGCTGAGAAGCAGAAGGTAGAGCAGCAAAAGCAAAAGGTTGAAGAGGCTATGAAGCTCTATCATGAGATGAATGCCAAATGCGAGCAATTGAAGCAGGAAGTGGAGCAAGTGGAAAATCTGAGCCGTCAGTTTACCCCCCATGACTCCTTGATCAAGGGTTTATTTTGATTTTTGAAAAGTAGCAAATAAATAGCTGAAACATTATTGTAATGTTGCTAGGGTTTCTCCCCCTTTTTTTTTCAAAAAGAAGAATTGAAATGCCCGTTTTGCCATTTCTGGGATTTGCTAGAATATCTCTGTGCACATCCAATTATGACGTCGGCAAATGATATTCTGCCTTGATTTTCGCGCTAATTGCTCATTAGATAAGCACGCTTTCCTTGGGAAGTCCATCCGAATCATGACCATCCGTCATTAATTAGGATACGCAACCGAATCGTTGTAGCCTTTAGTAGTGTAATTGATTGTTACCGCTTTTCAAGGCGTAAGTGGTTGATCCTTACCCTCTTTTCAAATTCTGCGGACTCATCTTGGCAACTGAAGAGTCTCCACAAGGTGTATATAAACCCTGCCTTTTGCCATTTGGGTTCTTCATCCCAAAATGTGCTTTGCCGTGAGTCCTTACGACTGCTGGCTTCGACGCTTGTTCGTCGTTGATTCACGGCAACTTCAAGTTGTGAAGCCTGAGTTTGTGCTTTGTGCCATAGAAATAGTTTCCAAGATCTGCTTCATAAGGCTTATTGATCTTTATAACTATCGTAAAGAAGATGCAGATAATACCTCATGTTTGTTCGAAGAATTTTCTTCGTCTATTATGTTTGCAGGTCATGTTTCCGGCCTCCTCCCGGCGAGGTGCAGCGCCGTACTGACCTTGCTATCGACTCGTAATGAACGGCGAGATTCTCCTCCAGCATGCCCAGAGGAGAATTTGTTGCCCCCACGTTCGTGAGCTCAGGGTGGCTAGCCATTGTGCTCGTTTTCCGTGGACAAGGAGCCTCTGTCCTTTGGAGCTTCTGCTTGCATGTTGTACGCCGGAACCGGTGGTTCCTCAGGAACATCTCTTGGGGTGTTGATTAGACAAGGGCCTTGTCAAATGCTGGGATCTCGAACGTAGCGTCGCATAGATCCTGTAGACATGGCGGGCTGCGGGCCGTTCCTTTTGCGGGAACACCCTACTTGCTACGGATCTTTGGCCGCAGATCTCTGTGTCGCATAGCTTGTGCTAGGACCGTTAGGTTCATCCTTTTTCAGTTAGGATTCCCCCGATGTGTCACTTCTCGCTTGTAAGTTACTTTTTAGATGCATTGTAAGCCATGTTGGCTGCGCAGTTAGCTTGATTTAAGCTTTTCCGCTTGTAAGCTGTTATCTAGACAGATAAATTGTAATTCCTTTTGACTCATAATGATAAATCGCTTTGTATGATTTGCTGTCTTGTTACGACAAATTACGATTTTCGCATGCGTATTGGCACATTTCGCCTTCTATAGTGCTATATACACACATTGCATTGTTGCTTATGATTTGCTATCTGCCGTATAAATCCGCATATATGTTCTTAGATCGTTCAAGATCGTGCTCGCGCAGCTTTGCTATCTTGGCAGATAGGCTTGTGCTTTGTTTCAGATTAAAGTGCAAGTGCTATCAGATAAGCCTTTGGAGATCACTTAAGATTATTTTGCATAATGTTGCTATCATGACAGATAGACTTAAGAACGATTTTTAAATCGCATTCGTATAATGTTGCTATCGCTGTAGATAGGCTTGAAAGATCATTCACAATCATGTTCGCACGGGCTGCTATCATAGCAGATAGGCTTAGAAGATCAATTAAGATCATTTTCGCATAGGCTGCTATCGTGACAGATAGGCTTAGAAGATCAATTAAGATCGTTTTCGCATGAGCTGCTATCGTGGCAGATAGGCTTAGAAGATCAATTAAGATCGTTTTCGCATGAGCTGCTATCGTGACAGATGGGCTTAGAAGATCGATTAAGATCGTTTTCGCATGAGCTGCTATCGTGACAGATAGGCTTAGAAGATCGATTAAGATCGTTTTCGCATGAGCTGCTATCGTGGCAGATAGGCTTAGAAGATCAATTAAGATCGTATTTTCATGAGCTGCTATCGTGGCAGATAGGCTTAAGAGATCAATTAAGATCGTATTTGCATAGGCTGCTATCATGACAGATAGGCTTAAAAGATCAGTTGAGATCGCATTCGAGTAAGTTGCTATCGCGGCAGATAGGCTTTTGCTAACAGTAATAAGGAACTAAATTAAACAATAAAGACATCTAGAAGCATAAAGTTCTTCTCATTTGGGAGAAGTCTTTTATTATATAACTCTCATATGGGAGAGATGAGATTACAATTCTCCCATATGGGAGAGAAGATGTGCGAATCATAGCTATACAGAGCATAAGGAAACGTTGTAATAAAACGCATAAAATGAGAGAAGTCAGGGATAGTACTTCTTAATCCAGCGCATGTTGACTGAGCTTGGAGTTGAGGTTGTTCCGTGCAACCTCCGTATGCTGCAGTAGCCACTGTCAAAGACTTCTGTGACTTCAAAGGGCCCTTCCCAATTTGCTGCGAACTTTGGGTGAGCCGCCTCTCGCATGCAATGGTCAGATGCGCGCAAGACCAAATCTCCAACTTGTACGCACGAGCAATCCTTTCTTGATACCGTTTGTTGGTCCTTTTAGCTTGCTCTCGCTTTTCCTCTAGCAGGACTAAGTCATGGTCGCGCTGATTGTCGTACAATGCGTGGAAGGCTAATCTTGCTGAGTTAACTTTTACCTCCGCAGGTACCACAGCCTCAGCCCCATAGCATAGGAGGAATGGTAAAACCCCTGTGGGTGTCCTTGGAGAAGTCCGGTAAGCCCACAGGGCTATGCTTAAGGAATCATCCCACTTCTTGTGGTCATCTGCGACCATCTTGCTCAAGATCCTCAACAGCGTCTTGTTGGTCGCTTCTGCTTGCCCATTCCCTTTCGGGTAGTAGGGGGTGGAGCATATCTGCCTGATGTTCTATTCTGCTAGCTTCGCAGCCACCTGGCGATTAACAAAAGGAGTGCCATTATCTGAAAGGATGGTGTTGGGAATTCCGAACCTGCATATGATGTTTTCTTGGATGAAATGGACCACAGCTAGCGCATTTGCCGTCTTCAGTGGTATCGCTTCTACCCATTTGGTGAACAACTCAGTCGCGGTGAGAATGAAGTGATTCCCATGCGAGGTTGGTCGAATGGGGCCAATAAAATCCAGAGCCCATTGTGTGAAATGGCCATGCTGTTCCCAATGCATGTAGATTTACAGCAGGAGCGTGCACTAGGTTACCTTTAAATTGACACTCATGGCAGCGTCGTACTTTGGTGCGGCAATCAGCCTCCATCGTGGGCCAGAAATATCCAATTGAGAGGATTTGCCTGCATAATTTCGCACCCCCCTGGTGTTCCACCTGATGAGAAAGTTCCATCACTTCTTGTGCTTCCTTGCTGTCTAGGCATCGTAGCAAGTTACCTTGATGGCCCCTTCGCCAAAGCAGTTTTTCTTGCACCACATATCGGGATGCTTTCCTCCTCAGTTTCTCACTTTCTTTACTTGATTCGGGTACAGTACCCTGGGTGAGAAAATCGAAGAGTGGTTTCCTCCAATCCGCATCATCATCGGTCAGAGCAATGAGTAAAGAGTCTTTGATCAGTGCGCAACTCTCGCACTTTCCTTGTATCAGTGCCGCGGCCGTTGACATGTCCGGCCAGTGAATGCCATATCTCTGAGCTTTCCGATAGATTGACACTTCGCTTTCTCCGCAAGCATGTTGGTGAATCTTCTCTAACAGCAGTTCTCCTTCTTGCTCGGAGACACATCGCATGAGTATTCCGCCAGGGCCCTTGTAGTAAAGGGTGTTGTCATGTATGCAATACCCCTTTGTGAGTGCCCACTTCTCGTTGCTCGTGCCTTCTGCGATGGCCCGTAAGATTGAATTTCTCCAGATCCACAATCGAGATCATAGCGACCTCTTTACCCTTCGATTCTTGCTGTGCATGGGCAGGAAGTGGATTGTTGCGCACATCCTGCCTGTGGTCGCTGACGATCAGCTCGCCATTCTTCATCTTTTGGCTGAACACAATCCTGAGCTTCTTACAGTCCGCTGTGGGATGCATGACCTTGCCGTGGTATTCGCACCACTTCGGGTCCCTCACCATCTCCTTGGAGGGTGCCCTCTCGAGCGGTGGTAGGACACCGTCCTTGCGCCATTGCCTGCAGAGGTCGCTTGCTTCTTCCACCGAACATGGCAGAGGTGGTGCATCAAAGTTCACAATCTTCGCCTGCTTCTGGGGTGAAACTGTATTGACTTCAGCTTCGCGTCCTCTCTTATAGCTGAATCTTCCGACTTTGAAAGTAGTACCGCTCGAGGCTCGCTCCGGAGCGTTTCTCTTTTTCTTCCTCTCCACTATAGGCTCGATGTTCTTCGTGCACTCGATTAATTTTGAAAACGTAGGCGTTTGCAGGTTGATGAGCATACCTTTGTACTCACCTCGCATGCACTGCACGCATATCTCCACGAGCCTACTTTCGAGTATCACATCTTTGCATTCCAAGGACTTCGCCCTGAATTTCTTGATGAAAGTTATTCCGTCCTCTTCGCGCTTCTGATACATCCGCGAGAGGTGGATCATTGTCACCTTTTCCTCCATCTGGAAGAACTTGGTGTAGAACTTTTGGACCATGTCGTCCCAAGTCTTTACGGACCCAGCTTCCAACGTCCTGTACCACTTGTACGCTACGTTTCCCAAGGATTTCGGGAACTCTCGCATCAGCAGTTTGGGATCGGCTCCATACGGCCCCATGACATCGATGAAACGCATGACATGTTCATGAGCGTTTCCATTGACATCTTCGAACTTGTCCCATTTAGGAGCCTTGTACCCAACCGGGTTAGGCCTGAGATAGATCTCTCGCGGGATAGGTGGATCGTTGTCTAGTTTCGGGATGATGGTATCCGCGAATGATTGGTGAGCCAGAATGGTGTCTATGCGCTTCTGCAAAGACGTCATACAGTCTGGAGTGTTTCCCTCGGTAACAGGAGGAGGGGTTGCCGCAGGCGGAGGCGACACATATGCCGCCGGAGGATTGGGGACATATTGGGCGTTCACATTGCCCCAGATTGTCGTTGGAGGAGGCAAGGGATACTGCGAGGCCGGATTAGGTACCAAAGCCGGAGGCTGAGGAGTATGAGCAGTGAGGGGCAACATTTGAGCTGTTGACCCTTGAACTGAGGGTAGCTGCGTAGTCGCCGGTGGAGTCTTCAGATTAGGGTTGGGGGTGTGGTTGACACTCCCAGTCCTTGAGCGGTAGGGGCTCCTCCTCCCTGAGAAACGGCGGTGGATGGTGCAGGGTTTGGTGCAAGAGTCCCCAGGACAGCCATGATCCGTTCTAACTGCGCAGATTGAGCTTTGAGAGCCTTCGCCTGACTCTGGATGGTAGCGTCCAAGGCCTCTAGCATCGGGGCTTCACCGGTGGTCGTAGGAGTGCGGCGGATCTCCTCTCCTGAGGCGGCCTCGGTGGAAGGCGATCTGTTACTGACATCATCCTCCTGAGACATGGTTGCTTATGATGGTAAGTTCACGTTGGGTTCACCAAAATGTGCACAAGAGATTCCGGCGGGGAGAACTCCGTGTACACCGTAAGTAGAGGATCAGAGATGGCATAGGAAGAGTTGGGTTGTGTGTAGGGAGAGAGTAAGGCAGTAGTAATGTCTGAGAGAGAGACAGAGGTTTGACAGAGCTTCCGCGTATGGCTGGTGTGTTCTCCTTTGTATGGAAAGGTTAACTTCCTATTTATAACGGAGAATGTGACCGTTGCAGTGTGTTTAATGCGCCCATCAATGGCGGCTTAATTAGCTTAACCACAACGGCACGTTCGTCCGTGTATATAGGGACCGTTACAGCACGTTATGCGCGAATACCGGAACCGTTATGGGGTTGACCGGGTTTGACCGGATTGACCGGGTTTATGGAGCTCGTGCCATAAATCTCTCAAAAGCAGTTACTAAAGGTCGCGTGCGGGCTTGGCTCGCACGGGACATGACTTCCTTTTCCATATTATTCTCCATCCGTCCCTCTCATCCTTTCCTATTAAGAACATTTGAGGTAAAATTTATTTTGTGAGCTGGGTTTTCACTTCCATTCATGTAGACTAGTCATGCATGTCATCCAAAAAACCAAGTCTAATGGGTATTCACATCTAGGATCATGGAAGAATTTGTTATGACTAGTTTTAAGTAGGTGATATAGAGCTTTTTGGTGTAATTTCATGTTTTGGTAGAGTAATTTCTTCATGCAATAAATTTTGGAGTATGAAAAATCACAAAACTCATGTTTTGAGCCAATTTTCACAAAATTAGGAAAACTATTTAGAATTTTCAGAAAATTATGAAATACTTACAGTTTGTGTATTTGCATGTGGTATGTATACAGTAAAAATTTCAGAACAAATGGACATAAATTGAATTTTTAATCCACCAAAAACCGGGTCTGTTTTGATACTCTGTTCAACTATGAACCAGTCCGGTAAATCATCAATTTCATGTACTTATTATACGCTGTAACTTTCAATGGCAAAGTGAAAGAAAAGGATGTCTTCTGCAGTGACGTTGATGGACAAGTTAGAGAGGGTTTGGATTTGCTCTAGTTGTCTTTTGTACGGTTTGTGTCCGGTTTTCATCATTCGACTTGCATTAAGACACGTGGACAAGATCGGACGGAGAATTTGCACACCGATTTCTCCTCCTTTTCAGTCCACGCGCCATTCTCTCTCCTCTACAATACTACCATCTGACCCAACCCATCAGCACCAGAAAATTGCCTGCGACGCTATGGCCAAAAACCATCTCAACAACACACCGGTTACCATAGATCGCCCGACGAGAGACCTTCCGACGCCTCGACTTGGTCACCCACAACCACATATTTTTCCAGCAGTTTAAATGCACATCGCTTTTTAGAAATTTGAAATACAGATCTGATGAATTGATTAATTTTCTGATGAAATTATATTGCTTGAGTTCAAGTTTTAAAACCCACATGTCAAATCTGGAATTTAATGTCATAATCAATCGTGAATTGTATACCTTGAGGCAATAGCAACATTTTTTGTGGAGAACTGGGTCGCAGAATCTGCTGTGAGGCTTTGAGCCGTGTTATTGATTGAATATTGGTGACTTGATTTTAAGGATTTTGATTTTGCGTGGAATTCGGGCGTCACGAAAATCACTTCTTCAATTCGGGTTAGAGAGACAGAATGATGGCGACGCTGGTGAATCGGATGGGTTCGGGAGAGAGGGCGGTGCTGGGAGGCGGCGGCAGTATGATTTTCTCTCTCTCCCATCAGAGGAAAATAGAGGACGATGAGAGTGAGAGACAAAGTTGTGCGCGTGGGGAGTGAAAATGAGAAGAAAGTGACGTGTTAAATGTGCGATGAGGTGGCTAATTTCCATCCGTTCGATTAGTACCGGATATCAACTGTAGTAAGAGTAACCGGAGCAAAGCCATCCCCAGTTAGAGAATGGGATGGTTCTGGTGCATAAATGTGGTCGATCTCATAACGGTCTCTGATATATGCGAGCAGGTGCGTAACGTTCCCTATATATACGGTCGAACGTGCCGTTACGGGGGCTATCATTAAACCGCCATTTATGGCGCATTAACCCCCCACAACAGTCACTACCCCACTATATATAGGAACGTTTGCCTCCTATAACAGCTCTCTAATCTCTCTAAGATCTTTTGCTAGCCTACTGTCTCTCTCTCAAAGAACAATTGTCATTGCTTACTCTCTCCCTACTCACACCCTACACTTCTCTGTGTTCTATTCTAATCCCCTACTTGAAGTGTACACTTGGATCTCTCTTGAGGATTTCCTTGTACGCAGTTAGCTAGAGCAGTAGAAGGTGATGTAATAGGTTCTTCTTTTGAGTTGTTTTGTCATTAGGTTCCCTAAAAAAAAAAAAAAAAAAAAAAAAAAAAAAAAAAAAAAAAAAAACCTCACAAATGACAATCCTGAAAAAGGGTCAACCGTGGTTACAGGTCTCAGAGCAATTCCTGGCGTGGTTTCTTCCCCCAATTCATCGAAGGCCTCTCTAGTCACTGTAAGTAGCCCTCTGTTATCTCTCTTGTAATCTTCAATCGTCTTCTTGCTGAATTGTAGGAGTATTCTCATGGTGGATAACAGACGATTTCTGTAATATTTCGAGATTCGTAAACTTGGGTTTCGTAAATTGAAAAAATGGGGATTTACTTACAGGGTTAGGGATGTTCTCATGTTCAGTACTTGATTTGTAAATGCAATACTGATTTTGCTTTTTGATCAGTAAAGATTTAGCTTAGCTCATATCTGATTCGGTCAATTGCTGAGTTCAAGGCGTTTGATAGTATACTGATAGAGTGATGGAAAAATATTTTGCAGTTCTGGGGTTCAAATTTGGGTGTTTGTTGTGGAACGTCTGTAGTAAATTACGCAAATTAAGGTAAGTAAAAATGAATAAGTATTTTAATGAGGGGAAGGTTGTGACACATGGTTTTTTTGCTGCTTACATATCATGAAGAGGCTGAGAATGTTAGTACAATTTTGAGTACCATTGTTTGCAGTCTGAAAGAGAAAACTTTTTGCTGGATGGCTGGAACGTTCGTGATTGTACTGCTTCGAATTGTTTCTTGTTAGCAGGTGATCATCCTCTCCCAGCAAAATCTATAGCAAAAACCTCCGTCACAGTGTTACCACAATTCACTCGTACCCCCGCGAATTGGATCACGCGTTCCTAAACGTGGAACAATAGCGATCCAGATCGCTTAATTTGGCGATCCCTATTTTTTTTTTTTTTTTACTATTTTCACCTAAAGCATCTATGTAAAAGGGGGAATTTTGCTAAGTTACATCCATTCTTAGAGTATTGAGTTTTAAATATTTCATATATTGAGCAGTTTCACACTTTATGATTTGCGATAAATGGTAAAACAGCTATAAAGGTTTCCAAAGAAGCCTACCCCTGGCGTACCGAATTCCATAGGGTATGGCGTTCCGCGATCCCGTTCCCATTCCACGAATCGGAACGATCCGCGTTCCAGGTAACTTAGCTCCGTCATTGATGACTATAATCCTTTGGTGAGCACCTGTAGATATCATTCGTTTATATTATCTTCATTGACTTCCATTGACGTTTCAGCTATTACCTACCTGTATGAAAATACCATTGTGCTCCCCAACTCTCAAGAGGGTGTTACAAATGGAGAAACGCATTTTGAGTACCATTGTCCTGCAATTTTTTGGAGGTTTGTTTGGTGCTGGATTCCTGGAAACTTGGAGCGATGCATACTAGTTAGCACCTGATCTTAAAACCACAATTTTAACTAGTATTTGGAACAAGTAGAGCAATCTTAACTTTTTTCTTCCTGTGAAGAGTAGTTGTAGATAGCTTCCAAACCTTGTGCTTAATATACTTGCAATGAAATTTCAGCTAATACCTACCTTCATTTATAGGGCTTCAAGATGGAATGGTGATCCCCACTACTCTCAAGTTTCTGGCTCAGCCACTGCAACCACGCTCTCCTGCTCCCACCTGCGTCCATGACGAAAACCTGTGACCTCAAGGTTCTTGAAATTTGCAAAGTCAGACCAAAACAAAACCCGTCTAACTTTGCCCTGCCTCTCACGTTCTTCGACGTGATGTGGCTCAGGTTCCATAGCAGTCAGCGGTTGTTCTTCTACGAAACAAACGCTGACTGGGAAATAGTGCTTGCTCAACTAAAGACATCCCTCTCTTCCACTCTCCAAAATTACCTCCCATTGGCCGGACACTTGTTGTGGCCTCCTCACTCTGATAGACCACTTGTCGAATTCTGTGAGGACGACGCTGTTTCTCTTACTGTAGGTGAGTCTACAGCAGATTTCCATCATCTCTGTAGCAGAACCGGCTTTCGCGAATCGAAAGAATACGATCATCTACTCCCTGAATTGCCAAACTCTGAAACAAAAATACCGGTCATGTCGCTGCAAGTCACCTTGTTCCCAAACACGGGTTTCTGTATTGGGTATGCAATACACCATGCAGTGCTAGACGGAAAGTCTTTATCCTTGTTTATGCACTCGTGGGCCTTTATTTGCAAGTCTGTTGCAGAGTATTCAACCGCTCTAGCTCTGGAACTAACACCGTCATACGACAGGCAAGTCTAGAAATAGATCAGGCTATCATTCTTTGTCCCTTTTTCGAAGGATAATTGACACTAAACCTATATGCAGTTTGAGTTTAGTGACAACAAACCCCTACAGTTCCAATTTTTCAGGGCAACCCCCTGCACTTTAGCTTCCAGTGACAAATCAACCCAAATCGCTAACACCCTTTGTTTTTTGGACGGAAATCCATCACGTGGTGGCCACTTAAATAACTTAAATGTCCATGACATGGTGGCCAGATGATGATTTTCCGTCGAAAAAAATAAACGGTGTTGGTGATTTGGCTTGATTTGTCACCGGAAGCTAAACTGTAGGGGTTTGTTGTCACTAAACCCAAACTGCGTATAGGTTTAGTGTCAATGACCCCTTTTCAAATGAGTATTACAAAAGTTTCAGTGATAGTCATTGGGTTTGAATCTTTCAGGTCGCTTATCAGAGACCCCTATGATCTTGAACGACACTACATGAATGTCTGGTTGGGACCAAATGATGGATCAAGGAAGAAAAGCCTAAGTATATTTGAAACGAAGCCTTCAGATGATACGATGACCGGAACATTGGAATTGCATAAAACACACATAGACAATCTAAAGAAGTTGGTTTATACCCATTTGCAACGGAAGCGCACTGGTAATCGAACAACAATCCACGTATCCAGCTTCACAGTATCAGTTGCCTACGTATGGGCTACTTTGGTAAGAACACAGAAAAGAACAGAAGGCAAGAGTAGTAGTGTAGATGCGGATGAGATGTATCATTTTGTACTGAGTGTCGACTGTAGAGCTCGCCTGGACCCTCCTCTCCAATCAACCTATTTTGGGAATTGTGTCACGGGAATCATAGTTGACGCGAGTTTAAATGATTTGCTAGGAGACAATGGGGTGTTGATTGCTGCTGAGGCGGTTGGTGAAGCAATAGACTCTTTCAAGGAAGGAGTTCTGAAAGACAAAGAAGACCTTTTTGAAAGAATCGAAAATTTCCTGCCCGGTACTCTCACTTATATGGGGGGCTCAAACAAGTTTGAGCACTACAAGACTGATATCGGGTGGGGGAATCCGAGGATGGTTAAGTTAATATCGAATAGTAAAAGTGGAGATTTTAATGTGTCAGATTCGAGAGATGGAGATGGAGGGGTTGAAGTTGGGATAGTCTTGAAGAAGCATGAAGTAGAAGAGTTTATTGCCCTGTTTGAGGGAGGTCTTAAAGGTTGACAAAATCTTTGTCAATGGCTAGCCTAGTTTGTAAGACATTGTAAAGCCATGCTCACCACCAGGGTTCAAATCCTGGGGCAATCTGTGAATCAATTTGTTGTTGTAGTTTCTTGTTGAAATAAGATGATGTTCTATGTTTTTGGCAAAAAAAAAAGTTGTCTTTTAGGATCCGTTTGGTTGGTGGTAAAACATTTTATAGTAAAATGATTTCCCTTGTTTTGGTGCTGGTTTGGTTGGAGGTAAAATATTTTCCTGTAAAATGTTGAACCTTGACTGGTGCAGGGAGAGCTTCTTGAGAGAAAGGAACATGAGCTTGAACCTTTACCTGATGAGCAGCTTTCTCATGATGTTCCTGGAGAAATGTGAGGTTACATCTGTGGCTTAGGCCACGGTCCAAAACCTAGCTCATCAGTTTCTGGTGCGCCATCTGGTATAAGACTTTTTATGCAGGAGGTTGAAGAGACCAGACGAGTTGCCAAAAAGGACTGATGAACTACATGATAGCGTACAATTGCTAGAGTCACAGCAGGAAGAGAGGCTATGTCAAGGTTTCCATCCTAACCCTCTATGCTGAAAGAACAATTTGATATGATCAGATCTTACATCAACCCCAGTAAGTATTCTAAAAACTCTTAATAGCCATCTATTAGTTTCTTATTACCACTAGTAATTATTCCTCGTGCATATGATTGCGCATCATTGTTTGTCCATGTTAACTCTAGTAAACTGCAGTTACCATCTGGAGAACACGCTCTCCAAAGAAAACTGCTCATTTGAAGTTTTGAACTACGGGTAGCCCGGTTTACCCAAGTCAATCCACATGTAGTTGGAATTCTGGGTGACGCACATTGTTTCAGAAAGCATTATACCCTCCCCAACTAGTGTTACCTAATTTTGCTCGTAATCTGATTCCTATATTCGTAAACTGACATAATTGTGTGCAAACATGTAATAATCCTGAAAAGTAGAATTTTCATTTCTTAAAATTTACGTACTATTTCTAAAATGCCTTATAGCCCAGAGTGTATTCCTAACCACAAAGGATAAAAGTATTTGTGATAAATGTTTTATTACCCGTTTCTTGAAATAAATAAGGCTAGCGAGGGTGTGATGTGAACCTCAGAAAAATTATAGTTATGGAGGATGCAAATGAAAGCCTTCTAGCTCTCTCACATAAGAAAAAGAGGCTCAGAACCCTCTAATATCCAGAATCATGCTGCTGAGTTTTGGATATGGGTATTTGACTGTTGTCACAGTGATTTTGAGTAATGTGCTTGGTTGATTGAAATTTTGAATTTCAATTGATAAAATTTATGATACCTAATTACATATTTTGTGTGAATATACTTAATTACTGGTTCATGAAATTCTTTACTTCATATACAAAGTTTGTCAATTTTATGTTAAGTTGCTGTTAAGTTTGGTTTAGCTTGGCCCCTCCCTACTGAAAAATCCTGGGTCCACCACTGGCTTATATAATGACAGTTGCCTTGCGAAATGGGATCCATTTTCTTTCATTATTTGAGGTTGAGCAGCTATCCCTCTTAGAGTAGCTTCTTAGGTTGCCAATTAGCTCAAGGCTGTATAATTTGATCCTGATCATGGATTTTCGCTTTGTTAAGGAATCATGTAATAACCTTGTCTGATTAGGACCTTTACCCAAAGGGATTAAGCACACTAAATGAATTATAGGTGAGTTAGGATGGAGGTAACCTTGATGATGCCCTTTGGCTTTTGCTAAGGGATCAGAATCTTGAAAACCATCACCTACAGTTTATTTAGTTAGGATGGTGCCATGACGGGTCGCCCAATAATAGGCCAGTAAAAAATATTGTGGATTCTAACTTCTAAGTTATTTGCTTTTGTCACCAAATTACCTGTTTTCTTGGAGATTCTACTTTAATACTAAAATTCATAGAACCACTATGACAGGTATTGGGCGAAAACTAGTCATTTTGTTGGGCATTGCTGAGTGAAATTATTTGAGTTAGGACTGTGTTCTTCTAATATCTCACATCTTTGATATTGATTCTGGTGTGATCTAGTACGTTGATGTTTCTGGGTAGTGGCGTTCACATGTTGAAATTTTCCGCTTATTTTATGAAATTCCAGGTTCAGGGTGAAACAAACAAACATAGTTTCTTAATGAAGTCTGGGTACCCGGTGGGAATGGAAGAGTGGAACATTAAATGAAACATATCTATCTTGTAATGTGACATCACTGGTCACGTTACATTCTTAGGGTTTAAACACCCAGAAACTATCATTTGGTGTATTTGCTACCACCCCTTTCCCTGCGTCAAGTTTGGTATCCTACACCGGGTGGCTCAGACTTTCCATCAACTCAGTCCAAATAATATTGGCTGTTACAAAACTCCACGTCACTTATAATACTGAACGTTGACACGGGGACGCTATACTTCCAAGGGCAGAGCCAGGAATTGGAAAGCACTGGGACACAATTGTACATTTCGAAAAAGGTAGGGCATTTTCAAAATTTACCCGGGCACAATTGAAAATTTCTATAAAATACAGGGGTAATAGTGTTTTATTTGTAAATTGGGGTGCGGCACGTGCCTTACCATGCCGCACTCTAACTCTGTCCCTGAAAATCAGGTCAGTAGTATCCCATGTAACCGAAGTCATATATACAGATTTTTTTTGAGAATTACAACTCCTATATTCAAATAATATATACGAAATATTATTATAAAATATCCGTATGTATTATTATAAAATCAATTAATACATATTTCAAATACAAAAGGCTTGTAAATGGGTGCTAGCACAGCGGTCCCGGGTTTGAACACAACTATATGATGTAATTCTCAAAAAGAAAAATAAAAAAGGCCTTGTATATTAGTTTTTTTAGGGATTCCCTGTATATTATAAAATTTATGGGTGAGTTCTTTTTTGCAATAACAAAAAGTTGAGAGGCCTAAGCACCATTTACATTCTCTAATTCAACAGCATGACCTAGGGTACGATTGCAATTTAAACTAGGGGACTTTTGAAACTATATACTCAACAAAGGGGTGGATATGTGATTGGGGTGGATATGTGATTTTGCAAAATCTTGGTAGGGCACGTGCCTACCCTGGCCCTACCTTGGCTCTGCTTCTGTATACTTCCTCCGTCCCACCAGATAGGTAAATCTTTCTTTATTTGGACGTCCCACCAATTACGTTAAACTTTCCCAAAATAACAATTTTTTATTTGAAAAATACAATCTTGCCCCTTTTAAAATTTGGCGACTCACCTTCCACAACCAGTTTCCCGCGGTAAGTGTGGGGTAATTTGAGGCATTTCGTGGCTTTTTTAGGAAAGCAACTCCTTCCTTCTTTCACCTATCAGGTGGGACGGAGGGAGCGCTTCCCACTGGAAGCATACATCAGCTAACCCAACACAAGCCGGAGTAATAACTTTGCATACCTTTTAATAGACCTACCGTTAGAGATATTACCAACATAGTACATTATTGTTTTTTTGTTTTTATATTAGTAATTGGTATTATTATGTTTCCTTTTTTTTTTTTGAGAAACAGAATTTCATTAACGGGCCAAACGAAGCCCAACCCTATCCTTTTCTATTACATCATAAGTCCAATCTGGGATTTGGGTGTAGAGACTGTAAAAATTAAAGGCTAGGGACCGGTGGGCAAATAAATGTGCCACCTCATTCATTTCTCTTGGGACGTGTTGAAATTTAATCTCCTCGAAGCCAGCAACCAGTTGCAAGCATTGAATGCCAGTCGTCTTTATCTCTTCGGAGACCTCCCCTGTGGTTCTTCCCCTCTTGAGCTTCTCTAGATAGTCAATACAGGGAACTGAGTCGGACTCCACTATGAGATGCGTGCATCTAGCGTCTCTAGCTAGTTCTAACCCTTTGCAAATTCCTCTCATTTCCATTACCATCACCGATCTATCAAAGTCAACTCTTTCAAACCATCCGGCGATGAATTCACCCTCCTGGTCTCTCAATACGCAACCTGAGCCGGCGATTTTCTGTTCGGCGCTGCACCCTATGTCGGTATTGACCTTCTTCCATCATGCCGGCGGGGGTTCCCATTTTCGATCCTCAATTCTGTTCTCCCTCAGATCTACTGTGGTGCTTTCAATATCCAGCTCTCTTAAGTGGAAAGCGATGGATCTGGTGAGTTCTTGAATGTCAAATTCCTTGTCGTTGAATCTCCCATTGTTCCTCTGCTTCCATAAACACCAGATTGTAATCGCAAATTTCTGTTGGACTGCTTTTGTTTCTTCAGAGATGACTTTCTCAATCCATTCTCTCATGGTGGCTCTTTGAGTCTTGATGAAGTGATCTCCTAATATTGCTTCCCAAATTCCAATAGTTCGGGGACATTTGACAAAGAGATGGTCAATTGTTTTTGGCTCTGCCTGACAGAACATGCACAGGGGTGGGACTTTGACTCCCCTATTCAGCAGGTTTGATGCTACAGGTAAAGAATCAGTCACTATTCTCCACATCGTGTATATCATTCTTCTTGGTACCTTCATCTTCCGCATGTTGCTGATCCAGTTGTGCTTCTGCTTGTTTGACGTTTCAGTTGCCTCCTGTACTGTAATTGCTTTATAGCCCGTGGCGGTTGTGAAGGCTCCGTTCTCTGTAAATTTCCACCTAAAGGTGTCTTCTGCTGACGTTTGGTGGATTGGTATCTGCTGAATGTCAATCTCCCACAGGTATGTTCTGAGCCTCTCCATATACCAGTCTCCGTTTCTTATACAGTGTGCCACTTTCATTGTTGCATAATCTGGGCTGGTTGTGTAAACTTTCGAACAGTGGTCTCTTGGAACCCAAGTGTCTTTGAACAAATTCACTTGGTTTCCAGAGTTTACTTTCTACTCTACACCCCGTTTGATAACTTCTCTCCCTGCCAAAATACTTCTGAATGCAAAAGAAATCTGTCTCTTTGGGGTCACATGTAAGAAGTCTGTTCTCTTGAAATACTTATCTTTGAAGATGCGGCTTAAGAGACTGTTTGGGTGCTTCATTATTCGCCATCCCTGTTTTGCAAGGAGAGAAAGGTTAAAAGATTGGAAATCTTTAAAACCTAATCCACCTGCCTCCTTTGAAAATTTCATTCTGCTCCATCTGATCCAATGTAGTGTTCTTTTGTCTTTTGTATCACCCCACCAGAATTGTCTAATTAGATTTTCAATCTCTTTGCATACTCCCACTGGAACGAGGAAACAACTCATGGCATAGTTTGGAATTGCCTCTGCGACTGCCTTGATTAGGATCTCTTTTCCTGCCACCGATAAGGTCTTCTCCTTCCACACTTTGAGTTTGTTGCTGATTGCTTCTATAATTTTTTGGAAAACTTCCTTCTTATTTCTGCCGAATGTTGTAGGGAGGCCCAGATAGTTTTCGTGCTTTTCCGCTGTGGGGATGCCGCTCAAAGTGCTCAGTTGGACTTTCACTTCTTCCTTCACATTGTCTTAGAAGACTAAAGCGGATTTCTGCAGATTTATCGACTGTCCAGAGGCTGTTTCATATACTTGTAAAAATTGTAATAAAAAGTTTAGCTCCTCTGTGGTTGCTTTTGTAAAAATTAGGCTATCATCCGCGAATAGTAAGTGAGACACTATAGGTCCTCCCCGCGAGGCAGACGTCCCGGATAGATGCCCCTCATTAACTGCTGCCGTTAAGCCCCTTGAGAGGGTTTCGCTGACTAACAAGAACAAGTAGGGTGATAATGGGCACCCTTGACGCAGGCCCCTTTCAGGTACTACTTTGCCTTTAACCTGTCCGTTAATTTGAAAACTATAAGATGCTGTTGTAATACAGTTCATAACAATGTTAATCCAGCGAAAACCAAACCCCATTCTCTCCATAACGGCTCGTAGGAAATCCCATTCCACACGGTCGTAAGCTTTGCTCATGTCTAGTTTGATAGCTAGATTTCCGTGTTTCCCCTTCTTCGTCTTCATTGAGTGTAATAACTCGTGGGCTGCTAAAATGTTATCAGTAATCAGACGACCTTGTACAAAGGCGCTCTGATTTTCTGATATAAGGCTATCCATCACTATTTTGAGTCTGTTGACAAGAGTTTTTGTAATAATCTTGTAGATAGTGGAACAAAGAGATGTAGGTCGGAAATCGACAGCTTTACGCACATGTTTTACCTTAGGAATCAAGGCAATAATAGTGTGGTTAAATTCACTGACCTCTCCTCCTTCGTTTAGAACTCTGAGACATTGCTTTGTTACCTCCTCCCCGATAGTTGGCCACATTTTTTTGGTAAAAGAGAGCCGGAAATCCGTCTGGCCCTGGTGACTTTTGTGCTGGCATTGATTTAAGGGCTTCGAGTACTTCTGCGGCTGTAAATTGTTGGTCCAGCATCGTTGTGTGGACCGGCTGTAGCAATTCTTCAATCGGCCCCAGGAGTTGCTCCATCTCCGCTCGTGTAGGATTACAACTTTTGAAAATAGCTGAAAAGTGATCATTTAGTATCTGGAGAATACCGGCAGGGTCCTCTACCCAATTTCCAGAACTATCTTGTAACCCAGTAATGGAATTTCTAGCTCTTCTAATTGAAGATTTCCGGTGAAAGTACTTAGTGTTGCGATCTCCGTTCTTCAACCACAGTTCTCTTGATCTTTGTCTCCACATGATCTCCTCCTTATGTAGGAGGTCAGAAATTTCACCTTTACTTTTTGAACTTTCATCTAGATTCTCCTGGGATTGCGGGAGAGAACCCAGTTGGATAAGCTGCTCTCTAAGTTGCTTTAGCCGAGAAGTAACTTTTCCAAAAGTTTTGCTTTCCCAAGTCTTCAAACTGTTTGCTACCGTCCCTAACTTTGCACTGACTGGTCCTTCAACGTTTTTCCACTGTTCCTCAATTACCTGCGTGCAGCCCCCATGTTCAAACCACATTGCCTCGAAGTGAAACCTCCTATTTTTGTTGCTTGTAGTCTGTCTAATCCTTCCAATCGTTACTTCAATCGGAGAGTGATCGGAGGTGTCTGCGACCAAATGGGCAACTCTTGCCCGTCCATATTTCTCAATCCACAAGTCGGACGCAATACAACGGTCTATCCGCTCTCGGATAGCTCTTTCGCCTGGTTGGCCATTCGACCAGGTGAAAGTGTTTCCCGTGAACCCTAGGTCACGTAAGTGTAACTTCTGAAGACTCCTGCGAAAGTCTGCTGTCTGTCTAAAGGTAACTTCTCTTCCACCTTCCTTCTCGACACTAGACGTAATCGCGTTGAAATCTCCAACTAGTAACCAAGGCTGATTTTTTGGACAAATGCGTGATAACAATCGCCATGAGTGTTTACGTTATTTCCGTACTGGATCTCCATAGAAACCCGTAAAAACCCAACTGCTATTGGTATTCCCGTCCAGAACCGTACCTTTGATGAAGTGCTTAGTGTAGTGGATCAGTGTGAAATTCACTTCTCTGTCCCACAACAATGCCAAGCCTCCCCTACGGTCCTCACAATCTGCGTAAATCCCGCTTGCATACCCTAACCTGAATTTGACCCTCTCCATCTCAGATGTAAAAATTCTAGTCTCCATTAAGAAGACCATGTTGGGCTTCTGCCTCCTCACAAGATCGTGAAGAGAAGTAACGTTACGGGGGTTCCCAAGCCCCCGCACGTTCCAGCTTAGGATTTTCATTGTGCTTGGCAGTGCTGCTGAGCAGGAACTGCCAATCTTGCATTGGGGTCTATCAAGGCGCCCCCCTCCTGTTGCGGAATCCTTGTGTTGGAAACCTGGGTGTTGCTCGGACTCTTCTTCCCTTCTTTTCCACTGCCTCCACGGGTACCCTGTTTTTGCTTTTGATCTTGTATTCCTTGTCTCTTTTCCTCTGGCCCAGCTATAGAATCTCTCTGTTTACGCTTAGGTTTTGGCTTCCTTGGCGTTATTGCATTGGCCAGCAACTGGTTTCTGCCCTTCTGTTTGGTTTCCTTCGTGTCTCCCTGTACTGGTTCTTTCCCTTTGTCCCTTCTCGTGCCATTCCCATAATCGCCTTCCACTGGGTCTCGGAGCTCGTCTCTTAGGGGATTGTCCCTAAACTTTATTCCTGGGTTAGGGGCTTCAGTTGTGGGTTTTCCCCCTTCTAGTTCCATGTCCGAAACTGAGTAATTGCTACCATGGTCTGTCTTTGACTCGTCGTCCGAGAAAACAGTTCCCACACTAACGTTGTCGTGCTCACTGCCTTGTTTGTTCCTTGCCTCCTTCCTCTCTTTAGAGACTTTCTTCCTGGGTGGAGGCTTAAAAGTAAGCCACTGACCATATCCTTGAATCTCAGTGGCCTTTGCCTCATCTGATTTGAAGGTACACTGATCATCGTAATGATCAATTCTTCCACACCAGCCGCATACATGGGGGAGTCGCTCATATCTAAAGTCCAACCAGACCTTATCATCCATTACTTTAATGTATCTCCCACGGCGGAGAGGTTTGTGGGCATCGATTCGCACCCTAACTCTCATGTAATCCCCGTCTCCCGACATTATTCGCTCGTCCGAGTCAATTACAGTACTCCAGGTGCTGGCCGCTTGCCTAGCATATTCTTTCGTGAGCAGACAAGTAGGAAGGTTTTTGATTTGGACCCAAACATCGATTGAATCAAAAGTTACCTTGCCTACTGTTGGTTGGTACTTCCACGATTTCAGGAGTAGGATGTTATCATCAAAGATCCAGGGACCGCCGGCCAAAACCCTAATCTTCGATTCTTCGCTTGGGAAGCAAAGAATGAACAGATTTGGTCGGGTCTCGTTGATTAGAATCTTCTCGCCTTCGATCCATATCTTTTGAAGGGTGAGTTTCATCGCCCACACGTTCATGCTATTCGGGAGAAGGAATAAACCTAGCAAACAATGGTCGACGCCCTTAATTGCTTTCTCGCACTGTTCTCTGTCGATTTCCAGAATATCTTCTTCTTCTTCGATTGTCAGGGTGCTGAATCTCTTCCTTAGCGTCTCTGCGTGATGATGACCGTGTGAATCACCGTCCAGGGCTGTGTTGCACCGCTCGCCATCTTCAGAGAACTCGATCGCCGCCTGCGTCTCCGACAAAGTCGAACTAGGTTAAGACGTTAAAACTTTAATTGGTATACTCCTCAATGATATTATGTTTCCTATTTGAGATTCTTCTGTTACGTAGTTGTGTTTCCTAGTATAGATTATTCTGTTATCTAGTTCAGTAATTCCTTGAAGACCAAGTATTAGTCGCCTATTTATAGGCTCTTGTAATAGCTTATGATATTACGAAACACATCAGTAATACTGCTCTTCTCATATTCTATCATGATATCAGAGCATCTACACTCCTGGTCACCAAAACAAAGTTTCGCACCTCTGGCGGGCTGCCCAACAATTAGTCGCCAGTTGCTACGACCCTCTCTTATGTTCTCTCTATGCGGTGAGATAATACGCTTACCTCACATAATAATTTCACCCAAATGGGTTTCTCCGCTTTTCAGCAGTCAAAGCCCTGACCGCCTCGAAATTCTACACCACTCGCTACTTCAACCGGTATCATCGTCACAGCCATTGATCGATGGACTTCTCTCATCTGAATACACTCGCTAGATCATTTCCTTCGTCTAGCTTCTCTTCCCCATCGGTGACATGTCTCGACTAGCGCTGTCGGACTCTACCGTCTTCAAACAACCAGTTCGGCTAACTCCCAATCCGTATGCTTTGCTCAAGGGTATTCACAGTGGCAGAGTCAGGATTTCAACGAAGGGGCACAATTCAACTATTATTTGTACTCTTATTCAAAGATAAAGTAATATTAAATATCACCAAACATATTATAAGCATTCTAGTTCAGTTGGTAAAACACTTCTCTATTGCAAGTGCGCACAGGGAGACTCGAACCTGCGACACTTTGGTTTTAAGCGAAACATTTTTACCAACTCCGCTGGCACGCCTTTGGGATGAAAAGGTTGCACTTTTATATTAAATCTGTTTATTTTATTTTATTTTTATTTTTTTTCTTTTACAAATTAAGGATTATCTCGTGTTTTCGGATGATTTGGGGGGGGGGGGGCTGGGTATTCAAACTTGATGCTGCTAGCATCGGTTCATCCTCCCCCATCAGCGAACACTCAATTGATCCCCAGGTTCCACCGCTATTACAACTTGTTTCCCTTACTGGTATTCCGTTACCCTAGCCTCTTTATGTTTCCAAGGTGCCCCAAATTTCCATATCTTTTCAAATCGTCATTCTTGATATCACCATGTTTCTCTTTTTACTCCTAAATTTGTCTCATGGATCTAACAAGTTGTAAAACTGTTGTCTTCCTCTTTTCGACACTCTTTCGAAAAAAATTCCTTCTTCTTCTTGACACACGCTGTCAAATATTTATTTCTTATTCTTCACGACACAATATATTGTTAAACCTTTTTTCCCTTCTCAACACAATCTAACGTGAATTATTTCTTTTCCTTCTTCTTCTCGACATTATCTGTCATACAACTTTTAACACAATCTGTCTTACAACTTCTCAATACAATCTCTTGCAAAGCTATTTTCCCTTATCAACATAATACGTACTAAAACAATTTTCTTTTCTTCTTCTCCACACAACCAATTGTACAATTACTGCTCTTCTTCTACAAGGTCGGAAGATTTGGCCTTTTTCTTTTTCCTCTTCTCACCTGTCAACAAACCCGATCTAATCACTCTCGGACGTCGGCTCAGCTTCGTCAGCTCACCGCCAGCCCAGCGCGACAGCTGCCACTTTTTTCAACCACTGGTTGCAACCATTTTGTCTTTCTCCGTCGTGGGCATCGAAATCCTAGGAGGATCGCGCGCAAGGGGTGGCCAGATGAGTCTCTTGCTCTTTGGCTTTTTATCTAACTGTTCTTGCAGTTTTAGCCTGTCAATTATTCTTTTGTAGAGACTTTTTAGGATTATTCAGGTCTTCCAAGTAGAGACACTTTAAATTGGAATAAAATACAGCTTCTTTTATGAAAATACTATATTTAGTAAAAATGATAACAATAAGATGTAGTTTCCTATAAAAACTTTTTTTTATATTAAATTTAATTGAGAGTATTTCAGTATAAATCAAATTGAATATAGTTTTATTATTATTTTTACATATTTCAAAATTTACTATATTCTATTTATTAACATTTTGGACTATCCTAATATTTTATTTATATTGATTGGGATTTTTTTCCTAATTAGAGAATATGTATTCATAATTATTAAATAAGATATTTGACAGCTTAATTTCTATTCTAAGAAAATTAAAATTAATATTTTAAAAATTTTATTTATCTTATGTTGATTACTTCATTTTTAATGGGAAATTACTTTATTTCTTTTTCAATAAAGTGTGTCACTATTAGGGTTCCTTTCTCAAATTTTTAATTCACAATATTTTGTATTTTCATTTTTTGATTGTTTTCTACCGTGTTACTATATGTGGTTTTGCGTGAAAAGAAAAAAATTGCGTTCGGTCGGGTAACATCCCCCCCCCCTCCATTTTTTGATTCGTACGGTCGTATTTGTAACTAGTTACTTTTCAATTCATCTTCTTTTTCCTTAGTCTCCGAGACTAACACAAAATTATCATCATTCTCACCGAGAGATGATTGTATTTAACAGAATATATCATGATCCATACCATATCATGTTTCTCATTTTACGAGTCCCACGCTCAAAAGCGGACATAAAGCTCAACATGAGTCCCATGCATTACAGCAGACATATTACATTAACATGAGTCCCACGCTTAAAAACGGATATGTAGCATTCACATATATTGTAATCTATGCTTCAGGTTGTTTGTGTGCTCTACATATTCAAAACGATTATACCCGAGCAATTTTCTATGCACTTGTTGACTTTGTTTTTTGGCCAATAACTAGTCAACATTCTTACCATAAATTAACCATATGATTTTGCCCGCTTCCTCAAATGTATCATCATTATTAGTAGGATCATGCTATTATATTTAAGGTACCTTTAGCTACTTCCAGAGCTATTAGCCTCTTCCGGGGCTATTAAATTACCAACGTTGGTTTTGATCCACTATTGTTAATGTTTCAAGATTTTCCTTGCAATCTTATGTTCCCATATTGTAGAACAATATATCCATATCCCAACTTATTTTGGATGCTTTGATTTCATGTTCCTCTTCTGGAGGATCAACATAATTACACAAGCAAACATCTTATGCTCAAAGTGTATACTTATAAATACCCATTAATCCGTAAGACATCCATCTTTGTTGGAATTTTAAACCTACATCAGTACATACCCAAAGAGACAATAATCTTGTTCTCGTCATGCAATATGACCTATTCTCCCCCTCATGACGTGAGCAATATCATCATAACAATAATAATATTTTGTTGATGCTTCAGGCATCAACTTGTCTCAGATGTACTTTGTATAAACCAATACTTAAATTTAAACAAAAACATTGACAATAAGAGATCTCTTGGACGCCATAGTTCTTTAATCAAAGTTTCTTCCAAGAAACCCAAAAAGAGACG
Source organism: Linanthus parryae (assembly GCA_023055425.1). Taxonomy (NCBI): domain Eukaryota; kingdom Viridiplantae; phylum Streptophyta; class Magnoliopsida; order Ericales; family Polemoniaceae; genus Linanthus; species Linanthus parryae. Next base: position 12,067,579 of record JALGPY010000012.1, on the reverse strand, counting down.
TAGATGTCAATATGTTTATTCAAAAAAGAGTTGTATTTACAATCGTCCTGGGATTGAAATCAATCTAATTTTCTCATAATTTTTTTATTGAATCTTGTAAGTTTGATAAATGGATTACCACTTCCGGTGACTTAAAGAGTAAGAAACTCAGTTTTAATCACATAACCTCTTCAAGGGTCCGATTAAAAAAAACAACCTCTTCAGGAGGCTTGATATAAGATTCATATCATTTCATAATATTAGATTGATAGTGCCATTTCGCTTCAGAGGTTGGCCCATAATTTCCAATCTCTTTTAGAGATTTTCACGTCCACGATCATGACCAGTTTGAAAGTTTGTAATGTAGACTAAATACAAGACCAAAATACTCTAGAAGGGGGGGGGGGTTATAGCCTTGTAATTTTTTGATACCTTTTCCAGTTCAGTAACTGAGAGATTTTCCTCAGACTTGATGCATCTAACTCCATCTATGGTAGTGTACTACTCATGAGGACCATTATGAATATTGACCACAATTCCATGTCTTGATCTATGATGAACATCTTCATCAATGCCTTCCAGTGCATGAAGTTATCACCACAGAACAATGAAGGTCTGTTTGCTGCCCTTCCTTGTGAGAAGTCACCATCTCCTACATTACTCATAGTCACAAGATTGTTAGATCTATAGTAGTGACCCAAGCTCTGATACCAATTGAAAGTTTGTAATGTAGACTAAACAAAGGACCAAAATACTCTAGAAGGGGGGGGGGGTTGAATAGAGTATGGAAACTTTTTGCTAAAACACAAATTTTAACTAAGTGAACAAGTGAGAAACTCAAATCTCAAGGCCTTGAGATTTTACAAAACTAGTCAGAAACTTTCTAAGGCAAACAGAAAGCTTCAAGGCCTTGAACTATCACCAGTTTTAAATAGTTTATAAATCCTAGTTTGATTTGAGTTGCTTGCAGAAGTAAATAGCAAAACTGTAAAATAAAGAACACAAGAAAATTTACAGAGTTCAGTCTTAATGGACCTAATCTCTGCCTGAGGGATCTAATCCCACCAGGATTGGGAAAACACTTCTTATTACTCACACGGAAACAACTCTAGATCTCCAAGCCTAAGTGAACTCCCTTACAGCTATACAGCTTGTGGTTCCAAACCTATCTAGTATCAGCTACTAACTGTTGAGCTAACAAGAACCTCTTGTTGTTCACTTGAACAACCAACCACTAGGTTTTGTGAGATTTTATATATACAGAAGATAAGCAGATTACAATACAGAAGAAGAACACACTAGAAGAATAAGCTTGTGAAGGCCTGAATGTGTTAGGAAACTGGAATGATTGATCTTTTGAAAGCAGTGATTGAAGCCTGAATTTGTGAGGGGATTGAATATATGATCTTCCACGAATGTATCACACCTCTCTCAGTTCTCTGTAAGCTTCTATTACTTTCAAATTTCAAACCAGTCTTTTATCCACTCTCTGAAACTAAATGAGAGATTTTAGGATCTCAGTTCCTGCATCCTCATCCTTTCTAACTGCAATTTAAAACAGCTTTGAGTAGATATCCGTTGGAGTTTGTTGAGATTGCATTTGCACGTTTGAAAAACCTGCAACAACATTAAACATAGCAACAAACAAAATCTAGAAATATAACAACACTAAGTCTGTTTGAATTTCCAGTTCTTGAATAAAAACTGGATCATATGAATAAATCAATAAACTGATTAACTTCTGAAAAATATTACTCATGATAAACCAGTTTAAGACTTATAGAAGTCATTAAACAACCATAATAACAAAGATCAAATCCTGCAAGAGAGAATCAAGTTAATTCTGTAAAACTGTCAGCAGCTTAAGGCACATCTCAAGGCCTTGAAGCTCTGAACATGCTTCACAGTCTTTCAATATTAAGACCAGAAACTTTTGATTTACTCTGATTAGGATATCTGCAATTGTGTTAGATATGTAAAGAATGTATAACAAAGATATTTGCAGCAAATCTCTGATCTTAAACATCAGATATACCACCTGCATCACAAGATTATTAGATCATACGGTATAATAAAAACTACTCTCAAGGCTTTGAAGCTCTGATTAGTATCTCAAGGCCTTGGAGCCTTAGAAATACTTAGTCTTTGTCTTTCATCACTCTAAACAGTTACTTCTTAGAACACACTTAGAAGTCTTTGAGTCAACAATTTCCCCTTTGATGAAAGACAAAACCCATAATCTTGTGTAAATGTCCCTGCAACTTCTTGTAAGAATTAGATATCATCATTTGCAGAAATAATAAACAGTAACACTGGTTAAACTAAATTAACACAGATAACTAGTAATCACATAACACAACTGATTTAACACAAAAACTCACAATCTTTTTATCTAAAACACTGAAGAGTAGAGTAACCACAAATAGCACAAATAACTTCTCCCCCTTTTTTACTTTCATCAAATAAAGGTGAAGAAATGTTGGATCATTACTCAAAGTCTTAAAAAAAAACTTAACAAAATAAGTTCATACTGAATGTCAAGGCCTTGAGATCAGAAAGAAGAAAAGAAAATGAAAGAAAGAAAGGATCAAGGCTTTGGCTTTCTCAAATCTTCACTTCTTTTTTGATGCTTGGCCTTCTCTGAGCCTTCTCCAACCTCTTCATCACTTTCAGCTTCTTCTGCAGACTGATTCTCTTCTTGTTCAGCATCCACCTCAGCAAAAACTTCCTCAATGATTTCATCCACTTTCTTGTTCTTAACCTGCACTGAATCACCCTCTGTAGCTGCATCAACACCTGTGTCTTCTCCAACTTCTTCTTCATCAGTTTGCTCATATAGATCCTTTGCAGTGAGCACAACTGGAATAGCCTTTCATCTGAGTCGACACTAGTGTCATGACTAGTAGCAAAAGGAATCTTCTCCAAATTCAAACCCTTGATGACAATATCCAGCTTTCCATTCATCACACCCATCAAGGCTTTGAACTGATTATACTCAGAAGATAGATCAAACAGCCTTTGTCTAAGATCTTCAATCTCAACCTGCTGTTCTTCAAGCTTCTCAACCAACTGAGAGTAATCCTCATTTTCTTGTCCTCTTGATGTTGTAGCCCCCTTAGGTTTGACAAAATCCTTTTCCTCAAGCTCTGCTTTGGACAACTCTGAATAGAACTTCCAATGACCCTTTCCTGTCTGAACCACTCTAATTCTCTGTAAAAGCAGTCTCATCAATTAACCCAAAACCACCAGTTATCTTCTCCTCTCCTTTCACAGGTACCTCAAATGCTCAAAGAAAAGAGGTAACAAGTTGGCATAGGGAAGATGATGGTTTCTAGTTCTGGTAGCACAGTAGATCATATGCTCCATGATCATTGTTGGCAACTCAATCTCAAAACCTTGACATATCAAGTACATCAGGATAAGAACCTTATCTGTAACCAACTCTCTTGAGTTTTTCGGTGTGCGTTGGTCCGACGGGTCATTATCGTTCGGCCAATTGGATTGGTGCGAACGTTTTGACCGTTTTAACCCTATAAATCCCAAATTTAACTATAATTGACCAAGTACGTTAAAATCGGATCTTAACTATTTATGTGTTTTATCGCATGGTGGTTGGATGTGGTGCGACTTGATTCATCATGGTGTGGTGCGACGGCACATGCTAGTAATGTGCGATTGTTGAAGTAAGAGGTTGAACGCAACTTGGATACTGCAATAGGATTGAAAATCTTAGAGGCAAGACCCATTAGGAGTTATCAATGGGATAGATAAAGAATAAGAACTTATTCGCCTAATTGAACCATGATTTGCATAGGATGCAATTGGAAGTTGTTTCTACCTAAGTAACGAACTTTTAGGTGACTTGCCAAAGTAAGCTCAAGAGGAGGTGAAGTAAGGATCTTGGCCCACTAGAAAATATATATTATTTTTCGCATTAATGGTGAGGGCTATTAATCCAATTTAATAATCTAGCCATTGTTAAATGTAGTTTATTGTTCACAAATACGAAATTGCATATTTCTCATTTTTTAGAACTCCAATGGCAAACTATCAAACATCAACTCCAGCTCTGCGATTTATCCTTGAGAAGGAAAATTTGTCTAGAACTAATTTTCTAGACTGGTATAGAAACTTGAGAATTGTTCTCAAGCATGAAAAAAAGTTTTACCATTTAGCCAATCATGTTCCAGAGGCACAAGGAGATGATGCTCCTCTTGCTGCAACAAGGGCACATCAGAAGTTCGTGGATGATTCTAATGATGTGACTTGTATCATGCTTTGGGTCAGGAACTCTGATCTTCAGATGCAACATGAGAACATGGAGGCGTACGATATGATTGTACATTTCATGCAGCTCTTCCAAGAGAAAGCAAGACATGAGCGGTATGAGGTGTCTAAAGCACTGTTCAAGTGCAATCTGCCAGAGGGGAACCCATTCGGGCCTCATGTACTGCGTATGATCGGATATGTGGAGAATATCGAGAGGTTAGGTTTCCCCTTCGGCCAAGAGTTGGCCACTGATCTCATCCTACAATTGTTTATAATCAGTTCATCATGAACTACAATTTGAATGAGATCAACAAAACTCTGCCTGACCTGCTCAATATGTTAGGGACCACTAAACAGAGTATCAATAAAGGTAAAGTCAAGGACATAATGATGGTCAATAAAGGAAAGATAAAGCCAGTTGCTTCTACCTCCAAAGGGAAGAGCAAGTCAGTTTATAAACACAAGGAAGTTGCGTCTCTAAGGGAGCATGTCATTATTGTATTCAGACAGGCGATTGTAAGATGAAATGCCCAAAATATCTGTTAGATAAAAGTCTTGGAATAGTGATTCCACCACCTCTAGGTATTTTTTCTATAGATGTCAATTTGTATATCTCTTCATCTTGCGTATTGGATACTGGATGTGGATCTCACATTTGTGGAAATGTGCATGATCTAAAGAGAAGTAGACGATTGACTAAAGGGGAGATAGACTTGCGCGTTGGTAATCGATCAAGAGTTGCTGCATTAGCCGCAAGCATTTATGAGTTATCTTTACCTTCTTAGAATTAGACAATTTCTTTTATGTACCTACTATGAGTACGAACATTATTTATGTTTCTTGTTTGGACGAGAAGGGTTTTCCTATAACAATAAAGGACAAGTGTTGCTCCATTTATTTGATAATATGCACTATTGTAGTTCGCTTTTCTCTAATAGATCATATATCCTTGATCTATGTAATTCTGTGTGTAAATTAAATACCAAGAGGATTAAAACTAATGATTTAAATCCTACTTATCTATGGCATTGTCGTTCTGGCCACATAAACGAGAAACACATTTCTTGACTCCATAAGGATGGATTTCTAGACTCATTTGATTATGAATCATGTGAGACATGTGAATGTTGTTTATTGAGGAAAATGACTAAGTCTCCTTTCAATAAGAAAGGTGAGAGGACTAGTGAGCTATTGGCACTCATACATACTGATGTGTGTGGACTATTTACCACGCCTGCGAGAGGTGGTTATGTTTAGTTCATTCCATTTACTGATGACTTCAGTAGATATGGTTTTGTGTACCGTATGAAGACCAAATCCGAATCCTTTAAAATGTTTTCAAGAAAAAGTAGAGAAGCAACTTGGAAAGAGTATCAAGGCTCTATGATCGGATCGTGGAGGAGAATACTTGAGCTAAGAGTTTGATGACTATCATAGAGAGTGTGGGATCTTATCCCAACTCACTCCACCCGGAACGCCACAATGGAATGGCATGTCCGATAGGAGGAATCGCGCCCTGTTGGACATGGTGCGGTCTAGTGATGTGTCAAACATATCTTGCAATATTGTTTTGGGGACATGCTTTATTAACTGAAGCTTTTACCATTAACCGTGTTCCATCCAAATCATTCATGAAGACATCATAGAGATATGGACTAGGAGGCATCCCATAGTTTCGTTTATGAAGATTTGGAGTTGAGACGTCTATGTAAAGCGTTTACAAGAAGACTAGCTCGAACCCATGTCGGATAAGTGTAAGTCTGTGGGATATCCTAAGGAAACAAAAGGATATTATTTATACAATCCAATCGAGAAAAAGTGTTTGTTACTCGGACCAGTGTGTTTCTAGAAAGAGAATTTGTCTATAAAGAAGCCAGTGGGAGGACTATGGAACTTGAAGAAGTTCAAGAACCACAAGACACTAATCCTACAATGGAACATGAGCAGGAACCGCAAGTAGTTGTGGAGCAACCTACTCAAGTAACACAAGAGCTTCATAGGTTGAGTAGGGTATGTCAAGATCCAGAGAGGTATGCACTTCTCGTGACTGATCCCGGTGACGTACCACTCATGGATGATGAGACCACTACCTATGAAGAGGCCGTAAAGGGGCTTGACTCTAAGAAATGACTTGAGGCCATGAGATTCAAAATGGAGTCCATGTATACCAAAAAAGAATGGACTTTGGTGGAACCACCCGAAGAAGCTCGACCCATAGAGTGCAAGTGGGTCTTCAAGAAGAAGACCGACATTGATGACAATGTAGTTGCCTACAAGGTCCGATTGGTGGAAAAAGGATGCAGATAGGTTCACAGTATTGACTATGATGAAACCTTTTCCCCAGTGGCAATGAACAAATCCATTCGTATCTTACTTTCTATTGCAGCTTATCACGATTATGAGATTTGGCATATGGATTTCAAAAAAATGTTCCTATATAGAAACCTCCGTGAGGATGTGTACATGACACATCTAGAGGGTTTTAAGGATCCAAAGCATTCAAACAAAATCTGTAAGTTGCATAGATCCATTTATGGATTGAAGCAAGCTTATAGGAGTTGGAATCTATGATTTGATGATACAGTTAATGATTTTGGCCTCATCAAGAACGAAGATGAACTTGTGTCTCTGGTCTTGTATGTAGATGATATACTACTCATTAAAAGTGATGTCCCTACATTGCAATTCGTTAAAGATTGGCTAGGGAAGTGTTTCTGAATGAAGGAATTAAGAGATGCAGCTTATATACTTGGTATCAAGATCTATAGGGATAGATCTAGGAAGCTTCTCGACCTAAGTCAAAGTACATATATAGACAAGGTGTTGAAATGGTTCAACATGCAATAATTAAAGAAAGGATTCTTTCCCATGTCGCATGGATTCACCCTTACGAAGGATGACTGCCCTTCCAATCAGATTGAGAAGGACCGCATGAGTAACATCCCATATGCATCTTTTATTGGATCTATCATGTACGCCATGTTAAGGGGACTAGACCAGATGTGTCATACACGTTGAGTATGGCAAGCAGATACCAGTCCAATCCGGGTGAGAATAACTGGATTGCTGTCAAGAATATCCTCAAGTACTTGAGAAGAACTAGGGATGCATTCTTGATATATGGAGTGGAAGAAGAACTCAGTGTAATGGGTTACATTGACATGAGCTTCCAAACCGATAAAGATGATTAAAGATTGTAGTCTTGTTATGTGTTGTGCCTAAGTAGAGGAGCTTTGAGCTGGAAGAGTTCCAAGCAAGAGACAATTGCTGATTCTACAATTGAAGTTGAGTACATTGCTGCGTCAGGCGCAACAAAGGAGGCTATTTGGATTAAGAATTTTATCACCGGGCTGGGTGTGGTTCTAGCATAGTGGATCCCATTGCGTTGTACTGTGACAGTAGTGGGGCGATCGCACAAGCCAAGGAACCCCTGTCACACCAAATATCCAATCACGTACTTAGGAGATTCCATCTCATTCGAGAGATCATTGAAAGAGGAGATGTGAATATATGCAAGATTCCAACAGACAGTAATCTTTCAGATCCCCACAAAGCCGCTTGTGCAGCGAAATCATGAAGGGCACACTAGATCTCTAGGCACACGAGATGCATCAGATTGGCTCTAGTGCAAGTGGGAGCCTGTTGGAGTAGATTCCTTAGAGGCAATCTTATTTTAGTATGAACATTATTTTGGCTAGAATATTCATTTATTATTTATGAGATATTTAATATTACGAAGTCCGTAGATTACAATTGTTGTTTATCTTAATTATCCTTAGCCCATTATATTGATTAATAGGACAATCACTGTAGACTAGTATGTGGGTAGATTGATATGGAGATATCAAGTCCAGGACATGGGCATGCATTAGGAGTAATGGGATACTGAATTGACCCACCACGAGAATGCTACATATAAATTATGTTAATGTCACAAGTGCTTCTCGTAGTGACAACTTTGTTTTAGTCTTAATACAGGAAGTCACTGAATACTCTAGTTGTGAAATATCATGTTTTGATCTCGTCAAACGCTACACCGTAACTGAGTAGCAATAAAGGCGATAATTGGACATGATAGGAAGAAAGTTGAGAGATGGTAGTGATGTAGAGAGTATATGTCCCTCCCAAATAATGGGAGAAAATATCCACGACCACTCGAGGGGTAGTGCTTATTGAATGTTTGGCCAGACTCAGATAAATCAATATGTGATATTGACGTTATCTGTACAGGTAAGCCTCTTCCCAGGATCGAGAAACTATGGATTGGATATACGAGTGTGACATTTATTTCTCTTGTCCAATTCAGATATAGATACAAATGGACAATACAACACGGTAACATTCGACACAAGGTTTGTAAGATCACTAACTATTTCTATTAGTTCAGTAGCATAGATCTGTTGCTAGACACCACTCTATGTTTTTAATTGTTACTACCAACTTAATAGAAACCTACATGGGCACACACTAAAGGATTAAACTGGATATGAATATTAATTAGTTGGACTAGTTAATCCAAAGGATCAAAACGCAACCATGTGCAAAGTTAGCTGGACTAATTTGCAAAGTGGACTAATTCGTCTATGGAAATGATTAGTATTGGGTCAAGTTTGTAGATAATGAGTTTTTATTTATAAAAGGAGAGTCATAGCCATATTATTTTGCAAAAGAATCATTATTGAGTGAAATAACAGAGCAAGGAGACAACACCAAGAGGTGCAGCCCCTACCTATTGGCCACCAAGGAGGTTCGTGTAGGGTTTTGATAACGGATACGCAGCGGAATAAACATAAATTAATCCATTCAAGACCCTCCAAGGATCATTAAAAGAGTCTACATAATGATAGTAAGGGTTAGTATCAAAATACTTTTAGGATCTCCTTTGATGACTTCTCACGTGAAATTGTGTTCACGTCTCTATGGCTAGTCCACTCATAGGATTGAATCCGGATCCTTCAAGCCTTTGTGCTAGCTAAGATTGAAAGAATAAGAGTAAGAAGATCACGATCACGCAAAACGGAGCAAGGAGGGGCGGTCGTCGTTGTTCGGCCGACGGGGTAGGGGCGGTCCCAAGGGGGTTTCGGCCTCCTTTGGGATTTGCTCTCTCTCCTTGCTTTCTCTCTCCCACTCAATGTATTATGAGAATTAGTTGTGGGAAGTAAGCTAGGAGTGCTTTTATATACTCCTAAAACTCCTTGTTGACTGCATAAAAGTCGCTATCCTAATCCTACTCATGTACGGATTAGTCCTACTTGTAAATTAGTCCTACTAGGTTTTCAAGTAGTTGCGTATTGATCCTTCTTATTAATTAATCATATTAATTACTTCCGAATTTGGGTCTAATCCATAGGGAGTGTGACCCCATAGGTTTCTACTTAGTTGGTAGTAACAATTTACTAACATGGAGCGGCCTTTAGCAAGACATCCATGCTACCCAACTAATAGAAATAGCCATCCGACATACCTTGCGCAAGTATGGTCTCATCCCTTTGTCTCTATATCCGGATTCGACACGAGATATACAAGTCACACTCGTATATCTAATCCACAGTTTCTCGATCCTAGAAATAGTCTCATCCATGAAGATAACATCAATTTCCTATATTGATTTATCTGAGTCCGGCCAGACATTCTATGAGCACCATCCATTGAGTGGCCATGGATATCTACTCCCGTTATGTAGGAGGGAAAAATCCTCTCTACGTCACTACTATCTCTAAGATTGATTCCTTTTTGTATCTGATGAACGCCTTTATTACTACCCAGTTACGTGTAGCGTTTGACGATGTCAAAACACAATTATCCACAACTAGAGGATCTAGTGACTTCAAGTCTAAGGATGACAATACCGTTGTCACTACGAGAAGCAATTGTGACTTGACATAACTTGTATGTAGCCTTCTCGGTATGGGTCAATCCAGTATGCTATTACTCCTAATGCTTACCCATGTGTTGGATCGTGATATCTCCATATCAATCCAACCCCATACTAGTCTATAGTTGATCGTTCTGTTAATTAATTTAATTGACAAATGATATTTAAAATAAAAAACATATTTGCAATCTAAGGACTTCATTATATTAAATATCTGCATAAATAATACAATGAACGGTTTTAGCCAAAATCACTATCCATACTAACACGATTGCCTCTAGGGCTCCTATTCCAACAGTCTCTCTCTTGCACTAGAGCCAATCTGGCGCATTCCGTATGCCCATAGACCTAGAGTGCCGTTCATGCTGGTGCAGAACAAGCGGCTTTGTAAGTGGATCTGACAGATTCTCTGCTGTAGGAATCTTACATATCTTCACATCTCCTCTATCGACGATATCTCGAATAAGATGGAAATTTCTAAGTACGTGTTTGGATTTCTGGTGTGACCAGGGTTCCTTTGATATTGCGATCGCCCCAGCGTTGTCACAATACAACTCTATTGGATCCACAATACTAGGAACCACACCAAGTTTAGCAATCAACTTCATAATCCAAGCAGCTTCCTTTTCTGCGCCACTTGCACCAGTGTACTCAGCCTCAGTTTTGGAATCAGCAACCGTCTCTTGCTTGGAACTCTTCCAGTTCACAGCTCCTCCATTCAGGCAATACACAAATCGCAAATGCGATATGAAATCATCTCTGTCGGTTTGGAAGCGTGCATCTGCGTGACCCATTACATGCAACTCTTCCTCCCCTCCATAGATCAAGAATGCATCCTTAGTTGTTCTCAAGTACTTTAGGATTTTCTTAACCGCTATCCAGGGACTCTCACGCGGATTATACTGATATCTTCTTGTCATACTCAACGCGTATGACATATCTGGTCTACTACATAACATGGCGTACATGATGGATCCTATGGCCGATGCATATGGTATCCTAGTCATGTGTTCCTTCTCAATATCATTGGAAGGACAATCACGCTTCGAAATAGTGATTCCATGCGACAAGGGCAAGAATCCCTATTTGTAATATTGAATGTTGAACCGATTGAACACCTTGTCGATATATGTACTTTGACTTAGGCATAGCAGCTTCCTCGATCAATCTCTATAGATCTTGATACCAAGTATATAAGATGCTTCCCCTAACTCTTTATTGAGAAACACTTTCCTAGCCAATCTTTCATAGATTGCGTCATGGGAATGTTGTTTCCAACGAGTAGTATGTCATCCACATACAAGACCAGAAAAGCAACAGAGCTCCAACTAACCTTCTTTTAGACCCAAGATTCATCCTCGTTCTTGATGAAGTTCCAGAGTCCTTCCAATTGCTTCTTTAGAGACAAATTCTCTTTCTAGAAACACACCGGACCAGCAACAAACACTTTGTTCTCAGTTGGATTATAGAAGTAATACCCTTTAGTTTCCTTAGGGTATCCCAAAAACTTACACTTATACGACTTAGGCCCGAGTTTGTCTGATTGTAAACATTTTACATAGCCATCGCAACGCCTCCCATTCCACATCTCATGTGGTGTCTTCATGACCAATTTAGATGGAACACGGTTAATGGTGAAAGCTGCACGCAATAGAGCGTAGTCCCAAAAGGATAATGAAAGATCAGTTTGACACATCAGAGATCGAACCATTTCCAACAGTGTTCGATTCCTCCTCTCGGACACGCCATTACACTGTGGCCTTCCGGGTGGAGTGAGTTGGGATATTATCCCACACTCTCTAATATAGTCTTCAAACTCTTAGCTCAAGTACTCTCCTCCACAATCCGATCGTAGATCCTTAATACTTTTGCCAAGTTTCTTCTCTACTTTATTCTTGAATTCGTTGAACTTTTCAAAAGATTCATATTTGGCCTTCATAAGGTATACAAATACATATCTACTGAAATCATCAGTAAACGTAATGAAGTAGACATAACCACCCCTGGGAGGAGTGACAGATGGCCACATACATCAGTATGCACAAGCGCCAATTACTCACTAGTCCTCTCACCTTCTAATTGAAAGAGGACTTTGTTATTTTTCCCAATAAAAAAGCCTCACATGTATCATATGATTTAAAATCAAATGAGTCTAGGAATCCATCTTCATGGAGTCTAGATACATGTTTCTCGTTTATATGGCCTAAATAACAGTGCCATAGATAAGCATGATTTGAATCATTTATTTTAATCCTCTTGGTATTTATGTTATAGACGTGATTATTTAGATCAAGGATATACAATCCATTAAATAATTGCGCACTACAATAGTGAATACTATCAAAGTAAATGGAGCAAAAATTGTCCTTTATTGAAATACTAAAGCCTTCCTTGTCCAAACAAGAAATAGAAATAATGTTTCTGCTTATAGCAGGCACAAAATAGCAATTATTTAATTCTAAAACTAATCCTGAAGGCAGAGACAGCTCGTTTACGCCAACAACCAATGCAACAACCTTTGGTCCATTCCCAACACGCAGATCTATCTCCCCTTTAGCCAATCTCATACTTCTCTTTAGATCCTGCACATTTCGACAAATGTGAGATTCACATCTAGTATCCAATACCCAGCATGAAGAGAAAGTAATATTGACATCTATAACAATAATACCCGGTGGTGGTGGAATCACTATTCCAAGCCTTTTATCCTCCGGATACTTTGGGCAGTTCCTCTTCCAGTGTCCAGACTGACTGCAGAGTGACAATTACCATTAGTCATGCCCTTGGCAACGCCACCAACAGGCTTAAGAGCAACTTCCCTGGATTTAGCAATTGCCTGCCTTTTCGTTTGGAGGTGGAGGAAAACGTTTTGCCCTTCCCTTTATGCACCATCATTATGGCCTTGCCCTTTCCCTTTTTGATATTTTGTTCAACTTTCCTCAACATATTGAGTAGATGTGGCAGAGATTTCACGATCTCGTTCATTCTATAGCTCATGACGAACTGTCCATAACTCTCAGGCAACAATTACAACACGAGATCTGTGGCCAACTCTTGACCCATCGGTAAACCTAGACGCGCAGGATTCTCCAAGTACCCGATCGTTCAGAGTACATGAGGTCCCACTGGGTTTCCCTATGAAAGATGACATTTGAACAATGCCTTAGTGACTTCATACCTCTTAACCTGGCCTGCTCTTGAAAGAGCTGCTTCAAGTGTGCGATCATATCGAACGCAGCCATGTTCTCATGTTGCTTCTGGAGCTCAGAGGACATGGTGCAAAGCATTAGGAATGCCGCATCATTAGCATCATCAACGAACTTTTGATGCGCATTTAGGGCTGCAGCGGTATTGTTCTGTGGAGCCTGAGGATCTTCTTCCTCTAGAGTGTACAGTTTCTTTTCCTGCTTGCAAACGATTCTCAAGTTCCTATACCAGTCTAGGAAGTTGGTTCCATAAATCTTGTCCTTCTTAATGAAAAAACGTAGGGAGTGTGATGAACTCGATGAGTTGTTTGCCATTGGAATTCTACAACATGAGAAATATACAAGTTTTAGTATTTAGTGAATTAATAACTATATTTAATGATGGCTAGATTATTAGACATAGCTCCCACTATTTTTCTCAAATTAATAACCCTCAAATAGTGATGCAGAAAATATCATTATGTTTTCTAGTGGGTGACAGGATCCATATTTCACTTCTTTTGAGATTTCTTATCACTTGCATAGTGTGGGGGGTATTTGATAACTCTCATTTATGAGTTATTATAATACTTTCTTATCACTTGCATTAGGCTTATTTCACATGTTTATATGGTATATGTGCACAAATATGTGAAATTAATGATTTACATGCCTAAGAGTGAAAAGTGTAGTCTCTAGCTTATTCGCGCAATTTTTCTCTCATATTTGCGAAGATAATTGCACAGGTTGTTTAGTATTATGTAACTAAGGTAAAATATGTGCAATGGAGATTATGAGAGGCTTGGACATGCTTGGAATGGAGGTATATGAAGAGGAGAAAAGATGATGCAAAAAGGAAGCAAAGTTGGGAAGTCACTCAGGACCAGCCTTCACTATTTTCGATGCTCAAGAAAATCTAAAAACAATTTGGGAGCAAGGCTTGCGCCATTGGAAAGTAGACATCCTTAAATTTCCCAGGATATATTGGTAGGTCCAAATACGAGTCCGGATGAGGGAGATGTGGCCTGCGCAAGATCAGTTTACAATTCTGTCTGGGAATTACAAACTGGAGGGGCTGAAATGCAATTTCGGCCAAGTTACATAAAAAACACACCCAGCTGGTAAAAAACGTGATATACGAGACATCATAGACGCACGATACACCATTGGAGAGCATCTTGGAGCTTGGATATTGCACGAATTCGTCGGAGCTTTGGCGATTTCACCGTTTGATCAGTTCTTCTCTTCTCTTTCAATATCTATGGAGAAACTTGTCATTATTTTCATTGCTCTGAGCATCTAGATACTTTTATAGGCTCTATGGAGAGCCTAGGGTTATGATTAGACATATTTTCCGGATTATTGAGATTGATACATGTTTGGGATTCATGTTTGTTACGATTCTTCAAGTCTTTTGGTGTATTGTTGAACTAGGGTTATTGACACACTCTATATATGAGATGAATGGCCATTAGAGAATGATTTTTCTTCATGATTATGTTATCTTACTTAATGTTTAATTTAGTTTTGTTATTGTTCATGTTCTATGCTTAATCCTTAGCAACAATGGAGTAGGTACCCGGAATTGCTAGTACTTAGGTGGAGTGCTCGACGGAGACTTAGCTTAGGGTGATAGAGAACATGAAAAAAATTCTAAATCAATGAGACTGAGAGGTGATTTGAATAGGATTGGCCATTTGGTGGACGATGGTGGACCAACAGGATCTGTAGTAGACCGTGACGTAGGACTACGTGAGATCGAGAGAAGATTGTAGTGACTAGTTACCTGGCATAATTGAGTTAGGATTAGCGTGTTTCAATACAATATCCGGAATTTTCTAACAATCCTAGGTGATCCATAGATCGCCTAGTCCCTCTCCATACTTAATTAAACCGTGTTTAATTATATCTTTTTGTTATTTCAATACATCCACTTGATTGGGGGTGGCAACCTCAAAATTCTTACTTCATTCTTCCCGGTCACCTCACGATTAACTAATACTGTAACTAAATAATCTTGAGCTTGTCCTTGTGGGATTCGAAAACCCGAGTATTAAATATACGCACTCTATGTTACTAGAACCGTGCACTTGCGGTAACACGTAAGAAAGCGTGTCAAGTTTTTGGCGCCGTGGCCGGGGACAACGGTAGGTTGTTTGGTTAGAAATTAGTTTGGAGTTTTTATTTTATTTTTATTTTTGTTACTATCTGTGTACCTCACGGGTGTGCTAGTGTTGTCTTCTCAGGTAGCTATGGCGGAAGGCCAAGGGCAGATTAGCCTCACCACGGAGCAGCTGCGAGCTATGGTTGCCGCAGCCGTAGAGAAAGCATTGGCAGAAATATCCAGACCTCATCCATCCTCAATGGCATATAGCTGTTCTGGATAAGCAATAATCCAGGCATTTGAGGAGGATCTTACAGGAAGGGAGCCAGCAATTGTGGGGCCACCAATTCAGGCAGAAACCTTTTGCCTCAAGCAGGGCACAATACAGTTTGCTCAGGAACTGTGCACTTTTGCTGGGACACATGAGGAAGACCCACATGGATTTATTGGTAGATTTCAGAGCCAATGTGGGCTAATCCGATATAGTGGGGTCACTTCTGAAGCAATAAAGCTGACGCTCTTCCCTCATTGTCTCAAGGGAGCTGCTGTGGATTGGCTAGATTCGTTGTCATCCAACTCAATCAAGACATTGTAAGAGTGTGCCTCCTTGTTCATGGGTAAATGTTTTCCCATCTCACGCATGATTCAGCTGCAGAACGAGGTTTGGTCATTCAAGAAAAACAGAATGAATCTATGGTCAAAGCATGGGAGCGTCTCAACTGCTTGCTACGTAAATGCCCCAACCATGGCATTGACAAAGCCCATATCATCCAGGTCTTCTACGATGCACTTGGAAATCCTTACAAAGACAAAATCGACAGAGAAGCTGGGGGCAATTTATTGTTCAAATGCGGCTCTGAAGGTGCATATGAGCTTATGAGACGTGTGGTGGAACAGAAGGAGAGCTTGGATTATGAGTCCCACCAGCAAGAACTGATGAAGCAAAATGCAATTGATTATGGAACAGTTCAGGTGAATGCGGTGGAGGCAGTGCATGAAGCAGTTGTTTCAGAGTTGCAGCAGCAACAACAAGAATTAGCTTCAGAGTTGGCTAAGCTGAGAGGAGTGATGAAAGTTATGGGTCAGCACGTGATGACCATGATTGCAGAGAGCACTACTTCTGCAGTTGCACTTCGGGAAGCTCTAGCAGAAGTTAAGGATCTTAAGTAGCAACTCGAACACAGAACACTGGAACACACTATTGTTGCATCTGAGGAACATGTTTAGGCCATCACAACTCGCAGTGGTACAGCACTCAAAGACCCTCCATATCCTACTCATGCCAGAGCGATAACATCCAAGGCAAAGGAGCATGAAGTCTTCGATTCTGAGAAGACCCCTATCATGGTCCCCCAATCAAAAGGCATGAATCAGCAGGACGAGGAGGATTCCAATGAGATATTAATTTCATCTCCTCCTTCTTCTTCATTTCTTCTTCAGAACTTCCATATCCATTGCGTAATAGGAAGAAGAAGGATGATTCTGAGAGTACAGGCGCTTTCTTAATGTATTTTCGAAACTGCATATTAATATTCCATTGATTGAGGCACTTCAAAAGATGCCTATGTATTTTCGATTTATTAAGGATGCATTCCTTGGTAAGAAAGCAGTGGATGAATTTCACGGAGTGAACTTAAATGAGCATGTTTGTTCATGTGTTTTGTAAGGTTTACCTAAGAAAAAGAAGGATCCGGGTAGTTTTGTCATTGAAGCTACGTTGGGTGATGCCTACACTGGGAGAGCTCTCTCCGATTTGGGAGAAAGCGTGAATTTGATGCCTCTGTCGGTATTCAAAAAGTTAAGTGTGGGGGAGCCTGAGAAAACCTGGATCACTCTTCATTTTGCAGACAAATCATCCAAGAGAGCATGTGGGATGATACAGGATGTACTTGTGAGGGTTGGAAGCCTGATCATGCCAGATGACTTTGTCTTATTGGACATGCCAGCTGGTGATGTGCCTATAATTCTAGGTAGGCCGTTTTTAGCAACTGGGCGTACTCTCGTTGATATGGAGAATGGATAGTTGTTTATGAGGGCACATGAGGACATGGATACTTTTCGGGTCTTCAAACCAACAACTCAGTACTCGTGAAAGCATAAGCTAGGGGTTCCATTTGCTGTACAAGTGAAGCGAAAACTTCCTGATTTATCGCAAGATGATCCACCTGACTACTGGGAAAGGAACAAGCCACCAGCTGTGCAAGCACATGAAGCAGTGCTTCAAATTCAGCATAGGGAAGCTAAGCTGGAAGCGGCACAATGTGCCAGACCATCCTCGTGAGGTGGCACAGGTAACTGGGTCGGGCCGTCGACCTTAAATTACAAGCGCTTCTTGGGAGGCAACCCAATGTAGAGTAGGATTTTTGATAATTGGTGTAGTTTGTGTTGTTAAGTTCTTTGTAATTGATTGAGAGAGATGAGAGAGAGAGAGCTCTGACATTTGAATTGAGCGTGCAGGAATGAAAAAGAAAGCGTAGGTGTTAGATTCCCTTTCTGGAGGTGTAGAACATTCCTCGGAGTCCAACAAAGGGTGCAAATCAAAGAAAAAACGAGGTTAGTCCCGGTGGATTTTGGCCCGAAATAGAAGCATTTTGACCCGAAATAGAAGCATTTTGGCCCGAAATCAGCTTGATTTCGGCTCGAAATGTATTCTATTTCGGCCCGAAATCCCATTCACTTCGGCCCGAATTGAAAAATGCTTTCTGTTTTGGATTTTCCAAACCATTTCCGCCCGAAATGGATTTCATTTTGGCCCGAAATACACTCCATTTCGGCCCGAAATTGTCTGCTACACTTGATTTTCTTCTTCTCTCTTCTTTGCACTTGGGAATCGTTTACTTAGGGGTTCTCCTTAGGATCATTGAGGACAATGATTATCTCAAGTGTGTGTGTGTGGGGGGGGGGGTTTACATATATCTTTACTAGTCTAAACTTGCATAACCTTGTTACATGTAGTCTAGTGAGTCGAGTTTGCATGTAGATGTCGAGTCGGTTAGTTTTGCATGTACACGTTTATTTTATGCATTGTATACTATTGTTGCACTTTTAATTATTGAGTCTACCTACCATTTGTTGTTGGTTAATCAAGTTGGGCAGTTACATATAGTGTCGAAAAAAAATTAAAAAAAAACAAGAAAAATCCTAAAAAAAAAAACGAAAAAAAAACAAGAAAAATCCTAAAAATTGATTTTTTGAGAAAGGGCAATTGAAGAGAGTAAATGTGGAGAGGGCTTAATGATAGTTTTCCCTAGGTAGTATGAAAATCTGAGGTGAGGTAGACGCGAGAATCTGGAGTAGAAAGGCTATAGGGCCAATGCACTCGAGAATTTTGAGTAGCTGTCTAGTTATCCTATTAGCGCTACACCACCGTCAATTAGGTAGTCGTCAACCCTCCTCGTAGTGGCAACGGAACAGCTGTGCGAGTGATTTTTATGGGGACCTCACATCCTGTCTCCATCGCCTAGGTCCGCTAGTTACCCAAATTTGATCCATTTACCCCTTTGATTCACAGCCTCTAGCCTAGGAAGCCATTCCTTGTAACCTTCATCACTAGTTAGAATGGTCCCTTCCTATGCGTCATGATAGAGGGAGTTGAGTTAGGGATGTTCGTTGAGGGTGAGCTGATATTATACATCTTGAGCGGATACTCTTACATGTCATCTTTTGAGGGGATGTGAGGGTAAGATAGAGACGGCAACACACTTTGGTGTGGCGGTGAGTCCTGTCCATACATCACGATCACGGGTGGAGTGTCGTAGTGCGTGACATTCTTTCAGCACGATATGGGTGGAATTGGTTGATCTTATAGGAGGATGTGCTTGTGATTCATTTATATTTTCTGCATCTTAGGTGATGAGGAGGATTGGTTGGAATTAGCACGTGTTACATTGACTACCGGGTTCGTGAGATGCTTTACAATGAGTGTGGGGGTGTCGACATATATTGATTACATCGTTGATTTGACACATTCCATCCCCACGGTATCTATTGTGATATTTGATCTCCTTGGATATTACTATCGTATTGGTGTCTCCATGTGCTTATATGTTGTAAATGAAAAAAAAATAGATAAAACAGAAATGGAAATTGAAATGGAATAGGGAGCCGGAAATTAAACTTCATGAAGACCGAGGAGATGAGCTATGAGTTTTGATCACTTATTCACATTTGTGGCCGCGAGAACGATGTTGCACCAAGATTGAGGGAATGAGGGCCGGAGTAGTAGATTCGGTGGGGTTCCTTGGATTTTGGTGAGGGAGTGTGAGAATCAGGTTTTTTGAGTTATATCATGACGTATAGGACTGCGCTTCTAAATATCCTATCCTACCCGTCCTAAGCCATGAACAATTTAACCCGCGGATAAATAGCTCGGATGGTAGGTGCTAGGGATGCGTCTGATGAATGTGCGGAAGAAACTTATTTTGTGTTCGTGCCCGTTCTGTCTGATGAAACTGGCCGCAAGTTGTACCGATCACCAAATTTGTAGAATCTTTTAGGGAATATGAGAGCCTTATGACATGTCGATTTGCTTTTTGAGATTTCCCAATCTCTAACTAAAAAAAGAAAAAAATATAGTGTTTTTTTTACTTTGTTGCATTGTTTATAATCGAGTTGCATTGTTTATAGTCATGTAGATTTCATAGTCGGGTGTTTGAGTCGTTGTGTCCAAGGCAAAGTAAAGATATACGTGAGTCTTTGAAGAAAGGGTTGCTCGGGACTAGCAAAAGGTAAGTGTGGGGGTATTTGATAACTCTCATTTAGGAGTTATTATGATACTTTCTTACCACTTGAATTAGGATTATTTCACATGATTTATATGGTATATGTGCACAAATATGTGAAATTGATGATTTACAAGCCTAAGACTGAAAAGTGTAGTTTCTAGCTTATTCGCGCATGTTTTCTCTCATATTTGCGAAGATAATTGCACATGTTGTTTAGTATTGTGATAATGTAAAATAGGTGAAATGGAGCTTATGAGAGGCTTGAATATGCTTGGAATGGAGGTGGATGAAGAGGAGAAAAGAAAATGCAAAAAGGAATCAAAGTTTGGAAGTCACTCAGGACCAGCCTTCACTATTTTCGGTGCTCAGGAAAATATTCAAACAATTTGGGAGCAAGGCCTGCTCCATTTGAAATTAGACATCCATATATTTCCAATGATATATGGTAGGCCCAAATACGAGTCCGGATGAGGGAGATGTGGCATGCGCAAGATCAGCTTACAATTCTGTCCGAGAATTACAAACTGGAGGGGCTGAAATACAATTTCTGCCAAGTTACATTCAAATCTCGCCCCAGCTGGTAAAAAACGTGATATACGACCTAGAGAGACATCAGAGACGCACAGGACACCATTGGAGAGCAGCTTCGAGCTTGGGGATTGCACGGATTCGTCGGAGCTTTGGCGATTTCACCGTTTGATCACTTCTTCTCTTCTCTTTCATTATCTATGGAGAAACGTGTGTATCTTCTCATTGTTATGAGCAGCTAGATACTTTTCTAGGATCTATGGAGAGCCTAGGGTTATGATTAGACATCTTTTCCGGATTATTGAGATTGATACATGTTTTGGATTAATGATTGTTACGATTCTTCAAGTCTTTTGGTGTATTGTTGAACTAGGGTTATTGACACACTCTATTTATGAGATGAATGGCCATTAGAGTATGATTTTTCTTCATGATTATGTTATCTTACTTAATGTTTAATTTAGTTTAGTTATTGTTCATGTTCTATGCTTAATCCTTAGCAACAATGGAGTAGCTACCCGGAATTGTTAGTACTTAGGTGGAGTGCTCGACGGATACTTAGCCTAGGGTGATAGAGAACATGAACACAATTCTAAATCAATGAGACTGAGAGGTGATTTGAATAGGATTGGCCATTTGGTAGACGATAGTGGACCGACATCACATGTAATAGACCGCGATGTAGGACTACGTGAGATCGAGAGAAGATCGTAGTGACTAGTTACCTGGCATAACTGAGTTAGGATTAGCGTGTTTCAAAACAATATCCGGAATTTTATAACAATGCTAGGTGATCCATAGATAGCCTAGTCCCTCTCCATACTTAATTAAACCATGTTCAATTATATCTTTTTGTTATTTCAATACAGCCACTTGATTGGGGGTGGCAACCTCACAATTCTTACTTCATTCATCCCGGTTATTTCACTCTTAACTAATACTATAACTAAATGATCTGGAGCTTGTCCCCTTGGGATTCGACAACACGAGTATTAAATATACTCACTCTATATTACTTGAAGTGTGCACTTGCGGTAACACGTAAGAAAGCGTGTCACGAAGTAAGCTAGGAGTTCTTTTATATACTCCAAAAGCTCCTTGTTGACTGCATAAAAGCCGCTATCCTAATCCTACTCATGTACGGATTAGTCCAACTTGCAAATTAGTCCTACTAAGTTTGCAAGTCGTTGCGTATTGATCCGTCTTATTAATTAATCATATTAATTACTTCGTTAGTCGGGTCTAATCCATAGGGAGTGTGACCCCATATGTTTCTACTTAGTTGGTAGTAACAATTTACTAACATGGAGCGGCCTCTAGCAAGACATCCATGCTATCCAACTAATAGAAATAGTCATCCGACATACCTTGCACAAGTATTGTCTCATCCCTTTGTCTCTATATCCAGATTGGACACGAGACATACAAGTCACACTCGTATATCTAATCCATAGTTTCTCGATCCTCGGAATAGTCTCATACATGCAGATAAATTCAATTTCCTATATTGATTTATCTGAGTCTGGCCAGACATTCTATGAGCACCATCCCTCGAGTGGTCATGGATATCTACTCCCGTTATGTAGGAGGGACAAATCCAATCTACGTCACTACCATCTCTAAGCTTGCTTCCTTATTGTATTCGACGAACGCCTTTATTACTACCCAGTTACGGTGTAGCGTTTGACGATGTCAAAACACAATAATCCAAAACTACAGGATCTAGTGACTTCAAGTCTAAGGATGACAATACCGTTTTCACTACGAGAAGCACTTGTGACTTTACATACTTGTATGTAGCCTTCTCGTTATGTGTCAATCCAGTATGCTATTGCTCCTCATGCTTACCGATGTGTTGGATCGTGATATCTCCATATTAATCCAACCCCATACTAGTCTATAGTTGATCGTTCTGTTAATTAATATAATTGACAAGTGATATTTAAGATAAAAACATATTTGCAATCTAAGGAATTCATTATATTAAATATCCGCATAAATAATACAATAAATGTTTCTAGCCAAAATCACTATCCATACTAAAAAAGATTGCATCTAGGGCACCTATTCCAACAGTCTCCCCCTTGAACTAGAGCCAATCTGGCGCATCCCGTAGGCCCATAGACCTAGAGTGCCCTTCATGCTGGCGCTGAATAAGCGGCTTTGTAAGTGGATCTGACAGATTCTCATATGTAGGAATCTTGCATATCTTCACATCTCCTCTATTGACGATATCTCGAATAAGATGGAACTTTCTGAGTACGTGTTTGGATTATGGTGTGACCAGGGTTCCTTTGATTGTGCGATCGCCCCAGCGTTGTCACAATATAGCTCTATTGGATCCACAATACTAGGAACCACACCAAGTTTAGTCATCAACTTCCTAATCCAAGCAGCTTCCTTTTCTGCGTCACTTGCATCAACGTACTTAGCCTCAGTTGTAGAATTAGCAACCGTCTCTTTCTTGGAACTCTTCCAGCTCATAGCTCCTCCATTCAGGCAATACACAAATGCCGACTGCGATATGAAATCATCTATGTCGGTTTGCAAGCGAGCATCTGTGTGACCCCTTACACGCAACTCTTCCTCCCCTCCATAGATAAAGAATGCATCCTTAGTTCTTCTCAAGTACTTTAGGATTCTCTTAACTGCTATCCAGGGACTCTCACTCGGATTATACTGATATCTGCTTGTCATACTCAACGCGTATGACATATCTGGTCTAGTACATAACATATAATACATAATGGATCCTATGGCCGAGGCATATGGTATCCTACTCATGTGTTCCTTCTCAATCTCATTGGAAGGACAATCACTCTTCGAAAGAGTGATTCCATGCGACATGGGCAAGAATCCCTTCCTGGAATATTTCATGTTGAACCGATTCAACACCTTGTCGATATATGTACTTTGACTTAGGCCTAACAACTTCCTCAATCCATCTCTATAGATCTTGATTCCAAGTATATAAGCTTCTTCCCCTAAGTATTTCATTGAGAAACACTTTCCTAGCCAATCTTTCATAGATTGCATCATGGGAATGTTGTTTCCAATTAGTAGTATGTCATCCACATACAAGACCAGAAAAGCAACAGAGCGCCAACTAACCTTCTTGTAGACACAAGATTCATATTCGTTCTTGATGAAGTCAAACTCTTTGATTGCTTCATCAAAACGTCGATTCCAACTCCTAGAAGCTTGCTTTAATCCATAAATGGATTTTTGTAGCTTACAACTTTATTTGCATGATCTGGATCCACAAAACCCTCATGTTGTGTCATGCACACATCCTCGAGGAGGTTTCCATACCGAAACGCTGTTCTGACATCCATCTGCCAAATCTCATAGTCGTAGTAAGCTGCAACAGCAAGTAGGATTCGGATGGATTTGGTCATTGCGATTGGTGAAAAGGTTTCATCATCGTCTATACCATGAACCTGTATGAATCCTTTTGCCACCAATCGGCCCTTATAGTAATCACTTTACCATCCATGTCGGTCTTCCTCTTGAAGACCCACTTGCACCCTATGGGCCGTGCCCCTTGGGGTGGTTCCACCAAAGTCCATCCTTTGTTGGTATACATGGATTCCATATTTGATTTCATGGCTTTGCCCCACTTCTGAGAGTCAGGCCCTTTCATGGCCTCTCCATAGGTAGTAGGCTCATCATTTATGAGCATCGTGTCACCAGTCTTTGTCACGAGAAGTCCATACCTCTCTGGCTCCTTGCACACTCTACTAGACCTACGAAGCTCTTGTGTTACTTCAACAAGTTCCTCCACAACATTTTGCGATTCCTGTTCATGTTCCATAGCAGGATCAGTAGTTTGTGGTTCCTGAACTTCTTCAAGTTCCATAGTCCTTCCACTTGCTTCTTTAGAGAAAAGTTTTCTTTCTAGAAACACGTCGGACCGAGCAACAAACACTTTGTTCTTAGTTGGATTGTAAAAGTAATACTCTTTAGTTTCCTTAGGGTATCCAACAAATTTACACTTATCCGACTTAGGCCCGAGTTTGTCTGATTGTAAACGTTTTACGTAGAAATCGCAGCCCCCAAATCTTTATGAACGACACAGTGGGACGCCTCCCACTCCACATATCATGTGGTGTCTTTATGACCAATTTAGATGGAACACGGTTACTGGGGAAAGCTGCACACAATAGAGCGTAGCCCCAAAAGGATAATGGAAGTTCAGTTTGACACATCATAGACCGAACCATGTCCAACGTTGTTCGGTTCCTCCTCTCGTACACGCCATTCCACTGTGGTGTTCCGGGTGGAGTGAGTTGGGATATTATCCCACACTTATAATATAGTCATCAAACTCTTGGCTCAAGTACTCTCCTCCACGATCCGATCGTAGATCCTTAATACTTTTGCCAAGTTGCTTCTCTACTTCATTCTTGAATTCTTAGAAATTTTCAAAGGATTTAGATTTGGCCTACATAAGGTATACAAATACATATCTACTGAAATCATCAGTAAACGTAATGACTTAGACATAACCACCACTGGTAGGAGTGACAGATGGCCACATACATCAGTATGCACAAGCGCCAATTGCTCACTAGTCCTCTCACCTTTCTAATTGAAAGGGGACTTTGTCATTTTTTGCCAATAAACAAGCCTCACATGTATCATATGATTTAAAATCAAATGAGTCTAGGAATCCATCCTTACGGAGTAAAGATACATGTTTCTCGTTCATATGGCCTAAACAAGAGTGCCATAGATAAGCAGGATTTAAATCATTTGTGTTAATCCTCTTGGTATTTATGTTATAGACATGATTATTTTGATCAAGGATATACAAACCATCAAATAATTGCGCACTACAATAGTGAATACTATCAAAATAAATGGAGCAACAATTGTCCTTTATTGAAATAGTAAAACCTTCCTTTTCCAAACAAGAAAAAAGAAATAATGTTTATGCTCATAGCAAGCACAAAATAGCAATTATTTAATTCTAAAACTAATCCTGAAGGCAGTGACAGCTCGTACACGCCAACAGCCAATGCATCAACCTTTGCTCCATTCCCAACACGCTGATCTATCTCCCCTTTAGCCAATCTCCTAGTTATCTTTAGATCCTGCACATTTCGAAAAATGTGAGATTCACATCGAGTATCCAATACCCAAGATGAAGAGCAAGTAATATTGACATCGATAACAATAATACTTGGTGGTGGTGGAATCACTATTCCAAGCATTTTATCCTCCAGATACTTTGGACAGTTCCTTTTCCAGTATCCAGATTGACTGCAGTAGTGACAATCACCCTTAGTCACGCCCTTGGCAACGCCACCAACAGGCTTAAGAGCAACTTCCTTGGATTTAGCAACTGCCTTGCCTTTTCCTTTGGAGGTAGAGGAAAACGTTGCCCTTCCCTTTATGCACCATCATTATGGCCTTGCCCTTTTTCTTGTTGATGCTTTGTTCAGCTGTCCTCAACATATTGAGTAGATCTGGCACATATTTCACGATCTCGTTCATGTTATAGCTCATGATGAACTGTCCATAACTCTCCTGCAACGATTACAACACGAGATTTGTGGCCAACTCTTGACCCATAAGAAACCCTAGACGCGCGAGATTCTCCAAGTACCCGATCATTCGGAGTACATGAGGTCCCACTGGGTTTCCCTCTGAAAGATGACATATGAAAAATGCCTTGGAGACTTCATACCTCTCAACATGGCCTGCTCTTGAAAGAGCTGCTTCAAGTGTGCAATCATATCGAACGCAGCCATGTTCTCATGTTGCTTCTGGAGCTCAGAGGACATGGTGCAAAGCATTAGGAAGGCCGCATTATTAGAATCATCAACGAACTTTTGATGCGCATTTAGGGCTGCAGCGGTATTCTTCTGTGGAGCCTGAGGATCTTCTTCCTCTAGAGTGTAAATTTTCTTTTCTTTCTTGAGAACGATTCTCAATTTCCTATACCAGTCTAGGAAGTTGGTTCCATAAATATTGTCATTCTCAATGACAGAGCGTAGGGAGTGTGATGAACTCGATGAGTTGTTTTCCATTGGAATTCTATAACATGATAAATATACAAGTTTTAGTATTTAGTGAATTTAATAACTATATTTAATGAAGGCTAGATTTTTGAACATAGCTCCCACTATTTTTCTCGGATTAATAACCCTCAAATATTGATGTGGAAAATGTCATTATATTTTCTAGTGGGTGCCAAGATCCATATTTCACTTCTTTTGAGATTTCTTAGGCAAGTCACCCAAAATTAGTTATTTAGGTAGGAACAATTTCCAATTTCATCCTCATGCAACACTTGATTTAATTGGGCAAATAACTCCTTATTTATCCATCCCATGGATAATCCAAATTGGTTGCCTCTAAGTTTTTAATATTATTAAAATCATCCAGTTGCCTCCAACCTCTTACTTAAACAATTGCACATTTTTTCTCAAAAAAAAAAAATGCACTTTACTTGCTTGTGCAAACGCAACACAATCATAACAAACCAAGTCGTCCTGCTTTGGCACACACGAGCTTGATAATCATGATCATGAAGAGTGTCTAAATAACGAGAAGGATAAACACAGTATTTAAATTGAGGGAGTTTTCTTTTAATTTTAAATTTTTTGTTGATCCATATCAACTGAACTACTTATTTTGAGTTGGGCTAACTCACAAATAAAAGATCCGGGTTGTTAATTATCTTATTATCAATTTTGCATGCATCAATCATACACCAACAATAAATAATAAAACAATAAAAATAAACAACCACAAAAGAAAAATTAATGTGATATGGATATGGCCTCTAATCTAAGATATTCTCAAGCCAATGAGAATATCTATGAACCCTAAAAATATCAAGCTAATCTCCATGTGCCTCCATCTGTTGGTCCATTCTCCATAGCACTTTGTAAATTGTCGCCTTCTTATGGTTTCTCCGTTTCTTAAGGCTTATTTTTCTCCACGTCTTGTATATTATCTATTTTATCTAATTCTAGCTAGCAACTAGACTAAATAAAAAGATCTCACAAGTAGAGGAAAAATATCAGTTCGCAGACCGTAAAACCTAATTAATTATTAGAAATATTTCATCAGCTCGCAGTCCGTAAAACAAACCACAAAATAAACATGCACAACAAAGCACAACCTAAGGCCATATTCAATCACCATGCGAAATGCACATAAACAGTTCAGATCCAATTTTAACGCGCTTGGTCAATTTTAATTGGTTTTGTATGTGCTAGGGTCAAAACAGTCCAATAGGGTTCTCCATTGATTTGGACGAAGCCCTAAAGGACCATGGCACGTCCTTGGGCCGGTCTTCCTAGCCCATGCGTGGCCAAGCCGTGCACTAGGGCTGACACAAGCCCTTGGGCTTGCATCTCTTGGGCGGCAAAGCAAGAGGGGAGGTCCCTAGGGGCGCCGAACCTCTCTATGGAGTTGTTTCCAAAACAACTCCTTGCCTTGTTGTGCAAGATTAGCTGTTTCCATGTTTGAAAAATCCCTTTCCAAGCATAAACCCAAACCCTAGACGTCAAGATCCAAAGTTAACACCTATGTGATTCAAAATCACTAATAATTCACATCATATGTAAAAATAGGTCTTGTTTGATTGGATCATATTTAATTGCATCAATTATGCCTAGTTTGTCCATTTTACGTGATAAACAACAATTTAAAGTGTAAAACAACATAAATCATAACACATAAACTACGTTATGCTCTACGACCTGTGGCTCTGATACCACTGTGGGGTTTTGATAACGGATACGCAGCAGAATAAACATAAATGAATCCGTTCAAGACCCTCCAAGGACCACAGGAAGAGACTACATAACGATAGTAAGGGATTAGTCCTTTATGGTCTCCTTTGATGACTTCTCATGTGAAATTGTGTTCACGTCTCTATGGCTAGTCCACTCATAGGATTGAAACTGGATCCTTCAAGCCTTTGTGCTAGCTAGGATTGAAGGAAGAATAGGAATTAGATCACGATCACGCAGAACGAAGCAAGGAGGGGTTGTCGTCCATGTTCGGCCGATGGGGTAGGGGCTATCCCAAGGGGGGTTTCGGTCTTCTTTGAGATTTGCTCTCTGCTTGCTTTCTCTCTCCAACTCAATGTATTATGAGCATTAGTTGTGGTAAGGATCTAAGAGTGCCTTTATATAGTCCAACAACTCCTTGTTGACTGCATAAAAGCCCCTAACCTAATCCTACTCATGTACGGATTAGTACAACTTGAAAATTAGTCCTACTAAGTTTGCAAGTAACTGTGTATTGACCCCTTCTTATTAATTAATCATAACAATTACTTCCCTAGTCCGGTCTAATCCATAGGGAGTGTGACCTTATAGGTTTCTACTTAGTTTATAATAACAGTTAACTAACATGGAGAGGCCTCTAGGAAGACATCCATGCTACCCAGCTAATAGAAATAGTCATCCGACATACCTTGTGCAGGTATTGTCTCATCCCTTGTCTCTATATCCGGTTAGACACGAGACATACAAGTGACACTCGTATCTCCAATCCAAAGTTTCTCGATCCTGGGAATAGTCTCATCCATGCAGATTACATCAATATCCTATATTGATTTATCTGAGTCTGGCCAGACATTCTATGAGCACCATCCCTCGAGTGGCCATGGATATCTACTCCCGTTTTGTGTGAGGGACAAATCCTATCTACGTCACTACCATCTCCAAGTTTGCTTCCTTATTGTATCCGACGAACGCCTTTATTACTACCCAGTTACGGTGTAGCGTTTGGCGGTGCCAAAACACAATAATCCACAACTAGAGGATCTAGTAACTTCAAGTCTAAGGATGACAAAATCGTGTTGTCACTACGAGAAGCACTTGTGACTTTACATGACTTGTATGTAGCCTTCTCGTTATGGGTCAATCCATTATTCTATTACTTCTAATGCATACCCATGTGTTGGATCGTGATATCTCCATTGTTGGAATAGATGCCCTAGAGGCAATCTAGTTTAGTATGAATTTGTATATGGCTAGAAAATTCATTTATTATTTATTGGATATTTAATATAATGAAGTCCTTAGATTTACAATCGTGTTGTTTATCTTAAATATCCCTAGTCAAGTATAATGATTAAATGGGACAATCATCTATAGACTAGTATGGGGTTGGATTGATATGGAGATATCACGATCCAACACATAGGTGTGCATTACGGAATGTTGCACTGGATTGACCCATCACCGAGAAGGCTACATACATGTTATGTTGAGTCACAAGTGCTTCTCGGGTACAATGGTATTGTCATCCTTAGACTTGAAGTCACTAGATATTCTAGTTGTGGATCATTGTGATCTTGGTAGCGTTAAACGCTACACCGTAACTGGGTAGTTATAAAGGCGTGTACTGGATACAATGAGAAGCAAGCTTAGAGATCGTAGTGGACGTAGAGAGGATTTTCTCCTCCCACATAACGGGAGCAAATATCCTAGGCCACTCGAAGGATAGTACTTATAGAATGTCTGGCCAGACTCAAATAAATCAATATAGGATATTGATGTTATTTGCACGAATAAGGCTATTCCATGGATCGAGAAACTATGGATTGGATATACGAGTGTGACTTGTATGTCTCGTGTCCAATCCGGATATGGAGGCAAAGGGATGAGACAATTACTTGTACATGGTTGTCTAGATGACTATTCTATTAGTTGGCTAGAATGGATGTTTTGCTAGAAACCGCTCCATATTAGCAAATAGTTGCTACCAACTAGATAGAACCTATGGGGTCACACGCTATATAGAGTTGTACTAGATTTGGGAATTAATTAATTGGATTAATTAATTAGAAGGATCACTTTGCAAACCCTTGCAAACTTAGTAGGGACTAATTTGCAAGGAAGGGACTAAATTGAATTCTAGTAGGACTAGAATAAGTCCTTTAGGTAGTTAACAAGGAGTTGTTGGACTATATAAAGGACCCTCCTTCCTTCCTTCCTCATAACTTATGCTCATTAGTGAACATAACAAGAGTGGGAGAGAACAAAGGAGAGAGAGAGCAAGCAACAAGGAGCCGACGCCGCCCCTTGCCGCCGCCCCCTCACCCCGTCGGCCAAAAGAGGCCGAAGCCCTCTTTTGGGTCTCGTTTTGCGTGATTCGTTCTTCCTGTTCCTAATCCGGGCTAGCACCAAGGAGTTTGGGAGATCTAGGAACAACTCTAGGCGTGGATCAACTATAGAGAACGTGACACTATTCGCGTTTGAAGTCATCAAGGAGAACCCAAAGGTGTGTTTATGATTTCTTACCTTCACTATCGTTATGCATCTAGACTTGTGATCCTTGGAGGGCTTTGCATGGTTATTTGTTTGATTATGCTTCCGTTTGCGCGATCCATGAATCAAAACCCTACAGTGGTATCAGAGCCACAGGTCATAGAGCATAAACGTAGTTTATGTGTTACATTCTTGTTTTTTTACACCTTAATTTGTTGTTTATCGCGTAAAACAAGACAAATCAAGCATGGGATGCAATTTGTCAACAATTAATCATAACAAGACCCAATTTTTGCATTGGATGCATGAATTGGTGAGTTTGAGAAATTTTAGGATCTTAGATCTAGGTTTTGGGCATCCTTGGGGAAGAAGGAGTTCTCCCAAAACAAGGAAACAACCAAACTTGGGCTCCAAGCAAGGAGGTTGTTTTGGAAACAACCTCCATGAGGAGGTTCGGCCCCCTAGGGGACCGCCCCCTTGCTTGCCGCCCAAGATTGGCCGCCCTAAGGGGCCGGGCGGCCCTAACCCGCGGGCCTAGCTTGCGGGTTTTGGGCCGGGCCGGCCCTAGGGCCTTATGGTTCACTTTGTTGGGCCCGGGCAATTGGATTGTTGGGCCCATGGACCGTTATAACCCTAGAAATCCTAAAATCAATTAAAATTGACCAAGCGCGTTAAAATTGGATTTTAACTGTTTATGTGCAAATCGCATGGTGATTGGATATGGCCTTAGGATGTGGTTTGATGTGGATGTTTAATTTTGTGGTTTGGTTTTACGGCCTGCGAGCTGATCAATTAATTGTAATAATTAATTAGGGTTTTATGGCCTGCGTGCCATTTTTTTTCTCAACTTGTGAGATTTATTTTATTTAGTATAGATATTAGCTAGTGCTAGATAAAGTAGATTGTTAGCCAAGAATGAAGAAAAGAAGCCCAAAGCCAAAGAAGCCACAAAAGATGGAGCATGGAGCATGGAGCATACCACATGACTATGGAGGATGGACCAAAAGATCAAGACGCATGGAGATGTGTTTGCTTAGGGTTCATAGATAATTCCATTGGCTTGGAATTATCTTAGTCTAGAAAAGGCCATATCCACATCACGTTTAATTTCTGTTATGTGGTTGTTTATTTATTGTCTTATTATTTGTGTGGTTGGTGAATGGATGATGCATGCAATTAGGATAATAAGATAATTAGACAACCCGGATCTATTATTTGGAGTTGTGCCCAAACTCAAATAGATAGATTAGTTGATATTGATCAACAAAAACAATTAAAAGAATTGAAAATCCCTCAAATTCTAAATATTGTGTTCTTGCCTTCTCGTTATTTAAACACTCATTATCATCATTATTTATCAAGTTCGTGCGTGCCAAAGCATGGCGACTTGGTTCATAATGATGGAATGCGATGGCACGTAACAATGTGCAATTGTTTAGATAAGAGGTTGAACACAACTAGGCTATTAATCTGATTAAGAAACCTAGAGGCAATCAATTGGGATTATCCATATGGATGGATAAATAAGGAGTTATTTGCCCGGTTAAACCAAGAGTTGCACATGGGATGCAATTGGAATTGTTCCTACCTAGAAGTAGTCAAATTATGGGTGACTTGCCAAAGCAAGCTCATAAGGAGATGAAAAGATGGATCTTGGCCCACTAGAAAATATAATGATATTTTCCGCATTAATATCTTGAGGGTTGTTAATCCGTAGAAAAATAGTGGGAGCTATATTTAATAAACTAGCCATTATTAAATATAGTCAAAAATTCACAAATACTAAAACTTGCGTATTTTCCTTTTGTAGAATTCCAAATGGCAAACAACTCATCGAGTTCAAAACATTCCCTACGATCTGTCCTTGAGAAGGACAAGCTCTCTGGAACCAACTTTCTTGATTGGTACAGAAACTTGAGAATTGTTCTCAAGCAAGAGAAGAAACTGTACGCAATAGAGGAGCATGTTCCAGAAGGTCCAGAGAACCAGACACCTGTTGCCTTAAAGGCGTATCAAAAGCGTGTTGATGACGCTAATGATGCGGCCTGCCTAATGCTTTGCACCATGACCTCTGAGCTTCAGAAGCAACATGAGAACATGAATGCTGTCGATATGATCGAACATCTAAAGCAGCTCTTCCAAGAGCAGGCGAGGGTAGAGAGGTATGAGGTCTCAAAGGCACTGTTCAAATGTCATCTGGCAGAAGGGAACCCGGTGGGACCCCATGTACTCCGAATGATCGGGTACTTGGAGAATCTCGCCCGGCTCGGGTTCCCGGTCGGCCAAGAGTTGGCAACCGATCTCGTGTTGCAATCGTTGCCCGAGAGTTATGGACAGTTCATTATGAACTATAACATGAACGAGATCGTTAAACCACTGCCAGATTTACTCAACATGTTGAGGACGGCTAAACAGAGCATCAACAAGGGTAAGGGCAAGGCCATTATGATGGTGCATAAAGGAAAGGGCAAAAAGTTTGCCTCTTCCTCCAAGGGAAAAGGCAAGTCAGTTGCCAAGTCCAAGGAACAAGCCCTTAAGCCTGTTGGTGGCATTGCCAAGGTCGTGACTAAGGGTGAATGTCACTACTGCAGTCAACCTGGACACTGGAGGAGAAACTGCCCAAAATATCTGGAGGACAAGAGGCTTGGAATAGTGATTCCACCACCACCAGGTATTTTTGTTGTAGATGTCAATTTAACTGTCTCTACATCATGGGTATTAGATACTGGATGTGGATCTCATATTTGTCGAAATATGCAGGATCTAAAGAGAAGTAAAAGATTGGCTAAAGGGGAGGTAGATCTGCGCGTTGGGAATGGAGTAAAGGTTGTTGCGTTGGCCATAGGCGTGTGCGAGCTATCTCTGCCTTCAGGATTAGTTTTAGAATTAAATAATTGCTATTTTGTGCCTGCTATGAGCAGAAACATTATTTCTATTTCTTGTTTGGACAAGGAAGGTTTTATTATTTCAATAAAGAACAATTGTTGTTCCTTTTATTTGAATAATATTCACTATTTTAGTGCGCAATTATTTAATGGACTTTATGTCCTTGATCTAAGCAATCCTGTCTACAACATTAATACCAAGCGGATTAAAATAAATGATTTAAATCCTGCTTATTTATGGCATTGTCGTTTAGGCCACATAAATGAGAAACGTGTATCTAGACTCCATAAGGATGGATTACTAGACTCATTTGATTTTGAATCATATGAGACATGTGAGGCTTGTTTATTGGGAAAAATGACAAAGTCCCCTTTCAATAAGAAAGGTGAGAGGACTAGTGAGCAATTGGCACTCATACATACCGATGTGTGTGGGCCATTTGCCACACCTGCCAGGGGTGGTTATGTCTACTTCATTACATTTACTGATGATTACAGTAGATATGGATTTGTGTACCTTATGAGGGCAAAATCCGAATCCTTTGAAGTGTTCAAAGAATTCAAGAATGAAGTAGAGAAGCAACTTGGCAAAAGTATCAAGGCTCTATGATCGGATCGTGGAGGAGAGTACTTGAGCCAAGAGTTTGACGACTATCTTAGAGAGTGTGGGATCGTGTCCCAACTCACTCCACCCGGAACGCCACAATGGAATGGCGTGTCCAAGAGGAGGAAACGAACCCTATTGGATATGGTTCGGTCTATGATGTGTCAAACTGATCTTCCATTATCATTTTGGGGCTACGCTCTATTAAGTGCAGCTTTCACCATTAACCGTGTTCCATCTAAATCAGTCATGAAGACACCATATGAGATGTGGAGTGGGAGGCGTCCCACACTGTCGTTCATGAGGATTTGGGGCTGCGATGTCTATGTAAAGCGTTTACAATCAGACAAGCTAGGGCCTAAATCGGATAAGTGTAAATTTGTGGGGTACCCTAAGGAAACTAAGGGATACTACTTCTACAATCCAACTGAGAACAAAGTGTTTGTTGCTCGGACCGGCGTGTTTCTAGAAAGAGAGTTTGTCTCTAAAGAAGCAAGTGGGAGGAATGTAGAACTTGAAGAAGTTCAAGAACCACAAATCACTGAACCGATTATGGAACATGAACAGGAATCACAAGCAGTTGTGGATCCACCTGTTCAGGTAACACAAGAGCTTCGTAGATCTAGTAGAGTGCGCCAGGAACCTGAGAGGTACGGACTTCTCGTAACAGATTCCGGTAACACGATGCTCATAGATGATGAGCCTACTACCTATGAGGAGGCCATGAATGGCCCAGACTCACAGAAGTGGCTTGAAGCCATGAGATCCGAGATGGAATCCATGTATACCAACAAAGTATGGACTTTGGTGGAACCACCTGATGGGGCGCGGCCCATAGGGTGCAAGTGGGTCTTCAAGAAGAAGATCGACATGGATGGTAATGTGATTACCTATAAGGGCCGATTGGTGGCTAAAGGATTCAGACAGATTCATGGTATTGACTATGATGAAACCTTTTCACCAGTCGCTATGACCAAATCCATCCGAATCCTACTTGCAATTGCAGCATACTATGACTATGAGATTTGGCAGATGGATGTCAAAACAGCATTCCTTTATGGGAATCTCCTCGAGGACGTGTATATGATACAGCCGGAGGGTTTTGAGGATCCAAAGCAAGCCAACAAAGTCTGTAAACTGCAACGATCCATTTATGGATTGAAGCAAGCTTCTAGGAGTTGGAATCGACGTTTTGATGAAGTGGTCAAAGAGTTTGGCTTCATCAGAAACGAAGATGAGTCTTGTGTCTACAAGAAGGTTAGTGGGAGCTCTGTAGCTTTTCTGGTCTTGTATGTAGATGACATACTACTCATTGGAAACGACATTCCCATGCTGCAATCTGTGAAAGATTGGCTAGGAAAGTGTTTCTCAATGAAGGACTTAGGGGAAGCAGCCTATATACTCGGTATAAAGATCTATAGAGATAGATCTAAGAGGTTGCTAGGCCTAAGTCAAAGTACATATATTGACAAGGTGTTGAAACGGTTCAACATGCAAGATTCCAAGAAGGGATTCTTGCCCATGTCACATGGAATCACTCTTTCGAAGAGTGGTTGTCCTTCCAATGAGATTGAGAAGGAACGCATGAGTAGGATTCCCTATGCCTCGGCCATAGGATCTATCATGTACGCCATGTTATGTACTAGACCAGATGTGTCATATGCCTTGAGTATGACAAGCAGATACCAATCCAATCCGGGTGAGAGTCACTGGATTGCTGTAAAGAACATCCTAAAGTACTTGAGAAGAACTAAGGATGCTTTCTTGATGTTTGGCGGTGAGGAAGAGTTGCGTGTAAGGGGTTACACTGATGCAAGCTTCCAAACCGATAGAGATGACTTTAGATCACAGTCGGGATATGTGTTTTGCCTGAATGGAGCAGCGGTGAGCTGGAAGAGTTCCAAGCAAGAGACGGTAGCTGATTCTACAACAGAGGCTGAGTACATTGCTGCAAATGGCGCAGCAAAGGAGGCTGTTTGGATCAGAAAGTTTGTTTCTGAACTTGGTGTGGTCCCTAGCATTGCGGATCCAGTGGAGTTGTTTTGTGACAACACTGGGGCGATCGCGCAATCAAAGGAACCCAGATCGCACCAGAAGTCCAAGCACGTGCTCAGGAAGTTTCATCTGATTCGAGATATTATCGATAGAGGAGACGTTCGGATATGCAAGATTCCTACAGATGATAATCTGTCAGACCCGCTTACAAAGCCTCTCACGCAGTGGAAGCATGAAGGGCACACTAGGAGTATGGGCATACGAGATGCGCCAGATTGGCTCTAGTGCAAGTGGGAGACTGTTGGAATAGATGCCCTAGAGGCAATCTAGTTTAGTATGAATTTGTATATGGCTAGAAAATTCATTTATTATTTATTGGATATTTAATATAATGAAGTCCTTAGATTTACAATCGTGTTGTTTATCTTAAATATCCCTAGTCAAGTATAATGATTAAATGGGACAATCATCAATAGACTAGTATGGGGTTGGATTGATATGGAGATATCACGATCCAACACATAGGTGTGCATTACGGAATGTTGCACTGGATTGACCCATCACCGAGAAGGCTACATACATGTTATGTTGAGTCACAAGTGCTTCTCGGGTACAATGTTATTGTCATCCTTAGACTTTAAGTCACTAGATATTCTAGTTGTGGATCATTGTGATCTTGGTAGCGTTAAACGCTACACCGTAACTGGGTAGTTATAAAGGCGTGTACTGGATACAATGAGAAGCAAGCTTAGAGATCGTAGTGGACGTAGAGAGGATTTGCCCCTCCCACATAACGGGAGAAAATATCCTAGGCCACTCGAAGGATAGTGCTTGTAGAATGTCTGGCCAGACTCAAATAAATCAATATAGGATATTGATGTTATTTGCACGAATAAGGCTATTCCATGGATCGAGAAACTATGGATTGGATATACGAGTGTGACTTGTATGTCTCGTGTCCAATCCAGATATGGAGGCAAAGGGATGAGACAATTACTTGTACAAGGTTGTCTAGATGACTATTCTATTAGTTGGCTAGAATGGATGTTCTGCTAGAAACCGCTCCATATTAGCAAATAGTTGCTACCAACTAGATAGAACCTATGGGGTCACACGCTATATAGAGTTGTACTAGATTTTGGAATTAATTAATTGGATTAATTAATTAGAAGGATCACTTTGCAAACCCTTGCAAACTTAGTAGGGACTAATTTGCAAGGAAGGGACTAAATTGAATTCTAGTAGGACTAGAATAAGTCCTTTAGGTAGTTAACAAGGAGTTGTTGGACTATATAAAGTACCCTCCTTCCTTCCTTCCTCATAACTTATGCTCATTAGTGAACATAACAAGAGTGGGAGAGAACAAAGGAGAGAGAGAGCAAGCAACAAGGAGCCGACGCCGCCCCTTGCCGCCGCCCCCTCACCCCGTCGGCCAAAAGAGGCCGAAGCCCTCTTTTGGGTCTCGTTTTGCGTGATTCGTTCTTCCTCTTCCTAATCCGGGCTAGCACCAAGGAGTTTGGGAGATCTAGGAACAACTCTAGGCGTTGATCAACTATAGAGAACGTGACACTATTCGCGTTTGAAGTCATCAAGGAGAACCCAAAGGTGTGTTTATGATTTCTTACCTTCACTATCGTTATGCATCTAGACTTGTGATCCTTGGAGGGTTTTGCATGGTTATTTGTTTGATTATGCTTCCGTTTGCGCGATCCATGAATCAAAACCCTACATCCATATCAATCCAACCCCATACTAGTCTATAGTTGATCGTCCTGTTATTTAATATAATTGACTAGGGATATTTAAGATAAATAACATATTTGCAATCTAAGGACTTAATTATATTACATATCCGCATAAATAATACAATGAATGTTTTTAGCCAAAATCACTCTCCATACTAAAAAGATTGCCTCTAGGGCACCTATTCCAACAGTTCGGTCTCTTGGCTTCGTTTGTGCATGATCCCTTTTCTTCCCTCGTCAACGTAGCTATCACAACACGTGAAGGGTGATTCCAGTTGGCAATCCTATGTGTGGATACTGTAGAGACAAGGATATTATTCTTCATTGTGATCACACAACCTCACAAGGTACACAAGCCTCTACCTTTATCATGTTATGATAGCTTAGCCTGCGATTCGTGCAGGGATTTGATCAGGAAATTTTAAAATTGTATTTCCGCTGCGTATCCTGCATCAAAACCCTACAGAAGAAAAACTGCCATATGTTGAATTTTGGTGGAATATTACATGAGGTTGGTTAGTTGCACTAGAAAAAGGGTGATTTTAGCAAATTCTCGATTCTCATATTAATTCCATAAACTCACTAGAAGAGCTGGCGGATTCCTCAAGATTTCCGGAGACCTAAAGATTTCGAACACCTGTTTCCAAATTCTTATGTTAGAAAATCGAAACCTCACGCTACACAACATAGAACCAGATTAATCGATTGATGAGTTATAATAGTGGATAAAGATGGTGCAGTCATGATAATCTAATACCAAATAAACATATATGATAACTTAGGTTTTATTACCTGAGTAATCAGTGGAGATTGCGACCTTGGATTTGGATGATTGGAGACAGGACGACCACAATGGACGAGGGTCAGTCCATTGAGGGGCGGTGGGAGACCTGCAAGTTGAGGGATGAGATGTGAATACTGAGATATGAGGGTTGAGAGAGCTGGGGATGAGAGAAGAAACCCTGATTTGATCAGTAGTGACGTTGATATATTTTTCTGAATGTGGTTATGTTTCACCAAATTCCATTCCCTCCACCCAAATCAAACCTGCATTTTATTTCACTCCCAAATTTGCCTCCAATTTTAAATTCCCCCCTCCCCCTAAAATCCACAAAGAATACTATTTTTTGTCTTTTAGTAGTTGTGTTACCTTTTTTCGTACTTAATATTAACGAACGACGACGTTTTTTTAGTCGTACATAAATTTGTTTTTTCTGGAAATTTGTCAGTTAATGAAAGACGGAATCAAATATGGTCGGCAAATTCTTAAAGAACGACGAGCAGAAGGACAAGACTAAAAATTGGTCTTTCTTACTGCTATCAACGACCATTTCTAGTTCCATCCATCAAAAATGGTCATAACAAGTCAGTTTTGTTATAGTGACTGGGTAAACCCTCGCTCTACGAAAATAGCCTGCCAACCACACCAGAGATTTCAACTAACCACAAAATGCTCGGGCTGATACACTCACATTTTAGAAGGAGAATAGACAGCCCATGGGTTACCCGAAGGTTCGAACTCAAGACTTCTAGACAAATTCCCCAAAGCATTAAGAATGCAAACCCGACCTACTCAACTACACTGCGAACGGTTTATTTATTTTTTGATAACGTGGGAATAAGAAACAACTACCGTTCGAGTGCGCACTTGGTAGACTCCAGCTCTAGTGCAATAGCTTGAAAACCACACTAGAGAGGTAAATCAGCCTGAGGAAATTTGGGTTGACAGACTTGCAGTTGAGGAGGCCAATATGCAACCCTTGGATTGCCCCAAAGTTTTGAACTCGCTTTTGTTTTGTTTCATTTTTTTTTTATTTTTTTTCAAATCCTTACATTTTTCTAATTGTTCTTTCATTAACACATGTCAAATTTTGTGGTGATAGTCAATAGGGAGCTTTAACGCGTAGATTGTTTTTTTTCACAAGTCAATTTGGAATTTTATCACATGTAGTAGCTTTTCTTGATGGGAAGACAACCAAATTTCGCGGAAATTTACCTTGTGTTTCTTGTTTGATACAAACAGGCGCTTATGGTTTACATTATCTAGGGATTTTTAGTGTAAAAAGAAGATGGTGAATCGACAGGTGAATATCACTAAGTTGGAGGTAGGATGGGCCTTCATGGAGCAAGGGATCACAAAGCTGAATAGAATCGTAGAAGGTTTACGAGAACCAAAGTTCACCACTGAAGCGTACAAAAATCTTACACCACCATCTACACCATGTGTACCCAAAATCCTCCTCACAATTACTCTCCATAGATCTTCAAGAGATCCAAGAAAGCCTTGCGCGACTTCATCACATCAACGGTGTTGCCGTCGTTGTCGAATAACCACGGTGCGTTCTTGTTGATGGAGTTTGTCAGAATGTGGGGAGTTTACAAAGTCATGGCCCTTTGGCTTTCCCAGTTGTTTGGTTCTCTCGATCTCTATATAATGAAGAGAAAAGAGCTTCAACTCCCAAGACTCCATGAAGTTAACCTATTTTTCTTTCGCGACCACGCTTATAATTTCTTTAATCGTCGAATAAGCGACGCTATGATTGCCCTTATTTACCTTGAGCGGGAGGGATTGTTGGAAATAAAACTTTATTTTTATGTCACATTTTCTAGTATGGTAGTACTAGTTTCCCGAAAATGACTTTCAAGTACCATGGCTTATCTAGTTGTGGGACTTGGTCCAAGTTAAAGAGGTTGGTAGGTGCAACAACTAATGAGGTTTGACTAAGTTTAATGTAGTAGTTAGTGGGTACAAGGTACTAAACATTTTGAGTCCTATAAATAGTCATGTACATAAATATTTTTTTAAGTCAAGCAATAGAACAAGTCTTCTCTCCTCTCTAGTTGAGTTGTCTTGAGTAGTCCTCTTGATTCCAACAAAGTGGTATCAGAGCTACGGTTGAGAGAGTGAGTCATGGCTAATGGATATCAACCTTCTATCCATTTGCTCACCAAGGAAAACTATGATACTTGGTGTATACGTATGAAGGCGAAGATTGGCTCCCAAGATGTGTGGGACATCTTGGAGAATGGATTGGCGAATCCACCAGTTGAAGGTTCTAAAAATAAGGACCAAAAGGCCCTAATGATGATTCATGAGTGTCTAGATGACACTATGATGACGAATATTGCCAACGTCTCCACTTCAAAGGAGGCGTGGGATGTCCTTCAAAACACCTTTCGAGGTGCCGAAAAGGTGAAGAAGGTGCGGCTTAAACTCTTCGGCGAGAGTTCTTTGGGTTTTGACGTAGGTAACTCAGTGGAATAAAAAAAAAATTCCTACTCAAAGCCCACCAAGGATCACAGGAAGAGACAATCATAACATGATAAGAGCATAGAAGATATGTACCTTTTGGTTCGGGAGATCACACGAAGAATAGTGTCTTCGTATCTACAGTTGATCCACGTCTACAGGTGAGATTTAGATCTTCCTTCTCCTAGTTCTAGCTTGGACCGGAGGAAGAGGGAAAAAGGAATCACACAACGAAGAACAAAGAGAAGGTTCGGCCTCTCTTTGTGGCCGACGGGTATGGGCGGACGCAAGGGGGCTTCGGCCTCCTTGTTTTCTTGCTCTCTCTCTTGCTTTCTCTCCCACTCACTTATGTTATGTGCATTAGTTGTGGGAAGGAAGCTAGGAGCATCCTTTATATAGTCCAACAACTCCTACATAAAGGCCCTTCCTAATCCTACATGAAGTTAGATTAGTCCCTTCCTTGCATATTAGTCCTTCTAAGTTTGCAAGGTGTTGCAAAGTGATCCTTCTAATCAATTAATCATATTAATTAATTCCCAATTCTAATTCAACTCTATTGGACGTGTGACCCCATAGGTTTCCACTTAGGTTGTAGTAACTAATTATTAACATGGAGCGGTGTCTAGCAACACATCTATGCAACCCAACTAATAAAAATAAGTCAGTGATCCCGACAAACATTGTGCCCAATATCACATATTGCATTATCCCTTTTTCTCCCTATCCGGATTGGACACGAGATATAAATAGTCACACTCGTATATCCAATCCATAGTTTCTCGATCCTGGGAATATGCTTATGCAAGCAGATAACATCAATATCTCCATATTGATTTCTCTCAGTCTTGCCAGACATTCAATAAGCACCATCCCTCGAGTGGCCATGGATATTTGCTCCCATTATGTGGGAGGGACAAATCCTCTCTACGTCACTACGATCTCTAAGCTTGCTTCCTATAGCTATCTTTATAGTTGCCCGGTTAAGGCGCAACGTTGGATAACATCAAATCATGATATTCACAACTAGAGTATTTAGTGACTTCAAGTCTAAGAATTACAATATATGGCACTACGAGAAGCGATTGTGACTTTGACATAATCTAATGCATCATTCTAGTCGTGGGTCAATCCAGTATGCCATTACTCCTAATGCATACCCATGTGTTAGACTTGATATCTGCATATCAACCTACACACATACTAGTCTATATTTGATTGTCCTATTAACCAATATAATGGACTAGGGATATTTAAGATAAACAACACATTTTATCTAAGGATTTCATTATATCAAATATCACAATAATTAATAAATGAATATTCTAGCCAAAACATTGTTCATACTAAATATATATTGCCTCTAGGGAACCTATTCCAACAGTCTCCCACTTGCACTAGAGCCAATCTGGTGCATCACGTATGCCTTTAGATCTATCTTTCCCTTCATGATTTCGTTGCGCAAGTGGCTTTGTGAGTGGATCCGAAAGATTATCATCCGTTGGAATCTTGCACATCTTCACATCTCCTCGATCAAACATAGCACGAATAAGATGGAATCTCCTAAGTACATGCTTCGATTTATGGTGTGATCTTGGTTCCTTGGCTTGTGCGATCGCTCCAGAGTTGTCACAGTACAACTCTATGGGATCCACGATGCTAGGGACCACACCGAGCTCAGTGATAAACTTATTTATTTAAACTGCCTCTTTTGCTTCTTCCACAGCAGCAATGTACTCATCTTTTGTTGTAGAATCAACAAATGTCCCTTGCTTGGAACTCTTCCAGCTCACAGCTTCTTCATTAAGGCAAAACACGTATCCAGACTGCGATCTGTAGTCATATTTGTCAGATTGGAAGCTTGCATCAGTGTAACCGATTACACTTAGTTCTTCCCTAACTCAAAATATCAAGAACGCATCCTTAGTTCTTCTTAAATACTGTAGGATGTTCTTGGCAGCAATCCAGTGAATCTCACCCGGATTGGACTGATATCTGCTTACCATACTCAACGCGTATGATACGTCTGGTCTAGTACACAACATGGCGTACA
This sequence comes from Linanthus parryae, assembly GCA_023055425.1. Classification (NCBI taxonomy): domain Eukaryota; kingdom Viridiplantae; phylum Streptophyta; class Magnoliopsida; order Ericales; family Polemoniaceae; genus Linanthus; species Linanthus parryae. The sequence goes on along the minus strand of JALGPY010000012.1, from coordinate 12,024,145 downwards.
TGATGGATCCTATGGCCGAAGCATAGGATATCCTACTCATGCGGTCCTTCTCAATCTCATTGGAGGGACAATCAGCCTTCGAAAGGGTGACTCCATGCAACATGGGCAAGAACCCCTTCTTGGAATCTTGCATGTTGATTCTCTTCAACACCTTGTCAATATATGTACTTTGTCTTAGGCCGAGCAACTTTCTAGATCTATCCCTATAGATCTTGATACCAAGTATGTAAGCTGCATCTCCTAATTCATTCAGTGCGAAACACCTTCCTAGCCAATCTTTAACAGATTGCAAAGTAGGAATATCATTTACAATGAGAAGTATGTCATCCACATACAAGACCAGAAACATTACAGAGCTCCCACTAACCTTCTTGTCGATACAGGGCTCATCTTCATTCTTGATGAAGCCAAACTCTTTGACTGCGTCATCAAAATGTCGATTCCAACTTCTAGAAGCTTGCTTTAATCCATAAATGGATCTTTGCAGCTTACAGTCTTTATTGGCATTCTATGGATCCTCAAAACCCCCTGGTTGTGTCATATACACATCCTCGAGGAGGTTCCCATAAAGGAACGTAGTTTTGACATCCATTTGCCAAATCTCATAGTCATAGTATGCTGCAATGGCATGTAGGATTCGAATGGATTTAGTAATGGCGACTGGTGAAAAGGTCTCATCATAGTCAATACCATGAATCTGTCTATACCCTTTAGCCACCAATCGCCCCTTATAGGCAACTACCTTGCCATCCATGTCGGTCTTCTTCTTGAAGACCCATTTTCACCCTATGGGCCGAGCCCCTTCAGGTGGTTCCACCAAAGTCCATATATTGTTGGTACACATGGAATCAATTTCGGATCTCATGGCTTCTAGCCACTTCTTGGAGTCTGGGCCTCTCATGGCCTCCCCGTAGGTTGAAGGCTCATCATCCATGAGTGGTACGTCATCGGACTCAAACGCGACAAGTCCGTATCTCTCTGGCTCATGACATACTCTTCCTGACCTACGAAGTTCCTGTGTTATCTGAACAGGTTCTTCCACAACAACTTGAGGGTTCCTGCTCATGTTCCATCATCGGTTCAGTGATTTGTGGTTCTTGAAATTCATCAAGTTCTACAACCCTCCCACTTGGTTCTTTAGAGAAAAACTCTCTTTCTAGAAACACGCCGGTCCGAGCTACAAACACTTTGTTCTCGGTTGGATTGTAGAAATAATATCCTTTCGTTTCCTTAGGATATCCCACAAATTTACACTTATCCGCTTTGGGCCCGAGCTTGTCTGTTTGTAAACGCTTTACATAGACATCGCAGCCCCAAATCTTCATAAACGACACTATGGGACGCTTCCCAGTCCATATCTCATATGGTGTCTTCATGATTGATTTGGATGGAACACGGTTAATGGTAAAAGTTGCCGTCATTAGAGCATGTCCTCGAAATGATATTGGAAGATCCATTTGAGACATCATAGATCGCACCATATCCAATAATGTACGATTCCTCCTCTCGGACACGCTATTCCACTGTGGTGTTCCGGGTGGAGTGAGATGGGATACTATCCCACACTCTCTAAGATACTCGTCAAACTCTTGGCTCAAGTATTCTCCTCCACGATCCGAACGTAAAGCCTTAATACTTTTACCAGGTTGCTTCTCTACTTCATTTTTGAATTCTTTGAACAAATCAAAGGATTCAGATTTGGCCTTCATAAGGTATACAAATCCTTATCTACTGAAATCATCAGTAAATGTAATGGAGTAGGTGTAACCACCTCTGGCACAACGACCCACATACATCAGTATATATGAGTGCCAGTAACTCACTAGTCCTCTCACCTTTCTTATTGAAAGGGGACTTTGTCATTTTTCCTAATAAACAAGATTCGCATGTCTCATATGATTCCAAATCAAATGAGTCTAGAAGTCCGTCCTTATGGAGTCTAGATATGCGTTTTTCATTTATATGGCCTAAATGACAGTGCCATAGATATGTAGGATTTAAATAATTAGTTTTAATCGTTTTAGTATTTATGTTATAGATGGGATTATTTAGATCAAGGATATACAATCCATTAGACAAATGCGCACTACAATAGTGCATACTATCAAAATAAATGGAGCAACACTTGTCCTTTATTGAAATAGAAAAACCCTTATCGTCCCAATAAGGAATGGAAATAATGTTCCTTCTCATAGCAGGCACATAAAAGCAATTGTCAAATTCTAAAATAAGTCCATAAGGAAAATATAGTTCATAGACGCCTACAGCTAATTCAACAACTCTTGCTCCATTCCCGAAGCGCAGATCTATCTCCCCTTTAGCCAATCTTCTACTTCTTTTCAAATCCTGCACATTTCGACAAATGTGAGAACACATCCAGTATCGAATACCCAAGATGAAGAAATAGAAAGATTGACGTCTATAACATAAATACCTGGTGGTAGTGGAATCACTATTCCAAGCTTCTTATCCTCCATATATTTAGGGAAATTCCTCCTCCAGTGACCCGACTGGCTATAGTAGTGACATTCACCTTTAGTCACGCCTCCACTAGGCTTTAGGGCTACCTTGGAATTTGCAACTTTCTTGCTCTTTCCTTTGGAGGTAGTGGCAATTCCCTTTCCCTTCCTCTTATTCACCATCATTATGGCTTTTCCCTTGCCTTCGTTGATGCTCTGTTCAGCTGTCTTTAGCATGTTCATCAGGTCTGGCAGAGTCTTACTAATCTCGTTCATGTTATAGCTCATAATGAACTGGTTATAACTTTCAGGCAACGATTGCAAGACACGATCAGTTGCCAAATCATGGCTAAGTGGGAACCCCAGTCTCTCGAGGTTCTCAATGTATCCGATCGTAGAACATGAGGCCCAACTGGGTTTCCTTCTGCAGACTGCTCTTGAACAGTGCTTTGGACACCTCATACCGCTCATGCCTTGCCTGTTCCTGAAACAACTGTTTCAAGTGTATGATCATATCATAGGCCTCCTTGTTCTCATGTTACTTCTGAAGCTCAGAGGTCATGGTGCAGATCATGAGGCAAGTCACGTCATTAGAATTATTTATATGTTTTTGACGTGCCCTTACATCAGCTAGAACGGACTCATCCTGGGGTGGGTTTGGAATTGGAGTGTCCAAGTCGTACAACTTCATTTCTTGCTTAAGTACAATCCCTAAGCTTCTGTACTAGTCAAGGAAATTTGTTCCAGACAGTTTTTCCTTCTCAAGGACAGATCACAGGGATGAAGTCGATGCTTGATTGTTTGCCATTTGGAATTCTACAAAACGAGAAATATGCAATTTTAGTATTTGGAACAATTTAACTATATTCAATAATGACTAGATCATTAAATATAGCACCCACTATTTTTCTCGGATTAATAGCCCTCACCATTAATGAGAAAAATATCATGTATATTTTCTAGTAGGTCCAAGATCCATATTTCACTTCTTCTTGAGCTTGCTTTGGCAAGTCACCCAACAATTTGTTATTTTTGTAGGAACCATTCCAATTGAATCCCATGCAAATCTTGGTCCAATTAGGTGAATAACTCATTATTCTTTATCCTTTAGATAATGCCTAATTGTCATGCCTCTAGGTCCATCAATCCAATTGATCTTACCTAGTTGCGTCAAACCTCTTGCTTCAACAATCACACATTACTTGCTTGTGTCGTCTGCAACACACCATGGTGAATTAAAATTGCCTTCCTTTGGCAAGCCCGAATATTAATAGACCCTGATCATGAAGGGTGTTTAGGCAAGAGAACCCAAAATGCAATATTCTAATTGAGGAATTTAATAGTCATTATTCGTTTGGTTGATCCCATCAACATGATCTACTTATTTGGATTGGGCAATCCACAATAAAAGACTATCTTTGTTTATCATTATCTTGTTAACGTTTTGCTAGTATCGCCATACACACAAAATAAATAACAAGACATAAATAATAAACATCCGCAAAAAGAAAAATAATGTGGCATGGATATGGCCCCTAGACTAAGATATTATCAAGCCAATGATAATATCTATATGCCCTAAAGTGCCAAGCTCATCTCCATGTGCTCCACCATAACTGCGCCCCTAGGGATGGGAGTCTTCATCGTCTTTGTGGCTTCTTAGTTCTCCGGTCTTCTATCATCTGGGCTATCATCTACATATTTCTAATTCTAGCCTAACATCTAGAATAAATAAATAAATAAAGCCTCACATGTTGAGGAAGATGATTAGCTCGGAGGCCGTAAAATTAACTAACTATAACATTAATTTCGTAAACCAAACCACAACAAACACAAACATCCACAATCTATGCCATATCCATCCACCATGAAATAAAGCACATAATACAGTTAAAACCAATTTTTAACGCGCTTGTTCAATTTTAGTTTGAAATTGGGTAATTAGGGTCACAACGATCCAAGAGATCCACCATCCACCATGGCCGAACCATCCAAGGACCAAGGCTAGTCCTTGGGTGGTCGGCCAAGCCTCACGCGCGGCTAGGCCGGCCCAACCCCTTGGTCGAGCCTTGCTTGGGAGGCAAGGCAAGGGGGACGGTCCCCTTAGGGGCCGAACCTCTTTATGGAATTGTTTCCAAAACAATTCCTTGCCTTGTGGCCCAAACTTAGTTGTTTCCATATAATTGTTTCCACAATTGGAAAAACCTCTTTTCCCAATTATGTGCCCAAGAACCCTAATTTTTCAAGAACCCAATTATTCACTTCCTATGTGATTAAACTCACCAATTTACACATCGAATGTTAAATTAGATCTTGTTTGTTCTTGAATCAAATTCAATTTGCATCTACTATGCCAATTAATTTCAGTTTCGCGCAATATGAATACAACGGTGTATAAACTGAAATCGTAACATATAAAATTATGTTATGCACTACGACTTGCGGATCTAATACCACTGTTTGGTTTTGCATTGGTAACACAGCGGAATAAAAAAAAATCCTACTCAAAGCCCACCAAGAATCACAGGAAGAGACAATCATAACATGATAAGAGCATAGAAGATGTGTACCTTTTGGTTCGAGAGATCACAGGAAGAATAGTGTCTTCGTCTCTACGGTTGATCCACGTATAGAGGTGAGATCTATATCTTCCTTATCCTAGTGCTAGATTGGACCGAAGGAATAGGGAAGAAGGAATCACACAACGAAGAACAAAGAGAGGGTTCGGCCTCTCTTTGTGGCCGACGGGTAGAGGCGGACGCAAGGGGGCTTCGGCCTCCTTTTTGTCTTGCTCTCTCTCTCTTGCTTTTCTTCCACTCACTTATGTTATGAGCATTAGTTGTGGGAGGGAAGCTAGGAGCATCCTTTATATAGTCCAACAACTCCTTGTTAACTACATAAAGGCCTTTCCTAATCTTACATGAACTTGGATTAGTCCCTTCCTTGCATATTAGTCCTACTAAGTTTGAAAGGTGTTGCAAAGTGATCCTTCTAGTCAATTGATCATATTAATTAATTACCAATTCTAGTTCAACTCTATTAGACGTGTGACCCCATAGGTTTCCACTTAGTTGATAGTAACTAATTACTAACATGGAGCGGTGTCTAGATCCGGATTGCATTATTCCTTTGTCTCCATATCCGGATTGGACGCGAGACATAAATAGTCACACTCGTATATCCATTCCATAGTTTCTCGATCCTGGAAATATGCTTATGCAAGCATATAAAATCAATATCTCCGTATTGATTTATGTGAGTCTGGCCAGACATTCAATAAGCATCATCCCTCGAGTGGCCATGTATATTTCCTACCGTTATGTGGGAGAGACGATTCCTCTCTACATCACTACGAACTCTAAGCATGCTTCCTATCATGTCCTATAGCTATAATTATAGTTGCCCGGTTAAGGCGCAACGTTGGATAACATCAAAGCATGATATTTCACAATTAGAGTATCTAGTGACTTCAAGTCTAACGATTAAAATATAAATGGCACTACGAGAAGCAATTGTGACTTTGACATAATCCAATGCATCCTTCTCGTCGCGGGTCAATCCAGTATGCCATTACTCCTAATGCATACCCATGTGTTGACTTGATATCTCCATATCAACCTACACACATACTAGTCTATATTTGATTGTCCTATTAACCAACATAATGGCCTAGGGATATTTCAGATAAACAACACATTTTATCTAAGGACTTCATTTAATTTAATTATCACGATAATTAATAAATGTATATTCCAGCCAAAACATTGTTCATACTAAGTATAGATTGCCTTCTAGGACACCTATTCCAAAAAGTTTGAGTTGTTGCAGATGACGGATTTCGAGTCTATTTCGGACTATTTTACAAGAGTCTTGTTAGTTGTAAATCAACTAAGATGATATGGTGAAGACGTGAAGGACAAGTCGGTGGTGGAAAAGGTTCTTAGATCCCGGACCTCCAATTTTGACTACATAAGTGTGGCAATAGAGGAGTCAAAATACATAGAATCCATGACGGTGGACGAGCTTATGGGTTCTTTGCTAGCCCATGAAGAGAGGTTAAATAAGCCGAAGAAGGACCCATTGGAGCAATTTCCCCAAACAAAAGTTTTTATAAAATGGAAAGAAGGACGGTTCGAGTCTAGTTCAAGAGGACGTGGACGAGGCTGAGTTCGTGGAAGAGGCGGCTAATCTTCCTACAACAAGGAGGAAAATAAGCAAGAAAGCAATTCCTCAAGAGGACGTGGAAGAGGAAGAAATTCAAAACCCAATGAAAGATGGTATGGAAAGTCTAAAGTTGAATGTTATAATTTTCATGAATTTGGGCATTTCTCTTGGAAGTGTAGATATACCTCAATGATGTTGATGAGAAGACAAACTATGTGGAGGAGAAGAATGAAGAAGTAGAGCAACCTTTGCTATTGGCCTACAAAGGAGATTCCGAGGAGGCGACCAATACTTGGTATCTTGACCCGGTGTAAGCTACCATATGTGTGGACACAAGACCATGTTTCTTGAGCTTGATGAGAAAGTTAGCGGCAAAGTCACTTTTGGATATTCCTCTCAAATTGTTGTAAGGGATAACGGTAAAATTTTGATCCGTTCAAAGAATGGAAATCATCAATTCATCTCCAATTTTTATTATGTGCCTAATATGAAGAACAATATTTTGATTATGGGCCAACTTTTGGAGCAAGGTTATGAGATTCTCATGTAAAACAATTGTTTGAGAATTAGAGATGAATGTGGAAGTTTTCTAGCCAAAGATTCTATGTCTAAGAATCGGATGTTCTTGTTGAATATTCGAAATGTCTTTGCTAAATGTTTGAAAGCTTGTGTGAAAGATGAATCTTGACTTTGGCATATGCGATTCGGGCACATGAATTTTGGAGTCTTGAAGCAATTGGGCAAGGAGAAGATGGTGAAAGGCTTGCCAAACATCAATCACCCGGAACAACTTTGTGAAGGATGCCTATTCGAGAAGCAATCAAGGAAGAGTTTTCCAAATTAATCCTCTTGAAGAACAAAAGTCCCATTGTAGCTTATTCATTCGGATGTTTGTGGTCCAATAAAACCGGCATCCATGGGTATGAACAATTAATTCCTCCTCTTTATTGATGATTTTAGTCTCAAAACATGGGTTTATTTTCTCAAGCATAAATCGGAGGTCTTTGAAGCTTTTAAAAGGTTCAAGAAAGTTGCTGAGAAACAAAGTGGCTATGAAATCAAAGCGATAAGATCCGATAGAGGAGGGGAGTTTACTTCAAATGAGTTTCATAAATTTTGTGAAGAAAATGGAATTAGGCACCCTTTAACCGTTCCAAGATCACCACAACAAAATGGGGTGGCGGAAAGAAAAAATGGAAGATTTCTTAATATGGCTAGAAGTATGTTGAAGAGTAAAAATATGCGAAAAGAATTTTAGGCTGAAGCCGTTGATTGTTCCGTTTAGTTGTCTAATCGGTGCCTCACCAAAAGTGTGGAATCTAAAACTCCTCAAGAATCTTGGAGTGGATTAAAGCCCAATGTTTCTCACTTGCTAGTATTTGGTAGTGTTGCCTATGCCCTTGTGCGAGATGAGAAAAGAGCAAAGTTACATGATAAAAGTGAGAAATTTATTTTTTTCGGATATAATGCAAGATCCAAGGGCTATAAGTTCTACAATTCCGAAACTAAATAGACTATCATTAGTCGTGATGTCGAGTTTGATGAAGAAAAATCATGGGATTGGATTTCTCCTCATGATAATTATGATTTATTTCCATTTTATGATGATGATGATGTTGATGTTGATCATGTGAAAGAAGATGTTGTGTTGCAGTCCGCTACTCCTCCTCCATCACCCGTGCCATCGAATCATGGACATGAAAGTCCATCATCTCAAGAAGGAAGTCCACTTGAAGGTCCACGTGGAACAAGAAATCTTGGAGATTTGTATGAAAGATCCGAAGAGGTATTTCAAGGTTTGGATGATTTAACACTTTTTTGTCTACTTGGTGATTGTGAACCTCTAGATTTTAAAGAAGCTGTCAAAGACAAGAAATGGAGGAATTCTATGGATGAGAAAATCATGGCGATTGAGAAGAATTCTACGTGGGAGCTTGCCACACTTCCTCAAAGTCACAAACCCATTGGAGTAAAATGGGTGTACAAGACCAAGTTGAATGCCAAAGGAGAAGTAGAAAGACACAAGGCGAGATTGGTGGCCAAAGGCTACAAGCAAAGATATGGTGTTGATTATGAAGAGGTGTTTGCGCCCGTGGAACGTCTTGAAACAATAAGGCTTATTATTTCCATGGCGGCTCAAAACAGTTGGAAGATCCATCAAATGGATGTGAAGTCGGCCTTTTTGAATGGCTACTTGGAGGAAGAGGTATATGTTGAGCAACCCACCGGTTATGTTGTGAAAGGACGAGAAAACAAAGTGTTGAGATTGAAGAAAGCACTATATGGGTTGAAGCAAGCACCGCGCGCTTGGAATACTAGAATTGACAAGCATTTCCAAGACAAGAATTTTGCCCTCATGAGCATGCTTTGTATGTAAAGAAAAATAATGGTGATGATTTAATGATTGTTTGCTTGTATGTGGATGATTTAATTTTCACAGGAAATAATGCAAGCATGATTGAGGATTTCAAGTAGGAGATGGCCAAGCATTTCAAGATGACGGATATGAGCCTCATGTCATACTGCCTTGGAATTTAAGTGAAGCAAAGGAAGGAAGGACTTTTCATTTCTCAAGAGAATTATGCCAAAGACGTACTCAAGAAATTCAAGATGGAGAAATGCAACCCCGTGGACAGACCCACCCGTTGAGATTTGAGAAAACCTATCCAAACATGATGAAGGCAAAAAGGTGTATTCAAATTTGTTCAAGAGTCTTGTTGGAAGCTTGCGGTATTTGACGTGCACAAGACCGGACATACTCTATGGAGTTGGACTTGTTAGCCGTTACATGGAGACCCCCACTACTTATCATTTGAACGCGGCTAAGAGGATTCTTCGCTACATCAGAGGTACTAGCGATTTTGGAATTCTTTATTCTCTAGCATCTCATTCCAAACCTGTGGAATATTGTGATAGCGATTGGGGAGGAGACGTTGATGATAGAAAAAGCACTACCGGCTTTGTATACTTCATGGGAAATTGTGCTTTCACTTGGATTTAAAAGAAGCAACCAATTGTGGCACTCTCCACTTGTGAAGCGGAATATGTGGGGGCTAGTTCTTGTGTTTGCAAAGCTATTTGGCTAAGGAACTTATTAAAGGAGCTCCATATGCCGCAAAAAGAGCCAACCAAGATCTTTGTTGACAACAAGTCGGCCATTGCTTTGGCCAAGAATCCGGTGTTCCATGAGAGGAGCAAGAATATTGATACAAGGTTCCATTTAATAAAGGAGTGCATTGAGAAGAAAAAGGTGGAGCTCAAGTATGTGAAGTCCCGAGAGCCAATTGCCGACATTTTCACCAAGCCTCTCAAGACGGACGTTTTCCGCATGATGAGGATCTCCCTTGGAGTTACCAATCAAGTTTAAGGGAGGGTGTTAGAAATTAAACTTGATTTTTATGTCACGTTTTCTAGTATGGTAGTACTAGTTTTTAGAAAATGACTTTCAAAGTACCATAACTTATCTAGTTGTGGGACTTGGTCAAAGTTAATGAGGTTGGTAGGTGCACCAACTAAATGAGGGCTGACCAAGTTTAATGTAGTAGTTAGTGGGTAGAAGGTACTAGACATTTTTGAGTCCTATAAATAGTCATGTACATAAGTCTTTTTTAAGTCAAGCAACAGAACAAGTCTTCTTCTCCTCTCTAGTTGAGTTGTCATGAGTAGTCCTCTTGATTCGAACAGGGAGGACGGGTCGATAAAGACCTGTTGAAAAATGTTGTGGATATCTTTGTACAAATCGGGATTGGAGAGATGCATTTTTACAAACGCAATTTTGAGGACATGCTTATGGATTTGGCAGCTTGTTATTCTCTTAACGAATTAAAAGCATTAAATAGGACAGTGAAAGGTAGTTGCGCAGTTTGTATGTTGAACAGGGAGGAATAATTGGAGAAGGTGAAGAGAGAGATGCATTTTTACCAAAGCGACTTTGAGGAGGACCTGCTTAAGGATTATGCAGCTTGTTCTTCTCGTAAAGCATTAAAAGAATCAAATAGGACAGTGAAAGATAGTTGCGCCGTTTCTATGTTTAAATGTTTGAAGAATATGAATGGAGAGATGCATTTTTACGAACGCGAGTTTGAGGAGGACATGCCTAAGGATTACGCGGCTTATTATTCTCATAAAGCATCGAATTGGATAGTGGAAGATAGTTGTGCAGTTTATATGTTGAAAGCTGAGGAATGTTTGAAGAATGAGAAGTAGCGAGTAGATTATTATCTGCACTCGAGCACCGAGGGGAAGCTGGTGGGGATATTCCAGAATGAGTTATTGGTGGTGCCGCGGTTGCTTGAAAAATGTCTTGCTTGAGACAACAAGGTGGAGGACCTTTCAAGGATGTACAATTTATTCGAAAAACTTCCCACCGGATTGCAGCAAATGGAAAATATCTTTAAACAGCGAGTCATCGATCAAGGTACTGCCTTGCTCCAGCAGCAACAGCAGGGTGAAAATGAAAATGAAAGCGATGATGTCTTCACTTAGTGAGCTACACGAAAAGTATATGGCGTATGCGGACAACTGGTTGTTTCACGGACAACTGGCTTCGTTTCTGAATAGTGTCCTGCCAAATGAAGAGTTCGAGTTTGGGGATCACGAAATTGAGTTGGTGATGTTACATTCAGGGGTCCCAATACAAAAAGTCGGTTTATTACGAAGATTAAACTCGTCTTTAAAACCCGAAATTTCGTCGTTAGAAAATTTCATCCAAAGTGCGTCGGAATAGCCCCGTTGTTAGTTCGACGGGGCAACAACTTATCCCACTGGTCGGTAAAAGCTTTTACCAACCAAATCTGCCGACTGAATCTATTCGTCGTTGATATTTTTCCGACGACTTACGGAACATAATAGTATGTGGTCAAAACTTTTTCCGACGAACATTTCGACTAAACTTTGGTGATCGTTGAATTTATGCCGACAACTATTATCGTCGTCTTTGGTATCTGCTCGACTGCTATTTTCGTCGTTATTTATTATCTAATTTCGTAAATTTTGTGCTGTTTGCCCATTTTTTCTTGAAAAGACGACCATAGTACTTGTCTTTATTTCTTAAAACGACAATTTTACTCATATATAGCTATTTTGCTCACTAATTGTTCGTCGACAAGTGGTCGTCTATAGAAATAATATTTTTTATAAATATACTAAATTGTTGAAAATAAATGAAATTTCTATTAATATCAACCGAACCCAGTGTACCAAAAATTTGCACATTTACATCAACTACAACATAAAATCCTAACAAACTATATATCATCCTTACCAAAACTACAAACTTAGCATAATCTACACTTGCTAAGCACGTAGTTGTGAGTAGGGAAGCTCCGATGCGAACGTGTATCGTGCATAGGAGGTGGAGGCGACCTTGAGTTCTTGCAAGCTACACGGTCATTCAATCGTCGTGTTTGGAGTATGATTCACAAAACCTGAAGACATCCACAAACACCATATAAATTTTCTGACAAATATGAACAAGAATTAAGTTATGCAGTACAAGGTTTATGCTAAACTAAACTCAGCTAGCTAGCTGTTCACCCGATATACAAAATTCACATTCTTAAATCTGATTCACACAGATAACAATGGACAACTGCCGAAAGAAGGCGCAACAGTGACATTGTCAAATGCAATTTTCAGCTCTCAGGGAGCCCACATCTCAATTAAACTATACCGATAAACTTCCATAACTTCTGAGCGCATACTGTGTATATACAATATTGTGCGTGCATGGTCTCCACCAGGCAGGAGTCTCCACCCAAACCACGCAGGGGTCTCGAGCGAGCAATATGCAGCATACAGCAGTGGAAGTGTCAAACATATATAGTGAGAGTTTCAGTGCGTGTTCCATGCATAGCTTCCACCTGGTAGGAGCCTCCACCCACACCACACAGGGTTCTTGTTTACGATTTTCAAATGCGAGGAACAGTCACATGATGTAAAGTATTGCAGGGTAATTTACCTCTATTAGCGACGCAACTCATCCTTCAACAAAATACTCTGCAAATATTTTGGAGATTTCTGGCCTTGTATTTTTTGGACATCACATAAGGCGCTAATATACTACTAGTATCAATGTTCTATAACATTCAAATTGTACATGCAACAGGTGAGTGGAAAATAAGTTAGTATAATTTTGTAATTTTTCCACCCCTAGCTATAACCAATGAGGTGGTTCATGAACCTATACCTACTGCACTAATCTCTAAACCAGTAATGATGTCCTGCAACCTCATCTATACCCCAGCACTGATTACTCTGAAACCAAAATTTTAAACCAGCATTTATTAATCCATTAACCCCCCCCCCACCTCTCCATCTTCTCCTAACCCCCAGGTTTCCCACTGTTTATAAGATCATAGCATACATACTTACATCCATGCATATAATTGAAGTTTAGATTCTGGACAAGCATGTGGATGTCAAGAGTCAGTTATGTTCTCGCCCCTTGCAAAAGCGTAGTGATGCATGGAATGGTCACGCAGAAGCTTATGGAGGGGGCTAGAACACAACGGATTCTACTGTCCATTTCACTACACCTATCATCCACCTATATAGAGTTTTGATTGTGGGAAAGCACGTCAATGTCAACAATCTTCACGAGGTTAAATTCGTTATATTCTGGTTGTCTTAATGCAGCATTGTGATGCATGGAATGATCACAAAGATGTTGCTTCAGGTAGTCAGAATAAAACGGTGCCAACCTGTTTATCATAGCACCACTGCTCATCGATCTTAGATGAGTGCTAAATCGATGGAAACCTCTGTTTCTCATAGCACAACAACTCATTTGAGAACATCTCATCTGATCAGATGAGCGGTTGTGCTATGGGAAACAGGGGGTTGTCTAGCTACCACCGCGCAGCCGAAGAATCATCACAGATAAAGCTGCTGGATTTTAGTCCTATTACTTCACATGTTTTTCTTTCTACTCACTCTAAATTTTCTCACTAAAGGCTACAACTAAAGCATCCACACAGTAGTTACTCCAAAGCTATGTTAAAGAGAACAATATTAAAAGTATTTTCAGAACATTTCCACCCCTAATAAATGAGGTTCATCATTAACCTATACCTACTGACCTGCACTACTCTTTAAACCAGCAGTAATTTTTATATGAAACCACATCTTCAAACTAGCATTTATTAAACTCAATTAATCCCCAACCCCCCACCTGTCAATATTTAAACTCTCAATCTTCTCCTAACCCCCCAGCTTCCCAACTGTGTATAAAACCAGAGCGTACAGCCTTGTACATTTCACTACACCTTTCATCTTCCTACATAGAGTTTTTCTTGTCTGAAAGCATGTCGATGTCAACGATCTCCACAAGGTTGATTTTGTTATGTTATGGTTGTCTTGATGCAGCATTGTGATGCATGGAATGATCACAAAGATGTTGCTTCAAGTAGTCAGAACATAACAATGCCAACCCCTGTTTATCATAGCCCAACTCCTGATCGACGGCAATTCCGTTCGGCAGCATTGTGATGCTGGAACAATCATAAAGAAGCAGTCGGAGGTGGCAGCTAGCTTTTTTATGATTGTTTCTAGCATCACAATGAGATATTCAGAATCTCGTCTACCACCACCCGGGCACGGAGAATCATCACAGATAAAGCTGGCATGGCGGTCTAAAATCTATTGGGTTACTGCGTGTATGGTTCATCTACCATAGTATGCCCCAACCCAATATGTAGCTGTATTCGATGGTTGATGAACCATATTATGCAGTAACCCCATAGATTTTGGACTTCCAACCCAGCTTTATTGTGATGCATTGAATAACCACGAAGAAGCTCCTGGATTTTAGTGCTATTACTTCACATGTTTTTCTTTGTACTCGCTCTTAATTTTGTCACATGTCACAACTAATGCATCCAGACAGTGGTTACTCTGAAAGCTATGTTAGGTGATCATAAAACAAGTTTTCCCCCCAAAAGGGAATTTCAACATCAAGAATAGACTGGAGAATCGTCAACATCAAGAAGATAGTGGACTTAAGACAAGGTTGCGCGATCATAAGACAAGGTAGTTACTCTAACAGCTATATTGCCGATCATAAGACAAGGATTCCCTCAAAACGGGAATATCAACATCAAGAAGATAGTGGACTTAAATGAAATGAAAGGGGGCACAAAAATATGTTTACCTTTGGTGACAGTCCAAACAGAGCCCACTCATCCATACTATCGATTAATGTTCTGTAACCTAGAAATGTTACCTGCAACAGGTGATAGGAAATACAGTTTAGTTTTGTTTATTCATCTTACGTTGATGTGGAAATTATGGATCAACAAGATAATAGAAACAAAGTTTACCTCTGCTAAAATTCCACGCAGTGCAAAACCATTATCGAAAATGAACGTGGAGTGAAAATGAAGTAATTTGGACAAGGGCATTGGTAAGGCACGAGAATTCAATGGTAAATTCATGGATCATTGCTAGTGATGACAAATTGGGGATCATTAGAGCGCAAACAGTTAGCATTCAGTAGATTATAATAATCACGAAGAGGCCCAATTCAGTACTACATGGAAAAAAACAGCGAGCATTAAGGACATCATAATTAACTTATAAGCCACTAATCATCATGACCATTCACAAAAATTTGTGCAGTAACTGTTCGAATTCCCTAAACTGCCTCATTCAACAACATTAATGTACAAGACAATCAATTAGTCAATTACTTGCATGTTTAATGAGGAGGAAAAAAAAAGAGAAACTGACAGCTGATTAACTCTATTTAATCTCATACATCCATTCCAAAATAGTCACAGCAAATTAAATCACTTCTCCATGGACTCCATCAAAGTTTAGTCCCCAAAATCCCATTACCATGAAACCAATTCGCAAACACCTGCGTGAAGAGGTCACCAGTCGTTTCACAGGGTTGCCAGGGTCCAATAAGAATGCTCCAATTTTCATCTCTGATTCATCGGATGAAGATTCAAGGAGCGAGGACTCCCCTTCAGTGAGGTTGTATAAGAAGAGGCAAACTGCAATGGAGGAAAGCCGGCGCAAAATACAAGAGACTGAATGGAGAATCCAGTTAATTGAGAAGATGAAGATTGAAAATTATAGGTTGGTTGTGCCTCTCCAATTCTATGATGAAACCGGTGACTCCGTTTTCTCAATCAAAAAGAGATAGAGGGGGGCTACCGGGACAAAGCTTTCACACAAGCAGGAACCAGGCGAGGCCCCGACAGATGAACAACTCAAAGAGGACAATGCGGACTAGACTTTTATTTTCTGTAATTTTCCTTCTTATCTTTCTCTTATTCATGGTAATATATTGTTTTCTATATATGTATGGCCGGTTTTCTTTAATGGATAGTTTTCTTTAATTTTCAATAACTTGACTTATTAGTGAAATAAATTCCTTTGGTAATTCATCTGTTCATTGTCTGCCTTCTGCGGGTAGCTGCGAAGCACATTTTGACCCAGTTTGAATGCACCAAAGTGTTGTTAATATTTTTCAAATATTATCGGCGGGTGAAAATGACCTTCGCAACTCCACCCAGAATAGAGAGGTTGAACGGATAAAATAACAACTATCACATGAAATTTCTAGGAAAACTAATATATGCGACGGGCTACGCATATATTAGGACAAGGATCTCGCACGCGATATGAATGGCCCCTCAACACGCAATTGGGCGCATAGACGACATTACAAAGGTGTATTTTGCCAATCAAGAAGAGATACGTAGAACAGATACAGACCTGAACATTGACTGAACAGAGGGATATACGGAGAGAGGCTCATATCTGTACTCATGAAAACCGGATAAGAGATCGATGGTCACTGGCAGCAAAAAGGAATTTGGCTCGCCATGCATACCATGACACTCTATCGGCTACAGAGAGTGAATTCGGTAGATCAAAATTATCACGGCCTCTTCAGTGACCGTGAAGAGGCTCCGATCTGTAATCATTAAAACCAAATAAGAGATGATCATAGCAGGCTGCAAACAAAAATTTGCCTCGCCATGCATAATACTCTCTAACAGCTTCAACGAGTGAATTCGATAGATACATATCATCACGGCCTCACAGTGAGAGCTAACAGTGAGCAAGAAATGCTCAAATCAGTACTCAGTAAAGCAAATAAGTGATGATCACAGCACGCTGCAAATAATGCAACCCATATCTGGCAGGTTACGAAACGGGTGTCAAAATAATCCATATGCATCATTCGTAACTTTCGAAGCAGTTGATTCATTCAGCCGTATATATCATACTTCAACTGTACTGAAATAAAATCCATTTCAAATTCTTCCGTTCATCCTCTATCATGTATAGGGTCTCGTGTAGGACACTTCGACCCGTTTCGCAGACACAAAGCTCTGTAACGTATTAGCCAGCATTATGAGTGGGTCGAAGAGCCTTCACATGCCCGTATTAGCCAGCATTATGGGGGAAATAACTAATCGAAGTAAATCCCGTAAAGTGAACAAGGCACACCTCAAATTAAACATGTTGCACATATATCATTGGCACCCCTAATCAATGAGGTGGTTCATGAACCTATGCCTAGTAAGCTGCAGTAATCGTGAAACCATGCAACACATATTTCTCTGAAAACACATCTTTAAACCAGTATTTATTTTCACTAACCACCATCCTCTCCATCTTATTACTCTCCATCTTCTCCTAACCCCACAGCCTCCCAACTGTGTATAAAACCAAAGCCTACCGCCTTGTCCATGTAAGTCAATATTCTCATAGGTCACAAGTAATGCATCCACAGAATAAAGTAAAATCTATAAACTAGTTGCCACATAAGAAAAGTTTTCCCTCCAAAAGGGAATTTCAACATCAAGAAGAGACTGACTGGACTTAAAGGAAATAAAGGGGGGGGAATCAGAATATGCTTTATGCAGGTTCCCAGCAAAAGTTGTGTTTTTTTTGGCAAACAAACAAACTGACACACACACACACACACACACACAAAACATGCATAAGTTGTGTTAAGGGCACTTCCAGTTTTTTTATGTTGGCAAAAAAAAGGCAAATTAGCCATCAAAATGTAATTAGGTATTAATTTAATTAAAATATTACTTAATTCAAAAATTCAATATAATTAAATAAAAATGAGATCAGGAGACAGTAATTTATGACAAACAAGCAACAATATGCAGTTATTATTGCGTCCAAAAAAAACCATAGCAGTTAATTTAGGAGCAGCATTTATTTCAGGGTTAAAACTTGAAAACATGCAGTAATTAACCTCCACTAACTACCCCACCTCTCCATCTTCTAACTCTCCATCTTCTTGTAACCCCTACCTCCTCCATTATCTTCCTGCAGTCTGAACCTGTATAAAACAAAAGCCTACAGACTCTATCCATTTACAGAACCTTTCATCCCAGATAAAGTTTATATTCTGCCAAGCTTGTAAACGTCATGGTACAACACATTACCTTTAGTCAATCTGGAGGATGCTCCAGGTAAAAGGGTACCATGTTAGTCCTTTAAAGAGAGAAGAGAGCAATTTGTGATCACCAATACCTGGTGCATTCCTCTCCCACTCATACCATCTCCCACAACAAACATGACCACCATCTTGACTCACCTCAAGGCCCCAACAGCATGGATCGTGGACCAAGGGAGCCTCAATAGCCTCCTTGAATAGTTCAGTTGGATATCTGTTCAAATCAATCAGATGATCGTTGAGGAGGAAGAAAGGGTGGCAGGCGACGTTGTTCCAGCCAACCAGGTTGTGACCGCAGATGACAGCCTGAGCTCGAACCTCTGGTACATCGTCCAGTTTCCATCCGACATTGGAGAAGCAAAGCATGTAATGATGGAGGACTACAAGGCAACATGGATACTAGAGTATTCTGGAAACATTCAGAGAAACTCAGGGGAATACCTTCATACGATCCTACAGAAGGGGGGCTTCTTGGCGGAAGGCGGAAATTCGATGGTTGTGGTAGAGGAGGACGAGATCAGAGCAAAGGTGGAAGAAGAAAGAAGAAGTGCACCAGGGGGCTGCTAGACGGAGTGAGGGTTTCCAACTTTCCTATGAGGTTTCTTCTATGGAATTGTAAGGATGCGGGCACTGGTGCTTTTAGAAGCAACTTCATGGCTCTGGTTGGCAGGCATAGGCCAAACATTGTTTGTGTAACTGAGACCAGATTGTCTGGGGACAGGGCCAGATGCATTTGCGCCTGTCTTGGATTTGAGAGATGCTTTGTGGATGATCCATATGGATTTAGTGGTGGCTTTTGGATTCTGTGGGATCCAAATGAGGTGCAGGTGGATGTCATTGTTGTGTCTCCGCAAGAGATCCATGCCTCAGTCCACGTTTGATATGAACACCAAAGCTAGTAGTTCTATAATTTTTCTAATCACATGCCTTAGCACATACA
Organism: Linanthus parryae; assembly: GCA_023055425.1. NCBI lineage: Eukaryota > Viridiplantae > Streptophyta > Magnoliopsida > Ericales > Polemoniaceae > Linanthus > Linanthus parryae. Next base: position 12,005,148 of record JALGPY010000012.1, on the reverse strand, counting down.
TATGTACATTAATCTTTATGTTTTCGACATGTGAAACTCCTAATCACTAGTTATGAACGCATGTGTGCTTCCATGAGTGCATGCTGCTAGGAAGTAATGGAGCCACATGTGAAGCTGGAGAATGGGCACAGCTCTGCCGACAAAGCTCCTTTGCCGTCGCTCGTCTGTCGTTGCTTCCATTTTCTGTGTTAAATCCCTTTCATAATCATGTTTTTTAATTTAATATTGAACAATGATTTTTGAACCTCCCTCCCATGGTTTGAGGAGGGGGTTGTGCTTTGAGGTTGTAAGGGGTGGTTTTTTCCCCCTCTAATAATTTTGTGGTTTTATTTGACGTTTTTTATTTATGCTAGCTGTTATTTATTCCTAAAATTACCTAGTCATCTACATATATGTTGTTATTTCTTCCCCGTGTATTAACTATTTTTTCCCAGAAAAGGACTTGATCAATGTTCATAAGTCATAACTAATTGTATAACTAATAATTACCGTTAGCAATTTAAAGTTCTTATATATAAAAAAACAAGTTTATTATTCTAGTTTCCTATCCTTGAATCATTATTCTAGTAATTATTCTAATTATTCTAGCAATTTAAAGTTCTTATATATAATAATAAGTATTTTTTTCCCCTATTATTCTAGTAATTATTCTAATTATTCTAGTTTCTAATTGTATAACTAATAATCTGCATTAGCAACATCACCATGAAGAACAAACACTCAGCCCAACACAGAAGGATAAATTGAACAACTTTTTTCGGACCAACTATAGAAATAACGATATCCCTAATCCAAAGAGCGTACCAAACACCCAAATACAACAGTACTAGTCCGAACAGATGCATTCACATACGGAATTCCAGATCAATAGCACGAATCGACCTGATAAACCACGAATTAGGAAAAGAACACAACAACCACTACTAATGTACGAGAGTTTGAGAGAAGTTAGTCCAAACCGGTCGTCCTTGAGGCTAAGCCAATATCGACTCCGTGGGTTCTTGAATCAACACTCTGATGACCTTCAGGCGCAACAGTTGTCGCCGTTCTGAAGACATTCAATGGTTTCATCGGCCGGGGAGCTGAGTGAGTGGTCGCGGGAAGAGCTTCAGAGAGCTCTTGGCTTGTGGATAAGGGTTGAGGAATGAGTACGGAGCAACGGGTTCATATGGCATTTTGTTTAACTGAATCCCTTACAAATTATTTTGATTCAATGTATTTTCCTCCCCTATATTTGGATCCCAAAGTTTCATTGTAATGCAAGTTCCCTGCCCTGTAAATGTATTTTCTTCATAACAGTTATTTCCCGGAGTTTCAAACTAATTTCACTTTGCTTTAGAAACTGACAAGAACATTTTTTTTTGGTTAACAACTGACACGAACATTGTTCGTGAAATATACAGGTTATAAGACAATCGAAATGTCGATTATAAATTAAGGTAAGAATCGATAATATGCTCTCACGGCCTACCGCATAATAGACCATGCATTGAATGTGGAGTTGACTACAGCTCACCTTTAACTGTAAAGTTGACCTTTTTTTAACGTTAACTTTCTTTGTGCGAAACTACTAATCTGACAAAGTTGGGAGACCAAAAGGTTTAATGTTCACAACATAGTTGACGTAGTATAACCTCAAAAACCAAGTACACAGGGTTTAGGGTTTAGGTAGACCATCATGCATTGACTGTGAAGTTGACTTATGAGCTCAATCACCTTTGATTGTACAGTAGGACATTTCCTTTACGGTGACTTTCTTCGTGCGAACTTATCCATCTGACAAAGTGGAGACCAAAAAGTTGTAAGTTCCCTACATATTTGACTTAATATAACCTCGAAAGTCAATTTTAGGGTTTAGGGTTTAGGGTATTTCATCATGCACTCACTGTGGATTTGACTTATGAGCTCGATCATCTAATTTAACTGTACAGTTGGCCTTTTCCTTTACGTAGACTTTCTTCGTGCAAACTTATTAATCTGGCAAAGTGGAGACCAAAGAGTTATCTGTTCACTACATAGTTGACGTAGTATAACCTCAAAAAGTCAAGTATATAGGATCATTCATTAACAATGTAGTTGATTTATGAGCTCGATCACCTAATTTGACTATACAGTTGACCTTTTCCTTTACGTTGACTTTCTTCGTGCGAACTTACTAATCTGACAAAGTGGAGACCAAAAATTTATCTGTTCACTACATAGTTGACGTAGTATAACCTAAAAAAGTCAAGAATAGGATCATTCATAGACAATAACGTTAACTTACGAGCTCACATTTTACTGTTGTTGACATTTTCAATAACCCTTGACTTTATATATATATATATATATATATATATATATATATATATATAGTTGACTAAGTGGAAACCGAAATTAAAGTTGACCAATCACTTGCTTCGTAGTTGACCAAACCTTCGGTTTATGTTTGACCACAATTTATTTAAGAGATAATTCACAAAAAAGGCCGGCTCTATACTAAGCAGCCGATCGGCTAGAGCCCGATTTTTATTAGGATTTTTTTAAAGAGAACTCTATAGTTATCTCAACTTATTGCAAATTTTGATGCAATTTCATCAATAATTGTATATTGGTGTGTGGAAGTTTATATTTTTTACACAAAGTTGACCAAGTTAGAATCTTGTTGATGACATATGTGAACATTTAAGTTTTTACCTAATTATCAAAAAGTTGTACGGTTCTTGAACATGAATATAAGTTAATATATAACACACAATTAAGTAGTAGTTACACATAGCTAGCATTGTTCATGTATCTGTCACAGAAAATGTTTTGGGAATACTTAAAGGCAAAGATTCAATATTACATATATAACATAAGATAAGAAAAAGCTACAACAAAGATAGCAGCATCTAGCTTCTTCTGGTTCCTTTGCCTTTGCCCCCCACATCTGCTGTTCTCTGATCGACATATTCACCCATTCCTTTGAAGATTTCCACAGGCACTTCAACAATTCTGTTACCTTCAAGTAGATTGACTTTCCTTTCGCGTTCAGCTGCAGGCTTCACGCATTCCTGGGATACAGTCAGTTTCGGTGGGTCATCCTTTTCATCCTCTAAATCATAGGCGACCACTGGAGAATTCAAATACTGTGGAGGCCATCGTGTCAGAGCACTGGTGACCAAGAACTAGCCAAGCAGCGCGCATAATGAACATCATAAAAAGCAATAATACGCTCATATCAGTATTGCACAAGAAAAACATGACCACTCCGGGTAAATCACAGAAAGGGCCTCAGATCAGTACTCATTAAAACCAGCAGATAACAGATCGATGATCACAGGCTGCAAAAGGATTTTGCCTTAAGCCATGCATATCACACTCTATGGGCTACAACGAGTGAATTCAATAGATCATATCATCATCGACTCTTCAGTGAGAGTGAAGAGGCTCAGATCTGTACTCATGAAAACCAGATAAGAGTTCGATGATCACAGGCTTCAAAAGGATTTTGCCTTGCCATGCATATCACACTCTATCGGCTATAAAGAGTGAATTCGAACGATCCATATCATCATGGCCTTTAACTGTCAGCAAGCAGCAAGCATGAAGAACATCATAATATCATGAAGAGGCCCAAATCAAAACTCATGACAACCAATATCTTGAATTAAGATCCACTAATATCTTGAAAGCAACAGTTATTTCTGAGACAATGCACCTCATTCAAATTAGAATCATGAAAGATGGAGCACCTACAAATACATCTCAACATTGATCCATTTAAGATATCTATTATATTTCATATATTCATTCATGAGATCATTCATAACTTCCCAAGCGGTTGAAGCATTAAGCCATAACATAGACTTGAAGTGAACCAAACACCATTCGTTGCTAATTCTAACCTTTCTTCCTCTATAGTCTACGAGTACTTGTGAAGGACATTTCAACCCGATTTGGAGGCACACAAATTAATGATTGCATCATTTTACCAACATTAATTATCAGCTGGTCAAAATACCCTTCACAAGTTCACCTAGCAACAAGGTCAAGACTTTTATGTACTGTTATTTATCTCATATTAATTGATAATTTCCTTTTGCAATAAACTGACTTATTAATGAACTAGCATTCATTAATTGGAAATTCATCCGTTCACCCGCTACCGAAGTCGGCACTTGCGAAGGCCACTTCGACCCGATCTTGATGTACAAATGCTTGCATTAAATTGTCAACATTATCAGCGGGTCAAAATGACCTTCGCAAGCCCCGACAGAATAGAGAGGTTGAACGGAGGAAATTCATGCACATATGTTTGCATTAAATTGCCAACATTATGAGCGGGCAAAATGACCTTCGCAAGACCCGGCAGAATAGAGAGGTTGAACGCAGGAAATAGATAATAACAAATAACAAACATGGAATGAACGAAGGGAAATACGGAAATGGGCTCAGATCTGTACTCGTGAAAACCCGATAACACATCCATGATCACAGGCTGCAAAAGGATTTTGCCTCGCCATGCATATCATGACACTGTATCGGCTACAGAGTGAATTCGAACGATCCATATCATAACGGCCTCCTCAGTGAGCATCAAGAGGATCAGATCAGTACTCATTAACAAATAAGAGATGACAACAGCAGGATGCAAAAATAAATTTGCCTTGCCTGGCATATTACACTCTAACACCTTCAATGAGTGAATTCGGTAGATCCATATCATCATGGCCTCTTACACAACTAAATGTTTGCACACATCATATTATGAACTTCCAGCAATGACACAGGGTACTTAAAAACTTCATATCGTACACATAAATTGGGAGACATGAATATTTTCAGCTACCTCAGTTTCATCCATATCACATTCAACTAACCAAATTATATATACATTAAAATACAAATTCCTATCTGTATGTTGCCGCATAGATATAGCATTCAGCTCATGAATACAAACTTCCAATCAGTTAACAACAACCACTTAGTTATGTGAGAAAGAGTATATATATACCACATTCTACACTCAGCTAGCAGATCCGAACACATAATTTACCCATAGTTAAAATGTTTGCAGATATCATAGTAATATTAAAGCACATACAATTTATAAGCATGAAAGATGGAACCCGGCTTACAAATACAAATATCACAGTAAAATTGCTTCATTTAAGTCATAGAAATGAAAATAGCTTGTTAGATCTGAGCTCAAGCCACCATACAGACCCAAATTGAAAAGCGCATTTATAATCAATAGAAACTGAGAAGCCAAATTGAGACAGAGAGACAGAGAGCGACGGACCAGTGCTGAGGGCCGATGTTTGTGAAGGGTGAGGCATGGAATATCTCTTCCTGCGCCAAAACTCCATTCTCAGATTTGAACCAGCTGGTGCCCGATTGAGTCAATCGGAATGAAGAACGATCGATTTGGGAAAGGATAAAGACGGTGGTCGCGAAAGGACCGCAGTTGTGTGGAGATATAGAGAGAGCTAGAGAGAGAGAGAGAGTCGGCGGTGGTGTCAAAAGGGAGATGATGAGTTAGCTAGGGTTTTTGATAGGTAAATTCGATGTGGAGGCCGAAAGGGGGAGTAATGGCGGGGAGTTGTTAGTTGGCCAGCAGATAGGGTGAATTGAATTTTTTGGTATGATTTGATTTTGCCACCAACACTTGGGGAGATTTCATTTCCCTCCCCAAAATTTAAAGAAAATTTAATTTCCCGCCCAAAAGTTTGGTCAAATTTTTGTTTAGATCCATTCCCGACAAAATTGCAAGTCGTTAATTATTTTTTATTTCGGATGACTAGTCGTTTCCCCACGACAAAAACACAGCAGGTCTTTAAAAATATAAAAGACGACAAGGCAGGCGACTAACTGATAAAAAAGACTGTTTGTACTACTGTAGATAGTGCTTTCTGAACAGACAGATCTTAGCCACGTGGCAATCATATAGCACACCATATTGTGCTCCACACATACTGGATCACCAGCCGCGCTGATCCATGTGGGGGCTGCGAGACAGGGCCCTCGCATACCACTGCAAGGGACTTGTAGGGACTTCGTGGTTTGGAGGCTAGAGTAAGTCCTGTCGCGTGCGAGCCAAGCCCGCGCGCGACCCTTTGTAACTGCTTTTGAGAGATTTATGGCACGAGCTCCATAAACCCGGTCAACCCGGTCAAACCCGGTCAACCCCATAACGGTTCCGGTATGCGCGGATAACGTGCTGTAACGGTCCCTATATACGCGGACGAACGTGCCGTTGTGGTTAAGCTAATTAAGCCGTCATTGATGGGCGCATTAACCACACTACAACGGTCACATTCTCCGTTATATATAGATCGTTAACCCTTCCATACAAGGGAGAACACACCAGATATACGCGGAAGCTCTGCCAAACCCCTGTCTCTCTCTCATACAGTGCTATTCCCTTACTCTCTCCCTACACACAACCCAACACTTCCTGTGCCATTTTCTATTCTCTGCCTTTGGTGTACACGAAGTTCTCTCTGCAAGATTCTCTTGTACACATTTTGATGAACCCGACGTGAACTTACCATTGCAAGAAACCATGTCTCATGAGGATGATGTCAGTAACAGATCGTCTTCCACGGAGACCACTTCGGGGGAGGAGGCTCGCCGTACTCCTACAGCTACCGGTGAAGCTCCGACGCTATAAGCCTTGGACGCCACCATCCAGAATCAGGCGAAGGCTATCAAAGCTCAATCTGCACAGCTAGAACGGATCATGGCTTTCCTGGGGACTCTCGCTCCAAACCCCGCACCAGCCACCGCCGTCTCTCAGGGGGAGGAGCCTCCACCACTCAAGGATTGGGAGTGTCAACCACACCACCCAACCCTAACCTGCAAACTCCACCGGCATCTACACAGCTACCCTCAATTCAGAGGCCAACATCTCAAATGTTGCCTCTTACTACTCATACTCCTCAACCCCCAACTTTGGTACCTAATCCGGCCTCACAGTATCCCTTGCCTCTTCCAACGGCAACATGGGGTAACGTGAATTCACAATATGTCCCTAGCCCTCCTGCGACATATGTGTCGCCTCTGCCTGCGGCAACCCCTCCTCCCGCTGCCGAGGGAAGTGCTCCGGAGTGTATGACGTCGCTGCAACGACGCATAGACACTATTCTGGCTCACCAATTGTTCGCGGATACCATCATCCCGAAGCTTGACAATGACCCGCCTATTCCACGGGAGATCTACCTCATGCCTAATCCTGCTGGATACAAGGCTCCTAAATGGGACAAGTTCGAAGATGTCAATGGGATCGCCCATGAGCATTTCATGCGCTTCATTGATGTAGTGGGGCCATATGGGGCTGATCCTAAGCTGCTGATGCGCGATTTCCCGAAATCCTTGGGGAACGTGGCCTACAAGTGGTACCGGACGTTAGAAGCCGGATCCGTGAAGACCTAGGACGACATGGTCCAGAACTTTTACACCAAGTTCTTACAGATGGAGGAAAAGGTGACGATGATTCATCTCTCGCGGATGTATTAGAAGCGCAAGGAAGATGGAATAACATTCATCAAGAAGTTAGGGCCAAGTCCTTGGAATGGAAAGATGTGATACTCGAAAGCAGACTCGTGGAGATATGCCTGCAATGCATGCGAGACGAGTACAAAGGTATGCTTATCAACCTGCAAACGACTACATTTTCGAAACTAATCAAATGCACGAAGAACATCGAGCCCATAGTGGAGAGGCAGAAAAAGAGGAATGCCCCTGAGAGATCCTCGAGCGGCACCACTTTCAAGATCGGGCGGCTCAGCTACAAGAGAGCGCGTGAGGCTGAAGTGAATACGGTCTCGCCCCAAAAGTAGCCGAAGGTAGTAAACTTCGATGCGCCACCTCTGCCATGTTCGGTAGAGGAAGCAAGCGACCTTTGCAGACTATGGCGTAAGGATGGTCTCCTGCCGCCGCTCGAAAAGGCACCCTCCAGGGAGATGGTGAGGGACCCGAAGTGGTGCAAATGTCACGTAAAGGTCATGCATCCCACGGATGACTGCAAGAAGCTCAGAATCATAGTAAGCCAAAAGATGAAAAATGGCGAACTGATCGTCAGTGATCAAAGGCAGGATGTGCGAAGCAATCCACTCCCTGCCCATGCGGAGCAAGAGTCAAAAGGCAAAGAGGTCGCTATGATCTCGATTGTGGACATTGAAGAGGTTGCGGAGGATGGTCTACCCATCATTGCCGAGATCCACGGTGACGAGGACTACAACATAGACACGGAGGACGAACGTGCCGATCGAATGAAGGGATCGCATGGGTTCAGCAGGTTCTTTGATGAGATGAACTTCTCAGATAAATGCCGGAAGGATATGACAAAGGCGATCCTGAGGATAGCAGAAGATTACAAAGAGGATATCGTAGTCTCCAATGGAAAGGTCGTTAGGGCGTCTCGCTCGACAGCAAAGGTCATAACCTTCTCCGCAGATGACAAAAAGACAGACGCGAGCCACCAGAAGCCTCTGTACGTAACAGCAGTCATCAATGGCGTGGAGTTCAAAAGAGAGTTCGTTGACAGAGGAGCAGCAGTTAACGTTGTTTCGCTCCATACTCTGAAGCTAGCGGGAATTCCGGAGCACAAGATCGTCAAGCGTCCATCCCCGCTGATGGGATTCGGAAGCGACTCCAGAATGACGATAGGATGGATCCGCCTGGGTGTCCAGATCGGCAAAATCAAGTGTTCAGCAAAATTCTATGTCATAGATGCGAACACTACATATCACATGATTATAGGCCGGGCCTGGATTCATCGCTTTGATGCTGTTCCTTCAACAGCTCACCAAGTGATGAAAGCTATCTGGAATGACAGAATAGTTGAGATACCCGCTTCGACAAATCCTTTCAACATGGATGAAGCGCATCTCAGTGAGGCGGTATGGTTCACTGAGATGGCAGATGAGCAAACGCCGGGTCCGTTCAACCCCACTCCTTTGCCCCGTTGGGAGGACATCAAAGATCAGTCACCCGCAGGAGTGATGGTGACAAGAGAGGAAGCTAAAGAAAAGCCGTCTACGCGAGAAGAGGCGCCGCGGATTGCCTACCAGCGAAAGAACGTGTACACTCTGAAAAAGATAGTAAAACATGATCCTGAAGGCAAGGAGATAGAGAGTTTATACGCCAACGGGAAGAAATGCTATCGCATATGAAGGTGCGCGGGGGTGTCCTCACGCGAGCATGGGGATATCCCTGAGCAAATCAATCAAATCGAGCAAGTTTCGGAGACAGACAAACCAATGCCAAGCGCTCTAGAAGAGAAACTCAAAAAAGCACCCGAATGCATGGAAGACAAACCCAGACCACAAAAGCAGGAGCTGAAGGAGGTATTCCTAAGCCCAAGCGAAGAAAAGAAGAGGCCAGTCTTTCTAAGTGCGGACCTCACAGGCGAAGAGGAGGAAAGATTGCTACAACTCTTGACTGAGTACAAGGACGTGTTCGCATGGGAATACGATGAAATGCTCGGTCTGGACACGAGCATCACCATGCACCGGTTGGATGTAATTCCAGGATCCAAACCGGTAAAGCAGAGCACAAGAAGCTTTAGGCCGGAGCTCAACATGAAGATTAAGCAGGAAATTTTCAAACTCCTGGATGCCAAATTCATAGAGCCAAATCACCATCCCACTTGGTTGGCCAACATTGTGCCAGTATTAAAGAAGTGATGGACCTTTCTCATCAGGTGGAACATCAGGGAGGTGCGAAGTTATGCAGACAGCTCCTCTTGGTTGGTTACTTCTGGCCCACCATGGAGGCAGATTGCCACACTAAAGTCAAACGCTGCCAGGAGTTCCAATTCAAAGGTAATTTAGTGCACGCTCCTGCCGTAGATCTACATGCGTTGGGAACACCATGGCCGTTTCATACATGGGCTCTGGATTTCGTTGGTCCCATTCGACCGACCTCGCACGGGAATCATTTCATTCTCACCGCGACCGAGTTGTTCACCAAGTGGGTAGAAGCAATACCACTGAAGACAGCAAATGCGCTAGCCGTAGTCCATTTCATCCAAGAAAGCATCATATGCAGGTTCGGAATTCCAAACACTATTATTTCGGATAATGGTACCCCCTTTGTCAATCGCCAGGTGGCTGCAAAGCTAGTAGAGTACAACACAAGGCAGATATGCTCCACTCCATACTACCCGAAGGGGAATGGGAAAGCGGAAGCAACTAACAAGACGTTGCTGAGAATATTGAGCAAGATGGTGGCGGATGACCACAAGAAATGGGCTGATTCCTTGAACATAGCCTTGTGGGCATATCGGACTTCTCCAAGGACTCCCACCGGAGTCTCCCCATTTCTTTTATGCTACGGAGCTGAAGCTGTGGTACCTGCGGAAGTGAAGGTCAATTCTGCAAGGTTGGCTTTTCATGCATTATATAACAATCAACGCGATCACGACTTGGTCCTGTTAGAAGAGAAGCGGGAGCAAGCTAAAAGGACTAATAAACGATACCAAGAAAGGATCACTCGTACGTACAACAAAACAGTCCAACGTCGAGATTTCGCAGTTGGACATTTGGTCTTGCGCGCGTCTGACCATTGCATGCGAGAGGCAGCTCACCCAAAATTCGCAGCCAATTGGGAAGGACCCTTTGAGGTCACATAAGTCTTTGATAGTGGCTACTGCAACATACAGAGGTTACATGGAATGACCTCAACCCCAAGCTCAATCAACATGCGCTGGATCAAGAAGTATTATCCTTAACTTCTCTAATTATATGCGTTAGATTACAACGTCTGCTTTATACTCTGTATTGCTAAAAATCGTGCATCTTCTCTCCCATATGAGGGAATTGTAATCTCATCTCTCCCATATGAGAGCATTTTATAAAAAGACTTCTCCCAAATGGGAAGAACTTTATGATTTCAGCCGTCTTTATTGCTTTGTTTATTTCATTATTTCTCAGTAGCGAAAGCCTATCCGCCGTGATAGCAGCCTATGCGAATACGATTTTTAGAAATCTTTTAAGCCTATCTGCCACGATAGCAGCCTATGCGAATATGATCTTAAGTGATCGCCAAGCCGATCCGCCGTTATAGCAGCTTATGCGAATAAGATCTTAAGTGATCTTTTAAAGCCTATCTGCCACGATAGCAGCCTATGCGAATATGATCTTAAGCGATCTTATAAGCCTATCTGCCATGATAGCAGTCTATGCGAACATGATCTTAAATGATCTTTCAAGCCTATCTGCCACGATAGCAGCACTACACGAATGCGATCTCAAAATGATCCTTAAGCCTATCTCCCATGATAGCAGCGTTATGCAAAATGATCTTAAGTGATCTACAAAAGCCTATCTGTCGAGATAGCATCCGTACTTGAGTCCAACCTTAAGAAAATCTCAAGCCTATCTCCAACGATTTAAAATCATATCTGCGAATCTATCCGACAGATAGCAAATCATAGCAACAATGCAAAGTGTGAATACAGCACTACAGAAGGCGAAATTTGCCAATACGCATGCGAAATTGTAATTTGTTGTAACGAAAACAGCAAATCATACAAAGCAATTTATCATTATGAGTCAAGATGACTTACAATTTATCTGTCTAGATAGCAGCTTACAAGCGGAAAAGCTCAAAATAGAGCTAGATGAAATGATTACTTGAAGGTTCACCGCACTTGAAGGTTCACCGCACTTGCTTACTAGCCAGCGGCGAATGTCAGCTTTCGACAAGCCGTGCTTTAACGCACCAACAATCACATCTCGGTAAGTTACCGCAAGATTAAAAATCTCACCTTCGTTACCGCCTGCGATCTCTTCGAAATCTGCTTGGACTTGCTCCAGAGCAGCCGCATCCTCCTCTTGAGCCGCTTCATCCTCGTCAACTTGAGGAGCCACGTCTTCTGGAAGCACATCTTCCTCATAAGTTGGACGCACTAAGTCGTCGACGTGTTGTTCTTCTAGGCTCCTTTGCTTCACGCATTCGAGCTCCTCTTCTTCTCGCTTTCTTCTTCTTTCAGCAGCCTCCGTAACTGTTCTTCTGGACTCGGCAAGAATGTCCTCGCTTATGGTTTCGTTGGAAACACCAGAATGAGAACCCCTCTTTTGCTTCTTGGCCAAAAGGCCACTGAGGGTCTCATCATCATCATCTGCAAAGAAACAATTCGTTCAAACAAGATTGTGAAGAGTTAAGATAATGAGAAGACTAGTACGATTGAGATACATCCTGAATCTTCCTCCTGTATCTCATTTCTCTCTCTGTCTCTGACATCTTCAATTCCTTCCTCTTATTCATCTCCTTCTCTCGTCTCCCTTCTCTCCTCCTCTTCCTCCTGGTCAAACGGAACAATGGTCTCCACTGCGAGCTCCTTCCGCGCTTTACTGGGCATGCGACCTTTACCTTTATCCCTGGCAGAAAGGGATCTCGCAGGAGGGGAAGTTGGAGCGCTCCTAGGGGAAGAGATTGTGATTCCCCTTTTCCTGGGCCTCTTTGCTCTTGGAGCAGTAGTCGGTGGAGGGGACTGATCGTTCTTGGGTAGAGACAAGGTTGGAGTATTGTCTATCAGCGAATCAGCAAAAGCGTCCATGATCTCGCGAATTTTGGTCTCAACTACGGGATCCATTTTCGATGCTAGCCGGACTGGTTGTCCCTGCCTTCTCGCAGTAACAATGGTGGTGACCAATGATTTGGAACGCTCAGCAGATGCAAACCTCCTCACATAGCACTGCGGCAGAAAATGAAACATGAAGTTTTCAACATATTGGAATAAGGAAACTTAGCACATACAAGAGAAATTGTTTACCTTGGCGAAAGTTTCGCTGTATCTGATGACATGCGAATCACCTCTCCTAACTGCGGCTATCTTTTCGTCAAGAATGGTGGAGGGACACAGGTGATTCTCGCGATCCAGCAATGAATAGCAGCCATATTCGGACTCGTCCAGGCTACAGTTGGGACGGAAAGGGAAAGAATTCCTTTTGATCACAGGAGCTCTGCTTGGCCGAGGGGCCGACTGCGTCTCAAACCTTGTCTGCTGGGCATTCCAATAAGCGACCCAGTTTCGAGAGTAGCCACCTTCGCGGTTACCTGGGGGTTGCTCGAAGGGAAGATTGCTCCTCAGGATTGTTTTACACTCCCCAGACAGTAACCGCTTGTAGCAGCCTCTCATGATAGACTGCGGCCAGATTGATGGTGCCACTGCATCGAAGCCGAATTGGGGAGAAACGCGAGTAGGATCAACGTCCACGGTAATCTTCTCGTACCTAGGGGCGAGCTCACGAACATACTCTGCAAGAGAAGGAAGAGAGCCTCTCAGACACCAGCAAAAGAATTCGCGATAGCGCTCGTGGAAATGCTCCCCGCCCTCGAAAAGGAGCTCTTCTGAGAAAGCAACAGCCTTAGAGGGATACAGTTGTGGGAAACATCGCACATTCTCAACACGCGTGGCATAAGGCCTAGCTATAAATTCTTCCCAATTGTCGCATACCAGGCTCCAAACGCACTTGTGAAAGTTAGTTCCAAACCACCTCGCAGCTCTGCCGCTATTACGCTCCTCCTCCGCACCTGGGGGACACCATTTGCTGGGCCTGGAAGGAATTGGGGCATAAGAGGGCCATCGCTCGAAGACCCACATAGTCAAAAAGGCAATGTTAATGTAAGTCAGAACGTCGAGGCGACCACGCGATTCCTTCATTGCTACGACCAGTTGATCTAGTCTGTGATACAGGGTGCCCAAGACTAAAGGCCCAAGGGCGACCTTCTGACCAAGAGTTAGCTTCACAGCAAGAGGAAGAACATGGTAGAAGACCCCATCATGCGGGTGGCCATCGATTAAATACCTCGACAGCCAGGCACAGAGGAAAGCGCATAGGGTCAAGTGAAAACCCTTGCCATTCACATAGTTTTTAGCCTTCAGATTTCGGCTCAAAAGCTTCTTGGTGATACTACTGTTCGCATAATCGCGAAAGAAGTATTGCACCCACTTGCTCCAAGTGTTCTTCGAAGATGTGTCAACCAACTGCCAGTCGGGAAGAAGTTCTGTAGGCATCCACCGGGTGGAAATTTTCTTCACCTCTGACAAGCACCCCTCCATCTGCTTATACAAAGCAATCTCTGCATCAGTTCTCAAGGGACTCAAATGATCTACCTCACCCACGGGAGACAGATCATACAGCATGTGCACATCTTCAAGAGTGGGAGCAGCCTTGAACTCAGCAAAGTGGAATGTGTGTGTCGCAGGCGAGTGACGAGAAAGAAGGTTTAGAAGCATGGACTGGTCCAGCTTCACGGCAGCACCCTTCATAGCACGGACTGCGAAATATATGCCAGCATCGTTTAAAGTAATGGCATGATTAGTCTGTACATGGTCAATCCACTCATCCATGAAGTCCAATTTCTGAACAAATGCTTGAGTGGAAATCACAGTGTACGGGAAGTACCCATTTTCGACTCCCAATCGAACCACGTCCTAGGAATCGATCAATTCGAGCAAGGCCGAGTTAACTGGAGGGGTCAGCGTTTGCAATTCTTCAGCAGGGACAGGGATTGGCAGGTTCTTCACCTTAACCCTAGCATGGTAAAAGTCTTTGCCACCCAGAAAGGGGGTTTTTCTCCATAAGGCCTGTGGGAGATCAGGTATTTCTTCAGTCTCCTTAATAGGTTTGGTTCCTTTTGTCTTTGCCATTCCTGCGGAAAAGCAAGAAAAAAGGGGGGAGAAATACACATACTTTAGTTCGAATTTCAAGATTCAGTTCAAAGCATACGAGCATTTATTGGAAGAAAGATGAACAGTCCAGTGGTAATCTCCAAGATTAAAGATTGGAATCGTTTGCATTATTGGGGATTTCAGAAACCCTACATTCAAAACCCTTATAATCTGGGGATTAAATCAAAGTTGGATCCAAAGAGCAAGATCTTCTTCATAGTTTTCAGTGGATAATATGTTTCAGGAAGTTATGGGTTTGCAGATCCAACGCAGTTCAAAGCATATATCAGTATATTAAACAAAATTGAACAAGGCCAACCTTGTTTTGGTAAAGCTTGCTTGGATGCGCACAATTGAAGAAGACGATTGACAAGAGAGAACTGGTGATTGATTATCTGAATCTGCTCTTGAAGGCTTCCGGGTATCATTCACTTTAAGAGAAAGAAGTGATGCTTTACAACAATGGAGAGCACAGAGTATTTATCCAAAAACAATGAAGGGTTGCGTCCTTTCAGTAGTCGAATCGCTACCGTCACCGTCGAATCGCGCAATCACAGGACAAGCTGACGTCACGCCTAAAACCCAAAAAGACCAGACGGCACGACTCTAGGGGTTTAGGTCATAATGGCACGCACGGGGGCTGAATGTGCACATATTTGAATTGGTGCGTGGCGGCGCATGGAAGTCTATCCGGCTATGAGTCTTCACGCGCAGAAAGGGGGCTAATGTAGATAGTGCTTTCTGAACAGACAGATCTTAGCCACGTGGCAATCATCTAGCACACCATATTGTGCTCCACACATACTGGATCACCAGCCGCGCTGATCCACGTGGGGGCTGCGAGACAGGGCCCTCGCATACCACTGCACGGGACTTGTAGGGACTTAGTGGTTTGGAGGCTAGAGTAAGTCCTGTCGTGTGCGAGCCAAGCCCGCGCGCGACCCTTAGTAACTGCTTTTGAGAGATTTATGGCACGAGATCCATAAACCCGGTCAACCCGGTCAAACCCGGTCAACCCCATAACGGTTCCGGTATACGCGGATAACGTGTTGTAACGGTCCCTATATACGCGGACGAACGTGCCGTTGTGGTTAAGCTAATTAAGCCGCCATTCATGGGCGCATTAACCACACTACAACGGTCACATTCTCCGTTATATATAGATCGTTAACCCTTCCATACAAGGGAGAACACACCAGATATACGCGGAAGCTCTGCCAAACCCCTGTCTCTCTCTCATACAGTGCTATTGCCTTACTCTCTCCCTACACACAACCCAACACTTCCTGTGCCATTTTCTATTCTGTGTCTTTGGTGTACACGAAGTTCTCTCTGCAGGATTCTCTTGTACACAACTACTTTTAAAGACAATAATCCTGGTAGTCGGAAGGAAACTGGTCGCTGATAGCAGAATCTGTTGTAGTGTCACTAGGAACAAAGCTGTGAAGCCTCTCAAGGCTCACAGTGGAGATATAGTCAATGCCCTTTTCGAGCTCACCGATTAGGTAGGGTAAATGGCATATGTAACTTTCGTATTTTTGCCTTTAATTTTTCCGTTTTCTTGAGTCCAGCTGCATCTGGGTATAATTATACGTTTTTCAACATGGAAATTTGGTGTGGAAGGTAAAAATTTCTTTTGTAGAATTCCAATATTCTTAATAAGTCAAGAACGTGGGTAACAGTTATGTCTGCTCGAGTAGATAGGTTCATGGAGCTCAAAGAAACAAAAGAGAAATAACAATGTAAATTTAAGCCTACTTGAATGGAAACAAATTCTTATACTCATTTATACTTTGAGTGAAATAAATGTATCTTCCTCGATCCATTCTAAAAAATTGATAAAGTTTTTATTGGGCAGCCACTCAAAACCACACTCCTTCGCTCTCTTCTTATGATTTGATGTCGTGTCACAATTTGAACGCCAATCTAATCCCTGAAACATCACAAACGTATGCCTTCATTCTGAAATCGGATCCCAGTGGCTTGAAAACCGGGCAACTGAAGGGCGAATCAAGACCTTCCGCTGAGGTGCACAAAGACATCATTTGTCCATGAGTCCCTACTATTTCTCTAAACCCTTTTGGGCTGCCAAACAAACCCATATAGAATGGGCCTATTCGGGAGTTGCCCAGAGCCGAAACCTCTTGAAACTGGGGAATGAGAACTTCAACGAAATACTAGATAACTGTTGGGGCACAATGTGAAATGCTCCTTTTATAAATGTAGTGTGAATATTTCTATTTTAGAAACCACTCTATGTTAGATTACCTCTTGGGATGTGGTGGAGAGCCCCGAACTTGAGCCTGACACTTCAACTGACAGAATCGTAATATATGAAACTGAAAGCATTGCCCGGCATACTCCAAAAAACCCCAAT
This sequence comes from Linanthus parryae, assembly GCA_023055425.1. NCBI lineage: Eukaryota > Viridiplantae > Streptophyta > Magnoliopsida > Ericales > Polemoniaceae > Linanthus > Linanthus parryae. The sequence continues at coordinate 11,988,124 of JALGPY010000012.1, read as the reverse complement.
AAACGAGTAATGATTTATCTTACTGATTTACTTCATCCTTAAATGTAAACGACCAGCACTCCTATCTTTCAGGAGCGGAGCAAGGTATTTGAAACACCTGAGACACTTTTGCAAGGTATTCAAAATACCAGTGGCACTATTGTAATATTGGCAAGGGGACAATTTGAACTTTTATACGTCACAGGGTAAAATTGTATTTTTTCAAAATTTTGGATAGGACACGTGCCTACCCATGCCGCGGGTTGGCTCCGCCCCTGCTGCCTTCATCTGGACGCATGTTTCACCACATGCTATACAAAGCACATTTTATTTACGTGTGTATACGCAAAGTAATCTGTAATTAACTTATCTCCCTAGTTAGAAACAGGGTTCAGGCTTCATTGGTAGGGATGTTTCGGTAATAAATCAGCATCATATTATCCTCCACCTTTCTAGCTGTGTCACTGTCTGATCTTGCATCAGCAGAACAATATTTTCTTGCAGGCTTCCCTTCAAGACGAGGCAGTTGGCAGAGTTTGTTTCTTACAAACAAAGTTTCCTGAGATAGAAATCTGAATACCTCATGGGTGCCCAATAAGATCACAACACAAACTAAAGACCAACAAACTCAAGGATAATTTCCTATCCAAAAATAGATAGTGCAAGACTCTGCTTCTCAGCACCCCGACTCTACTCTTTCGTGTTTAATGCGAAGCGTCATTTTGTTGTGATATATAAAGTTCCTCGTGCTATGGTAGAAGCAGAAGCGTAACCTAGTGTTTAGGCACAATTTTTTCATTTGGTCGCAGTCTTAGTTGAGCGTTTTTGGCTTGCTGTCTTTTGGTTCCTTTGATTGTTCTCTCAGCTATTTTGCTTTCTTGTGCTTGCTTGTTCCGTGCATTATCTATTTAGCTTTAGGCGTTTGTTTTTTTGGGGGAAATGAGGAAGAATGTCTCAAGTTTATTAAAAGCTCAAAGTGCACGAGACAATGCAAACATCTGAATGATGAATATTGAAACAAATACTTAAAAAGGGATGACCAAAATGATTTCCTACGCTTTCATCCATTCGATAAAATTACTGAAGTTCTTGTGCGAGCTGCCTCCCTCTTTCACGCTTTTCCTCGCAGCCTCTTTCAGACTCATGGCTGTTTCCCTGATCGTCTTGTCAACAATCAGCCGTTGCACCTTGTACGTGATCTCCTCACGCCTCACAATCCCGCATTCATCTTTGTTCAACCGCAACCCCACCTTCCAAACATCACAAATGTAAGCTTGGTCCAGAAACTGGTCAGAGAAATAAGGCCAACAGAGGAAAGGTATCCCATTCCATATCCCTTCAATGGTAGAGTTCCATCCACAATGGCTCAAGAAGCAAGCAATAGAAGAATGGCTCAAGACCTTCTGTTGTGGGGCCCACCCCACAATTCGCCCGCGGGACCCAACTCTCTCTTTGAACCCCACCGGGTAAGCACTATCATCGCTCCCGTCTGCCCTGACAACCCACAAGAAGGGCCTGTTGGAGAGTTCAAGTCCTGTGGCCAGCTCACGGAACTGGGTTTTGTTAAGATCGGTCAAGCTCCCAAAAGAGACATAGATCACCGAGTTAATTGCTTGTTGGTCAAGCCATTGCAGGCAACTAGAGTCTTCTGGCCAGAAGTTTCCTGCTGTGTTTGCAAGACGGTTGCTTGCCAGAAGTGGGCCTATTGGGATCATGGTTGGAAAGGATGTAAACACTTCGGGCTCCAATTCGTAAGCTGAATTGCAGATGACACGATCTGCAATTTCAACGTCCTTGTTGTACTTGAAGTACATGTTGAAGAAAGTTTCTTGGGTGACGTTGTTTCCCCAAGTGTGTATCCATGGTACTACTGAAGTTTTCATGGCTGGAGGCATTGTTGGCGATAGTTCGATCATCTGGCTCTTTAACGGAGTACCTGTAGCATTGGAGACACAGAGTGTTGGGTTTTAGGCATAGTTCTGCATAGCCTTAAAATAGGGAAGAACAGACTGCAATCTCAAACACACAATGAAATTCCTCAAAACACACACACACAATGAAATGCGTAAGACTTAGAGTGAGCCAATACTGAAAATCAAATACTAACTTTGAGATTCATGGTGATGAGTTCATGAATGCATAAGACTTAAATTTTCGGAAGCAGAGATATTAACTGTGTTTACTGTGAATCTCATTTCCACAAAATTTGCCACGAAATGATGCGAATCTCTTACAAAACTTCAATCTTAAAAAAAAAAGTAATACTAATCCTTTGCTATGGATGCTGATTCAGATTCAATATCTTTTTCCTAATTCTGGGCGAGTTCAATTGGTCACATCCAACAGAGTACGAGTGCAGGTAAAATTGAATCAGAATCAGGTATATTTTCTTTTCAAACACCTGTTAAAACAAAAATTTGAACAGAAAGTGATGTGACATTTGAAACATCAGCAGATTCTTAAAAATTCCCCAAATTTATCGAGCCGTGCTAGAGGGACCAAAAATCAAACAGAATTTTATACAAAAAGTGATGTGGCATCTGTTACATCAATAAGTGACTAAATATAACCCATATTTATTCATTCTAATAAATGTATATTCTTCACACCGAGATTTTATTTTTGACATATTACCATCCACATCATCACGTTCAACTTTTTGTATGATTTTTTTTTTTTTCACTTAGAGTTTTCCTCATTTCCATTTTGTTAATGATCTTCTCCCTCAATCGTAATTAATGACGTGTTCCATTTTACATCACTGTTCAAACAAAGCTCGAACAAAAAATTGAACAGAAAGCTACTTCAGAAGATGCTCAAAAATCCTCCAAATTTATCAATTTTATTTTGTTGATGAAATTCACCCTCAATCTTTATTAATGACTTGTTCTCATTCACATCATTTTTTTTATTTTATATTTGTTGGAGTTTTTGTTCACCTAAATTTTTTCCGACCTGTTTCATTTCCAATGAAATGATTAATTTGATTTCGATTTTGTGGTAGTTGTATCAAAAATATTTTACTACCAAAAAATTAAATAAAATAGCTTTTCAAATTATGTCGATGACATGTAGATTACTTTCACCATCCACGACTCGTTTTTCATTGCAGTAAAATTAAAATATTATAGCGGTGTGTGTTTTATCATGTGGTAAGCGCATAAGTTTAGCGAGAGAAAAGTTACCATAATTGTCAATGATGCCGTTATCAATCATCTTCTGTATGCTGAGCCCTAAAGCCAATGATGCAGCTCCCTCGACCCAATACGCAGCTCCCTTGATCTGCATCTTCTTTGCGACTTCAAAAGCCCACGACATGTTCAGATCAGCAATAACACAAACCACCTTCCCATCACCGGACGATGCATTGATTTCTTTTATCAATTCTTCTAGCTTCCCCGGCATGACACGAAAGATGCCCTCCAACAATTTCTTCAAATCCTTCCTATCCTCCCAAGTCTCCACCCCATCTGGGAACGCAACAAAGTTTATGCGATCCCTTACATCATCTCCCTCTGGGATTGAGCTAATTACCTTTCCGTGAACCACCTCGATGTTGACAAAGGTGATTTCGAACCTGTTTGTGTCAACTAAGCATTGGGCTAACTCTAACAGAGGAATAACATGGCCTGGTGCAGGGATAGGTATAAACACAAGATGTGGTTTTCCCATCTTCAAGCTTGATTTTCACGTGGCTTGTTTTGGTGTAAATGAGAAATGGCGTAAATGAGAAAGGAGGTTGTTGGCTTCCACTTAATAAATAAGCTTTGGTCTCGCCATTCGGTGACGGGGAGCTTCAATGAATTTGGAGGTTCGGTGAATCGCAATTAGATATTTATAGAAAGGTTGTAAACATGAACAATATGGGTCAATATTCCGCCAATGACGTGTATCAGTAAATAATATCAACCATTAAATAGTTTCCGTCAACTGTCTTGCCATGAAAGATATGATGACTGGTATAACATTTTGGGTGATATAAGTCAGGGAATTAATTCCAAATGCTAATAACTAATTACAATAATTTGCTAACAAAAATCAAAGTTTTTTTCATCTTTTTTTACTTCTAATCGAAGTTCCATTATTTTTTTTTATTTTTTTTTGAGAAATTGTTTGTCGTCTACCGGGTTTTGAACCTAGAACCTCATGTAGGGGCTTGCAACGCTCTACCACTTGAGCTACCACCCTAGCTGCTAATCAATGTTCCATTAGCTGTAGACGGAGACGAAGACACCCGTGCTGAATTCTTCACGATTCTGCAGCGACGGCGGAAGCCTTCTGGGATTTAGCTTCAAGATTACAAGGTGACGGCGAAAGATTTCACCCATCGTGAATTTTAGCTTCACGATTTCACAGCAATGCTGAAACCCGTTAAGGGTTGTTAGCTTCACGATTTCACGGCGAAACCTGCTTTGTTTCAGCTTCACGATTTATGGCGGCGGCCAATCCTCACTGATTTACCTCCCATAGCAGGCATTCACTTTAGCTCGTAGCATTGATCATAGTTGCTCCTGCCACCACTTCTTTGTTCTGCTTTTGAGAATTCAATTCCTTGATATTTGTAAAAAAAATCTGCAAAGTGCTCGTATGACAAAGGGCTCCTGGTGAAATTAACAATCAACAGTGTACCTTAAGTTAACATGATGAAAAAAGACTAGGTTGTGAAAGATTTAGTTTGACTTTAACGCGTAAAACCCTAATGCCAGGAAGTTGAAATCAATTCAATTCATTTAGAACAATAAACACTATAAAATCTGAAATTGCGTACCGTTCACCATGGAACAGTGATTGACGGACACTCATTCTTCTCTCTGCTCCCTCAATAATCCGTAACTATTTTATGTGAGTGATGGAAGATTCGTTGATTTGCAATCAACTGATTGAGGGGGAGTCACGTTGTTTTATAGAGGAGAGAATAGGGCCACGTTCATGTAATATCTGATGGTGGGTTACTAATAAAATAATTAAATTACATAAATAGGTAATTAATTATCATCTTTATAATTTAATAGTAGATTAATCCAACAACAGTTAAAACATTGAGGTTAGTAGACAACAAATTAAAACACGTGAGTTTACATTCTCCCACTTGGTCCGCTAATTTAGTAAAATAAATAAAATAAAATTTGAAACAGACTCGGTTCGATTTCACAACAAAAGAATTTGACACGTGATCACGATTTTGAAAACAAGCTGATATACCCAAATATGTAAAACACTATAGTACAAGAATTAGCTTTAGCCATTAATATGAACCATCTCAGTTATATGACTATCTTGTCATATTTCCTTCCATGTATCACGCCACTAATGACTTCCGCCAACCTAGTCCATAATGCCACAATGACTCCTTGAAATTTGTCTTGTTAGGACAATTCATGCTAAAACAAAGTCCAAAACCAATATGCGCAAACATTATTGAAAACAGGAAAACATAAGCAACTTAAACATCTAGCATAGTGTTGAATACAATACATAACCGCCAAATAGAAGTCATACATTGCCCAAAAGGCCCATCCTAACAACCTTATATGTCTTTGGCGGCAATGCCTTTGTTAATGGATCAGAAACCATGAGAGTGGTACTCAAATTTTCAATCGACACTTGTTGCTTCCGGACTCATTCCGTAACAACCAGGTACTTAAGGTCCGCATGCTTCGTCCCATTGGAATAATTTTCGTTATTCGAAAAGAAGACAGCATCGGTGTTATCACAATATATCTTCAACGGCTTGGCAATCGAGTCAACATTTCCAGGCCCTGAGATAAAATACCGCAGCCATATAGCATGACTCGAGGCCTCGTGACATGCAACAAACTCAGCCTCCATCGTGGAAGAAGCAATGATTATTTGCTTCACACTCTTCCACGAGATTGCTCCACCAGCAAGTAGGGACACAAAGACCGATGTGGATTTCCTACTATCTAAGCAACAAGCAAAATCTGAGTCTGAATATCCAATAACTTCTAATTGATCCAATAAGTGAGCATGTAATCCTTCGTTCCTTAAAGATATCTCAAAACTTTCTTTGCTTTCCAATGTTCCGTATAGTTATATAATACAAACTGCATAATTCTCTTGCATTACATTACAAAAAGTGAAATTAAACTAAGTGTTCAACTGAATAAAAGGAACTAACATAAACTAGGAGAGTTATGTGATCATTCCTACATTGAGATCCCTTGCCTAGACCTGCGGGGCAAAGAAACAAAGATCACCGTTTTTACAAAGTCAGGAAGAAATGCTGAGTAAGCAAACACCCAAACACGTAAACCGGATAAGAGGTATTTTCTTTAATTAAACCAATATGATAATTCAGAATTATCAAATATGCTCTAAAAATGACCATGTATGAAAATAGATCAATTCATCTTAACTCTTTATTTAATTATTTGATTTCAGAAACGGAATCTCCAATCATCAAAGCATATATCCAAGAGAAACATTCTCAATCAAAATCAATGCCCTAATTAGGGAATCTCCAAATTCAATAATCTTTTTATTTTCCACATTAAAAGTCCACATCATTATTTTGTTGTAACAGGGAAGAACCAATTGTCACAATATATCACAACATATCCGATAACCAAGCTACTTGTCGGGACCCCCCTAAGACTTCTTGCGGCCAGAGAGGTGCGTAACGGAGCAACCAAACAGGCTGCGACCTGGTTAAAATACAAAGGCCAAGTGACCGTAGTCAACATCGACAATAATAACCACAGGCCAAGTGACCGAAGTCAACACCGACAATAATAATCACAGGGCGAGTGACCGAATTTAATATCGACCACAATAATAAATTTCCTCGTACAATTCTTCCCATTGTACATTATTACACATTATTAATTATCATGTGATAACTTTGAAAGTATCATTAGATCGCATAATTAGAGTCACAAGTCAAACACGTATATCAGAAATCACATTTTGTGACATAAAAATCATAAAAACATTTGGACACGAAAGGAGGACGGGCTCACTAGACCTAACATGTTTACTCATCTCAATTAACAATAGCAAATGTTAAGAAACAGCCCCTACAGGTCGATGTACCCTTCGTGTATGAAATTTTCGCCTAGAAATTATAATTTCTAATCAATACAAATCCCATCTAGCATGTGAAAAGCACTTATGCAATAATTTTTTACAATTATTGAGTGAACTTCTTGTTTTAATTTCAAGATAATCCTCAAACCCCTAATTTTATTTATTTAGATAAATGTCAAGTGAACTAAGAAGTGTGCTTTTATTTTGTCGTTCTATAAAGTAGAAATTTCCAAGATGTAGCTAAAGTACTATTAAATACTTTTATTTAAAAACTCATATACAATTAAGCACAGAATTATCCATCCACCCTCTAATTCTAATTTTGAACTAAATTATAATATTTCACAAAAAAAAATAGTTAATTTCAGAGAGCATAATTATTCCAAGATTATATTAGTTCCAACATTATTAGCATTCATTCAACACTTAGGAAATTATTAAATCAATATTTTTCCCTTAAATTCACAAACTTTCTCATATAAGGATATACAATTATTTAGTTGTGGCAAAATCTCAAGTTATAAAGACATTAACTTCTAACTTATATTACAAGCGGAGTTATATATTTATTTAACCAAACATTCTATTTCTTAGTAACTAAAATCACATTCTTAAAATACATTCAAATATTTAAGTTCATGAATTTGTAAATAAAAATACTATACTTACATAACAATAACATAACTAAGTTTTCGTAGATATTTTCTTTGCAAATTATTTTCCAAAAGTATTCATTTATATATGTTACATAAGAAACTATATACACTATTTTTAATTGATTAAATAATTTTTAAGTTTATTTAAAAAAAATAGGTTGTGTAAAATACAACAAGACCCCCCCAGTTTCCTGTTTATTCCAACCCACCCCAACTTTCTTTTAATCACAAAATTACCCCTACTTCATCATCTTCCTCAAACTTTCATCAATCCAAATAATGAATCATCTTAATCTTTGATACCTGTACAATTTCAATGTTATAAAACTCAAATTCAAGTCCAAATATGAAAATTTAATTCAAAAACAATTAAAACGGTTACCGAATGGGGTTAAATCGATCGCCGAAGTTTAGATAAAGAACTCGCCGGAATTAATGTTGCGGTGGTTAGGAGCTGTCTGGGTCGACTATTGGAGTTCACTCTAACCTGAAAGGAGGTGGAGGAGTCGCCATAAGGGAAGAGACATGGTGGAGGGGTCGGACCCGAGTTTCCCGTCGGGTTGACTCTGTGCTGCTTTCGCGGCGGCTTCGTCACCGCTGCTTCTGATGCTGCTCCAGTAGATCATAGAGAGACAAAGGAGGGGAAGATAGAGAGGTCGTAGCCATAAAGAGAGTAAGAGAGAACCGGTCATTGCAGGTTCTCGTCGGGTTTGGTTCAGTGGCGGTAGTGGCCTTCGACCACCACTGTTGCTCCCTCTATTTTTTGCCAGACATAACAGGGAAGAGAGAGAGAGAGAGGAAGAGAGCTCGAGAGCAGGGAGAGAGATAGAGAGGCAGAGGGTGAGAAAGAGAGAGACAGAGGTGGAGATGGAGATGGTGGCGATGGTGATGGGGGTTGTGTCTTGTTCTTCTTGTGGTTCAGTACATTGGAAGAGAATAGGGAGAGGAGATTAAATGTTGGTGAGACTTCATAGGCTATGTCCAATTAGGCTTAGGACCAAGTCCTTGGTCAAGTCTTGGTCAAGTCAATTGGCCAGTGAGTGAGGTTGAATGAAAATTATATGGTGCTTTGAGTGCACCTTTAGGTAGATGAAAATTATCAGGTACTTTGATAGTACTATATGTGTGTGAAAAATGTAAGGTAGTTGGGTAGTACCAAGAGTTGTGTTGTAATATATTATTTATGTGTATCACTTAAGCTAGTTTTAGGTAAATTAATAATACTAAGTAAATTAATTTATAATATAAAAATTACCAATCTATTTTAACGTAAATTAAGAATAATAACTAAATTAACTTATAATATAAAAAGTACCAATCATATACTAGTCTTCCCATTCAATCGTGAATCCAAATATAAACCCAACCATTTCTCACAATTAGGAATCCATAGCACAACCTCATGTGCCAAATTACTAATTTACCCCTAATATAAAAACGGGGTATTACATCACCCCCCCCCCCCTTAAAGATAAATTCGTCCTCGAAGCTGAAACCAAATGCTAGTTTATATTTTACTCGCCAATATAAGGTATAATGTGTTATGGTATGCATCTAATATGGTATGCAATCCTATCAATATTTCACGCGATGTCATGTCTTAAATGATAAGGTTAATGGCATATAAGGCTTATGGTATGAAAATCCAAAGGGTTATATCCTCTCACCCTTAGGAGAGTGACGTTCCTGGAACTCAATTGTCTAGTTAAAAAAGTGAGGATACTTCTTCCTCATATCGTCTTCAGCTTGACGTGTTGCGTCTTTAGTTAGGTGGTTTGTGTTGATGACTTAAAATTGCATGTTTTAGTATGTTAATGAACTCTTCATAACTTTCTAATATGTGTAATCTATCTATTTTATCTCTTTTCCTAGACTTATGCTTGTTTTCGTAGTTTTGGCTGCTTTTATCTTATTTTGTAGGAAAATACATGCTTTGGAATACTAGAGGCTAGCTTGGGAGAGATTATATGATGGATTAAAGAGAGTTGGAGGGCTAAGAGACATGAAGAAGGAATTATAAGCGCCTAATTTGATGACTTAAGGGCCCAAAGTGAGAAGAAAAATGGAAATTAGAGGCAATGATTGAAGACAAACCAAGTTAGAAGGCCAAAGCTACATCTACGGGCTTGCTTGAAGTCATTTTAACGGAATTGGGCGCGTAATTGGAGTTTTGCAAAGTTATAAAGAGCTATTTTGAAGGATTCCTAGTGGTTGGGGGTCCTTATGCCTTCAAACTACATGCAAGGGGTAATTTAATGTTGGGTTTTAACGTAGGTAACACAACGGAATAAAAAAAAATTAATCCTACTCAAAGCCCACCACGGATCGTCAGGAGGAGATATAATAACATGATAAAGGACATAGTATTGTGTACCTTTTGGTTTGAGTGATCACACGAAGAATGATGTCCACGTCTCTACGGTTGATCCACGTCTAGAGGTGAGATCTAGATCCTTCCTTCAAAAAGTGCTAGCTTGAACCAGAGGAAGAGGGAAGAAGGAATCAAGCAACGAGGTGACAAAAGGAGGGCTTCGGCCTCCTTTTTGGTGCCGACGGGAAGGGGGGGGGGCGGACGGCCTAGGAGCATGCGCCTCTAGGTTTTGTCTTGCTCTCTCTTTTGCTCTCTCCCACTCTCTTGTGTTATGTCTAATAACATTCAATTGTGTGAAGGAAGCTAGAGCCTCCTTTATATACTCCAACAACTCCTTGTTGTTTCCATAAAGGTCCTTCCTAGTTCTCCATGAACTTGGATTAGTCCCTTCCTTGCAAATTAGTCCTACTAAGTTTGAAAGGCGTTGCATAATGATCCTTCTTATTTGACGTGTGACCCCATAGGTTTCTACTTAGTTGGTAGTAACTTATTACCAACATGGAGCGGTGTCTAGCAACACATCCATGCCACCCAACTAATAGAAATAGTCAGTGATCCCGACAAACCTCTTGTGCCCAATATCTTATATTACACTTTCCCTTTGTCTCTATATCCGTATTGGACACGAGACATAAATAGTCACACTCGTATATCCAATCCATAGTTCCTCGATCCTGGGAACATGCTTATGCGAGTAGATAACATCAATGTCGACATATTGATTTATCTGAGTCTGGCCAGACATTCAATAAGTCTCATCCCTCGAGTGGTCGTGGATATTTACTCCCATTATGTGGGAGAGACATATCCTATCTACATCACTACGATCTCTAAGCTTGCTTCCTATCATGCCCGATAGCTATCTTTAAAATTACCCGGTTACGGTGTAACGTTTGATAACATCAAAGCACAATATTCCACAACTTGAGTATCTAGTGACTTCAAGTCTAAGGATTGCAATTATATTAGCACTACGAGAAGCGGTTGTGACCTTAACATAATCTAATGTATCCTTCTCATTGTGGGTCAATCCAGTATGCCATTACCCTTAATGCATATTCATGTGTTAGACTTGATATCTCAATATCAATCTACCCACACACTAGTCTATATTTGATCGTCCTATTAATCAATATAGTGGACTTGGGATATTTAAGATAAACAACACATTGTATCTAAGGACTTCATTATATTAAATATCACAATATGTAATAAATGAATATTCTAACCAAAACAATGTTCATACTAAATATAAGATTGCCTCTAGGGCATGTATTCCATCATTTAAAGCCCCAACAAACAAGTGGGGGCCAAAGTGCAATTCAACCAGCACACGTCCCTCTCTCTCTCCCACCTCACGCAAAAAGCTAGCCGAACCTCTGTTCTCTCTATCTCTCTCTCGGCCTTGGCCGATTTATGGGTTTGTTCTTGGTGATTTCGTGCTCGTTTTGAGCTAATTCAGAGCCAATAACACCTAAGGGAATAGTTGGGTCAGATTCAAGGCTATTGTTCATCTTGTTCTTCATTTTTCTTGGCTTGATCTTCATTTTTTTGGGTTTAATTAGTTGATGCAGTTGATAATATCAGTGAAACTAGCTGCTATTGATTGGAATTGTGTGGTTTGGAATCAAGTTCTAGTAGGTGACTCAAGTATTAGTGCCTTTGTTCTTCATTTTGTAGCAAAGTTGTGTTCTTGGGTTGAAATTGAAGATTATTTAAGCTTGAATCTAATGAATATCTTCATGAATGTGCTTGATATCTCTTCTGATTCTGTCTTGAACATGAATAGCTAAGTTTTTGTTGGTTGAATTTGATGAATCTAGGTGTGTTGTGTGTGGATTCAATTGTTGAATCAATGAGTTGAGAAGTTCCACTTTTGATTTATGATTGAACAAGTGTTGGAATGCAAATCCGATTTGTAGCTTCATCTTGAATGTGGATTCATGAGTGAATACACATCCTTGATCGTTGATACAACTTATTTTTTGATTTCACTAGTATTCCTCATGAATCATACTTGGATTTGACATTAGAGTCGACACATCTCCTTGTAATATCATTTGGGAGTTGGTGTAATACCCCGTCTATTTGTGAAGGGTAAATTGGGTAATTGGGAAATATAAAATTTAATTTTTATTCCGAGTGGTGAGTGAGATTATTTTTGGGTAAAAAAAAATACAATCGGGAAGTTCGTATATCAATTATATAGGAAACGGTATTTAATTGCGTGTTTATTTAGCATATTATGTGATTTATTTGAATATATCCAAGTGTGTACCCAACCCACTAGATGACACACCCATTTGGTACTCCCTAAACATTCTAGCATAGCTAACTAGTTGACATAAAAAAGAAAAAAAAGAAAAAAAAATGTTTGGGGCGGTTGGAGGAAGTTAACTCCTCCAAGTAACAAAACCTTTATTTAATCTCTCTCTCCCATTTGTCTTAGACATCAGAAACAAAACCAACACTCAAACTCAACTCATCTCTCTCTCTCTCCTAGCTAACCCACGGGAACACCCAAAAACCACCCTCACCACCGCACCTTCACCACCACAGCCCGAACCACCACCACAGCCACCTCTCCTTCTCTTTCTCTTCTTCTCTCCCTCTCCTCTCCCTCTCTGCTCACCACCAGCAGCAGCAGCTGCTGCTTCCGCCAGCGACGCCACCACTCCGGCGACCCACCCGACAGAAATCAAACGCCACCCATCTCAGCCCTTCTCTCTCTCCCTCACTGTGTTGAGCCTGAGACCTCCTCCTCCCTCTGTATCGACCCACGGGCCAGCTGTAGCAGCAGCATCAGCCGCCGAGAAGGCCGCCTGACAGCTCCGGCGAACCAACCCGACGGCGGAAACGCCGCCACAACCTCTGCCTCTCTCACTCTCTCACTGTTTCAACCATCTCAAGCCCTCACCCTCTCTGTTTCGTCCCAAGGAAGAGCCTCAGCAGCAGCATTTGGCTGCAGAACACCCCGAGCCGCCACCATCGCCGCCGCCACCATTAAATCCGGCAGAAGCTCACGCGAGCTAACCGGAGCGACCCACTTGCTCCCGTTTGAACCAAAATACTCCTGGAGGTCCGAGGAGTCTAATAGCAACATCAAAAAGAGCCCTCAACGTCCGATTCATCGCCGGTGTTCATCACCGCCGACCGCCACCTTCGAGGACGTAACCCGCCTCGTTTCTTGACCGTTTCTCGCGATTTTCGCGTAGGTGAGTCCTAAATCACTCTCTAGTTCTTTTCCAATCATCAAAATCACATTTTGTTAGCTCTAACACGAATCGGGTATGTTGGGTTGAAGATGTATGCTTGTGTTCATAAAGGGGGGTAGTTTATGTAATTTCTAAAAAGTGGAGGGCAAGGTGTTAACTGCATGTTTAGTTTCTCAAAGATTGGGGGTGATGTGTGTATATTATCAAGCTGCATATTTATATAAGCTTTAAAAGTATTATTTTTGGATTAATAATATAAGCTAATGTTTCTATATGATATTTTGAATAAATAAAAGTAAATAAGTTGTTAAAATTACATAGAGTTATATTTATATGAAATATTGTTGTTTTTACAAGCAAGATAAAAATTTACGATTTGGTTTATAATTTCGGTTTATTTAACTAAATAATTTTAAATGCTTGTAAATTGTTATTTTGAGTAAAATAGATTATTTTGTTAATATTGATAAAAATAAATAAGTTGAAAGTTAGTTTGTGAAATAGATATAAAGTAGACTTTTTAAATAAAAATCCCTATTACAATTGTTTGATATTACATGATTATTTTTCTAGAAAGTAGAAATTATTTATTTAACATAAGTTTATATGACTTGTTTTATTGAAATAAGCATTTTTGTGAATTTTATTTGAGTATTTAATTATTATATATTATATATATTTTCTAATAAATAAATAGCTATAATTGAATTAGTTTGAATTAACTTTTATAGTTACTTATGAATAAATAGTTTGTTTATTAAATTATTATTTCTTAAATAAAGAGATTTTATAAGCTTAATATTGGATATATTTCTCAATAATTATACAAGTTTATATTTACATAGGTTATAATATTTTTATAAGGAAAATATAAGTGTTATTTTAAATAATTTTTTTATGCTATTAATTAATGGGGTTAAGGGGGGGAGAATTTCAATGAGAAATTAGGAAATATAGCACTTTTGCATACTTGCATAATTAGACTTGTAATTAATTTAGGAATTATAAATTGTAGTGACGGATTCGTAGACGAGGGCTACGTGTATCTATAGGAGCTATCGAGACATTTGTCGTGCTTCTTGAGGTGAGAAAATATGCCTAATCTAGTGTGCCCGTCCTTCTTTCGTGTCCAATTATTTTATGATTTTTTTTCGTCTCAAAATGTGATTTGTGATTTAAATGCTTGACTTGATATTTCAAATACTTGTTTATTGATTCTTTTGGAAACTGTCACATGAAATTAATAATATGTAATAACGTAAAGTGGAAACAGTTGTGCGGCGGAACCCTATTCAAATTCTTCTATATATTGTGATTATTATATTTGGCTCGGTTTCCATTGCCCCGAGTCGCACCATGTACTCACCCTTCTGGCCGCTAGAGTCTTAAGGGGGTGTCGACACTTAAGGTCTTGGTTGCATGCGAGATGGTTGGTTTTATATTATTGGATTGGTTTGTTCCCCGCTACAACTAAATATTAAATGTGGATTTTTCATATGGATGATGGATGGACTTGGTTTATTTTAGAAAATATGGAAATGGTTTGGAAATACTAAATGATGAGTTGGATAGTTTATATTGGTCATTTGAAATAAGGTGTTGTTTACTTCTTTATTATTCATCTTTTTATTAAAATAAAATATGCCTCTTTCCGATTTACATGTTGGGGTGTTTACTTGCTCAGCGTTTGTGCTGACTTTGGAAAAACTGCGGTCTTGTTTCTTTCCCCCGCAGGTCTAGGTGAAGGAAGCTCGGCTTAAGGGGATATCGCGGACTCACCTAGTTTATCTAGTATTTAAATAATTGAACACCTAGACATTGTTTCATCCTGTTTAATAGTATGTAATGTATCACTTTAAAGACTCTTGGTTTGTATTAAATAATTATGCGATGTTTGTTTTGTTTACCACTCTATCTCCCCCGCACCCGGTAGCAATCTCGGGCGCGGGGCATCGGCGTTCCCGCATCTCTCCCCACGACGAGGCGCGGGGTGTCGCAGGTGGTATCAGAGCAGGCTATCCAAAATGAATTAAAACCTGTAGGGCAATTTAAAATGAATATAGGATAAGAAAATTAAAATTTGACAAGCCGCTTGGGGGATGGGTAGTGTTATTCTTATTGAAGTCCCACCCACCCACGTCCATTTCCAACTTGGAATGACGTTTTGAGACTTGTGATATTTGAGTTGACTGGTTTGGAATATGAGACATACGTGTTGGTATACTTTTACATGATTTTGTGAAAAAGAATTATATGCTTGATTTATTAGATGGAACATATGTGCTATGTGAATAGGATACCATGCATTTCATGAAATAATTTCGTTTAACTATTTATCTCTGGTAAAATAAGAAATAATAAAATAGGTGATAGTGTAGGAATATGACTGATAGACCCCTGCGATACTACACCAGGAGAGTCAGCCAAGAACAAATGGCAGCTGCAGGAAATAACCAACCAACAGTGGAACAACTAGCCGCACAGATGGCCCAGATGACGCAAATCATGGACCGAGTAGTCAGTAATGAGGAGCGTGGAAGACAAAGCTATGCCAAGCAGATAGCTGATCTGAATCCTCGCCAATTCAGTGGGAAGGAAGATCCTGTTGAACTGGAGAACTGGATTAGACATTTCGAGAAGCTGCTTAGGGTTGTGCATTGCCCTGATGATGAGAAGATCAACTGCGCCATCATCCATCTGTCACATGACGCAGATGATTGGTGGACCACCTCTCAAGAAGTCTTGTTGGCTCGACCCAATTTCAACTGGGAAGCCTTTAAGACTGCTCTTAGGACTAGGTTCTACCCAGCACATGTCAAGAGACTCAAGTGCAATGAATTCAACAATGTGAAACAAGGGAACGGCTCAGTGACGGACTACTTCAAAAAGTTCGTGGAGCTACTGAGGTTCGCTGGCCACACGGTACCCGATGAGGATGACAAGATCAACAAGTTCATTTCGGGACTACACCTCCAGTTGCAGAAGATCATGCGTAGCAGGACTTACGACACTTTGCATGAAGCATATGATCGAGCAGCTAATATGTGGCAAGTCCAGGAGGTGCAGGATGAGTTTCGCGGGAAACGCAAGGCAGCTTAAGCAGGAGGAAGCAGCGGTAACGTGGCAAGGGACAAGAAATTGAAGCCAAATAATGGAGGGAACCATCAGAACCAGCGGTGGCAGGTAGATCGACCATTTCGCCGCTACATCTGCAAGAGATGCCAGCAAAACCACCCTGGAGCTAACTGTATGAGGAACCCTGTCGTATGCCACAACTGTGGAAAGAGAGGGCATCGAGCCTATGAATGCCTTTCTCCACCAGCCAGGAACCAGCAAGGAAACCGAGGAGGGAACTATCAGAGGCAACCCCAGAACAACTATCTGGGAAACCGCCAGCAGTATGGGAACCAGCAACCAGCGACTCTGCAAATCGGATATGGAAACAGGAACCCTGGAAACCGCAACAACCAGGGAGATGTCTATGGAAGGCAGCAGAACTACAATCAGGGGAATGCAGGACAGCATGGGGCTCAGAACCGCAACAACAATGCTGGACAGGGAAGTAATGTGAACACTGGAGCTGGAGAAGGAGGATCTAGAACTCATAATGCCAATGTGGGAAGGATTGCAGTCATGACAAAGACTGAGGCTGAAGCCGCTCACGGAGTTGTCACGGGTACTTTCCTTGTCCATGAGCACCCAGCCTTTATATTATTTGATTCTGGCGCATCATACTCATTCATATCATCATCATTTGCTGAAAAATTGAGTTTGAATAAGTCTACTAGAAAATCTATTCCAGTAACAACACCCACTGGCCACATAGCAGTTTGTGACACTGTATATGAAGGAGTAGAAGTCAAAATTCTAGCCTATACCTTGCCTGTGGATTTGATTAAGTTCGATCTCAAGGGCATAGACGTCATCCTAGGGATGGATTGGCTTAGCAAGTACCGAGCCGTCATTGATTGTTATGATCAGAAGGTTCGGCTAAGAGGACCCAACAGTGAGAAGATTTCTTATCGTGGCATCAAGAAGGAGCCCTGTATCAGACTAGTGTCAGCAATGACCATAGTCAACCAAGTGAAGAAAGGGAGCTCCGCCTACTTGTGCTACATCCAGGATGTGTCCAAGAAGGAGAATGTGTTGGAAGAGATACCTGTCGTAAAGGAATTTCCCGACGTATTTCCAGACGAGATTCCAGGTATGCCACCCAAGAGAGAATTGGAGTTTACTCTAGACTTAGCACTCGGAACCGCGCCGATCTCGAAAGCACCGTATCGGATGGCACCAGCTGAATTGAAGGAGTTGAAGCATCAATTGCAGGAACTCCTACAGAAGGGATACATAAGGCTAAGTGTTTCACCTTGGGGAGCACCAGTGCTTTTCGTGAAGAAGAAAGATGGAAGCTTAAGGCTGTGCATTGATTACCGTGAGTTGAACAATGCAACCATCAAGAATAAGTACCCTCTACCCCGGATTGACGACTTGTTCGATCAATTACAAGGGGGTAGTGTCTTTTCGAAGATTGACTTGAGGTCAGGGTACCATCAACTTCGGGTAGCCGAGAAGGATATCCCGAAGACAGCCTTTAGAACGAGGTATGGCCATTATGAGTTCACAGTAATGCCATTTGGTCTAACCAATGCACCTGCAGTGTTTATGGACCTGATGAACCGAGTGATGAGGCCATTCCTAGACCGTTTCGTTGTCGTCTTTATTGATGACATCCTTGTGTACTCAAAGGACGAGGAGAAGCACGAGGAACATCTCAGAGAAGTGTTACAGACTTTGAGACAAGAACGGTTGTATGCTAAGCTGTCCAAATGCGAGTTTTGGCTGAATCGTGTTCCATTTCTGGGTCACATCATCTCGAAAGAGGGAATATTAGTGGATCCAGGAAAGATTTCAGCAGTCAAAGATTGGCCCACGCCGAAGAATGTGTCCGAGATAAGAAGTTTCCTTGGCTTAGCAGGCTACTACAGGCGTTTCGTGAAGGATTTCTCCAAGATTGCCAGACCACTAACTGCGCTGACAAAGAAGACTGTGAAGTATCATTGGGACGACAAATGTGAAGAAGCATTTCAGACCCTAAAGGAGAAGCTGAATACAGCACCAGTATTAGCTCTACCAAACGACTCTGGCGAGTTTGAAGTGTACAGCGATGCATCGAAGAAAGGGCTAGGATGTGTACTTATGCAGGATAGAAGGGTAATTGCCTATGCTTCAAGGCAGCTGAAACCCCATGAAGAAAACTATGCTACTCACGACTTGGAGTTAGCAGCAATAGTTTTCGTGCTGAATATATGGAGACACCACTTATATGGAGCAGTTTGCAAGCTCTATACCGATCACCGCAGTCTAAAGTACATCTTCACGCAGAAGGAGCTGAACAACAGACAACGAAGATGGCTAGAAATCATCAAGGACTATGACTTGCGTATCCAGTACCATGAAGGGAAAGCAAACGTAGTTGCTGACGCATTGAGTCGAAAGGCGAGCCATGCCTTGAACGCAATGATAGTTTTGCCAGAATGTCTATGCCATGAATTCAGGAAGCTCGAGATCGAAGTAGTGGATCAAGGAGGAATACGGAACTTGCTCAGTAGTATGACAGCCGTACCAGACTTCCTTGAGGAAATAAGAAGTAACCAAGCTGGAGGCGTGAAGCTAGAAAGAATCAGAAAGAAAATCGCTGAAGGGAAAGCCAACGACTTCAAGATTCACGAGGATGGAAGCATTCGCTACAAAGGAAGGTGGTGCGTACCGCAAAAATGTGTAGAAACTAAGGAGAGATTGATGCGTGAAGCTCACAAAACACCTTACTCAGTACACCCTGGAGGCGACAAACTCTACAAAGACTTGAAGAAGATGTTTTGGTGGCCTAACATGAAGAAGGAGGTAGCAGAATTCGTAGCCAGATGCTTAACATGTCAGAAAGTGAAGTTCGAACACAAGAGGATGGGAGGCTTAGTCCAACCACTAGACATACCAGTTTGGAAGTGGGATTCTATCTCCATGGATTTCGTGACTGCTTTGCCGACGTCAAAGAATGGACTCAACCAGATATGGGTAGTAGTAGATCGACTAACCAAGACAGCTAGGTTCATCCCGATGAAAGACACCTGGAACATGGAGCAAAGAGCAGACGCGTATATTAAGAACATAGTGAGGTATCATGGGGTTCCAGTTCGATAATTTCTGATAGGGACCCTAATTTCCTATCTCATTTTTGGCGATCCCTTCACGAAGCATTGGGAACTCAGCTAAGGTTCAGTACAGCATTTCACCCAGCTACAGACGGACAAACAGAAAGGACAATCCAGACATTGGAGGACATGCTAAGAGCTTGTGTCATGGATTTCCAAGGCTCATGGGTTGACAAACTACCTTTGATAGAGTTCTCATACAACAACAGTTATCACGCCAGCATTGGCATGGCACCGTGTGAAGCTTTGTACGGAAGAAAGTGCCGATCACCACTATGTTGGAACGACATCAGCGAGACAATAGTACTTGGCCCACAAGTTATCGAGGATATGACGGATCAAATACGACTAATCCAGCAAAGAATGAAGGCAGCTCAAGACAGACATAAGTCTTATGCAGATCAGAAAAGAAGGCCATTGGAGTTTCAGATTGGAGAAAAAGCATTTCTCAAGGTTTCACCTACCAAGGGAGTAACGAGGTTCAATCAAAAAAGGAAATTGAGCCCAAAGTTTATCGGACCATACGGCATCTTGGAGAGAATTGGAGAAGTTGCTTATCGTCTAGACTTACCTTCGAATTTGGGACGAGTACACAATGTCTTTCACGTTTCACAACTGAAGAAGTACGTTCCAGACCCGACTCATGTGTTAGAACCTGAACCAGTTGAGTTAGACCCGTCTCTTACATACGAGGAGCACCCTGTCAAGATTCTGGACACTAAGACTAGGGACAAGCGTACCAAGAGCGTTAAGTTGGTGAAAGTTTTATGGACGAACCATCAGACGGAAGAAGCTACTTGGGAAGCGGAAGATGAAATGAGAAAGAAGTATCCCCACCTATTTAATGAGGTAAATTGAGTTCCGGGGACGTCACTCCCTAAGGAGGGGAGGATGTAACCTTTCGCTTTTAACACCCTTACGTTAATAGTATAAATCTTAGTATCACATGTTTAACCCTAGCACCTTTCGTGATATAATTTGTGCATCATCATATAGACATATATTTGCATTTTATAGAGACGGTATGCTTATTGAGTATGGGTGGATTTAGCTTCGAGGACGAAGCTTTTCTTTAAGGGGGGAAGGATGTAATACCCCGTCTATTTGTGAAGGGTAAATTGGGTAATTGGGAAATATAAAATTTAATTTTTATTCCGAGTGGTGAGTTAGATTATTTTTGGGTAAAAAAAAAATACAATCGGGAAGTTCGTATATCAATTATATAGGAAACGGTATTTAATTGCGTGTTTATTTAGCATATTATGTGATTTATTTGAATATATCCAAGTGTGTACCCAACCCACTAGATGACACACCCATTTGGTACTCCCTAAACATTCTAGCATAGCTAACTAGTTGACAAAAAAGAAAAAGAAAAAAAAAAAAAAAAGAAAAAAATGTTTGGGGCGGTTGGAGGAAGTTAACTCCTCCAAGTAACAAAACCTTTATTTAATCTCTCTCTCCCATTTGTCTTAGACATCAGAAACAAAACCAACACTCAAACTCAACTCATCTCTCTCTCTCTCTCCTAGCTAACCCACGGGAACACCCAAAAACCACCCTCACCACCGCACCTTCACCACCACAGCCCGAACCACCACCACAGTCACCTCTCCTTCTCTTTCTCTTCTTCTCTCCCTCTCCTCTCCCTCTCTGCTCACCACCAGCAGCAGCAGCTGCTGCTTCCGCCAGCGACGCCACCACTCCGGCGACCCACCCGACGGAAATCAAACGCCACCCATCTCAGCCCTTCTCTCTCTCCCTCACTGTGTTGAGCCTGAGACCTCCTCCTCCCTCTGTATCGACCCACGGGCCAGCTGTAGCAGCAGCATCAGCCGCCGAGAAGGCCGCCTGACAGCTCCGGCGAACCAACCCGACGGCGGAAACGCCGCCACAACCTCTGCCTCTCTCACTCTCTCACTGTTTCAACCATCTCAAGCCCTCACCCTCTCTGTTTCGTCCCAAGGAAGAGCCTCAGCAGCAGCATTTGGCTGCAGAACACCCCGAGCCGCCACCATCGCCGCCGCCACCATTAAATCCAGCAGAAGCTCACCCGAGCTAACCGGAGTGACCCACTTGCTCCCGTTTGAACCAAAATACTCCTGGAGGTCCGAGGAGTCTAATAGCAACATCAAAAAGAGCCCTCAACGTCCGATTCATCGCCGGTGTTCATCACCGACGACCGCCACCTTCGAGGACGTAACCCGCCTCGTTTCTTGACCGTTTCTCGCGATTTTTCGCGTAGGTGAGTCCTAAATCACTCTCTAGTTCTTTTCCAATCATCAAAATCACATTTTGTTAGCTCTAACACGAATCGGGTATGTTGGGTTGAAGATGTATGCTTGTGTTCATAAAGGGGGGTAGTTTATGTAATTTCTAAAAAGTGGAGGGCAAGGTGTTAACTGCATGTTTAGTTTCTCAAAGATTGGGGGTGATGTGTGTATATTATCAAGCTGCATATTTATATAAGCTTTAAAAGTATTATTTTTGGATTAATAATATAAGCTAATGTTTCTATATGATATTTTGAATAAATAAAAGTAAATAAGTTGTTAAAATTACATAGAGTTATATTTATATGAAATATTGTTGTTTTTACAAGCAAGATAAAAATGTACGATTTGGTTTATAATTTCGGTTTATTTAACTAAATAATTTTAAATGCTTGTAAATTGTTATTTTGAGTAAAATAGATTATTTTGTTAATATTGATAAAAATAAATAAGTTGAAAGTTAGTTTGTGAAATAAATATAAAGTAGACTTTTTAAATAAAAATCCCTATTACAATTGTTTGATATTACATGATTATTTTTCTAGAAAGTAGAAATTATTTATTTAACATAAGTTTATATGACTTGTTTTATTGAAATAAGCATTTTTGTGAATTTTATTTGAGTATTTAATTATTATATATTATATATATTTTCTAATAAATAAATAGCTATAATTGAATTAGTTTGAATTAACTTTTATAGTTACTTATGAATAAATAGTTTGTTTATTAAATTATTATTTCTTAAATAAAGAGATTTTATAAGCTTAATATTGGATTTATTTTTCAATAATTTTACAAGTTTATATTTACATAGGTTATAATATTTTTATAAGGCAAATATAAGTGTTATTTTAAATAATTATTTTATGCTATTAATTAATGGGGTAAAGGGAGGGATAATTTCAATGAGAAATTAGGAAATATAGCACTTTTGCATACTTGCATAATTAGACTTGTAATTAATTTAGGAATTATAAATTGTAGGTGACGGATTCGTAGACGAGGGCTACGTGTATCTATAGGAGCTATCGAGACATTTGTCGTGCTTCTTGAGGTGAGAAAATATGCCTAACCTAGTGTGCCCGTCCTTCTTTCGTGTCCAATTATTTTATGATTTTTTTTCGTCTCAAAATGTGATTTGTGATTTAAATGCTTGACTTGATATTTCAAATACTTGTTTATTGATTCTTTTGGAAACTGTCACATGAAATTAATAATATGTAATAACGTAAAGTGGAAACAGTTGTGCGGCGGAACCCTATTCAAATTCTTCTTTATATTGTGATTATTATATTTGGCTCGGTTGCCATTGCCCCGAGTCGCACCATGTACTCACCCTTCTGGCCGCTAGAGTCTTAAGGGGGTGTCGACACTTAAGGTCTTGGTTGCATGCGAGATGGTTGGTTCTATATTATTGGATTGGTTTGTTCCCCGCTACAACTAAATATTAAATGTGGATTTTTCATATGGATGATGGATGGACTTGGTTTATTTTGGAAAATATGGAAATGGTTTGGAAATACTAAATGATGAGTTGGATAATTTATACTGGTCATTTGAAATAAGGTGTTGTTTACTTCTTTATTATTCATCTTTTTATTAAAATAAAATATGGCTCTTTCCGATTTACATGTTGGGGTGTTTACTTGCTCAGCGTTTGTGCTGAATTTGGAAAAACTGCGGTCTTGTTTCTTTCCCCCGCAGGTCTAGGTGAAGGAAGCTCGGCTTAAGGGGATATCGCGGACTCACCTAGTTTATCTAGTATTTAAATAATTGAAACACCTAGACATTGTTTCATCTTGTTTAATAGTATGTAATTTATCACTTTAAAGACTCTTGGTTTGTAATAAATATTATGCGATGTTTGTTTTGTTTACCACTCTATCTCCCCCGCACCCGGGAGCAATCTCGGACGCGGGGCATCGGCATTCCCGCATCTCTCCCCACGACGAGGCGCGGGGTGTCGCAGTTGGATTCATGCACAAGACACCTAGAGGATTCAACTAAGACCAACTCTTCTCTCAATCCTAAAAACTCTTTTCAAGTTTTAGATTCTCTTTAATCTACTAGATGTTTTCTTAGTTTCTTTAACTTTTCTCAACCAACTCCTTGCTCCATCAAGTCTCTCTTGGTGGATTTTGAAGCTTGGATAGTTTGTACAGGGAAATCCTAGGAAGAGATCCAAGAGTACTCCTCTAACATGGGATAAGAATAAGAACAAGAGCAAGAAGTAGCAAACACATAAAGATGGAGGGTTGGCGTAGGGGAAAGAGCAAGCACTTGCTACTGCCTGAGAGAGAGACAGTGATTATTACCCAGAGAGTATAGAGTCTTCCATAGGAGTCTAACATTCCTATATATAGTGGGGAAGTGAACGTTATGAGGAGTTAATGCGCCCATAAATGGCGGCTTAATGATAGCCTCATAACGGCACGTTCGACCATATATATAGGGCGCGTTACGCACTCATCTGCATAAATAGGGGACCGTTATGAGATCGGCCACATTTATGGGACACGTAGGCCTTAGATCTCTCAAACAGTTACCAAGGGTCGCGCACGAGCGTGGTTGTTGATCTCGCACGACGTCCCTTACTCTAACCTCCATGCCACTAAGCCCCTACGATTCCCGTGTGGTTAGTATCGCGGGTGACCCTGTCTTACAGCCCCCATATGGATAAGCTCAAATATAAGTGTGTGATAAGGTGTATACGGAGTACCATTGGATGTGATCGATGACTGCCACGTGGACAGTAGTTGATCTGCTTAGAATCCACTATCTACATTAGCCCCCTTTTGCGCGTATGCGACACGCGTCGTTGTACAGACGCGCAAAACCAGCCGTGCGTGGCCCCACGCAGATCCTCGTACCAGTTCGAATATTATTCGAAGACCCTAGCCCCTAGATATAGCCATGATTACGAAGCTAACCAGACGCCACCCACATATTTTGCCGATTTTCGAGGCAGAATGATTCGAAATGATCGGATAGGTCGTCAATTTCGCCAGTTATCAAGACAATGCTGATTCAGCAAAACAGAACAGTCGCAATTATTCAAGCTTCATATCCCTATTTAAACCCTTTGTTGCAACAATTAGAACTTTTCTACCATTGTTGCTACCGAAGTTTTATGAGTCAAAAGGAGAATCCCCAACACGAAGCTCAAATCTTCGACCAAATTCTGGACAGTGTTGTTCAAGCAGTTCAAGCACTCAAGAAACAACAAGGTTAGTGATTCTTCATCCTTCACCTCACTTTTCAAAGCAGATTGGCGACCCAATTTGGGTTTAGAAGTCATATTTGTTCTTCATGTTCTTCACTGTTCTTCACTGTTCTTCATGCCCGAACATGGTATTGATCTTTGATTCTTATTTTGTACGTATCTTTTTTTTTATAGAAATGGCCCGCAAGAAATATTCAATGGAGGTCGTTGATTATCCTGAACTCAGCAAGGATCTGTGGCACAAAGCTCCCTATCTGGGTGGAGATGATTTCTTAGCGACTATCAAAGGAACCACCCTCCAGGCATCTCCCGTGGAAGGCGCTTTGTAGTTAGTATCTGAACCCGAAATGGACGAGTGGGATTTGGCGAGTACTCAAGACGTGCAGCGCCTTGGTCTCGAAGCTGGCCTGCACCCTTTCACATAACTTCTCCTTCAATATTTCATGGAGAAGCTTGACTGGATGGAGGAATGGACAGACTATATCCTCGAAAATTATGAGAAGGAGCTGAAAAAAGATGGGATATTCCACGCCATACGCGCGTTAAAGGGACTCAACCTCAGGCTCGATGGTGATATGCTAAGAGTCATGTTCTCAAGGTACTCGAAAAAGACTCATTCCATTTTGCTACCTTCGAGGCTGCACCCACTCTCGAAGATGTGGAGATGTTGTTTCTGCTTCTCAGCATGGGAGCAATTGACCCTTGAGCTCCTCTTGATTCCGAAGAAGAGCTCACTCTTTTTGCGTATATGAAAGAGTGCATTGCTGGCACGAATAAATATGCCTCAAGATGGAAGCCAAACTCCACTAACTATTTTGACACATTCATGTATGTGTCCTCCGGCGCGAAGAATATTTGGTCGAAATGGATCTTGTATTTCTTCAGGTATTTCGCCATGCCTAAAGTTTCTCAAGAGTGAGCAGAGGAAGATCCATAGGCAATCATCGCCCTCGAAGGGAATGGTGTTGAATGGACTTTGTGCGGTTTTCTTTGCGTCTAGATGTCGCGGTACTTGATAGATGGGCATCCACGTGATGGGGTCTTCACTCATGTACTCGCGCTCATAGTCAAACTTTCCCTTGGCAAGAAGGTTGCCCTGGGACCTCTAGTCTTGGGCTCTCTGTACCACCGTTTGGATTTAGCTGCAAAACATGTCGAGCAGTCGCAAGGCAGAGTCGATGTTGTCTCCTTTGTCAACATCGTGTTCCTGACAATGTGGGTGTTTGAAAGGTAGCCTACTTATGCTCACATCCCGTCATAAGTAGAGCTCTAGAATGCTCCCAACGCCAAACATAAGATCTCTACCCTCGAGCGTGGCGTTGGTACATGACTAGAGTCCCTCGACGTACCTTCTCTCTAGTGTGTGATGACATCAGTTACTTTGAGTTCAGGCCCTACGTCTACCAATTGGACAACATTGTTTTCCAAGAAAACATGTATCCAGAGGTAGATATTGAGTACGACCCTGAGTATATCACCAAGGGTGCTAGGCGTTACCGGAGATTTGTTAACTGGTGCCGGAGGGGATACTTTCCTGCTCTTCTTGAGTTTGGGGCCAGCCCTAAAACCCCAAGCTATGAACGCATAACGGTTCACTATCATCCGATTCGCGTGAGCCCCCAGCTGGGATTTGATGTCGTCGCGCCACCTCTATGGTCTGCACACATTGTGAAAGGCTGCTATGACAGGTTGCTGTATGGGAAGAGCAATGCTCTACTGATGGCTGAACTTCCATTGACTCAACCCTCTAGAGAGAGACGAGGAGAGAATACTCCAAGTTGGGTTTCCTTTTGGAATTCACAGATCCGCCGACTTTTGCGGTCTCAAGCTCAAATCGGCCAACAAGGCTCCCGCGCTCTTGATCACAGGGTATCCATACAAGTCAAAATGCTCTCTGGACGTGACTCAATACGGGTTTTATTCTTAATGGACCATAACCATCACTTGTGCCCTCAATTTATCCTCGACGAAAAGGCAACCATTGTTGAGAAGAATTCCCTCAAGGCAAGGACTCGGCACGTGGATGAATTCAAACTGATATGCTTAAGCACATTTCATTTATTTTTATAAATTGTGCAAACTCTAACTTGCCTTCCCATGGCAGTGTTGTTTGAGGCGATTCGCGTCTAGGGATCGCAGCAAAGGCTTCAATGATTTCTCCCGCGCGAAGAAGATCAAATCGGAGGTTACTATTGCTCCAGCATGGCCAGTGGATCCAGGAGGTGGTCTCAGAAGCACTCGAAGCCTTCCTTGCACCCTTTGTCCAATCTTTGAAGAAGAAGAGGTCTGCTGACGAGTATGGGAATAGTGATTTGGTGACCCAACAATCTAAACGCCCAAGAATGATCCTGCTCCGGCGGCCCCTGCCAAGAAAGGTCAAGCCCCTGCTGCAAGGAAAGGTCAAGCTCCTGCTGCAAAGAAGGGCCAAGCTCCTCCTGCTTCTGCGAAGAAAGAAGCCACAAAAAAAATATTTTTCGCGAGAAAAGGTACTCAAGTCACCTTCCTTCTTGAGTTATGATAAGTTCTGTCTTGACAATCAGTTGTTTCCTTTGAAATAGGCAACAATAGCCCATATCAAGGAGTGGAAGGAATGACTGAGGAGGAGGCAATCGCAGAGTCTATGATTATGGCTGAAGAGAGAGAGAGAAAAGAAAAATAAGTAGAAGATCACCAAATTCAGGCAGCTCTGCAGGAAAGTATCGAAGATCAAGAGCAACATCCGGGCCCCAATGTTTACTAGATGCAGCAGGCTCAAAAAAACTTCCATGATCTTGTTGGTGATAAGGATGAAAAAGGTATCGTTTTTAAATTTGCTTTGTCACACCATGAACTTATCTTGCGCGCATTATACCACGGGGTGTCTAGGAATGATATTCTCAAATGGTTAAGGGATCAATGTTGATAATACTTAGGTACATCTCCTTCCTTGGTGCCGCCATGCTTCATTTTGTCATCTTCAGATAAAGAAGTATTTTCGCCCATAACAATTTTCCACACCCAATCAGGTAATGCAAATTTTAAAGGAATTGATGATAATATTTGCAAAAATATCCTATATGAAAGTGGAAAGAGTGGGTGTCGTAGCCTTATAAGATTTTGGTAGCATGCTTTGTGCTTCTTTTCCTTTAGAATTAAACTATGGATTTTACTTTGTAGCAGACGCAGAGCCGTTGATACAGAGATCTCGCCGACTTCACAGCGTTGTGGTTCGCGTCTCTAGGACTTCTGATGATGTAGAAATGATAGAGCCAGCTAATCAACCCTCTTGGGAGGCTCAAGCGACCGATGGTGGTGCCAACGTCGAAGAAGAAAGGCTTGAGTTCATCGTGGAACAAGAAGAAGAAGAACTTCAACAGGAGCAGGAGCGAAGTCTTGAACATGCTTACCAAGTTCCATCGAGTGTTAACGCCCCTGACAGTAGTGCATCTCCTACTGAATTTCAAAAGGAAACAACTGAAACTACTCCTGAAGTTCCAATGAGTGTCTCTCCTGCAGCTGCATTTCCAGCCGAGGCCCCTCTTCTAAAAGTAGAGCGAACTGAATTAAATCAAGAAGTGGTGACTTCAAATCCCATCTCCCAAAATTTGAGAGAAGTTCGCGACACTAGTAGAGTTAACGTCGCTTCTGAGGGTGCAGTGCCAGCCAATGAAGGAGCTGAACATGAGTCGAATGCGAGCGGTGATGCGCTAAAACAAAGCATGGCAGATGCTCAATTACCAATTCCTGAGATTGATACTGGTGCGGCTCCTGAGTAACTTAATGTAGCACATGAACGTGTTCCAGAAGCTCTAGAGTCCGCACCGAGTGTAGTCGAAGCAGGAAAAGAAGGGGGAGAAGACGCAGTCATGGCTGAGCCTCACCAATATGCAAGTTTGAAGAGAAACACTCAAGTTTCCGCGACTGAGACGACAACAAGAATCACTCCACTTGTGCCCACTCCAAATGCTCCAAGAAGTGTTGCGTCCTCAGAGGGACTCAATGAAAATTTATCACTTCTTGGCGTGGTTGCTGATTCATCTAGTCTTGACCTGGACGCGCTCTTTGCTAAAAATCCAGGGGAAAGATTGGTCCACTGTAGTTGTTGAGGCCAACGGAGCTGAGGAGGAATACGTCTTCCCTGAGGGATACTTCACACAAGAAGCTCTTGCTGATCAACGATTAGATGTGGCTGAGCCTTCTAACAGTACCCAAGCAGCGCTTCCTATTCCTTCCTTGCGCGAGATAGTTGGGGGTACTGTTATCCTTTTCATTTTCGTTGAAAATATATGTAATTATGACAAGGCATGAACCCTATTTTCTTTAAAATTGACGCGTGTTCTTTGAAAATGCAGGGATTAAGCAATCATGCTTGAAGTGGCTTATAAAGATGCACATCTCATATCCCAGGACCTTTGCCAGAGCAATGGAGCTGCCTGCCAAGGATAGAAAGGATCTCCCTATGGATAAATCTGAAGTTATGGAGAAAATAAGCAGTACCACACTGGCTTCAATTTCTATTACAAATGCGCAGTACTTCTTGACAAGCGTGCAAGGTGTTAAGCATGTGACACACAACCGCCTCAACTTCGACTTTCTCATTCACATGTTGAAGAGGATATGCAACTCCATTAAGTCGCGGTTTGGCTTCGAGAGTTACCTGTTGGAGACTGCCCAACTTCGCGCCCAAAGAGAAGCGATTGCGAAAGCCATAGCCAAGTATGAGGAAGCAAAATCGAAGCATGAAGATCATAATAAGCAAATCGATTAGTGGGCAGGCAACTCTATTCAGCTTGGGGCTCAAGACTCTCTGTTCAAAGATCTATTTGGTGAAGATCAGTAGTATTGTAGCAGTTTGGATTTCTTTTGATACAAAGACTTTTGATGTATGGGTTTTTGTACCATTTTATCACAGCTTCGAACTTTTTGTGGACACAATTATGTCTGAATTCCTTTCTTATAGAAAATTGCTTTTACTTTTTCTTTTGCTTCGCATATTTCAAGCATCATCTTGCTATTTTGACTAAATATTTTTAAACATTGCTTTTGCCCCAAATAGATGGGAACTTAGTCGCGTGTGGCCTCTATCTAAAGAGAGACTTAAAAGTAGCTGCTTATATAAGCAAGTAAGAATGAATTCGCATATCGACACTATCCGAACAAATAGACTTAAGTCTGTTGCTATATAGATAGGCTTGAGCTTCACGTATAGCCGCTATCCAGACATGCTTAAAATTGCATATTGTTGCTATCTACCCAGAGGCTCAGAATTGTGTTATTTCTGCTATGAAAACAGATAGGCTTATGCTCGCATACTAGTACTATCTAAACAGACAGGCTTTTGCAAAAGCTGCTATTTAGTCAAATAGGCTTTGATTTTGTTGCTCTCTAAACAGATGGGCTTAGTTTTGCTGCTATCTAAACAGATAGGCTTATGCTCGCGTACTAGTGCTATCTAAATAGATAGGCTTTTTCAAAAGCTGCTATTTAGTCAAATAGGCTTTGATTTTGCTTCTATCTAAACAGAGGCTTAGTTTTGCTGCTATCTAAACATATATGCTTAGTTTTGCTGCTATCTAAACAAATAGGCTTTGTTTTACTGCTATCTAAATAGATAGGCTTAGTTTGCGCATCACTGCTATCTAGACATAGACTTTTAGGTTTGAAAAGTAATTGACTATCAGTCTGAAAATAAACAATTTGAATGATAAGATGAAACCAGCAATTGATAAAAGAGCTCTCATATGGGAGAGTTATTATCATTAATTGAATCCCCATATAGGAGGAGATAATAAAATTACAACGTAGATGGAAAGCAAAAGAGAAGGCTATGGATAATACTTCTTAAGCCATTGGATGTTGATCGGGGTGGGAGTCGTGGAAGTCCCATGGCAACGCAGAATAGTGCAGTAGCCTCTATCATAGACTTCTTTGACTTCGAAAGGTCCTTCCCAGTTAGCAGCGAAATTGGGATGAGCTGCTTTGCACATACTGTGGTCTGACGCTTGCAAGACTAGGTCTCCCACATCGGAGTCTCGACGCTGGACAGTCTTGTTGTAGGCTCGATAAATTCTCTCCTTCTATTTTGTATTCACCCACTTGGCCTGTTCGCGTTTCTCCTCGAGCAAGATGAGATCGAGGTCGCGTTCATTCTCATACAAGGCACTGAAAGCCAATCTTGCAGAGTTCACCTTAACTTCGGCGGGCACAACTGCTTCAGCTCCGTAGCAAAGCAAAAAAGGAGAAGTCCTTGTAAGAGTTCTTGGTGATGTGCGATACTCCCATACCGCCGTACCCAAGGAATCTGCCCACTTATTGTGATCATCCGTGACCATATTTCTTAGGATCCTTAGCAGGGTTTTGTTTGTTTCTTCTGCTTGCCCATTTCCCTTCGAATAGTAGGGTGTCGAGAACACTTGTCTGATCTTGTATTCAATTATCTTAGAGGCTACTTGAAGATTGACAAAAGGCGTCCCATTATCGGATAGGATCGTATTAGAATCCCAAAACGATATATGATGTTCTCTTGAATGAACCTAACAACCGTTAATGCGTTTGCTGTCTTGAGTGGGACTGCTTCGACCCATTTGGTAAACTGCTCTGTCCCGATTAGGATGAAATGATTCCCTTGTGATGGTGGACGGATGAGAGCAATCAAATCCAGAGACCACATGTGTTATGGCTAAGGGGTTCCCAGTGCATGTAGATCAACTGCAGGAGCATGAACCAGATTACCATTGAATTGGCATTGCTGGCATCTTCTGACATTCGCGCGACAATCAACCTCCATAGTTAGCCATAAATAACCAACAGTCAAGAGCTGTCTGCATAACTCCGCGCCTCCTTGGTGTTCCACCTGGTGAGACATTCCCATGACTTCTTGAATTTCCTGGCCATTCAAGCATCTGAGCAAGTTTCCCTTGTGTTCTTTTTGCCACAACAATCTTTCCTTTAGCACGTACCGAGCTCACCTCCTCTTGAGCTTCTTGGCCTCTTTCCTGTCACTTGGGAGAATTTCGTCTTGCAGATAGTCAATCAGAGGTTTCCTCCAATCCACTTCATCATCGATCGTAGACATTTCTAGGGAATCCTTTATCTGTGTGCTCTTCTCACAATCACTTTGCATGATCGCGGCATGATACGACATATGCTTCCAATGAATTCCATATGTCTGCTCCTTCCTGTAAATAGAGACCTCATTTTCTCCGCAAGAATGTTGATGGATCTTTTCTATCAATGTTCGACTTTCCTCTTCTGTGATACATCGCATCAAGATTCCTCCAGGCCCTTTGTAATAAATTAGGCTATCATGTATGCAGAACCCTTTTATGGAAACCCAACTCTCTTTTCTTGTTCCTTCAGCCATCGCGCGCATGATAGGCTTCCTCCAGTATTCTGCTTCGACAAACTCGTCCTCGCATAAATCCCTTATCAGAGAAGGAGCTGTTTTGACTTCTATAGAGAACTTGGCTGGGCAGTTGTCCGAACTGATCTTTGACCCTAGAGTAGCCAGGGCATCTGCATGTCGATTTTCTGATCTAGGGGTGTGCTCATACTTGATGGATTCAAACCCTTGCACCAGCTTCTGCACGATCGACCTGTAGCTCAGCAAGTTTACCTCTTTCAGGCTGTATTCACTCGAGGCTTGCTTCAAAATAAGCTTGGAATCTCCCATTACTATCAAAATCTAGACCTCCAGGGCCTTAGCCACAAGGAGACCAGCAATCAAAGCCTCATATTCCGCTTCGTTGTTTGTTACTGAAAAAGCGAGCTTGGTTGACATTTGAATAACTTCCCCATTGGGTTTGGTTAGGACGATTCCATTTCCTCCTCCAGCTCTTGTCGATGACCCATCGAAGTGTAATTTCTAGTACAGTGACTCCATTTTATAGACTTCCATCCCCTCGAGCTTCCCTTCCACCATAGGCTCATAATTCTCGTTGGGAGCTGTGCCAACAGATCCGCCACCGCCTGAGATTTGATAGCCTTCGGGCGCGCTCATGTTATGCCATATTGCGATACAGTCATGTACCACTTTGCCAATATCCCACATGGAGCAGAGTGTCCCAACAAGTATCGAATGGGATCACTTTTGTTCATGATCATAACTTTATGGGAAGCGAAGTAATGCTTTAACTTTCCCATGACAAAGAATAAATCAAGGCAATAACGTTCAATATCTGGGTACCTGGACACAGCAGACTGTATCACACGCGAGATATAATATATGGGCCTCTCTTGTCCCTAAAATTCTTGAGCTAGTAGTGCTCCAATGGACCTCTTTGTGGAAGTAAGGTACAAAAGCAGTGGAGATCCTAATTGAGGCGCGATCATGACCCGTGGAGACGTAAATAGTTGATTTAACTTCTCGAACGCGGCCTCGTGCTCTGCAGTCCAGGTATACGCTGCATACTTCTTGAGTAAATTGCCAAAACAGAATGTGACTTCTGCTATTGCTGGTATGAACCTTCGCATATAGGAATGCTTTCCCAAGAACGTCTTCAACGCACTCTGAGTCTAAGCCACTGGCAGACTAGTAACGGCTGGGATCTTCGCAGGATCAGGCTCAATACCATGTCGATGTATCACGCATCCCAAGAACTTTTCGTAGGTTACTCCAAATGCACATTTCATGGGGTTCATCTTTATATGGAACTTTCTGCATCTCTAAAAAACATTCCTTAAGTCTTTTAGATGATCCTCCTTCTGCCTGTACTTGATTACAAGATCATCCACATAGAATTCCACCTCCTGATGCATCATGTCATGGAAGAGTGCCATCATCGCACGTTGGTTGGTCGTGTCTGCATTCTTCAGGCCGAACGGCATGACTGTGTAGTGGAACACTCCAACGGGGGTGATGAAAGTTGTCTTCCTTGCATCCTCAGGGTCCATATTGATCTCATTGTAGCAACTGAATCCATCCGTGAAGCTGAACATCTGATGACCAGCAGTAGAGTCAATCAGCATATCTATGTTTGGCAACGGGAAATCATCCTCTAGGAAGAAGCGATTCAAATCCCTGAAATCGACGCATAAACGGAGGCTTCCATTGTTCTTTAAAACAGGCACAATGTTGGCAAGCCAGGTGGGATGGTGATTGGGCTTGATGAACTTAGTATTCAACAATTTCACTATCTCCTCCTTTATCTTGACATTGACATCTGGGTGAAAGGTCCTCGCGCTCTTCTTCCCCATCTTTGATCCTGGAATAACATCGAGTATGTGCATAGTAACCTCGTTATCCAATCCTGGCATTTCGTCATAATCCCATGCAATATCTTTGTAGTCCTTTAACAACTCCAACAAACCTTGCTCTTCCTCAACATTGAGATCTGCACTTAGGAAATCTGGTCGTTTCTTCCCCTCTGTCGGGCTTAGGAATACTTCCTTCAACTGCTGCTTTTGAGGTTTTGGACGATCCTCCATGCATTCAGGAGCTTCTTTCAATTCCTCCAGTGATTCCTTCCCCGTCTTTGTCTTGAGCTTTTGTGAGCTCGCAAATTTGCTCAGGGACATCTTCTATGGGAGGGGTCAAAGATGACCCCGCACACCTTCAGATGCGATAGCACTTCTTCCCATTGGTGTAGAAACTTTTAATCTCCTTGCCTTCGCTGTTGTGCTTGACCACTCTTTTGAGGGTATAAACGTTCTTCCTATGGTAGGCCATCTTTGGTGCTTCCTCTTGCACAAGCTGCTTCTCCTTGTGATCTTCTCGCATCACCATGAATCCTTCTGTTGACTGGTCCTTGATGTCCTCCCACTTGGGCAAAGAAGTCGGCTGAAACGTTGCTGGCGGTATCTCATCTGCCATTTCCGTGAACCAAACCGCTTCAGACAAGTGCGCTTCATCCAAGTTGAAAGGATTTACTAAAGCGGGTATTTCCACTACTCTATCTCTCCAAGTGGCCTTCATTACTTGGTGGGTCGTCGAAGGCACAGCATCGAAGCGATGGATCCATGCTTGACCAATGATCATGTTGTAGGTGGTATTAGCATCAATGACATGGAAATTGGCAGAGAACTTGATATCGCCAATCTCGATTCCCAGGCGGATCCATCCAAGACTCATCAGGGAGTCGCTCCCAAAACCCATCAGAGGCGATGGCCGCTTGATGATCTTGCTCTCCGATATCCTGCCAACTCAAGAGCACTGCGTGGTGCCACATTCACTGCGGCTCCTCCATCGAAAAAATCTCTCTTGAACTCAACCCCATTGACTACTGCCGTCACATACAGTGGTCTTTGGTGGTTTGCATCTGTATTTTTATCTGCTTGCGCGAAAGTCATTTCCAATCCTGTGGATTGCGCAGCCCTGACAACTTCTCCATTTGAAACCAGCAAGTCCTCTCCAAAGTCATCAGCCAACCTTAGGATCTCCTTTGTCATTTCCTGTCGGCACGTGGTTGAGAAGTTCATATCATCGAAGAACCTCTCAAATTTGCATGACCCCCTCATTCGTTCAGCTCGGGAGTCTTCCGTGTCCAAGCTATAGTCCTCATCTTTGCAGATTTCGGCAACCATTGTAATAACCCGAATTCTTACCTAGGGGTATTCTGGTAAATCAGCACAACGTCTCTATTACTTGAGATCGTGAGAACGTGTTATTTGCTATTTGTGTTAGTTGTAATAAGACATTGCCGATATTATGTGTGATTGTGTAGTTATTAACTATTTTGTTATACCTATTTCGATAAGCTAGTTTATTATTATAAATTACTTTTAAAACGAATATCTTTATTTTAAATAATAGGTTTATTATAAATTTCAATGAAATGTTTCAAAATATTGATTAAATAAATATTTATGAGTTTCCTCAAAAACAACATTTGTATTTCTTTTGAAATGTTAGTCAGAATCATTTTTAACAGTTATATTTCATGTTATTCGTCAGATTGAAATTTATCAGTTAAAATATATTTTACTGTTCAAATTATTATTATCAATCAAATTTTATTTCTATCAGTCAAAGTCGTTTTATTTACTTGTTCTCATACTAGTCTTTTCTGTGTATTCGTGTATTACTTTTGGCCACGTTTTAAATATTCGTAGCGCATCGAAGCACCGCATTAACCCAAACTCCAACCTCACGGAATCAATCCCCGTTGGTTACATCAGCTTTTTACAAGATTACATCACCCCTATTCTTTTATTATTATTTTTATTATTATTATTATTTTTTCTTTTTCTTCCTCCACCAGTAGCTCTTAAATCTTCACCTTCTTCTTTATCTTCTTTTGTTTCTTTCGGCAGCACCACCACCTCCAGCCATCACCGCCACCTGCACCTCCTACTCCTACCTCCGGCTCTCTGTCTCTCTCGTTATTACCCGAGAAGAACCCACCACAACGGCCGAACACCACCCCCAACGAAACCACCATCTCCGCTGGCACCACAACCACCATCAACAACCACCCACTGCCTCCATCTCCCTCTGCTCCCTCTCCGTCTCTCTTTCACTCTGAACCAGAGAGGCAACAGGCAGCAGCAGCAGCTGGTAGCAGCAGCCACCAGCCACCACCGCTGCTGCCACCGTCGGGAACAAGCCACCAACACCACCCCCTGCACCTTCTCCCTCTCAGCCACTCTCTGCTATCTCTCTCTCTCTGAGCTCGACGAATCCAACACCAGAAGAATTCAGCAGCAGAAGCAGCAACA
Organism: Linanthus parryae; assembly: GCA_023055425.1. Classification (NCBI taxonomy): domain Eukaryota; kingdom Viridiplantae; phylum Streptophyta; class Magnoliopsida; order Ericales; family Polemoniaceae; genus Linanthus; species Linanthus parryae. The sequence goes on along the minus strand of JALGPY010000012.1, from coordinate 11,951,514 downwards.
TGAGCCAAGCTCCATCACCGCAGCCGCTACCTCCATGGATTCCGGCGAGAGGCACGACACATCAACACCATCGCTACCCACCTCTTCCATTCATGCCTGATCGACTCCAGGAGGTCCGAGGAGCCTCCTAGAGGCCATATCCGAGGTCATTAGCGACCAGAACGCGGCCATGAAGCTCCACCACCGGCGCCATCGACGGCGAACTCGACCCATCCCGTTTCTCCACCGTTTCTCGACATTCTTGGCTTGGGTAACTCCTAAATTCCCTCCTACATTGTTTTACATAGTCAAAATCCGATTTGTGTAGTTTGAATTCATGATTTGTTTGAGCATGGCTGAAGGAGGAAGATGTTTACCGAGAGTGTATGTTTAGGGGGGTTAACTTGTCTTTTCAGAAACTTTAGTGGGGCTGATTGTATGTTGTGAGAACCTTAGGGGAGCTTATTTTTATCATCATAAACTGCTTTTAATTAATTACATTAGTTTTTAATTAATTGTTTATATGTTAGTAAAACTTTATAAATTACATATAAATAAGAATTCAATTTTTTGGTAATGTAATGTTTTCACAAATAAACATATGTGACAATTTAAATATTTATGGTTTGTTTTTGCGGAAAATAAGTTAATAAGAAAATATCGTTCTATATGTTCAACGACATAATGTATAAATAGTATTGTTTTAATAATTAAATAATTGTTCATTTCGTTCATGTAAATAAATTGCTAGTTTTTCAAATGTTTATAAACGTCGGTATTGTTCATTTTTATCAATAATAGATGTTTTAATTAATTGTTGTCTTTATGAAAGTAAAATAAATTGTTTGTAAAATAGATAGTAATTGTGAAATGTTAAGAAATAGTTTCTTAAATAAAAGCATTTATTTTAAAATTATAAGAATTATTCCTTACGTTATTTAGCGAGAATTCTAATTTCTTGTAAACGTTAATGATCGTAATTAGAGTATTAAATAGTTTTTTATTCTTAAAATTTATAATTTAATTTCCTAAAATCGTTTAGAGGTTTATAACTACTTTGGGGAAACCCGATTAGAGTTGTCGCTTGCATATCACATAGGACATGTGCATCGTCGTACTTATGTCAATCGAACTTGCTTGTAATTAGGACTATTTGTGTTGTTTGTAGAGCCTGTCTTCGAAGAACTAGGTGTAGAGTACGAGTAAAGTTTTGCTAGCATATCTTCGGCTCTCACGGTGAGTACACATGCTTAGCCTAATGTGCCTTATTCTTTGTTCACGTGAGTATTCATGCTTAGCGTTGCGTGCTTGTCTTCTTTCGTGTCAAAACATGATTTATGTCTTGTCTCAAAATATACATGCTTAGTTTTGCGTGCCTAGTTCTTTTGTGATCGACTTGTTTATTTCAAAATAACTGTCGTATTTTATAATGAAATTGATAAACCTGTCGTTCCACTTTTAAACCGTCATTTTACAACTCGTATTCGAAATGAGAAAACTCTTTCTTGAAATGTGACTAAGTCAGAATTCATTAACAACGTAACGTGAAAGAATCGCATGTACTGGAACCAGTGGACTGTTACTATGTTGGCTCCGGCCGGAAGTACCGATTCGGCAGCTTCCCTTGACTACCTGTACCTTTTGGAGTCTTGGACTTATGGTTGGCTCCGGCCGGAAGTATCGATTCGACAGCTTCCCTTGACTACCTCTTTGGAGTCTTGGACCCGTTACTATTTTGGGACTCCGAGTACCCTGACTCTTATCGCCATAGGCTGGAGTCTAGCATCTAGTACTACTCTTTTGACTTACAATCTTAAGGGGGTGTCGACACTTAAGGTCTAGTTGGCTATTTGTATGATGACTAGCAGGACGGGGGATCCGATCCATAACGCTTGGTAGAGAGGTTGGGTTTCAACACCCCCTATACACCAGTATCATCTGTTACTATTTATCCTGGTCTCCTTTGGTTACTGCGAATTATTAATATGACTGCTTTATCTCTAAATCTGGAAACAATTATTTATAAGTCGTGTTCTGCATAGACAAGCCACTTGAGATAAGATATTTGTAATGGAAGCACTGAACATTTGAGAATCTTATTATTACTGCAAACTCTGATCTTTACACTTATACTCCGTAACTGTTTAAACTGTTTCAAATACAAACCCTGTAACCTTTCTTAGCCACTCTGTTTTACATGCTAAGTTGTTTATTCACTCAGTTTTTACTGATACTCGAAAAACTGCGTCCTTGTATTTTTAATTCCCCGCAGGTTTATGATTGGTTGCTTGGGGTAACGCGCTGGAATCACGACTCGTTCTCACTTTCAAGCAATAACACTTAGTAATAACCGGAGAGTTCTTTTGTTGTATAATGTATTTTTTTGGGCTTTGTTCCCAGTTTGGAACTAGTCACCAATGTTGTAAACTTTTATCGTAATTAATCAGTAGTTGGATGTTTCTTTTCACTTGCTTATCGTTACTACTCCTTGTACGAAAGGGTAAAATCCCCTGTACGGAGGGCACTATCCCGGTCTCCAGATCCTCTGGAAATCGGGGGTGTTACAACCATGGGAACTGCTGCATCTGCGACTTCTTCAAGGTCCATAATTGAGATCATTTCTATCTCTTTCCTTTTGGGCTCCTTTTGTGTATGGGATGGAAAAGGGTTATTGCGCACATCCTTTGGTGGCTCGTCGAAGACCAATTGGCCCTCCTTGATTTTCATATCCACCAACCATATTAGCTTCTTGCATTCCCTTGTGGGGTGCATGACTTTCCCATGGCATTCACGCCATCTGGGGTTTCGCAGCTATTCCCCAGAGGGCTTATGCTCCAGTGCCGGTAGACTCCATCCTTTCGACACCGTTTGCACAAGGTTATTGCATCCTCAATCGAACATGGCAATGGGGGTGCCTCCCTGGGTGTGTGTCGCTGCTGCTTGGGGAGACGAGACCGCACTTACTTTAGCTTCACGTCCACGTTTATAGCTGAATCTCCCAATTCTGAAGATAAAGCCCGTTCGGGTTCGATAATTGGCGGACCTTTTCTTTTTCTTCTCCACCAGCAACTCGATGTTCCTAGTGCAATCAATCAATTTTGAAAAATTAGGCATGTTCTAATTGATTAGCATACCTTTGTACTCATCGTGCATCCCCTGGAGGTAGAACTCCACAAGGCGGCTCTCAGAAACTTCATCAATGAACTCCAGAGATCTTGTCCTAAAATTCTTGATGAATGCAACCTCTTCTTCGTCATGCTTCTGGTGCATACGAGAGAGGTGTATGGTCGTGACCTTCTCTTCGACTTGGAAGAATTTGGTGTAGAACCTTTTAACCATGTCTTCCCAAGTTTTGACGGAACCAACTTTCAAGGCGGTACCACTTGTACGCGACAGTCCCAAGGGACTTGGGGAATTCCCGCATCAGCAGACGCGGATCAGCTCCGTGTGGGCCCATTAGATCAACAAAACGCATAACATGCTCATGTGCGTTTCCACTAACTTAGTCAAACTTGTCCCATTTTGGTTCCTTCTATCCAGCAGGATTGGGCATCAAGTAAATTACCTTGGGAATGGGGGCGCACAATCGACCTTGGGAATGATAGTGTCCGCGAAGCACAGGTTTGTCAGAAAGTTATCCAACCGCTGCTCCAAAGACGTCACACTGGAGGCGCTATTCCTCCTGAGGTAGATGAGGGGGTTGCAGAAAGACCAGGGATGTAGGGCATGTTGGGATCATAGAGAGGTGGAGGTCCGTAGCTACCCTGAATCCCAGTCGTGTATGATGGAAACACAGGGTATGATGAAGATGGGTTTCCCGCAAATGCACGCGCTGGCTGGTTACTCGGCACCTGGGGAGACTCCAAGGATGATCATGGCTGGGGAACAGGTCAATTAGGTAAGGATGCATGGGGGTTTGGTGGCGCAGACGTGTGCGTCGTGGGTGCCACAGTGGATCAAGGCAGAGTCACGGCTCCCTGAGCACTGGGTGCTGTAGTAGATCCAGGTAAGGCTAAGGCTCCCTGGGTAGCACTTTGTGCAAGCCCTCCCAAAATAGCCATAATATGCCCTATCTGGGCTGATTGATCCTGCATAGCTCCGGCTTGGCTCTGGATCGCAACGTTCAGTGCCTCCAAAGAAGGGTTTCCTCCTGTAGCCGTCTGGGTCTGGACATTGGTGTTGGTTGTGAGGTCGTCTTCTCTGGAGACATTATCTCTTGCAGGATACTGAATTCCTTCACGAGGTTTAGGCTCTATAGACATGATTGTAACGATCCGGAAGAGCTTAAAGGTGGGTTCACGTCCGAATCACCAAATTGTGTACAAGGAAATCCTAGGAAGAGATCCAATTGTACACCTCTAATAGGGGATAAGAGTAAGAACAAGAGCAAGAAGAAGCAAACATAGAGAGATGGACGGTTGGCGTAGGGAAAGAGCAAGCACTTGCTACTGCCTGAGAGAGAGACAGTGATGATTAGCCAGAGAGTCTAGAGTCTGCCATAAGAGGCTAATGTTCCCATATATAGTTGGGAAGTGACCGTTATGAGGGGTTAATGCTCCCATAAATGACGGCTTAATGATAGCCTCGTAACGGCACATTTGACCATATATATAGGGAACGTTACGCACTCATTCGCATAAATACGGGACCGTTATGAGATCGACCGCATTTACGGGACACGTAGGCCTTACATATTTCAGACAGTTACCAAGGGTCGCGCGCGAGCGTGGTTGTTGCTCTCGCGCGACGTCCCTTACTCTAGCCTCCTAGACACTAAGTCCCTACAGCTCCCGTGTGGTTTGTATCGCAGGTGACCCTATCTCACAGCCCCCATATAGATAAGCTCGAATATAAGCACGTGATAAGGTGTATACGGAGTACCATTGGATGTGCTCGATGATTGCCACGTGGACGAGAGTTGATATGCTTAGAATACACTATCTACAGCTAGCTAGAAAAGCCTTTGAACATTTTACTCTCATTGCACTTTAGTATAGTTAGATGCTTAGTATATTTGTAGCTTAGAGTGTTCCCTCTTTCCCAATCCTTGAGGATTCGACTTCGGACTTACCCGGATATTACTTGAATCGATATCCTATACTTGGGATTTTTTATCGCAACAAGTTTTTTGCGCTGTTGTCGGGGATTGGTGCTAAGAGGACTTACTCTTTAGTTACTTTCTTGTTTTTTTTTTTTTGTTTTTTTTTTTAGATACGCTTGAAGAAAATTTCGGGTTCATATTTGAACTTTGGAACAAAAAAAAAACGAATAGTAAAAAAATTACAAAAACATACTCTTAGCTTGTGTTCATCTATTAGTTGTAGTATTAGCTTAGCCCCTTCCAAAGATTGAAGCAATCTTAATAGCTTTGAAATCATGGAGGAAGATGATGGGCATAGTAGCAACAACAAAACGATGTCATTTCGTACACTTAGAGATTTGATGCATCAATCTAGGCAAAGTTCACCTTCTCGCTTTGTGGTTCCTTTGAATGAAAGAAACTTTGAAATTAAACCCGTTACAATCCAACTTTTGCCCAAGTATCATGGCTTAGAGGCCGAGAGTGCCTACTCTCATCTTAAGGATTTTTGTGACATTGCCTCAACGGTTTGTTGTACCGATTTTTCTAGCAACACTATCAAACTTAGGTTGTTTTCTTTCTCTTTAATGGATAAAGCCAAATCATGGATTCAATGCTTGAGACCTAGGACGATAAGCACTTGGGAAGAATTGGAGAAAGAATTTCTCAAGAATTTTTTCCCCACTTATAAGACTAATGCCATAAAAATGCAAATTGTGACTTTTAGTGTTAAGGAGGGAGAGCCTCTTCGCTTCAAGGATCTCCTCATTGCTTGTCCTCACCATGGATTTGAGACATGGAGATTGATTAGCTCCTTTTATGACGGTTTTCCATCCAACCATAAGCACACAATCGAGTTCATGAGTGGGGGATATTTCTTTTAAAAGGTGAAGATGAGGAGTGGGATTGCTTAGATGAGATTTGTGAAAACGTCCAATCTTGGAACATGAATGAACCTTCCAAAGAAGTGCCTTCTAAGCCTAAAGGTAGCACGCATTATCTTAAGTCTAAGAATAAGGCATTGTGCTCTTTTTGTACTGATTCTCATGAGTTAGGCAATTGTACCGACTTCCTAAGAGCCCAAGAGCTCATGGGTGAGCAAGTGAATGTTCTCAATTCCAACAATTTTGGGAAGTCATATGACAACTCGCCTTAATCAACCTCTTATAACCCCAATTGGAAGAGTCATTATAATTTTGGATGGAAACATAGACAAGAGACAAAAGTGAACCCCTCATGTTCCACTTATTTCTCTCCCCAAAAGAGTGCTTTAGAAGACACCATAGAAAGTTTCATAGCTAGGAAAAACAAAACCGATCAAGAGTGGAGAGCTTCTCATGAAGAATTGAGAAATCCCAACCAAGAGTTGAGAAACTACAACCAAGAGTTGAAAAATGTGTTGGCTAGGTTGGAGTCTACCATAAATGCTCTAGATAAAGGAAAATTTACATCTCAACCTCAACAAACCCCAAGGGGCCAAAGCTGCAACCATGTGGAGCATGCTAAGGCCATCACCGTTTTTAGAAATGGGAAAGTTTTTGACAATGGACTTCCAAGTGGGGATTCCAATGAAAATGAGGAAGAGGAGTGTGAGAAGAGTGGTGACCAATAGAGAGTTGTTAACTCGCAAGAGACAAAGAAGAGTCTTGACAAAGGGAAAGAAGTGGAAGAAAGTAAGGAAATTAGGATTGTTCCACCATTTCCCCAAATACTAGTGGCCAATAAGATGAAATCAAGTCACCAAGACATCCTTGAGACATTTCAAAATGTTACGATAAACATCCCTCTTCTATGCTATCAAGCAAATTCCGGCTTGTGCAAAATTTCTCAAGGATTTGTGCACTTTCAAGAGAACTCTCATGTGAGAAAGAAGGCTTTTCTTACCAAGCAAGTGAGCTCAATTATCCAACATAACAGCCCTCCTAAGTATAAAGATCCGGGTTCACCTACCATCACTTGCACCATTGGAGAAACTAAAATTCATAATTCTTTGTTTGATTTGGGTGCAAGTGTAAACCTTCTTCCATACTTGGTGTATGAGAAGTTGGGTTTGGGTGAGTTGAGACCCACAAGAGTGACTCTCTAATTGGCGGATATGTCCACTAGAGTCCCTAGAGGTATCATTGAGGATGTGTTGGTTCGAGTGAACCAATGTTACTTTCCGGTAGATTTTATTGTCTTAGACACCTCTGATTGGGCTAGTGACACATCTTCTATCCCCCACCATTCTAGGGTGACCATTTCTTGCTACATATAATGCAATAATAAATTGTAGGAGTGGTATGATGAATATTACATTTAGGAACATGACGTTAGAGCTTAATATTTTTAATGCATGTATTCACCTAAAATCACAAGATGATGATGATGATGTTTGTGAAGTGAGTTGGGTTGAATTGTGTGTTGAAGATGTTTATACTCTTGCTACATTTCTCATCATTTCTCATGAGTAAGGAATTTAATGTTGATGACTGGGTTAGTCTTTTTAGTAAACTTGAACTTGTGAAGTCTCCTATAGAGTCTACTCATGAGCATTCTTAAAGTGATATTGATTTACATGATAAAATGGAGTTACCTTCCATAGTAAGGGAACCTCGAACTTATGATTTGAAACCACATCACTTGGAATTGAAAGATGCTTGTTTAGGGGTTGAGGATAATCTCACTTGCATGGCTAGTGACCATAACTTGTTTTGTGATGACTAAGAATATATTCAAGGAGAACCCCCACCACTAGTGATTGTGGATGGACCTTCAAGTAAGTTGGGGAGTCCAAGCGTTCGTTGGGAAAATTTTGAAATCCTCTTTCACATTTCTCCTATTCATCATGATAAACAAGAATTTCATGTTGTGAAAGAGGAGAAGAGTAGAATCTTGGATGAAATTGTGAAATTGAAGAATGAGAAATTTTGTGTTCATATTTCAAGAAAGGATCATAAGCTAGGTTTTTATCTTGAAAATGTTCTTCTTGTTGAGGGTATCATGATAACTAGTGGTAAAGATCCTCTTCTTGAATTTTCTCACGACTCTTCTCTTATTTTAAATTCTAAAGATGAGTCAAGATTTCATATCAAAATGTGTGATATCTCTTGTACTTTCCTTGAAATGAGCATGTTGAAAAATTTATTTGAAATACAAGAATGTGCTATTTTCTTCAAAAACACTAAACTTCTTACATTTTGATTACTTGATCCCGATATTAGTTACCCAAATTTTGTGCTTGAGACATTAGAGAATGTGAAAGAAAAGTTTAGAAGACATATGAAAGATCAGGTTGTGCAAGACTTGAAATAGCTTGGCTATTTCAAGGCCTTGAACCAGCTTTCAAAGCCTTGAATCAGTCTCAGAGGCTTGAAAATAGTTTAGCTATTTGCAAGGCCTTGAAACTGGATTCAAAGCCTTGAAACTGCTTGAACCTAAATGCACATTCTCAGGGGGTGTTTTCTGCAAACTCTCTAAAGTGATTTACTCTCTCCCTTTCATATGTTTGATTCTCTGATATTAGATGATGAAAGACAAATTTTATAACATGTTTGTAATCTTAATATATCATATATTTGACCATGATAATGCAGGAAATTTTGTTTCCAAGTTTTGCAGGATTATTTCCTAAACTAAATTGCTGCAATTTTGGAAATTCTTGGACACTTTGATCATGCGATCAATCAGTCGTATATGACAGCTTCTCATTGTGTTTAAATGAAATATTAAAACAAGATATCTGAAGATTGTGATCATCCAACCGTTGGATAAGATTTTAAATTAGTCAAACTTTGTTGCCTATAAAATAGGATGGTTGTTGCTGAACATCTGGGGAGATTTGCAGAGCTGTATAAAGTATAAATAGAGCTCAAATTCAAAGAAAAGTCACACAATTCTCAACGGGAAAATACAGAGAAAGAGTTCTGGATTGACAAGCATCAAATAAGCTCATCATTCTTCCAATCCATTCACAGAACTTCACTGCATTTTCACTGCAGTTTTATATCTTAAGTGTTCTTCTGTATAGAGCTATATTGGTAGATCATTTCCGTATTATTTCTACATCTATTCTCAAGGATTTTTCAAAGTTAACAATAGAGAATTCTTAATTAATCAGTTAGCGAGAGCAGGTACTAGACATGTTAGGGAAAACCACAAGCTGTAACAGAGTAAGGGAACTCTCTGTGCTTGAGTTATAGGGCTTAGATTTTGAATTATAAGAATTGAGTTGAAATCCTGCAGGGATTTAATCCCTGAGATAGAGATGTAGGTCCAAGTGGACTGAACTCTATAAATCACTTGTCTTTTGCATTTTCAGTTTATTTACTTTCATAGCTTTTGCAGCACAAAAAAATTGTTTATTTTTCAAGGGTTTGAACTTGATTTCAAGGCCTTGAAAAAGGCATACTTGCTCTATACTTTCTGCATCTACTTCAAAGGCTTGGACTAGCTTTCAAGGCCTTGAACTTCATTGTTTGCAAACGTTTTCATCTTCCTAGCAAGTTTTGAAAAAAGTTGGCATACTATATTCAACCACCCCCCTTCTAGAGTATCTTAGCTTCTTATACATCTACATACTCACATTTTCAATTGGTATCAGAGCTTGTATCACTGTATAAGATTTAACCATCTGGTGATCATGAGTACTGCAGGTGATGGCGGTTTCTCACAAGGAAGAGCTGCTATCAGACCTCCTCTATTATGTGGAGAAAATTTTGCTCACTGGAAAGCTCTCATAAAAATGTTCATAATTGATCAAGATCTAGAGCTTTGGACCATTATCCAAAATGGACCTCATACTTTCTACACAGAGAAAGATGGGATCAGAACTCCCAAAACAGAAGACTCACTCTCCTCTTCTGAATTAGAGCAATTTTCTAAGAACTACAAGGCTATTAACATTTTGTATTGTGCTTTGAGTACAGATGAATTCAACTGAATCTCTGGATGCACAACTGGTAAATAAATCTGGGATAAACTTGTGGTTACCTTTGAAGGAACCAGTCAAGTCAAGCAAACCAAAATTAACATTTATCTCAGACAATATGAGCTGTTCAAAATGAATGCAGATGAGTCCATCCGAGATATGTTCAAGAGGTTCACTGATATTGTCAACAACCTTGACTCACTGGGAAAACATTTTTCCAATGAAGAAAAGGTGAGGAGGATTCTCAGAAGTCTTCCAAACGAAAAATGGGAACCAAAAACCACAGCCATTGAAGAAGCTGAGAATCTCTCAACTTTACAACTTGATAACCTACAAGGGAAGCTCCTGACACATGAGATATCTATGAATGAAGTTTATGGAGAACTCCCAGATGGTGTCGAGAACTTAGCTCTCAAAGCCAAAGAGAATGAGAGAACACAAAGCCTTGAAACTGAGGATGGTGATGATGAAGATCCAATTGCCTTAATTTCCAAAGCCTTGACAAGGATCCTCAAAATGAAGAAAAACTTTGGAAACAAAGATTTCAACAGAGAAAGGCATAGATCTTCCAGCAGCAAGGACTACAACGGTAAGTCCTCTTCACAGAACAAGTCAAAAGTTATGAACTACTTTGAATGTGGTGATGCAGGACACCTGATAAGAGACTGTCCACACAAAAAGAGCAAGAACATTCATAAGAGAGATCATGAAAGAAGAAAGAAATCCATGATAGCCTCATGGAGTGATTCAGATAGCTCTAGTGAATCTGAATCTGAGGAAGAACATGCCAACCTATGCTTCATGTCAAGCATGATGAAATTTCTGAAAAGAACATTGAGTTAATGGTAAATTGTCTTATTTCAAAACCAAAATAAGCTCTTTCAGAATATCTCAGAACAATGCTTTTAAATGAGGAAGATTATCTGAAAGAGATCGGAATTTTGAAAGATAAAGTTCATGAGCAAGCAAAAGAAAACTTACAACTTGTTTGCCTAAATCAGAATCTTGAAATCTCTCATAAGAAAACTGACTGTGATTTCAAGGCCTTGAAAACCAGTTTCAAAGCCTTGAAAATACAATTCAAGGAAGTAGTCACTAAAAAATCCTCTGTGAGTGACAGCCTTGTTAATCTAAGACCTCAGGTTGATGATTTAGAGAAAAAAAATATTACTCTTACTGAGAAACTTCAAGAATCAGAATTGGTCAAAGTCAAGCTTGCTGGATCAGAACACAAGTGGAACTTGATTCTTGGAGGAAGTTCACAGTATGTTCACAAAGCTGGTATTGGATTCAATCCAAAATTTCCAAGAAGAAACAATACTAGATTTTTAAAGCAGGAAACAAAACTTCTACTACATGCCATTACTGCTGCAAAACTGGTCATGTTAAGATGACTTGTCCTTTTAGAACAAGAGACCCACACATTATGAGGAAAACTTTTTCTTTTCAAATCAAAGGACAAGTTAAGCAGATTTAGGTTCCTAAAGGGGTTAGACCACCTAACATGGTTGATCCTGAATATGAATCCAAATTCCACACTTGGTCTAAGAGCTGGGTAAGGAAGTGATTGGTGTTTGCAGGTTGTCACCAATGTCAAAGAACAGAAGTGGTTCATGGACAGTGGTTGCTCAAGACATATGAGTGGAAAGAGATATCTATTCTCAGAGTTGAAGGAGCAATCAGAGGGCTCAATAACACTTGGTGACAAAGGAAAATGCAATATTCTTGGTATTGGAAAAGTTGGTACAAATTCTGAAAACTCTATTTCTGATGTGTATCTAGTTGAAGGTTTGAAATTTAATTTGCTTAGTGTATCTGAGCTTTGTGATAATGGAAACAAAGTTATCTTTGATAAAGAGAAGTGTGTGGTGTAAAATGTGAAATCAGGAGACTGCATTCTCACAGCCTCTAGATCAAAAAATGTTTATACTTTTCAGACTAACAAAGTTGCAGGTGAAAGTTTGAAGTGTCTCAAGGCCTTCAAAGAGGATTCAAAGCTTTGGCACAGGAAACTTGGTCATATCAGTTTTCATACCTTGAACAAGTTGATTTCCAAAGACTTGGTAAGAGGATTACCATCCATCAAGTTCAAAGAAGATGAAATGTGCAAAGCCTGTGCACAATGCAAACAGACCAGAAGCTCCTTCAAGCCAAAGAAGTTTGTAAGCACAACTAGACCCATTGAATTACTTCATATGGATCTATGTGGTCCTATGAGGACTCCCAATCCAAAAGGTAAAAGGTATATGCTAGTTGTTGTAGATTATTTTTCTAGATATACTTGGGTTATGTTTCTCAAAGAAAAATCTGAAGCACTCTATGAATTTTCAAAGCTTTGCTGAGAACTTCAAAACTTGAAAAACCTACATGTAGCTTCAATCAGAAGTGATCATGGTAGAGAATTTGATCAGTTGGAATTTGATTTATTTTATGATAAGCATGGTATTTTTCACAAATTTTCTTCTCCAAGAACTCCTCAACAGAATGGTGTTGTTGAAAGAAAGAACAGGACTTGAAGAAGATATGTCAAGAACAATGCTTCTTGAGAACAAGCTGCCAAAACATTATTTGGCAGAAGATGTGAATACAGCAAACTATATTTTGAACAGGTGCTTGATCAGACCTATTCTGAAAAAGACCTCCTATGAACTATTCAAAGGGAGGAAGCCAAACATTTCCTACTTCAGACCCTTTGGATGTACTTGTTTTTTCCATAATAATGGAAAAGACAATCTTGGTAAGTTTGATGCAAGAAGTGATGAATGTATATTTCTTGGTTACTCTCTGAATAGCAAAGCTTATAGAGTTTACAATAAAAGAACCAAACTTGTTGAAGAGAGCATTCATGTTATTTTTGATAAAAGCTATGATGGTTCTTTGAGTGAAAGTTTTGTAGACTTGAATTTCAACAAGCATGAATCAAAGGAAGAGACTGCGAATCCACTAGGATTCAAGAAAGGCTCAGAAGAGAATAGAAGACATTTTCAAGACCTTGAAAATGGTGCTCAAGGCCTTGAAAGTAAAACTCAGAGCCTTGAAAAAGATTATCATAAGGATTCAATTGACAAAGCCACTACTTCAATACCAGAGAACATCTATGGAGGACCTGAACCATGGTCTCCAAGAAAGAGATTCAAATATCTCTCATCCCATCCATATGATAATATTATATCAGATCAAAAAAACATTGGTACACAAACTAGATCAAATTTGAAGAACTTATGTGCTTTTAATGCTTTTATTTCTCTTGTAGAACCAAAAATTGTGAAAGAAGCTTTACAAGAAGCAGACTGGATCATTTCTATGCAAAGTGAACTCAATGAGTTTGAAAGGAATAAGGTTTGGAAAATGGTTCCTGCACCTTCAAACCAGTCTTTCCTTGGTACCAGATGGGTATTCAGAAACAAGTTGGATGAAAGTGGCAATGTGATCAGAAACAAAGAAAGGTTAGTTGCTCAAGGTTACAATCAAGAAGAATGTATTGATTATGAGGAAACTTTTGCTCCAGTTGCCAGAGAATTCTCAAGTCTTATGAGCAGGGAATTTGAGATGAGCATGATGGGAGAGTTGAACTTCTTCCTAGGACTTCAAATACATCAATTGAAGAAGGGCATATTTCTGCATCAAAGCAAGTACACAAGAGACTTACTAAACAAATTTAGCATGGCTCAATGTAAGGAAGTCAAGACTCCTATGAGCTCTACACTATCCATAGATAAGGATGAATCTGGTAAGAGTGTCAATATAAATGAGTATAGATGCATCATTGGATCATTACTCTATCTGGCAGCAAGCATGCCATATATTATGTTTAGTGTGTGTATGTGTGCTAGATTTCAAGCTGATTCAAAAGAATCACACTTGACTGTTGTGAAGAGAATATTCAGATATCTCAATGGTACCAAAGACTTAAGGCTTTGGTATCCAAGACATTCTAACTTATCTTTGCATGGTTTTTCAGATGCTGACTTTGAAGGTTACAAGGTTGATAGGAAATTTGATCATCCTTGAGAACCAAGCACATTGATGTCAGACACCACTTCATCAGAGATCATGATGAAAAAGGTGATATTGTTCTTGATTTTTTTGCTACTAACATGCAAATTGCAGATATCCTCACCAAACCATTAGTAGATGAAAGATTCTCAGCTCTAAGATTGGAAATGGGAATGCAAAACAAAAATGCATTGGTTTAGGGGGATCATCAGGTAAGACAGGTAAGCTTTATGTGTTTCAAAAGGTTCAAACTGAGTTTCAAAGCCTTGAAAATCAGTTCAAAGCCTTGACTTGTACTTGTTGCAGTGTTACAGTATTTCAAGACCTTGAAAGCCTTTTCAAAGCCTTGAAAATGAGTATGCTACACTGATAGTCAATAATCTTGGATCATTCTGTGTTGGGTGATATCTCTGTAGATATTTGCCTAATATAGCCCCTACCCGTTTCAAAACTTTTATTTAGCCAAAAATAGTATTAGTATATTCTATTTTCCAATGGCATAAGAGTATCGAAATCTCTCTGATCATTGCAAATCTTTTGAGAATCAGAGAGATACTAGTTTCCTTTTGAAACTCAAACTCTTTCAGTATTTATCTTCGTCTCTTCACCTTCATTCCGTATCATTCCATCTCTCTCTATTCTTATCCCTAACCCTACTGAGCACAAGGAGAGCCTCATATAGAATCAAGTTGGCTAGAGGTTCGAAACATGTCTCAGAGAAGAAAAGAAAAGCAGCAGTGGAAGAGGTGCAAGAAGTCAGTGGAGACTCTAGCTCTAGAACTCCAAGTGCAGAGGCAGTCCAAGATCCTCCATCACCAAAGAAGAAGATCAAGAAGGCTACAACCTCCTCTTCAGAAAAGAAAATGAAGAAGAAAGTTGTTAGAGAAAATCAACCAGAAACAGAGCCTTCCAGTTCAAAGAAGGTGAAGAAGAAAGAAACTCAGGAAGAAAAGGGGAAAGAAAATGTGACAGAAGCACAACCAGAAGGACAATTGGAGAAGGCATTGCAGATCTATTCACAAGCCTCAACAAAGAACACAGCACCAGATGAGACATGGTTTGTCTCAAACATCTCTAAAGGTTAGTGGTTAGATGGTTTTGCTTCAAGATCTATTGGTTTCTGCAGTTTGGTTAATAAGCATGTGTTGGAACACATGAAACTTAAGTGAATCTCTATGTTGAAGAAGAGTTCTTTGTGGTGTATGCAGAATCCTAGAAAAACAGCCTATCCTAGACTCACCAGACTCTTCTACCTGAAATTGACCCAAGTTAAGAGAACTGCACACTTGGTGATCATATCTAAAGTTGCTGGGATAGTAATTTAATTGGATCACTCTGAGTTTGCCAATGTGTTAGGGATTCCAAAGAGGTATGATACTAGCAACCATCCACCAAAGTCAAAAACCTTGAAGCTAGCCAAAGAAGAGTTCTTTCTTACGCGAATTCTTAACGCGCTTAAACGCAAGTATACGGTCAAGTAGTAAGTGGAGTATTTTACGACTCCGAGTATCGAACCCAAGGGAAATACACGATTACTAGCTAATTAAGAATTAAATTTATGATACCTAAGTAACCGGTAAAAAGTGTTTGATTTGAAGGTTCGTCACCCACAAACAAGTGACTTAAACTAAAAAACAACTAAGCTAAATATTTTTGTGGAATTTTCACTTTTAAACGAAGATAACTTGTGATTGAATACGATTAATAAGGAAGAACTAGGCCATTGATGGTACCTAGGGTTGTTAATGATTTCCAGGTTGTGCTTGAAACACTCTACGCACGTTCTAATTATACCGGGTAATACTCATCACGATCTTCTCTCAATCTCACGTGAATTTGTGCAATAAATAGCCTTCGGGTCCTCTCGGTCCACCTCCGTCTACAATTACACTCTAGTTGATTTGTTAGGCTCGCTCACTAGTTCCTGTCGGTCAACCGAATTCACTAAGTTCTAACAAAATCAACCGAAACTACCCTCACACGATTAATCAAGTATCTATCTCCTCTCGGTCTCAAGAAACTACAAGATCACCTAAAATATTCTTTAACACGTCTCAATGAGCTCACTTTCGTGCAACCCTATCAATAAGTAATATTCTACGGGTGATCAAGCCAAGAACATTAATAAATAAGTACAAGAATAGATAAGCTAACAAGAACGTTCATAGAATTTAAGCAAAAGCATGCATCAAGTCCAAAATCCGGAAAATCATCCAACAAACCCTAGTTTTCCATCAATCACCTAGCTTAAAGTGTTTAGCTAGACATAATATTGTTCAACATGATCAAAATCATACAGTTCATGAAGAAAAGATGAAGAAACAAAGATCAAACACTAAAATCTTCAATGTAATTGATGATCCTTGCTCCAAGCTTGTTCTCCCGTCTTCTCCAGCTCTCAAGACTCCAAAATGTGTGAATACCCCCTTAGGATCGTCCCAATACGTTGGAAATAGGTTAGAGCCTTCAAACTTTCAAGAAATCACCAAAAAAACCCCAAAAAATTGCGTCTGGCCTCTCTGTTCGCACAAACACCCGACTGTTCGCGCGAACAGTGTTCGTGTGAACAGGATTTTTGTTCTTATTTTCCAGCAGTCCCTTTTTCACCCTTTTTACCATCTTTGACGGACCATATCTTTCTCGTCCGATCTCCGTTTTAGCTCTGTGACCTATCGTTGGAAAGATCTTTGAGTCTACTTTCATTTTCCACTGGTATCACTCAAAAATTCATTGTAGAACTCGATATAAAATCAAAATAGTGGAGATTGGTCACTTTTGCTCCTCCGACTTTGCTTATCTTGCTTCCTCTTGAGTTTGCTTTGCTTCCGAAGTTTGTTTCATGCCTCCTAGCCATCGTTTAGCATCCTTTCCTGTCAAGACAACATGAACAGCCATACCAAGCGATTATATTTTACAAATAACATCGAAACGCCCGGATTAACAATAAAGTGCTAAAGACTCAACTTTCTACGTTTTCTCAACATTCATAGTGTAAAACTCATATTTCAACCCGGGAATCACGCAAAACGATATAAAATATGCAAGAAATATAACTCTAATAGAGAGTTATCCCTTTCTTCCAAACATCTCAACCTCAGCTAAACAGTTAACACACTCTGTGTTGAATGTTGAAGCCAAAGTCCTTCATACCATACTGGTTAGATGTATCTTTCCCAGAGAGCACTCCAGAGAGTTGGTGACTGAGAGAATGCTTCACATCATGTATTTGGTTATGCATGGCTATGAGATTGATCTTCTAAAATTAGTGATTGAACACATGCTCTTTAGCCTAAGCGGCAAGAGGATTCACCCTCTACCCTTTGCAAACATGCTCACTTTGTTCTTTGAGCATTTTGAGATTCCATTTAATGGAGAGGAATCAAACACATCTGGGTACTCAATGAGAAAGCTTTTGAGAACATTGGAGTTGTGAAGACAAAAGAGTAAGTTTGGAAACTTTACTCAGACTTGACTAAAGCAGAACTAGGTGCAAACAAGTTTTCTAATCCCAAGACCTTGCCTCCCACTTCAATTCAGACTTCTCAGCCAACAGACAATCAGAGACTTGGTGGTTTGGAGCTGGACATGGAGGATGTCAAAGCAACTGTTTTTGGACTTGAGAGTGATTTGGGGCAAGTCAAGTACATGGTGGAAAGCATATTTAGAAGCATGACTTTAATTGATGTTCCTGAGGATCCTAAAGGAACAAAGAAAGGAGACTCTGACAAGGATTTACCTAGTGAGCATTCAGACCATGAAGAAGCTACTCCAGTTTCAAACAAGGGAAAGCAGGTAGCAGAACATGCAGACGATGAAGCCAATATCCCTGACTCAGGTGAACTGCTGATCACCTTGAAGAATAAAAAGAAATCTCCAAAGGCTGTTGAAAAGGAAAATACTGAAGAAGCAACTGTTGCAGGTGGGACTGCAGAGGAACATGAAGAGCAGGACAAAACTAATGAAGAAGACAATGAGAAAGAGGAAGGAGATCAGGATGAAGATGAAGATCCTACCCCTTAATCTTACCTATTCTTTCTTCCACATTCTCTCTTCTTCAAAGTTTTTCTTTTAAGCTTTCAAAATTTTCCAGACACTTTATCCAACATCTTCTATCTTTTTCATGAAAGTTGAAAAGGGAGAGAAAATTCTAGGTTTTTGGTTTTTAGCTCTTAGGTTTATTTGGTTTTATTTGCTGAACTGTTTAAGTTTTTGTTGGTATTATGAATAAGCTGGATCTTTTTGGAAATACTGTGTTTTTAAATTGTGGACTAATCAGTTTATTTTGCAGAGACTAAGGATCAAACAGAATTTGGTTTTATCTTTCATCAAGGGGGAGATTGAAAGATCAGGTTGTGCAAGACTTGAAATAGCTTGGCTATTTCAAGGCCTTGAACCAGCTTTCAAAGCCTTGAATTAGTCCCAGAGGCTTGAAAATAGTTCAAGGCCTTGAAACTGGATTCAAAGCCTCGAAACTGCTTGAACCTAAATGCACATTCTTAGGGGGAGTTTTCTGCAAACTCTCTGAATTGATTTACTCTCTCTCTTTGATATGTTTGATTCTCTGATATTAGATGATGAAATAAAAATTGTTATAACATGTTTTTAATCATAATATATCATCTGTTTGACCATGATAATGCATGAATTTTTGTTTCCAAGTTTTGAAGGATTATTTCCTAAACTGAATTGCTGCAGATTTGGAAATACTTGGACACTTTGATCCTGTGATCAATCACACGTATATGACAGCTTGTCATTGTGTTTCAATGAAAGATTACAATAAGATCTCTGAATATTGTGATCATCCAACCGTTGGAGAAGATTTGAAAGTAGTCAAACTCTGTTGCCTACAAAATAGGAAGGTTGTTGCTGAAAATCTGGGGAGATTTGAAGAGCTGTATAAAGTATAAATAGAGCTCAAATTCGAGGCATAGACACACAATTCTCAACGGTCATATAAGAAAGAGTTCTAAATTGACAAGCATCAAAGAAGCTCATCATTCTTCCAATCCATTCACAGAAGTTCACTGCATTTTCACTGCAGTTTTATACTCTTAAGTGTTCTTCTGTATAGAGCTATATTGGTAGATCATTTCCGTATTATTTCTACATCTATTCTCATGGACTGTTCAAATTGAATAAAAGAAAAATCTTAGTTAATCAGTTAGCTAGAGAAGGTACTAGACAGGTTAGGGAAAACCACAAGCTGTAACAGAGTAAGGGAACTCTCTGTGCTTGAGTTCTAGGGTTTAGCTTTTTATTAATAAGAATTGAGTTAAAAATCCTGCAGGGATCTAATCCCTGAGGTAGAGACGTAGTTCCAAGTAGACTGAACTCTATAAATCACTTGTCTTCTGCATTTTCAATTTATTTACTTTCATAGCTTTTGCAGCACACAAAAACTGTTTATTTTTCAAGGGTTTGAACTTGTTTTCAAGGCCATGAAAAAGGCATACTTGCTCTATACTTTCTTCATCTACTTCAAAGGCTTGAACTAGCTTTCAAGGCCTTGAACTTCATTGTTTGCACAAGTTTTCATCTTCCTAGCAAGTTTTGCAAAAAGTTGGCATACTCTATTCAACCCCCCCCCCCCCCTCTAGAGTATCTTAGCTGCTTATACATCTGCATACTCAAACTTTCAACATAGAATTAAAGAGGGTTACCTTGACCCAACTCATGCTCATAGTCATAGGCAAGCTTGCCTTGACTAAAAGAAATTAAAAGTTCCATGAATTGACTTATCCCATATAGTAGTCGTGTGTTGTACATAAATAAATTAGTTTGTCACTATTTCTTGCATTTTTTTTCTCTAGTTACATTTTGTAGGTTGCTCTTTGAGGAGGACTTGTGCTTGGTCGCCAAGAAAGCGAATATGAGGTCTATCTATCCCTTGTCTCTTATATGAAATATTTGATATATAATTGTTCTCACACATTGAGGAAAATGTGACATTTAAGTTGGGGCGAGTGGATTTTAGATTTAATTAGTTGGCTACTTGCACTTTATTCTTCTCTATTGTATCTTACATTATGTTGAAAAATAGAAACAAATGAAAATTTTGAAAACAATTATTAAAAATCATAAAAATTGAAAAAATTGAAAATTTTAAAAAAATGTTTGAACCTTTCATTAGAAGCATCACTCTTTTCCCGTGTCAAACCATAGATTATTTTTTTCTCTTGTTAGTATTTTTATTTATTTTAGCCTTCATCTTGAGTATAGATTTTATTTTCTTCTTTGATAGCTTTATTGAGTCTTAGGAAGTTATATTTGAGTCACTTATTTTAAAAACAGAAAAAAAAAAAAAGAATAATTAAAAAAAAAAAAAAAAAAAAAAAAGAAAAAAAATGAAAATTGACAACGGGGGAATATGAGAAAGCTAGATGTTTTCAAATAATGAAATCTCTTAGTCCATTTTCTTTTTATCTTTATTATAATAAGGAATTCTTTGTATATACTCAATACATCTACACCAATATCCCACATCCCGCAATCTCATGCGTCTTCACAAAGCGCACACTAAATTTACGTTTCTTGTTTAAGTCCTTCAAACTAAGTTGATCACATAAACGTTTATGTCTTCTTCTTTTGATAAAGGGTGCATTTTCTAAAGCTATTTGAACTCTACAAAAAGAATTTCATTCTCATTGTTTTTTGCGGTTGAAACTTGTAGCCCATTGGGGTGGTGGTGACCCATGACACCCTATGCGTTGCCTAAGAAATAGAGGGGTGTTTGGGGATAAATGTCACGTCACCACCTAGATAGCTCCATTGGTTTAGCTTAAAAAGCCCACTCGCTTGTATATTCCTCTCTTTTGTTATGGTTATTGGAAAACCTTGAATTAGAGGTGGACATACGTGAATACAATGTTTAATGCTAAAACCCCCAAAATGAGGAAAGATTTGCACCGCCTCACTAAAAAAATCCACGAAAGGATTATACAAGCCCACAACCATACCCCCCCCCCTTCTAAAACTCATTTTTTTTCAAAGCTTTGGAGGTCCATCCTACATGGGTGCTTTTGAATAAGTATGAGAATTGCTAGTTTCATGTGATCCTTATTTTTGAAGGCATACTTTCTTGCAAATTGGACATAACTAAACAAGTTTTGTGGTTCGCATGAGTCAACTTCTACCAAACACCGCCCACATTTGTATGAGTATATGCTTAGACGTCCATAGGATTCTTTCTTAATCTTTGTGGACTTTGATAATTTATTTTCGGAAACATGTGTGCCTTCTTCTTTTTCCCCACAAAAAAAAATCAAAATTAGCTCGAAATTTTAAGGATTTTATTTCTCTGGGTTCTCACTTTGGATAGATAATGTGTGAGTGTGTGTTTGTGAAAATTTGAGTCTAATTTTGGATTGATTCAAGACTTGTCTAGTTGAGTGTGTGCCTCTCATGATTTGGTTACTTCTTATATCGCTCTCTTTGCTCGAGGATGAGCAAAAGGCTATTTGGGGGTGTGTTGATGAATTAAAATTGTATATTTTAGTATGTTAATGAACTCTTCATAACTTTCTAATATGTACATAATCTATCTATTTTATCTCTCTTTCTAGACTTATGCTTGTTTTCGTAGTTTTGGGTGCTTTTATCTTGTTTTGTAGGAAAAGACGTGCTTTGGAATACAAGAGGCTAGCTTGGGAGAGCTTAAATGATGGAGTAAAGAGAGTTGGAGGGCTAAGAGTGTAATACCCCGTTTTGATACGGGTAAAATACTAGCAATTCGTAAAGTTTAAATGCGAATTGGGGAGATTTTTGTAGTTTAAGCAAAGATAGACTAGTTAATGTAGCAGGGGGTAGTTGTAATTTGAAGAAAGTTAAATACCTAGAGGGTGAATAAATAAAAGTGAATTAATTAATAAACTCAAAATAAAACTGAATAAATAAATTAAATAATAAAAAAATTATTGAAGAAGCTTTCTACACCAGTTTAAACAATCCACTGATGGATTTCTCACATTACAAGAAGACTTGTCTTCTTCTTCAAACTCCTCCTTCAAAATCACACCCTGCCTCCCTCTTCTCCCCCGTCACCACCACCAACACCATCGCCACCTCCAGCGGCAAAACCCCCACTGCCACCACCACTTCATCCCCAACCTCTCTGCCTCCCTCTGTCTCTCTCAGTCTCTCTCCCTCTCCTCTGTTCTGCCCGACAAAAACAGAGGAAGCAGCAGCAGCGGCAAAGCTGCTGCCTCCCCGTCGGTGACGCCACCACCACCAGCCACATAAATCTCCCCCTCACCACCCCTGATCTCTCCCTCTGTCTCTCTCTCGCCTCTCTGGATTAGCCGGCGAAAACCCAGCAGAAGCAGCAGCGGCACAGGGTCGCTGCCATCTCCGGCGAGTTCCCCGACGCCAAGAACGACCGCCACCACCACCTGCACCTCTCTGCTCTCCCTCTATTTCGACTCTCTCTTCCCTCCCCTCTCTGTTTCGAGCCAAAGGGAAGCCACCACAGCAGTGAAACACTGCAGAAACCGCCCAGAGCCACCACAACTCCGGCGACCTCCATTAACGCCGGCGAGAAGCTCGGCCCGAGCTATCCGACGATACCCACTCCCTTGAATCGATCCTAATCAACTCCCAGAGGTCCGATGAAGCTTTAATCGCTGCCAATCGAAGCCAAGAACGCCTCAGTCGCCGGAATCGTTCATCATCGCCGACCCACCTCGACGGCAACCTCAATCGGACCCAATTCTCAACCGTTTTTCGCGATTTTTGGTGTGGGTAACTTCTAAATCCTCCTCTGATTCGTTTTTGATAATCAAACTGCAATTTTAATGGCTAAATCCGAACTTGGATCGATTGGGTGTTATGTGTTCTTGAAATAGGGGTTAAAGTGTAGTTTCAGAAACTTTAAGGGTATAATCTGTCACATACAAATCTGTTATTTGCTAGTAGGGGGTAATTGTGTGTCTTTTATCAGAACTTGGGGGTTTCAGTTATTGTTTATCTAAACTGCATATAAATTATAAAATCAAACATGCTATTTTTAGACTAAAATTATTTCCTAACATTTCTAAATAATATTTTAATTATGTAAAAGGAAAATTGTCTATTTAAAACTATGTAGAAGTTATTTAATATTGTTGATTCTCTTGGAAAACAAGCAAACTAAAAATATAAGTTATTAAATAAATATTTTCTTAAGTGCTTATAAACTAGTGTTTTGAGTAAAATATGTTATTTGCTTAATATTGCTAACACCAAATAAGTTAGGAAGTTAAATATGAAAAATAAACTTTAAGAAAAATCCTTTATTTATAAATAGATAAAACTTGATTATTATTTGTTGATGTTAGAAATTAGTTATCCAAAATAAAGCTATAACTATGTATGACTAAACACTTATTTTCTTAGAATAATTATTTTTGTGAATTTAATTTATGAATCTAATTCTTTTATAGTATGTACATTTTCCAATAAATAATTAGCTATAATTAAATTAGTTGAAATTAAATTTTGTAATAACTTACGAATAGATGTGTTGTATAATAACTTAATATTTTCTAATCATGAGAGTATATAAATTTAATATGTAATTTCTTACTTAATAATTTTTAAGAACTAGTATTTATAGAAATATTTCTATGAGAAAAAAATATAAATAATAAATAAATAAATAAATAAATAAATAAATAAATAAATAAATAAATAAATAAATAAATAAATAAATAAATAAATAAATAAATAAATAAATAAATAGGTAAACATATAGTTGTCGTTTACGTCGCCGGTTTATTATATAAATATTGTATACTATTAATTTATGGGGTTATGGGGAAAATGAGACTTGTTAAGATTATAACATTTCCACATATCATAATTGGACTTGTGATTGATTTAGAAATTATAAACTGTAGGTGACGAGTTCATAGACGAGGGTTACGTTTACCTGTGAAAGCTGACGTGATATTTGCGGTGTTATCAAGGTAAGTAAATATGCCAAGTCTAGCGTGCCGAGCTTCTTTCGTGTCGAAATGTGATTTTATAATTTGTCTCAAAAATTTCGTTATATGAATTACACGATTTACTTGAAGATGATTATATTTTAACTGTTTTGAGGGTGTCACTCGAAAATAAAGATCCGTTGTTAACATAAAGAGGAAACAGTTGTGCGGGGACCATTATATTATTGATAGATTGTCGTGTTGACTTTAATCACTCGACCAAGTATTATTTAACCCGGTCGCGACCTGTCGGGTGTCTCCATGTACTTACCTCTCTGGCCGCAAGAAGTCTTAGGGGGGTGCCGGCACTTATGGTCATGGTAGCTAGTGAAAGGATAGATCCTCCCCGTATCAACACGTTAATAATATGAGAAAGAGATTTATGACAAGAAAGAAGAGATAGATTGGGAAAGATATTCCCCGTTTGAGATATAAGAGGAAGATTAAGATGCAAGGCAAAAGAAAGAGAATTTCATATGAGTTACAGTATTCATACTTTATTCCTCAAGTGTTTATCGTTCATTCTTCTTTATAATTGTCTTTTTGAAAGATATGCTTCATAGTCTGTTTACAAGCTTGGGTGTTTACTTACTCAGTATTTCATTGCTGACTTTAGAAAAACTGCGGTTCCTGTTTTATTCCCACCGCAGGTCTAGACGAAGAAGACATGTCATAGGAAGGGGAACGCGGACTCACCTAGTAATTATCAGTACTCGTACTAATTCTGGCTCTAGACTAATTTAACTCTTTGTGTAATAATATTTTTAAGACAATGTTTAAGACAGTTGGGAAATGTAATGTATAATTATGGCAGTGTTTGTTCTTGATTTCCGCCAATTCATATTGAGTATCACCCTCCCGGGCTCTCCGGTCCGGAACGGATGGTCTGGGAAACAAGGGGTGTTACAAAGAGACATGAATAATGAATTCGAAGGGCCTAATTTGAAGACTTGAGGGCCCAAAGTGAGAAGAAAAATGTAAGTTAGAGGCCAAGATTGAAGACAAACCAAGTTAGAAGGCCAAAGCTACATCTAAGGTCTTGCTTGAAGTCTTTTTAACACGATTAGGGGCGTAATTGGAGTTTTGCAAAGTTGTAACGAGCTATTTTGATGGATTCCTAGCGGTTTGGGGTCCTTATGTCTTAAAACAACATGCAAGGGGGTATTTTAAAGCCCCTAACAAACAAGTGGGGGCTAAAGTGAAAATCAGCCGAAAGTTCAGCCAGCACTCCCTCTCTCTCCCACCTCACGCAAAAAGCTGGCCGAACCTCTGTTCTATCTCTCACTCTCTCTCTCTCTCTCTCTCTCTCTTTCTCTCTCTCTCTCTCTCTCTCTCCTCTCTCTCGGCCTTGACCGATTTCTGGGTTTGCTCTTGGTGATTCCGTGCTCGTTTTGAGCTAATTCGGAGCCAATAACACCTAAGAGAAGAGTTGGGTCAGATTCAAAGCTATTGTTCATCTTGTTCTTGGCTTGTTCTTCATTTTTTTGGGTTTAATTAGTTTATGTAGTTAATAATATCAGTGAAACTAACTGCTATTGATTGGTATTGTGTAGTTTGGAATCAAGTTCAAGTAGTTGAATCAAGTATTAGTGCCTTTGTCCTTCATTTTGTATCAAACTTGTGTTCTTGGGTTGAAATTGAAGACTATTTAAGCTTGAATCTAATGAAAATTTTCATGAATGTGCTTGATATCTCTTGTGTTTCTCTCTTGAACATGAGTAGCTAAGTTTTTGTTTGATGAATTTGATGAATTTGGGTGTGTTGGGTGTGGATTCAATTGTTGAATCAATGAGTTGAGAAGTTGCTCTTGTGATTCATGATTGAACAAGTGTTGGAATACAAATCCAATTTGTAGCTTCATCTTGTATGTGGATTCATGATTGAATACACATCCTTGATAGTTGATACAACTTAGTTTTGGATTTCACTAGTGCTCCTCATGAATCATACTTGGATTTGACATTAGAATCCACACATCTCCTTGTAATATCATTTGGGTATTGGATTCATGCACAACACACCTAGAGGATTCAACTAAGACCAACTCATCTCTCAATCCTAAAAACTCTTTTCAAGTTTTAGATTCTCTTTAATCTACTAGTTGTTTGCTTAGTTTCTTTAAATTTTCTCAACCAACAACTCCTTGCTCCAACAAGTCTCTCTTGATGGATTTTGAAGCTGGGCTAGCTATAAAAGCCTTTGAGACATTTACTTTCATAGCACTTTAGTATAGTTAGTTGCTTTGTATATTTGTAGCTTAGAGTGTTCCCTCTTTTCCAATCCTTGAGGACTCGACTTCGGACTTAGCCGGATATTAATTGAATCGATATCCTATACTTGTGATTTTTTATCGCAACAATTGGTCTAAACGACTTTGACTAGCTTCATACTTTTGTTCCGTGTATCCCTCGTCTTTGTATCAAGTATCTTAACTAGCTTTTCCTCAAACTTCAGTGATGGGTCTAGCTCAACGGATCCCGGATTTAATATATGAGACGTGTCGTGCACATACTTCTTGAGTTTTAAGACATGAAATACATTGTGCTCTTGCCCAAAATTTGAAGGTAGATCCAAACGATATGATACCCAACCTTCTCTATGACGTCATATGGCCCAATAAACTTTGGACTTAGCTTCCCTTTCTGATTGAACCTCATGACCCCCTTTGTTCGTGAAACCTTAAGGAATGTCTTCTCTCCTACCTGAAATTCCAATGGCCTCCTATTCTGATCTACGTACGATTTCTGTCGATCCTAAGCTACTTCATTCTCTGCTGGATGGGGCGTACTTGATCTATCATCTCCTCGATAACTTGTGTGCCAATTACAACTGTCTCACTGATGTCACTCTAGCATAAAGGCATCCAACACTTCCTTCCATACAAAGGCTCGTGCTGTGCCATTCCAATACTAGTGTGGTAATTGTTGTTATACGAGAACTCTATCAGTGGAATTCTGTCAACTCATGATTCTTGGAAGTCCAAAGCACAAGCTCTAAGCATGTCCTCCGACGTTTGTATTGTTCTTTCTGTCTTCCCATCCGTAGCAAGGTGAAAAGATGTATTAAATCTCAATTGGGTCCCCAACGCTTCTTGTAAGGCCTTCCATAAATGAGAGAGTAAATAAGGGGTCCCTGTCAGAAATTATCGAACATGGAAGCCCATGATACCTCACTATATTCTTGACATATCCATCTGCTCTATGCTCCATGTATCCTTCATTTGAATGAACCTTGTTGTTTTGGTCAATCTATCCACAGCTACCCAAATATGATTGTGTCCATTCTTTGATGTCAGCAAAGCAGCCACAAAATCCATCGAAATGGAATCCCACTTTCAATCTGGTACGCCCAACAGTTGAACTAGGCCTCCCATTCGCTTGTGTTTGAACTTTACCTTCTGAAAAGTCAAACATTTAGCTACGAACTCTGCTACTTCCCTTTTATGTTAGGCCACCAAAATGTCTTCTTCATGTCATTGTACAGTTTGTCGCCTCTAGGTTGTACTGAGTAGAGTGTGTTGTGCTCTTCACACATCATCTTTTCCTTGGTTTCAGCACATTTCTGTGGAACAAGCCACCTTCCCTTATAGATAATTCTTTCATCCTCATGAATCTAAAATTCTATTGGTTGTCCTGCTGCAATCTTCTTATTGATTTGTTCGAGTTTCACATCTCCCACCTGGTTACTCCTTATCTCCTCAAGGAAGCTGTCATACTCCCGAGCAAGCTCTTTACTTACCCTTGATTCACTACTTCTGCAACACCCCAAAATCCCAGGATGCCTCCGCCCGAGGTGATGAACCTCATTGGAAACTAATAAGGATCGTCGGTTCACAGCTAGTACAACCATCGACAATTCAAAACATAATTTATTTTATAATTCCAGATAAACCAGTGATAGCGTTTCAAATGCTAGATGTACATTATTTAGTGTAATGGAATACTATGTGATGTTCCAAATAACAAGCCTTCCTATCCAGCAATGTTCTGAACGTCCCCACCTTGATTGATGACATGCAGTTTCAAAATGGAAAAGCCGACGCAGTTTTGAAGAAATTGATCAGGAAACGGCTGAGTAAGCTAACACCCATAGCAAGTAAACAGATTATGAAACTCGTAACAGGAATAAAGATTTTGCTACTCAAGTGATAAATATCAGATATATGTGGGAATAACATTACCGTTGTTGATTTTTCAAACTCTATGATGATTTCAAATTTTATATTTCCAATCCAATGATGTGGATCATGCAACAGCCCGTGGTTTCCCCCAAGCCTTCCGTTCCGGACCGGAAAGCCCAGGAGGGGCCGATGCTAAAAGTGACGGCGGGAATCAAAACATAACATTCCAAAAGTATTTATTTATTATACATCATTAAACATCATTAGAGTCTCTAAACATTACAAAAGTGATCTCAAAAGCTATACATGATCTTGCTTGCTACCTAACACTACACGTGAGTCCCGTACCCAGCTTCGCCATAGCCTCCTGCCTCTAAGCCTGCGGTGGGAAGGAAAACAGAACCGCAGTTTCTAAAGTCAGCTGGGAAATGCTGAGTAAATAACACCCAAACATGTAAAACAGAAGATGAAGCTTTACTTTATTATTTGCAATAAAACAGGAGGAATAAAACTCGTAAAGAATGAATTCAGTAAATAAAGTAGGAACTCAAATAAACTTCTTCTTATCTTAATATCTCTTCCAAACGGGGATTATCTTTCTCAATCTCTTTTTCCTTTCTTTCAAAACTCAATGCCAAAACTGTATTATTAGCTTTTGTTGATACGGGGAAGGAACTACTAATCTATCACTAGCAACCATGACCTTAGCTGCCGGCAGCCCCCTAAGACTTCTTGCGGCCAGAGAGGTGAGTACATGGAGCGACCCGGCAGGTTGCGACCGGGTTAAAATAAAATCTGATCTCTGGTCGAGTGACTAAAGTCAACACGACAATAATAAATTGCTTCTCCCGCACAACTCTTTCCACTTTACGTTAATTACGCATTATTATAAATCGTGTGACAAGTTCAAATAAATAACTTCTTGAAATAAAGGAGACTTCAAATAAACAAGTAAATAAATAACCAAATAAAAATGCATTTTGAGACAAGAAATAAAATTCATATCAAGACACGAAGGAAGCTAGGCTCTAGGCTTGGCATGTTACTTACCTTACTTCCGTAGCACTAGCACTTTCTAGAAATGTCTCGGTCTACAACCGTCACCTACAACCCGTAACTTTTACGTTAACAAATAATCTAACAAAATACTACACGTCCTAAAAATATTCTCTTTTAATTCTACCCAACCCCTCTAGTTATTTATTTTCCTAACATTTTATTTTGTTAAAATCTTCTATTATAAATTATAAAACCACAACTATTGTTATTGCTATTATTATTATTAACTATTATTATTACATAAAAGTGCCTAACTAACTAGAGAAATTATTTTATAAAATACTTGATAAAGTAGTGAAACAAAACTAGTTTATCTTTAATGAAAAAGACATATTAGTTTTTCTATAATTATTTAAACAATATTCAAAACTATTTAAGATAAATTTTCCTAAATACTAATTGCAGCAAACAATATTTAAAATCTAGCAAAATATCAAATTTGCAAGTATTAGATATCTAAGTTACTAACAACATTTATTTAACAATATTTATTTAAAGTTTAACTCAAAATATTTCTTATTTAATTTTTAACAAATAAACCGCATGCTATTTTAATACCAAAATTACTTTTCTAAAACGAGGATGAAAAAATAGTATTTTTAGAAATTATTTATATTCTGAAATTATTATTTTTTATTTTTAGCGAAAAGTGACAAGTTTACGTTAAATACACAAAAACCCCCATTCGTATTAAAAGTCTACAAATTCCTCAACTAGCCACCAAAACAAGTTTAATATAGTGTACTAACAGCCCCTATAGTTTCTGAAATTACAAACAGACCCCTAAATCATGTTCTAACAGTTTTGCAAAAACTACACTTT
This sequence comes from Linanthus parryae, assembly GCA_023055425.1. NCBI lineage: Eukaryota > Viridiplantae > Streptophyta > Magnoliopsida > Ericales > Polemoniaceae > Linanthus > Linanthus parryae. The sequence continues at coordinate 11,921,587 of JALGPY010000012.1, read as the reverse complement.
CACCCCCTTTTACAACAACTTCAATTTCTTCAATCTAACTACGAATCAAGCTATCGATTTTCAATTCTAACAACACCAAACAACTAATCAGAAGGTGTAGGACGTACCTAGGCCAAGAATGGCCGGAAATCGCTAAGAAATTGGTCGGGTCGAAGCTTGGCGTCGGGGTCGCCGGAGTTGGACCTTCGTCGCCGGCTTTAATGGCTTCTACAGCTGGGTTTGAAGCTCCCAGTGAGTTAGTCGAGGCCCTAAGAGCCTACTGGAAGCAAAGAAGTCGCCTGGGTGCTCCTACGGAGAACTCGTCGAATTTTGGCCGGAGGTTGGCCGGCAACAATGGCTGCGACGGTGGCCGGATGTTGCAGTGGTTTCTGCTGCTGCTGCTGCTTCCTACTGGCCTTGGTTGCTGAACAGGGAAGCTTCTGGCGCGATGCAGAGAGGTGGAAGAAGGCGGGGATGAGAGAGAGAAAAGTGGGTTCTCTCGGTGGTGGTCCGATGGTGGCAGCGGTGGCTGCGGTAGCTGCTGCTACAGCTTCTATTCTGCTCTGGAGAAGTCTTAGAGCAGAGAGGGAGGGAGAGAAAGAGGGAGTGAGAGAGTGAAACAAGCTGCTGGGTTTCCTTCACTTGGTCTTGTCGCCGGTGGTTATGGCGACGGTGGTGGTGGTAGGCTGCTGCCACTACCACGCTGCTGCTGCTGGCGAGGTTTGTTGCGGGCAGAGAGCAACAGAGAGTTGGAGAGAGGGAGAGTAGGCTGCTGGTGGTGGCAGAGGTGTTTTCTCTCTCGATGGTGTTGGTGAAGATGGTGGCAATGGTGATGAGGGAGGTGGTGGTTGTTGCGAGTGGCTGCTGGTGGGTGGGGGTGGCTGATCAGCTGTTTATATAGCTGAGATTGCTTGGGCTCCAAGCACAAGTGATGTGACAAGGGCGGTGCTAGTATCTTCATGAAGGTGGTGGTGATGATGATGAAGAATTGTGTAGAAGAAGGAGAAGAGAAAGCTTGCTGGAGACAAAAGTTTCCAAATTAAATAATATTTTTGGCAATAATTGGGTGTGGGTGGAGTACTATGTGGTTGGGTGATTGGGTGTGACGAGCCTAGCAATACTCGCGGTGATTAAACACGCGCTATAAATTAAAACTATCTAGAATTTGTAAAACAACTACGAATTAACTATTAATTATTACTCTAATATTATTCTAAAACTCCTTACAAATTAAACTCAAAATATTATTTTGCCAAGTTAATTATTATCATTCTTCTAAAATGACTGTTTTACCCCTGCTAGATAATCGGGGTATTACATCCTTCCCCCCTTAAGCACAGCTTCGTCCTCGAAGCTAAAATTAAGCAACTAAACATGATATTCAAATCATCCAACAAGTAACTGTCTAACAGAATTTATATCACATGGATGGCAAGTAACTTCACATAACAAATAGTAGCAAGTAATCGTCATACGTAATGCAACAAATAAAGTCAAATAGGTCGTAGTCACGTCTATCTAATTAGGTGGTCATAGTCTCATCTGGGTTCTAAGTCTCAAGGTCAATTAAATCTCAAAGGTACTTAAAATAGCAGGCTAAGGCGTAATAGTGTTAAATGGAGGGTTGCATCCTCTCCCCCTTAGAGAGTGACGTCCCCGGAACTCCACGTACCTCATTAAATAAGTGTGGGTACTTCTTTCTCATCTCTTCTTCAGCTTCCCAAGTTGCTTCCTCTGTTTGGTGGTTGGTCCATAGGACTTTGACCAGTTTGACACTCTTGGTTCTTGTATCCCTTGTCTTTGTGTCCAGTATCTTGACAGGTTGCTCCTCGTAGGTTAGTGATGGATCAAAGTCCACTGGTTCGGGATCCAAGATATGAGACGGGTCTTGTATATACTTCTTCAGCTGGGATACGTGGAAGACATTGTGTACTCGCCCTAGATTCGATGGTAGGTCCAGTCGATACGCAACTTCTCCTATCTTTTCAATAACATCGTATGGACCAATAAACTTAGGGCTTAACTTCCCTTTCAAGTTAAACCTGGTTACCCCCTTAGTAGGTGAGACTCGCAAGAAAGCTTTCTCTCCTACTTGAAACTCCAGTGGTCTTCTCTTCTGGTCTGCGTATGACTTCTGCCTGTCTTGAGCTGCTTTCATCCTCTGCTGTATGAGTCGAACTTGGTTCGTCATGTCTTCAATCATTTGTGGGCCAATGATCACCGTTTCGCTGATGTCACTCCAACACAGCGGCGATCGACACTTCCTTCCATAGAGGGCTTCGTACGGTGCCATACCGATGCTAGCGTGGTAGCTGTTGTTGTAGGAGAACTCTATTAACGGCAGCTTGTCGACCCATGAGCCTTGAAAGTCCATAGCACAGGCTCTTAACATATCTTCCAGCGTCTGTATAGTTCTCTCCGTCTGACCGTCTGTGGCCGGGTGGAAAGCCGTGCTGAACTTCAGCTGAGTTCCTAGTGCTTCTTGAAGCGCTTTCCAGAAATGAGAGAGGAAGTTAGGGTCTCTATCCGAGATTATCGAACTCGGAACCCCATGATATCTCACGATGTTTCTGACGTATGCATCTGCCCTTTGCTCCATGTCCCACGTGTCCTTCATTGGGATGAATCTCGCCGTCTTGGTTAGTCTGTCTACGACTACCCATATCTGGTTAAGTCCATTCTTCGATGTAGGTAGAGCTGTGACGAAGTCCATTGATATGGAGTCCCATTTCCAGACTGGAACATCCAACGGTTGGAGTAGACCTCCCATCCTCTTGTGCTCGAACTTCACTTTCTGGCATGTTAGGCATCTAGCCACGAACTCAGCTACTTCCTTCTTCATATTGGGCCACCAGAACGTCTTCTTCAGATCCTTGTAAAGCTTACCGCCTCCAGGGTGAACTGAATATGGAGTGTTGTGTGCCTCCTGCATCAGCTTTTCCTTAACCTCGGAACACTTCTGTGGCACGCACCATCTTCCTTTGTAGCGAATGCTCCCGTCTTCGTGAATCTGGAACTCCTTGGCCTCTCCTGCTGCAATCTTCTTCTTGATCCTCTCGAGCTTCACATCTCCTGCTTGGTTGTTTCGTATTTCTTCGAATAAATCTGGTACTGCTGTCATGCTCCCGAGCAGCTTTTGCACCGTTCCTTGTTCCACCACTTCGATGTTGAGCTTCCGGAACTCGTGACATAACCAGTCTGATAAGACTACCATAGCGTTCACTGCATGGCTTGATTTATGACTTAGCGCGTCAGCGACTACATTAGCCTTCCCCTCGTGGTACTGGATTTGTAGATCGTAGTCCTTGATAATCTCCAGCCATCTTCGTTGCCTGTTGTTTAACTCCTTCTGCGTGAAGATATACTTCAGGCTGCGGTGATCCGTGTAGAGCTTGCAAACAGCCCCGTAGAGATGATGCCTCCATATCTTCAGCGCGAAGACTACTGCTGCCAGCTCCAGGTCATGTGTAGCATAGTTCTCCTCGTGTGGCTTCAGCTGCCTTGAAGCGTAAGCAATCACCCTTCGGTCTTGCATCAGCACACATCCAAGTCCCTTCTTTGACGCATCGCTGTATACTTCGAGCTCTCCAGAGTCGTTTGGCAAGGCTAACACTGGTGCTGTGGTGAGCTTCTCCTTTAGAGTCTGGAACGCCTCTTCACAACTGTCGTCCCAGTGATACTTCACTGCCTTCTTCGTCAGCGTAGTCAATGGCCTGGCAATCTTCGAAAAGTCCTTCACGAAACGCCTGTAGTAACCGGCTAAGCCGAGGAAACTCCGAATTTCGGATACGTTCTTCGGTGTAGGCCAGTCCTTAACCGCTGAGACCTTTGTTGGGTCAACGGATACCCCTTCCTTGGAGATGATGTGGCCTAGAAACGGCACACGATCCAACCAGAAGTCACACTTTGAGAGCTTGGCGTACAGCTGCTCTTGCCTCAAGGTCTGCAATACTTCTCGGAGATGCTCTTCATGATCCTCTTCGTTCTTCGAGTACACCAGGATGTCATCGATGAAAACAACCACGAACCGGTCTAGAAACGACTTCATTACTCGGTTCATCAAGTCCATGAATACGGCAGGAGCGTTGGTCAAACCGAACGGCATGACTGTGAACTCGTAGTGACCGTACCTTGTGCTGAAGGCCGTCTTTGGGATATCTTTCTCGGCTACGCGGAGTTGATGATAACCCGATCTCAGGTCGATCTTTGAGAAGACACTGGCTCCTTGTAGCTGATCGAATAGATCGTCAATTCGGGGTAGTGGATACTTGTTCTTGATGGTGACGCTGTTTAGCTCCCGGTAATCGATGCATAATCGCAGGCTCCCATCCTTCTTCCTGACGAACAGCACTGGTGCTCCCCAGGGTGACACTCTAGGTCGTATGTACCCCTTCTGCAACAGCTCTTGTATCTGCTCCTTCAGCTCCTTCAATTCCACAGGTGCCATCCGATATGGCGCCTTGGAGATGGGTGCAGTTCCAGGTGCCAAGTCTATAGTAAACTCCACTTCTCGTTGAGGTGGCATTCCGGGAATCTCGTCAGGGAATACATCAGGAAATTCCCTCACAACTGGTATCTCATCCAGCACATTTTACGTCTTGGACATAACACAAGTAGGCAAAGTTCCCCTTCTTCATCTGGTTGATTATAGTCAAGGCAGACACTAGTCTGATTCGAGGTTCAGTGGTGATACCACGATAGGTGATCTTCTCTCCTTTAGATCCCTTTAACCGAACCTTCTGATTATGGCAGTCAATAACTGCCCTATACTTCCCAAGCCAGTCCATACCTAGGATCACATCTATGCCTCCTAGGTTAAATTTTATTAGGTTGGCAGGTAAAGTGCAAGTTAAGATTTTGACTTCTACCCCTTCGAATATGGTATCACAGACAGTTATCTGGCCATTAGGGGTTGCTACTGGGATAGATATACTAGATGAGCTAAGCAAACCCAATTTCTCAGCAAACGAGGATGATATAAAGGAATAGGATGCACCAGAATCAAATAGCACGAAAGCAGGTTTCTCATGGATAGAGAAAGTACCCGTGAAAACTCCATGTGCAGCTTCCGCCTCAGTCTTTGTCAGCACAGCAATTCTTCCCACGTTTGCATTTTGAGCTCCTGCTCCTCCTGCTCCAGCTCCATTGTGGTTATTCCCGTATCCAGCATTTTGGTTTCCGATCCTGGGTTGGCCTCCGTTCTGGCCTGCATTGCCTGGGTTGTAGTTCTGCTGCCTGACATATCCATTGCCTCCATTGTTCTGGTTGCGGTTTCCATTCTGCTGGTTACCGATCTGCTGGTTGCGGGCAAAATTGTTCCCGTTCTGCTGACGGTTGCCCTGGTAGTTGTTCTGCTGTGGCCTTCCAAAGTTGCCTCCTTGGATCATCAGTTGGTTCCCGGCTGGTTGAGATCGGCATTCATAAGCTCGATGTCCTCGCCTGCCACAGTTGTTGCAAGTGACCGGATTTCCCTCACAGTCTGTTCCTGGGTGGTTTCGTGGGCACCATTTGCAGAAATAGCGACGATTCTTCTGAGTCCCAGCATTCTGCTGATTGCCACGATACTGCCCCTGGTTACCTCCTCCATTATTAGTCTTGAACCTCTGATTGCCCTTGGCAAAGTTGGTGTTGCTTCCTCCTACCTCCTCAAGCTTGCGTTTCTTGCGATTCTCCTCCTGGGTGACCCGAACTCGGTAGATATCAGCAGCTCTGTCATAGGCTTCATGAAGCGAAGAGTAGGTCCTGCTCAGCAGAGACTCTTGCAGCCTTTCGTGCAATCCACCGATGAATCGGGAAACTTTGGAGTCTTCATCCGGCACCATGTTGCCTACGAATCGTGTCAGCTCAGTAAATTTCCGGAAATACTCAGTCACTGAGTCATTTCCTTGTCGCAGGTTCTGGAATTCTTGTTCCTTGCTCCTCTTCACGTGATGAGGGTAGAACCGAGCTCTGAGGGCGTTTTGAAGAGCTTCCCAGTTGAAGTTGGGTTCAGCCAGAAGAGTTTCTCGTACACTTCTCCACCAGAGGTTCGCTTCACTCTTCAAGTAGAAGACTGCGCAGTTCACCTTCCGGTCATCGGGGCATTCTATCACCTCGAGAATCTTATCCATTTCCATGATCCAGTCTTCTAACTCGACAGGATCCTCTTTCCCAGTAAACTCCATGGGTTTCATTTCGGCTACTTTCTTGGCCCAGTTATTTCCTGTCTGTCCTCCGTTATTCATCATCTGAGCCATTTGAGCGAGGAATTGCTCCATAGGAATGTTATCAGCCATCTATCCTGGTCAAACTTTCCTATAGTGGTAATGGAACGGTCTATTAGTCACATCCTACGGTATCCTTGGTTAAGGTCACGGGAACTTCAATAATCATATTTCGCAATTAATATCTAATATTATCGCATAAACTAACACACATGAAATAACAATATTGCAATAAAAGCACATAAGGCTCATATCTGCATAACTTAGCTAATCAAGAAAGAACTTCTTGTGCAAGTTAAACTCTATCTCCTTCTCATATAAAATCAGTAAAGATATGCATCTCAAATAACTCAGAACCCATAAAGCTGAAAATCAGGATGCGGGTGGGTGGGAGAAATCAAGACCTAAACTACCCGTAACCCCCACGGCTTATCCAATTTTAATTATTTTGTCCTATGTCCATTTTTAGTTGCCCTACAGGTTTTAAATTCCCTTTTTATGGACTGCCTGCTCTGATACCACCTGCAACAGCCCGTGGTTTCCCCCAAGCCTTCCGTTCCGGACCGGAAAGCCCAGGAGGGGCCGATGCTAAAAGTGACGGCGGGAATCAAAACATAACATTCCAAAAGTATTTATTTATTATACATCATTAAACATCATTAGAGTCTCTAAACATTACAAAAGTGATCTCAAAAGCTATACATGATCTTGCTTGCTACCTAACACTACACGTGAGTCCCGTACCCAGCTTCGCCATAGCCTCCTGCCTCTAAGCCTGCGGTGGGAAGGAAAACAGAACCGCAGTTTCTAAAGTCAGCTGGGAAATGCTGAGTAAATAACACCCAAACATGTAAAACAGAAGATGAAGCTTTACTTTATTATTTGCAATAAAACAGGAGGAATAAAACTCGTAAAGAATGAATTCAGTAAATAAAGTAGGAACTCAAATAAACTTCTTCTTATCTTAATATCTCTTCCAAACGGGGATTATCTTTCTCAATCTCTTTTTCCTTTCTTTCAAAACTCAATGCCAAAACTGTATTATTAGCTTTTGTTGATACGGGGAAGGAACTACTAATCTATCACTAGCAACCATGACCTTAACTGCCGGCAGCCCCCTAAGACTTCTTGCGGCCAGAGAGGTGAGTACATGGAGCGACCCGGCAGGTTGCGACCGGGTTAAAATAAAATCTGATCTCTGGTCGAGTGACTAAAGTCAACACGACAATAATAAATTGCTTCTCCCGCACAACTCTTTCCACTTTACGTTAATTACGCATTATTATAAATCGTGTGACAAGTTCAAATAAATAACTTCTTGATAAAGGAGACTTCAAATAAACAAGTAAATAAATAACCAAATAAAAATGCATTTTGAGACAAGAAATAAAATTCATATCAAGACACGAAGGAAGCTAGGCTCTAGGCTTGGCATGTTACTTACCTTACTTCCGTAGCACTAGCACTTTCTAGAAATGTCTCGGTCTACAACCGTCACCTACAACCCGTAACTTTTACGTTAACAAATAATCTAACAAAATACTACACGTCCTAAAAATATTCTCTTTTAATTCTACCCAACCCCTCTAGTTATTTATTTTCCTAACATTTTATTTTGTTAAAATCTTCTATTATAAATTATAAAACCACAACTATTGTTATTGCTATTATTATTATTAACTATTATTATTACATAAAAGTGCCTAACTAACTAGAGAAATTATTTTATAAAATACTTGATAAAGTAGTGAAACAAAACTAGTTTATCTTTAATGAAAAAGACATATTAGTTTTTCTATAATTATTTAAACAATATTCAAAACTATTTAAGATAAATTTTCCTAAATACTAATTGCAGCAAACAATATTTAAAATCTAGCAAAATATCAAATTTGCAAGTATTAGATATCTAAGTTACTAACAACATTTATTTAACAATATTTATTTAAAGTTTAACTCAAAATATTTCTTATTTAATTTTTAACAAATAAACCGCATGCTATTTTAATACCAAAATTACTTTTCTAAAACGAGGATGAAAAAATAGTATTTTTAGAAATTATTTATATTCTGAAATTATTATTTTTTATTTTTAGCGAAAAGTGACAAGTTTACGTTAAATACACAAAAACCCCCATTCGTATTAAAAGTCTACAAATTCCTCAACTAGCCACCAAAACAAGTTTAATATAGTGTACTAACAGCCCCTATAGTTTCTGAAATTACAAACAGACCCCTAAATCATGTTCTAACAGTTTTGCAAAAACTACACTTTCACCCCCTTTTACAACAACTTCAATTTCTTCAATCTAACTACGAATCAAGCTATCGATTTTCAATTCTAACAACACCAAACAACTAATCAGAAGGTGTAGGACGTACCTAGGCCAAGAATGGCCGGAAATCGCTAAGAAATTGGTCGGGTCGAAGCTTGGCGTCGGGGTCGCCGGAGTTGGACCTTCGTCGCCGGCTTTAATGGCTTCTACAGCTGGGTTTGAAGCTCCCAGTGAGTTAGTCGAGGCCCTAAGAGCCTACTGGAAGCAAAGAAGTCGCCTGGGTGCTCCTACGGAGAACTCGTCGAATTTTGGCCGGAGGTTGGCCGGCAACAATGGCTGCGACGGTGGCCGGATGTTGCAGTGGTTTCTGCTGCTGCTGCTGCTTCCTACTGGCCTTGGTTGCTGAACAGGGAAGCTTCTGGCGCGATGCAGAGAGGTGGAAGAAGGCGGGGATGAGAGAGAGAAAAGTGGGTTCTCTCGGTGGTGGTCCGATGGTGGCAGCGGTGGCTGCGGTAGCTGCTGCTACAGCTTCTATTCTGCTCTGGAGAAGTCTTAGAGCAGAGAGGGAGGGAGAGAAAGAGGGAGTGAGAGAGTGAAACAAGCTGCTGGGTTTCCTTCACTTGGTCTTGTCGCCGGTGGTTATGGCGACGGTGGTGGTGGTAGGCTGCTGCCACTACCACGCTGCTGCTGCTGGCGAGGTTTGTTGCGGGCAGAGAGCAACAGAGAGTTGGAGAGAGGGAGAGTAGGCTGCTGGTGGTGGCAGAGGTGTTTTCTCTCTCGATGGTGTTGGTGAAGATGGTGGCAATGGTGATGAGGGAGGTGGTGGTTGTTGCGAGTGGCTGCTGGTGGGTGGGGGTGGCTGATCAGCTGTTTATATAGCTGAGATTGCTTGGGCTCCAAGCACAAGTGATGTGACAAGGGCGGTGCTAGTATCTTCATGAAGGTGGTGGTGATGATGATGAAGAATTGTGTAGAAGAAGGAGAAGAGAAAGCTTGCTGGAGACAAAAGTTTCCAAATTAAATAATATTTTTGGCAATAATTGGGTGTGGGTGGAGTACTATGTGGTTGGGTGATTGGGTGTGACGAGCCTAGCAATACTCGCGGTGATTAAACACGCGCTATAAATTAAAACTATCTAGAATTTGTAAAACAACTACGAATTAACTATTAATTATTACTCTAATATTATTCTAAAACTCCTTACAAATTAAACTCAAAATATTATTTTGCCAAGTTAATTATTATCATTCTTCTAAAATGACTGTTTTACCCCTGCTAGATAATCGGGGTATTACATCCTTCCCCCCTTAAGCACAGCTTCGTCCTCGAAGCTAAAATTAAGCAACTAAACATGATATTCAAATCATCCAACAAGTAACTGTCTAACAGAATTTATATCACATGGATGGCAAGTAACTTCACATAACAAATAGTAGCAAGTAATCGTCATACGTAATGCAACAAATAAAGTCAAATAGGTCGTAGTCACGTCTATCTAATTAGGTGGTCATAGTCTCATCTGGGTTCTAAGTCTCAAGGTCAATTAAATCTCAAAGGTACTTAAAATAGCAGGCTAAGGCGTAATAGTGTTAAATGGAGGGTTGCATCCTCTCCCCCTTAGAGAGTGACGTCCCCGGAACTCCACGTACCTCATTAAATAAGTGTGGGTACTTCTTTCTCATCTCTTCTTCAGCTTCCCAAGTTGCTTCCTCTGTTTGGTGGTTGGTCCATAGGACTTTGACCAGTTTGACACTCTTGGTTCTTGTATCCCTTGTCTTTGTGTCCAGTATCTTGACAGGTTGCTCCTCGTAGGTTAGTGATGGATCAAAGTCCACTGGTTCGGGATCCAAGATATGAGACGGGTCTTGTATATACTTCTTCAGCTGGGATACGTGGAAGACATTGTGTACTCGCCCTAGATTCGATGGTAGGTCCAGTCGATACGCAACTTCTCCTATCTTTTCAATAACATCGTATGGACCAATAAACTTAGGGCTTAACTTCCCTTTCAAGTTAAACCTGGTTACCCCCTTAGTAGGTGAGACTCGCAAGAAAGCTTTCTCTCCTACTTGAAACTCCAGTGGTCTTCTCTTCTGGTCTGCGTATGACTTCTGCCTGTCTTGAGCTGCTTTCATCCTCTGCTGTATGAGTCGAACTTGGTTCGTCATGTCTTCAATCATTTGTGGGCCAATGATCACCGTTTCGCTGATGTCACTCCAACACAGCGGCGATCGACACTTCCTTCCATAGAGGGCTTCGTACGGTGCCATACCGATGCTAGCGTGGTAGCTGTTGTTGTAGGAGAACTCTATTAACGGCAGCTTGTCGACCCATGAGCCTTGAAAGTCCATAGCACAGGCTCTTAACATATCTTCCAGCGTCTGTATAGTTCTCTCCGTCTGACCGTCTGTGGCCGGGTGGAAAGCCGTGCTGAACTTCAGCTGAGTTCCTAGTGCTTCTTGAAGCGCTTTCCAGAAATGAGAGAGGAAGTTAGGGTCTCTATCCGAGATTATCGAACTCGGAACCCCATGATATCTCACGATGTTTCTGACGTATGCATCTGCCCTTTGCTCCATGTCCCCCGTGTCCTTCATTGGGATGAATCTCGCCGTCTTGGTTAGTCTGTCTACGACTACCCATATCTGGTTAAGTCCATTCTTCGATGTAGGTAGAGCTGTGACGAAGTCCATTGATATGGAGTCCCATTTCCAGACTGGAACATCCAACGGTTGGAGTAGACCTCCCATCCTCTTGTGCTCGAACTTCACTTTCTGGCATGTTAGGCATCTAGCCACGAACTCAGCTACTTCCTTCTTCATATTGGGCCACCAGAACGTCTTCTTCAGATCCTTGTAAAGCTTACCGCCTCCAGGGTGAACTGAATATGGAGTGTTGTGTGCCTCCTGCATCAGCTTTTCCTTAACCTCGGAACACTTCTGTGGCACGCACCATCTTCCTTTGTAGCGAATGCTCCCGTCTTCGTGAATCTGGAACTCCTTGGCCTCTCCTGCTGCAATCTTCTTCTTGATCCTCTCGAGCTTCACATCTCCTGCTTGGTTGTTTCGTATTTCTTCGAATAAATCTGGTACTGCTGTCATGCTCCCGAGCAGCTTTTGCACCGTTCCTTGTTCCACCACTTCGATGTTGAGCTTCCGGAACTCGTGACATAACCAGTCTGATAAGACTACCATAGCGTTCACTGCATGGCTTGATTTATGACTTAGCGCGTCAGCGACTACATTAGCCTTCCCCTCGTGGTACTGGATTTGTAGATCGTAGTCCTTGATAATCTCCAGCCATCTTCGTTGCCTGTTGTTTAACTCCTTCTGCGTGAAGATATACTTCAGGCTGCGGTGATCCGTGTAGAGCTTGCAAACAGCCCCGTAGAGATGATGCCTCCATATCTTCAGCGCGAAGACTACTGCTGCCAGCTCCAGGTCATGTGTAGCATAGTTCTCCTCGTGTGGCTTCAGCTGCCTTGAAGCGTAAGCAATCACCCTTCGGTCTTGCATCAGCACACATCCAAGTCCCTTCTTTGACGCATCGCTGTATACTTCGAGCTCTCCAGAGTCGTTTGGCAAGGCTACCACTGGTGCTGTGGTGAGCTTCTCCTTTAGAGTCTGGAACGCCTCTTCACAGCTGTCGTCCCAGTGATACTTCACTGCCTTCTTCGTCAGCGTAGTCAATGGCCTGGCAATCTTCGAAAAGTCCTTCACGAAACGCCTGTAGTAACCGGCTAAGCCGAGGAAACTTCGAATTTCGGATACGTTCTTCGGTGTAGGCCAGTCCTTAACCGCTGAGACCTTTGTTGGGTCAACGGATACCCCTTCCTTGGAGATGATGTGGCCTAGAAACGGCACACGATCCAACCAGAAGTCACACTTTGAGAGCTTGGCGTACAGCTGCTCTTGCCTCAAGGTCTGCAATACTTCTCGGAGATGCTCTTCATGATCCTCTTCGTTCTTCGAGTACACCAGGATGTCATCGATGAAAACAACCACGAACCGGTCTAGAAACGACTTCATTACTCGGTTCATCAAGTCCATGAATACGGCAGGAGCGTTGGTCAAACCGAACGGCATGACTGTGAACTCGTAGTGACCGTACCTTGTGCTGAAGGCCGTCTTTGGGATATCTTTCTCGGCTACGCGGAGTTGATGATAACCCGATCTCAGGTCGATCTTTGAGAAGACACTGGCTCCTTGTAGCTGATCGAATAGATCGTCAATTAGGGGTAGTGGATACTTGTTCTTGATGGTGACGCTGTTTAGCTCCCGGTAATCGATGCATAATCGCAGGCTCCCATCCTTCTTCCTGACGAACAGCACTGGTGCTCCCCAGGGTGACACACTAGGTCGTATGTACCCCTTCTACAACAGCTCTTGTATCTGCTCCTTCAGCTCCTTCAATTCCACAGGTGCCATCCGATATGGCGCCTTGGAGATGGGTGCAGTTCCAGGTGCCAAGTCTATAGTAAACTCCACTTCTCGTTGAGGTGGCATTCCGGGAATCTCGTCAGGGAATACATCAGGAAATTCCCTCACAACTGGTATCTCATCCAGCACATTTTACGTCTTGGACATAACACAAGTAGGCAAAGTTCCCCTTCTTCATCTGGTTGATTATAGTCAAGGCAGACACTAGTCTGATTCGAGGTTCAGTGGTGATACCACGATAGGTGATCTTCTCTCCTTTAGGTCCCTTTAACCGAACCTTCTGATTATGGCAGTCAATAACTGCCCTATACTTCCCAAGCCAGTCCATACCTAGGATCACATCTATGCCTCCTAGGTTAAATTTTATTAGGTTGGCAGGTAAAGTGCAAGTTAAGATTTTGACTTCTACCCCTTCGAATATGGTATCACAGACAGTTATCTGGCCATTAGGGGTTGCTACTGGGATAGATATACTAGATGAGCTAAGCAAACCCAATTTCTCAGCAAACGAGGATGATATAAAGGAATAGGATGCACCAGAATCAAATAGCACGAAAGTAGGTTTCTCATGGATAGAGAAAGTACCCGTGAAAACTCCATGTGCAGCTTCCGCCTCAGTCTTTGTCAGCACAGCAATTCTTCCCACGTTTGCATTTTGAGCTCCTGCTCCTCCTGCTCCAGCTCCATTGTGGTTATTCCCGTATCCAGCATTTTGGTTTCCGATCCTGGGTTGGCCTCCGTTCTGGCCTGCATTGCCTGGGTTGTAGTTCTGCTGCCTGACATATCCATTGCCTCCATTGTTCTGGTTGCGGTTTCCATTCTGCTGGTTACCGATCTGCTGGTTGCGGGCAAAATTGTTCCCGTTCTGCTGACGGTTGCCCTGGTAGTTGTTCTGCTGTGGCCTTCCAAAGTTGCCTCCTTGGATCATCAGTTGGTTCCCGGCTGGTTGAGATCGGCATTCATAAGCTCGATGTCCTCGCCTGCCACAGTTGTTGCAAGTGACCGGATTTCCCTCACAGTCTGTTCCTGGGTGGTTTCGTGGGCACCATTTGCAGAAATAGCGACGATTCTTCTGAGTCCCAGCATTCTGCTGATTGCCACGATACTGCCCCTGGTTACCTCCTCCATTATTAGTCTTGAACCTCTGATTGCCCTTGGCAAAGTTGGTGTTGCTTCCTCCTACCTCCTCAAGCTTGCGTTTCTTGCGATTCTCCTCCTGGGTGACCCGAACTCGGTAGATATCAGCAGCTCTGTCATAGGCTTCATGAAGCGAAGAGTAGGTCCTGCTCAGCAGAGACTCTTGCAGCCTTTCGTGCAATCCACCGATGAATCGGGAAACTTTGGAGTCTTCATCCGGCACCATGTTGCCTACGAATCGTGTCAGCTCAGTAAATTTCCGGAAATACTCAGTCACTGAGTCATTTCCTTGTCGCAGGTTCTGGAATTCTTGTTCCTTGCTCCTCTTCACGTGATGAGGGTAGAACCGAGCTCTGAGGGCGTTTTGAAGAGCTTCCCAGTTGAAGTTGGGTTCAGCCAGAAGAGTTTCTCGTACACTTCTCCACCAGAGGTTCGCTTCACTCTTCAAGTAGAAGACTGCGCAGTTCACCTTCCGGTCATCGGGGCATTCTATCACCTCGAGAATCTTATCCATTTCCATGATCCAGTCTTCTAACTCGACAGGATCCTCTTTCCCAGTAAACTCCATGGGTTTCATTTCGGCTACTTTCTTGGCCCAGTTATTTCCTGTCTGTCCTCCGTTATTCATCATCTGAGCCATTTGAGCGAGGAATTGCTCCATAGGAATGTTATCAGCCATCTATCCTGGTCAAACTTTCCTATAGTGGTAATGGAACGGTCTATTAGTCACATCCTACGGTATCCTTGGTTAAGGTCACGGGAACTTCAATAATCATATTTCGCAATTAATATCTAATATTATCGCATAAACTAACACACATGAAATAACAATATTGCAATAAAAGCACATAAGGCTCATATCTGCATAACTTAGCTAATCAAGAAAGAACTTCTTGTGCAAGTTAAACTCTATCTCCTTCTCATATAAAATCAGTAAAGATATGCATCTCAAATAACTCAGAACCCATAAAGCTGAAAATCAGGATGCGGGTGGGTGGGAGAAATCAAGACCTAAACTACCCGTAACCCCCACGGCTTATCCAATTTTAATTATTTTGTCCTATGTCCATTTTTAGTTGCCCTACAGGTTTTAAATTCCCTTTTTATGGACTGCCTGCTCTGATACCACCTGCAACAGCCCGTGGTTTCCCCCAAGCCTTCCGTTCCGGACCGGAAAGCCCAGGAGGGGCCGATGCTAAAAGTGACGGCGGGAATCAAAACATAACATTCCAAAAGTATTTATTTATTATACATCATTAAACATCATTAGAGTCTCTAAACATTACAAAAGTGATCTCAAAAGCTATACATGATCTTGCTTGCTACCTAACACTACACGTGAGTCCCGTACCCAGCTTCGCCATAGCCTCCTGCCTCTAAGCCTGCGGTGGGAAGGAAAACAGAACCGCAGTTTCTAAAGTCAGCTGGGAAATGCTGAGTAAATAACACCCAAACATGTAAAACAGAAGATGAAGCTTTACTTTATTATTTGCAATAAAACAGGAGGAATAAAACTCGTAAAGAATGAATTCAGTAAATAAAGTAGGAACTCAAATAAACTTCTTCTTATCTTAATATCTCTTCCAAACGGGGATTATCTTTCTCAATCTCTTTTTCCTTTCTTTCAAAACTCAATGCCAAAACTGTATTATTAGCTTTTGTTGATACGGGGAAGGAACTACTAATCTATCACTAGCAACCATGACCTTAACTGCCGGCAGCCCCCTAAGACTTCTTGCGGCCAGAGAGGTGAGTACATGGAGCGACCCGGCAGGTTGCGACCGGGTTAAAATAAAATCTGATCTCTGGTCGAGTGACTAAAGTCAACACGACAATAATAAATTGCTTCTCCCGCACAACTCTTTCCACTTTACGTTAATTACGCATTATTATAAATCGTGTGACAAGTTCAAATAAATAACTTCTTGAAATAAAGGAGACTTCAAATAAACAAGTAAATAAATAACCAAATAAAAATGCATTTTGAGACAAGAAATAAAATTCATATCAAGACACGAAGGAAGCTAGGCTCTAGGCTTGGCATGTTACTTACCTTACTTCCGTAGCACTAGCACTTTCTAGAAATGTCTCGGTCTACAACCGTCACCTACAACCCGTAACTTTTACGTTAACAAATAATCTAACAAAATACTACACGTCCTAAAAATATTCTCTTTTAATTCTACCCAACCCCTCTAGTTATTTATTTTCCTAACATTTTATTTTGTTAAAATCTTCTATTATAAATTATAAAACCACAACTATTGTTATTGCTATTATTATTATTAACTATTATTATTACATAAAAGTGCCTAACTAACTAGAGAAATTATTTTATAAAATACTTGATAAAGTAGTGAAACAAAACTAGTTTATCTTTAATGAAAAAGACATATTAGTTTTTCTATAATTATTTAAACAATATTCAAAACTATTTAAGATAAATTTTCCTAAATACTAATTGCAGCAAACAATATTTAAAATCTAGCAAAATATCAAATTTGCAAGTATTAGATATCTAAGTTACTAACAACATTTATTTAACAATATTTATTTAAAGTTTAACTCAAAATATTTCTTATTTAATTTTTAACAAATAAACCGCATGCTATTTTAATACCAAAATTACTTTTCTAAAACGAGGATGAAAAAATAGTATTTTTAGAAATTATTTATATTCTGAAATTATTATTTTTTATTTTTAGCGAAAAGTGACAAGTTTACGTTAAATACACAAAAACCCCCATTCGTATTAAAAGTCTACAAATTCCTCAACTAGCCACCAAAACAAGTTTAATATAGTGTACTAACAGCCCCTATAGTTTCTGAAATTACAAACAGACCCCTAAATCATGTTCTAACAGTTTTGCAAAAACTACACTTTCACCCCCTTTTACAACAACTTCAATTTCTTCAATCTAACTACGAATCAAGCTATCGATTTTCAATTCTAACAACACCAAACAACTAATCAGAAGGTGTAGGACGTACCTAGGCCAAGAATGGCCGGAAATCGCTAAGAAATTGGTCGGGTCGAAGCTTGGCGTCGGGGTCGCCGGAGTTGGACCTTCGTCGCCGGCTTTAATGGCTTCTACAGCTGGGTTTGAAGCTCCCAGTGAGTTAGTCGAGGCCCTAAGAGCCTACTGGAAGCAAAGAAGTCGCCTGGGTGCTCCTACGGAGAACTCGTCGAATTTTGGCCGGAGGTTGGCCGGCAACAATGGCTGCGACGGTGGCCGGATGTTGCAGTGGTTTCTGCTGCTGCTGCTGCTTCCTACTGGCCTTGGTTGCTGAACAGGGAAGCTTCTGGCGCGAAGCAGAGAGGTGGAAGAAGGCGGGGATGAGAGAGAGAAAAGTGGGTTCTCTCGGTGGTGGTCCGATGGTGGCAGCGGTGGCTGCGGTAGCTGCTGCTACAGCTTCTATTCTGCTCTGGAGAAGTCTTAGAGCAGAGAGGGAGGGAGAGAAAGAGGGAGTGAGAGAGTGAAACAAGCTGCTGGGTTTCCTTCACTTGGTCTTGTCGCCGGTGGTTATGGCGACGGTGGTGGTGGTAGGCTGCTGCCACTACCACGCTGCTGCTGCTGGCGAGGTTTGTTGCGGGCAGAGAGCAACAGAGAGTTGGAGAGAGGGAGAGTAGGCTGCTGGTGGTGGCAGAGGTGTTTTCTCTCTCGATGGTGTTGGTGAAGATGGTGGCAATGGTGATGAGGGAGGTGGTGGTTGTTGCGAGTGGCTGCTGGTGGGTGGGGGTGGCTGATCAGCTGTTTATATAGCTGAGATTGCTTGGGCTCCAAGCACAAGTGATGTGACAAGGGCGGTGCTAGTATCTTCATGAAGGTGGTGGTGATGATGATGAAGAATTGTGTAGAAGAAGGAGAAGAGAAAGCTTGCTGGAGACAAAAGTTTCCAAATTAAATAATATTTTTGGCAATAATTGGGTGTGGGTGGAGTACTATGTGGTTGGGTGATTGGGTGTGACGAGCCTAGCAATACTCGCGGTGATTAAACACGCGCTATAAATTAAAACTATCTAGAATTTGTAAAACAACTACGAATTAACTATTAATTATTACTCTAATATTATTCTAAAACTCCTTACAAATTAAACTCAAAATATTATTTTGCCAAGTTAATTATTATCATTCTTCTAAAATGACTGTTTTACCCCTGCTAGATAATCGGGGTATTACAGATCATCTTGGACGATCACATGAGAAGTACTTCGCAATATTTTCACAACTTATATCTCAAGAAGACATCATTCTCTTTTCTCAATGATAAGATATCGAGATCATGAATTCATTTTACGCATTAGTTGATACAGGGAGTGGCCATATCCAATCCATACCATTTTTTCATAATGTGAAAAAGAACATCCATAACCATAACTCAATCACAAGAAGGTTCGCATCACAGCGCCTCATAACCACATAACAATAACCAATTGCAATATGTCTGAAATGTATCGTATCAAAGATATGATAAAACCCCACGCACAACAATTTCCACTTTACATCATTAAGTATTTTTTCTTCCAAGATTGAAAAATCGAGTAAGGAGCTCCAAGTAAAGTCGGTGTGGCAGTTTTTCATAATATTCGGTGTACGATTATGGGAGATGTTTGTATTTGACTAATATGTGAGCTGTACAATACTTCCGATAATTGTGGCTTGTGAACTAGGTAATCAGGGCCTAACATGGTGGTCAAATTTTAACCATACTTTCTCATTTTAAAAAAGAATTTGAATGATCTTGTAGTGGGGTCTTTTGATACTTTATTTTGTATTAAAATTTTATATGATAATTTCAAAGTAGAGGTTTTCTTAAGCAAGTAAATAATTCAAATAAAGCATGTACATGGTATTATTTCACAAATAACGCACATGAAACACGAAAGAAAGAAAGAAAGGCACGCAACGCTAGACATATTAACTTACCTTAATCCAAAAGCATGTCCTATATGTAGTTCTCGTCTACGAAACCGTCACGTGCAAATTAGAGCTTCTAGCTCATCACAAACCCAAATATAACTCTATAAGACATAGTAAGAATCCTACTTAATAATTTTAGACTAACCCGAAACCCACTTGTTAGTTTC
Source organism: Linanthus parryae (assembly GCA_023055425.1). Lineage (NCBI taxonomy): Eukaryota > Viridiplantae > Streptophyta > Magnoliopsida > Ericales > Polemoniaceae > Linanthus > Linanthus parryae. The sequence continues at coordinate 11,902,466 of JALGPY010000012.1, read as the reverse complement.
TAAAAGCATCTCTCTTTAGTTACATATTCTTAATAAAGAACCAACGCGTCTATTGTTAAAACGCTATTAAATTTATGTTTCGAAAAAATTGATTAAACACACTATTTGCTTAGTTTTTTTTTAATAAAACATTTCTAGTTTAATTTTTAACAACCGACTCGCGCACTATTTTAATATACGGGTCACATTTATACGATGAGGACAAATAAAGTATTTTTAGAAAATATTATTATTCCGAAATCTTTATTTTATTTTCGCATAAAATGAAATGTTTAAGTAAAAGACAAGTGGTTGCCTACAAGTTATGTTAAAATATAGTAATGACTCCAACACACTCACAAGCTAGTTTAATAAAAGAGACTTTACCCCCCCCCCCCGGAAGTTTCTAAAACAATAGTTTTACCCTTACACCTAGTTTATTTAAAAGACACTTTCACCCCCTTAAATGAACTATCAAATTCATCGATCTAACCGAGGATTCAAGACAGAAGACATGATTTTGATTACTGAAAACAACTCAGGAGGAGGTTTGGAGCATACCCAACCAAGAAACGTGAGAAACGACAAAGAAACGAGGCGGGTCAAGGTTGCTGTCGGTGGTGGTCGCGGTGGTGTTCCCCGCCGGTGAATCCAGCGTCCTTGTCTCTGTTTGAGCTAACTAGAAGTCTCCTTTGACCTCCCAGAGGCAAAGAGAAGCAATCTAATGGGATAGGTGTCGTTAATTTTTCCGGACTCGGAGCTTCGCCGAAAAAATGGAGGAACCCACGTTTGTTCCTACCGCTATTGCTTCGGCTGCTTCTGCTACTATTTGAGCTGCCTTTGTGAGTTCAGAGAGATTGGGAGAGAGATCAGAGAGGTCAAGAAAGAGAGGGGTAGAAGTGGATCAGGTAGTTGTGGTGGTCCGGTGGTTTTCCCCGTAAAAAAACACCACTGTTGCTGCTTCTCTTCGTTTTCAGCAAGCTAGAGAGAGATGGAGGGAGCGTGAGAGGGAACAGCGAGATGGAAAGGGAGATAAGAGATGGAGGTGGTGGCTGTGATGCTGGTGGTGGTGATGGAGGTTGTGAAGGAAAAGGAGAAGAAGATGTCATATAAGAAAAAAGATGGAGGAGAAGATTTGGGAAACTCACAACGTGCCTTGGGAGTCCGTTCCGCTCTTTTTTATTTAATTAATTATATTTTATTAAATTACTCATTAGGTTATAGAGTTTCTACAAACTATAATTTTTACCCCCTACTTAATTAACATATACTTTTTGAAAGTACGACTACCTCCCCCCTCGTTATATTATTAACATCTAAACTATACGAAAAGTTAACGATTACTCCTTTAATAAAACAGGATATTACAACTTCGATTTCGAGATTACTGAACTTGTGGCATAGCCAGCCTGGCATAATTATCATGGCATTCATGGTATGGCTCGACTTTTGGCATAATGCGTCAGCTACGATATTAGCCTTTCTTGGTATTGGATACGTAGATCTTAATCCTTGATAATCTCCAGCCATCTCCGTTGTCGATTATTCAGCTTCTTTTGTGTGAAGATGTTCTTTAGACTGCTGTGGTCCATGTACAACTTGCAAACATCTCCATAGAAGTGATGTCTCCATATCTTTAAAGCGAATACAACTGCTTTCAACTCCAAGTCGTGCGTGGCATAGTTCTCCTCGTGGGGTTTCAGGTTCCTCTAATGGGGTTGTAATCAGTTTCTCCTTCAGAATCTCAAATGCCTCTTCACAAATTTCGCTCCAGTGATATTTTAGTGCCTTCTTTGTCAGCGTCGTCGGGGGTCTTGCAATTTTGGAGAAGTATTTAACAAAGTGTCGGTAGTAACCTACTAAGCTAAGGAAATTCCTTATTTCGAACACATTCTTCGACGTTGGTCAGTCTTTGACTCAGAAACACAACACGATACAGCCAAAAATTACAATTTGACAACTTTTCATACAGTTGTTCCTATCTCAGAGTCTGTAGTAGTTTTCTGAGATGTTCCTCGTGCTTCTCTTCGCTCTTTGAGTACACAAGGATTTCATCAATAAATAAGACAAAAATTTGGTCCAAAAATGGCCTCATGACTCGATTCATCAAGTCCAAAAATACTGCAGGTGTGTTGGTCCATCAAACGACATTAAAGGCTATCTTCAGGATATCCCTCTCCCCTACCTGACGCTGATGGTACCCTAATCTCGAATTTATTTCCAGAAAGACACTAGCCCCTTGTAATTTATCGAACAGATCGTCAAAACGAGGTAGCGAGTACTTATTCTTGATGGTTGGACTGTTCAACTCACGGTAGTCAATGCACAGCCTCAAGCTTCCATCTGTATTCTTCACAAAAAGAACTTGTCTCCCCAAGGTTACACACTTGGTCTTATGTAACCCATCTCGAAAAGTTCTTGCAACTTATCTTTCAAATCCTTCAGCTCTGCTGGTGCCATACGATACGCCACTTTTGAGATTGGCGCGGTTCCTTGTGCTAAATCAATAGTGAACTCAACTTTTCTGCTATGTGGCATCCCATGAATCTCATTCGGGAATACATCAAGGAATTCCTTCACAACGGTTATCTCTTCCAACACGTTCCACTTCTTCGAGACATCCTGGATGTAGAACAAATAAGCTGAATTCCCCTTCTTTACTTGATTCACTATTTTCAAGGATGACACTAGTCTAATAAACGAATCCCTAGTGATGCTGCGATATGAGATTTTCTCACCTTAGGATCTCCTCAGTCTGACTCTCTGGTTATAGAAATCGATGACGGCCTGATATTTACTAAGCCTATCCATCCGTAGGATGACATATATGGCCCCAAGATCAAATCTTATCAAATATTTTGGCAAGGTACATCCTAGAATATTCACGTATACACCTTCGAAGATGGTGTCACATACTGTTATATGGCCAGTAGGTGTGGTTAAGAGAGTGGATTCTAGCACCCTTATTTAGACCAAATTTATCAACAAATGATGATGATATGAATAAATAAGATGCACCTGAATCAAATAATACAAATTCAGGTCCCATGGATAAGGAATGTACCCGTGAAAACTCTATAAGCAGCATTAGCCTTTGTCATGACTGCAATCCTTCCCATGTTGGCATTCTGGCCTCCAGCTCCTCCAGCACCAGCTCCATTGTTGATGTTAGCTCCCTGACCAACATTGTTGTTGCGGTTATGAATTCCATACTGTTCTGCGTTCCCCATGATGTAGTTTTGCTGCCTTCCGTAGCCATTTCCTCTATTGTTCTGGTAGTTGCGATTCCCATTTTACTTGTTGCGACCAAAGTTGTTCCGATTCTGCTGACGGTTTCCCTCATAGTTGTTCTGTTGTTGTCTCTTGTATTTGCCTCTTTGATTTGTTTGCATGTCCTGACTGATGGTGATCGACATTCAAAAGATCGATGTCCCCTCCTATTGTAGTTATTGCAGTTAACTGGATTTCCAGTGCAGTCAACTCCGGGGTGGTTTCGCTAATACCTCTTACAGGAGTAGCGACAAAGTGACTAAGCTTATGGGTTCTGCAGATTGCCTCGATACTGCCATTGGCTACCTCCTCCATTGTTGGGCTTGAACCTCTGATTCCCTTTCGCGAAGTTACTACTTCCCCATGTCTCTTCAGCCTGCGTTTCTTTCGTTTCTCAACTTGGGCTGCTTTGACTCGCCAGATGTCAGCGACTATATCATAGGCTTCATGTAAGTTAGGATATGTTCTACTCGGCAGAGACGTATGAAACCTCTAGTGCAGTCCCGAGATGAATTTTAAAATCTTGGACTCTTCATCGGGAACCATGTAATATCCCTGATTTTTAGAAAGTATGGAATACTTGTATTTACTATGAATATGTGTTTTCCACATAACTTGTTAGCATACTTAATTTCTATTGTATGAATTCTAGTTGTTTCATTGTGTAGTGGTTGTGTTTCTGAAGCTTATATTTCTTTAGTAAATTTTATGTTATTTAGTTTCCTGATAGATGAACTCATAATTGTGATACTATGATAGTTAAGCTCGTCCTGAAATACACCATAAGTCTTAATATCTTCTTTAATTGCCTAATTAAGGATAAAAATATTTAGGGAATAATTAGTACTAATCATTCATTTAAGTGTTAATTAGCTTAGTTAATCATGACTAGTACATAATGACTTGTAGTACGTTAGTTTATATGTGTTAACTGTATGAGTGACATGTAGGGTGACATGTGTCACTGTCTTAGCCCCTATCCAAATGCTTGACACACGCCCTCGTTGAGTCTCGTCTGTGGAAGCTTTCGTCACATGCATTACACGCGTCCTACTGCAAATTAAAGGCTTCTGACACATAACCATCAAGTGTGTCACCATCGTTGCCTACTGCATCTTCATGCGTGACACATATGCAACATGTTTCGCAATTCAGTAACTTACTTTGCATGCTTGACACATATGGGACACGTGTTAGCGTGTGGCGACTCTTGTGGTTCACGTGTGCCACGTGTGATGACGAGTCATCGCAGACTGATTGGTTGATCATTCTATAAATAGGGCCTACAGCATTAGTTATTTCTCATTCCATATTTTAGTCCATTATTGTTAAGTGTGTTAGAGGGTTGAGTTGATGATACTGTCAGAGATACTATTCCGACATTATGGATGTTCTCGTTGCTTCGTCGGAGTTGAGGTAGAGGAAATCTAGTCTCCACGTCTACTGTAGTTATGGTGTATATGTGATTATATAACTGGTGAGATATTAACTTTTTAGATATCGTCTATATATCTGTTATTTGAATATAGCTCATGAAGCATGATATTGGTGTGCTGCATGATCCATGCTATTGTTTGATAACCTGCTGCAGTTTAATTGGTTACTATATTTCTACGCATGTGGTTAGGCGGTACCTACTGGGATGTTTGCCTTACCCTAATATTTTGCAGGTTATGAAGGGTCGATCTGACAGTAGATTCGGATGGATACTCGTTAGATTTGATAGTGTTTGATAATCCTATATATAGTAATTGTAATAGCATATTTGTTATCACTTGTATATAAAGTTCACTTTAACTGAGTGTCACGTACCGCCCTATCACCTTTTATGAAAAACTGAACCAGTGTTTGTTTATATACGATTATTATTTTGGTACACGCTCTGACGGCACAGGCGGTACCGGTTTGACAGACGATTTTTCCGTGCGTTTCGTTCCGGAACGAAAAGCCTAGGAGGGTTCTTTTAATAATGAAATGGCAAAAATCGAGAACAAATCATCACATCGTTTTATGTTACAAACTGCATAATTGTGTTGCATTTTATTACAAAATCGAAATTAAACTAAGTGTTCAACGGAATAAAAGGAACTAACATAAACTAGAAGAGTCATGCGATCCCTCCTACATTGAGCTCCCTTCGCGTAAACCTGCAGGGTAAATAAATAAAGACCGCATTTTAAAGTCAGCAAGAAATACTGAGTAAGCAAACACACAAACACGTAAACCGGATAATAGACACTTTATTTAATAAAACCAAGAAGATAATTGAGAAGTAATCAAATATGTTCTCATAAATTATAGTGTAGGAAAATAGATCAAATTTTCCCAACTCTTTATTTAATTAATTGATTTAAGAAACGGAATCTCAAATCATCAAAGCATATATCCAAGGGAAACATTCCCAATCCATACCATTTCCCCAATTAGAAAATATCCAAAATTCAATAATCCTTTCATTTTCCACAATAAAAGTCCACATCATTATTTTGTTGTAGCGGGGAAGCCAATTGTCACAATATATCACAACATATCTCATAACCAAACTACCAAGACCTTAAGTGTCGGCACCCCCGTAATACTTCTTGCAGCCAGAGACGTGAGTAGATGGAGCTACCGGGCAAGTTGCTACCAGGTTAAAATACAAATACCGAGTGACCTTAGTCAACATCGACAATAATAATCACAGGTCGAGTGATTGAAATCAACATCGACAATAGTAATCACAGACCGAGTGACTCAAGTCAGCATCGACAAAAATAAAAATATTCCCCTGTAAAACTCATTTCACTTTATATTATTACACATTATTAATTTTCATGTGATAACTTTGAAAATATCATTGATCACATATGCAGAGTCTCAATTCAAACACGTATATCACAAATCACATTTTAAGACATAAAACTCATAAAATATTTGGACGAAAGATGGACGGGCTCATTAGGCCTGGCGTGTTTACTAACCTCAAGTTATAACAACAAATGTCGAGAAATAGTCCCTACAGGTAGACGTAGCCTTCGTGTATGAAGTTCTCAACTACAAATTATAATTTTTAATAAATCCATATCCCATTTAGCATGTGAAATGCAATTATACGATAATTGTTATAATTATTGAGTGAACTCCTTGTTTTCATTTCAATATAATCCCCAAACCCCTCATTTATTTATTTAAATAAATTTCAAGACAATTATAAGAAGTGTCCTTTAATTTTTCCATTTTATAAAGTATAAATTTTCAAGATGTAGCTAAAGCACTATTAAATACTTTTATTTCAAAACTCATATATAATTAAGCACACAATTATCTATCCAAAACAATTTATTTATTTTCGAAGAGCACAATTATTCCAAGATTATATTAGTTCCAACTTTATTTCCATTCATTCAACACTTAGGAAATTCTTAAAATCAATATTTTGCACTTACAATACATTTTAAATTCATAAACTTCCTCATAAATGGGTACGTAATTATTTAGTTGTGGCAAAATCCCAATTATAAAGACATTAACTTTTAATTATATTTCAAGAGGAGTTATATATTTATTTAACCAAACATTCCTACTAACTAAAATCACATTCATAAAATACTTTCACATATTTTAGTTCATGAATTTGTAATAAGAGTACTATATTACATAACAATAACATAACAAATTTTCAAGATATTTTCTTCTCAAGTTAGTTTTCAAGAGTGTTCATTTATATAGGTTACGTAAGAAATTATAGCCACTATTTTTAATTGATTAAACAATTGTTAAGTTTATTTAAAAAATTCATGTTGTGTAAATAAAACAAGAACCCCCCCCCCCAAGTTTATGTTTAATACCAACCCACCCCTAACTTTCTGTTTATCACAAAATTACCCCTACTTCATTATCTTCCTCAAACTTTCATCAATCTAAATCGTGAATCATGTTAATCTTTGATATCCATACATTTTTTATGTTATGAAACTCAAATTCAAGTCCAAATATGCAGATTTACATCAAAAATCAACTAAAACGGTTACGGAATGGGGTAAATACATCGCCAGAGTTTAGGCCAAGAACTCACATGAACTAATGGAGTTGCGGGGGCTAGGAGCTGCCAGGGTCGACTTCTGGAGTTTAGTCAGGCCTTAGGAGAAGTGGAGGAGTTTCCAGAAGGGAAGAGAATGGTGGAAGGGTCGGACCTGAGTTTCCGGTTGGGTTGCCTTCGAGCTTCTTTAGTGGCGGCTTCGTCATCGCTGCTCCTGCAGCTAATCTGGTCGATCGGAGAGAGACACACAAGGGAAGATAGAGAGGTCGTATCCTGAGAGAGAAAGAGCGAGAGAGAGACAGAGAGAGAGGGAGAGAGAGAGTGTGTGTGTGTGTGTGTGTCAGATTGATAAGGTGGTTGTGGCTTCCTGTTGGGTTTATTTCAGTGGAGGTGGTGGCCTTCGACCACCACTGTTGCTGTCTCTATTTTTCGTCGGACTGAACATGGAAGAGAGAAGGGTGAGAGCTTGAGAGCAGGGAGAGAGATAGGGAGGCCAAGGGTGAAAAAAAAAGAGAGACAGAGGTGGAGATGGTGGTGGTGGTGGTGGTGGTGGTGTTGGTTGTTGGTGGTGGTGATGGTGATGGGATATTTGTCTTGTTCTTCTTGTGGTTCAGTATAGTGAAAGAGAAGAGGGAGAGGGGATTAAATGGTGGTGGGACATCATAGGCTAGGTCCAAGTAGGCTTAGGGTCATATCTTTGTTCAAGTCTTGGTCAAGTCAATTTTCTTATAGGTGAGGTAGAATGAAAATTATATGGTGCTTCGGGTGCACCTTTAGGTAGATGAAAATTATTAGGTACTTTGATAGTACTATATGTGTGTTAAAATTATAAGGTAGTTGGGTAGTAAAAAAAAAAGTGGTGTTGTAATATGTTATTTAGGTGTATCACTTAAGCTATTTTTAGGTAAACTAATAATTATAAGTAAATTAACTTATAATGTAAAATAACCGCTCTATTTTTAGGTAAATTAATAATAATAAGTAAATTAATTTATAATATAAAAAATACTTATCATATACTAGTCTTCTCATTCAATCGCGAATCCAAAAATAAACCAAAAATTTCTCACAATTAGAAATCCATAACTGAATCACATGTGTCAAATTACTAATTTACCCCTAGTATAAAAACAGGGTGTTACATCCTTCCCCCTTAAAGAGAGTTTTGTCCCCGAACCTTAAACCAAATATTCAGCCAAAAGTTTATATTTTAATCATTATATAAGGTATAATGCATTATGGTATGCAATTGTGTCAATATTTCACGCGATGTTGTGTGCTAAATGCTAAGGTTAACGACATGACGGGCTTATGGTATGAAAATTCAAAGGGTTACACACTAAGTACATACATGTTTACAATGAATACCATATAGTTGTCACTTTGTGCATTTGCTTCTATTGACCTAAAACAACATTGAATACCTCCCCACTTTCAATGACTTCAAGCTCACCTTCACCAGTACTAAAGACCTGGCAGGCTATACCTTCCTCACACAACTGTCTAACATTTTTCTTGATATTCTTACTAATCCTACCTCCCACTTCCTAGATATCTGGTACATCTATTAAGTTCTCTACATCATCTTCTTTCTCACACCATCCAATGTTCCAATTGGGGGTTTCTCCATAAGGTCGCGCAACCACCCGTTAAAACTTTCATTGTGATTATTTTTAACTCCATCACACTTCAAACCAAGAGGGAAATCATGCCTACTCTAGTGCTTCACATTCATTTTCAAATTTTGATTGAGTTTAGGCCCTTACTACTAGCCAGAAATACTTAGCTAGCATTACACTGGGAAATTCGTTTCTGAAGTTGTTGAATCGATGCAAAGAACATCTCCACAGCTCCAAGGAAAATGTCTTGCACAAATTTATCCAATCCTTAAAAAAAGTTTCGAAGATAATTGGATATATATTAGAATATAAATATATATCATATACAAATGAAATAAAATAAGAATTCAATAACGGTAATGTAAGATAACCTTCTGTCCATCAGTCATAAATTTCCAGTGTGTGTTAACGTGTTCAGCTTTTAGAGTGAATGCTAACTCTTTTAGAAAAAGCTCTTATCTTTTAGAGTTCTCTCTCCGCAATTTCAAGACCACTTTGTATGGTCCTTTGAGATGGCATTCATCCAATCCAATGAAAGGTCTACACCCATTAAAAAAATCAATTCCTCAATCCAGCTAAGCACACAAATAACCTCTACAATTTTGGTCTACCAAGTCTAGAATTATCACATTCCAAAATAAAATGAGTCCTAGGGTGAGTCTCACATAATTGCTCACAATAGGTTTGTAGCATTTCAAAAGATTTGCTATGGCTGCCATGAAGCATTTTCAATGGCTTTCATCTTAGCCCTGTAAAGTTTTTGCTGACATTAACCTCAATTCCAAACTTCTTCTTTATCTTATTTTGCAGGGGACTTAACTTCACTGTAGGGTTTTGTTAAACCCTCAAGCAGCTTCTTAGCATATGGATTGAATTGAACCCTTGTACGGTTGTGGGCTGTCCTATATGTCTTTACTTTAAAAGATTTTACCATCAGCCAACACTGAGGCATGAATTCTCCAAAGAACCATTATGATTGCAGACCATTGTGCATCTAATACTTTCATTTTATACCCTTTTAAGAATGAAACCACTCTCAATGGAAAGGTCTTTAACAACCCTCCTGAAATGTTTCACACTCTAAAAAACCTCGTATCTTTCAAGTACAACCCTTCCCCTACCATCATTTCTTGGAAGGATACCATAAGTCATTTGGTGCATGTAATACCCCGTATTTTTATTAGGGTTATTTGGTAATTTTGGAAAAATATTTGACGATTTCAAGAAATTAATATTTCAAACTTATTCTTAATTTAATTTTAGTTTCTAAAGTATAGGGGTATTATGTGTGGCATTTATGAGTATCTAGTATCCCAAATTGGGGTTATTTTGTAGTTTCTAAAAGTTTGGATATCTTTGAGTACTTGCTATTTCTTTTTACTATCAAAAATGAAAATAAGATAATATTTTGTTAATTTTCATTAGTTAGTATCGCATTCCGAAAATACCCCTATTGTATGTGTAATCTTGTACTTATCATCAATTTTCAATATTCGTATCTCAACCCTCATTTTCTTGATGTTTCACTTTCTACCACAACTACTAGTTGGGAGATTTGAAATTGCACTCCATACCCTTCCCCCACTACCAAAGTCAACTCTAATAAAATAATACTCAAACTTTCCTCCTATGAAGCTATACTTACATTCTAGTCATCCCACGACTATAAGTTGCATACCATAACACACTACCCCCAATTGCTTTTCTCCAATACATCTCTCTCTCTCTCTCTCTCTCTCTCTCTCTCTCTCTCTCTCTCTCTCTCTCTCTCTCTCTCTCTCTCTCTGTCTCTCTCTCTCTCTCTCTATTTAGGGTTGAAACCACCCAATCAATTCAGCTCCATCATCATCTTCTTCCTCTCCTTCATTCATTTCCTCTTTTTTTCAAATCCTCCATGGAAGCATCTTAAGCTCTTCAAGGCCCAAGCTTTCTAAGGCCTCCAAACACTTCTAATCCTTCTTGGGGCTGGTGCTGTAAGTACTATTTACCCTATATCTCTTTTATATCTTGTGCATGTTTGGTTTAACATCATCTCTTGTTGGTGATTTTTTGGATTGTGATGCATGTGTGTCTAGAACATGAATTGGAGACTTTAAACTTGTTTTCTTTCAAATTCTTCACATGATTCCCCAAAATTCTTGTTTGATCTCTTTTAATATGTCTAATTGGTTTTAATTGAGTATAAAAACATGTTTCTCAAGTTGCATGTATCATAGAATTGATTTGATCATGGTTTGAGTGTTCTAGGTAAAATTGGATGTTGTTACAATCTGGTCAGTTTGTCAAAAAATGTGAATTATCTCTAAATGTTGTCTCTGTGGAAGTTTCAAATCTTGAATATTTTGAAAGTAGACTCAGAGAGGGTAATTTTGAGAAAAACATCAACTGCATAGCCTTTTTGGTTAGGGAGATAAGCTCATTCAAAGTTGCATGTTTTCTGAAACTCTGTTTCTGGACCTATTTACCTATTTTTTCTAAAAAATAACTTTTCATAAACTTTTGGAACCTCATATTTCTTGTGTTGTAAATAGACACATTTATGGTTAATTCTGGAGAATATGAGCATCATTTCTATTCTCCAAGTTGTAGTAATTGTCCTTCAAAGTTGAAAGTTTCTGCCAAACACTTCTCGGCATAGCAGTTTTTGTTATTTTTGTAACTTGAGTTTTATGTTAGCTATGCATGATTTTCTTGATGTTCCTTAAATTAAAAACATGTAGGTCCATCATATATTAAGTTCATTATTTTAGGAGATGATTTGATATGGTAAATGTGGCTCTAAAGTCAGAGCTACAATTCTGTTGAGAATTGTAGTTTCACATGTTTTAGAAAATTTGAGTTCTTGAATTTCTAAATATTTTTTTGGACTTATTTTTATATGTGAGCATCATTATATGTGCATAAGTGACATTTAGAATCATGTGCATATAGAACACGTATTCGACAAGTGAGTACACCACTTGAAAACGGGTTTTATTGGGATAATTAAGGATGGACCAAGTCTTACAACCTAACAAGCACCCATATAGAATTAGGGCATTCATTATTTAGAATTAACATGTTTGTGACTAGGGATTTTTACATTGTAGGGACGGATTCGTGGACTTAGGATTCGTTGACGCCCCTTCGTACTAACTGCTGAGGTGACTTGAGGTGAGATTACATGCTTAGCCTCGTGTGTCTTGCTTCCTTCTTGTCAAAATATGATCTTATGTCTTGTCTCAAAATGTACTTGTCAGTTCCATGCTTATTCTTGTGTTCCTATCTTCTTTCGTGTCGAAGTTTGATTCTATAACTTGTCTCGAAATGTGTTTTGTGATTCACATGCTTTACTTGAGTTGTTTACGTTTCGAAACGATCACCTAGATAAATAATAATTCGTTAATAGCCTAAAGTGGAATGTCGCACGTACCGAAATCTGTTACTATTTGGGAGGTTCTTTGTTGACCTTTATTATTTGGGAGGTCCTTTGTTGACCGTTACTATTTGGGAAGTCCTTTATTGACCGTTACTATTTGGGAGGTCCTTTGTTGACCGTTACTATTTGGGAGGTACTTTGTTGACAATTACTATCTCCGGTACTGTGCATAGTAATCTAGCTTCTTTGACTCTATATTGGGAAATCGTTAATTATACTTGTGTTTTGGATGGTCAATGTAACTTGTGAAATAATTAATTGAAAATTTGATAATTATCAGAATGTTTCTTATAAGCACTGCTATTTATACCGTTGTGTACTCTGATAATATTTATTCATACTATGTTACTATTATCTTATTTAACTCGTGATCCAACATAGTTCATCTTTCCTGCTTTACATGCTAAGGTGTATTTCCCTTAGTATTTATTGCTGACTTTCGAAAACTGCGGTTCTTGTTTTCCTTCTTACCGCAGGTCTAGCAGCTGAGTATCTTGGAATAGAAGGGATAGGGACTCACTTAGACTATGAACGCCACCAGTAGTTCATATAGTATTGTTAGTAAACTAGTGTGTAATAGTTATCAGCTTGTGTGTAAGACTTAACGTTTAATGTAGTTGTTTAATGTTATAAATATGTGTTGTGGATTGTATTTTTTTTATCTCCGCCACTTCTATTACGCATCACCTCCCGGTCTCGTCCTGAGCCGGATAAAGGGGGTTGTTGCAGTGCAACCCATTAATACAACCATCATATAACTCATCATCAATCATAGGAACAGACCCATCATCCCCACTACCATATCCCGAGAGAGCATATATCTTCGGGTACCTCACTCTCATCACCACTCTCTTCTCTAACCATGTCACTATCATCTCCATTCTCATTCTCATCACCACTCTCTTCTTATTCTAAGTTTTCATCCTCGGCCCTCCAAACTTCATTTTCATCCAACAAACCGAACACATCCTCTTCAGACTCCCCATTTTCTCTTCTCCTTCTGTTAGGCTCATCATTTTCAGTATCAGATGAACTATCCACATGTACTGGACTTTGAGGGCTGGAGAATTGACTTGGATTATGAGGTTATTTATGTGCTTGACTGGAAGGGCATCTCACAAGTTATGGGTTCGAAAAAATGGCCACACTCACGTACAAGTTGATATGAGATTCTTCATTGTATTTGAGACACATATCCAATACATCAAAAACTGATTTGATCTCCTTCATCCCGCAACTAATTAGCAAAGCATACTTACTACCAATCACCAGATTCACCCCACCTTCCACCCTACTGAGTGCTAAGTCATTAACATTGTATTGCAACACTACATAGATGCACATATCGTGGTCCACGTTCTTCATAACACCAGCTTTCTTTCCGAAGAAGTAAACATTTAAGTCCCGTCATCACTGAAGCAAATATGAAATGTCATAATATAACAATTACATTACAATAAAGGCTAAATTGCACCGAAGGTACCCAAAGTTTGCCAAAACGAGCAAGTAGGTACCCAAATTTCAAAATCAAGCACCACAGGTCTCAAACTTTGGATTTTCGAGCAAGTAGGTACCCTTCCGTTAACTTTCCGTTAACATTGGACAGAAAATTATAAAAAGACTTTTGTACCCCTTATTTTCACCTACAACTTTTTTTTTCAATACAAGTTTTACTAAAAAAATAAAATAAATAAAAAAGAAATTAATTTAATAATTTGATATATGTAAGATAATGCAATATATTTTATCAAAATTTCATATTTTTACATCATTTCAAGATATGAAATATGTTTTTATTAACACATATCCGTCAATCTTAAAGTCTTTAATTTTTTTAATAGTGATTAAAAAGAATCTCAAATTTCATAGTTTCATGTATTTTTGAAGAAACAATAACATAAAGTATTTTTTTTACATTTTATACAATAGTCTCTTTTACATTTGCATGAAAATACAAAACATTACAATAAAAAACTTCTAGAATGTCTGGTATCAACTCTTGTGAAAGTTGTTAAAATGCACAAAGATACTTGTATGTTATTGTTTTATTAAAAAATACATGTGAAATTATGAAATTTTGATTTTTTTTTAAAGTTGTAAAAAAAAGCTAAAGACTTTAAGATTGACGGATATATGTTAATGAAAACATTTTTCATATCTTGAAATGATATAAAAATATGTAATTATGATGAAAAATAATGCATTATCTTACATATATCAAATTATTAAATAAATTTTTTTGAATTTTTTTAATTTTTAGTAAAAACTAGTATTTTAACAAAAATTATGAGGTGAAAATAAGGGGTATAAAAGTCTTTTTATAATTTTCCGTCTAAAGTTAACGGAAAGTTAACGGAAGGGTACCTACTTGCTCGAAAATCCAAAGTTTGAGACCTGCGGTGCTCGATTTTGAAATTTAGGTACCTACTTGCTCGTTTTGACAAACTTTGGGTACCTCCGGTGCAATTTAGCCTACAATAAACAATGACAGCAAAGAATGACATTCAACAAATAACAGTCTATAAACTAATGTAGAAGAGACTTCTATTTTTCAACAAGAATTATTTTCCAACTTCTGTCCATTAATTGAGGTTAGATTCAGTCATTAAATTTTAGTTATCTTATAAAAAAAAATCTGAACACACAGACCCAAAAAAATTAGGTCCCCACATTAGCCAAAAAACCAGCAAAAAACTAAAACTCTCCAAACATATTGGTTTTTAGTTTAAAAAAACAAAAAAACAACTTATCCAAATAGGATAAGCCAAAACGAATCAGACAGTGATCACTGATCAGACATACTGTCAAAGATTAACCCCTAGTTGAGGTACTCCAGGGGTTCCGAAGAAGTTTCGTTAGTTGCTTATTATTCAACAAATTAAGTTCAATTTTCAATTAATGAAAAGTACTTTAAATGAAAATGATGATGTAAAAAATTCTGTAAAAACAATGTTCATAGTTTTCAGAGCTCTGAAACTACAATCCCGAGAAAGCTATTAGCAGATCCACCAAAAAAAATGATATACCACTCCGTCCCAGCTCTTTCTACCCAAATTGACTTTTTGACTCATATCTGGGTCACTTTGACCGGGTGATTTGGATAGCAAAATAATACGATTTTTTGATAATTCTTTCACCGTATTATGGAGAAACTTGTACTCTACAACACCATGAAAAAATTATCTAAAAATTGCATCGCTTTGCTATTCAAATCAACGGGTCAAAGTGACCAAGTGAATAGTGACATAAGTCAGTTTGGGTAGAAAGAGCTGGGACGAAGTGGTAGAAAGCAGGCACGCAGGTAGACATAAGTGTATTGGGTGCAACAAACTTTATGATAGAGACAAAAGCTGAGAACATCGACAAAAACAGAACAAGAATGATACTAGTCAAATTGATCAAAAACATTCATGCCACTCCGTTCCAGCTCTTTCTTCCTATCTGACTTTTTTGACTCGTATCTGGGTCACTTTGACCGGGTGATTTGGATAGCAAAATAATATAATTTTTTGATATTTTTTTCACCATATTATAGAGCAACTTCTACTTCACAACACCATGAAAAAACTATCAAAAAATTACATCGATTTGCTATTCAAATTACCGGGTCAAAGTGACCCAGATAGTGACAAAAGTCAAATTGGGAAGAAAGAGCTGAGACAGAGTGGTATTAAACAACAACTGACATGAGTGTTAAATAACTCCTTACACAACTACACTTAACAAATGTAATGTACTTTAATATGTTGTTGAATACTAATATTGAATAAAATTATTTAAAAATTAAAAATCATGTTAATAACTACTAACATGAGTGTTAAACAACTGTAAACGCTGAACACTCATAAATAACATGTAACTTTTCATGTTTTACAGTGAAAAAATCATGTTAAGAAACTGACACTAGTGCTAAACAACTAACATTAGTGTTAAAAACTCCTAATAGTGAGCGCTACTAAACAATTATTAACTTTCATGTTTGACAGCTGGTTTAACTAATATTAGAGTTAAACAACTCCTTAAAATGAACATTCATAAATGACAAGTAACATATATGTTTAACAGTGAAGCCTACTGCTACCACCTTCAAGGTAAGAGAAAATAATGTCCAACTACATTTTTACTAGATCCTTAAATGCAGATAAATGAACAAAGGGTGCTCTATGTTTATGCATAGTTAGACCATTCAAACCATCAGCATATCGAGTTGCGTGTGAACCCCTAAATCAGTTCAAGTAAACCCTAATATAGAGAATTATGTAAATAAAAAAAAACTTGACAGATCTCAAAACAAAATAACTGAAAAATACGCCCAAAATGAAAAAATCATGCTCACAAAGCTTGGATTGGTTGATCTTACGGTGTTTTTTCGAAAGCAGACATGTTGTCGTTAACTCAAACACATAACAAGAAAGTGATGTGATCGGTTGATCGTTTGCGATTGCGATGCGATTGCTACACAAGATTCACTCCACGACGTCGTTAACCCACAACCATGATAGGTCGGAATTCGAAATTGTCCCTATTAGCGCTCAAACTCCGGTGTTCACCGAACCCGTGCATTTTTTCCTCTCTTTCAGCGACTGTATGAAGGAGAAGTTTGTGCTCTATCACCTCCCAACCACGTCTTTGTTGGATAATCTCGTGAGTTGGATTTTGAGCTCAATTTAAGCTCATGAGATTACCCGGTGACTGAGGGCGTTACGGTACAATGTTGTTCAGGTGAATGAGCAAATTGTCCGTGTAATTTGACTGCAATTTTGGAGAAGAATTGTGTTGAATAAAAATAATAAACACACGCGCGGACTGCTTTAGGCGGGTCTGGGTCGTGGGTCGACCCAGATATAATTTGGTGTTTATATTTTTATTACACATAATTTATTTCTCTTGGAAATTAATGTGCCCTAGATGAAACGTACATAACGTACGGAAGATGAAAGCTGGGGAGGCGTACGTTGTCCACCTGAAAAGTCATCGCAGTGAGTATAAATTGAGAACTGATTTCTCAATCCAAGCAACACACAGCAGTCCTAATCTCTCACGCTCTCAATCTCGATCTCCTTCTCGAACAAACTGTTCTTAGCAGTCAGATTCGTCCGGGCAATCAGGGGTACGTGCTACACCAGCTGATTGCGGCAAGGGGAGTCCTGGGAGGCAATTTGTTCTACAGAAACCGATAGCACCGGGGGGCAAAATTGCTTTAAGGAAAGCGTTCGTCAACGCGATCCTCTTCTCTGATCCAGTTCTTCAATCGGTGACAGGTTCTCACTGTTTTGTTTTGGTTTATTTGACATACTGCAGATTACTTATCTAACAGTCTTAAAGCAATTTTCTTATATCTAGAAGTTTAATCTGCAGTCCTGTGATTTGAATAATATGAACCCTGTGCTCCGTTCAGTTTCTGTTTATATATTTGGGTTAAATTGGAACCTAAAGTGGCTTCTGTTGATCACATGTGTTATTCTCAGTACCTGCCCAGTTTTGGGCTTGTTTCCTGTTCAATCTGTATATTGTTACAATAATCTGTGTGACGGTGTTGATGATATTATCTATGTTGCATCTGTCAGGTTAGGTTTTCCTTTGCTGAATCGGACTGTTTTGATTCAGTAGACTATTATGTTGCAGGCTTGTGCAAATTTCTCCTAAAAAAGTGTTGTTTTCTGGTTACTCGTGTTTATGTTAATTTTGCCGAGACCGCAACCTGAATGTGATTCCGATTTCTCTGTCATATTTCTGTTGTTATGTTGCCCATATCAATTAAGAGTTCATGTTTTTTCTGCACTCTGTGGAACTAAATATTTGATTAGTTTTAGTTTCAAGTTTCAAGTTTAACCAGTTTGTTGTGGTTAATTATTTCAAGCCTGATCATGCCTGACTAGTCGTGGCGTTCTCTTCTTCATGCTTTCAAGTTGCTATCAAACTATTTTATGTTCTAGTGCTCTAAGATTCTGCCTAAAGACTTCTTCAGTTTAGTTTGCTCTAATGCTTGTGAAGTTTCAAAACCAGTTTGTACTATCATGGTATTTGAAGTGTAGTTTGTCTCTTTTCTTCTAGTAGCCAGAGTGTGTTCTTGCTAAACTTTCTATCAAATCAGGTAGCTACAACTTGTTTCTTTTCCCTTTGTCTTGTATAGTCCACTTAACTGTTGATTATACTTAGTTATGAATCTTGGTCAGTAGAGTAAGACGTTTAAATACATTTGTATTACTTGTTTCCTTCTTTCCTATTGGTGACAGTTTTGTAAACTGTTGTTGGTTTGTGCCTACGGCTGCTCTGCAATTGTATGTCAATTTATTTATTTAGCTGCTGCTGTCCATTATGCCTTGGAGCTATTCTTGTATATGCTAGGTTTCTGAATTAAAAAAAATAAAAATAAAAATAAAAATAAAAATAAATCATGGAATCTGCAATCTGAAGACAGTTTGGACAGTCGTTTTGCAACTTTCGAGCAAAGCTCATTATTCAGTTGCAATTTTATATTTATGTGCTAGTATTGTATCTAGTTTACGAGAAATTCGTTCCTCGTTTCTTATTCCTCCTCTGTTTCGGTGACAGTTCGAGATGTCTTCGGGAATTGACACTACTTTGATTCCGGGCACCCAAGAGGCTAGCTTCACATTGGCTGAGAGTATCCCGGCATTTGTTGCCTCGAGTGGATCTCAAACCATTGGCTCAAGTACTGTAGTTGGCACATCATTTGTTGGTGTGTCAAGCGGTTCTCAGGGGCTGACTTCGAGTCACTCATCAGGATTCTCTGGTGTGAGTCTGCCATCATCCATCGGGGTCTCCTCCGCCTTTGGATTTGCGCCAAGTTCTCTTGGAATGCGGGCGCCTGCTCCTGGGTTGTTGACCTCAAGCAGGCTTGGAGCTCAATCTACAGTAGCAGGATTTGGTTAAGTCTATACTGCCAGTGACCACATCACACCTTTTGTAGGTAATCCGATCATGGGATCTGGTCAAGGGCGTCCTGGTTTCGTTGAGAAACCTGAGAAGTTTGTCGGCAAGGACTTCAAGCTGTGGCAGCAGAAGATGAAGTTCTACTTGACCACGCTGTACTTGGATAGGTTCCTGACAGAATCCAAGCCCGAGTTACCAGAGGGTGCTGATTTTCAGCAAGTTGCGGCTGTAGATGCGTGGAAGCAGTCTGACTACTTGTGCCGCAACTTCATCATGAACAGCTTGGAGGATGCACTGTACAGTGTTTATGCTCACATGGAGACAGCCAAGGATCTGTGGGATGCTCTTGACAAGAAGTACAGAGTCGAGGATGGTGGACACCAGCAGTTCATCGCAATGAGGTTCCTCCATTATCAAATGGTGGACACTAGGTCTGTGATGGAGCAGGTTCACGAGCTGCAAGTCTTACTGCATGAGATGCATCAAGAGGGTATGACCATGAGTGAGTCATTCAAGGTGGCTTGCGTCCGTGATAAGTTGCCGGCTTCTTGGAATGGGTTCAAGGAACACATCTTGTACAAGAAGAGACCACTGACACTTGATGCCCTAATCTATAGGATTCGTATCAAGGAGGATACTCTCAAGGATCAAAACACTCTCTATAAAGAGTCCCATGGGAAAGCGAAGGCTCATGTGGTGGAGGACATCTCTTATCGACGGAAGACCTCTAAAGGAGGTAGTTCTAATGCACCCAAGAAGCATGATGGGAAACTGTCGGCTAAGGGAGGAATTGGGAAGAAGTTCCTAGGAAAATGCTATAACTGCAAAGCTAAAGGTCACCGCTCAGTGGACTGTCCCAAGAAAGGGAAGGCTGTAAATGGTGGAAAGAAGAATCAAGCTAACTTGTCTGAGGTGGACGACTTGGTCCACGATGTTGGAGACATGAACCTCTCGGCTGTGGTCTCCGAGGTGAATCTCGTTGGTAGCAATCCGAGGGAGTGGTGGATTGACACCGGAGCTACTCGCCATGTCTGCTGTGACAAACGGATGTTCACCGAATATGAGGAATCCAAGGATGGAGATATTATCTTCATGGGCAATTCCGCAACTGCCAAAGTTAGTGGCAAGGGAAAGGTTGTGCTGAAGCTGACTTCAGGACGTCTGTTGACCCTTAACAATGCACTTCATGTACCTGATATCCGCAAGAACTTAGTGTCTGGAACTCTTCTCACAAAGAATGGGTTTAGACTTGTCTTTGAATCGGATAGGTTTACTTTGAGCAAAAGTGGGGTGTATGTTGGTAGGGGATATCTTAGTGGGGGGTTGTTTAAAATGAATGTTGCAACTGTGTACCCTCCAACTGTTAATGAAAAATCTTCTACTTCTGCTTACTTGATTGAGTCTTCTAGCATTTGGCATGGTAGATTAGGCTACGTCAATTTCAATTCAATTCGGAAATTGATGCAAATTGGTCATCTACCTAAATCGAAAATAGACTCAAATCATAAGTGTGAAGCGTGTGTAGAAGCTAAATTAACTAAACTTCCTTTCCACAATGTCACTAGAAGTACTACTCCTCTTGAGTTGATACATTCAGATCTTTGTGATTTGAAATTTGTTCAAACAAGATCGGGATATAAGTACTTTGTTACTTTTACAGATGATTGCACTAGGTATGGCTATGTATATCTTTTAAAGAGTAAGGATGAAGCCATAAGTGCATTCGTGAACTATAAAAGAGAGGTTGAAAATCAACTTGGAAAGAAAATAAAGTCACTACGGAGTGACAGGGGTGGTGAATATGAATCACCATTTGAACAAGTGTGTTCTGAAAATGGAATTATTCACCAAACAACGGCACCTTATTCGCCACAACAAAACGGTGTTGCTGAGCGAAAGAATAGGACGTTGAAGGAAATGATGAATGCTATGCTCTTAAGTTCTGGGTTGCCCCAGAACATGTGGGGGGGAAGCAATCTTATCTGCGAACCATATTCTAAATAGAATTCCTCGAAAGAAAGTTGATAAGACTCCATATGAGTTATGGAAAGGCCACCCGCCTACTTATAAATTCTTTCTAGTGTGGGGGTGTCTGGCAAAGGTGTTAGTACCACCTCCGAAAAAGGTTCGCATAGGACCAAAAACGGTGGATTGTGTGTTCATTGGATATGCACATGATAGTAGCGCATATCGGTTTTTGGTTCACAAATCAGATATTCCAGACATACATGAGAACACAATAATTGAAGCTAGAACTGCATCGTTCTTTGAGGATGTGTTTCCATGTAAGGAAAGGGAATCCGGGCACCCTTCTAAAAGGGTACGTGACCCGGAAACCGAGAAAACTCCTATAGAGGATGAACCTCGACGAGGGAAAAGGGCTAGAACTGCTAAAACGTTTGGTCCTGATTTCATAACACTGGTGATGGATGATGAACCAAAGACGTATAAGCAAGCTGTCTCTAGTCCTGAAGCTCCTTATTGGAAGGAAGCAATTAACAGTGAAATTGATTCCATTATGCAAAACCACACTTGGGAAGTGGTGGATCTTCCTCCTGGTTGTAAACCACTTGGGTGCAAGTGGATTTTTAAGAGGAAGTTGAAGGCTGATGGATCAATTGATAAGTACAAAGCTCGGCTGGTAGCTAAGGGATTCAGGCAACATGAAGGGATCGATTTCTTCGATACCTATTCGCCGGTGACTCGAATAACCTCAATCCGAGTGTTAGTAGCTATAGCGGCTTTGTTTGACCTCGAGATTCACCAAATGGATGTCAAGACGGCGTTCTTGAATGGTGAATTGAACGAAGAAATTTATATGGAACAACCCGAAGGGTTTGTCATCCCAGGAAAAGAGGCCAAAGTTTGTTGACTTGTCAAATCCTTGTATGGATTAAAACAAGCTCCGAAACAATGGCATGAGAAATTTGATAGAACCATGATGTCAGGGGGTTTCAACATCAATGAGTGTGACAAATGCGTCTACATTAAGAACACTCATGAAGGCTATGTAGTAGTATGTTTGCATGTCGGTGACTTGCTTATTTTGGGTAGCAACAAGAAGGTCATCGACGGTACAAAGAAGATGTTAACCAAGAACTTTGACATGAAAGACATGGGTCTAGCTGATGTGATTTTAGGAATTAAGATTTCTAAAACACGAGAAGGCTATGCTTTATCTCAATCACATTATATTGAGAAAGTTCTCAATAAGTTTGACAAAGATAAAGGCAAACCTGTGAAAACTCCGGTTGATGTAAGTCTGCATCTAACCAAGAATACTGGAGAAGGGATTAACCAACTTGAGTATGCTCAAGTAGTTGGTAGCCTATTGTACATTACGAATTGTACAAGACCAGATATTGCTCAGGCAGTTAGCAAGCTAAGCCGGTTTATGAGCAATCCTGGTGTAGACCACTGGAAAGCAGCAGTGAGGGTTCTGAAATATTTAAGATATTCTCAGAATCTTGGATTGCACTATACCAATTACCCAGCGGTATTAGAAGGCTACAGGGATGCTAACTGGATTTCTAACACGAAGGATTCGAAATCCACAAGTGGATATGTGTTCATGCTCGGTGGAGCAGCAGTGTCGTGGAAATCTACAAAGCAAACGTGCTTAGCAAGGTCTACGATGGAATCTGAGTTCATTGCGTTGGACAAGGCAGGTGAAGAAGCTGAATGGCTTCGTCACTTTCTGGAGGACTTGCCTATGTGGCCGAAACCGGTACCTCCAATTTGCATACATTGCGATAGTCAATCTGCAATTGGACGTGCACAAAATGCTATGTATAATGGCAAGTCTAGACATATACGTCGTAGACACAATACTGTTAGACAGTTGCTCTCGAACGGTATAATATCGATCGATGTAAAGTCTAAGGAGAACTTAGCGGATCCGCTGACTAAAGGACTACCGAGAGAGCAAGTCTGGACTTTATCGAAAGGAATGGGTCTGAAGCCTCTTGAAAAGTCTGTCATAGTGGCAAACCCTACCTAAGTGACTGGAGATCCCAAGAATTAGGTTCAAAGGGACAACCTACCTATGTACGGATAGGGATACATCACGATTATTGGAAAGTTTCTTTCCTGGCCCTTCCTTTGGCTTGATAATGTGATGTCTTGCATTGTATCGAGGATGAGATAAACTCTTAATGAACTCTGGTATAGCAAGGTACCGATAGAGTTCACCTATATGAGTGGAGCTGGGGCCGGCTCTATGAGAATTGAAAGGCTGAATTCTCTATAGCACTCATGAAACCGGGAAACGTGTCTCAATGGTCAAATGAGCACTTTCACGAGGACGGAATGACTCGAAGTCCTAATTGCGTGAGCACTGCCGACTTGGTGTGCACCATTGGCAAGCAGTTCAAGGCTTATGGCGCACTAGTGAGCCAGCACATCCTGCAGTGTGTCACTAAGAGAAGGTTCAAGGTTTATGACCACCTTTCTTTATGCGATTAGCTTCAGGACAGTTTATTTGAGACTGAGGTTGTTGAATGTCCAATTTGGTCATTCATGTGGGGGATTGTTGGATAATCTCGTGAGTTGGATTTTGAGCTCAATTTAAGCTCATGAGATTACCCGGTGACTGAGGGCGTTACGGTACAATGTTGTTCAGGTGAATGAGCAAATTGTCCGTGTAATTTGACTGCAATTTTGGAGAAGAATTGTGTTGAATAAAAATAATAAACACACGCGCGGACTGCTTTAGGCGGGTCTGGGTCGTGGGTCGACCCATATATAATTTGGTGTTTATATTTTTATTACACATAATTTTATTTCTCCTGGAAATTAATGTGCCCTAGATGACACGTACATAACGTACGGAAGATGAAAGCTGGGGAGGCGTACGTTGTCCACCTGAAAAGTCATCGCAGTGAGTATAAATTGAGAACTGATTTCTCAATCCAAGCAACACACAGCAGTCCTAATCTCTCACGCTCTCAATCTCGATCTCCTTCTCGAACAAACTGTTCTTAGCAGTCAGATTCGTCCGGGCAATCAGGGGTACGTGCTACACCAGCTGATTGCGGCAAGGGGAGTCCTGGGAGGCAATTTGTTCTACAGAAACCGATAGCACTGGGGGGCAAAATTGCTTTAAGGAAAGCGTTCGTCAACGCGATCCTCTTCTCTGATCCAGTTCTTCAATCGGTGACAGGTTCTCACTGTTTTGTTTTGGTTTATTTGACATACTGCAGATTACTTATCTAACAGTCTTCAATGCCTCCACCTACCTGTCTTCAATCTAAGCACAAAAACAAATTATAAGGGTATTTGGTCTTTGACCTACTCCCACAAATAGCTGTATTGTGAACTCATAATGTCGAGTAAATATATGTGGGTAGTTTAGTATTTTTTCTTGAGCAACCGATTTCCGTTAATATCCGTCCAAACTAGGAGTGCCCATGTCAATCAATGAACAATAGGGATAGGAATTGCCTATTTACATCCATAAACTATATTATAAATGTCCCCAGTGACTTTCATTTCAAAACTTTACCTGTGGTGAAATGTAAGTTCTTGAAAAAATTATAACAAAACAAAAGGTGTTCAGTGAACCTCCTAGTTTGCAGTTTTTGATACAAAACGGTATCGATAGTGAAGTTGTTTGGAGAAGCTTCGATCTCCCACGTAGCGATTCAAAATGCTACGGTCTCTGAATAAACTAGTTTAGGATTACGAAATTAAATTGAAAAAAACTGAAAAAAAATAATTCTTATTTCATGATCTGCAAAATAAGACTCGCAGTGTATAAATAGACTCTTAACCCTGACCTAGACTCTTACGGGACAGTTGACAAGAAATCCTGGTTCGACTTGATTAAGTAAATAACTTAATTAAATAAACTAACTAATAATTAATTTAGTAATTCTAATTAATGATAATAATTATATTGATGACCCGGATCATATGGTTGACCCGTATCAGTTTTCTTCGCCCATCTTCTGCTCTTCTTCTTCGTCTTCACCACAACCATCGCTGCCGCAGCTACGACCAACACGAGCTCCCCCTACCATCATCTCTACCTGCACGACCTATGGCGGCGCAGCCTCCACCACAGCAATCACAACCATGGATGAATGCGGAGAAACAATTGGTCAAGAACATGGATTTAATCCGGAGAACGCACAAGTTGAAAATAAGTAAGGCTTTAACTTTTAGATTGAAATTTGTTGAATTGAAATTTGAGTTGTGATTGTGGGTTGAATTGGGTTGAATTCGATAGACGAAGTTAGGTTTGGAAAGGTTTATATCGTGATTTAATTGATGCTCTTGTACACATCTAAATCACAATCAACTAAGGGACGTGAATTTCCAACAAATGTCGATTAGAGAATTGGAGAAGTACAAGCAAATCTGAGAGATAAGATTATTATAGAACTTAAATGAACCATCGTCTGAAACCGATGGGGTAACACCCTCGATTTTCAGAGAAGTCAGAGACGGAGAGGTGCCTTTGAGGATTGTATCCATTCGTACTAGGAGTGGTGTCAAGAAACAAGTGGAAAAAAACATCCAACCACTGATTTATTACTATAATGGTTAATTACTTTTGTGATCGGTTCTAAACTGGACATCAATTCGAACAAAATATATTTTACAACAAAAGTTGGGTCTCCAGTTAACTACCAACTTCTATTGTCTGCATGAGAGAGCGGTTGTGAATCCATTGCATTACCCCTACCAACATGTCATACACCTGCGGTGGGGAATTAAAGGAACACATACACACCGCTACAAAAATTAAGTCATTTTTGGTAAAACTAAATTTTACCAAAACTGGGCAAAGATTGCCCCCAAATCGAATTTAGAAAATAACTCCTTATTAAGATTATTACTAAAAATGACAAATTTGACAATTTCGACCCTTTAATAGTCGAATTTGCCAAAATCAGGGCCGTGCTAATGAAAAAAGTCAAGAGCTATCTTTCGATTGTGTTGTCTTTTGTCAAACTAATGTGCGATTTGCCCTTCCCCCAGATTCTGCACTTGATTATGTGTGCAGTCCGCAACTAGTTTTCTGAGTTTGATTGATATTTTCATTAATTTCTTCATGCATCCAGGTCTGGTTGGAGGAGGAGCCAAATTGGGCTCGTAGCTTCAAGCCAAACTTCATTATAATAAATATCCTCCATTTTATTCACAAAAAAAATCGCGAAGTCCATTAGTTTAAACTCAATCTAAAAAACTGGAATCTTTAATTGATATTATAAGACCGATTCTTCTACCAAAAAAATTTCTACAAACTTATTGTTAGAAACGAATGCGGATGCGAGATACCACTTGTTAGGAATCAAGAAGAGTGATGAGACGAAGAACAAGGTGATGAACAACACACAACGATTTAACGTGGTTCATTAATTTTGGGACTTGTTACGTCCACTGCCAAAACAACCAATGAAAGAGCCAATTACAATCAACGATACACCACACTTGTCAATATCCACGATCCACACTCATATATAGGTCTAAACTACTGAATTGTGCCCAAAGCACGCTTAATCGTTACCAAAAACGAATAAGGAAACAATTCCAAAACGGACAAGGAAATAATCTTTAGCCACCTTATACCTAGTCAATTTTTATTCTAGGTATTTGAATCACCAAAACCTAACACTCACAACTTTTTCCAGTTTTGGAGCTTTTAGAGAAAGCTTTTACTTACCACTTGGTGGGCTTTTGTCTTCTGGGATAAATTTCACGTAGTCAATGAATGATAATGGGCAAAGTTGCAAACAGAACATATAACTCCTAAGTAAGAAAAATAGGAAGAACTCAAAAACATTATATGCTATGAAAGAAGTCATCGTGATCAACTAAATTGAAGATGAATGAACTAGGCATAAAAAAAATTAACAAAAAATAAACAACTAAATTAAAAATTAAGTAGGCAGCAAGTCTGTCGATGCTGTCATCTGCATTCTGCCACTTCTGCTATTTCACCAACAGGCTTATTTAGGCCAAGTACCGGAACAAGTTTGGATTCTCCTGGTCTCTCTCCAAATACTCTTGACTGATCAAATGTTCTATCCGCCTCTTGATCACTTTGAAATCCGGCTTGAACATGCGGCTCAACTGCTCCACGCATTCCGTCACCAACAGCTGATGCCCCAAAACTTTCCTGCTCTTCATTATACGAACAATGCAAGCGTCGATAGCATACCTCCTCTCCTTGTCAACGTCTTCAACAACTTTCTTCCTCTCATCAATCACTGGCATTGGTATCCTTATCCTCCTCATTTTATCACTGAACTTGGAATTGAACGTAAAAGTGTCCTTCGCGGTGACAGTTTTCGAATTCGGCTCCTTAGTAAGAATCTTGTACTTGCCACATGACAGAGAGTGGAGGGTTTTGGCTAAATGCTGGTCTTCCAAATTCAATTGAGTTTTGATTTCTGAGTAACTCAACTTGTCTGAAAGATTGAATAGTAGCAGCACCGCAGCCTGATAAACTCCCACTATAAGCTCTATCGTTTTCTGATCAAATTTCCCGTTCACTTGGCAACTACCCAATGAGTAAATCCATGTAAGCCTCCTGACCTTCGATTTCAATTGGTAGTATTCCTTAAAAACCCTCACAGACTTGGCCATCTCTTCAGGAAGGTTTAGATCCGGTGACTTGTAGGTCGGCCAAGACCCTGTTGTCAGGACAGTAACCGTCAAGTCAATCCCGGGATTAGGATTATCCTGCCTGTATAAACCTAAATATTCTGAAAACTCGGGTTGGATTTCTTTAGCTAATGTTAAATCAGTCACCATCCCTTCCATCTTCATAGTAAAGTTCTTCCCATGTTGCTGCTTCAGCTTTGTCAGGATCAGCCTTTCGTTACCATCATTCACACTCTTGTCGAAAAGTAGACGCCGAGCCAGCTTCTTCCTGTGGAACTCACCAAAGAGGTCTTTCTCGCTAACGTAATCCAGCAACTTCACAACCTTGTCCACAGTCTTCTCAATGGCTTCATCGCCCTTCTTCAGGATGCTATCGAGAAAAGCTGCTAAAAGCTCTGCGCACGGGCTGCCCGCGACATTCTTGTTGCAGAAGACATCAAAAGCATCCTTCATAGCCTTATGAAACAGCGAGTTGCTTGCGAAACAATCCATTGTGTAACCCATGTACTTGTCGTGAAGCTCTATAACTTTCGTCACAAACACATGCTCTTGTGAACCTCCTGCTGCTACTGATGATGCTGATTCTTCAGCCTGCTTTACCAAGGCATTGCCTTCTGCTGTAACATGCTGTTTGAAGAAATTCGCAACCGATTCCAATGCTTTTGGAGTTTTTCGGAATAACCTATACATCCTCGAAAGATCCTCAGTCTTATTGTCTCTAAACAAAACACGACAACCCGAATCTTCCTTTTCGATCAGCTGTGTAGCATAAACCACCACTAACTTGTTGTGCACTTTCTGCAACAGCTTCTCCTCGGTGCTCGACTGAAGATAATTCGCTACCCGTTCCCTCTCCTTCTTCAAACACTCCTCGGCCTTCATCATATAATCGGGACATGAATCTTCAACTATCCAATTCGATGCCTTACGAGAATAATAACCCTTCGAATCCTTCATCAACTCATGTTCAAATTCGCCTCCATAAACATCCCTATCTGTCGTCGTAATGGCTACGATGACATCAACAACATTCTTCATCAAACCGCGGTCGATTTGTTCCCCGTCGCGCTCTCGCTCAACTAGGGCGAGAACTTCTTTCGTCACCCGCGTCTTCAATTTATCGTAAACCTTTTCACGGAAGCAAAGTAGTCCAACGGTTTTGAGGTCCGAGAGAGAACGCTTGGGGATGTAATAGCGGTCGAGGTAGCTGAAGAACCGCGAGAGCCACTTGACCATGACGGTGTGGTTGCGCCATCTGAGAACCAGCTCTCTAAGCATGAACTCGCCGTGTTTTGCCCTCAGCGACCGCAACACCACCGTGTTGATGTACGAAACCAATTCTTCCTTGTACTTGGCATAGAGCTGTTCGGTGTAATCGTGAGGGGGCTTTTGGGTACACATGGTAAAGATTGTTGTGTAGAGGGACATGTATTCTTTAGAGGTGAAGGGTTCCGGCGAACCTTCGAGGATCTTCTTTAGCTTCGCGATCCCTTTTTCCATGCAACCCCATCCTTCTTCGAGCTCCATGGGTGGCTTTTCCGGCTCGCTGTCGGACTCATCCGAATTGCCGGAGCGTCGCTTCGCCGGCTGGTCGGACTCGTTGGACTTGGACCTTTTGCGTTTCTTGTTTGATTCACGATGGCCAGCCATTGTGGTGTTTCCGGGACACTAATTGTGGAAGAAAGAGAACGGGACACTGGTTGAAGAACCTCGTGTAGAGGAAGAAGGTAAACCTAGCTGATGGCAAACTCAACTAAGGAGAACCCTACGGGCGCTTTTTGTAGGCCTTTTGCTTCCAGTGGGAGCCGCGCGCGACCAAGGACATAAATTAATATACCGAAAATAGCCCCAAGATAATTAAAGGGGTTAATTGCAAAACACACCCCTGTGCTTAGGGGTTTGTGCGAAACACACCCTTGTAGTTTTAAATGATGCAAAACACCCCCTTGTGGTTTGATATTTGTGCGCGAGGGGGTATTTTTCCGTTAACTAATGTAAGAAGACATAAAAACCCTTTCATGTATAGCTTCATCCCTTCATTTTCTGCTCACTCTCTCTCTCTCTCTCTCTATTCTCTGCATTGTGAAGACGGCAGGAGAAGATGATGAACACAATGATCATCAGATCTTCCCCCTCTTTACTCATCTCTCTATAGGGATCGTCATGTAGAAGCAGAAGCAGAGGATACAATGGCCAGAAACTTGACGTGAATTCTTTACGCGCTTAAACGCAAGTATACGGTCAAGTAGTATGTGGAGTATTTTACGACTCCGAGTATCGAACCCAAGGGAATTTACGATTACTAGCTAACTAGAAATTAACTTTACGATATCTAAGTAACCAGTAAAAAGTTGTTTGATTGTATAAAGTCGTCGCCCACAAACAAGCGACTAAAATTAAATAACAATTAATTAAATATTTTTGTAGGGTTTTCACTTTTAATGAAAATAAATTGAGATTGACTACGATTAATGAGAAAGAACTAGGTAATTGATGTCCCTAGGGTTGTTAACGGTTTCCGGAATTATGCATGAAACACTCTACTCACGTTCTAGTTATATCGGGTAATACTCATCACGATCTTCTCTCGATCTCACGTGAATTTGTGTAAATAATAGATTTCGGGTCCTCTCGGTCCACCTCCGTCTATCACTACAATCTAATTGATTTGCTAGAATTGTTCACCGGGTCCTATCGGTCCACCGAATTCACTAAGTTCTAACAAAAATCAATTGAAACTACCCTCACACGATTAATCAAGTTTCTATCTCCTCTCGGTCTCAAGAAACTACAAGATTACCTACAATATTCTTTAACATGTATCAAAAAGTTCACTTTCGTGCAACAATCTCAACGACTAGTATCCTAAGGGTGATCAAGCCAAGAATACTAAGAATGAAGTACAAGAATATGTAAGATAACTAGAACATTCATAAACTTTAAGCAAACGCATGTATCATGTCCAAAATCCGGAAAATCATCCAACAAACCCTAGTTTTCCATCAATCACCTAGCTTTAAGAAGTTTAGCTAGACATAATAGTGTTCAACATAACCAAAATCATAGAGTTCATGAAGAAAAGATGAAGAAACGAAGATCAAACGCTAAAATCTTCAATGTAATTGATGATCCTTGCTCCAAGCTTGTTCTCCCTTCTTCCCTAGCTCCAAAATCTTCAAAGATGCGTGAATATCAGTCTCTTAGGTCGTTCTCCCCGTTTTCTACCAGCTGGGCACGCTTTTTAATGAAAATATGCCGAATTTGCACTTCAGCCCCTCTACTTTGTAATTCCCGGACAGAATTCTTTGCTGATTTTGCGCGGGCTGTATCTCCCTCATACGGACTCATCTTTGGGCCTACCATATACCTTTGGAAAGCTACGGATGTCTACTTTCAAATGCCGCAAGCCTTGCTTCAAAATTCCTTGTAGATTTTCCTGGGAATCGAAAAGAGTTCAGGCTGGTCCTGTGTGACTTTTCCAACTTCTCTTCGTTTGTGCGCCTCCTTTTCTTCTCTTCATCTAGCTCCATTCCAAGCATATCCAAGCTTCTCATAAGCTCTATTGCACCTCGTTTACCTGAGATACACAACACTAAACAACTCGGAAGATCACATGCGATAAACAATATATAAATCATATGAAAAACGCCCGGATTACGAAATAAAGCTCAATAAGTCATGTATGCTCAAAACAACTCGGATTTGGTCAATTTCTCACATAAATACACCGAAACGCTCGCAAAACGGTCATGGATCATAAACAATATAACTCCTAATGTGGAGTTATCAAACACCCCCACACTAACCTATTGCACGTCCCGAGCAATCCAATCAAAGTACAACCAAAATCTGGCCACAACCCAACCAAAACATCTCCAATGAAACACAACC
This sequence comes from Linanthus parryae, assembly GCA_023055425.1. Lineage (NCBI taxonomy): Eukaryota > Viridiplantae > Streptophyta > Magnoliopsida > Ericales > Polemoniaceae > Linanthus > Linanthus parryae. Next base: position 11,870,758 of record JALGPY010000012.1, on the reverse strand, counting down.
CCACAAGTGATACGAGTCGAGAATTGCATACTTACTAGAAACACCATTGCATACAAATCCTAACTAGCCGACTCAATAACGACACAAGACTCGACAATGCAACAATATGATGCAAATGCAAACTACGACTCAATCCTACACAAACATATATATACAAAACACACTTTTTATCTTTTTGGTTGAGATCGGGCAATCTCCATTGGCTTAAGTCAATTATCATGAAGTGATGAGAGTCCTAGGAACAAAGCATGAGTTGAAACTAAACTCGACAACGAGACTCTCCCCTAGTTAGTATAGAAAGCCTAACTTTACTAAGTACAAGAGTACGCTACCTCTTCGCGTGTGCCACGAAATAAGAGACTACGCTAGGCAAAGCCACATCCAAGGTCCGAGCTCCTAATCCGCTAATGGTTTTCATATGATGAGGCTTAGGGACATATAGATAATCTCGTCGAAATCAAGTCCTAAGCGTCACATTCTCACATCAAATCCCACATCTCACACACCCTCACCACGATGATAGGAACCAAAACCCGAAGCTCACCACCTCCGGCCCTCAATTCCCTCAAACCCCGGTACAATAGTGATCTCCGTGGACATCGTCGTTCGTCGTGCATGAAACGTGAACCGTCGTCGTCAAAGTAGCTCCACCACTCGTTTCAATTCAATTCCAATTCAACTTTATTTAATCTCTCATTTTTCTTTTTCTCTCATTTTTTTTTTCATTTTATGTTTTTTTTCTCTTTTTTTTTCCAATTCTCTCAAAAATACCATCACAATCCAACAATAATATCCGAGTGGTCTTCAAATAATAATCAAATATGCTAGGAGAAGGAAACACGTAAATCGATGAATGAATATCACATAGAAATATCATCTCCTCCTAACTCAATCAAAGTCCATGTCAAGTCCAAGCCGCAAAATCAATGAAGTACATGTGTGGGAGTGGAGTCGTCGCAAGCTCACTCTCAATGTCCGAAGTCAAAAGTCGACACCCCCACACTCGACTGTAACCATAACCCCTCTCAAGTAGTCCCGAAGATGAATGTATCTCGTGCCAATCCAACCGATCCTCGTACACGAAAGTAATCAAAACCGGTACCTAGCACGATCCACCAATTAAGTTCACCCAACCCAATTCCGTGCGTATTAGATTCACGCACTCACGGCTCTCCACAACTGTGTCCATGATGTAGTGGCATGGAACACCGCCACACCGAAGTGCGCAAGCCTACTCACTCACCCTCACATCCCCTCGTAGATAATCAATGAAGCGCAAGCAAGATGTAGAACTCAACGAAACGTATACTCACTCCCTCATCGAACCCCCTCAACTACACAACCCCCTCGTGACGCACTAAAGTGGTGATTCTAATCAATTTGTGTTGAAGGCCAAGAATCGTCACCCTAGGTCCGAAGGCTAGCAAAGAATCCAAGGTTCAAATTGGGGCGTCTAATGGTCCTACAAGGTGAGTTCTAAAAGCAGTGAGTGCTCTAATACACGTCTGTAGGGTTTTGATTCATGGATCGCGCAACGGAAGCATAATCAAACAAATAGCCATGCAAAACCCTCCAAGGATCACAAGTCTAGATGCATAACGATAGTAAAGGTAAGAAATCATAAACACACCTTTGGGTTCTCCTTGATGACTTCAAACGCGAATAGTGTCACGTTCTCTATAGTTGATCCACGCCTAGAGTTGCTCCTAGATCTCCCAAACTCCTTGGTGCTAGCCCGGAATGAGAGGAAGGTGAAGGAATCACGCAAAACGAGACAAAAAGAAGGGCTCGGCCCTCTTTTGGCCGACGGGGTGAGGGGGCGGCGACAAGGGTCGGGTTCGGCCCTTGTTGCTTGCTCTCTCTCTCCTTTGTTCTCTCCCACTCTTGTTATGATCAGTAATGAGCATAAGTTATGAGGAAGGAAGGAAGGAGGGTCCTTTATATATAGTCCAACAACTCCTTGTTAACTACCTAAAGGACTTATTCTAGTCCTACTAGAATTCAATTTAGTCCCTTCCTTGCAAATTAGTCCCTACTAAGTTTGCAAGGGTTTGCAAAGTGATCCTTCTAATTAATTAATCCAATTAATTAATTCCAAATCTAGTACAACTCTATATAGCGTGTGACCCCATAGGTTCTATCTAGTTGGTAGCAACTATTTGCTAATATGGAGCGGTTTCTAGCAAAACATCCATTCTAGCCAACTAATAGAATAGTCATCTTGACAACCTTGTACAAGTAATTGTCTCATCCCTTTGCCTCCATATCCGGATTGGACACGAGACATACAAGTCACACTCGTATATCTAATCCCTAGTTTCTCGATCCATGGAATAGCCTTATTCGTGCAAATAACATCAATATCCCATATATTGATTTATTTGAGTCTGGCCAGACATTCTATAAGCACTATCCTTCGAGTGGCCTAGGATATTTGCTCCCGTTATGTGGGAGGGGCAAATCCTCTCTACGTCCACTACGATCTCTAAGCTTGCTTCTCATTGTATCCAGTACACGCCTTTATAACTACCCAGTTACGGTGTAGCGTTTAACGCTACCAAGATCACAATGATCCACAACTAGAATATCTAGTGACTTCAAGTCTAAGGATGACAATACCATTGCACCCCGAGAAGCACTTGTGACTCAACATAACATGTATGTAGCCTTCTTGGTGATGGGTCAATCCAGTGCAACATTCCGTAATGCACACCTATGTGTTGGATCGTGATATCTCCATATCAATCCAACCCCATACTAGTCTATAGATGATTGTCCCATTTAATCATTATACTTGACTAGGGATATTTAAGATAAACAACACAATTGTAAATCTAAGGACTTCATTATATTAAATATCCAATAAATAATAAATGAATTTTCTAGCCATATACAAATTCATACTAAACTAGATTGCCTCTAGGGCATCTATTCCAACAGTCTCCCACTTGCACTAGAGCCAATCTGGCGCATCTCGTATGCCCATACTCCTAGTGTGCCCTTCATGCTTCCACTGCGTGAGAGGCTTCGTAAGTGGGTCTGACAGATTATCATCTGTAGGAATCTTGCATATCCGAACGTCTCCTCTATCGATAATATCTCGAATCAGATGAAACTTCCTGAGCACGTGCTTGGACTTCTGGTGCGATCTAGGTTCCTTTGATTGCGCGATCTCCCCAGTGTTGTCACAGAACAACTCCACTGGATCAGCAATGCTAGGGACCACACCAAGTTCAGAAACAAACTTTCTGATCCAAACAGCCTCCTTTGCTGCGCCATTTGCAGCAATGTACTCAGCCTCTGTTGTAGAATCAGCTACCGTCTCTTTCTTGGAACTCTTCCAGCTCACCGCTGCTCCATTCAGGCAAAACACATATCCCGACTGTGATCTAAAGTCATCTCTGTCGGTTTGGAAGCTTGCATCAGTGTAACCCCTTACACGCAACTCTTCCTCACCGCCAAACATCAAGAAAGCATCCTTAGTTCTTCTCAAGTACTTTAGGATGTTCTTGACAGCAATCCAGTGACTCTCACCCGGATTGGATTGGTATCTACTTGTCATACTCAAGGCATATGACACATCTGGTCTAGTACATAACATGGCGTACATGATAGATCCTATGGCCGAGGCATAGGGAATCCTACTCATGCGTTCCTTCTCAATATCATTGGAAGGACAACCACTCTTCGAAAGAGTGATTCCATGTGACATGGGCAAGAATCCCTTCTTGGAATCTTGCATGTTGAACCGTTTCAACACCTTGTCAATATATGTACTTTGACTTAGGCCTAGCAACCTCTTATATCTATCTCTATAGATATTTATACCGAGTATATAGGCCGCTTCCCCTAAGTCCTTCATTGAGAAACACTTTCCTAGCCAATCTTTCACAGATTGCAGCATGGGAATGTCGTTTCCAATGAGTAGTATGTCATCCACATACAAGACCAGAAAAGCTACAGAGCTCCCACTAACCTTCTTGTAGACACAAGACTCATCTTCGTTTCTGATGAAGCCAAACTCTTTGACTACTTCATCAAAACGTCGATTCCAACTCCTAGAAGCTTGCTTCAATCCATAGATGGATCGTTGCAGCTTACAGACTTTATTGGCTTGCTTTGGATCCTCAAAACCCTCCGGCTGTATCATATACACGTCCTCGAGGAGATTCCCATAAAGGAATGCTGTTTTGACATCCATCTGCCAAATCTCATAGTCGTAGTATGCTGCAATTGCAAGTAGGATTCGGATGAATTTGGTCGTAGCGACTGGTGAAAAGGTTTCATCATAGTCAATACCATGAATCTGTCTGAATCCTTTAGCCACCAATCGGCCCTTATAGGTAATCACATTACCATCCATGTCGATCTTCTTCTTGAAGACCCACTTGCACCCTATGGGCCGCGCCCCATCAGGTGGTTCCACCAAAGTCCATACTTTGTTGGTATACATGGATTCCATCTCGGATCTCATGGCCTCAAGACACTTCTGTGAGTCTGGGCCATTCATGGCCTCCTTATAGGTAGTAGGCTCATCATCTATGAGCATCGTGTCACCGGAATCAGTTACGAGAAGTCCGTACCTCTCGGGTTCCTGGCGCACTCTACTAGATCTACGAAGCTCTTGTGTTACCTGAACAGGTGGCTCCACAACTCCTTGTGATTCCTGTTCATGTTCCATAATCGGTTCAGTGATTTGTGGTTCTTGAACTTCTTCAAGTTCTACATTCCTCCCACTTACTTCTTTAGAGACAAACTCTCTTTCTAGAAACACGCCGGTCCGAGCAACAAACACTTTGTTCTCGGTTGGATTGTAGAAGTAGTATCCCTTAGTTTCCTTAGGGTACCCCACAAATTTACACTTATCCGATTTAGGCCCTAGCTTGTCTGACTGTAAACGTTTTACATAGACATTGCAGCCCCAAATCCTCATGAACGACAGTGTGGGACGCCTCCCACTCCACATCTCATATGGTGTCTTCATGACTGATTTAGATGGAACACGGTTAATGGTGAAAGCTGCACTTAATAGAGCGTAGCCCCAAAATGATAATGGAAGATCGGTTTGACACATCATAGACCGAACCATATCCAATAGGGTTCGATTCCTCCTCTCGGACACGCCATTCCATTCTGGCGTTCCGGGTGGAGTGAGTTGGGATACAATCCTACACTCTCTAAGATAGTCGTCAAACTCTTGGCTCAAGTACTCTCCTCCACGATCCGATCGTAGAGCCTTGATACTTTTGCCAAGTTAATTCTCTACTTCATTCTTGAATTCTTTGAACACTTCAAAGGATTCGGATTTTGCCCTCATAAGGTACACAAATCCATATCTACTGTAATCATCAGTAAATGTAATGAAGTAGACATAACCACCCCTGGCTGGCGTGGCAAATGGCCCACACACATCGGTATGTATGAGTGCCAATTGCTCACTAGTCCTCTCACCTTTCTTATTGAAAGGGGACTTTGTCATTTTTCCCAATAAACAAGCCTCACATGTCTCATATGATTCAAAATCAAATGAGTCTAGTAATCCATCCTTATGGAGTCTGGATACACGTTTCTCGTTTATGTGGCCTAAACGACAATGCCATAAATACACAGGATTTAAATCATTTATTTTAATCCGCTTGGTATTAATGTTGTAGACAGGATTGCTTAGATCAAGGACATAAAGTCCATTAAATAATTGCGCACTAAAATAGTGAATATTATTCAAATAAAAGGAACAACAATTGTTCTTTATTGAAATAATAAAACCTTCCTTGTCCAAACAAGAAATAGAAATAATGTTTCTGCTCATAGCAGGCACAAAATAGCAATTATTTAATTCTAAAACTAATCCTGAAGGCAGAGATAGCTCGCACACGCCTATGGCCAACGCAGCAACCTTTGCTCCATTCCCAACGCGCAGATCTACCTCCCCTTTAGCCAATCTTTTACTTCTCTTTAGATCCTGCATATTTCGACAAATATGAGATCCACATCCAGTATCTAATACCCATGATGTAGAGACAGTTAAATTGACATCTACAACAAAAATACCTGGTGGTGGTGGAATCACTATTCCAAGCCTCTTGTCCTCCAGATATTTTGGGCAGTTCCTCCTCCAGTGTCCAGGCTGACTGCAGTAGTGACATTCACCCTTAGTCACGACCTTGGCAATGCCACCAACAGGCTTAAGGGCTTGTTCCTTGGTCTTGGCAACTGACTTGCCTTTGCCCTTGGAGGAAGAGGCAAACTTTTTGCCCTTTCCTTTATGCACCATCATAATGGCCTTGCCCTTACCCTTGTTGATGCTCTGTTCAGCCGTCCTCAACATGTTGAGCAAATCTGGCAGTGGTTTAACGATCTCGTTCATGTTATAGTTCATAATGAACTGTCCATAACTCTCGGGCAACGATTGCAACACGAGATCGGTTGCCAACTCTTGGCCGACCGGGAACCCAAGCCGGGCGAGATTCTCCAAGTACCCGATCATTCGGAGTACATGGGGTCCCACCGGGTTCCCTTCTGCCATATGAGATTTGAACAGTGCCTTTGAGACCTCATACCTCTCTACCCTCGCCTGCTCTTGGAAGAGCTGCTTTAGATGTTCGATCATATCGACAGCATTCATGTTCTCATGTTGCTTCTGAAGCTCAGAGGTCATGGTGCAAAGCATTAGGCAGGCCGCATCATTAGCGTCATCAACACGCTTTTGATACGCCTTTAAGGCAGCAGGTGTCTGATTCTCTGGACCTTCTGGAACATGCTCCTCTATTGCGTACAGTTTCTTCTCTTGCTTGAGAACAATTCTCAAGTTTCTGTACCAATCAAGAAAGTTGGTTCCAGAGAGCTTGTCCTTCTCAAGGACAGATCGTAGGGAATGTTGTGAACTCGATGAGTTGTTTGCCATTTGGAATTCTACAAAAAGGAAAATACGCAAGTTTTAGTATTTGTGAATTTTTGACTATATTTAATAATGGCTAGTTTATTAAATATAGCTCCCACTATTTTTCTACGGATTAATAACCCTCAAGATATTAATGCGGAAAATATCCTTATATTTTCTAGTGGGCCAAGATCCATCTTTTCATCTCCTTATGAGTTTGCTTTGGCAAGTCACCCATAATTTGACTACTTTTAGGTAGGAACAATTCCAATTGCATCCCTTATGCAACTCTTGGTTCAATCGGGCAAATAACTCCTTATTTATCCATCCATATGGATAATCCCAATTGATTGCCTCTAGGTTTCTTAATCAAATTAATAGCCTAGTTGTGTTCAACCTCTTACCTAAACAATTGCACATTGTTACGTGCCATCGCATTCCATCATTATGAACCAAGTCGCCATGCTTTGGCACGCACGAACTCGATAAATAATGATGATAATGAGTGTTTAAATAACGAGAAGGCAAGAACACAATATTTTAAAATTTGAGGGATTTTAAATTCAATTCTTAATTATTTTGTTGATCAATATCAACTAATCTATCTATTTGAGTTTGGGCACAACTCCAAATAATAGATCCGGGTTGTCTAATTATCTTATTATCCTAATTGCATGCATCATCCATACACCAACCACACAAATAATAAGACAATAAATAAACAACCACAAAACAGAAATTAAACGTGATGTGGATATGGCCTTTTCTAGACTAAGATAATTCCAAGCCAATGGAATTATCTATGAACCCTAAGCAAACACATCTCCATGCGTCTTGATCTTTTGGTCCATCCTTCATAGTCATGTGGAATGCTCCATGCTCCATGCTCCATCTTTTGTGGCTTCTTTGGCTTTGGGCTTCTTTTCTTCAATCTTGGCTAACAATCTACTTTATCTAGCACTAGCTAATATCTATACTAAATAAAATAAATTTCACAAGTTGAGTAAAAAATGGCACGCAGGCCATAAAACCCTAATTAATTATTACAATTAATTGATCAGCTCGCAGGCCGTAAAACCAAACCACAAAATTAAACATCCACATCAAACCACATCCTAAGGCCATATCCAATCACCATGCGATTTGCACATAAACAGTTAAAATCCAATTTTGACGCGCTTGGTCAATTTTAATTGATTTTAGGATTTCTAGGGTTAAAACGGTCCATGGGCCCAACAATCCAATTGCCCGGGCCCAACAAAAAGAACCATAAGGCCCTAGGGCCGGCCCGGCCCAAAACCCGCCAGCTAGGCCCGCGGGTTAGGGCCGCCCGGCCCCTTAGGGCGGCCAAGCTTGGGCGGCAAGCAATGGGGGCGGTCCCCTAGGGGGCCGAACCTCCTCATGGGGGTTGTTTCCAAAACAACCTCCTTGCTTGGAGCCCAAGTTTGGTTGTTTCCTTGTTTTGGGAGAACTCCTTCTTCTCCAAGGATGCCCAAACCCTAGATCTAAGATCCTAAAATTTCTCAAACTCACCAATTCATGCATCCAATGCAAAAATTGGATCTTGTTATGGGTAATTATTGACAAATTGCATCCCATGCTTGATTTGTCTTGTTTTACGCGATAAACAACAATTTAAGGTGTAAAACAACAAGAATGTAACACATAAACTACGTTTATGCTCTATGACCTGTGGCTCTGATACCACTGTAGGGTTTTGATTCATGGATCGCGCAACGGAAGCATAATCAAACAAATAGCCATGCAAAACCCTCCAAGGATCACAAGTCTAGATGCATAACGATAGTAAAGGTAAGAAATCATAAACACACCTTTGGGTTCTCCTTGATGACTTCAAACGCGAATAGTGTCACGTTCTCTATGGTTGATCCACGCCTAGAGTTGCTCCTAGATCTCCCAAACTCCTTGGTGCTAGCCCGGAATGAGAGGAAGGTGAAGGAATCACGCAAAACGAGACAAAAAGAGGGACTCGGCCCTCTTTTGGCCGACGGGGTGAGGGGGCGGCGGCAAGGGTCGGGTTCGGCCCTTGTTGCTTGCTCTCTCTCTCCTTTGTTCTCTCCCACTCTTGTTATGATCACTAATGAGCATAAGTTATGAGGAAGGAAGGAAGGAGGGTCCTTTATATATAGTCCAACAACTCCTTGTTAACTACCTAAAGGACTTATTCTAGTCCTACTAGAATTCAATTTAGTCCCTTCCTTGCAAATTAGTCCCAACTAAGTTTGCAAGGGTTTGCAAAGTGATCCTTCTAATTAATTAATCCAATTAATTAATTCCAAATCTAGTACAACTCTATATAGCGTGTGACCCCATAGGTTCTATCTAGTTGGTAGCAACTATTTGCTAATATGGAGCGGTTTCTAGCAAAACATCCATTCTAGCCAACTAATAGAATAGTCATCTTGACAACCTTGTACAAGTAATTGTCTCATCCCTTTGCCTCCATATCCGGATTGGACACGAGACATACAAGTCACACTCGTATATCCAATCCCTAGTTTCTCGATCCATGGAATAGCCTTATTCGTGCAAATAACATCAATATCCCATATATTGATTTATTTGAGTCTGGCCAGACATTCTATAAGCACTATCCTTCGAGTGGCCTAGGATATTTGCTCCCGTTATGTGGGAGGGGCAAATCCTCTCTACGTCCACTACGATCTCTAAGCTTGCTTCTCATTGTATCCAGTACACGCCTTTATAACTACCCAGTTACGGTGTAGCGTTTAACGCTACCAAGATCACAATGATCCACAACTAGAATATATAGTGACTTCAAGTCTAAGGATGACAATACCATTGCACCCCGAGAAGCACTTGTGACTCAACATAACATGTATGTAGCCTTCTTGGTGATGGGTCAATCCAGTGCAACATTCCGTAATGCACACCTATGTGTTGGATCGTGATATCTCCATATCAATCCAACCCCATACTAGTCTATAGATGATTGTCCCATTTAATCATTATACTTGACTAGGGATATTTAAGATAAACAACACAATTGTAAATCTAAGGACTTCATTATATTAAATATCCAATAAATAATAAATGAATTTTCTAGCCATATACAAATTCATACTAAACTAGATTGCCTCTAGGGCATCTATTCCAACAACGTCCTCGCACAGCTGTTTCGTGTGCCACTACGAGGCGGGTTGGCGACTACCTAAGACGTACACATGGATGTTCGGCTTGTTTAGCTCACACCTAGCTCAGCTCTTGTAAGAAAATAGGCACACACTTTGCGAATAAAAATCACGTAAGTGTTAGAAATAGGTAGGCACTCCCGTAAAGAAAGTCTCTCCATACCTACTAGGGGGGACTCACGTTGTCACTCTCGGTCGCAAATCATGCTCTACGCCTAAAATCCTCACACTTCGCAATTTATCAAACTTTAGCCTCTTTCGATTGCCCTTTTCTCAAAATTTTCTCTTTTTAATTTTTTTTTCATATAATTCCTACTCTACATGCAAGCCGACACGAACTAAACGAAACTACACAAGACATTCAATAGGGTAGGTAGACTCAAATAAGAAAACGTGCAATATTAAACACAAACATAAACAAATATATACACGACTAACACAAACAATATGACATACTATCACAATATCACGACACGGACTACAAAATTAGACACAATACGACACGAACAAACTATATGAAGACATGGCAATGCAAACACTGACTGGCTAGTCAAGACTAAAACTCCCCCCCCCACACTAGAATACGTCGTTGTCCTCAACGAAATTAGAAGTAAAACCAAGGACTCAGCATTTCTAATGTGAGGGGCGGTGAATCTACTCATCCTCCGGGCTCTGGTAAGGGTCAGAGGCATACTCGAAAAGCTCGGCCTGAGGATCAACGCCAGAGTTGTGTTGTATGGCTAACTGAGCCAACAACCTACTCTGCCTAGCCACCTCTGTTCCTATCTTCTTCATACTACTACGAGTATGCGCAAAATGCCTATCCTCCTTCGCCCCCAACCTACGAAATGCCCGCTCGAAATCAAAACTGGGCACCGGCTCACTCGAGACACTCTCAACACCTCCTACTGCAGCTCTTCCTCTCCTCCTACTGCCGCTCGGTGGCAAGTTCCTAAAAGGGGAAGGAATGTTATTCAAAGCCGTTCTGGAGGCTTTTGCTTATCGCGCTCAGAATTGGTTAGCGTCACACCGGCCTTGGTAGCCAAATGCATTAGCAAATAGCTATAGCCGGGCGCCCTCTTATTCCCTTTTTCCAACCTAGATCGGAAATTCTTATGAATTCGTGCAGGGATGTCAAACCTCCACCCCTTGAACAAACAATAAGCCATGACACAGGTATCAAATTCCACCCATTGGGTAGAAGTAACACCCAAAATCCATGTCTCAACCCACTCTATTAACCACCGGGCAGGCTTTAGGAGAACCTTGTTCTCAACAAGCCAGTCTCTCTTATTCTCTCTTCTCACCCAATCTGCCCCTGGCACCCCCGCAAAACAAAACTGTCCTATCTCCTCCTCAATCCCCCTGCGCCTCAAAACCTCATGAAATTTGCACTTCTCAGTTAGGGGTGGCCACTTAAAGGCATTAGCAATAGAATCCGGGGTGAAAACCACAAACTTGCCCCTAGCATAAATTATCCTCTCATCGCTAACCTCACCATGGTGGCACGCACAAGTAGAGTATCGAGCATTCACAGTCATTTCACGAACAAGTGCCGAACATGAGGACTCTTTGAGTAGGGCATACATACCCAGAAAGTTCTCACGCTTGGCCGCATCTTTAATCTCCTTAGGCACATCAGGGACTGTAAAGTCGAACTCTTTCTCAGGATTAACACTATATTTGATCCCCTTGTTTGTTAAGAAAAACAAATGAGCATCATGACAAACAAATCTATGGGTGCAGAAATTTGTGGGTTCAATCTTCCTAGGATCAGTGATATCCTTCATAGGGTGCTTCCTAGATGCCCTCATTTTAGGATTAGCATGAAAGTGACCTTTAAGCCAACTAAACTTAGGTGATTTAGGACAATCGGTTTCCTCATCGTCACTAGATGTCTCATCTCCCATCTCCAACTCAGGTTCATCCTCGTTTTGGTAACGGTCAACTAAATCACTCTCATTCACCTTACGTTTCCCTTTATCGACCGACGAATCCATCACCATCTTGCCTCTATTAGGCCTCATCTCACACACGTATCAATTTTCAAACAAATGCAGCAAGTACAAGTGCAAAAATCAAATAATACGCTAAAGTTTAGGAATACCTGACAAAATCGGTCAAATTGACTGGTTTTTCTGTATTTTTCGCGATGTGAGATTTTTAGCTCTTTAGCTTCCCCTTGGTGTCCCCGTCAAAACCCCAAAACCGGTTTGTTGAAATTTCAAACGATGAAGAACGAATCGACGATTCTTCGTTCTAGGGTTCGGACTTCCTTCTTCTCCCCCACACTTGTCTCTTGTAAACTAGCTGAATTGGCTTCACAATAGTTGTAGAGGAGCTTGAGGCGAGCAAAACCCCTATCTTGATTCAGAATTTGATCAACTTCTTCCTATCGTGTTCTTGAGCACTGAGAGAGCTCACAAGAGAGAGAGCGACGGAATAACAGTTGGGGCGTGGTTCTGTAGTTTGATCCGTGAGGGAGGTCTTTTATTCCTTTTAATTGTTGCCAAAAGACCACAATACCCCCAGTTAATGAGCCGCGTGTTTTGTTTCTGATCGTGCGATCACCATATGGTGATCGTGCGATCTAAGCTGGTCGTGCGATCTGGTAGATGATCAGCAATTCCAGTGAGTTGGTCTTTTTTGTTGCGGCAAGACTCCTTAGCAGATCGTGCGATCACTATTTGTGATCGTACGATCTGCTTAGATCGTAGGATCTCCTCTGTGATATTATTCTCCAGTGAGTTGCTCAAAATTTTTTCGTAGAAATTTCTTCTAAGTATTCACTGCTGATCCCACGATCTAACATGTTGATCATACGATCTCCTGGCATTTTTTTTTTTGGCTTTGTTAGCTAATCTTCACAGTTCCTTAGCTTGAATTCCATGTTCCTCTTCTGTTCTTGAGCTCATTTTTTTTTTTCCCCGTGACACGCTTCCCAACATCCTCAGGAATCTCGGCGTGATCACATCTTTCTCGTTCCAATTTCGCCTGTCTTTTACGTTCGAACTCCGATGCGCGCATTTCCATGCGAGTCTACGCACATCAAGAAGGGGAGTCCGAATCGCGTAATAACCTGTAATCCTGCGGAGACTCATTTTAAATGTCAAATTCTCGCTCTCTCACCCCTCAGATAACAAAAAAAAAATTAAAAACTCACACAACAGTATTTAAAACACACTCTCTACACTAATGCATAAAATACGTTGGGTTGCCTCCCAACAAGCGCTTTGTAATTTACGGTCGACGGCCCGACCCAGTTACCTCAATACGATCACGGCTCGTCAAAGTAGATAACATCCACTTTGGCCGGAATTGGCGCGGATTCCAAGTACGGTTTAACCCTGCTTCCGTTGACGCGGAAACACTCATTTGTATGTGGATCTTCTAACTCAACCGCACCCCAAGGATATATTTGGTGGATCCAGAACGGCCCGGACCATCTCGAACGGAGCTTTCCCGGAAAGAGCTTCATGCGTGAGTTGAATAGCAGAACCTTTTGTCCCACACGAAGTTCTTTCGGTTTGAGACGACTGTCGTGCCATCTCTTCGTCTTTTCCTTGTAAATCCGGGAACTATCATAGGCTTGTAATCTCCATTCCTCAAGTTCAAGAAGCTTCATCTTCCTTGCTTGTCCTGCTAAATCGGGATCCATGTTCAACCGCTTGATCGCCCAATAAACCTTGTGCTCTAACTCATCGGGAAGGTGACATGCCTTACCGAAGATAAGCTGGAACGGAGACATGTTCAAAGGCGTCTTCCATGCAGTACGGTATGCCCATAATGCGTCATCCAGCTTCACAGCCCAATCCTTGTGTCCGGTGTTGACGGTTTTCTGAAGAATCCCCTTAATCTCCCTGTTCGAAACTTCAGCTTCCCCATTAGTTTGGGGGTGATAAGGTAGGGAAACCTTATGGATAGACACCCCGTACGTCTTCAAGACTCTGGCAAACACTCGATTTATGAAGTGTGAACCTTCATCGCTCACCATTGCCCTTGGTGTGCCAAACCGAGTAAAGATATGCTTCTTCAGAAACTTCTCTACCGTCGCTGCATCATTCTTGGGGCACGCAATTGCCTCAACCCATTTCGTCACGTAATCCACAGCAAGGAGGATGTAGAGATTACCATAGGAAGGAGGAAACGGACCCATGAAGTCTATGCCCCAAACATCGAAGGGCTCCACCTCAAGCCATTCAGACATTGGCATCTCATCTCGCTTGGAGATGTTACCCGTTCTTTGGCAACTATCCTGCAACCCAATCATGACAATCTTTAAATATAGTGGGCCAAAAGAAACCGGATTGTAGTACCTTCATGGCGGTGCGAGGACCGCTGAAATGGCCTCCACTAGGCGCTGCATGACATTGCTTGATCACATCATAGATCTCATGAGTAGGCACACACTTTCGAATGATATTGTCGGCTCCCATCTTGAATAGATATGGATCCTCCCAAAAATATTGCTTGACCACATACAAGAACCGCTTCTTCTGCTGCACTGTCCACTCTTCCGGAATCTTCCCATTGGTGAGATAGTTAGCAATTGCCCAATACCAAGGCTCAGTATCCCCCAAAGACATCACGCTCTCGTCAGGAAAGTTCTCTTGAATCGGCACCTTCTCTACCACTCCATTCTCGAGTCTTGAGAGGTGGTCCGCTACCACATTCTCAACACCCTTCTTGTCGCGGATCTCAACATCAAATTCCTGCATCAAAAGAACCCACCGCAACAATCTTGGCTTGGCATCCTTCTTATCAAGAAAATATTTCAGCGCCGAATGATCCGTAAAGACAATCACTTTCGATCCCACAAAATAAGGCCGGAATTTGTCAAGAGAAAAAATCACAGCTAATAACTCCTTCTCAGTAGTGCCATAATTCAGTTGAGCCTCATTAAGAACCCTACTAGCATAATAAATAACATGGCATACCTTTTCCTTCCTTTGCCCTAATACTGCTCCAATGGCGAAATCACTGGCATCGCACATGAGCTCAAATGGCAAACTCCAATCCGGAGTTGTGATGATAGGAGCAGAGGTGAGCTGTTCCTTCAAAAAGTCGAAGGCCTTCTTGCACGCTTCATCAAACACAAACGGGACATCTTTCCCTAGCAACTCACACAAAGGCTTGCAGATCTTCGAGAAGTCCTTGATAAACCTGCGATAGAAACCTGCATGTCCCAAGAAGCTTCTGACCCCCTTCACTGAAGTCGGATAAGGGAGTTGCTTGATTGTCTCTACCTTCGCTTGATCAACCTCCAACCCTCTGCGTGAAATCTTGTGACCAAGAACTATCCCCTCTGTGACCATGAAGTGACACTTCTCCCAATTCAGCACGAGATTAGTGTCTTCACAACGAACTAAGACACGGCCGAGATGGTGTAGACAATCCTCAAAACTGTCACCAAATAAGGAGAAGTCGTCCATGAAGACCTCTAAATTCCTCTCAATCATGTCTGAGAAGACGGCCATCATACACCGCTGGAAAGTAGCCGGTGCATTACATAACCCAAAGGGCATGCGGCGGAACGCGAATGTGCCATAGGGGCATGTAAAAGTGGTCTTCTCCTGGTCTTCTGGAGCAATGGCTATCTGGTTGTAGCCTGAATATCCATCCAAGAAGCAATAGTACTCGTGGTGAGCCAAACGATCAAGCATCTGATCAATAAACGGCAACGGAAAGTGATCCTTGAGCGTGGCTTCATTCAGCTTCCTGTAATCCATGCACACACCCCGTCCAGTAACTGTCCGTTGAGCAATCTGCTCATGCTTGTCGTTCTCTACCACAGTCATTCCTCCTTTCTTAGGCACACACTGGACCGGGCTAGTCCAAGTGCTGTCTGAGATCGGAAAAATAATACCAGCCTCTAGCCACTTCATGACCTCTTTTCTCACCACTTCTTTCATATGCGGATTCAATCCCGCTGTGCTTGGATCACTGGCTTCTTTCCTTCTTCTACCCGGATCTTTTGCTGGCAATAGACGGGGCTGATCCCCTTTATATCTGCGATAGTCCATCCAATTGCTCCCTTATGCTTCCTTAGCACATCCAAAAGTTGCTCCTCCTGTGCCTGAGATAAAACAGAAGAAACAATTACGGGCAATGTGTTATCAACACCAAGAAAAGCATACCTGAGATGGCTAGGCAATGGCTTCAACTCAAGCACGGGTGGTGACTTGAGTGAAGGAACAAGAGCTAACTTCTGCTCCCCTTGCTCATATAAATCCAGCTTGGTCCAGCTGCTCATGTGACACAAATCCATGGGAGGGCTCTGATCTTCATCCTTGTACATTCCATCAATTTCCTCCCACATCAATTTAGCTTCCTCATCTCCCATATCATCATCAAAGATCTCTACGCTAAAGCAATCTTCATAGTTATAACATGAAGGCATTTTCATTGCCTTGAACACATCGAAGACCACTTTTTCATCATTGATCTGCATAGATAGCTTTCCACTCTTCACATGAATAATAGCCTCCCCTGTAGCTAGGAAGGGCCTGCCAAGAATGAGAGGTACTTCGCCAACCTCTATGTCTAAGATGACAAAATCTGCAGGAAAGATAAGAGTACCAACTTTGACCAAAATGTCGTCAATCACCCCATATGCTCTACGGATCGACCTGTCAGCCATCTGCAAGGTAACTCGGGTGCGACGAGGCTCCCCCACACCTAGCTTCCTGAATACGGACAAGGGCATCAAATTGATGCTTGCCCCCAAATCGCACAACGCAGTCATAGTGAGAGAATTACCAAGAGTAACCGGTATGACAAAGCTCCCAGGGTCTTTCTTCTTCTTAGGCAATCCATTCCTGACGCATTCAGAAGTCTCAGCAGTCAAATTCACCTGTGCAAAATCACTCATGCGTCTCTTTCCTGAAAGAATATCCTTGAGAAACTTGGCATATGTAGGCATTTTAGAGATAGCCTCTGCCAAAGGAATGTTAATCTCCACCTTCTTGAATATATCAAGAAACCTCTGAAAATCTCTAGAATCATCCCTCTTTCTTGTTCTCAAAGGATATGGAACTGCCTTAGAAACAGTAGTATCAATACGTACCTCATCCTTGTCTTTCATCGCCTCCTCATCCGTCGCGCCCTTTGATTGGGGGATCACGACATTAGTATCATCATCAAATATCTCATGCTCTTTAGCCTTAGAAGCATCGTCTCTAGCATGAGTGGGATATGGCGGATCTTTTAATGCAACCCCGCTTCGAGTAGTGATTGCATTGATTTGACGAGGATTTTCTTCCGTGTTGGAAGGCAAAGAACCTGGAGCTCTAGATGAGAGCTGAGTAGCAATCTGACCCACCTGTACCTCAAGAGAACGAAGAGAAGTCTTCGTAGCCTGTAAATCCGCAGACCCAGCAGTAACCTTCGTGGACATGTTGTTCACATTGGTGGTCATAGTATTCATGTTTTCACTCAATTGTGCCAATGCCTTTGTCAACACAGAGATGTCTGAACTTGGTGCTGCATCAGCTGCTGGTGGAGCCTGCGAAACCTGTGGCCTATGCTGGAACCCCGGTGCATATGTCGCTCCAGACTGATCCCCATACCTGAATCCTGGATGATCTCTAGTGCCTGGCTTGTAGTTCCCTTGATTCCAGTTCTGCCTCTGTCCGTGTGCCCCCACATAGTTCAAATCCTCATTTGCCATGTGTTCCATTGCTGCATCATATTCTGGCTCCTCAACACTTGCTACTGTCTTCTTGTCCTTATAAACATGCTTGGCCAAGTCTGACACCATCTTGCTGATCCCATCCTTCCACTCATCGTCTTTCGCCTCAGGCAATTCCGAAAGTCTTCTAGAATCATAAAACTGCGTATCCTGCTTGGCTAGCTGTTTCATAAGTACAAATGCTCCCTCTTTGTCAACTGAATACATGAAATTTCCTCCAGCTTCCCTGTTGACTAACTCCTGGTTATGGCGTCCTAAGCCATGGTAGAAGACCTGCAAAATTTTGTAGTCCCCAAAATCGTGATTTGGGCACTTCCTGATCAAATACATAAATATATCCCACGCCTCTACCACGGTCTCATGGGCCTGCTGCTGAAAGCCAAGGATATCACCTTGTAACTGAATAACTCGCTGAACTGGGTAAAACTTTGCCATGAATTCATCCACACATTGGGCCCATGTAGTGATTGAATCCGGAGCTCTCGACTCAAGCCACTTCTCAGCTGCACCTTTCAAACAATGGAAAAATAGAATAAGTTTCAACGCCTCTGGAGTTACGTTCTTATACTTCACAGTCTTGATATAAGCATTGAACTTCCCAATGAAATCGTTGGGATCCTCATCCTTGTTCCCATAAAACTGGAACTGATTGGTGACTGTCTGGATCGTAGCTGGCTTGAGATCAAAATGCTCAGCCTGTATGTCTGGCACTACAATTGCCGGATTGTGTCCATACGTGGACGTCTGGAATTTCTCCACAATAGCCTGCCCAGACTTGTTGTATGGTGTCTGAGCGTTGCGATCATTCAACTGTTTCGCCAACTCTTCCATTTTCTCATTGAGCTGCGCGTTGGTCAATTGATCACCCATCTTGCTTTGTTTCTGTCTTCTCCTCTGATCTCTGAATAACTGTTTCGGGTCTTCAAGTGGGGGCACAAGTTCTCTAGGGATCCTGGGCATACACTGACGACCTAAAAAACAAAATCAAATACAAATGAGAAAACAAATAGCTAAGTAAACAGAAAATAAAAATAAAAGAGATATCCTAAATCAATTTCTACTAAACTAATAAACCGTTAAAGTCCCCGGCAACGGCGCCAAAAACTTGACACGATTTCTTACGTGTATACGCAAGTGCACGGTCGAAGTAATAAAGATTGAGTATTGAAACTCAGGTTGTCGAACCCACAGGGACAGTCTTGAGTTTATTTAGTTAAACAATTAATTTAAATTTAAATAACAGGAGGAAAAAGTTGTTTGATTGTATAAAGTCGTCGCCCACAAACAAGCGACTAAAATTAAATAACAATTAATTAAATATTTTTGTAGGGTTTTCACTTTTAATGAAAATAAATTGAGATTGACTACGATTAATGAGAAAGAACTAGGTAATTGATGTCCCTAGGGTTGTTAACGGTTTCCGGAATTATGCATGAAACACTCTACTCACGTTCTAGTTATATCGGGTAATACTCATCACGATCTTCTCTCGATCTCACGTGAATTTGTGTAAATAATAGATTTCGGGTCCTCTCGGTCCACCTCCGTCTATCACTACAATCTAATTGATTTGCTAGACTTGTTCACCGGGTCCTATCGGTCCACCGAATTCACTAAGTTCTAACAAAAATCAATTGAAACTACCCTCACACGATTAATCAAGTTTCTATCTCCTCTCGGTCTCAAGAAACTACAAGATTACCTACAATATTCTTTAACATGTATCAAAAAGTTCATTTTCGTGCAACAATCTCAACGACTAGTATCCTAAGGGTGATCAAGCCAAGAATACTAAGAATGAAGTACAAGAATATGTAAGATAACTAGAACATTCATAAACTTTAAGCAAACGCATGTATCATGTCCAAAATCCGGAAAATCATCCAACAAACCCTAGTTTTCCATCAATCACCTAGCTTTAAGAAGTTTAGCTAGACATAATAGTGTTCAACATATCCAAAATCATAGAGTTCATGAAGAAAAGATGAAGAAACGAAGATCAAACGCTAAAATCTTCAATGTAATTGATGATCCTTGCTCCAAGCTTGTTCTCCCTTCTTCCCTAGCTCCAAAATCTTCAAATATGCATGAATATAAGTCTCTTAGGTCGTTCTCCCCGTTTTCTACCAGCTGGGCACGCTTTTTAATGAAAATATGCCGAATTTGCACTTCAGCCCCTCTACTTTGTAATTCCCGGACAGAATTCTTTGCTGATTTTGCGCGGGCTGTATCTCCCTCATACGGACTCGTCTTCAGGCCTACCATACACCGTTGGAAATCTACGGATGTCTACTTTCCAATGCCGCAAGCCTTGCTTCAAAATTCCTTGTAGATTTTCCTGGGCATCGAAAAGAGTGCAGGCTGGTCCTGTGTGACTTTTCCAACTTCTCTTCGTTTGTGCGCCTCCTTTTCTTCTCTTCATCTAGCTCCATTCCAAGCATATCCAAGCTTCTCATAAGCTCTACTGCACCTTGTTTACCTGAGATACACAACACTAAACAACCCGGAAGATCACATGCGATAAACAATATATAAATCATATGAAAAACGCCCGGATTACGAAATAAAGCTCAATAAGTCATGTATGCTCAAAACAACTCGGATTTGGTCAATTTCTCACATAAATACACCGAAACGCTCGCAAAACGGTCATGGATCATAAAAAATATAACTCCTAATGTTGAGTTATCAAAATCCATAAAAAATTAAAAAAATTGAGAATAAGGGCAATTGATGAAGCTAGAAACCGAAGAGAGTTCAGTGAAAGAGTCTCTGAGAATAGGAAGCACCGTAGTAGGAATGTTCTAAATTTTTAGCATTTTGTGCACCAGTTTCACGAAAGGATGTCCCGGGTATTCAGGGAATGTGGAAAGTAGACGAGGGCATACCTTTAGTTCCTTTATTGTGCTAGGAGGATTTAGTCTTAAGGAGTTGAATAGTCTGTTTTCGAGTGGAAACTTGTGGCCTCTTGAAATCTGGGGTGGACCTTCGTGTAGAGTTGGTTTTGTGTGGTACGGTTGCCTCGGCCTAAGCGAAGTCGGGGGGCGTACACCACCATCCCTTAAGGCGGTTTCAAGAGTTAACCGAAAAAGCCCACACTTAGTTGCTCTAAATGCACGGTTGAAAAAAAATATAGAAGATAATGAAAAACAAAAGAATCAAAATCTTCTCTTGGATTAGATACGAAGAACAACCTAATGTGCCTCCGTTCACGCGGGGAATTTGGATTCAAGCCAATTATAGCTTCTAAGGAAAATTAAAGTCAAGCCGTATTACACGGAGTTGTGTCTCCCGTCACTGGGACAATTTGCATTCACATTCAATAACGGCTAAGAGGGTCTGAAAACCTCAAATGACTTGGCAACGAAAGATTATCTTAGTACTAAGGATGCCTAGACCCTCTGAGCTAAAGGACGTGCCCGAGTCTTGGATTGTTATGGTGGATGTTTGAGGACCCCTTAGTGAGCTTGTGCGTAGGATCATTCTATCTAAATTTCATGCTATTGGTTGTGAAATTTCAAAAGAGACTTGTGAGAGCTTGATGATTTTGGTTAGTGATAGCGAGATTGCCCGATCTCAAAGAAAAGAAAAGAAAAAAATAAGAATAAGTTTGTGTTGTTTCAATATTTGCATTGTGAAATATCGAGTTGCATTAGAGCATGTAGATTGCATACTCGTGTGTGTGAGTTGTTTGTGTCACATGGCTAGTGAAATTGTATGCAAGTCGGTGGATTGAAAATCATAGTGTGAGGGATATTGTTTTTTATTTTGCTCGGGACGCGCAAAAAGGTAGTGTGGGGGAATTTGATAACTCTGTATAGAGTTATATTTCTTTTACGTATCTATATCGTTTTGCGTGCTTTTCGGGTGAATTATATGAGATTTGCACTATAATTGTGACGAGCTTTGTGTGCTTAATTGTCAATCCGGACGTTTTTCGCATTAATTTGAGCTTATTTATCGCATTTGATCGCACGGGTGTTTTCGTGTTGTGTTTGACAGAAAACAGAGCTTAGGAGCGTGAAATTGGAATGAAAGCGAACTTCGGAAACGGAAGAAGCTCAAGAAGATGAAAGCTGCTATGAACCAAGCTGCTGCAATTCAGAAACAATTCACCATACACCAACCTGCCAACACAATCACTTAGCCACCAAACAACTCACTGTTAGTTCCTAAACCCAGATTACAACCTGCCTTCATCACCAATTCAGCCACCACCGACCCAATTCACAATACCCTTAACCTCCTGTAATCACACCCTACTCTTAACCATCATACCTTAGCCTAATAAATCAACGAATTACCCCCAAATCAATTCTCCTAAACCACCATTGCAACAGCCAGTTTAATACAAACCTGAATTTACCAATCTTCTTTATAACCTACTGTTACCATTAACCAACTAAACCAGTACCATTTCACCCCAAAATACCATTAACAATCTATGTCTCCATCACCAGCAAAAACACCATGGCCGAACCTAAACCCAACAACCTCATCACCATTACCATCATCAACACATCAGCCAACAATTAGCTCTCCCATTCAAACCAACCCACATTACAATTCACCACCAGTACCTTCTCTACCAATTCTCCACCTCCTAACAACAACCTAGCTGCCACAAAACACCCAACTCCACTGTCACCACTTCACCATTCCCTCTCTGCCTCCAATGCCAAAACTATCACCATATCTAAATCTTAACCACACAAAAAACCTGCACCTTCGCCCAAACCACCAATCAACCTGGCCTCCGCCTATTTCCACCAATAAACCAACCCAGCCATGGCCGCAGCAGCGCTGCAAATCAGAGGCAGCGAATCACAACCCAGCAGACCCAAATACCGCAAGGAGACCCAACAGAGAGAGGAGCGCAACAGCAGCCAACAAAGAAGAAACGCAAGAACAGAGGAAGAAGCGTAGAAGAGAAGAAGAAAAGGTTCAGCAGCAAAACGGCAGAGGAAAGAAACAACCCAGCGAAGAAACCCCGATTGAGAATTAGAGCAGCGAAACAGAGCCAACAATCGAAGAAGAATCAACCAAAACCCACCAGACTTCATCACCATCACCGGCCCTCTCTGAATTCCATCAACCAGCAAGAGAAGCCCAGAATCAGAGGAGAGAGGAGACGCACAAAAGCAATGCAGAACAGAGAAAAGAGAGAAGAGGGATTGCGCATCAAATACCAGTGATTTCGTGCGAAATCCTTGTCCTCTGTTCGCTGATTTGTGACTGGGGCAAAGTGAAAATAAGGAAAAATTGAAGAGAAGGCTTAGAAAGGAACGGTGTTTTGTTTTTCTAAGCAAGCCCTAGGTTCTAGGAGATACTCCTACAACTTTGGAGAGGCAAAAGTGCAAAAAGAGAAAAACTATTCTCAAGTGATGCACGGTTCTGTTTTGTAAAGGAAAAAAAGGGGCTGACTCATTCTATCATTCTACACGGCAGAACACAGAGACGAAGAACAAGAGCTTCGAGGGGGAGCTCGTATTCATGCCGAAGTTGTGATTTTCCGTTAGAGATTTCTAAACTCTCTCTCTATTATCTCTCGTTTGATGTTTACAATGAACTTCTCTATTGGTAATCGTTAGTATGAGTAACTAAATTCTCTACTAGGTTCGTACGTTTGAACCTAGGTCATGAAATTTTCCGGATTGTTAGCTTTGATTCATGAACTTGTTAGGTCATGAAATTTTTCCGGATTGTTAGCTTTGATTCATGAACTTGTTTTCTTAATTTGATCTAGACTTCGTTCTTCTTTCATTCTTGTACTTTATTTTATGCAATTGTAGTGTCGCGAACTATAGTTGTTACTTGGTGAAAATTGATGGACTGACAGGTGAAAACGATTAGCCTAGAATAAAGAATGAAAGCAAACCCCGTATCGTGATGGACCGACAGGAGAAATGTTAGGGTTTGGGTCGTTACATAGAATTGTTCGTAAAGCATGCTAGGTGACTCAGTTTATGGATCGGTAGATGACGACTTTGAAATTTTAGCGTAGTCCTACATGAGATCGACAGAAGATTGTAGGAGCATTTATGTGATCAAGAACGTGGTTTATGTTATGTGTTTCTAAGTGCAATCCGGAAAAGTGAATTGATCTAGGGGATGCGTATAGAACCTAGTCTCCTCTTTATCAGTGATAATTCACATCATTAAACAAAAATCACAAAAATATTAGCTTAGTCCGTTTATTTATCTTTCAGTCACTTGTTTGAGGGTGACGAGCTCTTAAATCACAACTTTTTCCTCCTGTTATTTAAATTTAAATTAATTGTTTAACTAAATAATCTCAAGACTGTCCCTGTGGGTTCGACAACCTGAGTTTCAATACTCAATCTTTATTACTTCGACCGTGCACTTGCGTATACACGTAAGAAATCGTGTCAAGTTTTTACGCGAATTCTTTACGCGCTTAAACGCAAGTATACGGTCAAGTAGTATGTGGAGTATTTTACGACTCCGAGTATCGAACCCAAGGGAATTTACGATTACTAGCTAACTAGAAATTAACTTTACGATATCTAAGTAGCCAGTAAAAAGTTGTTTGATTGTATAAAGTCGTCGCCCACAAACAAGCGACTAAAATTAAATAACAATTAATTAAATATTTTTGTAGGGTTTTCACTTTTAATGAAAATAAATTGAGATTGACTACGATTAATGAGAAAGAACTAGGTAATTGATGTCCCTAGGGTTGTTAACGGTTTCCGGAATTATGCATGAAACACTCTACTCTAGTTCAAGTTATATCGGGTAATACTCATCACGATCTTCTCTCGATCTCACGTGAATTTGTGTAAATAATAGATTTCGGGTCCTCTCGGTCCACCTCCGTCTATCACTACAATCTAATTGATTTGCTAGACTTGTTCACCGGGTCCTATCGGTCCACCGAATTCACTAAGTTCTAACAAAAATCAATTGAAACTACCCTCACACGATTAATCAAGTTTCTATCTCCTCTCGGTCTCAAGAAACTACAAGATTACCTACAATATTCTTTAACATGTATCAAAAAGTTCACTTCGTGCAACAATCTCAACGACTAGTATCCTAAGGGTGATCAAGCCAAGAATACTAAGAATGAAGTACAAGAATATGTAAGATAACTAGAACATTCATAAACTTTAAGCAAACGCATGTATCATGTCCAAAATCTGGAAAATCATCCAACAAACCCTAGTTTTCCATCAATCACCTAGCTTTAAGAAGTTTAGCTAGACCTAATAGTGTTCAACATATCCAAAATCATAGAGTTCATGAAGAAAAGATGAAGAAACGAAGATCAAACGCTAAAATCTTCAATGTAATTGATGATCCTTGCTCCAAGCTTGTTCTCCCTTCTTCCCTAGCACCAAAATCTTCAAAGATGCATGAATATCAGTCTCTTAGGTCGTTCTCCCCGTTTTCTACCAGCTGCGCACGCTTTTTAATGAAAATATGCCGAATTTGCACTTCAGCCCCTCTACTTTGTAATTCCCGGACAGAATTCTTTGCTGATTTTGCGCGGGTTGTATCTCCCTCATACGGACTCGTCTTCGGGCCTACCATATACCGTTGGAAAGCTACGGATGTCTACTTTCCAATGCCGCAAGCCTTGCTTCAAAATTCCTTGGAGATTTTCCTGGGAATCGAAAAGAGTGCAGGCTGGTCCTGTGTGACTTTTCCAACTTCTCTTCGTTTGTGCGCCTCCTTTTATTCTCTTCATCTAGCTCCATTCCAAGCATATCCAAGCTTATCATAAGCTCTATTGCACCTCGTTTACCTGAGATACACAACACTAAACAACCCGGAAGATCACATGAGATAAACAATATATAAATCATATGAAAAACGCCCGGATTACGAAATAAAGCTCAATAAGTCATGTATGCTCAAAACAACTCGGATTTGGTCAATTTCTCACATAAATACACCGAAACGCTCGCAAAACGGTCATGGATCATAAACAATATAACTCCTAATGTGGAGTTATCAAAACTCCCAAGATATAACCCAGATTTGGGATTGATGGAGGACAAGATTGGTTATGAGGCCGCGACGGAGTGTGCGAGGCCTCCATCTCAAGACTGTGGATGTGCCCAAGGTTTGCTCATGGGTTCCAATTGGACTTTTGATGGGGAATAGGGGTTTGGTCGAGGGATTTGGGGATCGATTGGGATCGCATTTTTGGGTTCTAATCAGTGGTCAGAGAAGGTTATGTTATGTTGATTAGGTGGATTTGTTGTTGAAGAGGACTTATGGGAGATGGTTGCCAGATGTGGGTTGAAGGATGACCAAATCTGGGTCCGTTAGCATACCAATTATGGGGCCGCAACAGAGGCTGCGGAGTCCGCGGTGTAGGTGGCACAGAGGCTGGGGTAGACGGCGAAGTGGCGGGTGTGTAGGTGGCGACGCGGCAGAGGCAGCAATCTTCAACTTCATTCCTTCAACTTCATTCTTTTTAGCAAGTCAACTTCATGTTTTCATTCTTCACGACTTATTTTTGTTGGGTTTTTTTTAGATTTTTATATGGTCTATTTTATGAGTAAGGGTATATCTGTCATTTCACAATTGTTTTTTGACGGATTCCTTTAATTTTAACGAAATCACACAAAAACCAAACCACAAGGTGGTGATTTGCATCATTTGGAACTACAGGGAGGCTTTTCGCACAAAGCTGTAACTCCAAGGGGGGTGTTTGGAAATTAACCCTAATTAAAGAACAATAAATTTGCTATTGCTATTGTGAGGGAGTGGACATTCAGTACGACAGTACCACAATCATACAGTTACGTGGTACCCCAACGAAATTATTTTGGGTAAATGACAAAAATCACCCTCCGAGTACGGGTTATATATAAAACAACCCCTTGTGTTTGGGAATATACGAAAATCCCCTGTTAGTGGATGGTGACTAACGGTTACTAACGGAACACACTAAATACCCATTTTACCCTCTAATGAAAAAAATTACCCTACTATATAACTATTTACTTCTCCTTATCCGTTCATTCTACCATCTCTTCTCTTTTCTTATGTCTCTATCTCACGGTGCTCTCAAAAGATTCTCTCAAAAAAAATGTCTCCCTTACTGTGAAGAAGAAGAAGAAGAGTTGGAGATGATTCCATGACGGTTACAGTCCCCCCCCCTCTTTGTCCTTCTCTTTCTTTCCCTCACTTTGTCTCAGATCTGGAGGGTGGTTTTTAATATGAGTTGAAGTTTTATGGAAGAGGGTTCTTCGTCGTTGCCTTCTTCCCCATCCCCGTTGAGGGTTCTGTTGGGTTCTCCCTCTCTTTTCCATCACCGCATCTTCTCCCTCTCTGTCTCCATCATTAGACCCAGATCCCATCGGGTACTGATCAACTTCCTTCTCCCTCACACACATGCTTCACAGCAGTTACCCGCCGAAGGAGGATTTGGGATAGAGATGGAGTAAGGTGTGAACGATTCGTCGCTTTCAACCTCAATCGTGGCTAAAGATTTATCGCCGGTTTATAATAATCGACCTACTGAGGTCAAAGTGCGATTTGGGATTCGATTCAGTATATGGGGTTTTTTTGAAGGTATCTAGGTCGCGAATTGTTCGCTTAGAGGTGATGGAGGTGAAGGAGGTAGACGACAGCGACAATGGTGGTTCTTTGGTTTCGGTTTAATCGCAGCAGCGTTAAGAGACAAACTCGCTGGATTGAATCAACTCTTCAATGGTTTCTTTATGTAAGTTAGTTTTGAACTCGAATACCTTCTGTTGGATTCTATTTAGATCCAATAAAGTTTCGTCTTTGACGAAATTTGGACCTGAGATGGAGCAGGAACACACACAAGAGTTTATTCAGTATGGGTTTTCTTCATGCAGAGACAAATTTGATGTGTTGATGAATGGGGATGAAGTGATTGGTTGTTAGTAGAATTTTGGTACCACCGGTGCAATTTTGCCTAATTATTGTTGTTGTTTGTGTTGGTGGTTGGGGAGGTAGTGGCGTTGATGGTGGTGAAAATCAATGGTAGCGGTGGCGGAGGTGGTGGTGGCGGGGATGTGGTGGAGGTGGATGTGGTGGTCAAGAGCACCAAGAACATCAACAAAACAAACACAAAAACACAAAGAGAGGCAAAATGGTCATAAAAAGGTCATATTGCACACCCTACTGACTGACACTAACAGAGGGGTGGTGATGGTCTAACTGTCGTCCACTAGCATCGGGGTTTTCGTATATCCCCGAACACGAGGGTCTGTTTTGTATATAAGCCATCCTCGGAGGGTTGTTTTTGTCTTTTACCCTATTATTTTAAGAATTTTGTATGTGGCATATGATTTGTGAATATTTGTCGTGGTTATACTATATTTATCATATCATCACATGCAAATATAATTAAAGGGTAACAGACAATTTACATCCCTGCATTCTGCATTCTGCATTCTGAATTAAATACGAATAACCCATGCACTATGGTTAAATACAAAGACCCCCTGTAAGAGACATATATTCCCATCTAAGTAGATGGATCTAGCAGAGTGGGCTAAATTAAATATTTACCCTCACATTGAAGAAAAATTCACTGCTAAATGAACATTTTCTTTTCCTCATCCCTCATTTGTAACCCTACCATCTCTCTCTCCTCCTCTACCCTCTGAATCAAAAAACACTCTCTTCCCCTCTCTTCCCCTTCAGTGTCTCTCCTTACCTCTCGAACCCCAGTCGTCAACTAAAATTTGAATATTCGCCCCTGACCACGAACCAGCTCCACTGTTGCCGCACCTAGCGGCCACCAACCCAGATAGGTCTTCTTCTTCCTCCAAGTTCGATTTGTGGGTACTTGGCCTTCAATCCGATTCAATTTCTAGCACCACCTCAAAACCCAGAGGTCGTAGTGTGTGGGTTGGTATGGGGATATAGTTGGCTTTGAGGTCGCTAGTCTGTGTCAGTTACTTGCGGTTGTTTCTGGATGTTTTCTGTTAGTGCTTGATTCATGTGAAGTCTCTGTGAGTGCTTGATTCATGTGAAGTCGTTGTTGTTCTGGATGTTTTCTGTTAGCAGATGAACTTTATATTCTTGTCGGACCATTTTCGGCCTTCTGAGGTAATTAGAGAATGGGTTTGAGATTCATTCTCGTGGAAAAAGAATATTTGGGTGTATTTTCCTATTGTCGTCTTGGTGGACTGAATTTGGTCCGCTTGTTTTGGGCTCGAGTGTAAATGGATTTCAATTTGGTGCTATGTTGTTCTATCCCTATTTTTTTTATTTGCCCCCTCGATTAGGCAATGATGAATTTAATCTACTGAAAGTTAGGTTCTTAGAAATTGCTAATGTAACACCCCCAAAATGACCAAGCTGGAGTCCCGGGGGGTGTCACTCCATACCTGAGATTAAACCCGGATACAAGGACATTTAAAAGTGGTTCCCAAGCAAAACATCCATAAAGTATTTAAAACAATACTTATTACAATTCAAATGTTTGTGCCTCAAACCCGGGCATAAAACAAGCTAGTGTATTAAAATAAACAAAAGAGTTCTAATTATTAAAATGTTATGACTAATTATCTCGATGATGAATCGCGTCCCCCGCTAAGCCATATTCACGCAATCTAGACCTGTGATGCAGAAATAAAAAGGAAACACCACGGTACAAAATCCGCAATAAATACTCGCAAGCAAACACCCAAGCATGAAAATGATGATGAGACAAGTTATAAAACAATAACCAACTTTTCGAGTAGGAATTCATCTTAAACACAACGGAAGTAGAATTTGACACTTTTGAGAAAAGCCTGAGAGTTTCCAATTCCATTTTATTTTCCCAAAACTAATTCATTATCCAATAGAGGGAATTCAAAACCACATGTTAATTCATTTTCCATTAATATCATCAAATCCAAAAACCAATTTGTTTATTTGTTGTGACGGGGAGAGAACCAACCATCTCGCAAGCATCCAAGACCTTAAGTGTCGACACCCCCCTAAGACTCTAGCGGCCAAAGGAATGAGTACAAGGAGCTATCCGGGGACTTGCAACCGGATTAAATAAAATTAATTGGACGCGTAAACGAAGCCAGCACGCCCAAGCCAAAGTAAACAAGAATTAACCCCACACAACTCTTTCACTTTACGTTATCGTCCATTATTATAGTTTTGATGATATTTTCAAGAAAAGCATTTAGCAGGTAAAATCATATATTTACATAGCACGTAACACACAAATTCATTTTGAGACAAGTAGAATAAATCATTTGACACGAAGGGAGTTAGGCACACTAGGCCTGGCATGTTAACTCACCTCAATTGCAAGCGACTACGGCGACTCAGTCGTAGTACTCAACGTATCCTTCGTATGTGAACTCGTCGCCTACAAGTTAACAATACTCTAATAAACTACAATGTTTTAGTAAAATATGTGCTAAACTAGATTACATGCATATGACGCTCAACGGTTTAGGGTTCTAACACCACCCTAGCGTTCCCAATTAAACCCGATACTCACATGATTAGGACGATTGGTTCTAGGTCGATAACCAA
Organism: Linanthus parryae; assembly: GCA_023055425.1. Taxonomy (NCBI): domain Eukaryota; kingdom Viridiplantae; phylum Streptophyta; class Magnoliopsida; order Ericales; family Polemoniaceae; genus Linanthus; species Linanthus parryae. The sequence goes on along the minus strand of JALGPY010000012.1, from coordinate 11,840,517 downwards.
CTCTACTAGCCGGTCCATGTTTAGCATCCACTAGGCTAATTAATTTAAACAAAAAGGTTACTAATCGACTTAGACTTACATTATACTTGTCACAACTCACACTCAAACACAAGTACTTAGTGTCCAGGTCACGAAATGAGTGTTAAAACTCCAATATTTCAACTAATTTTAACGTCTAGACACTATTTAATAAATCCAATAGCATTAACGACAAATTCAGCAACTTTCAGTGAACAAAAACAGCCATATAGCGACGAATTACAACCCTTTAGCGACCGGACAGATTGTTCATAAGCCTTACGACATCCAAATATGTGTTTAACGATCTTAGTTTCAACTCCAATTTAAATACCCGGCGATTACAACTCGCCTTAGCAAGCCAACACATCAAACAAGTGGTAGTTACTAGTTGATCCTATTGTTTTCAGCTTAATGTTTACCCCCTACATAACTAGGGTTTATGGGTACGACATGATGAACAATAAATCAAGCTATGAAGACGAAAACGGCTTGATTCAATACAAGAATTAACCAATTATAATCTGAAATTGAAAGAAATCAACAAACGATAGCAACTTACAAGTGAAGGAGATGAACACAAGAGAGGTTTAATGGCGAGACGGAGATGTTGGCGGTGGAGCTTGGCGGTCGAAGGCTTCCGGAAACAATGGTGGTCAGATTGACCTCTTAGATGAAATCAAAACAGAGCAAGAAAGAGAAGAACGCAGAATGAAGAAAGAAGAAAAGAAGAAATAAAAACAAAGGAAGAAAAAGAAGAACAGTGTCGGACATGGAGGAGGAGAAGGAGAAGAGAAGAAGAAAAAGAAGAAGAAAGAGAGAGACAGAGAGAGAGAGAGAGAGAGTGAGTGAGACGCTTACCTGAACGGCGAGAGAGAGAGGCGGCAGCGGCAGTGGTTGATGTCGCTGCTGCTGCTGCTGTTGTCGTCGGGCAGAGAGGGAGACAGAGAGTGATCGTGAGGGAGAGTGAGAGGATGGTTTCGGGTAGAGACGATGAGGGAGGACGTGAGGGAAAGAGATATTGAGAGACTGAGAGAATCATGAGAAATTGGGGAAGAATCGAACCAATTTGGGAAGAAAACGGATTGAAATCCGATTGAATGAAGGGAATTCACGTCTGATGAAATTTTGGGTCAAAAACATACCAATCAGTGGGAAAAGACACTCCCCCTTAATTTAAGCAAAAAGACAACTACCTCCCCCCAATTTAATAAAAGGCACTAAAAACTTTTGATTAAAGTCACAAAGGCCCCCAAATGCTAGTAAACACTTAAAAATAACTCCCAACATTTAAATTTGACTCCCAAGTCCCAACACTTGTAATAATATCACAATATACCCATAGTCACAAAACGAGGTATTTCATCCTTCCCCCCTTAAAGAGAGCTTCGTCCTCGAAGCTTAAACCAAATCATCAACAACCAATATGGTATGAACCTCCACTCAAGGGTACAACTACTAAATGAAAACCTAAGATCATGAATGATAAGCAACAGACTATAAGGAGTATTGTATTAAAAACAGAAGGATTACATCCTCTCCCCCTTAGAGGAGTGACTTCCTAGGAACTTAAAGTACCTCGTCAAAAAGGTGAGGATACTTCTTCCTCATATCATCTTCCGCTTCCCAAGTTGCCTCTTCAGTGAGGTGATTTGTCCATAAGACCTTTACAAGCTTGACACTCTTGTTGTTGGTGTCCCTTGTCTTGGTGTCTAGAATCTTAACAGGATGCTCCTCATAACTCAAAGACGGATCCAACTCTACTGGTTCGGGATCCAATACATGAGATGGGTCAGGCACGTACTTCTTCAGCTGTGATACGTGGAATACATTGTGAAGACGACCCAAATTTGATGGTAGAGCCAATCGACAAGCCACTTCCCCAATCTTATTTATGACATCATATGGTCCAATGAATTTCGGACTCAACTTCCCTTTCAGATTGAACCTCATGACTCCCTTAGTAGGCGAAACTTTAAGGAATGCCTTTTCTCCAATTTGAAACTCCAATGGTTTCCTTTTCTGATCAGCGTAGGATTTCTGTCTATCCTGAGCTGATTTCATTCGCTGCTGGATAAGTCTCACATGATCTGTCATTTCTTCTATTAGCTGTGGACCAATTACCATTGTCTCGCTTATGTCGCTCCAAAACAGTGGTGTTCGGCACTTTCTTCCATACAACGCTTCGTGAGGTGCCATTCCAATACTGGTGTGGTAACTGTTGTTGTAGGAGAATTCTATCAAAGGTAATCTATCAACCCATGAACCTTAAAAGTCCATAACACAAGCCCTTAGCATATCCTCCAATGTCTGAATCGTCCTCTCGGTTTGTCCATCAGTAGCAGAGTGGAATGACGTGCTGAATTTCAACTGGGTTCCCAATGCCTCCTAGAGCGCTTTCCAAAACTGAGAAAGAAAGTTGGGATCCCTGTCAGAAACTATAGAGCTTGGAACTCCATAGTACCTCACAATGTGCTTCATATACGCATCGGCTCTTTGTTCCATATTTCATGTATCTTTCATCGGAATGAACCTTGCTGTCTTGGTCAATCTGTCGACTACGACCCAAATTTGATTCAGTCCATTCTTCGATGTCGGCAAAGCAGTCACAAAATCAATCGAAATTGAATCCCACTTCCAATCTGGGACATCCAATGGTTGAACTAAGCCTCCCATTCTTTCATGTTCAAACTTCACCTTTTGACAAGTTAGACATCTTGCCACAAATTCTGCTACCTCCCTTTTCATGTTCGGCCACCAGAAATTCTTCTTTAGATCCCTATAGAGTTTGTCACCCCCTAGATGTACTGAGTAGGGTGTGTTGTCGTTTCACGCATCAACTTCTCCTTGGTTTCCGTACACTTATGTGGTATACACCATCTCCCCTTGTAGCGGATACTTTCATCTTCATGGATCTTGAAATCCTTCGCCTGCCCTTCTAAATCTTCTTCCTTATCCTTTCCAGCTTCACATCTCCTGGATGGTTACTCGTTATTTATTCTAAGACATCTGGCACAACTGTCATATTCCCAAGGATATTCTTTACTCCACCTTGTTCCACCACTTCACTCGAGCTTTCGGAACTCATGGCATAGCCAGTCTAGCAAAACTAGCATAGAACCTAAAGTATGGGTCGATTTTCGGCTTAACGCATCAGCTACTACGTTTGCCTTCCCCTCGTGGTACTGGATACACAAGTCATAATCCTTTATGATCTCCATCCAACGTCTTTGCCTGTTGTTTAGCTCTTTCTGAGTGAAGTTGTATTTGAGACTGCTGTGGTCGGTATACAATCTACACACTGACCCATATAGGTGATCTCTCCATATCTTCAGTGTGAAAACTATTTTTGCCAGTTCTAAATCATGTGTAGCATAGTTCTCTTCATGAGTTTTCAGTTGTCTCGAAGCATACGAAATAACCCTTCTTTCCTGCATAAGAACGCATCTTAAACCCTTCTTCGATGCGTCGCTGTAAACGTCAAACTCGCCAAAATCATTAGGTAAAGCTAAAACAGGTGCTGTAGTCAACTTTTCTTTCAATGTATGGAATGCTTCTTCACAATCTTCGCTCCACTGATACTTTACCCTCTTCTTGGTTAGCATAGCCAGCGGTCTAGAGATCTTCGAGAAATATTTTACAAAACGCCTGTAATATCCTGCTAATCCCAGAAAACTTCTTACTTCTGACACATTCTTCGGAGTTGGCCACTCCTTAACTGCTGAAATATTTCCTGGATCCACGGATATCCCTTCCTTTGAGATTATGTGACCCAGAAATGGAACATGATTTAGCCAAAACTCATATTTCGAGAGCTTAGCATATAACTTCTCATGTCTCAAAGTTTCAAACACTTTCCTGAGATGTTCTTGGTGATCTTCCTCGCTCTTTGAGTAAATGAGGATGTCATAAATAAAGACGACCACGAACCGATCCAGAAACGTCCTCATAACACGATTCATTAGGTCCATAAATACAGCAGGAGAATTAGTTAGGCCAAAAGGCATAACAGTAAACTCATAATGGCCATACCTCGTTCTAAAGGTTGTCTTCGGGATGTCCTTCTCGGCTACCCGAAGCTGGTGATACCCTGATCTCAAATCTATCTTTGAGAAGACACTCGCCCCGCTGATCGGACAAGTCATCAATTCGGGGTTGTGCACAAGAGATTCCGGCGGGGAGACCTCCGTGTACACCGTATGTAGAGGATCAAGGATCGCACAGGAAGAGTGGGGTTGTGTGTAGGGAGAGAGTAAGGCAGTAGTAATGTCTGAGAGAGAGACAGAGGTTTGGCAGAGCTTCCGCGTAGGGCAAGTGTGTTCTCCTTTGTATGGAAAGGTTAACGTCCTATATATAGCAGAGAACATGACCGTTGTAGTGTGGTTAATGCGCCCATTGATGGCGGCTTAATTAGCTTAACCATAACGGCACGTTCGTCCGAGTATATAGGGACCGTTACAGCACGTGGTGCGCGAATACCGGAACCGTTACGAGGTTGACCGGGTTTGACCGGATTGACTGGGTTTATGGAGCTCGTGCCATAGATCTCTCAAAACAGTTACTAAAGGTCGCGTGCGGGCTTGGATCGCACGCGACAGGGCTTACTCTAGCCTCCAAACCACTAAGTCCCTACAAGTCCCGTGCAGTGGTATGCGAGGGCTCTGTCTCGCAGCCCCCACATGGATCAGCTCGGCTGGTGATCCAGTGTGTATGGAGCACAATATGGTGTGCTGGATGGTTGCCACGTGGCCAAGATCTGTCAGCTCAGAAAGCACTATCTACATTAGCCCCCTTTTCTGCGCGTGAAGACTCATAGCTGCATAGGCTTCCATGCGCGGAAACCAACGTACGCGTCGCCGCCACGCACCAATTCAAATACGGGTAAGTTCAGCCCCCGTGCGTGCCATTATGACCTAAAACCCCTAGAGTCGTGCCGTCTGGCCCTTAGGGTTTTAGGCGTGACGTCAGCTTGTCATGTGATTGCGCGATTCGATGGTGACGGTTGCGATTCGACTACTGAAAGGACGCAACCCTTCATTGTTTTGGATAAATACTTTGTATCCTCCATTGTTGCAAAGCATCACTTCTTTCTCTTAAAGTGAATGGTACCCGGAGATCTTCGAGAGCAGATTCAGATAATCAATCACCAGTTCAGAACTGCAAATCGTGTTCTTCAGTTGTGCATATCCAAGCAGGCTTCAAGAAAACAAGGTTGGCCTTGTTCAATTTTGATTTAAGATACCAGTGTTTGCCTTGAACTGCGTTGAATCTGTAAGCCCAGAACATATAATCTGTTGAAACTTGCAAAGAAGCCTTGATCTTTGAACCCACTTTTGCTTTAATCCTTCAATAATAAGGGCTTCGGATGTGAGATCTTGAAATCACTGATAATGCAACCCCCTAATTTCTGAAATTGATACCAGAAACTGTTCATCTTTCTTTTCATAATAGATCTTGAATTTTGAAATTCAAACTGAAGTGTAGCACCTTTCTCCCCCCTTTTTTCTTGCTCTTCCGCAGGAATGGCCAAGACAAAAGGAACCAAACCCGTCAAGGAAGATGAAGAGATACCCGACCTTCCGCAGGCCTTGTGGCGAAAAGCCCCCTATCTAGGTGGCAAAGATTTCTACCATGCGAGGGTTAAGGCGAAGAGGATGCCTGCTCCTGTCCCGGTTGAGGGATTGCTGACGCTGACTCGCCCGGTTAACTCAGCCTTGATCGAGTTGATTGGTTCCGAGGATGTGGTTCGATTGGGAATCGAAAACGGGTACTTCCCCTACACTGCGATTTCTACCCAAGCTTTTGTCCAGAAATTGGACTACATGGATGAGTGGATTGACCATGTGTTGACCAATCATGCTGCGACTCTTGATGAAGCCGGTATATACTTCACTGTTCGTGCTATGAAGGGTGCTGCCGTGAAGCTGGACCAGTCCATGCTTCTAGACCTTCTGTCCCGCTACTCGCCTGCGACTCACACGTTCCACTTTGCTGAGTTCGAGGCTGCCCCCACACTCGAGGACGTGCATATGCTGTACGATCTTTCCCCTATGGGTGAAGTGGACCCTTTGAGTCCCTTGAGGACATCTGCGGAGATTGCTTTATACACGCAGATGGAGGAATGCCTAGCAGAGGTGAAGAAAATCTCCACCCGGTGGACCACTACCAAGGCCCTTCCAAACTGGCAGTTGGTTGATACGTCTGCGAAGAACACCTGGAAAAAATGGTTGCAGTACTTCTTTCGAGACTATGCGAGCAGCAGCATTACTAAGAAGCTTCTGAGTGAGAACCCAGAGGCTGAGAATTATGTAGAGGGTAAAGGCTATCACTTGACCCTTTGTGCTTTTCTCTGTGCTTGGTTGTCGAGGTACTTGATTGATGGTCACCCACATGATGGGGTCTTCTACCATGTTTTGCCACTTGCTGTGAGGCTCGCCCTTGGCCAGAGAGTCGCACTCGGACTCTTGGTCTTGGGCACGCTGTACTATAGGCTTGATCAGCTGGTTCTAGCCATGAAAGAGTCGCGTGGCCGCCTCGATGTACTGACTTTTGTCAATATTTCCTTTTTGACAATGTGGGTTTTCGAGCGATGGCCATCCTATGCTCCAACTGCTCTCAAACTCGATAAGTGGTGTCCCCCAGGCGAGACGGAAGAGCGTAACAGCGGCAGGGCTGCGAGGTGGTTTGGAGCGAGCAACACCAAGTGCGTTTGGAGTTTGATATGCGACAAACGGAAAGAGTTTACTTCCAGGCCCTATGCCACATGCATTGAGAACGTGCGATGGTTTTCAAAGCTGTACCCTTCTAAGGGTGTTGTCTTCTCAGAAGAGTTGCTCTTCGAAGAGGGATCGCATTTCCATGAGCGCTATCGCGAGTTCTTTTGCTGGTGTCTGCGAGGTTCCCTTCCTGCCCTCGCAGAGCATATTCGTGAGCTCGCGCCAAGGTATGAAAAGATTACCGTGGACGTTGACCCCACTCGAGTTTCTCCCCAGTTCGGTTTTGACGCGGTGGCACCATCAATCTGGCCCCAGTCCATTATCAGAGGTTGCTATAAGCGCTTGCTAAAAAAGGAGTGCAAGACAGTATTCATGAATAATCTTCCCTTTGAGCATCCTGCAGGGACCCGCGAGGGTGGTTGTTCCCAGAACTGGCTCGCGTACTGGGTTGCCCAGCAAAAGAGGATTGAGACGCAGTCGGCCGCGCAGCCAAGTAGAGCTCCCTTGATCAAAAGAAATTCTTTTCCGTTTCGCCCCAATTGCAGTCTGAGCGAGTCTGAGTATGGTTGCTACTCACTGTTGGATCGTGAGAACCATTTGTGTCCTGACGTCATTCTGAAGGAGAAGGTCGCCGCAGTTAAGAAGGGCGACACGCATGTCGTCAGATACAGCAAGGCATTTGCTGAGGTAAGCAATTTCTTCGCGTGCGTTAAGCTTCTTGATTTCCTTATGCTGACGCCTTTATTCTATACTGTTTGCTGTAGTGTCATGTGCGGAGATTCGCATCCGGTGATCGCTCCAAGTCATTGGTTGACACCATTGTTGCCGCCAGAAGACAAAAGCAGTCGTTTCGGTTAGCATGGAGGATGGACCCTGAGGTCGAAACCAAGATTCGCGCAGTCATGAATGCTTTTGCTGACTCGTTGATAGACAATGCTCCGGCCTCGTCTCCTCCCGGAGATGATCCGTCCCCTCCAGCGACTGCGGCGCCGAGAGTGAAGAGACCCAGGCAAAAGGGAATTACGATTTCTTCCCCTAGAAGTGCTCCAACTTCTCCTCCGTTGAGGTCCCTTTCTGTCAAGGACAAAGGCAAAGGTCGCATGCCCAGCAAAGTGCGGAAAGAGCTCGCAGTTGAGACTTTCGTTCCATTCAACCAAGAGGAAGAAGGAGAGAGGCAGGAGCCCAGAGAAAGTGATGAAGAAGAAGAAGAAGAAAGAACAGTTGTGATGCATGAGGAAGAATCAGGAGGTACTTCCGTCGCATTTCTCTTCCCATCATCGTAATTTTTTTTTATAATTCTTTCCAATCATATCTTCGCAGATGATGATGATGATGAGATCATCGGTGGCCTTTTGGCCAAGAGACAAAAGAGAGATACCCATTCTGGCATTCCAGACGATCCTATAAGCGAGGACGTTCTTGCTGAGTCCAGGAAGACAGCCGCGGAGGCTGCTGAAAGAAGAAGACAGCGGGAAGAGGAAGAGCTCGAGCGTGTGAGACAGCGGAGCCTCGAAGAGCAACACGTTGACGACTTAGTGCGTCCAGCTAGCGAGGAAGATGAGCTTCCCGAAGAAGTGGCTCCCCAGGCGGAGGAGGAGGATGCGGTTCCAGAAGAGGATGCAGCAGCCCTGGAGCAAGTCCAAGCGGACTTTGAAGAAATCGCAGGCGGCGATAAAGGTGAGATCTTCAATCTCGCAGTAACTTATAGAGATGTTATTGTGGGTGCGTTAAAGCATGGTGTATCAAAGACTGACATTCGCCGTTGGCTAGTAGACAAGTGCGGAGAACCTTGAGGTAATTATTTGAGCGATATGCATGTGCTAGACCTGAGCAACTTGAAACAGGATCATGACTGGTTTCTTCGCATCCCAGGTCACGCTCCTTTTAAAGACTTGCTTAATGAGGAGACACTAATAGAACATGGTTCCACGTCCTTAGTGTATGATGAAGATACCTCAATCCCACCTTCGCGTGGAGGTGCTTGCTCTTAGCTTTAGTAAAGATAGCAAAATAACTTATAACACGAGTTACCTCATATTATCGCATTTAATATCGCAGGCTATGCTGAGGAACCTGTGCTGGAGCAGAGAAGTCAGCCTTCTGCGTCCTATGTTCCGATTCTGAGCTCCCATACCGAGAAGCCCGTCGCAGCTGCTGAACACGCAAGTGAGCCTCTCGAGGACATCATCGAACTTTCCGATGATGCTGAAGCTGATGCTGTGCTAATGGATGAAGATGTCCATACTGGCGCTGAGGAAGTAAGGACAAGAGCTGCTGATGCTTCCGCATCTGAGAGCGTCCCTCGCCAAGCGACTTCGGCTGTCACTTCGCCTCCGGCGATGACTGAGCCAGTGGCACCTATTCCTGCGTGGAGCTTTTGGGGCTCGCAGGTTGGGAATGCAGTCGCAGCTGGTGCGGCCTACACTCTTCCTCCTGACTATGAGAGGTTGGAGCTCGCAGCTGACAGGAGAGCTATGGAACGAGGACAGTCTTCGACCACCCCGGCAGCGCACATTCCTTCTCTTCGTGAGATTCTGGAAGGAACTGGTAAGTAGAGCTTTACTGTTCGCACCTCGCACTATTCACTTGCGAGTTTGACATCATAACTTAGCTTTGACATCGCTTTAGGTTTGAAGCAAACTGATGTGGACTGGGTAGTTCGGATGCGCCTCACCTATCCCCATTCGTTTGTGAGAGCTCTGGAGATAGGGCCCTTCGACAGGAGGCTGTTTCTTACTGAAGCCATTTGGATTTTGGAGCAGCTGTCTGCGGCTACGCCTGCGACCATTTCTGTCCAGAGTGCTGAATTGTTATGTGGCATGTGCCAAAATCTCCTGTCCAAAGTTCAAGGCAGGCTAGGTTTCAGATTTCTTATGAAAAGAGTTACTCTGATTCGCGCAGCCGTAACTTTGAAGCTCGGCCACCAGAACCTTGCAGCTGAGAAGCAGAAGGTGGAGCAGCAAAAGCAAAAGGTTGACGAAGCTCTGAAGCTCTATCATGAGATGAATGCCAAGTGTGAGCAGCTGAAGCAAGAAGTGGAACAGGTAGAGAAGCTGAGCCATCAGTTCGCGCCCCAAGACTCCTTGATCAAGAATTTGCTTTGACTTCTTGTATTTTTTGAAAAATAGCAAGAGAATAGCTGAAACATTAATGTAATGTTTGAAACATTAATGTAATGTTGCTAGGGTTTCTTCCCCTTTTTTTTTAACAACAAGAATCAACTTGCCCGTTTTGCCCTTTCCGGGATTTGATAGGATATCTCTGTGCATATCCAATTATGACATCAGCAATTGATACTCTGCTTGATTTTCGCGCTAATTTCTCGGCAGATAAGCACGCCTTCGTTGGGAAGTCCATCCGAATCATGACCATCCGTCATTTATTAGGATACGCAACTGAATCGTCGTAGCCTTTAGTAGGGTAATTGATCGTTACCGTTTTTCAAGGCGTAAGTGATTGACCTTAGCCTCTTTTCGAATTCTGCTGACTCATCTTTGGCAACTGAAGAGTCTCCACAGGGTCTATATAAACCCTGTCTTTGCCATTTGGGTTCTTCATCCCAAAAATGTGCTTTGCCGTGAGTCCTTACGACTGCTGGCTTCAACGCTTGTTTTTCGTTGATTCATGGCAACTTCAAGTTGTAAGTCCTGAGTTTGCGCTTCGTGCTATAGAAATAGTTTCCAAGATCCACTTTATGAGGAATATTGTTCTTTATAACCATCATAAAGAAGATGGAGATGATATCTCATGTATGTTCGAAGAATTTTCTTCGTGTATTATGTTTGCAGGTCATGTTTCCGGCCGCCTCCCGGTGAGGTGCAGCGCCGAAGTGACCGTGCTACCGTCTCGTAATGAACGGCGGAATTCTCCTCCAGCATCCCTGGAGGAGGATTTCTTGCCTCTTCGTTCTTGAGCTCAGGAGGCTCGTCAATGCCCTTGTCTATCATGACAAGGAACCCATCACCAGAGGAATGACTGCTTCCCCTGTTTTGCACGGCGACATACGCCGGAACAGGAGGTTCCTCCGGTGCCTATCTTGATCAGACAGAGGCCTTTGTCACCTCTTAGGGTCGTGGACGTACCGTTACCCAGATCTTGCCGCTAGGGACGTAGCGAATGACGAGTTGATCTCTTCGCAGCAGCATCCCTTTTGCTATAGATCTTTGGCCGCAGATCTGTATATTGCATAGCCGGTGTTAGAACCGGTGGGTTCATCCTCTCTCAGTTAGGATTCCCTTGATGTGTTACTTCTCGCTTGTCAGCTACTTTTCGAATGTATTGTAAGCCATGTTGGCCGTGTAGTTAGATTTGAGCTTTTCGCTTGTAAGCTGCTATCTAGACAGATAAATTGTAAGTCTTTTCGACTCATAATGATAAATAGACTCTTGTATTATCTGCTGTTTTGTTACAACAAAATACAACATCGCATGCGTTTCGGCATATTTCGCCAGGCATAATGCTACATTCGTGTTTCGTATTTGCTATCTGCCATATGAATTCGCAGATGATTCACTAGATCGTTCGAGATCGTATTTTTGCAGCTGTGCCACCTTGGCGGATGGGCTTGTGATCTGCTTTCAGATTCAAGTGCTATCATATCAGATAGACCTTTGTAGACCACTTAGGATCATTTTGCACAATATTGCTATCATAGCAGATAGGCTTTAGTAGATCAATTAAGATCGTTTTTCGCATGAGTTGCTATCGTAACAGATAGGCTTTGGAAGATCAATTAAGATCGTTTTTCCGCATGAGTTGCTATCGTAACAGATAGGCTTTTAGAAGATCAATCAAGATCGCATTTGCATAAGTTGCTATCGTAACAGATAGGCTTAAATGATCAATCAAGATCGCATTTGCATAGGCTGCTATCGTAACAGATAGGCTTTAAATGATCAATTAAGATCGCATTTGCATAGGCTGCTATCGTAACAGATAGGCTTAGATGATCAATTAAGATCGCATTTGCATAGGCTGCTATCGTAACAGATAGGCTTAGATGATCAATTAAGATCGCATTTGCATAGGCTGCTATCGTAACAGATAGGCTTAGATGATCAATTAAGATCGCATTTGCATAGGCTGCTATCGTAACAGATAGGCTTAAAATGATCAATTAAAATCGCATTTGCATAGGCTGCTATCGTAACAGATAGGCTTAGATGATCAATTAAGATCGCATTTGCATAGGCTGCTATCGTAACAGATAGGCTTAAAATGATCAATTAAGATCGCATTTGCATAGGCTGCTATTGTAGCGTATAGCTCATTGTTTTAACAGTTATAATAAACTGAAATAAAGCAAAATTGGCATCCAGAAATATGAAGTTTCTCATTTGGGAGAATTTTCTTATTATGATGCTCTCATATGGGAGAGATGAGATTACAATCCTCTCATATGGGAGAGGAGATTGTGTAAATCTTAGCCATACAAGACATTAAGCGACGTTATAATAAAACGCATGAAATGAGAGAAGTCAGGGATAGTACTTCTTAATCCAGCGCATGTTGACTGAACTCGGGGTTGAGGTTGTGCCGTGCAACCTTCGTATGCTGCAGTAGCCACTGTCAAAGACTTCTGTGACTTCGAAGGGTCCTTCCCAATTGGCTGCGAACTTCGGGTGAGTCGCTTCTCGCATACAGTGGTCAGATGCGCGCAAGACCAAGTCTCCAACTGCGAAATCTCTTCGCTGGACCGTCTTATTGTAAGCGCGAGCGATTCTTTCTTGATACCGCTTGTTGGTCCTCTTGGCTTGTTCTCGCTTTTCCTCCAGCAAGACTAAGTCATGATCACGTTGATTTTCCTAGAGTGCGTGGAAGGCCAGTCTTGCCGAATTGACCCTCACCTCCGCAGGTACCACGGCCTCGGCCCCATAGCATAGTAGGAATGGCGAGGCCCCCGTGGGTGTCCTTGGAGAGGTTCGGTAGGCCCACAGAGCTATGCTTAGAGAGTCAGCCCACTTCTTGTGGTCATCTGCGACCATCTTGCTTAAAATTCTTAACAGCGTTTTGTTGGTCGCTTCGGCTTGCCCGTTCCCCTTCGGGTAGTAGGGAGTAGAACATATTTGCCTGATATTGTACTCCGCTAACTTCGCAGCTACCTGGCGATTAACAAAAGGAGTACCGTTATCTGAAAGAATGGTGTTTGGGATTCTGAACCTGCATATGATGTTTTCTTGAATGAAGTTGACCACAGCTAGCGCATTTGCCGTCTTCAGTGGTATTGCCTCCACCCATTTGGTGAATAGCTCGGTTGCAGTGAGAATAAAATGATTCCCGTGTGACGTTGGTCGGATGGGACCAGTGAAATCCAGAGCCCATGTGTGAAATGGCCATGGCGTCCCTAATGCATGTAGATCCACGGCGGGAGCGTGCACTAGGTTTCCTTTGAATTGGCACTCTTGGCAGCGTCGTACTTTAGTGCGGCAATCGACCTCCATCGTGGGCCAGAAATATCCAATTGAGAGGAGCTGCCTGCATAATTTCACACCTCCTTGGTATTCCACCTGATGAGAAAGTTCCATGACTTCTTGTGCTTCTCTGCCGTCTAGACATCGCAGCAAGTTGCCCTCGTGACCTCTTCGCCAAAGCAGGTTTTCCTGTACTACATATCGAGATGCTTTCCTCTTCAATTTCTCGGCTTCTTTTCTCGATTCAGGCACGGTGCCCTGAGTGAGAAAATCAAAGAGTGGCTTCCTCCAATCTGTGTCGTCATCAGTTAGAGCGATGAGTAAAGAATCTTTGATTAGTGCGCAACTCTCGCACTTCCCTTGTATCAGGGCTGCGGCTGTTGACATGTCTGGCCAATGAATGCCATATCTCTGAGCCTTCCGGTAGATTGACACCTCGCTTTCTCCGCAAGCATGTCGGTGAATCTTTTCTAACAATAGTTGTCCCTCTTGCTCGGAGACACATCGCATGAGTATTCCGCCGGGACCCTTGTAGTAGAGGGTGTTATCATGTATGCAGTACCCCTTGGTGAGTGCCCAGCTTTCACTGCTTGTGCCTTCTGCGATAGCTTGTAAGATTGCTTTTCTCCAGTCCGTGTCATCCATGCGTTCGTCATCGCACGCATCTTCTGTCAATGCCGACGATGTTCGCACTTCAATAGAGATCCTTGCGGAACATTTTTCTGTGCTGACCTTAGATCCCAAGGTTGCTAAAGCGTCTGCATGCCTGTTGTCTGCTCGGGGCTTGTGCTCGTACCTCACATCGCAGAACTGCTGTACCAGCTTTTGTACTAGGGTGCGGTAAGGCAGAAGGTTGATCTCCTTCAAACCGTACTCGCCCGAGGCTTTCTTAACGATCAACTTGGAGTCTCCCATGACCGTTAGATTGCTCACTTCCAAAGCCTTCGCTGCACGGAGTCCCGCGATGAGAGCCTCGTATTCCACCTCGTTGTTCGTGACTGCGAAGTTGAGCTTTGCGGACATCTGTATGACCACCCCATCTGGTTTGGTCAAGACTATCCCGATGCCTCCGCCTTTCCTTGTTGACGAGCCGTCAAAGTGGAGTGTCCAATAGGGCACGTCGATTGCATAGATTTCAGGGCCTTCGAGCTCTTCCTCGATCACGGGTTCGTGGCTGTTATCGGGGAACTGTGCCAAAAAATCCGCTACCGCCTGCGATTTGATCGCTCGCGGTCGCACGCATGTGATATCATATTGAGAGATGGTCATGTACCATTTTGCCAATCTCTCGCCAGGAGTAGTGTGAGTTAGCAGATATCGTATGGGATCGCTCTTGGTGACCACTACTACTTTGTGTGATGCAAAATAGTGTCTCAACTTTTCTATGACAAAGAACAAGGCAAGACAATGACGTTCGATGTCTGTGTACCTTGATTCAGCAGGCTGCACAATGCGAGAGATGTAGTAGATAGGCCTCTCTTGGCCTTCGTACTCCTGAGCCAAGAGCGCTCCTATAGATCTCCTTGTTGATGTCAGATATAGCAGAAGCGGTGATCCCAGTTGAGGTGCGATCATTATTTTTGAGGACGTCAGCAAATCCTTCAGCTTTTCGAATGCGGCTTCGTGCTCCGGAGCCCAGTTGTACACGGCGTCCTTCTTGAGAAGAGCACTAAAACAGCAGGTGATTTCTGCAATTGCTGGGATGAATCTTAGCAGATATAATAGCTTTCCCAAGAATGTTTTTAAGGCACTCTGGTTATGAGGTGGAGTCATGCCAGTGATAGCTGACACTTTCGCAGGGTCAGGCTCGATCCCTTGGCAATGAACCACGCATCCCAAGAATTTCCCTGATGTTACCCCGAATGCGCACTTCATGGGATTCATTTTCAGCTGAAAGCGTCTGCATCTATTGAACACCTTTCGTAGATCCGCGAGGTGATCTGCTTCGTGCTTGGATTTAACGACCAGGTCATCCACATAGAATTCCACTTCTTTATGCATCATGTCGTGGAACAGAGCCATCATGGCCCGCTGATAGGTTGCACCCGCGTTTTTGAGACCGAACGGCATCACTGTGTAGTTGAACACCCCCACCGGAGTGATGAACGCAGTTTTCCGCGCGTCTTCGGGATCCATCTTGATCTGGTTGTACCCGCTGAAACCATCCATGAAACTGAACATGCGGTGGCCCGCTGTTGAATCGATAAGCAAATCGGTGTTGGGCAGTGGGAAATCGTCCTTGGGGCAGAAGCGATTGAGATCTCGGAAGTCCACGCAGATGCGGAGCTGTCCGTTCTTCTTCACCACTGGCACGATGTTTGCCAGCCATGTGGGATGATGATTCGGTTCTATAAATTTGGCATCCAGGAGTTTGACAATCTCCTGCTTGATTTTCACGTTAAGCTCCGGCCTGAAGCTTCTTGTGCTCTGCTTTACCGGCTTAGACCCTGGAATGATGTCTAAACGGTGCATGGTGATGCTTGTATCCAGACCTGGCATCTCGTCATACTCCCATGCGAACACGTCCTTGTATTCAGTTAGGAGCTGCAGCAGCCCTTGCTCCTCCTCGCTGGTGAGGTCCGCACTTAGAAATACTGGCCTTTTCTTTTCCTCGTTCGGGCTGAGGAACACTTCCTTTAGTTCTTGCTTTTGTGGTCTGGGCTTGTCTTCCATGCATTCAGGTGCTTCCTTGAGTTTCTCGTCTGGAGCGCCCTGTGTTGGCTTTTCCGTCAGCGCAATTTGCTCGATTTGATTGATTTGCCCAGGGATATCCCCATGCCCGTGTGAGGACATCCCCGCGCACCTTCATATGCGATAGCATTTCTTCCCATTGGCGTAGAAGCTCTCTATCTCCTTGCCTTCGGGGTCATGCTTTGCGATTCTCTTCAGAGTATACACATTCTTTTGATGGTATGCGATACGCGGCGCCTCTTCACGTGTAGGCGGCTTTTCCTTGGCATCTTCCCTTTTCACCATTACTCCCGCAGGTGACTGGTCCTTGATGTCCTTCCAGAGAGGCAAAGGAGTAGGGTTGAATGGTCTCGGTGTTTGCTCGTCCTCCATCTCGGTGAACCACACTGCCTCGCTAAGATGTGCTTCATCTAAGTTGAATGGGTTCGTCGAAGCCGGTATCTCGACTATTCTGTCGTTCCAGATAGCTTTCATAACCTGGTGAGCCGTTGAAGGAACTGCGTCGAAGCGATGAATCCAGGCTCGACCTATGATCATGTGATATGTGGTGTTCGCGTCTATGTCATAGAACTTTGCTGAGCACTTGATTTTGCCAATCTGAATGCCCAGGTGGATCCATCCGATCGTCATCCTAGAGTCGCTTCCGAATCCCATCAGCGGAGATGGACGCCTGACGATCTTGTGCTCGGGGATCCCTGCTAGCTTCAGTGTGTGGAGCGAAACGACGTTGACCGCTGCTCCTCCATCGACGAATTCTCGTTTGAACTCGACGCTATTGATGATGGTCGTCACGTACAGAGGCCTCTGGTGGCTCGCATAGTCTTCTTGTCGCTGGCAGAAAAGGTCATAATCTTTTTTGTAGAGCGAGACGCCCTGATGACTTTCCCGTTGGATACTACAAGATCCTCCTCGTAGTCCTCCGCTATTCTCAAGATCGCTTTCGTCATTTCTGTCCGGCATTTCTCCGAGAAATTCATCTCGTCGAAGAATCTGTTGAAGCCGTGCGACCCTTTCATCCGGTCGGCACGTTCATCCTCCGTGTCCATGCTGTAGTCCTCGTCTTCATGGACCTCGACAATGATGGGTAGACCATCCTCTGCGACTTCTTCCAAGTCGACGATCGAGATCATGGCGACCTCTTTGCCTTTCGAGCCTTGCTCCGCATGAGCAGGAAGTGGGTTGTTGCGCACATCCTTCCTGCGATCGCTGACGATCAGCTCGCCGTTCTTCAACTTCTGGTCGAATGGGAACCTGAGCTTTTTACATTCAGCCGTGGGGTGCATGACCTTGCCGTGGTACTCGCACCGGTTAGGGTCCCTTACCATCTCCTTGGAGGGTATCTTCTCGAGCGGCGGTAGGACACCGTCCTTGCGCCACTGCCTGCAGAGGTCGCTTGCCTCCTCTACCGAGCATGGTAGGGGTGGTACGTCAAAGTTCACAACCTTCGCTTGCTTCTGGGGTGAAACTGTATTGACCTCAGCTTCGCGTCCCCTCTTGTAGTTGAATCTCCCGATCTTGTAGGTGGCGCCGCTCGAAGATCGCTCCGGAGCAATCTTCTTTTTCTGCCTCTCGACTATAGGCTCGATGTTCTTCGTGCATTCAATTAACTTTGAAAACGTAGGTGTTTGCAAATTGATAAGCATACCTTTGTATTCATCTCGCATGCACTGCAGGCATATCTCTACGAGCCGGCTTTCGAGCATTGGATCTTTGCATTCCAAGGACTTCGCCCTGAATTTCTTGATGAAAGTAATCCCATCCTCCTCGCGCTTCTGATACATCCGCGAGAGATGGATCATTTCACCTTTTCTTCCATCTGGAAGAACTTGGTATAGAACTTCTGGACCATGTCGTCCCAAGTCTTCACAGATCCAGCTTCCAACGTTCGGTACCATTTGTACGCTACGTTCCCTAGAGATTTCGGGAATTCTCGCATCAATAATTTGGGATCAGCTCCGTATGGTCCCATGACATCGATGAAACGCATGACATGCTCATGAGCGTTTCCGTTGACATCCTCGAACTTGTCCCATTTGGGAGCCTTGTACCCCACCGGGTTAGGCATGAGATAGATTTCTCTCGTGGAATAGGTGGATCGTTGTCTAACTTCGGGATAATGGTATCCGCGAATGACTGATGAGCCATAATAGTGTCCATGCGCTTCTGCAGAGACGTCATGCACTCTGGAATGCTTCCCTCGGTAGCTGATGGAGGGGTTGCCGCAGGCGGGGGCGACACATACGCCGTCGAAGGATTGGGAGCATACTGACTACTCGCATTCCCCCAGATCGCCGTTGGAGGGGGCAAAGGGTACTGCAGAGTTGGGTTAGACGCCAAAGCCGAGGGCTGAGGAGTGTGAGCAGCGAGAGGCAACATCTGAGCTGTTGACCCCTGAATCGAAGGCAGTTGCGTAGTCGCTGGTGGAGTCTGCAGATTGGGATTGGGAGGTGTGGTTGACACTCCCAGTCCCGGAGCGGTAGGGGCTCCTCCTCCTTGAGGGGCAGTGGTTGATGATGAAGGATTTGGCGCAAGGGTGCCCAGAACGGCCAAGATCCGTTCCAATTGCGCAGACTGAGCTTGGAGAGCTTTCGCCTGACTTTGGACAGTGGCGTCCAAAGACTCTAGCGTCGGTGTCTCGCCAGGAGTGGTAGGAGTACGACGGGTTTCCTCTCCCGAGGCGGTTTCGGTGGAAGGCGATCTGTTGCTGATATCATCCTCCTGAGACATGGTTGCTTTTGCTGGTAAGTTCACGTCGGGTTCACCAAAATGTGCACAAGAGATTCCGGCGGGGAGACCTCCGTGTACACCGTATGTAGAGGATCAAGGATCGCACAAGAAGAGTGGGGTTGTGTGTAGGGAGAGAGTAAGGCAGTAGTAATGTCTGAGAGAGAGACAGAGGTTTGGCAGAGCTTCCGCGTAGGGCAAGTGTGTTCTCCTTTGTATGGAAAGGTTAACGTCCTATATATAGCAGAGAACATGACCGTTGTAGTGTGGTTAATGCGCCCATTGATGGCGGCTTAATTAGCTTAACCATAACGGCACGTTCGTCCGAG
The DNA here is from genome assembly GCA_023055425.1 of Linanthus parryae. Classification (NCBI taxonomy): domain Eukaryota; kingdom Viridiplantae; phylum Streptophyta; class Magnoliopsida; order Ericales; family Polemoniaceae; genus Linanthus; species Linanthus parryae. The sequence continues at coordinate 11,821,629 of JALGPY010000012.1, read as the reverse complement.
TATATAGGGACCGTTACAGCACGTGGTGCGCAAATACCGGAACCGTTACGAGGTTGACCGGGTTTTACCGGATTGACCGGGTTTATGGAGCTCGTGCCATAGATCTCTCAAAACAGTTACTAAAGGTCGCGTGCGGGCTTGGCTCGCACGCGACAGGGCTTACTCTAGCCTCCAAACCACTAAGTCCCTACAAGTCCCGTGCAGTGGTATGCGAGGGCTCTGTCTCGCAGCCCCCACATGGATCAGCTCGGCTGGTGATCCAGTGTGTATGGAGAACAATATGGTGTGCTGGATGGTTGCCACGTGGCCAAGATCTGTCAGCTCAGAAAGCACTATCTACAGGGGTAAAGGGTATTTGTTCTTGATCGTTGCGCCGTTCAACTCTCTGTAGTCGATGCACAACCTCAAGCTTCCATCTTTCTTCTTCACAAGCAACACGGGTGCTCCCTAAGGCGACACACTTGGCCTTATGTAACCCTTTGAAGGAGCTATTGCAATTGATCCTTTAGTTCCTTCAACTCTGCTGGGGCCATACGGTACGGCGTCTTTGAGATTGGAGCTGTTCCAGGTGCTAAGTCCATAGTGAACTCAACTTCCCTTCTAGGTGGCATTCCTGAAATCTCATCCGGGAACACATCGGGAAAGTCTTTGACTATTGGTATCTCATCTAGCACGTTCTCCTTCTTAGACACGTCTTTTACATAACACAAATAAGCACTATTCCCCTTCTTCACTTTGTTGACTATGGTCAAAGCAGAAACTAGTCGGATACATGGTTCCTTTGTGATACCACGGTAAAAAATATTTTCTCCCTTTGGACCCTTAAGCCTGATTTTCTGATCGTGACAGTCTATAACTGCTCGATATTTTCCCAGCCAATCCATTCCCAATATAACATCAATCCCCCAAGATTAAATTGTATCAGATTCGCTGGCAAGGTACTAGCCAGGATCTTAACTTCTATTTCTTCAAATATGGTATCACACACTGTTATATGACCGGTTGGGGTAGCTACAGGGATGGATATTCTAGACGGCTTATTGAGACTCAACTTTTCCACAAACGTTAATGAAATAAATGAATACGATGCTCCAGAATCAAATAGAGTAGATGCTGATTGATCATGGACAATAAATGTACAAGTGACTACTCCATTTGCTGCTTCTGCCTCAATCCTGCTCTTGACAGCAATTCGTGCAACATTCCCGTTATGCGATGTGGTTCCTATTGTACCAGTCCCATTGTTGTTGTTGGCATTAGCTGGAGCATTGTTGTTCCCATTCCTGATCTGAACTCCATTGTTCCTCCCATTACTCTGGTTGTTCACTTCCTGCCTGCCATTATTGTTGCCCCCATTATTCTGGTTGTTGCGGTTCCCATAGTTCCTGTTTCTGCCCTGATTGTTGTCGTTGTATTGTCGTTTTCCTTGATAATTTCCTCCATGGTTCCCCTGTTGGTTCCCACTTGGTCGCGATCGGCACTCATAAGCACAGTGACCTTTCTTGCCGCAGTTGTGGCAATTGACAAGGTTTCCCTGGCATTCCTTCCCTGGGTGATTCTGCTGACACTTCTTGCAGATGTAGCGGCGAAGAGGTTCATCTCCATTTTTCTGCTTGTTACCACGGTACTGACCCTGGTTACCTCCTCCATGGTTTGACTTGAACCTCTTGTCTTGACCACCTTGGTGGTTCCTACCCTGATTGTTGCCATAGCCCCCAGTGTAACACCCCTAATTCCCGAGAGAGTTGTTAGTGCAATATCAAGACTTTGGGGGCAAATTTGTAAATAGTTTGTCACAGCTTTAAAGTGGCCATTTTGGAATGTTGGCGATATTTGGACGTTGTTAGAATAATTTTGAAGCACTAGAGATTTTCGGGGTGTTTGTGCAATTCTCTACAATTAAGTAGAACCTCTAATTTTAGTTTATACCCAAACTTTGGAATACTACAATTTCACCCCCCTATGCACGAGTAGCACTTGTCAACCTCATTTAGACACCTCAAGAGCTAGGTGGAAGCTCTCTCCCACTTCACCACCTGCTGAGAGAGAGAGAGGGAGAGAGAGAGATACTTCATCATCTTCCTCCCTTCTTCTCCTCCACCATGAACAAACCACCAACAATTCCACTATAACTCCGCCACAACTCCATAACTTGCAGAGCTGCTACTACCACAACTTCCCCTCTGTATGAGGATCAAAACGCACAAAGCATTTTGAAATTTGGTGAAGCGACAAGGGAGAAAATCGGGTCTAAATTTGAGGAACCCTAGGGTGTTTGGAAGCCGAATTCCCTCACCTCGCTGTGAATTGGTGGAAACAAACAGTGGATTCGTGACCCTCACTCTCAGGCGAACGCGTGGGTACCAATTTTGGCGTCTAACTCATCGGAAACGCCTCGCCAGAATACGGGTTGAAGAACCCTACGGGAACCGCAACTAGCCGCCGGATTTTCGCGGTTTCCTCTGTTCCTCGCCTTTCTCTCACCCCAAAGGCCCTTCCCCTACTCTCTCGGCATCGTGGAACTCTTCCACCGACCCAGATTCCGCTGGAAGCTCGTTGGAGCATCAGGTTCCAGCAAGCAGGTCACCGGATTCCGCCATGGCCGCCGGAAGCTGCAGAGCTCGGTATGGCCTTCACCCTTGCTTGTTTTGATCGTTTTTAAGCATCATAATGCTCCTAGAGATGTTCTGAACATGTTTGAATGATCCAAACCTGCCCATATTTCAATTAAATCACGCTTTGATTCTTGGTTCTTGAGTTTTCCGGTAGATTTTTATGCCCTGTTCATGGTCCTGTAACTCTCTCGAAACTTGATGTATTGACCTGATTCTTGTTGCTATGGATTCCCTGCATGTAGTAATCCAACTTTCGTGTTGATTTCTTGGTCTAATTCGATCTCTAAACCCCCTGAAAGTGGGCTTGAACATGGCTAGTTAGCGAGGTGTTTGTGTTGGAATAGATGCCCTAGAGGCAATCTAGTTTAGTATGAATTTGTATATGGCTAGAAAATTCATTTATTATTTATTGGATATTTAATATAATGAAGTCCTTAGATTTACAATTGTGTTGTTTATCTTAAATATCCCTAGTCAAGTATAATGATTAAATGGGACAATCATCTATAGACTAGTATGGGGTTGGATTGATATGGAGATATCACGATCCAACACATAGGTGTGCATTACGGAATGTTGCACTGGATTGACCCATCTCCGAGAAGGCTACATACATGTTATGTTGAGTCACAAGTGCTTCTCGCGTTGCAATGGTATTGTCATCCTTAGACTTGAAGTCACTAGATATTCTAGTTGTGGATCATTGTGATCTTGGTAGCGTTAAACGCTACACCGTAACTGGGTAGTTATAAAGGCGTGTACTGGATACAATGAGAAGCAAGCTTAGAGATCGTAGTGGACGTAGAGAGGATTTGCCCGTCCCACATAACGGGAGCAAATATCCTAGGCCACTCGAGGGATAGTGCTTATAGAATGTCTGGCCAGACTCAAATAAATCAATATAGGATATTGATGTTATTTGCACGAATAAGGCTATTCCCATGGATCGAGAAACTATGGATTGGATATATGAGTGTGACTTGTATGTCTCGTGTCCAATCCGGATATGGAGGCAAAGGGATGAGACAATTACTTGTACAAAGGTTGTCAAGATGACTATTCTATTAGTTGGCTAGAATGGATGTTTTGCTAGAAACCGCTCCATATTAGCAAATAGTTGCTACCAACTAGATAGAACCTATGGGGTCACACGCTATATAGAGTTGAACTAGATTTGGGAATTAATTAATTGGATTAATTAATTAGAAGGATCACTTTGCAAACCCTTGCAAACTTAGTAGGGACTAATTTGCAAGGAAGGGACTAAATTGAATTCTAGTTGGACTAGAATAAGTCCTTTAGGTAGTTAACAAGGAGTTGTTGGACTATATAAAGGACCCTCCTTCCTTCCTCATAACTTATGCTCATTAGTGAACATAAAAAGAGTGGGAGAGAACAAAAGGAGAGAGAGCAAGCAACAAGGAGGGCCGACGCCGCCCCTTGCCGCCGCCCTCACCCCGTCGGCCAAAAAGAGGCCGAAAGCCTCTTTTTGTCTCGTTTTGCGTGATTCGTTCATCCTCTTCCTAATCCGGGCTAGCACCAAGGAGTTTGGGAGATCTAGGATCAACTCTAGGCGTGGATCAACTATAGAGAACGTGAAATTATTCGCGTTTGAAGTCATCAAGGAGAACCCAAAGGTGTGTTTATGATTTCTTACCTTTACTATCGTTATGTCTCTATACTTGTGATCCTTGGAGGGTTTTGCATGGTTTATGTTTGATTATGCTTCCGTTGTGCGATCCATGAATCAAAACCCTACAGTGGTATCAGAGCCACAGGTCATAGAGCATAAACGTGGTTTATGTGTTACGTTTTATTGTTTTACACCTTAATTTGATTGTTCATCGCGTAAAACAAGACAAATCAAGCATGGGATGCAATTTGTCAACAATTAATCATAACAAGATCCAATTTTTGCATTGGATGCATGAATTGGTGAGTTTGAGAAATTTTAGGATCTAAGATCTAGGGTTTGGGCATCCTTGGGGAAGAAGGAGTTCTCCCAAAACAAGGAAACAACCAAAGTTGGGCACCAAGCAAGGGAGTTCTTTTGGAAACAACTCCCATAGAAGGGTTCGGCCCCCCTAGGGACCGCCCCCTTGCTTGCCGCCCAAGCTTGGGAGCCCTAAGGGGCTGGGCGGCCCTAACCCGCAGGCCTAGCTTGCGGGTTTTGGGCCGGGCCAGTCCTAGGGCCTTGTGGCTCACTTTAATGGGCCCGGGCAATTGGATTGTTGGGCCCATGGACCGTTTTAACCCTAGAAATCCTAAAATCAATTAAAATTGACCAAGCGCGTTAAAATTGGATTTTAACTGTTTATGTGCAAATCGCATGGTGATTGGATATGGCCTTAGGATGTGGTTTGATGTGGATGTTTAATTTTGTGGTTTGGTTTTACGGCCTGCGAGCTGATCAATTAATTGTAATAATTAATTAGGATTTTATGGCCTGCGTGCCATTTTTTTTTCTCAACTTGTGAGATTTATTTTATTTAGTATAGATGTTAGTTAGTGCTAGATAAAGTAGATTGTTAGCCAAGATTGGAGAAAAGAAGCCCAAAGCCAAAGAAGCCACAAAAGATGGAGCATGGAGCATGGAGCATTCCACATGACTATGAAGGATGGACCAAAAGATCAAGACGCATGGAGATGTGTTTGCTTAGGGTTCATAGATAATTCCATTGGCTTGGAATTATCTTAGTCTAGAAAAGGCCATATCCACATCACGTTTAATTTCTGTTTTGTGGTTGTTTATTTATTGTCTTATTATTTGTGTGGTTGGTGTATGGATGATGCATGCAATTAGGATAATAAGATAATTAGACAACCCGGATCTATTATTTGGAGTTGTGCCCAAACTCAAATAGATAGATTAGTTGATATTGATCAACAAAACAATTAAAAGAATTGAATTCAAAAATCCCTCAAATTTTAAATATTGTGTTCTTGCCTTCTCGTTATTTAAACACTCATTATCATCATTATTTATCAAGCTCGTGCGTGCCGAAGCATGGCGACTTGGTTCATAATGATGGAATGCGATGGCACGTAACAATGTGCAATTGTTTAGATAAGAGGTTGAACACAACTAGGCTATTAATATGATTAAGAAACCTAGAGGCAATCAATTGGGATTATCCATAAGAATGGATAAATAAGGAGTTATTTGCCCGATTGAACCAAGAGTTGCATATGGGATGCAATTGGAATTGTTCCTACCTAAAGTAGTCAAATTATGGGTGACTTGCCAAAGCAAGCTCATAAGGAGATGAAAGATGGATCTTGGCCCACTAGAAAATATAAGGATATTTTCCGCATTAATATCTTGAGGGTTATTAATCCGTAAAAAATAGTGGGAGCTATATTTAATAAACTATCCATTATTAAATATAGTCAAAAATTCACAAATACTAAAACTTGCGTATTTTCCTTTTTGTAGAATTCCAAATGGCAAACAACTCATCGAGTTCACAACATTCCCTACGATCTGTCCTTGAGAAGGACAAGCTCTCTGGAACCAACTTTCTTGATTGGTACAGAAACTTGAGAATTGTTCTCAAGCAAGAGAAGAAACTGTACGCAATAGAGGAGCATGTTCCAGAAGGTCCAGAGAACCAGACACCTGCTGCCTTAAAGGCGTATCAAAAGCATGTTGATGACGCTAATGATGCGGCCTGCCTTATGCTTTGCACCATGACTTCTGAGCTTCAGAAGCAACACGAAAACATGAATGCAGTCGATATGATCGAACATCTAAAGCAGCTCTTCCAAGAGCAGGCGAGGGTAGAGAGGTATGAGGTCTCAAAGGCACTGTTCAAATGTCATCTGGCAGAAGGGAACCCGGTGGGACCCCATGTACTCCGAATGATCGGGTACTTGGAGAATCTCGCCCGGCTAGGGTTCCCGGTCGGCCAAGAGTTGGCAACCGATCTCGTGTTGCAATCGTTGCCCGAGAGTTATGGACAGTTCATTATGAACTATAACATGAACGAGATCGTTAACCACTGCCAGATTTGCTCAACATGTTGAGGACAGCTGAACAGAGCATCAACAAGGGTAAGGGCAAGGCCATAATAATGGTACAGAAAGGAAAGGGCAAAAGGTTTGCCTCTTCCTCCAAGGGCAAAGGCAAGTCAGTTGCCAAGTCCAAGGAACCAGCCCTTAAGCCTGTTGGTGGCATTGCCAAGGTTGTGACTAAGGGTGAGTGTCACTACTGCAGTCAGCCTGGACACTGGAGGAGGAACTGCCCAAAATATCTGGAGGAAAAGAGGCTTGGAATAGTGATTCCACCACCACCAGGTATTTTTGTTGTAGATGTCAATTTAACTGTCTCTACATCACGGGTATTAGATACTGGATGTGGATCTCATATTTGTTGAAATATGCAGGATCTAAAGAGAAGTAAAAGATTGGCTAAAGGGGAGGTAGATATGCGCGTTGGGAATGGAGCAAAGGTTGCTGCGTTGGCCATAGGCGTGTGCGAGCTATCTCTGCCTTCAGGATTAGTTTTAGAATTAAATAATTGCTATTTTGTGCCTGCTATGAGCAGAAACATTATTTCTATTTCTTTTTTGGACAAGGAAGGTTTTATTATTTCAATAAAGAACAATTGTTGTTCCTTTTATTTGAATAATATTCACTATTTTAGTGCGCAATTATTTAATGGACTTTATGTCCTTGATCTAAGCAATCCTGTCTACAACATTAATACCAAGCGGATTAAAATAAATGATTTAAATCCTGCTTATTTATGGCATTGTCGTTTAGGCCACATAAATGAGAAACGTGTATCTAGGCTCCATAAGGATGGATTACTAGAATCATTTGATTTTGAATCATATGAGACATGTGAGGCTTGTTTATTGGGAAAAATGACAAAGTCCCCTTTCAATAAGAAAGGTGAGAGGACTAGTGAGCAATTGGCGCTCATACATACCGATGTGTGTGGGCCATTTGCCACGCCTGCCAGGGGTGGTTATGTCTACTTCATTACATTTACTGATGATTACAGTAGATATGGATTTGTGTACCTTATGAGGGCAAAATCAGAATCCTTTGAAGTGTTCAAAGAATTCAAGAATGAAGTAGAGAAGCAACTTGGCAAAAGCATCAAGGCTCTACGATCGGATCGTGGAGGAGAATACTTGAGCCAAGAGTTTGACGACTATCTTAGAGAGTGTGGGATCGTGTCCCAACTCACTCCACCCGGAACGCCACAATGGAATGGCGTGTCCGAGAGGAGGAATCGAACCCTATTGGATATGGTTCGATCTATGATGTGTCAAACCGATCTTCCATTGTCATTTTGGGGCTACGCTCTATTAAGTGCATCTTTCACAATTAACCTTGTTCCATCTAAATCAGTCATGAAGACACCATATGAGATGTGGAGTGGGAGGCGTCCCACACTGTCGTTCATGAGGATTTGGGGCTGCGATGTCTATGTAAAACGTTTACAATCAGACAAGCTAGGGCCTAAATAGGATAAGTGTAAGTTTGTGGGGTACCCTAAGGAAACTAAGGGATACCACTTCTACAATCCAACCGAGAACAAAGTGTTTGTTGCTCGGATCGGCGTGTTTCTAGAAAGAGAATTTGTCTCTAATGAAGCAAGTGGGAGGAATGTAGAACTTGAAGAAGTTCAAGAACCACAAATCACTGAACCGATTATGGAACATGAACAGGAATCACAAGCAGTTGTGGAGCCACCTGTTCAGGTAACACAAGAGCTTCGTAGATCTAGTAGAGTGCGCCAGGAACCCGAGAGGTATGGACTTCTCGTAACCGATTCCGGTGACACGATGCTCATAGATGATGAGCCTACTACCTATGAGGAGGCCATGAGTGGCCCAGACTCTCAGAAGTGGCTGGAAGCCATGAGATCCGAGATGGAATCCATGTATACCAACAAAGTATTGACTTTGGTGGAACCACCTGATGGGGCGCGGCCCATAGGGTGCAAATGGGTCTTAGAGAAGAAGATCGACATGGATGGTAATGTGATTACCTATAAGGGCCGATTGGTGGCTAAAGGATTCAGACAGATTCATGGTATTGACTATGATGAAACCTTTTCACCAGTCGCTATGACCAAATCCATCCGAATCCTACTTGCAATTGCAGCATACTACGACTATGAGATTTGGCAGATGGATGTCAAAACAGCATTCCTTTATGGAAATCTCCTCGAGGATGTGTATATGATACAGCCGGAGGGTTTTGAGGATCCAAAGCAAGCCAACAAAGTCTGTAAGCTGCAACGATCCATTTATGGATTGAAGCAAGCTTCTAGGAGTTGGAATCGACGTTTTGATGAAGTGGTCAAAGAGTTTGGCTTCATCAGAAACGAAGATGAGTCTTGTGTCTACAAGAAGGTTAGTGGGAGCTCTGTAGCTTTTCTGGTCTTGTATGTGGATGACATACTACTCATTGGAAACGACATTCCCATGCTGCAATCTGTAAAATATTGGCTAGGAAAGTGTTTCTCAATGAAGGACTTAGGGGAAGCAGCCTATATACTCGGTATAAAGATCTATAGAGATAGATCTAAGAGGTTGCTAGGCCTAAGTTAAAGTACATATATTGACAAGATGTTGAAACGGTTCAACATGCAAGATTCCAAGAAGGGATTCTTGCCCATGTCACATGGAATCACTCTTTCGAAGAGTGGTTGTCCTTCCAATGAGATTGAGAAGGAACGCATGAGTAGGATTCCCTATGCCTCGGCCATAGGATCTATCATGTACGCCATGTTATGTACTAGATCAGATGTGTCATATGCCTTGAGTATGACAAGCAGATACCAATCCAATCCGGGTGAGAGTCACTGGATTGCTGTCAAGAACATCCTAAAGTACTTGAGAAGAACTAAGGATGCTTTCTTGATATTTGGCGGTGAGGAAGAGTTGCGTGTAAGGGGTTACACTGATGCAAGCTTCCAAACCGACAGAGATGACTTTAGATCACAGTCGGGATATGTGTTTTGCCTGAATGGAGCAGCGGTGAGCTGGAAGAGTTCCAAGCAAGAGACGGTAGCTGATTCTACAACAGAGGCTGAGTACATTGCTGCAAATGGCGCAGCAAAGGAGGCTGTTTGGATCAGAAAGTTTGTTTCTGAACTTGGTGTGGTCCCTAGCATTGCGGATCCAGTGGAGTTGTTCTGTAACAACACTGGGGCGATCGCGCAATCAAAGGAACCCAGATCGCACCAGAAGTCCAAACACGTGTTCAGGAAGTTTCATCTGATTCGAGATATTATCGATAGAGGAGACGTTCGGATATGCAAGATTCCTACAGATGATAATCTGTCAGACCCGCTTACGAAGCCTCTCACACAGTGGAAGCATGAAGGGCACACTAGGAGTATGGGCATACGAGATGCGCCAGATTGGCTCTAGTGCAAGTGGGAGACTGTTGGAATAGAAGCCCTAGAGGCAATCTAGTTTAGTATGAATTTGTATATGGCTAGAAAATTCATTTATTATTTATTGGATATTTAATATAATGAAGTCCTTAGATTTACAATTGTGTTGTTTATCTTAAATATCCCTAGTCAAGTATAATGATTAAATGGGACAATCATCTATAGACTAGTATGGGGTTGGATTGATATGGAGATATCACGATCCAACACATAGGTGTGCATTACGGAATGTTGCACTGGATTGACCCATCTCCGAGAAGGCTACATACATGTTATGTTGAGTCACAAGTGCTTATCGCGGTGCAATGGTATTGTCATCCTTAGACTTGAAGTCACTAGATATTCTAGTTGTGGATCATTGTGATCTTGGTAGCGTTAAACGCTACACCGTAACTGGGTAGTTATAAAGGCGTGTACTGGATACAATGAGAAGCAAGCTTAGAGATCGTAGTGGACGTAGAGAGGATTTGCCCCTCCCACATAACGGGAGCAAATATCCTAGGCCACTCGAGGGATAGTGCTTATAGAATGTCTGGCCAGACTCAAATAAATCAATATAGGATATTGATGTTATTTGCACGAATAAGGCTATTCCCATGGATCGAGAAACTATGGATTGGATATACGAGTGTGACTTGTATGTCTCGTGTCCAATCCGGATATGGAGGCAAAGGGATGAGACAATTACTTGTACAAAGGTTGTCAAGATGACTATTCTATTAGTTGGCTAGAATGGATGTTTTGCTAGAAACCGCTCCATATTAGCAAATAGTTGCTACCAACTAGATAGAACCTATGGGGTCACACGCTATAGAGAGTTGAACTAGATTTGGGAATTAATTAATTGGATTAATTAATTAGAAGGATCACTTTTCAAACCCTTGCAAACTTAGTAGGGACTAATTTGCAAGGAAGGGACTAAATTGAATTCTAGGTTGACTAGAATAAGTCCTTTAGGTAGTTAACAAGGAGTTGTTGGACTATATAAAGGACCCTCCTTCCTTCCTTCCTCATAACTTATGCTCATTAGTGAACATAACAAGAGTGGGAGAGAACAAAAGGAGAGAGAGCAAGCAACAAGGAGGGCCGACGCTGCCCCTTGCCGCCGCCCTCACCCCGTCGGCCAAAAAGAGGCTGAAAAGCCTCTTTTTGTCTCGTTTTGCGTGATTCGTTCATCCTCTTCCTAATCCGGGCTAGCACCAAGGAGTTTGGGAGATCTAGGATCAACTCTAGGCGTGGATCAACTATAGAGAACGTGACATTATTCGCGTTTGAAGTCATCAAGGAGAACCCAAAGGTGTGTTTATGATTTCTTACCTTTACTATCGTTATGTCTCTATACTTGTGATCCTTGGAGGGTTTTGCATGGTTTATGTTTGATTATGCTTCCGTTGTGCGATCCATGAATCAAAACCCTACAGTTTGATGTGTTCTTGGCTGTGAGTGCTCAAAAAATTTCTAAGTATAGAAGGCTATGGTGAAACATCCATTTTCTAACCCTTGTATCTTCTTCAAAACTTAATGAAATTTAGATCTGTTTTCTCCTGTGTAAAGCTGGTGTATAATACTTCCACCATCTCTGGGTCATCTTCAAATTTACAACGGATTTCTCAAAAAACAAGCCAAAAGTTGCTAGTTTGAACTCATAAAGCACTAGTGAATTTTTCTAAGTATTGAATCGGAATTTTTGTCCAACTTTGAGTAGTGATATCTATTCGAATACTTAGAGCTTCTAGGAGTTCAAATATGTTCTGGAATCCTTGAACTATCATCTTCAAAATCCTATTCCCAATTTCTCAAAACTCTTTCTCAATTGATCAGAAATCAGCCGCAAAGTTGACTACTTGAAATGACGTTTCGCTATCTTTAACCTTCGGTTTTGAGCATTTGAATGACATTTCTGGCCGTAGCGTTCTTCAAAAACTTGTTCGTATTTATATTTTGAGTCTAAATATCAATTTTGACCAAGTTTGACTTTTCAAAAACCCTAGTTTGACTTAGCTAGATAGGAGAGGAAAAATAGTAATTTCACTTAAGCTTTGAATTGAGACTCGTCTAGTAAATTGGAGTTTGTCAGCATGTCTTGTTGCGTATTTGGAGTACTTGTATGTAATTCTGGGTTAGGTTTGACCAAGTCAAATGTTGGGGTCTTTTGCAGTTTTACTAACTTCAGGGGCCTATGTGCATTTAATTAAAACGTCACACTTGAACTACTTGAGCCTAGGTTAATGTTTTGAGACCAACAACCTGAATTAGAAGGATATTTTAAGTATCAAGAGGGAATTATTTGACTCGGGAGTTATCAAATCAATGGTGGGGGTCTTTCTGTAATTTTAGCAAACTTTAGGGGCCAAAGTATAATTTACTCAAAGCTGTAGATTGCGATGCTAAGTTCGTATGGGAGAGTTAAGAGTCATTCTTGCATGTTTTTGGGCCAGTATAAATGTAATTTGGGGTCCAGGCACAATCAGGGAATGTACTAGAGAGTTTAGAAGTATCAGGGGCATTTTGGTCAAGTTAGCTTGCATGACCCCCCATTTCATTGCATTCTTGCATAAAACCTCATATGGAGGATATATTCTAATAGGTTGTATACTTTACTTGTGTATATACATCCGTTATTAAGGATCGTTCGAAGTAGACGTACGTATTCGTGTTGCTGCATTTACTGTGAGACTCAGAGACGAGCGTTGGAGGAGTGCTAGCGTTGCTTTGCGCCTTTCATGGCTCATAGGTAAGTACATATGTACAACCTTTTCATATCAAATGTGCGCATGTGTGTGATGTTTCAAATGAATGCTTGTTATATGAAAAAGTATGAGAATGCATGTTTTCCACTCGAATGTTGTTAAACTATTTTATTCATCTCTTTTGAGAACTCTCGGAAATTACTTGTGAAATGTTGATATTCTGATTCTGGTTATGTGAAAGAGAAGAAATAAAATACCTCTAATAGACTTAGGACGATGTACAGAGTACTGTTATTAATGGGAGACGCCAAGCGATCCTCCATTTTTTTTTGGCTAAGACCATTGAAGCAATGCTTCTTATTATTGGATAGAACTTTACTGTTCACAAATCCGCCCCTGATGAGCCAAAATATATCAAAATATTGAGGCCAAGGGGTTTATAGAGCTATAGAGTGCTACTTATACTTGTAAGGGTCACTACGGTATAGGGGTGTCGACACTTAAGGCCTTTTAGCTAATGTTGTGAGCGGGGTTGACGAATGGGATCCCTTAACGCTCGGGTGAAATAGGGTTTGATAGACCCTAGAAGGAACCTTTTGTGATTACTTCGTGATCCTCTGTCTACATCGATCATGCTGGTGGCTTTGGACATGCCTCAGCTAAACTTAACGGTTAAACTGGAATTGAAAGAAAGTTGACTACTCTATTGATGTTGTTTGTGACTCTTGATATGTCCTAATCGATTGAAATGATTTGAAAATCTTTGGCTACTCATGAAATTATATCGTTATCAACTTAAATTTACTTGCTACATCTGGTTATATTACCGAATACTCGTGGTTTCTCAACGTTCTTAAATTGAGAGTTTTTTTGTTACTCGATTTCTTCCAGTTATTCCAAATTCCCAAACATGTTAGTTTTATTGTTTTGAATCTTTTGATTTGCCTCAACTCATGCTTATGTGCCACTCGCAACTTTACATGTCGTAGTGTGTATTTACTCAGTTTTTACTGATCATTTTTCTTCAAAATTGCGTCGGCTGTTGCCATTTTAAAACCGCAGGTCATCAAACAAGGTGGGGGTGGGAACGCATATTGAGACGGAGTCGTCACTTAGTAGATCAAATAGTATGATCACATAGATTATTTCAAACACATTATATTTGTAATCTTATCTTCTCAAGATGGTTTTATATATTAAATAAAATGTAATATTCGTAACTATATTGCTACTTTTGGATATCGATTGTCTCTTTAACCCTGAACCGAGATCCTGGGCCGTTTCACCCAGCGCTCTCAATCTTGCGCTTTCCTTGCTTCTCATCTTGCGCATATTGAATGCGCCAACCAGCTGCAGCTCTATCATATGCCTTCTGAAGGGTATCATATGTTTTGCACATCAAGTCTTTCTGCATATGGAGTTCGAGACCAGACATGAACTTCCTAACCTTTTTTGTCTCATCAGGCATAAGCTGGCCAGCGAATCGGGCTGGTTCCATGAACTTCTTAAGGTAATCGGTCACAAAACCATTCCCCTGCGTCAGATTCACAAATTCGATGTACTTCTGATCCTGGACATGAGCCGGATAGAAGCGAGTGCGAAGTGCAGTCTGAAGAGCCTCCCAATTGAAGTTAGGTTGAGCCAAAAAGGTCTAACGCGTGCTCCTCCACCATATATTTGCCTTATTCTTCAGGTATAATGCGGCTCAAACTACCTTTCGGTTTTTAGGGCACTCAACCAATTCAAGGACCTTGTCCATCTCATCGATCCAGTCTTCAAGCTCAACTGGATCCTCATTGCCTGTAAAGTTTCCAGGCTTCATGTCAGCCACTTTCTTCTCCCAGTTGGCTGCATTCTGCTCTTCCTGGTTCATTTTATGAGCCATTTGAGCAAATTAAGCAAAGAACTTCTCCATGTTGTTATTGTTGTTTGGGGCTGTCATCGGCACTTGACGATTTCTCCTAGTGTAGTATTGATGTGGTCTATCAGTCATAATCCCTACACTATAGGCTATTGTATTATTCATAAATCATCATGAATTATAATTAAACATGAATACATAGCATGTAACGCGCAATTAGGCATTTAATGTCACACATTGATCATCATTTACTCAATTATACATCTATTTACACATAGGCTGATCACGTCTCATCTTTTCATCCTTCTTAAAAAATTGGAAAGATGATCAATCGGAAAAGAAAAAATTATGAATTTCGGTGTAAAATAACCTCTCTGAGTATACTTTCATAATCAAGAAGAATCAACTCAAAATAAATTGTAGAACTCAAGCTTTGCAGAGAACACTATAGCTGTTGTCACAGACCACTAGAACAGGAACTTTAACTTTGAAAGGCCTTAAACTGACTTTAAACTCCTCAAAATGAGCTAGGATTTCACCCAGATTTTGTTGGAATAGATGCCCTAGAGGCAATCTAGTTTAGTATGAATTTGTAATTGGCTAGAAATTCATTTATTATTTATTGGATATTTAATATAATGAAGTCCTTAGATTTACAATTGTGTTGTTTATCTTAAATATCCCTAGTCAAGTATAATGATTAAATGGGACAATCATCTATAGACTAGTATGGGGTTGGATTGATATGGAGATATCACGATCCAACACATAGGTGTGCATTACGGAATGTTGCACTGGATTGACCCATCACCGAGAAGGCTACATACACGTTATGTTAAGTCACAAGCGCTTCTCGGGTACAATGGTATTGTCATCCTTAGACTTGAAGTCACTAGATATTCTAGTTGTGGATCATTGTGATCTTGGTAGCGTTAAACGCTACACCGTAACTGGGTAGTTATAAAGGCGTGTACTGGATACAATGAGAAGCAAGCTTAGAGATCGTAGTAGACGTAGAGAGGATTTGCCCCTCCCACATAACGGGAACAAATATCCAAGGCCACTCGAGGATAGTGCTTATAGAATGTCTGGCCAGACTCAAATAAATCAATATATGGGATATTGATGTTATTTGCACGAATAAGGCTATTCCATGGATCGAGAAACTAGGGATTGGATATACGAGTGTGACTTGTATGTCTCGTGTCCAATCCGGATATGGAGGCAAAGGGATGAGACAATTACTTGTACAAGGTTGTCTAGATGACTATTCTATTAGTTGGCTAGAATGGATGTTTTGCTAGAAACCGCTCCATATTAGCAAAGGGTTGCTACCAACTAGATAGAACCTATGGGGTCACACGCTATATAGAGTTGTACTAGATTGTGGAATTAATTAATTGGATTAATTAATTAGAATGATCACTTTGCAAACCCTTGCAAACTTAGTAGGGACTAATTTGCAAGGAAGGGACTAAATTGAATTCTAGTAGGACTAGAATAAGTCCTTTAGGTAGTTAACAAGGAGTTGTTGGACTATATAAAGGACCCTCCTCCTTCCTTCCCTACACACTTTTTATGCTCTAGAGAGAACATAACAAGAGTAGGAGAGAACAAAGGAGAGAGAGAGAGCAAGCAAAGAGGGACGCCGCCCCCTATTGCCGCCGCCCCTTGTCCCCGACGCCACAAAGGGCCGAGCCCCCTTTTGGTGCCTCGTTTTGCGTGATTCCTTCACCCTCTTTTCAATCCGGGCTAGCACCAAGGAGATTGGAGATCTAGGAACAACTCTAGGCGTGGATCAACTATAGAGAACGTGACACTATTCGCGTTTGAAGTCATCAAGGAGAACCCAAAGGTGTGTTTATGATTTCTTACCTTCACTATCGTTATGCATCTAGACTTGTGATCCTTGGAGGGTTTTTGCATGGTTGTTTATTTGATTATGCTTCCGTTTGCGCGATCCATGAATCAAAACCCTACAGTGGTATCAGAGCCACAGGTCATAGAGCATAAACGTAGTTTATGTGTTACATTCTTGTTGTTTTACACCTTAATTTGTTGTTTATCGCGTAAAACAAGACAAATCAAGCATTGGATGCAATTTGTCAAAGAATTAATCATAACAAGACCCAATTATTGCATTGGATGCATGAATTGGTGAGTTTGAGAAATTTTAGGATCTTAGATCTAGGGTTTGGGCATCCTTGGGGAAGAAGGAGTTCTCCCACAACAAGGAAACAACCAAACTTGGGCTCCAAGCAAGGAGGTTGTTTTGGAAACAACCTCCACAAGGAGGTTCGGCCCCCTAGGGAGCCGCCCCCTTGCTTGCCGCCCAAGCTTGGCGCCCTAAGGGGCCGGGCGGCCCTAACCCGCGGGCCTAGCTTGCGGGTTTTGGGCCGGGCCGGCCCTAGGGCTTTATGGTTCACTTATTTGGGCCCGGGCAATTGGATTGTTGGGCCCATGGACCGTTTTAACCCTAGAAATCCTAAAATCAATTAAAATTGACCAAGCGCGTTAAAATTGGATTTTAACTGTTTATGTGCAAATCGCATGGTGATTGGATATGGCCTTAGGATGTGGTTTGATGTGGATGTTTAATTTTGTGGTTTGGTTTTACGGCCTGCGAGCTGATCAATTAATTGTAATAATTAATTAGGGTTTTATGGCCTGCGTGCCATTTTTTTTCCTCAACTTGTGAGATTTATTTTATTTAGTATAGATATTAGCAAGTGCTAGATAAAGTAGATTGTTAGCCAAGATTGGAGAAAAGAAGCCCAAAGCCAAAAGGAGCCACAAAAGATGGAGCATGGAGCATGGAGCACACCACATGACTATGAAGGATGGACCAAAAGATCAAGACGCATGGAGATGTGTTTGTTTAGGGTTCATAGATAATTCCATTGGCTTGGAATTATCTTAGTCTAGAAAAGGCCATATCCACATCACGTTTAATTTCTGTTTTGTGGTTGTTTATTTATTGTCTTATTATTTGTGTGGTTGATGTATGGATGATGCATGCAATTAGGATAATAAGATAATTAGACAACCCGGATCTATTATTTGGAGTTGTGCCCAAACTCAAATAGATAGATTAGTTGATATCGATCAACAAAATAATTAAAAATTGAAAAATCCCTCAAATTTTAAAAATATTGTGTTCTTGCCTTCTCGTTATTTAAACACTCATTATCATCATTATTTATCAAGTTCGTGCGTGCCAAAGCATGGCGACTTGGTTCATAATGATGGAATGCGATGGCACGTAACAATGTGCAATTGTTTAGATAAGAGGTTGAACACAACTAGGCTATTAATTTGATTAAGAAACCTAGAGGCAATCAATTGGGATTATCCATATGGATGGATAAATAAGGAGTTATTTGCCCGATTGAACCAAGAGTTGCATATGAGATGCAATTGGAATCGTTCCTACCTAAGAAGTAATCGAATTATGGGTGACTTGCCAAAGCAAGCTCATAAGGAGATGAAAAAGATGGATCTTGGCCCACTAGAAAATATAAGGATATTTTCCGCATTAATATCTTGAGGGTTATTAATCCGTAGAAAAATAGTGGGAGCTATATTTGATAAACTAGCCATTATTAAATATAGTCAAAAATTCACAAATACTAAAACTTGCGTATTTTCCTTTTGTAGAATTCCAAATGGCAAACAACTCATCGAGTTCACAACATTCCCTACGATCTGTCCTTGAGAAGGACAAGCTCTCAGGAACCAACTTTCTCGATTGGTACAGAAACTTGAGAATTGTTCTCAAGCAAGAAAAGAAGCTGTACGCAATAGAGGAGCAAGTTCCAGAAGGTCCAGAGAATCAGACACCTGCTGCCTTAAAGGCGTATCAAAAGCGCGTTGATGACGCTAATGATGCGGCCTGCCTAATGCTTTGCACCATGACCTCTGAGCTTCAGAAGCAACATGAGAACATGAATGCTGTTTATATGATCGAACATCTAAAGCAGCTCTTCCAAGAGCAGGCGAGGGTAGAGAGGTATGAGGTCTCAAAGGCACTGTTCAAATGTCATCTAGCAGAAGGGAACCCGGTGGGACCCCACGTACTCCGAATGATCGGGTACTTGGAGAATCTCGCCCGGCTTGGGTTCCCGGTCGGCCAAGAGTTGGCAACCGATCTCGTGTTGCAATCGTTGCCCGAGAGTTATGGACAGTTCATTATGAACTATAACATGAACGAGATCGTTAAATCACTGCCAGATTTGCTCAACATGTTGAGGACGGCTGAACAGAGCATCAACAAGGGTAAGGGCAAGGCCATTATGATGGTGCATAAAGGAAAGGGTAAAAAGTTTGCCTCTTCCTCCAAGGGCAAAGGCAAGACAGTTGCTAAGTCCAAGGAACAAGCCCTTAAGCCTGTTGGTGGCATTGCCAAGGTCGTGACTAAGGGTGAATGTCACTACTGTAGTCAACCTGGACACTGGAGGAGGAACTGCCCAAAATATCTGGAGGACAAGAGGCTTGGAATAGTGATTCCACCACCACCAGGTATTTTTGTTGTAGAGGTCAATTTAACTGTCTCAACATCATGGGTATTAGATACTGGATGTGGATCTCATATTTGTCGAAATATGCAGGATCTAAAGAGAAGTAAAAGATTGGCTAAAGGGGAGGTAGATCTGCGCGTTGGGAATGGAGCAAAGGTTGCTGCGTTGGCCATAGGCGTTTGCGAGCTATCTCTGCCTTCAGGATTAGTTTTAGATAATTGCTATTTTGTGCCTGCTATGAGCAGAAACATTATTTCTATTTCTTGTTTGGACAAGGAAGGTTTTATTATTTCAATAAAGAACAATTGTTGTTCCTTTTATTTGAATAATATTCACTATTTTAGTGCGCAATTATTTAATGGACTTTATGTCATTGATCTAAGTAATCCTGTCTACAACATTAATACCAAGCGGATTAAAATAAATGATTTAAATCCTGCTTATTTATGGCATTGTCGTTTAGGCCACATAAATGAGAAACGTGTATCTAGACTCCATAAGGATGGATTACTAGACTCATTTGATTTTGAATCATATGAGACATGTGAGGCTTGTTTATTGGGAAAAATGACAAAGTCCCCTTTCAATAAGAAAGGTGAGAGGACTAGTGAGCAATTGGCGCTCATACATACCGATGTGTGTGGGCCATTTGCCACGCCTGCCAGGGGTGGTTATGTCTACTTCATTACATTTACTGATGATTACAGTAGATATGGATTTGTGTACCTTATGAGGGCAAAATCCGAATCCTTTGAAGTGTTCAAAGAATTCAAGAATGAAGTAGAGAAGCAACTTGGCAAAAGTATCAAGGCTCTACGATCGGATCGTGGAGGAGAATACTTAAGCCAAGAGTTTGACGACTATCTTAGAGAGTGTGGGATCGTGTCCCAACTCACTCCACCCGGAACGCCACAATGGAATGGCGTGTCTGAGAGGAGGAATCGAACCCTATTGGATATGGTTCGGTCTATGATGTGTCAAACCGATCTTCCATTATCATTTTGGGGCTACGCTCTATTAAGTGCAGCTTTTACCATTAACCGTGTTCCATCTAAATCAGTCATGAAGACACCATATGAGATGTGGAGTGGGAGGCGTCCCACACTGTCGTTCATGAGGATTTGGGGCTGCGATGTCTATGTAAAACGTTTACAATCAGACAAACTAGGGCCTAAATCGGATAAGTGTAAATTTGTGGGGTACCCTAAGGAAACTAAGGGATACTACTTCTACAATCCAACCGAGAACAAAGTGTTTGTTGCTCGGACCGGCGTGTTTCTAGAAAGAGAGTTTGTCTCTAAAGAAGCAAGTGGGAGGAATGTAGAACTTGAAGAAGTTCAAGAACCACAAATCACAGAACCGATTATGGAACATGAACAGGAATCACAAGCAGTTGTGGATCCACCTGTTCAGGTAACACAAGAGCTTCGTAGATCTAGTAGAGTGCGCCAGGAACCCGAGAGGTACGGACTTCTCGTAACTGA
Organism: Linanthus parryae; assembly: GCA_023055425.1. Taxonomy (NCBI): domain Eukaryota; kingdom Viridiplantae; phylum Streptophyta; class Magnoliopsida; order Ericales; family Polemoniaceae; genus Linanthus; species Linanthus parryae. The sequence continues at coordinate 11,801,042 of JALGPY010000012.1, read as the reverse complement.
TTCCGGTGACACGATGCTCATAGATGATGAGCCTACTACCTATGAGGAGGCCATGAATGGCCCAGACTCGCAGAAGTGGCTTGAGGCCATGAGATCCGAGATGGAATCCATGTATACCAACAAAGTATGGACTTTGGTGGAACCACCTGATGGGGCGCGGCCCATAGGGTGCAAGTGGGTCTTCAAGAAGAAGATCGACATGGATGGTAATGTGATTACCTATAAGGGCCGATTGGTGGCTAAAGGATTCAGACAGATTCATGGTATTGACTATGATGAAACCTTTTCACCAGTCGCAATGACCAAATCCATCCGAATCCTACTTGCAATTGCAGCATACTACGACTATGAGATTTGGCAGATGGATGTCAAAACAGCATTCCTTTATGGGAATCTCCTCGAGGACGTGTATATGATACAGCCGGAGGGTTTTGAGGATCCAAAGCAAGCCAACAAAGTCTGTAAGTTGCAACGATCCATTTATGGATTGAAGCAAGCTTCTAGGAGTTGGAATCGACGTTTTGATGAAGTGGTCAAAGAGTTTGGCTTCATCAGAAACGAAGATGAGTCTTGTGTCTACAAGAAGGTTAGTGGGAGCTCTGTAGCTTTTCTGGTCTTGTATGTGGATGACATACTGCTCATTGGAAACGACATTCCCATGCTGCAATCTGTGAAAGATTGGCTAGGAAAGTGTTTCTCAATGAAGGACTTAGGGGAAGCGGCCTATATACTCGGTATAAAGATCTATAGAGATAGATCTAAGAGGTTGCTAGGCCTAAGTCAAAGTACATATATTGACAAGGTGTTGAAACGGTTCAACATGCAAGATTCCAAGAAGGGATTCTTGCCCATGTCACATGGAATCACTCTTTCGAAGAGTGGTTGTCCTTCCAATGAGATTGAGAAGGAACGCATGAGTAGGATTCCCTATGCCTCGGCCATAGGATCCATCATGTACGCCATGTTATGTACTAGACCAGATGTGTCATATGCCTTGAGTATGACAAGCAGATACCAATCCAATCCAGGTGAGAGTCACTGGATTGCTGTCAAGAACATCCTAAAGTACTTGAGAAGAACTAAGGATGCTTTCTTGATGTTTGGCGGTGAGGAAGAGTTGCGTGTAAGGGGTTACACTGATGCAAGCTTCCAAACCGATAGAGATGACTTTAGATCGCAATCGGGATATGTGTTTTGCCTGAATGGAGCAGCGGTGAGCTGGAAGAGTTCCAAGCAAGAGACGGTAGCTGATTCTACAACAGAGGCTGAGTACATTGCTGCAAATGGCGCAGCAAAGGAGGCTGTTTGGATCAGAAAGTTTGTTTCTGAACTTGGTGTGGTCCCTAGCATTGCGGATCCAGTGGAGTTGTTCTGTGACAACACTGGGGCGATCGCGCAATCTAAGGAACCCAGATCGCACCAGAAGTCCAAGCATGTGCTCAGGAAGTTTCATCTGATTCGAGATATTATCGATAGAGGAGACGTTCGGATATGCAAGATTCCTACAGATGATAATCTGTCAGACCCGCTTACGAAGCCTCTCACGCAGTGGAAGCATGAAGGGCACACTAGGAGTATGGGCATACGAGATGCGCCAGATTGGCTCTAGTGCAAGTGGGAGACTGTTGGAATAGATGCCCTAGAGGCAATCTAGTTTAGTATGAATTTGTAATTGGCTAGAAATTCATTTATTATTTATTGGATATTTAATATAATGAAGTCCTTAGATTTACAATTGTGTTGTTTATCTTAAATATCCCTAGTCAAGTATAATGATTAAATGGGACAATCATCTATAGACTAGTATGGGGTTGGATTGATATGGAGATATCACGATCCAACACATAGGTGTGCATTACGGAATGTTGCACTGGATTGACCCATCACCGAGAAGGCTACATACACGTTATGTTAAGTCACAAGCGCTTCTCGGGTACAATGGTATTGTCATCCTTAGACTTGAAGTCACTAGATATTCTAGTTGTGGATCATTGTGATCTTGGTAGCGTTAAACGCTACACCGTAACTGGGTAGTTATAAAGGCGTGTACTGGATACAATGAGAAGCAAGCTTAGAGATCGTAGTAGACGTAGAGAGGATTTGCCCCTCCCACATAACGGGAACAAATATCCAAGGCCACTCGAGGATAGTGCTTATAGAATGTCTGGCCAGACTCAAATAAATCAATATATGGGATATTGATGTTATTTGCACGAATAAGGCTATTCCATGGATCGAGAAACTAGGGATTGGATATACGAGTGTGACTTGTATGTCTCGTGTCCAATCCGGATATGGAGGCAAAGGGATGAGACAATTACTTGTACAAGGTTGTCTAGATGACTATTCTATTAGTTGGCTAGAATGGATGTTTTGCTAGAAACCGCTCCATATTAGCAAAGGGTTGCTACCAACTAGATAGAACCTATGGGGTCACACGCTATATAGAGTTGTACTAGATTGTGGAATTAATTAATTGGATTAATTAATTAGAAGGATCACTTTGCAAACCCTTGCAAACTTAGTAGGGACTAATTTGCAAGGAAGGGACTAAATTGAATTCTAGTAGGACTAGAATAAGTCCTTTAGGTAGTTAACAAGGAGTTGTTGGACTATATAAAGGACCCTCCTCCTTCCTTCCCTACACACTTTTTATGCTCTAGAGAGAACATAACAAGAGTAGGAGAGAACAAAGGAGAGAGAGAGAGCAAGCAAAGAGGGACGCCGCCCCCTATTGCCGCCGCCCCTTGTCCCCGACGCCACAAAGGGCCGAGCCCCCTTTTGGTGCCTCGTTTTGCGTGATTCCTTCACCCTCTTTTCAATCCGGGCTAGCACCAAGGAGATTGGAGATCTAGGAACAACTCTAGGCGTGGATCAACTATAGAGAACGTGACACTATTCGCGTTTGAAGTCATCAAGGAGAACCCAAAGGTGTGTTTATGATTTCTTACCTTCACTATCGTTATGCATCTAGACTTGTGATCCTTGGAGGGTTTTTGCATGGTTGTTTATTTGATTATGCTTCCGTTTGCGCGATCCATGAATCAAAACCCTACAGATTTAGCCATACATTTCTACTAACATCCATAAATATATGAGAACCAAACAAGGTCTGGAAGATAGGTAAACATCAAAAATGCTATTGCTAGTCACTTTGCAATTCTGCTACTACACCACCAACTTTGAAAATTCATGAATAGGTCTCAGAAACTGATATGGGGCTGAAATGTTTATGGGAGATACCTGGGTATGTCTAATTTCTGGTAAAAACTCAGAAAAAAATAACTCAAAAATTTAATACGTATGTTACAACAAAAACCCACTGCTGCGCAGATTCAAGTACTACCAAAAATCAAAGTTTTCGCTTTCTAACTCCATGAACGCTTTCTATGCACTCAATCAATTATAACAAAATCCGAGACAATATTAATTCATCAACTCATAATCTAAATCAATAAAAACATTATTTATTAAACTCACAAATCGGGTCCTCAAAACATGAGCATTATTCATCATCCTTAAAGCAAATTGCTAAGAATTTAACTCTAGCCCAAAAGTGGCTATACAAAAATCATTCAAGAAATATCAAAGTATTGTTTGGCATCATAGACTTATTCAAACCAATAATAAAACTCAAAATGCATCAAAGTCTAGGAAATTAAAGAAGTCTAATATGGCTACTCCTCGTCATCATCGCTCACATCCAACTCCACATCTTCATTGAGATCATCCTCGAACTCTTCATCCTCACTTGGGTCCTCTTCAACTTCATCCTCTTCCATGGGGTCTTCCTCAATTTCATCATCTTCCATTGGGTCTTCTTCGAACTTGTCATCATCAATAGAGTCTATAACGATCACCTCCTCGTCATCACTAGAATCTATCTCAATCACCGTGTACCTTTGCCATTTACCATAAGCCTCCATCAATAGTTTGCATATGAAATCGACGTCTACCCTCCATTCACCTTGGTAGAAATAATCACTAGCATTCAAGTTGTTGTAAATACTCATAATGTTGTTGTATTTTGCAATGATATCTCCAAACATGGGCCCCATAGGTAGCGCCTTCACCATGCAGTATGCCCGGAAAGCCGGATTCCAATACCGAGGGGAATCCAATGCAACAAATCTATGCTCACAAAACTGAATCACACGATCACGAAACGCAGGTTGATCCTCACCCTCTGCCCAAGGAGTCACGATCGGGTGCCTCGCGACTGGAAATACGCGCTTCCTTGCGGTTGTTTTGGTTCTAGCCATCTACAAAAGAAAACAAATCCATAAGTCTCTTACTCCACAAAGTATATATCGTAAACAAAATGACTACTCTCATGAAATAAATACATACTCCCAAAAATTTAATTTTATAATCAAAAGACTTTTGAAAAGGACCCCCAACCTTTGATCACCCAAACTGTAGACTTCTAACCCGAACTCCAATGAAACGCCTCAAAACTCAATCACAAAGTTACTGGGGTATGCCAAAACTCTTAGTTAGGAGTGGATGGGTGGGTGTACTTGCTTTCTAGCCTAATTTCTAAGCACTTACACACATAATAGTCCTATCAATACAACCCAAATCCCCAACGGCTTGTCAAATTTTAATGACTTTGCCTATGTTCATTTGAGTTACCCTCACAGGTTTTGATTTCCTTTTTGGATTGCCCGCTCTGATACCACCTGTAAAACCCCCAAAATGACCAAGCCGGAGGCCCGGGGGTGTCACTCCGTACCCGAGAATGAACCCGGATACAAGGACATTTAAAAGTTGTTCCCAAGCAAAACATCCATAAAGTATTTAAACAATACTTATTACAATTCAAATGTTTGTTCCTCAAACCCGGGCATAAAACAAGCTAGTGTAATAAAATAAACAAAAGAGTTCTAATTATTAAAACGTTATGACTAATTATCTCGGTGATGAATCGCGTCGCCCGCTAAGCCCCATTATCACCATCTAGACCTGTGGTGCAAAAATGGAAACACCACAGTACAAAATCAGCAATAAATGCTGGCAAGCAAACACCCAAGCATGTAAAATGATGATGAGACAAGTTATAAAACAATACCCAACTTTTCGAGTAGGAGCTCATCTTAAACACAGCGGAAGTAGAATTTGACACTTGTGAGAAAAGCACGAGAGTTTCCAATTCCATTTTATTTTCCCAAAACCAATTCATTATCCAATAGAGGGAATCCAAAACCACGTGTTAATTCATTTTCCATTAATATCATCAAATCCAAAAACCAATTTGTTTATTTTGTTGTGAAGGAGAGAGAACCAACCATCTCGCAAGCATCCACGACCTTAAGTGTCGAAATCCCCCTAAGACTCTAGAGGCCAGAAGAGTGAGTACAAGGAGCTATCCGGGGACTTGCAACCAGATTAAATAAAATTAATTAGACGCGTGAACGAAGTCAACACGCCCAAGCCAAAGTAACCAAGAAGTAACCCCGCACAACTCTTCCACTTTACCTTATCGTCCATTATTATAGTATTGATGATATTTTCAAGAAAAGCATTTAGCAGGTAAAATCAGATATTTACATAGCACGTAACTCACAAATTCATTTTGAGACAAGTAGAATAGATCATTTGACACGAAGGTAGTTAGGAACACTAGGCCTGGCATGTTTACTCACCTCAATTAAAAGCGACTACGGCTACTCAATCGTAGTACTCAACGTACCCGTCGTCTGTGAACTCGTCGCCTACAAGTTAACTATACTCTAATTAATTACAATATTTTAGTATATGTGCTGAATTAGATTACATGCATATGACGCTAAACGGTTTAGGGTTCTAACACCACCCTAACGTTCCCAATTAAACCCGATACTCACGTGATTAGGACGATTGGTTCTAGGTCGATAACCAACTCTACCAGCCGGTCCAAGTTTAGCATCCACTAGGCTAATTATTTAAAAAAAAGGTTACTAATCAAATTAGACTTACATTATACTTGTCACATCTCACAAATTCACTCAAACACTAGTACTTAGTCAAGGTCACGAAACGAGTGTTAAAACTCCAATATTTCAACTAATTTTAACGTCTAGACACTATTTAATAAACTCAACAGTATTAACGACAAATTCAGTAACTTTCAGTGATCAAAAATAGCCATATAGCGATGATTTCCAACCCTTTAGCGACCGGACAGATTGTTCATAAGCCTTAGGACATCCAAATATGCGTTTAACGGTCTCGGTTTCAACTCCAATTTAATTACCCGGCGATTACAACTCGCCTTAGAAAGCCAACACATCAAACAAGTGGTAGTTACTAGTTGATCCTATTGTTTTGGCTTAATTTTGACCCCCTACATAACTAGGGTTTATGGGTACGACATGATGAACAATAAATCAACATATGAAGACGAAAAAGGCTTGATTCGATACAAGAATTAACCAATTATAATCTGAAATTTAAAGCAATTAGCGAACGATAACAACTTACAAGTGAAGGGGATGAACACAAGAGAGGTTTAATGGCGAGACAGAGATGTTGGCGGTGGAACTTGCGGTCGAAGGCTGCCGGAAACAATGGTGGTCAGATTGACCTCTTAGATGAAATCAAAATAGAGCAAGAAAGAGAAGAACGCAGAATGAAGAAAGAAGAAAGAAGAAAAGAAAAAATAAAAACAGAGGAAGAAAAAGAAGAGCAGAGTCTGACATGGAGGAGGAGAAGGAGAAGAGAAGAAGAAAAATAAGATGAAAGAGAGAGAGAGAGACGCTTACCTGAACGGAGGGAGAGAGAGGCGGCTGCGGTGGTGGTTGATACCGCTGCTGCTGCTGTTGTTGTCGGGCAGAGAGGGAGACAGAGAGTGATCGTGAGGGAGAGAGAGAGAGAGAGAGAGAGAGGAGGGTTTCGGGTAGAGTAGATGAGGGAGGACGTGAGGAAAAGAGATATTGAGAGATTGAGAGAATCATGAGAAATTGGGGAAGAATCGAACCAATTTGGGAAGAAATCGGATTGAAATCTGATTGAATGAAGGGAATTCACGTCTGATGAAATTTTGGGTCAAAAACATACCATTCAGTGGGAAAAGACACTTTCCCCCTAGTTTAAGCAAAAAGACAACTACCTCCCCCCCCCAATTTAATAAAATGCACTAAAATATTTTGATTAAAGTCACAAAGGCCCCCAAATGCTAGTAAACACTTAAAAATAACTCCTAACATTTAAATTTGACTCCCAACACATGTAATAATATCACAAAATACCCATAGTCACAAAACGGGTATTTCAGCTACTTTCCTGACGGGGCAATTTAAGGTTAAGTGTCACACTATACAAGTATATATACAGTGCGGGGGTTATAGTGTCAACCCGAAAATGTAGAGGGTTTATTGTCCAAAAATGTATACTACATGTAGGCTTATTATCAATAACCCTATTTTTTGTGTTTATATTTCTCCTATTATATTTAAGAAATATATATAAATATATATATTTATAATTCAGTAACTACAAAATTACATCACATAGCCGGATTCGAACTCGGAACCTCGAGTAGAGACTTCAAACGCTCTACCACTAGCTCGTACCCATTTGCAATATCTGCACTGCTACGTAAAGTACATAACATTATTGAAGCAAACACTAAACAGTTATGTTAGTGTTTATGAGAGATTGGAAAGGCTGTGTTGTATACTATGGAATAGTGTTCGGATTATAGAAAATCAGAGCTAACAATCATAAAATGAGGAATCAAAATGGATCGAAGAGAAAAGAGATGGAGAGGAAAGGGGTGGAAATGAGCAATAATGTACTCGTAGAAGAATGAGCAATAATGTACTCGTAAAAGGAGAGAAACAGCTTGTTGGCAACAATTCAGCTGTTTGGTACAGTGGACATTCATAGTACTCACGGATGACTATCAGTGTCAGCCAACATCATGTCAATGTGCGTCAGTCTATACCAAATGACAGAAAGGACAATCATATTTATACTAGTAAACTAGGGCTACCAATGGGAGACATGTGGCATGCGGCGGCCCACGACCCATTATGATGGCAGCGTACCCTAAATCCCTGGAAGACTGTCATGGATGACGTCAAACCTTGTATAAATGAAGACTGCAAAACAAGTCAGTTTCTAAAGCGCAAGATGGGTCGCACATGAAACGGAGACCATATGTGATTGTCCTCATTCTAGCCTCCATACTAATAGAACACCAGACTCCCATAGTTAAAACCCATAGTAGTTAAAACTTAGCTAATTAGTGATTTCTTTATTGCTAGAGATGTTCTAACTGTGCTTTGTGGCTTTTTTTAGACTTACTCGTTTGTCCTCTTCCAGGTTTGAACCCAGGAGCTTTAGCTAATTAATGATTTAATTGTTAGAGATATTGTAACTGTGATTTATTGTTTTTTTAAATTTACCTCTTTGTATTTGTAGTCAACCGGTTCGAACTTAGGACGTCATGCATGGACTTTTAAATACTCTAGCACTTGAGTAAGCATCAATTTGCATGATTTGTGGGTTGGATTGTAAAAATATATGATATTTAGTATCTAGTTTTTCCAATAACGTTTCGTTAAGTTGAAAATAAATATTTCTCTCTTTGGTTCAACCATATCTTCGAAAAATTAGAAATCAAGAATATCTCTTGTTCCCAAAACATACATATCAATTACGAATAATCTGCATTCTTTTTGCAATCATTCTAGGTCTCTTCTCGAAAAAATAGGTTTCTTGTTCGTTACTCCATCGCAGGCGTATTTAAAGTCGTTTAGGGTTTCGTTATCTTCCGCAGCTTTTGCTCTCTATCCACTTCAGCCCCCTCCCCTTCTTTTCCATCAACCCCACATCTAGGGTTTCGTTTCCGCTCACTCGATCTTGATCGATTCTCTTCATTCTTCAGAGAGATGACTCGACAACAAGAACCGATCGAGCTCGATGAAGGATGGAGCGTAAAGAAAAAAGTGATCAATGGAGAAAAACAACCGATCGAGCTCGATGAAGGATGGACAGTAATGCAAAAAGGGATCACAAAGCTGAAACGAATCCTAGAAGGTTTACCAGAGCCAGATTTCAACTCCACCTCATACATGGGGCTCTACACTACCACATACAACATGTGTACACAAAGACCCCCTAACGATCACTCTGCACCCCTATACCAAAAGTACAAGCACACCCTCGAATCCTACATCGATTCCACGGTCTTGCCGTCGCTAGCGGCGAAACACGACGAGTTCATGTTGCGGGAGTTACTCCACCGCTGGGAGAATCACAAAGTCATGGTACGCTGGCTTTCGCGATTCTTCTCCTACCTAGATCGCTATTACCTCACTAAGAGAACCCTCCCAAGTATCAACAACACCGGCGTCGAGATCTTCCGCGACAAGGTTTTTGTCGATTGGAAGGGCAAAGTCTGCAACACGGTGAACGCCATCATCGAGAGAGAGCGCGAGGGAGAGCAGATTGACCGCGCTCTATTAAAGAACGTGATCGAGATTTACATAGCGGTGGGGCTTGGAAAGATGGATGTTTACAACGAGTTTGAAGCACACACGCTGAAGAGCTCGAAGGGTTATTATTCACGTAAAGCATCACGCTGGATCGTTGAAGATACTTCACCTGTTTATTTGTTGAAGGCTGAGGAGTGTTTGAGGAAGGAGAAGGAGCGAGTTGCGAATTATCTCCACTCGAGCACCGAGGAGAAGCTCGTGGAGATAGTTCAGAACGAGCTGTTGGTCGTTCACACGGTGCAGTTACTCGAAAACGAGAGTTCGGGTTGCGGGGCTTTGCTTCGTGAGGACAGGATTGAGGATCTAGGGAGGATGTATAGGTTATTCAATCAAATTCCAAACGGCGGCTTGGAGGCTGTTGTCAAAGCTTTTAAGCTGCACGTTATCAGCGAGGGTAATAATCTGGTACAGCAGGCTGAGGCTGCAGCGGCGGCAGATTCCAAGGAGCAAGTCTTTGTGAAGAAAGTGATCGAGCTCAACGACAAGTACACTGCGTACACGAATGGTTTTTTTGGGGGTCACTTGTCCTTTGAGAAGGCTCTGAAGGTGGCTTTTGAGGTCATCTGCAACAAGAATGTCGCGGGCAGCTCGAGCGCGGAGCTTTTAGCTTCTTTTCTGGATAGTATTCTAAAGAAGGGCGGTGGGAGTGAAAAGTTGAGCGATGAAGACATTGAGGAGGCTATGGACAAGGTTGTGAAGTTGCTGGGGTATGTTAGCGAGAAAGACCTTTTCGCTGAGTTCCACAGGAAGAAGCTGGCTCGGCGTCTTCTTTTCGAAAAGAATGTGGATGATCGTAACGAAAGGCTGTTCCTGACAAAGCTGAAGACGCAATGTGGGGGAACCTTCACCTCGAAGATGGAAGGGATGGTGACGGATTTAACATTAGCAAAAGAAAACCAACCGGAGTTTTCAGAATATTTAGGTTTATGCAGGCAGGCTAATCCTAATCCTTTGATTGATTTGACAGTTACTATCCTGACGACAGGTTGTTGGCCGACCTACAAGTCGGTCGATGTAAACCTTCCTGAAGAGATGGCCAAGGCTGTGCAGGTTTTTAAGGAATTCTACCAAATTAAAACCAAGAACAGGAAGCTTACATGGATTTACTCATTGGGTAGTTGCCATGTGAACGCGAAATTCGATCTGAAGACGATGGAGATCATTGTGGGAGTTTATCAGGCTGCGGTTCTGCTACTATTCAATCTTTCAGACAAGTTGAGTTATTCAGAAATCAAAACTCAGTTGAATTTGGAAGACCAGCATTTAGTCAGAACGCTCCAGTCTCTGTCATGTGGCAAGTACAAGATTCTGATTAAGGAGCCGAATAGTAAAGTTGTCGCGGCCAAAGACACTTTCGCCTTCAATTCCAAGTTCACTGACAAAATGAGGAGGATAAGGATTCCGATGCCGGTGGTTGATGAGAGGAAGAAGATCGTTGAAGACGTTGACAAGGAGAGGAAGTACGCCATCGACGCGTGCATTGTTCGTATAATGAAGAGCAGGAAAGTTTTGGGGCATCAGCTTTTGGTGACGGAATGCGTTGAGCAGTTGAGCAAGTTGTTCAAGCCGGATTTCAAAATCATCAAGAAGAGGATTGAGGATTTGATCAGCCGAGAGTATTTGGAGAGGGACCAAGAGAACCCAAACTTGTTCCGGTACTTGGCCTGAGTCTGGGATTTATTAATTTACTAGTCATGCTCGTCATTATTCAACGTTTCAATCTTTTCCCTTCTGTTTAGCAAATCATTGGTTCAGTTTAGTTGGTCATATTTACAATGCAATTCAGTTTAGTTTATTTTGCTCATGTTCTTGAAAATGTTGTTTGAGGTTTGAGCCAGTTCTCACACAGCTTACTTTGAATCAGTTGTGGCTCAATTGAGTAAATAGTCGATTACAGAACTGGCTGGACATTGTCAGTAACCATATTTTTCTAACAACAGGAAAGAAGGGTTTTGCATTGTTTTTTAACCCGGCTTTTAATGATAAGCTATCCAGATTCAATGGTTACCACTTAACCATGCATGAGTCGGAATCGACGAAACTTAAAATCCAGTAAGATTAGCGTTATTCAAACATCAAGAGCTTGAGAAAAGCTCGAGAATATAATCTCAGTCACAATGACTTCCAACAAAGTGCTAAAAAGGATAAATGTAATTAGGTTTTCCTACAAACTACAAAGTGGAGGCTGGTGGTAGCGTTGACAATAATGGAAGATGCCAGTAATCCGTGGTGGTCAGAGCGGCAGCAGTTGTTAGGGGCGGAGCCATGTAGGGGCACGGGGGGCACGTGCCCCCCCCCCCCCCCCCCCCCCCCCAAATTTTCCGAAAACACTAGAGAACCCTTAATTTATAAAGAAAAATTAACCCAGGCTCTATACAAATAATAAAGTGCCGCCCTCAACCCGAATGCCCCTCTAGCGCAGCTGGTCAAATTCTCGCTTTACCACCAAATCGACGGAGGTTCGACTCTCTCTGTGCTCGCCTTTAATTATTTTTTCACAAAAATTTGAAAAACTCTCTGTGCTCGCCTTTAATTATTTTTTCACAAAAATTTGAAAAACATTGAAAATAGAACGTCCCTGGAGCGATTCGAACCCTTGGGGTTGAAGTTGAAGTCAATTGGTAAGAGTTTTACCAACTGAGCCAGAAAGCTTTAAATGTTGAATTAGATATTTAATAAGATTTATTTTAAAATGACAGTACAAATTAATTGTGCCCCCCCCCTTCGAACAAATCCTGGCTCCGCCACAGGCAGTGGTAGTGGTACAGTAGTGGAGAATGAGTGGCCGGTTGTGGTGGTCCTAGGTAATGGAAGTTGTGGTTTCAGGTGGAGGATCGGCGTGGTAGATGGACATGCTAGGTGGCAGTTGTGGTGTTTGGCTGTGTTACCCGGACTCTTCTAAATTGCCACCGTACTCGTGTCGATCCGACATGGGTGTGGGTGTGGGTATGGGATGTGTGGCTGGTGTGGCTGGATTCCTCCGGACGCTTTGACCACAAGCCGCTTACTCAAAACACTGGACTGGGCCAAAGTTTTAGTAATATTTCAGTTATTTTCATTTCAGCAGACCTTCAAAAGAAAAATTAATTTTTGTACTAAATTTCAATATATTCCTTGTGGTGTAGCTAACAGTTTTATACACTAAAACTTGCCTAAACATATTGCAATTTTGTATTTTCTGCATTCTCATGTATGACATTTTAAAAATAGATTTTGAAACAATCGTTTACCATATTCCCGCACCCGTGTCCAAAAGATGGATATTTTTTAGCCAAGTTGACGTATCCTACTTTTAAATAGATTTGTGAATCCGATCTCCGGATCCGTATCAGATATGATACCCCCACCCAAGTCCGTGTAACATAGGTGTTTGATGGAGGATATGTTGTGTAGTGATGTAGAGTCGTGGTACTAGGTGGTGGCAGCCGGCCAGTTGTGGTGGTTCTTGTTGAGAAGTCCTACATTGGTCAATTAGTCAATCAAGAAGAAGAAATATTATTAAGATTCAGTTTGAGAATGCAGCCGCTGCCCGCATAGCTGCTTTCCGATAGTCGAAGCAGTTTTAATATTTTTCGTAAAAGTTAATTTTATAATTTTTCAGACAACTTATGTTGTCTCGCTTCAAATTGATTTACCACCAGAGCATCAGTTTTCCCCGGCCCCTCTTTGCAGATGGAGAAGCTCTTATCACGGGAGTCGGCGTATATTTTCTTAAGACTACTCCGCCCTTGAACAACTCAGGCCATTCCGGGTGAATATGTACACTCAGGCTAGCCTCCTGGAACACAATAAAACTGGCCAAGTACCATTCATGGATCTCCTCAACTCAAGGCACAAGAGTCGGTCGAATTCTACCAATCTTCTGCCACTCGTTCATGGTGTATATTTCATCATTGTTGGGTTCCATCCATTTCCAACTACTCAATTGTAGTCGTACTTCCCAAGTAATTTTCTCTCATAATCCTTCAGCAAGTTGAGGAACTGCCTTGCATATTCAACCAATGAAGATTTGAGAAAAGATATTAATGTTATACTTCAACCACCGTTTTTCTCCTTCGGGGCTTCCCAAGCCTTGTACTTCAACATTTTCATAAAGCATTAAAAAAAAAGATCCAAGCAAAGTTGTTCGCAAAAGAGAGAATCTCTAACAAATCAAAAAAAGGGCATATGAGTCAAAAGCTTCTTGCGTTTGCTCTATATAAGTCGCCCGATCATGGCCACCATCAACAATCATGTATAGTTCACTAATTTTTTTTGGTTCCAATTAACCACTCGCATATGTAGTATACTAGGCGTCTAATCATAGTTTGAAATACCGTACCGGACGTCGTTTCGTTTTTATTACTGGAATGAAAAATTCGGTACCGCTATGTTTCGGTGAATCGTTTCAGACTTATTTTCTTAAATAATATAAGGCTAAATTGCACCGGGGTACCCAAAGTTTGCTAAAACGAGCTATTAGGTACCCAAATTATAAAATCGAGCACCACAGGTCTCAAACTTTGATTTTCGAGCAAGTATTCCGTTAACTTTTCGTTAACTTTGAACGGAAAATTATAAAAAGACTTTTGTACCCCTTATTTTCACCTTCAACTTTTATTTTTAAAATACAAGTATTACTAAAAATCTAAAAAATAAATAAAAAAACATTTTTTATTTAATAATTTGATATATGTAAGATAATACAATATATTTTATCAAAATTATATATTTTTACATCATTTCAAGATATGTATGTTTTTATTAACACATATCCGTCAATCTTAAAGTCTTTAATTTTTTTAATAGTGTTTAGAAAGAATCTCAAATTTTATAATTTAATGTATTTTTTAAGAAACACATAGAGTATCTTTGTACATTTTATACAATAGCCTCTTTTATATTTGCATGAAAAATACAAATCATTATAATAAAAAACTAATCAAGAATGTCTGGTATCAACTCTTGTGTAAGTTTTTAAAATGCACAAAGATACTTGTATGTTATTTTTTATTAAAAAATATATGTGAAATTATGAAGTGTTGAGATTTTTTTTAAAAGCTGTTAAAAAAAAGTTAAAGATTTTAAGATTGACGGATATATGTTAATGAAAACATTTTTCAAAATATGTAATTTTGATGAAACATATTGCATTATCTTACATATATCAAATTATGAAATAAATGTCGTTGAATTTTTTTAGTTTTTTAGTAAAACTTGTATTTTAACAAAAAAATATGAGGTGAAAATAAAGGGTACAAAAGTCTTTTTATAATTTTCCATCCAAAGTTAACGGAAAGTTAACGGAAGGGTACCTTCTTGCTCGAAAATTCAAAGTTTGAGACATGTGGTGCTCGATTTTGAAATTTAGGTACCTACTTGCTAGTTTTGGCAAACTTTGAGTACCTCCGGTGCAATTTAGCCATAATATAATTTCCCAAAACTATTTATATTTTCAGACTTATCCAACTTTTTATTCATTTATTTCAAAATAAGCATAAAAAAATATTTTGTTACTTAACCTAATTTTATTCATATTTTTTGCTAAAATATATTGTGCAATAAGTGAACGAAATGAAAAATACTTAGATCAATGTTTATCTAGATGATCAACATAAATATATGGTATTTTTAATTTTATATGAAGGCCCCGAAATTTGTTTAAATACAAACTGAACCTCGACCGAAATTCACCCGAAATTTGCTATATTGTCCGAAACACCTTGAAAAATCCGAAATTGGCCGAAACACACCGGTAATCAGCGAATTTCAGCCTCGTATATACTGGTACCGGTTATACTACGTTTTAAGACCGAAACGGTACGAATCGGCCGAAACGAGCCAAAACGGAACGAAATTTCAAACTATGAGCCTAATAGCATTTCAATCTGGTGAACAGGAAACGAAATCCCTTTCTTAAGATTCGGGACTATCTAGTACACCCACTATGTCTTACTTTCTTGTTTTGTCACCTTCCCAGTATCATCATCCAGAGAATTTATACTATACCGCGACATTAAAACAAACTCCTGAACTCCAAACTGTGCAACCATTCCATTACTGTTGAACCACAACTCATCGTCATCTACACTAAGATTTAACTTGACGTGCAGTAAGTGTAGGGTTTTGATTCATGGATGCGCAACGGAAACAATAATTAACCATGCAAAACCCTCCAAGGATAACAAGTCAAGAGACATAACGATGGTAAAGGAAGAAATCAATAACACACCTTAGGGTTCTCCTTTGATGACTTCAAACGCGAAAAGTATCACGTTCTCTATAGTTGATCCACGCCTATAGTTGATTTCTAGATCTCCCACTCCTTGGTGCTAGCCCGGAAAGAGGAAAAGGAAGAAGAATCACGCAAAACGAGACGAACCAAAGAGGTTCGGCCTCCTTGGGGCCGACGGGGACGGGCGGCGGGCTAGGGGGGCGGCGGCTCCTCTAGCTTGCTTGCTCTCTCTCCTTTTGTTCTCTCCCACTCAAGTTATGATCAATTATGAACATAAGTGTGGGAAGGAAGGAAGGAAGGTCCTTTATATAGTCCAACAAATCCTTGTCAACTACCTAAAGGACTTATTCTAGTCCTACTAGAATTCAATTTAGTCCCTTCCTTGAAAATTAGTCCCTACTAAGTTTGCAAGGTTTTGCGAAGTGATCCTTCTAATTAATTAATCCAATTAATTAATTCTCAAATCTAGTTCAACTCTATCTAGCGTGTGACCCCATAGGTTCTATCTAGTTGGTAGCAACTATTTGCTAATATGGAGCGGTTTCTAGCAAAAGATCCATTCTAGCGAACTAATAGAGTAGTCTTCTTGACAACCTTTGTACAAGTAATTGTCTCATCCCTTTGTCTCTATATACGGATTGGACACGAGACATACAAGTCACACTCGTATATCCAATCCATAGTTTCTCGATCCATGGGAATAGCCTTATTTGTGCAAATAACATCAATATCCAATATTGATTTATTTGAGTCTGGCCAGACATTCTATAAGCACTATCCCTCGAGTGGCCTAGGATATTTTCTCCCGTTATGTGGGAGGGACAAATTCTATCTACGTTCACTACGATCTCTAAGCTTGCTTCTTATTGTATCCAGTACACGCCTTTATAACTACCCAGTTACGGTGTAGCTTTTGACGCTACCAAAATCACAATAATCCACAACTTGAATATCTAGCGACTTCAAGTCTAAGGATGACAATACCATTGCACCGCGACAAGAGCTTGTGACTTAACATAACGTGTATGTAGCCTTCTCGGAGATGGGTCATTCCAGTGCGTCATTACCCTTAATGCACACCTATGTGTTGGATCATGATATCTCCATATCAATCCAACCCCATACTAGTCTATAGATGATTGTCCCATTAATCATTATACTGGACTAGGGATATTTAAGATAAACAACACAATTGTAAATCTAAGGACTTCATTATATTAAATATCCAATAAATAATAAATGAATTTCTAGCCACAAATAAATTCATACTAAACTAGATTGCCTCTAGGGAATCTATTCCAACAGTCTCCCACTTGCACTAGAGCCAATCTGGCGCATCTCGTATGCCCATACTCCTAGTGTGCCCTTCATGCTTTAACTGCGTGAGCGGCTTTGTAAGCGGTTCTGACAGATTCTCATATGTAGGAATCTTGCATATCCGAACGTCTCCTCTATCGATAATATCTCGAATCAGATGAAACTTCCTGAGCACGTGCTTGGATTTCTGGTGCCCTGGGTTCCTTTGATTGTGCGATCGCCCCAGTGTTGTCACAGTACAACTCAACTGGATCCGCAATGCTAGGAACCACACCAAGTTCAGAAACAAACTTTCTGATCCAAACAGCTTCCTTTGCTGCGCCATTTGCAGCAATGTACTCAGCCTCTATTGTAGAATCAGCCACCGTCTCTTGCTTGGAACTCTTCCAGCTCACCGCTGCTCCATTCAGGAAAAACACATATCCCGACTGTGATCTAGAGTCATTTCTTTCGATTTGGAAGCTTGCATCAGTGTAACCCCTCACACGCAACTCTTCCTCACCGCCAAATATCAAGAAAGCATCCTTAGTTTTTCTCAAGTACTTTAGGATGTTCTTGACTGCAATCCAGTGACTCTCACCCGGATTGGATTGGTATCTGCTTGTCATAATCAAGGAATATGACACATCTGGTCTAGTACATAACATGGCGTACATGATAGATCCTATGGCCGAGGCATAGGGAATTCTACTCATGCGTTCCTTCTCAATCTCATTGGAAGGACAACCACTCTTCGAAAGAGTGATTCCATGTGACATGGGCAAGAATCCCTTCTTGGAATCTTGCATGTTGAACCGCTTCAACACCTTGTCAATATATGTACTTTGACTTAGGCCTAGCAGCCTCTTAGATCTATCTCTATAGATCTTTATACCGAGTATATAGGCTGCTTCCCCTAAGTCCTTCATTGAGAAACACTTCCTTAGCCAATCTTTAACAGATCGCAGCATGGGAACGTCGTTTCCAATGAGTAGTATGTCATCCACATACAAGACCAGAAAAGCTACAGAGCTCCCACTAAGCTTCTTGTAGACACAAGACTCATCTTCGTTCCTGATGAATCCAAACTCTTTGAATACTTCATCAAAACGTCGATTCCAACTCCTAGAAGCTTGCTTCAATCCATAAATAGATCGTTGCAGCTTACAGACTTTGTTGGCTTGCTTTGGATCCTCAAAACCCTCCGGCTGTATCATATACACGTCTTCGAGGAGATTCCCATAAAGGAATGGTGTTTTGACATCCATCTGCCAAATTTCATAGTCGTGGTATGCTGCAATCGCAAGTAGGATTCGGATGGATTTGATCATAGCGACTGGTGAAAAGGTTTCATCATAGTCAATACCATGAATCTGTCTGAATTCTTTAGCAACCAATCGGCCCTTATAGGTAATCACATTACCATCCATGTCGATCTTCTTCTTAAAGACTCACTTGCACCCTATGGGTCGCGCCCCTTCGGGTGGTTCCACCAAAGTCCATGCTTTGTTGGTATACATGGATTCCATCTCGGATCTCATGGCTTCTAGCCACTTCTGAGAGTCTGGGCCCTTCATGGCCTCTTCATAGGTAGTAGGCTCATCATCTATGAGCATCGTGTCACCGGAATCGGTCACGAGAAGTCCATACCTCTCGGGTTCCTGGCGCACTCTACTAGATCTACGAAGCTTTTGTGTTACCTGAACAGGTTGCTCCACAACTGCTTGTGGTTCCTGTTCATGTTCCATAATCGGTTCAGTGATTTGTGGTTCTTGAACCTCTTCACAGTCCTCCCACTTGCTTCTTTAGAGACAAACTCTTTTTCTAGAAACACGCCGGTCCGAGCACAAACACTTTGTTCTCGGTTGGACTGTAGTAGTAGTAGACCTTAGTTTCCTTAGGGTACCCCACAAATTTACACTTATCCGATTTTGGCCCTAGCTTGTCTGATTGTAAACGTTTTACATAGACATCGCAGCCCCAAATCCTCATGAACGACAGTGTGGGACGCCTCCCACTCCACATCTCATATGGTGTCTTCATGACTGATTTAGATGGAACACGGTTAATGGTGAAAGCTGCACTTAATAGAGCGTGGCCCCAAAATTATAATGGAAGATCAGTTTGACACATCATAGATCGAACCATATCCAATAGGGTTCGATTCCTCCTCTCAGACACGCCATTCCATTGTGGCGTTCCGGGTGGAGTGAGTTGGGACACGATCCCACACTCTCTAAGATAGTCGTCAAACTCTTGGCTTAAGTATTCTCCTCCACGATCCGATCGTAGAGCCTTGATACTTTTGCCAAGTTGCTTCTCTACTTCATTCTTGAATTCTTTGAATACTTCAAAGGATTCGGATTTTGCCCTCATGAGGTACACAAATCCATATCTACTGTAATCATCAGTAAATGTAATGAAGTAGACAAAACCACCCCGGGCAGGCGTGGCAAATGGCCCACACACATCAGTATGTATGAGCGCCAATTTCTCACTAGTCCTCTCACCTTTCTTATTGAAAGGGGACTTTGTCATTTTTCCCAATAAACAAGCCTCACATGTCTCATATGATTCGAAATCAAATAAGTCTAGTAGTCCATCCTTATGGAGTCTAGATACACGTTTCTTGTTTATGTGGCCTAAACGACAGTGCCATAAATAAGAAGGATTTAAATCATTTATTTTAATCCGCTTGGTATTAATGTTGTAGACAGGATTGCTTAGATCAAGGACATACAGTCCATTAAATAATTGCGCACTAAAATAGTGAATATTATTCAAATAAAATGAACAACAATTGTTCTTTATTGAAATAATAAAACTATCCTTGTCCAAACTAGAAATAGAAATAATATTTCTGCTCATAGCAGGCACAAAATAGCAATTATTTAACTCTAAAACTAATCCTGAAGGCAGAGATAGCTCGCACACGCCTATGGCCAACGCAGCAACTTTTGCTCCATTCCCAACGCGCAGATCTACCTCCCCTTTAGCCAATCTTTTACTTCTCTTTAGATCCTGCACATTTCGACAAATGTGAGATCCACATCCAGTATCTAATACCCATGATGTAGAGATAGTTAAATTGACATCTACAACAAAAATACCTGGTGGTGGTGGAATCACTATTCCAAGCCTCTTGTCCTCCAGATATTTTGGGCAGTTCCTCCTCCAGTGTCCAGGCTGACTGCAGTAGTGACACTCACCTTTAGTCACACCTTCGGCAATGCTACCAACAGGCTTAAGGGCAAGTTCCTTAGACTTGGCAACTGACTTGCCTTTGCCTTTGGAGGATGAGGCAAACCTTTTGCCCTTTCCTTTCTGCACCATCATAATGGCCTTGCCCTTACCTTTGTTGATGCTCTGTTCAGCTGTCCTCAACATATTGAGTAAGTCTGGCAGTGGTTTCACGATCTCGTTCATGTTATAGTTCATGATGAACTGTCCATAACTCTCGGGCAACGATTGCAACACGAGATCGGTTGCCAACTCTTGGTCGACCGGGAACCCCAGTCGGGCGAGATTCTCCAAGTACCCGATCATACGGAGTACATGGGGTCCCACCAGGTTCTCTTCTTACATATGACACTTGAACAATGCCTTAGAGACCTCATACCTCTCTACCCTTGCCTGCTCTTGGAAGAGCTGCTTCATATGCTCGATCATATCGACAGCATTCATGTTTTCGTGTTGCTTCTGAAGCTCAGAAGTCATGGTGCATAGCATAAGGCAGGCCCCATCATTAGCGTCATCAACACGCTTTTGATACGCCTTTAGGGCAGCAGGTGTTTGGTTTTCTGGACCTTCTAGAACATGCTCCTCTATTGCGTACAGTTTCTTCTCTTGCTTGAGAACAATTCTCAAGTATCTGTACCAATCAAGAAAGTTGGTTCCAGAGAGCTTGTCCTTCTCAAGGACAGATCGTAGGGAATGTTGTGAACTCGATGAGTTGTTTGCCATTTGGAATTCTACAGAAGGAAAATACGCAAGTTTTAGTATTGTGAATTTTTGACTATATTTAATAATAGCTAGTTTATCAAATATAGCTCCCACTATTTTTCTACGGATTAATAACCCTCAAGATATTAATGCGGAAAATATCCTTATATTTTCTAGTGGGCCAAGATCCATGTTTCATCTCCTTATGAGCTTGCTTTGGCAAGTCACCCATAATTTGACTACTTTAGGTAGGAACAATTCCAATTGCATCCTTTATGCAACTCTTGGTTCAATTGGGCAAATAACTCCTTATTTATCCATCCATATGGATAATCCCAATTGATTGCCTCTAGGTTTCTTAATCACATTAATAGCCTAGATGTGTTCAACCTCTTATTTAAACAGTTGCACATTACTAGCTTGTGCCATCGCATTCCATCATTATGAACCAAGTCGCGATGCTTTGGCACACACGAACTTGATAAATAATGATGATAATGAGTGTTTAAATAACGAGAAGGCAAGAACACAATATTTGAATTTTGAGGGATTTTTCAATTCAATTCTAATTGTTTTGTTGACCAATATCAACTAATCTATCTATTTGAGTTTGGGCACAACTCCAAATAATAGATCCCGGATGTCTAATTATCTTATTATCCTAATTGCATGCATCATCCATACACCAATCACCAAATAATAAGGCAATAAAATAAACAACCACAAAACATAAATAAACGTGATGTGGATATGGCCTTTTCTAGACTAAGATAATTCCAAGCCAATGGAATTATCTATGAACCCTAAAAGCAAACACATCTCCATGCGTCTTGATCTTTTGGTCCATCCTTCATAGTCATGTGGAATGCTCCATGCTCCATCTTTTGTGGCTCCTTTTGGCTTTGGGCTTCTTTTCTTCAATCTTGGCTAACAATCTACTTTATCTAGCACTAGCTAACTTCTATACTAAATAAAATAAATCTCACAAGTTGAGGAAAAAAATGGCACGCAGGCCATAAAACCCTAATTAATTATTACAATTAATTGATCAGCTTGCAGGCCGTAAACCAAACCACAAAATTAAACATCCACATCAAACCACATCTTAAGGTCATATCCAATCACCATGCGATTTGCACATAAATAGTTAAAATCCAGTTTTAACGCGCTTGGTCAATTTTAATTGATTTTAGGATTTCTAGGGTTAAAACGGTCCATGGGCCCAACAATCAAATTGCCCGGGCCCAAAAAGGTGAACCACAAGGCCCTAGGGCCGGCCCGCCCCTAGCCCACGCGGCTAGGCCGCGGTCTAGGGCTGCCCCGGCCCCTAGGACGGCCAAGACTTGGGCGGCAAGCAAGAGGGGCGGTCTCTAGGGGGGCCGAACCTCTATAGGGATTTGTTTCCAAAACAACTCCCTTGCTTGGCGCCCAAGTTTGGTTGTTTCCTTGTTTTGGAAGAACTCCTTCTTCCCCAAGGATGCCCAAACCCTAGATCTAAGATCCTAAAATTTCTCAAACTCACTAATTCATGCATCCAATGCAAAAACTAGATCTTGTTATGAAAGATTATTGACAAATTGCATCCCATGCTTGATTTGTCTTGTTTTACGCGATAAACAAACAATTTAAGGTGTAAACTATCAAAACGTAACACATAAACCACGTTTATGCTCTACAACCTGTGGCTCTGATATCACTGTAGGGTTTTGATTCATGGATGCGCAACGGAAACAATAATTAACCATGCAAAACCCTCCAAGGATCACATAACGATTGTAAAGGAAGAAATCAATAACACACCTTAGGGTTCTCCTTTGATGACTTCAAACGCGAATTGTGTCACGTTCTCTATAGTTGATCCACGCCTAGAGTTGATTTCTAGATCTCCCACTCCTTGGTGCTAGCCCGGAAAGAGGAAGAGGAAGAAGAATCACGCAAAACGAGATGAACCAAAGAGGTTCGGCCTCCTTGGGGCCGACGGGGACGGGCGGCGGGCTAGGGGGGCGGCGGCTCCTCTAGCTTGCTTGCTCTCTCTCCTTTTGTTCTCTCCCACTCAAGTTATGATCAATTAAGAACATAAGTGTGGGAAGGAAGGAAGGAAGGTCCTTTATATAGTCCAACAAATCCTTGCCAACTACCTAAAGGACTTATTCTAGTCCTACTAGAATTCAATTTAGTCCCTTCCTTGCAAATTAGTCCCTACTAAGTTTGCAAGGTTTTGCAAAGTGATCCTTCTAATTAATTAATTCAATTAATTAATTCTCAAATCTAGTTCAACTCTATCTAGCGTGTGACCCCATAGGTTCTATCTAGTTGGTAGCAACTATTTGCTAATATGGAGTGGTTTCTAGCAAAAGATCCATTCTAGCGAACTAATAGAATAGTCATCTTGACAACCTTTGTACAAGTAATTGTCACATCCCTTTGTCTCTATATCCGGATTGGACACGAGACATACAAGTCACACTCGTATATCCAATCCATAGTTTCTCGATCCATGGGAATAGTCTTATTCGTGCAAATAACATCAATATCCAATATTGATTTATTTGAGTCTGGCCAGACATTCTATAAGCACTATCCCTCGAGTGGCCTAGGATATTTGCTCCCGTTATGTGGGAGGGACAAATTCTATCTATGTTCACTACGATCTCTAAGCTTGCTTCTTATTGTATCCAGTATACGCCTTTATAACTACCCAGTTACGGTGTAGCATTTAACGCTACCAAAATCACAATAATCCACAACTAGAATATCTAGCGACTTCAAGTCTAAGGATGACAATACCATTGCACCGCGAGAAGCGCTTGTGACTTAACATAACGTGTATGTAGCCTTCTCGGAGATGGGTCAATCCAGTGCGTCATTACCCTTAATGCACACCTATGTGTTGGATCATGATATCTCCATATCAATCCAAGCCTATACTAGTCGATAGATGATTGTCCCATTAATCATTATACTGGACTAGGGATATTTAAGATAAACAACACAATTGTAAATCTAAGGACTTCATTATATTAAAAATCTAATAAATAATAAATGAATTTATAGCCACAAATAAATTCATACTAAACTAGATTGCCTCTAGGGATTCTATTCCAACAGTAAGAAGTTCAAAACATTGTTGGGGAAGGTCGTTTCTATGCAAGGAATGTCCAAAATCCACTTGAACTTTGGAAGCGCGTCTTCAATCAATTTATTGGCATTCGGTCGCACCCTCCTCAATGTTCCAACATAGTCTTTCAGGGTAAACCGACTACTGCTCTTGGATATGCTTATGTCACCATAGAACACAGGAGTATGTACCTCACCGAGAGTCGACTACTGAATTACATGTCCCAGGAATACAACTACTGCCTAATTAAAGCAAACCCAAAGGTACAACTATACATTGTTGCTACAAGTTCATATTCTTAAGGGGTGTTTTCAATTTTTTTAAAGGTTTTTGTTTCTTCCCAAGTGTTGTTTGGTTTGTTTCTTCATGTAAATGCCTATTTTGTCAAGTGTTATTTTTTGTCATTTTATTTTCCATTCATCACGAACTTTGTCAATTTTTTATGCTTATTTTGTCAAATTTTATGTCCATTCGTCATATGCAGTTTTGATGAAACAAGTGAAGAATGAGATGTATCGTTAAACTTCACTTTATTAGTCAAACTCCGTCAATTGAATAGTCAAAATCTATCACTTGATTTCAATTGACGGAGTTTGACTAATCTAGTGAAGTTCGAGCTCCGCTCAAACATCACTTGTGCTTAAACGTCACTTGATTCGTCAAACTCCAAATGACCAATCAAGTGATAGATTTTGACGACAATTGATGGAGTTTGACTAATCAAGTGATGTTTTTCAGCTCTGCTCAAACATCACTTGTTGTGATTAAACGTCACTTGATTCGTCAAACTTCACTCGATTCGTCATTTGGAGTTTGACGAATCAGCTCAAATTCACTTGTACACATTCTTCAATTTGGGAATTGACGGATCTAATCTGGAATCTAGATTCGTCAAAAGTAAAGGGAATTCTTCATTTCATCAAGCTTAACTTGATTCGTCATTTGGAGTTTGACGAATCAAGTGAAGTTTTAGCTTACCTTATTCTTCACTTTTTGTGCTCAAACTTCACTTGATTCGTCAAACTTTATCTTCACTTGTTTCGTCAAACTTAACTTGATTCGTCATTTGGAGTTTGATGAATGAAGTGAAGTTTGAGCTCAACTCATTCTTCACATGTACCCCATTCGTCAATTTGGGATTCGATGAATCGGATCTGGAACACTAGGTTAACCTCTTTACTTTTGACTAACCCATGGTTCTAGATCCAAATTTTCAATACCAAATTGACGAATGTTTGGAACTACTCACTCTCCAACACTATTACTAAGTTGTTTTGGGAGATCAAATTGGAATTTGAAGGCGTTTTCTCCAACATCTTCACCGAAAGTGGGGTTTGGAGTGGCATGATGGCAATAGAGGAGACAACGTCGGTGGGGTTTGGAGTGGGGGGCTCTGCAGCCGTGGGATTGGTAGCAGTGGACTCAATATTTTCAGTATATTAGGTCCGATAATAGTAAATACGAAAGTATTTTTTATTTATATGTACTTATGGGTATTAAATGAAAAAATTCTGAGTATTTGTTAACTATGATATATATTGTTTTTAGAACACAGAAAATTAATTTGGCAAAGAGGTGCTAGCTCAAGTGATAGAGCGTTTAAAAGCTCATGTATCAGGTACTAGTTTCGAATCCAGTATCTAGTATACGACAAACCGGTAATTCTAAAAAAAATTGTATTGATATCTGATTAGTTTTCATGTAAGATTATCTAGTTGATCACTAGAGTCTCCCTCTCTCTCTCTCTCTCTAGAGAGTAAACCCTAAAAAAACCCTAAAGCCCCCAAATCAATTATAGCCGCTGTCAATGGCGGATAGGATCATCGAGAAGTTCGAGCTTATGCACGTTGAAGGAAGAGCATGATCTGGTAGAGTTCGAAGACGACTACTGTGACAAGGGGGAAGAAGAATGCAAGATTTGAATGATTGGAAGACTCTTGGGAGGCAAAGTTAGTTCAATCGCCATGCTGGTGTTCTTAAAACGGATATGGAACAACGGTGACCTAGTTGACATCGTTGAGGTCATGGATGGGCTATACCTATTCAAGTTCTCGGACGAAAAGATAAAGCATAGGATCATCGGGGGTGGTCCGTGGGTTTTTAACTGACTTATATTGGTGTGGAAGGACTGGAAGATCGGGATGAGATTGAGAAGATTCGCCTAGATACCATCGAAGTTTGGGTGCAGGTCTCAAACCTTCCTATTCATTTGGTTAAACCAGACACAGGGAAGAAAGCATGTCGCGTATTGGGCGGTGTAATCGACACAAACCCACTTGTTTCCTTCGGGGATGATTCTCCATATGTTCGATCTGTGGTACGCCTTCCGGTGAATGAACCACTTCGTCGTGGGGTTTACACCAAGATTAAGAATGAAAAGATATGGTTTGATTTCAAATACGAACGTCTCCCGGATTTTTGTTGTTGGTGTGGTTGGGTGAACAACCGGGCAACAACAAATGGCTTCTCCACCAGCCTCCAGTGAAGAAAAAACCGAGCTAGTTCTCCTAAAAAACCCAGAAACAGAGCTCCCTCCCCAACATTCCCACCAAATGTGCGTGATGGAAGTATGGAGAACAATAAGGAGAACAATCAGGGGCTCGCAAAGTCTCAGGAGCAGTCGGAAAAATCCGGCGATCTACGCACATCGGACTCTCTGGAGGAAGTAGCAGTGGCTGAGGGGGATGAGAAAATTTCTATGGATACTTGGATTGATGTAACCTCCATGGATGAAGAACTTGGACCCCAAATAACAAAGGATAAAAAGTTTAAGTCTATCATTACCCCACCACCGAAGCTCCCCCACCCTGAGATCACTCATGAAAAGAAGACGAAGGGAGCTGCGGTGAAGAGTCTTGCAGTGGTTTTTTTTTTGTAACGTATCAGGCTCTAGTGAGGAGGGTGATTCCTCTAAAAATCCCAATGCGAAATCGGTTGTGGCTGCTCCGCAGTACTGTCGGGCACAATGAGCCTGTTATGCTGGAACGTGCGGGGACCGGGGAACCCAGACACGGTCCTGTCACTCCTCGATGTTGCAAACGTCAAGCCCTTTTTCTAGTCTTTCTCACGGGGACGAAGCTGAATTCCAGTGATATGGAATACGTGAGGAAAAGGTTGGGTTTTGCTCAGGGTGCTTATGTGGATGCAGATGGACGGAAGGGAGGGTTTGCGATCATGTGGAAAGACATTGTGAACATAACCCTACATAGCTCTAATCTTCATCACATGGACGTCACAGTTGTGGATAATGATACTAAACATCGTTGGAAGTTTACGGGTTTCTATGGAGATCCAGTTAGAGAGGAGAGAATTCACTCTTGGGAACTTCTCCGCAGATTAGCTCCCATTGCTGAAATTCCGTAGCTTGTTGCGGGTGATTTTAACGCAATAAAGTCACAAACGGATAAGGAAGGAGGATAAACCTTCAGTTACAGCCAGATAAAAGAGTTCAATGATGTTTTGCATGAATTGGAGCTTTTTGACCTCGGCTTTGCATGAAACCCTTTCACTTGATCTAATAATCAAGACGACGATGCTAGCATCCCTGAGAGAATAGACCGTGCAGTGGGTAACATGAAATGGCTTGATAATTTTAGAGGCGCAAAAGTGACTCACCTAGTTAGGCCAAATTCAGATAACTCTCCAATCCTAATCGAGTGGTTTCATAAGAAGAAAACGGGGAAGGGAAGAAGATTGTTTAGCTATAAGAACATGTGGCGTAGGCATGAAGATTATCACCAAATGGTGGTGAACCAATGGTTCAGTACCGAGGGCTTGTCAATGAAGGAAAAGCTTAGCTAGCTTGCTTTTTACCTCTCGGATTGGGCTCGAAACCAGTTTGGTAATCTTGCTCGTCATAAAGAGGAATTATTGAAGAAACTAGAAAGTCTCGGAAATTAGACTCAAATAGCCGAGTGTATTGCCCAGTCCTGAATCTTTACTAGTGAGATCAACGATTGACTAGAGAGGAACTTATGTAGAAGAAACCGTTTAGAGTGGATTGGTTGAAACATGGCGATCGCAACACGAGGTTTTTTCATCTCAAAGCCATTGTTAGGAGAGCCAGAAACACTATTGATGGAATTAAAAACGGTGACGGTGTGTGGGTTACTGAAGATGAAGATATAACCTGCAGCCTCGAGGACTACTTCTCCTCGATATTCACGTCCTCCAATCAAACCATGGAGGAAATCAGCCCCCTCCTTCATCACACGGTAGAGATGGTATCAGGTTAGTATAGAGTCAATATTGAGTGTGATTACTCAGTTTAGGAGATCCACAGTGCACTGTTCCAAACGGGTCCTGATAAGGCCCTGGAGTTGATGGTTTCACCGCCGGTTTCTATCAGAAACACTGGGATACTGTGGGGGGGGGAGAAGTCACTTAGGTATGCCTCGGTATCCTTAACGAAAGTCATAGTATTGAAGATTTCAACTCTACTATTATTTCTCTAATTTCAAAGTCAAAACAGGCTCGTAAGGCTAGTGATTATCGCCCGATCAGTCTCTGTAATGTGATTTATAAGATTCTCTCTAAGGCTTTTTCAAATCGCCTTAAAACAGTGCACCAGGTTCTTATTGCAGAGAATGAGAGTGATTTTGTGCCGGGTAGACTCATCTCGGACAACATTCTTACTGCCTTCGAGATGATCTACTCTGTGAATACGAGAAAGAAAGGGTAGCAGGGGTGTCTTGCTCTCAAGATAGATATGAGTAAAGCTTATGACGGGGTTGAGTGGAAATTCCTCGGGAAGACTATGTTCCATATGGGTTTCGGATCGCGATTAATTCCCTCTGTGATGAACTCTGTGTCTACAGTGAAGTATAGTTTCGTCATAAATGGTTCGATCGCGAGCATGGTGAACCCAGAGAGAGGTTTGAGACAGGGTTGTCCTGTTTCACCCTATCTCTTCCTTCTCTACAGTGAGATGCTTCTAGAGCCGTTTACAGCCGTTGTCAGTGAGGGTGAGTTGGGAGGTGTAACGGCCTCTAGGGGAGGACCAATGGTCTCCCACCTCTTTTTTGCTAACGATAGTCACTTTTTTACACATGTAAACATGGAAAGCATTACTACTCTCATGGAAATTATCGAGCCATATGCAAAGCTTCGGGGCAACAATTATACCTCGCCAAGTCAGCTCTAGTTTTCTCTCCAAATACCTCAGATCGGTCAAACATGAAATCATGCAACTCTACGGGGTCAAGGAGGTGGATCAGTATGATAAATATTTGGGACTTCATACGACAATGGGGAAAAAGAAGGTGATCACTTTTTCCCACTTTCTTGAGAGACTCCTTTAGAAACTGAAAGGGTACTGGAAGGAGTGATCTCTATCTACGGGTGGTAAGGAATTTCTTATTTGAGACATTTCTCAAGCCCTCCCTACTTATGCCATGTCCTGCTTTAAACTGCAAGACAGTGTGTGTGATCGGATGGAGCAACTTATTTGACAGTTTTGGTGGAGCAAAACAAAGGATGGAAGGGGCATAAATTGGATTAAATGTGAGCATTTTCAACAACCAAAAGAGATGGGTGGTCTAGCTTTCAAGGATCTAAAGTCCTTCAATGATGCAATGTTGGCGAGACAGAGTTGGATAATCCTTAGGTACCCGAACTCACTCCTTAGTAAGGTACTTAAGGCAAAATATTTCCGATATAAAGACTTTATGCGGGTTGATCTGGGGCACGGACCCTCTTATGCTTGGAGGAGCATTCTTCTTGGAAGGAAGTTACTTGATTCTGGGCTTCGATGGAGAGTGGGTGATGGAAGTAAAATCCGCTTTTCGGAGAAGTGGATCCCACGGGAACCGTCGTTAAAGCTCTATGTTCAACTGGCCAACCAAGATCTAAGGGTCAAAGAGTTTATTAAGGAGGATAAAACGTGGTACATTCAAGCGTTGGAGGAGCAGCTCTTTGCTATTGATGCGTTGGAGGTGTGTCGTATCCCCTTACCGGTCAACGATGTGGAAGACAGACTCATTTGACACTACTCGAATTCGGGTCATTACACGGTTAAATCGGGTTATCTTCAAGCTCAACGGCTCAAAGCTTCCGGAACGGGGGAGGGCTCATTAAATATGTCATCTAAATAAATGAGTAAGATTTGAAATATAAAAGTGCCTCCCAAGATACAACACCATATTTTCCTAAGCATTCACAACGGTATTCCAACAATCGATAACTTGCGTCGAAGATCGATTGATGTTCCCATCTTCTGCGTAGTGTGCGGCCGTCGTGGCTGAAAGCTCAGGTTGTTCAAGACTTGAAATAGGCCTTAAAATAGCTTTGAAAGCCTTGAATCAGCTTCAGAGGCTTGAAAATAGTTTGGCTATTTTCAAGGCCTTGAAACTGGATTCAAATCCTTGAAACTGCTTAACGTGTATGCATATTCTCAGGGGGAGTTTTTATGCTAACTCTCTAATCTGATTTATAATCTCTTTTTCATACGTTTGATTACCTGTTGTCAGATGATGAAAGACAAATTATTAAACATGTTTTGAATCGCAATATATCATCTGTTTGACCATGATAATACAGGAAATTTTGTTTCTAAGTTTATGCAGGATTATTTCCTAAACTGAATTGCTGCAGATTTGGAAACACTTGAATACTTTGATCCTGTGATCAATCAGACGTGTATGAAAGTTTCTCATGGTGGTTAAATGAAATATTACAACAATATCTCCGAATATTGTGATCAATCAACCGTTGGAGAAGAATTCAAAGTAGTCAAACTCTGTTGCCTACAAAATAGGAAAGTTGTTGCTGAAAATCTGGGGAGATTTGCAGAGCTGTTTGAAGTATTTAAAGAGCTCAAATTCAAAGCAACAACAACACAATACTCAAAGGGAAAATAAATAGAAAGTATTTTGGAATTGACAAGCATCAAAGAAGTTCTTTATCTATTCGAATCCATTCACAGAAGTTCACTGCATTTCACTGCAATTTTCTACTCTTAAGTAATCTTTTGTATAGAGCTATATTGGTAGATCATTTATGTATTATTTATACATTCATTCTCAAGGATTGTTCAAAGTGAACAATAGAGAATTCTTAGTTAACCAGTTAGCTAGAGCAGGAACTAGACAGGTTAGGGAAAACCACAAGCTGTAACAGCGTAAGGGAACTCTCTGTGCTTGAGTTCTAGGGCTTAGCTTTTGATTAATAATAATTGAGTTGAAAATCCTGCAGGGATCTAATCCCTGAGGTAGAGACGTAGGTCCAAGTAGACTGAACTCTATAAATCACTTGTCTTGTGCATTTTCAGTTCATTTACTTTCAAAGCTTTTGCAGCATACAAAAACTGTTTATTTTCAAGGGTTTGAACTTGTTTTCAAGGCCTTGAAAAAGGCATACTTGTTCTAAACTCTCTGCATCTCTTCAATGGATTGAACTTGTGTTCAATGCCTTGAAATTCATTGTCTGCACAAGTTTTTCTTCTTTTTAGCAAGTTCTGCAAAAAGTTCGCATACTCTATTCAACCCCCCCCCCCCCACCCTCTAGAGTATCTTAGTTGCTTATACATTTGCATACTCACAATTTCAATTGGTATCAGAGCTTGTATCACTGTATAAGATTTAACCATGTGGTGATCATGAGTACTGCAGGTGACGGTGGTTTCTCACAAGGAAGAGCTGCTAATAGACCTCCTCTATTCTGTGGAGAAAATTTTGCTCACTGGAAAGCTCTCATGAAAATGTTAATCATTGATCAAGATCTAGAGCATTGGACCATTATCCAAAATGGACCTCATACTTTCTACACAGAGAAAGATGGGATCAGATCTCTCAAAACACAAGACTCACTCTCCTCTTCTGAATTAGAGCAATTTTCTAAGAGCTACAAGGCTATTAACATTTTATATTATGCTTTGAGTACAGATGAATTCAACAGGATCTCTGGGTGCACAACTGCTAAAGAAATCTGGGATAAACTTGTGGTTACCTTTGAAGGAACCAGTCAAGTCAAGCAGACCAAGATCAACATTTATCTCAGACAATATGAGTTGTTCAAGATGAATGCAGATGAGTCCATCAGAGATATGTTCAATAGATTCACTGATATTGTCAACAACCTTGACTCACTGGGAAAACACTTTTCCAATGAAGAAAAGGTGAGGAAGATTCTCAGAAGTCTTCCAAAGGCAAAATGGGAACCAAAAACCACAGCTATTGAAGAAGCTCAGAATCTCTCAACTTTACAACTTGATAACCTACAAGGGTAGATCCTGACACATGAGATATCTATGAATGAAGTTGATGGAGAACTCCCAGAAGGTTTCAAAAATCTAGCCCTCAAAGCCAAAGAGAATGAGAGAATTCAAAGACTTGAAACTGAGGATGGTGATGATGAAGATCCAATTGCCTTGATTTCCAAAGCCTTGACAAGGATTCTCAAAATGAAGAGAAACTCTGGAAACAAAGAATTCAACAGAGAAATGCATAGACCATCGAGCAGCAAGGATTACAAAGGTAAGTCCTCTTCACAGAACAAATCAAAAGTTATGAACTACTTTGAGTGTGGTGATGCAGGACACTTGATAAGAGATTTTCCACACAAAAAGAGCAAGAACTTTCGGAAGAAATATTATGACAGAAGAAAGAAAGCCATGATAGCTTCATAGAGTGATTCAGATAGCTCCAGTTAATCTGAATCTGAAGAAGAACATGCCAATCTATGCTTCATGGCCAAGCATGATGATAGTTCTGAAAAGAACATTGAGGTAATGGTAAATTGTGTAATTTCAAAGCCAAAAGAAGATCTTTCAGAATATCTCAGAACAATTCTTTTAAATGAGGAAGATTATCTGAAAGAGATCAGGCTTTTGAAAGAGAAAGTTCATGAGCAAGCAAAAGAAAATCTACAACTTGTTTGCCTAAATCAGAATATTTGAAATCTCTCAGAAGAAAACTGACAGTGATTTCAAGGCCTTGAAAACCAGTTTCAAAGCCTTGAAAACACAAGTCAAGGAAGTAGTCACTGAAAACTCCTCTGTGAGTGACAACCTTTTTACTAAGACATCAGGTTGATGATTTAGAAAAACAAAAGATTACTCTTACTAAGAAACTTCAAGAATCTGAATTAGTCAAAATCAAGCTTGCTGGATCAGAACATAAGTTGAACTTGATTCTTGGAGAAAGTTCAGAGTATGTTCACAAAGCTGGTATTGGATTCAATCCAAACTTTCCAAGAAGAAACAGTACCAGATTTGTGAAAATTGGAAACAAAACCTCTCCTACTTGTCATTATTGCTGTAAAGCTGATCATGTTAAAATGACTCGTCCTTTTAGAAGAAGAGACCCTCACATAATGAGGAACACTTTTCCTTTTCAACTTAAAGGACAGGTTAAGCAGATTTGGGTTCATAAAGGGGTTAGACCACCTGACATGATTAATCCCGAATATGAATCCAAATTCCACACTTGGTCTAACAGCTGGGTAAGGCAGTGATTGGTGCTTGCAGGTTGTCACCAAGAACAGAAGTTGTTCATGGACAGTGATTGCTCAAGACACATGAGTGGAAAGAGATCTCTATTATCAGAATTAAAGGAGCAATCAGAAGGTTCAATAACACTTGGTGACAAAGGGAAATTCAATATTCTTGGTATTGGAAAAGTTGGTACAAATTCTGAAAACTCTATGTCTGATGAAAACTCTATTTCTGATTATCTGGTTGAAGGTTGGAAGTTTAATTTACTTAGTGTATCTCAGCTTTGTGATAATGGTAACAAAGTTATCTTTGATAAAGAGAAGTGTGTGGTGCAAAATGAGAAATCAGGAGATTGCATTCTCACAGCCTCTAGATCAAACAATGTTTATACTTTTCAGACTAACAAAGTTGCAGGTGAAAGTTTGAAGTGTCTCAAGGCCTTGAAAGAGGATTCAAAGCTTTGGCATAGGAAACTTGGTCATGTCAGTTTGCATACTTTGAAAAAAATGATTTCCAAAGACTTGGTAAGAAGATTGCCTAAACCAAGTTCAAAGAAGATGAATTATGAAAAGCCTGTTCACAAGGAAAGCAGACCAGAAGCTCCTTCAAGCCAAAGAAGTTTGTAAGTACAACTAGACCTATTGAATAACTTCATATGGATCTTTGTGGTCCTATGAGGACTCCTACTCCAAAAGATAAAAGGTATATGCTAGTTGTGGTAGATGATTTTTCTAGATACACTTGGGTTATGTTTCTCAAAGAAAAATTTGAAGCTCTCTCTGAATTTTCAAAGCTTTGCAGAGAACTTAAAAACTTGAAAAACCTACCTGTAGATTCAATAAAAAGTGATCATGGTAGAGAATTTGATCAGTTAGATTTCGATTTAGTGATAATCATGGTATTTCTCACAAATTTTCTGCTCCAAGAACTCCTCAACATAATGGTGTTGTTGAAAGAAAGAACAGGACTCTTGAAGATATGTCAAGGACAATTCTTCTTGAGAACAAGTTGCGAAAACATTACTGGGCAGAAGCTGTGAATACAGCAAATTATATTTTGAACAGGTGCTTGATCATACATATTATAAAGAAGACCCCCTATGAACTATTCAAATGGAGGAAGCCAAACATCTCTTACTTCAGACCCTTTGGATGTACTTGTTTTATCCATAACAAGGGAAAAGACAATCTTGGTAAGTTTGATGCAAGAAGTGATGAAGGTATATTTCTTGGTTACTCTCTGAATAGCAAAGCTTATAGAGTTTACAATAAAAGAACCTAACTGGTTGAAGAGAGCATTCATGTTATTTTTTATGAAAGCTATGATGGTTCTTTGAGTGGAAGTTTTGCAGATTTGAATTTGAACAAACATGAATCAGAGGAAGAGACTGAGAATCCACTTGGATTCAAGAAAGGCTCAGAAGAAAATAGAAGACATTTTTAAGACCTTGAAAATAGTTCTCAAGGCCTTGAAAATACAGCTCAAAGCCTTGAAAAAGATGATCAGAAGGATTCAAGTGACAAAGCCACTACTTCAAGACCAGAAAAGATCTATGGTGAACCTGAACCATGGTCTCCAAGAAAGAGATTCAAATATCTCTCATCCCATCCAGCTGATAATATCATATCAGATCCAACCACTGGTACACAAACCAGATCATAGTTGAAGAACTTATGTGTTTTTAATGCTTTTATTTCTCTTGTAGAACCAAAAACTGTGAAGGAAGCTTTACAAGAAGCACACTGGATCATTGCTATGCAAAGTGAACTCAATGATTTTGAGAGGAATAAGGTTTGGAACCTGGTTCCTGCACCATCAAACCAGTCTGTCATTGGTACCAGATGGGTATTCAGAAACAAGTTGGATGAAAGTGGCAATGTAATCAGAAACAAAGCAAGAGAATTCTCAAGTCTTATGAGCATGGAATTTGAGATGAGCATGATGGGAGAATTAAACTTCTTCCTAGGACTTCAAATACATCAATTGAAGAAGGGCATCTTTCTGAATCAAAGCAAGTACAAAAGAGACTTGCTAAATACGTACAGCATGGCTCAATGCAAGGAATCCAAGACCCCAGTGAGCTCTACACTATGCTTAGATAAGGATGAATCTGGTAAGAGTTTCAATGTAAAAGAGTATAGAGGCATGATTGGATCATTACTCTATCTTACATCAATCAGACCAGATATTATGTTTAGTGTATGCATGTGTGCTAGATTTCAAGCTGATCCAAAAGAATCACACTTAACTTTTGTGAAGAGAATATTCAGATATCTCAATGGTACCAAAGACTTAGGGCTTTGGTATCCAAGACATTCTAACTTCTCTTTGAGTGGTTTTTCAGATGCTGACTTTGCAGGCTACAAGGTTCATAGAAAACATACTTATGGAACCTGTCTATTCATCGAATCATCCTTGATTAGTTGGCATTCCAAGAAACAGAATACAGTTGCTCTATAACCAGCTGAAGCTGAATATATAGCTGCAGGAGCATGTTGCTCACAAGTATTATGGATTGCTCAACAGCTAAGAGACCTTGAATTTGACTTCGGAGGCATACATATTGATAACTCTTCATTAGAGTTATATTTATTGCATACTTTATATCGTTTTGCGTGATTCCGGAGTTGAAATATGAGTTTTACACTATGAATGTTGAGAAAACGTAGAAAGTTGAGTTTTTAGCACTTTATTGTTAATCCGGGCGTTTCGATGCATATTTCGATGTTATTTGTCAAATATAATCGCTTGGTATGGTTGTTCGTGTTGTCTTGACAGGAAGGGATGCTAAAAGATGGCTAGGAGGCATGAAACGAACTTCGGAAGCAAAGCAAACTCAAGAGGAAGCCAGAGAAGCAAAGTCGGAGGAGCAAAAGTGACTAATCTCCACTATTTTGATTGTATCTCGAGTTCTACAATGAATTTTGGAGTGAGACCAGTGGAAAATGAAAGTAGACTCAAAGAACTTTCCAACGATAGGTCACGGAGCTAAAAAGGAGATCGGACGAGAAATATATGGTCCGTCAAAGATGGCAAAAAGGGTGAAAAAGGGACTGGTGGAAAATAAGAACACTAAACCTGTTCGCACGAACACTGTTTGCACGAACAGTCGGGTGTTCGTGCGAACAGAAGGCCAGAATCGCAATTTTTGGGGCTATTTTGCTATTTTTTGAAATTTCGAAGACTCCAGACCTATTCTAATGTAGAGGGACGATCTTGTGGGTGTATTGACGCGTATTTGGAGCAAGAAACAAGGGGAGACGACGATTGAAGGCGGAGATCATCAATTCTTGAAGATTACTCGTTTGATTTCTCTTCTCTCTCCCTTATTGATTGATTATGGAGATTTAGGTATTGCTAAACAATTATATGTCTAGCTAAACTTCTCTTAGATATATAATCAATGGAGAACTAGGGTTTTGATAGGGATTTTCCGGATTATGACTCAATTCATGCTTTAAGCTTAATTCTATGTTTTTGGTTGGATTAATCATTGTGTTCGTGTTCTTATCTTTATGTGTGTTTGGCTTGATCATCCATAGCATGCTAGTTACCCCCTTAGTTGCACGAAAGTGAACTAATCCGGGTGTGTTGAGAGCATAATTGACATTCTTGTAGTTCTTGGAGACCGAGAGGATAAAAGAACTTGAGTGACCGAGTGTGGGTTGTTTCGGTTGGGATTGGTTAGGTTTTAGTGAAAGCGGTGGACCGATAGGACCCGGTGAACGGACCTAACAAGCCAACTAGAGTGGAACGGTAGACGGAGGTGGACCGAAAGGACCTGAAGTTAACCGTGAAGAAAATTTACATGAGATCGATAGAAGAGTGTAATGAGCGTGACCCGGTGTAATCAACCATAACTAGAGTGTCTTAAGCTTAGTCTTGAAATCGTATTCAACCCTAGGGACCCTTGATTATCTAGTTCTCCTCCATTATCGTATCAAACACAATTATTATCTTTTAAATTGAAAAATCATACAAAAACAGTTAGCTTAGTCGTTATTTAGTTTAAGTCACTTGTTTGTGGGTGACGAACCTTCAAATCAAACACTTTTTACCGGTTACTTAGGTATCATAAATTTAATTCTTAATTGGCGAATAATCGTCTATTTCCCTTGGGTTTGATATTCGGAGTCGTAAAATACTCCACTTACTACTTGACCGTATACTTGCGTTTAAGCGCGTTAAGAATTCGCGTCAAGTTTTTGGCACCGTTGCCGGGGACAACGGTTTATTTGCTAATTAGAAATTAGTTTAGAGAGTTTTTATTTTATTTTTTTTATTGTTATTATTTATTCTTATTACCTCACGGTATTTTTTGAGATCTTTGGTGTGCAGGAATTTTGCTAAGCATGGGGGATAATAACGAAGGAGGTTTTGTCTGTTTAGCGGAACTGATTGATCGCGAGGATGGATTCTACCCTGAAGGAGATATTTCGGAATACTATGCCAACAAAAGCATGATGTATAGCCGCCAATACTTGCTTCAGCAATTGTTTGGAGCACTGCATAAGGGAATCGAAGAATTGAAACAAAATGCAATAAGAACGGGGTTGGACGTGGCATAATTTGGAGCAAGACTTGAAGAATTTTATATGAGTGTCAATCTTCGTTCTAATGAAGAATGTACTCCAATACCAATGCTCAAAGAAGATGATGGTGAGCAATTCTGTATCCCAACATGTCCAAAAATCGATTCATGGCTTGAATCAAGTATGGAGGAGAAGCATAATGCTGTTTTCGGTGAGATTGAAAGTCTTCTTCAAGATTTCAATATTGACGAACTTAACTCTCCGGTTTTAAATGTGATGGACCATCTCATGTGCGAGCTTGATGAATATGAGAAAGACGTCAAAATTGAAGTAATTGATGATTCGGGTGCTTCATATGAAGGAGATGAAGGTTTTCAAACTTTCATATTTTATGGCTTACCGTTTAAATCTTCATTGAAAGTACCACGAATTGAGAAAACAATCAAAGAGGACATCGATCTCTTTTCACGGCATGGGATACTTGAGATTGTTCATGAAATTATTATGATGGTGATAATCATGAACTGGAAGAAGAAGAAAACGTTTGCAGAGAGCTTTCCCTTTTGTCACCCGAGGTTATCGTTCTTGAGATTCACGTTTCTTCAGAAAATTTGTTCTTGTTCAATTGAGAAGAGAGTGATCGTGAAAAGATGGTGGAAGAAGAAAAAATGACATGAAAAACTGATTGTCAAGCAGCAGTGCTGCTATCTGATTCAAGCAGCAGTGCTGCTAAGTGCTGATTTAACAATGTGTTGGAAACGTCATTAAAGTCCCGGCTAATGTTGTTGAGCAGCAGGGGAGGTATTTGTCAATTTCAGAAGTTCAGAAAAAAAAAGTCACTTGACACACAATGAGGCAACGCAAAAAGATCCCTTGCAGCTCTCTGTAAAACACACAGAGCCGACAGAGAGTTTGAAAATCCAGCCATCGCCACCGTCATCCTCTCCTCCGATTACTCCGCCACCACCGGCTTGAATCACCCACAACCATCGCCCTCCTCTTTCCAGCCACCAAAAGAAACCTATCTTCCCTTCTCCGATCACAACAACCACCGCCTCTGTGTCTGAAGCTAACCGAACCCCAAATCGATACGCACCTTCACCTCGGCCGAATAACCAACCCTAGACTTTCAGCCAATTCCGACCACCACCGCTGATGCTCTCTTCTCCGCACAACAATCGGCCACCAACAAGACCCAGAGCCAGACCCCATTCGCTCTAATTATCACCGCATTCACAATTAAATCAGGCGAATCTCCGCCATCTTGAGCCACAGTCCTCACCATCGACCCATCCGCCGGCAGCCATTAAATTCGGCGACTTTCTTCGTTTCGCCCCGAAACCCAGCCCTCCGCCGCTGAAACCACGACCACCGCCTCTCTCTCTGATCCAAACCGCTGTTATGAACCACCACTTCCGGCAAACATAACTACGGCTCCAATCCCTTCACTTGGACCTCGACTCGACCCGAATACCAACCAAGCAGACCCATCTCTGGTCTCCAATTGCAACCATCAACCCAGAACTGAACACCGTGAATCACCCTCCTTTGTTCTCAGTCGAACAAAACCCATCACCCACCTCTGTTGAATGATTGCAGCACCCAAAAACAAAACCAAACAACGTGTTAACAAAAAAATGAGACAGACCGAATTGGGTTGTTGCGAACAATTGTGGGTTACAGTGAATGATTTTTTTGTTTGTGATGGGTTGTTGATGATGTTTGATGGTACTGAAGATGAGAAGACAAAATGGAGAAGGTGTGGGTGCAAATGAGTTATTGACGAGAAATGGACGAAACAAAGAAGAGAATATGCAGACTATTGAATGGTTTGTCAGGTCCCGCAATTGATATTGTATGTCCAAGTTCTGAAAAAGATGTAACAATTGGATGAAGACATCGACCCCGGTGTGCTACTTGCGCACTCGACCGTTCTAGGAGCTCACGTCATGAGTTCGGGGATTCTTCGTTCTCTTTTTTTCAGCAGCAGCTGATCAATCGACCCCGGTGTGTTTCACACACTCGACCGCAAGGGAGTTAGCATTGGTGCGCACAATGTTTGCTTGGGGATTGTTCATGCTATATCAGTCAGTACTTATCGGAATTCGTCCCCGACCTTATGTCGGTTGTGAGTACTATTTTCTCTCTCTTTACTTATCGTTTAGGCACATCGTACTTGCTCTAGGATTTTATTTTGACCACT
The DNA here is from genome assembly GCA_023055425.1 of Linanthus parryae. Taxonomy (NCBI): domain Eukaryota; kingdom Viridiplantae; phylum Streptophyta; class Magnoliopsida; order Ericales; family Polemoniaceae; genus Linanthus; species Linanthus parryae. Next base: position 11,760,825 of record JALGPY010000012.1, on the reverse strand, counting down.
TCGTCACGGTGCATAGTCGCCGCTGGAATTAGCTGTTAGAATCCTAGGGACTACTTGAGTACTTGCTTAATTCGGTACACACGACTTGTCACGTGCACGTAGTTCGTTTTAGCTATAAATTTGTTGAACTACCTTATTGTGCCGTGACTTTGACCCCGAGTAGAATCACCGTCCCTCGCATTTGAATGCCGCGTCTTCTTGGTTTATCTCTAAATTCGTTGAGGACAACGAAGCGCTCAAGTGTGGGGGGATTTTTAGCTATTTGCTAGCCATGTCCGTGTCTGCATCGCCAGTTACATGTAGATTAGATTGTCGTATTGTGAGTCAAAGTAGTACTTGTAGTTCGAGTCGTTTTTTTATATACTGTAGAGTGCTTAATTTTAGAGTAGTTAGTGTTTAGGTTGCACGTTTAAATTATTGAGTCACCCTACCCAATTTATGTGGAAAATATGAGAAAAATGAAAAAAAAAATTGAAAAAAAAACATAAAAATTTAAAAATTTGATAAAAAGGGCAACTTAAGACCTAGAACCGAAGAGAATCCAGTGAAAGAGCTCATGAGAGTAGGAAGCACCATAGTAGGAATACTTTAATTTTAGTATCTTGTGCGCGAGTCTCACGAAAGGATGTCCCGGGTATTCGGAAATGTGAAGGTAGATTACGGGCATACTTTTGACTTCTTTAGTGTGCTAGGAGGATTGAGTCTCTAGGTGGTTGAATAATCCGTTTCCTGTGGAAACTTGTGGACTCTTGGAATCTGGGGTGGACCTTCGTGTGGAGTCGGTTCCATGTGGTACGAGTTTTCGGCCTAAGCAAAGCCCGGGAGCGTACACCACCATCACTTAAGGTGGTTCCAAGAGAAAATCCTAAAAAGCCCACACTCTTAAGCTCTAATGCACGGTTGTAAAAAAAAAAAAAAAAAAAAAAAAAAAAAAAAAAAAAAAAAAAAAAAAAAAAAAAAAGGAGGAAAGAAAAGAAAAAAAAAATGAAAGAAAAAAAAAATTGTTGTGCTTCAAGGAGAAACAACATATTGTGCTTCCGTACGCGCGGAAAATTTGGATTCAATCCAATGTAGAGCTTAAGAGGGAAACTAAAGTCAAGCCGTATTACACAGGAGTTGTGTCTCCCGTCAATGGGATAATTTGCATTTCAAAAGCAATAACGGCTAAGAGGGTCTGAAAACCTCAAATGACTTGGGGAAGAAAAACCACTTAGTGACTTGAGATGCCTAGACCCTCCGAGTCAAAAGACGTGTCGTATCTTGTTTGGTTTGGTAGATGTTTGGGGACGCCTTAGTGAGTTTGCGCATAGGATCAGCATATATCATTTCTTGCTACGGGTCGTGAAATTTCAAAGTGAGCTTGTGAGGATTTGATGATTTCGGTTTATGATAGAGAGGTTGCCCAATCTCGGAAAAAGAAGAGAAATACGTGTTGTTTAAATGTTTGCATTGTGTATAATTGAGTTGCATTATAGTTAGTTCATGTAGTTGCATAGTCATGAGTCGTGTAGAGTCGTTTGCGTCTTGAGTTGGCTAGTAAATAGTGATTTTGCTCGGGACGAGCAAAAGGTAAGTGTGGGGGTATTTGATAACTCTCTTTTACGAGTTATTTTTATACTTCCATAGTACTTGTAATAGGCTTATTTCACATGATTTATATGTTATATTTGCACAAATATGTGAATTTGACGATTTATAAGCCTAAGTGAAAAGTTGTGTTTCTAGCCTATTTGTGCATGTTTTCTCTCATACTTGCTATGATAATTGCACTGGTCGTTTAGTATTGTGTATCTCAGATAAAAGAGGTGCATTCAAGCTTATAAGATGCTTGTATATGCTTGGAATGGAGCTAGATGAAGAGGAGAAAAGGAGACGCAAAAATGAAGCAAAGTTGGAAAAGTCACACAGGACCAGCCTGCACTCTTTTCGATGCTCAGGAAAATCTACAAATACTTTTGGATCAAGGTCGCATTAGAAAGTAGACATCCGTAGCTTTCCAACGATATATGGTAGGCCCAAATACGAGTCCTTATGAGGGAGATACAGCCTGCGCAAGATCTGCAAATAATTATGTCCGGAAATTACAAAGTAGAGGGGCTGAAGTGCAATTTTGGCCAGATTTCATTAAAAAGCGTGCCCAGGCAATAAAGGACAGATTCTTAGACCTAAAATACGGGAAGAAGCTGCTGGGGAACGATGGAGGAAGGCTAGGAGAGACGAGGATCATGGAGAACGATGCTGAAGTCGCCGGAACGCGAATTTCGTCACGAGTTTGACTATTCCTCCTATCTTTTCTATCGTTTCTCAATACTATGAACTTGTTAGCTTCTATTTTAAGCATATTTGAGTAGTTTTATTAGCTAGGCTCTATGGAGAGCCTAGAGTTTTGTTAGACACCATTCCAGATTTGTTTGTTTGATTCACGCTTATGGATTCACGTTATTGATTAATTTTCTTCTCTATTGGTGTATTGTTGACCTAGAACTATTGACACGTTTTAGGTAGGATATGAATGATGAATAGAGATGTCTTTGATCCATAAGGTTTATCCTAGCTTAAAGTAATAGTGAATTTGCTTCTTCTAGTAATCTTGTTCTTAATTTTATGCTACCTTAGCGTCATGAACTAGGGTATCTACTTGGTGAAAGATTGATGGACTGACAGGTGAAGATTGATTAACTTATGAATCTAGGATTGCTAGCAACCCCGTATCGTGATGGACTGGAAGGAGAAACGTTGGGGTTTTGATCAAAACGTAGTATTATTCTTAATGCTTGTTAGGTGATGTAGTTTATGGATCGACAGATGACGATTACAGAACCTAGCATAGGCTTACATGAGATCGAGAGGAGATTGTAAGTAGTTAGACGTGATCAAGAGCATATTCAATATTACATGTTTCAAAGCAATATCTGGAATTGTCTACTGCCCTAGGTGATCCATAGATCGCCTAGTTCTTCTCCTTCTTTAATCAAAAATTGTTTAATTATAAAAATCCAAAAATTATCTCTTTTAGTTAGTTTAATACAGTCACTTGATTGGGGGTGATAACTTCTCAAATCAACAACTTTCTTCCTGTTATTTCAATTACACTCTTTAGATTTAATCTCTAATTAACAATAAACCTACTATCTGTCCTCGTGGGATCGATAACTCGGGGTTGAAATACCACCCCTGTATTACTTGACCGTGCACTTGCGCATACACGCAAGAAATTGTGTCAAGTTTTTGGCGCCGTTGCCGGGGAAGGTCAAGGGCAGATTAGCCTCACCACAGAGCAGCTACAAGCTTTGGTGGCTGAAGCTGTAGAGAAAGCATTGGCAGCAACATCTATACCGCGCCCGACCTCAATGCCATATAATCGATCAGGGAAAGCAATAATCCAGGAATTTTAGGCGGATCTTAAAGGAAGGGAGCCAGCAATTGTGGTGCCACCAATTCAGGAAGAAACCTTCGGTCTCAAGCTGGGCCCAATTAATTTGCTCAGGACCAGTGCACTTTTGCTGGGACAGACGAGGAAGACCCACATGCATTCATTGGGAGATTTCAGAGCCACTGTGGGCTAATCCGTTATAGTGGGGTCACTTCCGAATCAATAAAACTGATGCTCTTCCCTCATTGCCTCAAGGGAGCTGCTATGGATTGGCTGGATTCATTTCCATCCAACTCAATCAAGACATGGGAAGACTGTGCCTCCCAGTTCATGAGTAAAATTTTTCCCGTCTCACGCATGATTCAGCTGCAGAACGAGATTTAGTCATTCAGGCAAAAGCAACATGAATCCACGGTCAAAGCATGGGAGCGTCTCAACTTCTTGCTACGCAAATGCCCCAACCATGGCATTGCAAAAGCCCAAATCATACAAGTCTTATAAGATGCACTTGGAATGCTTGACAAAGACAAGATTGATAGAGAAGCTGGGGGCAGTTTCTTGTTCAAATGTGATGTTGACGGTGCATATGAGTTGATGAGACGTGTGGTTGATCAAGAGGAGAGCTGGGATTATGAGCACCAGCAAAAAGAACCGATGAAGCATAGCTCAGTGGCATATAGCACGGTTCAGGTGAATGCGGTAGAGGTAGTGCATGAAGCAAATATTTCAGAGATGCATCAGCAGAAGCCAGTACCACCATCAGAGTTGACCGAGATGACAGGGATAATAAAGACGATGGCTCAACACATGACAGACATGTCCACACAGTTCAGCTCTGTAGCAATTTCACTTCAAGTTGCTCAAGCAGAAATAAAAGATCTAAAGGAACAACTTGAACAAAGGGCACTGGGTAGCATTGTTGACACATCAGAGGGACAGGCTCAAGCCATCACCACTCGAAGTGGTATTGCACTTACAGATCCTCCATATCCGAGTCATGCAGAGCGGAAGTCTCAAAGGCGAAGGAACATGAAGTCTTCGATTCTGAGAAGACACCTGTCATGATCCCCCAATCAAAGGGCATGATTCACCAGGATGCAGAGAAATCTACCGAGGTACCACTTCCATCTTCTCATTCTTCTTCAAAACTACCATTTCCACTATGTACTAGGAAGAAGATGGACGATTCTGAGGAATACAGACGCTTTTTGAATGTCTTCTCTAAACTGCATATCAATATCCCATTGATTGAGGCGCTTCAAAAGATGCCTAAGTATGCTCGATTTATTAAAGATGCAGTTCTTGGAAAGAAAGGGGTGGATGAATTTCAGAGAGTAAACTTAAATGAACAGGTTAGTTCATGTGTTTTGCATGGGTTACCTCAGAAAAAGAAGGATCCATGTAGCTTTTTCATTGAGGCTACATTGTGTGATTCCTACACTGGAAGAGCTCTCTGTGATCTGGGAGCGAGCGTAAATTTGATGCCGTTGTCGGTATTCAAAAATTTAGGTGTGGGGGAGCCTCCGAAAACCTGAATCACTCTCCAATTTGCAGACAAATCATCCAAGAAAGCTTGTGGGATGATTCAGGACGTACTTGTGAGAGTTGGGAGCCTGATAATTCCAGCTGACTTCGTCATACTAGACATGCCAGCGGGTGATGTGCCTATCATTCTGGGCAGGCCATTCTTGGCAACTGGTCGTACTCTCATTGACGTAGAGAATGGATAACTAATTATGAGGGTACATGATGACATGGGGACTTTTCGGGTCTTTAAGCCGTCACCTCAGTGTTCATGGGAGTATCAGCCAGGGGTGTCATTTGCTGTACAAGTGAAGCGCCAAATCCCAGAGTTATGGCAAGGGGATCCACCTGGTTATTGGGATAGGAACAAGCCATCAGCGGTGCACGCACATGAAGCAGTGCTTCAAATCCAACACAAGAAATCTAAGCTGGAAGCCGCACAATGTGTCAGACCACCCTCGTGAGGTGGCAGAGGTAACTGGGTTGGGCTTTCGACCTTAAATTACAAGCGCTTCTTGGGAGGAAACCCAATGTAGAGTAGGATGTTATTTAGTTTATTTTTTTTAGTTCTCCATATCTTGATTTTGAGAGGTGAGAGAGAAGGACTGATGAGTTGTCTAGTTTTGCAGGTAATGTTACAAAGAATCTACCCCAGTGTGCCATGGCACATTTGACCCACATGGGGACTCTTGAGGGAGTTGGGGATTTTCGTGCATTATTTTCAGAGCAATCTACCCCGGTGTGCGAGGCACACGTGACCTTAGGGGAGTTACATTGTAGCATGGTGTAGCTTGGGGATTGCTTAGATGATCGTCATCAGCGGGAAGCTGTCAACCACTAGACTCCTCCTTGTTGCAGTTTCGCGGACACAGTGCCCATGTAGTTCCGGGCACCTCAGGTATCTCTTACGCTCTCGACGTCTAAGTTTTGAGTGATAATAGTGTAGATCCACCACCTACACATTTAAGCGATGAGTCCTCTTATTATCTCTAAATTCGTTGAGGACAACGAAACGCTTAAGTGTGTGTGTGGGGGGGGGGGTTGTGTATATTTTTGCTAGCCGTGTCTGTTTTGCATAGCCTTGTTACATGTAGATTGTGTTAGTATTGTGAGTAGTGTGGTTAGTAGTGTGTTTATTATATTGTCTTATTGTGTTAGATCTTTAATTTCTGCATTGTTTGCACTTTTATATGTTTGAGTCCCCTACCCAAAACGTGTGGTTAATCGAGTTGACCAAAAGCATATAGAGTCTAGGAAAAAAATTGAAAAAAAAATAGAAAAGCAAAAATCCATAAGAATTTAAAAATTTTGAGAATAAGGGCACTTGATGAAGCTAGAAACCGAAGAGAGTTCAGTGAAAGAGTCTCTGAGAATAGGAAGCACCGTAGTGGGGAAAACCTTAACTTTTAGTATCCTACGCACCAGTTTCACGAAAGAATGTCCCGGGTATTCAGGGAATGTGGAAAGTAGATAAGGGCATACCTCTAGTTCCTTTATTGTGCTAGGAGGATTTAGTCCTAAGAAGTCGAATAGTCTGTTTTCGAGTGGAAACTTGTGGACTCTTGAAATCTGGGGTGGACCTTCGTGTTGAGTCGGTTCCATGTGGTACGGTGCTCTAGCCTAAGTGAAGTTAGGGAGTGTACACCACCCTCCCTTAAGGTGGTTTCAAGAGCTAACCGAAAAAGCCCACACTTAGTAGCTCTAAATGCACGGTTGGAAAAAAAAAATAGAAGAGAATGAAAGAAAAAAGAATCAAAATCTTCTCTTGGATTAGATACGGTGAACAACCTAATGTGCCTCCGTTCGCGCGGGGAATTTGGATTCAAACCAATTAGAGCATCTAAGGAAAATTAATGTCAAGCCGCATTACACGGAGTTGTGTCTCCCTTAACAGGGACAACTTGCATTCAATGCAATAGCGGCTAAGAGGGTCTGAAAACCTCAAATGACTTGGCGACGAAAGACTATCTTAGAATTTGAGATGCCTAGACCCTTTGAGCTAAAGGACGTGCCCAAGTCTTGGATTGTTTATTGTGGATGTTTGGGGACCCCTTAGTGAACTTGTGCGTATGATCATCTAATCTCAATTTCTTGCTATTGGTTGTGAAATTTTGAAAGATACTTGTGAGAACTTGATGAGTTTGGTTAGTGATAGCGAGATTGCCCGATCTCTAAAGAAAAAGAAAAAAAATAAAGTTGTGTTTGATTTTGCATTGTTTAATAATCGAGTTGCATTATAAGCATGTAGATTGCATTGGGTGTGTGGGTTGTTTGTGTCACATGGCTAGTGAAGTTTTATGCAATTCGGTGGGTTAAAACGTAGTGTGCGGATTGATTTTGCTCGGGACGCGCAAAAGAGTATTGTGGGGGAATTTGATAACTCTTCCATAGAGTTATATTTCTTGCATACTTTATATCGTTTTGCGTGATTCCGGGGTTGAAATATGAGTTTTACACTATGAATGTTGAGAAAACGTAGAAAGTTGAGTTTTTAGCACTTTATTGTTAATCTGGGCGTTTCGATGCATATTTCGATGTTACTTGTCATATATAATCGCTTGGTATGTCTGTTCGTGTTGTCTTGACAGGAACGGATGCTAAACGATGGCTAGGAGGCATGAAACGAACTTCGGAAGCAAAACAAACTCAAGAGGAAGCAAGAGAAGCAAAGTCGGAGGAGCAAAAGTGACCAATCTCCACTATTTTGATTGTATCTCGACTTCTACAATGAATTTTGGAGTGAGACCAGTGGAAAATCAAAGTAGACTCAAAGAGTTTTCCAACGATAGGTGACGGAGCTAAAACGGAGATCGGACGAGAATGATATGGTCCGTCAAAGATGGAAAAAAGGGTGAAAAAGGGTCTGCTGGAAATAAGAACACTAAACCTGTTCGCACGAACACTGTTCGCACGAACAGTCGGGTGTTCGTGCGAACAGAAGGCCGGAATCGCAATTTTTGGGGATATTTGCTATTTTTTGAAAGTTTGAAGACTCCAGACCTGTTCTAATGTAGAGGGACGATCTTGTGGGTGTATTGATGCAAATTTGGAGCAAGAAACAAGGGAAGACGACGATTGAAGGCGGAGATCATCAATTCTTGAAGATTACTCGTTTGATTTCTCTCCCTTATTGATTGATTGTGGAGATTTATGTATTGCTAAACAATTATATGTCTAGCTAAACTTCTCTTAGCTAGATAATAATCAATGGAGAACTAGGGTTTTGATAGGGATTTTCCGGATTATGACTCAATTCATGCTTTAAGCTTAACTCTGTGTTTTTGGTTGGATTAATCATTGTGTTCTTGTTCTTATCTTTATGTGTGTTTGGCTTGATCATCCATAGCATGCTAGTTACGCTCTTAGTGCACGAAAGTGAACTAATCCGGGTGTGTTGAGAGCATAATTGACATTCTTGTAGTTCTTGGAGACCGAGAGGAGAAAAGAACTTGAGTGACCGAGTGTGGGTTGTTTCGGTTGGGATTGGTTAGGTTTTAGTGAAAGCGGTGGACCGATAGGACCCGGTGAACGGACCTAACAAGCCAACTAGAGTGGAATGGTAGACGAGGTCGACCGAAAGGACCTGAAGTTAACCGTGAAGCAAATTTACATGGTATCGATAGAAGAGTGTAATGAGCGTGACCCGGTGTAATCTACCATAACTAGAGTGTCTTAAGCTTAGTCCGGATATTGTATTCAACCCTAGGGACCCTTGATTATCTAGTTATCCTCCATAATCGTATCAAACACAATTATTATATTTTTTAAATTAAAAAATCATACAAAAATAGTTAGCTTAGTCGTTATTTAGTTTAAGTCACTTGTTTGTGGGTGACGAACCTTCAAATCAAACACTTTTTACCGGTTACTTAGGTATCATAAATTTAATTCTTAATTGGCTAATAATCGTCTATTTCCCTTGGGTTCGATACTCGGAGTCGTAAAATACTCCACTTACTACTTGACCGTATACTTGCGTTTAAGCGCGTTAAGAATTCGCGTCACCTATTAAATGTGACAACAGTAGTGCAATTTCAATAAAAAAGAATCCAATGCAACACTCAAGAACCAAGCACATTGATTTCATACACCACTTCATCAGAGATCATGCTGAGAAAGGTGATATTGTTCTTGAATTTGTTGCTACTAACATGCAAATTGCAGATATCTGCCCCAAACCATCAGCAGATGAAAGGTTCTCAGCTCTAAGATTGGAATTGGGAATGCTAAATAATACTGCATTGGTTTAGGGGGAGCATAAGGTAAGAAAGGTAAGCTGTATGTGTTTACAAAGGCTTGAACTGAGTTTCAAAGCCTTGAAAATCAGTTCAAAGGTTTGCTTTTTTACTTTCTACAGTGTTACAGTATTTCAAGATCTTGGAAGCCTTTTCAAAGCCTTGAAAATGAATCTGTTACACTAATAGTCAATAAACTTGGATCATTCTATACTGGGTGATATCTCTGTAGATATTTTCCTAATATAGTCCCTAACCTTTTCAAAAATTTGATTTAGCCAAAAAATAGTATTAGTATACTCTATTTTCCAACGACATATTAGTTTGAAATTTCTCTGATCTTTGCAAATCTTTTTAGAATCAGAGAGATACTAGTTTTCTTTTTAAACTCAAACTCTTTCAGTATTTATCATCTTCTCTTATCCTTCATTCTGTATCATTCCATCTCTCTATTTTCTTCTCCCTAACCCTAATGAGCACAAGAAGAGCCTCAGACAGAATCAAGATGGCTGGAGGTTCGAAACCTGTCTCAGAGAAGAAGAGAAAAGCAGCGGTGGAAGAGGTTCAAGACATCAGTGAGGACTCTGTGTCAAAAAGCCTCACTGAGGAAGAATAATAATCCTCACCACCCAAGAAGATAGTGAGAAAAGATCAAGCTCCAGCAAGGAAGAAACAATCTACGACATCTACACAAGATAAACATAAGGGTATCCATATTGGAAGCCTTAAGAGAAACAAGAAGAAGACAGTCTCTGAGGTTAAAGGAAAAGGAAAGGAAATCCTTATTCAAGATTCAAACTCAGACACTTCTTCAGGATCTTATGGTGTGTATGCCATACCCAACAAAGGGAAAATTGAAGGGAAACAAGACAAAGATCCATCCCAAGAGGCATCAAAAGCAGGAAAGAAGAATATAAATACTGCTTCTCCTCAACAGAAAATGTTAGCTGTGAAGAAGAAACTGAAGCATGGGAAGAAAGCCCTGGAAGGACTCACCTTCATATTCAACAGTGTTATTGAAAAGATCAGTTCCTTCATTGAGGAAATAGATGTGATCTCTCAACAAGTTCAAACCAACAGTGAAGAAAGTGAGGAAGAAACAGGAAATAAAGAAAATGAGATGGATCCTTAATCTTGCCTATTCTTTCTTCCATATTCTCTCTGCTTTAAATATTTCTCTAAGTTTTCAAAATTTTCCTGGCACTTGATCCAACATCTTCTATCTTTTTGATGAAAGTCAAAAAGGGGGAAAAATTCTAGGTTTCAGGTTTCAGTTTAGTTTTTTAGGATTATTTGGTTTATGTGCTGAAATATTTATGTGTTTTTTTTCGTATTTAAATAAGTTGGATCTTTTTGGAAATACTATGTCTTTAAATTGTAGACTAATCAGTTTATTTTAGAGAGACTAAGGATCAAACAGAATTTGGTTTTGTCTTTCATCAAGGGGGAGATTGAAAGCTCAGGTTGTTAAAGCCTTGAATCAGCTTCCGAGGCTTAAAAATAGTTTGGCTATTTTCAAGGCCTTGAAACTGGATTCAAAGCCTTGAAACTGCTTAACCTGAATGCATATTCTGAGGGGGAGTTTTTCTGCTAACTCTCTGATCTGATTTATTATCTCTCTTGCATATGTTTGATTACCTGTTGTTAGATGATGAAAGACAAATTGTTAAACATGTTTTGAATCGCAATATATCATCTGTTTGACCATGATAATACAGGAAATTTTGTTTCTAAGTTTTGCAGGATTATTTTCTAAACTGAATTGCTGCAGATTTGGAAACACTTGAATACATTGATCCTGTGATCAATCAGACATGTATGACAGCTTCTCATGGTGGTTAAATGAAAGATTACAACAATATCTCTGAAGATTGTGATCATTCAACCGTTGGAGAAGAATTCAAAGTAGTCAAACTCTGTTGCCTACAAAATAGGAAAGTTGTTGCTGAAAATCTGGGGAGATTTGCAGAGCTGTTTGAAGTATTTAAAGAGATCAAATTCGAAGCAACAACAACACAATAATCCACGGGAAAATACAGAGAAAGTATTCTGGATTGACAAGCATCAAAGAAGTTCTTCATCTCTTCCAATCAATTCACAGAAGTTCATTGCATTTCACTGCAGTTTTATACTCTTAAGTAATCTTCTGTATGGAGCTATATTGGTAGATCATTTTTGTATTATTTCTACATTCATTCTCAAGGATTGTTCAAAGTGAACAATAGAGAATTCTTAGTTAATCAGTTAGCTAGAGCAGGAACTAGACAGGTTAGGGAAAACCACAAGCTGTAACAGAGTAAGGGAACTCTCTGTGCTTGAATTCTAGGGCTTAGCTTTTGATGAATAAGAATTGAGTTGAAAATCCCGCATGGATCTAATCCCTGAGGTAGAGACGTAGGTCCAAGTGGACTGAACTCAATAAATCACTTGTCTTGTGAATTTTCAGTTCATTTACTTTCAACGCTTTTGCAGCATACAAAAACTGTTTATTTTCAAGGGTTTGAACTTGTTTTCAAGGCATTGAAAAAGGCATACTTGTTCTAAACTCTCTGCATCTGTTCAAAGGCTTGAACTTGTGTTCAAGGCCTTGAAATTCATTGTCTGCACAAGTTTTTCTTCTTGTTAGCAAGTTCTGCAAAAAGTTGGCATACTCTATTCAACCCCCCCTCCTTCTAGAGTATCTTAGTTGCTTATACATCTGCATACTCACACTTTCAGTGGCGAATACCACCCATGTTTTTGGGTTTTGTACATTAGCGAGGGAGGTTTGACAAAAGATTGAGTTCGGGGTTTTCCTTACAAAAATCCCGAAAACTTCCCTGTTTGGGCGTGTTACTGGCTAGAGAAGGTTAGTCCGATGGAAATGGTGCCTTTCGCCCTCACTGTGGCTGGCGAGAAACAGCGCATTGTTTCATAGTAGAAATGTTAGCCCAGCCCAGATTGTTAAGAACGTTAACTCATTATTGATCACAGAGTTGAAATTTTTGGAGGATCAGCCGAGACAATCTGTCAATCCTCCCGCCCTAGTTCAAAAACAGTGGCAAAAACCTCCAATTAACTGGCTGAAGGTCAATTTTGACGGTGCCTTGTTTGAAGAGTCTAGACGCTCAGGCATTGGGTGGTTCTCATGGACTCAAATGGTGTGATTAATCAGGGAGTTGGTCTTCCAATTCATTGTGGTCTCTCGGCTAAGCATGTTGAAGCCCTCGCCGCTCAAGAAGCTGTGAAGATGGGTCTGTCGCTACATTGCAGGTCTTTGATAGTGGAAGGTGACGCGAAAGTGGTTATCGACCAGGTTACACGGGCTCGTCAAGGACATACTTATGATGACATTTCGGAGGTGGGTTGTGTCATTAATTACGTTGCTTATTCAAGTGAAGGGACGGAACTGTAGCAACCACAGCATGGGGCGTGGCCCCCTGGGAATTTTTTTTTTTGACGTAAGGAGTAGTTATTTTTGTTTCATGCTCTCCACAATTCTAGTGGGTGCTCCCCCCCCCCCCCCCCCCCCCCTAACATGTGTCATGAAAGAGTTGATAAAGTAATCTTGGTTTGACAAACCCAAGCTATTTTAATGGTTCAGAAGTATCAAAGTTTCCTAGAACTCTCAAAAGCTATGTCAGGAATTTGTGAAGATTGCTATTGGAGTTAGGGAATACTAAGATGACATGAGGGTTGCATGAAAGACATTCATAGTTGGTCATTTTGAATAATTGTTATTTAAATAAAATGACCAATGGTTACTATTAAAAAAGTCTCTCCAATTTTTATGGCACTATCCTCATGGATTGATTCCAGAAAAACAACAAAAATCGAAATCATCCATTCACTTATGCCGTACTTCAACCATAGAAATTGTCTTGTTTTCTTCTCAATTAGTTCCTGGCTTGTTCAAGATATCAACAGGTAACTATTGCATTAAATTATTGAGTATTAAAATGAGTGATTTTATATTGAAGCATTGTGTATTAAACACTAACTAGAAATATGTTATTTACAAAATTTTCATGTTTGTAATTGAAAGATGCATTTTTAGCCGATTACATGATGGTCTACATTGAAAGAAGAATAACAGAGAAATTCATTGCTGATTTCATCATGAATGAACTAGATTATTTGGTTTCTCAAAAAAAAAAAAAAGATTCTTTGAAAGAACGACCCGTTTCACTGCGTTAGTTCATACATTTAAATGTTAGTTACTCATTTCATTTTGTTATTGAAATTAAAGATGCTTAGAATATTTAGTTTTATTTATGAACAATTTATTGTTTTTTGCTTGAAGTAGATCGTTTTATATGAGATCGAAGTTATCCCTGAGTTTCTCATCAACTACAGCCATCAAAACTCTAATCTCGCGGCCCATCTGATAGCGCTCCACGTCAAAGAAGACAACACTGTTATCTTATATATAATATAATATAAAAGCAGAAATGTCCAGAGGTGAAACCACGTTTCGACATTTGTCATTATTTAAGGATTATTAATTTGACACGTGTAATCCTACGTGTCTTTTTTCTCATAATCAACCAATGAGAAATCGACATGTACTTATCAATTGCTTTGTCATTATGATTTGAAGGTTACTATCTTAGTTTGTAACTCATGAGCAATCAATACTCATTTTAATATTATAATGGTAAATTAGCATTGAATAATCATATTTGATTTTATGACATGAATATAAATATATTTTACATATTAGTGTAAAGTACATATGATTATAGCATAACAAATTCCCAAATCATTTAAAAGTAGAAACCAGATTTATAATATTTTTTGATATAACACATTTTTCAGAATATAAAAATGATATTTTCAATTTAATAATAAAATTTGTTTTTATTACTTGAATATTATTATGTTCTAAATATTACTATAACATGTATATGATAATGGCATAATTAATGTAAAAAAGTTATAGGTAGATGAACTTTTTTAAAAATAATTATTCTACAGTGAATGTTTGGTTGGTGTATATTATATAGTTGAAACTATAAAAAAATAAATTATGACATCGTATTTAAATTAAATATTTATGCAAATACAATTTTAAGAATTGATATACTTAAAATCATATGTTTCGTGCATTTGTGCATCTACATGTATGTAAATGACATTATATGTGTTTTTTGAGAAATTTGCCTCACTAATTAGTCTGTCCTAATTTCTTCAGTTTTTATCCTGCTTAATTTTATGTTAGAAAATTCTCTTAAGGTTGGTAGATCTTATGATGTGAATATTAAATTTATTTTATAATAATGTAAAGCGTGTATGATAATATTATAATAAGTTCAATAAATATAAATAATATAGGTACATAAACTTTAGAAGCTATTTTGATTATTATATAAAAAATATTATTGGAATCTTCTCGAACCTGTTTGTTTATCAATATCACTATTCTGACAAACTGCTAAGTAAAATGACGAAACAGTTTCAATTGTGTTTAAAAAAGGGATGAACAAATCCTGCATTAATATAAGCCATTTGCATTAGAATATTTCTATACAAATTCGAATGTGTAGAAACTTCTCTTATTATTTCAAATAAGATTACTACAACATTCACTAATGTCTAAAATTTTTTAGAGGAATTAAAATTTTATATCTTCAAATAAAAGAAGAAGAATGTAAAACATCTGGATTAATTTTCCATTCCAAAGGAAGAGTGTTGGCTTCGTGACGATGGAGATGTACGGAACCTAAAAAATTTAGAACTCTATAAATATTCATTTGATTTGAAATAAAGTTCATGTTATGCATCATTTGTATTAATTGAAGTTTAGTTATTAGGTTGTTATGATGTCTAAAAATTAAAACAAGATATGGTACAAAGTCCCGCGCTTTTGCGCGGGGTATCGCCTAGTTCGATTTACAAATTTAAATGTCCCCCTTGGCTCAAGTATTGTGCTAAAAAGGAGTCCTCATATGTAATGGTCGTTTCTTGATTTATTAAACTCGTACCACTCTGTCTCTTCTCTTTAGTACCATTTTTACTTTCGTTACTATTCACTGGGTCACTTTGACCCGGTGATTTGGCTATCGAAAGGATGAAATTTGTTGATATTTTTTTCATTTTATTGTAGAGTAAAAGTTGCTCTATTACACGGTGAAAAAATTATTAAAAAATCGTATCGTTTTTTTGTCAAATCATCTGGTCAAAGTGACTCAGATACGAGTAAAAAAATCAAATAGAACTAAACAGAAGAGAGAGAGTGGCATTCCCTAAGGCCTTGTTTGGGTAGAGGATAAGGAGGGAGCATAAGATAAGATATGCCCTCTCTTTTTTTATCAAGTGTTTGGGTACTGGATAAGAGAGAGGATAAGTTATGTTGCCTTACGCTGATGGAGCTTTTAATGAACAAATTTTATACCCCCAACATGGAGGTATAAGCTCGGATAACAAAATATAGCATATTGTGATGCTAGTATGTTGACAAAAATACCCCCACAAACTATCTAATTTCTCACCCTTGTCCCCAAACCCTGTCAGCTATTACACCGTTTCACGTCCCTCCTTTATTTTGGAGGAGGTCCTCATGGGTTTGATAACTATTATTTGGGAGTTGCATAACTATATTTGAGTATGTATGGTTGAGATATATGAAGACATTTTACATTGCTTGCTGAAATTTTGTCATTTTAATTTAACTTGTTTATTGTAGGATTTGTAACACCATGCCAATAAGTACTATATAGTACTACCTCCGTTTCTTCTCTAATGCACCAGTTTGACTTTTACCACTATTCAGTAGGTCATTTTGACCCGGTGATTTGGGTAGCAAAATGATGCAATTTTTTGATAAATTTATTATGGTGTTGTAGAGTAAAAGTTGTTCTATAACACGGTGAATAAAAAGGTCAAAAATTGCATCATTTTGCTATCCGAATCACCCGGTCAAAGTGACCCAAATACGAGTCAAAGAGACAAACCTGTGCCTTAGAGAAGAAACAGAGGTAGTAATTTATACTTCATATTTTCCTATGACCATGTTGTAACCATGAATATTTGTTATGTTTGCATTTTACTACAAGTTTATTTTGCGTATTAATATACATTTTGTATACATTTTGACTACGTCACTACTGTGTAGATAAAAAGAGTGTTAAAATATAAACATAAATAATGATACATTTTGTATACATTTTTTCTCATCAATTTGAAATATACAATCTTTTATCAAAATAATAGCATTGAGGGTATGTGAGTCATTTTGACACATATCCTGCTTCCTATCCTGTATCATATCCGAGAGCATCCAAACACAGACAGCCAACATATCTTATCAGGACTTATCAGACAGCATTCATATCCTTACTCATATCCCAGCATAAGCCTTATCCCTACATACCATATCCTCTATCCAAACGAGGCCTAAAAGAAAAGTAAGATTCAGTTTGGTCCAAATGAAGTCAGCCACAGAGGTTTATAATGTCAAAGAGTAATTCCTGGCGTAGTTTGTACTAGTAGTTACTTCCCCAAATTTGTACTTCTCGGCCCAATTTCTGTCTCTCGTTTCAAGCACCTCCTCTGTATAGAAGAAACATGCCCAACCACCTTCTTCGTCTTCTCCCCAATACCACTTTAACATCGAACAACACCCACCAATCTCGATTCAGTAAACTCATCTCCTCCGATTGTCATCACCCACCTGAGACCACCCAAAAAACCGCCGACCAACACATTCAAAAGCTCAGTAAGTTCCTCAAACGACGCCAAACCGAGAACGCCAAAAGATTAATCAAATCTCTCATCTCTCAATCAAATTCTCCATTCTCTTCCTCATCCGACTTGTTCTCTTCCTTCTGCCGCCTTGCTTTGCCATCATTGAAGCCCTTCTTCGCCCACACCCTTCTCTCAGTTTGCGCCGCCGACTCGAACTCAATCAAAGAAGCTTCTCAACTACACAAATTAATCAGAAGTTACAACTTCTTCCCTTCATTGTATTCTTTCAATCTTCTTATTCGATCACTGGTCTCTTCAGGTCAGTATCACAAGGCACTGGGTTTGTTCACCGAAAGAATCGGTTTCGGCATTCGGGTCGATAAGTTTTCTTACTGTAAGGCGATACAGTGTGCAGTGAAGTTAGGTGATTTGAAGAAGGGTGTTGATTTGATGAATCATATGAGAATGGCCTGTTCGTTTGCTTATAGTGTTTTAATTGATGGGTTTTGTAAAAGGAAGAGAATGGGTGATGCACAGAAGCTGTTTGATGAAATGCTTGAGAGAAGAGTGGCACCGAGTTGTGTCATTTATAGTTCACTTATTGATGGGTATAGCAAGGTGGGTTGTTTGGATGAAGCTAAGAAGGTGTTTGATGAAATGATTGAGAAGAAAGTGGAAGCGGATTGTGTCGCTTACAATTCGCTTATCAATGGGTATATCAAGGTGGGGAAGTTGAGTGTTGCGAAGAAGGTGTTCGATGAAATGCTTGAGAGGAACGTAGCGGCGAATTGTGTTACGTATACGACACTCATGGATGGGTATTGCAAGGTGGGGAATTTGGATGAAGCTCTGAATGTTCTTGAAATGATGAAGGCTGGGAATGTGAAACCCAATCTTGTTACTTACACTACGCTTATCGATGGGTTTTGCAAGATGGGGAAGTTGAGCCAAGCTCTCATTGTTGTTGAAAAGATGAAGATGGAGAATGCACGGCCGAATCTTTTTACGTACAATACGCTTATCCATGGATGCAGCAAGGTCGGGAATATGGTTGAAGCACAGAAGCTGGTTGATGAAATGCTTGAGAGAAAACTAGAAGCGGATTGTGTTACATACACTGCACTTATTGATGGACATTGCAAGGTGGGGAATTTCGATGAAGCTCGCAATATTCTTGAAAAGATGAAGGCTGGAAAGGTGAAACCCAATGTTGTTACGTACAACACACTTATAGATGGTTATTGCAAAGGGGGGAATGTGACTGAAGCAAAGAAGCTGGTTCATGAAATGCTCGAGAGAAAATTAGTGGCGAATCATGTTACGTACAATACACTTGCCAATGGGTATTGCAAAGTGGGGAATTTGGATGAAGCTCTCAATGTTGTGAAAAAAATGAAGGCTGGAAATTTGCAACCCGATCTTGTTACGTATAGTACGCTCATCAATGGATTTTGTAAGTTGCGGAATTTGAATGAAGCACAGAAGCTGTTTGATGAAATGCTTGAGAGGAATGTAGCGGCTGATCATGTTACGTACACAACGCTTATCAATGCGTGTCAAAAAAGGGAATTCCAACGAAGCTCTCAATGTTCGTGAAAAGATTGAGGCAGATAATTTTCAACTGGATCTCTTAAGTGGCTTTAGAAATATGGAAGACTGCAGTATGTCAAATTTATGTGGGCAGATATCAGCAGCATTAATGAACTGGTGAAGAAATGAGGAGCTCTCGGTGTGGCCAAGAAGTAATTGGAAGACGCTTCAGACCAACAATCTCATCGTCACAGTGAGCACATTTTCTTTCGCTTTGCATCTTTTGCTTGATCCCAGTAAACAGTTTTATCTATGCATAACCTGTCACACATTCGTCAGTGATAGATTTTTGATATATTGGCTGTGAGTCACCGTATCGACGGCACTAAAAAACATCTATTGAATGGCCGCTGTAGATGCATAATCTGTACGCTAATTAGTTATTTGATATAGGGTTGTTGCTGTGTATTTAGTTTGCATTAGTTAAATTATAGGGCTATGCACTTTAGAGGGATGCTGCGTACTTTTACCTGTTTCTTTGACGGGTTCTTTCTTCCAAGCCAGCTTTAAAAATCTAACTCCTGCGTAGGCACTGAGAGAGCAGAAACTGGGTGGATATGGGCTGTGTTGGTAGATCTCAAACCACTATGTCCCACCTCAACATTTTTAACTTTGGTTCTGTTATCATCTGTGATGGAGTTTCTTAGCTCTAGGGTATAATGAGAACACCTCAGGTTCCAAGTTTTTACCTCTATCGTTTTGACCAGCCGTCCTATGACTCCTATCATTGGTCAGGAGCTTCTGAGGATCCACCTACACAGAATGTGAACACTTTTCAGGAAAAATCACTCTGGTTCTCTAATTTCATGTTTCCAAAACCACATATGTAAAGTTATTAAGGGTTGCAACTTGCAATGTCCTAAGACCTACCACATGATGGTTGGCAAATATTAATGCGACCCGCTAGGTAATGATATGATTCATCTCATAGCCCACCCTCAAGAAATAGCTTTGGCATTCTTATGATCTTTTATCCGCCAAAGACAGAGTCTTGCAGTTTTACATTGCGATTACTGTTTTCCAAACTTTTTATCTCCTCCCATGTTGGGAAACATCAGTACTAGGCACCATCAGTCATCACATGTTGGAGTCCACTCTTGAAGTTCACTGCTTGATAACGGTTGACATATTTAGATTTGATCACATATTCACGATAACGCTTTGCCATTTGCTTGAATGGTGTGGGTTCAGGATGCAGTTTGGGAGCTTTATTTTTTATAGGGTCACATACTAACATTTAGTTGACATAGTAAAAGGGAATTAGTCCAGAAATTAACGCTTGTTACTTTACCGGTACGTGAAATATATTGAAAAATTATTAAATGAAATTCAGACGTTTTTTGAAATTCATGTAAAAATCATTGCCACTTGCACTGACCACTACCATTGCCTTTAAAGGCGATATTGAAGTTCAGCTATAGAGAGCTTTTCTGTTCACTGTTAGTTTTTTTTCCTCCTTAGGAATTAGGATATGCACCTTAGTGTGATAAGTGATCGTACGTTATACCAGGGATACAGAGAACCGGTACTGGCTGTGGAAAGTAAAAGCTTCTCATGAACTTCAAAATTTTTGCCTGGAAAAGTGAACTTGATAGTTCACTGTTGTGAATGTAGGTACTTATTATTTCAAGTTTGTTTACTGATACAAATCAGTTTTTAGCTTCTGCCGTATGAAAAAGCTCTTAAACTCAGAAATCAATCGGTGTCAAAAGGATATCCGTACTTCTTACTTTGGTCTGTGGCTATACATCATAATCGGATATCAATATGTGTTACTGGTGTTTTAATTGAACCTAATACTTGATCATGGTAGCTAAATTCCTGTTTAGTACTCATTTATAGATGTGACATTCTTTTCTGCATCAATTAGATTTCCTACATCATCTACTTATTCGGTAACTGTTACTGCATCTGCTGTTCATGCAGCTAATTGTGGGAGTCATGTTGAAAGAGTTTTGAGTCGAGTCAACAAGGAAACCTGAAATAGAGCAATGACGGATTGGCGGGTTCTCTGTTATAATAAATGACCACTTGTATGAGTGAAGTGCTTACTTGATGGAAATGACTGTAAGCAACTCAATGTGCCGAAACCAAGATTTTATAGTTTTGGGTATCTGCATCACTCGTGTGGTAATGATCGCGTTATCATGGACATTGATGCATGCCTGAGATGCCAGAGTCTGGTCAAGTCTATGGTTGCCGGCTGAGAGCTTCAAAAGAAACTATTGCACCGTTCAGTCCTGCAGGAGTTACATACTGTGTATAACTCGCTGTGTCAGTTGTGGGTACTATGTCAATGGATGCCTATATATGAGATGGCCTTCTCTGACGAATTCTCTACCAATGTGGATGGCTATATATGAGAAGGCCTGCTCAATATGTGGTATTTGTTGCTTTCGGGAGCACCACCGCTCTAACCAAACCCAGTTTCATAAGGTGGCCCACGGGCTGGAACTCACAAACAGGCTCTTTTTTGGGTGCTGCTGCTGAATGATGCCTGCTCAAAAGGGTTCGGAGAACATAGTAGATACCGTGGACAAATGGAGGCTTGGGCGCTTCAGTAGAAGGTCCGAGGTCAAAGACTAAAAGAGACGACAACAACATCGGAGAAAACATAAACAAAGAGACGTGAGGTTGATGACGCCAGCCAAAGACAAAAGACTCCGAAGGAGTGAGTACAAAGACAAGGTCAATGGTAAGCCTTTATCGATAAAAGCTGGTTAGAAAACTATGTAATTGGCATTATAAAAGAATCAGCAGTAGTTTTACCATGTGTGGATGAGGACAGGATTTTACAACTTCATTATAAATTACATACAGAAAGAACTTGAAGGAACCAAAGGAGGAAAATGGGAAAGCAACATGTCCTGGTTATACCTGTACCAGCCCAAGGCCATGTAATTCCTCTATTGGAGACCTCACAATGCTTAACCACTCAAGGTCTCACAGTTACTTTTGCAAACACCAAATCCAACCACGACCAGATAATGAGCTTGTTAATTCCGGAGACAGATGTTTTAGGTGATGATATAAACTTTGTTGTAATCCCGGATGGATTGTTTTCTCAGGATGATCATAGGAGCGATTTAGTGAAGTTAGCAAATGGTATCATCGATAATTGACTCCGAGGATTGAAGAGCTTATAAGAGAAATCCATGGCGTAAAAAAGATTACTTGTGTCATTGTTGATGTGAGCATGGGATGGGCTCTGGAAGTTGCAAAACATAAGCAAATCAAGCTAGCAGCATTTTACCCTCCAGCGGCTGCACTATTAGGTTTGGGTTTGAGCCTCCCAAAGATGATTGACCAAGGAACAATAGATGATAATGGTAAATATAATTGTGTCGATAATGATTTTTCAATATTTTAATCATTGTTCTAAATCTGAACCTACTTTTTTCCTCTTTCTTTCCAAATTCTGCAGGAGCACCAACAAGGCACCAAGGAATTCAGCTGTCACGAATGATTCCTGCCATAAACATGGAAAAACTCCCATGGACATGCTATGGGGATTTGACCATGCAGAAAATAGCTTTTGATATGTACTTGAAGTATACAAAAGCTGTAGAAATGGCAGATTTGCTGATCTGTAATTCATTTTTTGCATTGGAGGCTGAAGCATTTGGTGCATTCGCAAATATACTATCAATAGGACCTCTTTTGGCCAGCAACCGACAGTTTGGAAACACATCAGGAGGCCTCTACAAAGAAGACTTGAGTTGCCTGAAATGGCTCGATCAACAGGAAGCTGACTCTGTGATCTATGTTGCTTTTGGGAGTACCACAGTTCTTGACAAAACCCAATTCCAAGAGGTGGCTCTCGCGCTTGAAATCACCAACATGCCATTCTTATGGGTAGTCCGACAAGATCTCACAGACCAGACAAAATGTTGCCTACCCAAAAGGGTGCAGAGAAAGAGTAGATGAACGTGGGCGAATGGTGGCTTGGGCACCTCAGCAAAAGGTCCTGAGTCATCCTTCTGTTGCTTGTTTTATAAGCCATTGTGAATGGAATTCGACTCTGGAAGGGATAAGCAATGGAATACCTATATTTTGCTTGCCCTACTTTGCTGACCAGTTTCTTAATGAGGCATATATTTGTGATGTTTGGAAGGTAGGATTAGGTTTCAAACGAGACGAAAGTGGGATTGTGAGACACGATGAAATTAAGGATAAAGTGAAGCAACTTCTCAGTGACAAGAAAATCCGTGAAAATGCCAGGAATCTCAAGGAGGAAGCTGCCAAAAGTGTGAAAGAGGGCGGCAGCTCAAACAACAACTTCAGGAATTTAATCGACTGGGTCAAAGGGTAAACAGATATTTCATTTACGGTCAAAATGTAGTTTCTTTCATCTACTTGCTTCAACCGAGCTTGAATTTATTTCTTTTCCAGTGGTGTGTAATGTGACTTTAGCTTAGTAACAATAAGCTTTATCTGAGGTTGCATCATTGTAACATCTTGATTAATTAAGAGTATGTATGCACATAATAGCCATTTTGAGTTCCAAGTAGAGCAAAGTTCAAAATAATTTAATGAAATAAAACTTTTTTTCATAACCAATTTTACACTACCTACAAATGTAAAATGCCAAAATCTTAAAGTTAGCCGGAAAAAAAAGGTCTACACCATAAACTATAAAAAGTTGAAAAGGCATTGAAGTACAAAACATATTGAAAGTCCAAAAAGAATCTGACCAAACTCCCCCAGAATTTGGCACTACTTGCACATATTTTTTGGAAATACTTCAAATCTCTTGGTCTAATTCAAAACCCTGCCTGATCATCTCTACGCTTCGTGGAGGATTGGTTCTTAGCTGTGGCTTGTATACAAGGGTGAATCTACTTTAAGACAAGTGGGGGTTATAGGGTGATTTTGGTATGACTTATTTGCAGCTTAAGCTGGCTTATAAGTTTATGTAAAAAGTCTACGACAAACAAGATGAAGAAAAAAGATGTGCGTGTAAAAGTTGTTAAGTTCAAAAATTGTAAAAAAGATTCAACTACCAAACTTTTTTAAGCTCATTTTTACACTGTGAACTTATAAGTCAAATCCAAAAGTTCAGATTTTAAGTCACACACCAAACACTACTTATAAGTTGTCTTGAACTTGTAATCCAGAATTGACTTATAAACAGCTTATAAGTTACACAAGAGAGTTTGGCCACTCAAGTTTTAGAAATTGCATTTTATATTTGTTTTGTATAATCTTTGCAATTGTGCCACTGTAGTCCTACTCAACTTTGTAGAGTTTAAATTTTTACCCTTTTTTTTATGTTTAAGTTTTCTTATTTAGACCCCACTATAACGAATTTCTAGATCCGCCCTCCTGTATTTATGAAATATCAACAAGGTGTGGCATGATTTCCTAAAGGAAAAAAAAAAACGGATGGGCGTAATGGGAGCAGGGCAGGATTGAGAAGTTTGCCACATTGGGACTAGTTTTTATTGAGAGAAATTCTGGTTTAAATAGTGGGAAGGATTGTTAAATTTATGTGGGGGCTAAAGTGAAAAGAATTAACATTATATAATGTAGAATACATTTTTTGCGAAGTTGAGTGAGAACTATAACCCCACCAAGGCCTACATATATCAGCCCACGGGCGTGACTGTGTGAGTCTTGGACCTGGTTCAGAAGCTTGCTATTGGACAAAGGCTTTGTGGGGGAGACAATTCCCACTTTGGTGATCTAGATGCTTCCGGAGGATTAGTCATTGCTGTATATACTGGAAACTAAAGAATATTATTTGTATAATGATGGACTTATAGAAAGTATGAGATCATTAGGTATGAGGATTGTACCCGGGCGTTATGCATGGAGAAAAGGCTTCGCTCGGGAGATGTATGGTTGTTGGCTAACAGACACTGCCTCGTGTAAACCAAAAGTATGGAGAAGATGCTTTGCTTGGGAGATATATGGCTGTGGGCTAACAACATTGGCTCGTGTTAAACCAAAACAGGTATAAGGGCATGTTCATGCAAGGAGCTCTAGTTTCCACTCGGTTATAAGGCCAGAGGCAGTTCATTACTAAAAATGCATATACTGTAAATAAGTATCGCTGTAACTTCTTTACTCATCATGTATAGAAATTTTAGTTTTCAGTTGTTATATAGTGCAAGAAAGTTGAAATTATACCATGTTCTCAAGTTAATATAAATGTGAGATTCTAAATTTAGAACAGACTTCATAAAAGAATAAAATTTAACTATTACTATAAACTAGAATAAACATTACGTTTATTTAACTATTACTATAAACTAGAATTCATATTGTGAACGATATGAATTGGGAAAAAAAGTGAAAAAGAAAAAAACACAAATCATTTTTACTGATTGAATTGGGAAGATGTGAACAATATGAATTTCTATTCTTAACCTCTGTGGAGGTGGAAAATGGGAGTACGACATTGTGGGTGGAAAGCGTATGTGGCAATGAGGCATGACGGCAAGGCAAGAAGCTAGAATTGCCCAACCTCTAGCCTCAGGGAAATTCTAGCCAAGGCAAAAAATGTGTGGTGGATAGGTGAATAGTGGGCAAAAATTGGTTGAAGGGGGCTAGGGTGAGATGGTGCCAAGGGTAAAAGCTGGACACAACGGAATTTGTAAGATGAGGATCCAAATGAATTTAACATATCTGGTTAGAATTCATAAGATAAGTTATTCTCTACGTGCCCACCCTCGGAAGGAATTTCCACCATCAGCTTGAAGCAAAGCTAATTCCACAAACCATGATTCTCCAACTTTCGTGATACTGGAGAGAATCATTTTCAAGAATCTGCAGTTAGCAGACAATACTCAGAAAACTAGTCGAAATACATCCAAAATGGATTACGAGATCAAGTCAGAGTTTATTTCCTCAAGATGAACATCTACGATAACACTAATGAGGTACAAGCCTCATCCAAAATGATATTACTAACATTTTGGCAGACGGGGTTTATTACCAAACAAATTAAACAGAAGCTCAAGAGAGAACTTCTGCAATTAACTAGAAATTGGGGAATTGACGGGCTTGTAAACAGAGAATCTCATTTTTACAATGCAGGTATTGTAACATTTAGGTTCATTACAACATGTAATTGATAACAGGATATATAGTGTCTGTGCCTTAATTATGACAAACTGAGTACTGGTGGTGTACTTACATTTTCTAGTAGCATTTGTGTATAACAGCATCCTCCTCTTCTTTCTTTTGAATGCGATCACAGGATATAGAAAACCTGAAAGTGATTGTATCTACAACTTCAACCACTCAATGAAATTATTGAAGTTGTTGTGAGAAAGACCGCCTTCATTGACATTTCTTGCAGCCATATCCTTCAGGTCCTTTATTCTTTCCTTAAATGTCCTGTCAAGAAGAATCTGCTCCACTTTATCCTTGATCTCCTCTTGTCCGATGATTCCACTTTCATTACTTTGAAAACCCAATCCGACCTTCCAAATATCGCAAATGTAGGTCTGGTTTTTGAACTGATCAGCAAAGTAAGGCCAGCATAGGAAAGGTTTGCCGTTGCTGATGCCTTCCATGGTTGAGTTCCATCCACAATGGGTTAAAAAGCAAGCAATGGAAGGATGGCTCAGAACTTTCTGTTGAGGTGCCCATCCTACCATCTGTCCTCGAGTGCCCAGTCTATCTTTAAACCCTTTTGGGTATGCATCATCTATTTCACCCGTGATATCTGGCCTTACAACCCACAAAAATGGCTTATTTGTCAGTTCTAGCCCTAGAGCCAATTCTTGAAATTGTACTCTTTCAAAAACTGTGAAACTCCCAAATGCGACATAAATCACCGAGTTTACTGGCTGTTGGTCAAGCCATTCCATGCAAGTGGAGTCCTCTGGCCAAAAGAAGCCCGATGAATTGCCTAGGCGGTTGCTTGCTAGAAGAGGACCTATTGGTGTGATATTTGGAAATGACTCGAACACCGCACGCTCCAGCTCGTAAAATGTATTGCATACAATCCATTCTATTGATCTAGCTGTCTTGCAGTTTTCTTCATACAATATAAAGAGAATTTTCTGTGTGGCTAAGTCTCCGACACATGCCCACCCTAAGTGTGCTGGGCTTAGGGCAGGTAGGTTGGGCAATAATTGAATCATGTCATTCGTCTGTGGCGTTCCTGCACCAAAAATAGGATGTAATTCCTAGATTAGTAAATGTATACAGATACATGATACCAGCAGCAGAAATCAGAAAGTTTATGCTGCAGGAAAGACCGTCTCACTGCTAAATAGAAATTGTTCTATTTCATGAACTTTAAAGTTTGCCATGCTATTGAGGAAACCCCAATCTTGTACATAGGACTAATTCATTAAACTCTAAAATAGTTGATTCTCATTGATTCTGTTTAAGTTGCTTCTATTTAGTTCGTGCTACTTATCCCGTTGTTTCTCTTTGTTCATTAGTTTTTTTCTTTTTTTTGTGTGTGTGTGTGTGTGTGTGTGTGTGTGTGTGTGTGTGTGTGTGTGTTCTGTTCTTAGACAAATTCTAGGAAACATTTCAGGATTCTTATGACTTTTAACTAAATCCGAAATAGGTATATAAACATTGTGTAAATGGAAAAAAAAATACTTGTTTTAAGAATGTGTAGTTGCAAACTAAAAAAATAGTTGAAGAATAACTACAATGATTTCCTTCATTTGCCTGTGGTTTCAGTTGTGTTATACTACTAATGTTCTTAGCACTTACCATCTTTGTCTACTATCCCATCACGTAGAAGCTCTGGAATTTTGACTCCTGTAATGAATTCTAGAGCTGCAGCAGGCCAGAAAGCAGCACGCCTAATTTGCATCTTCTCTGCAACTTCCAGCGCCCAACCTATGCAATTGTCTGCAATAACACAGGTGATCTTGTCTTCCTCTAATCTGTTAATCTTTTCTATGAGTTCTTCTAGCTTCCCAGGCATCACTCTGAGCATTGTATCTGTTAACTTTCCTATATCATTTCTGTCCTCCCAGGGCTCCAACCCATCTGGGATAGAAACCATGTTTATACGGTCATCTACGTAGCCTTTCCCTTACAATGCACTTGTAACCCTTTTGTGATTGAAATCAGAGTTTACAAATGTGACCTTGAAATCCGTATTTGGCCAGGCACTGCGTGAGTTCTAGCAAGGGAATCACATGGCCTTGAGCAGGATAAGGTATAGCTAAAACATGTGGATTACCCATTTTTGGACTTTCGGCTAAATAGGTTCTTTGTAATGTGCACTCCCAAACTTAATTTTCTTGCACCCTTTTATAGGCAACCTTTTTTTTTAATTAATTATACAGTCATATCCTTTAGAATATGTCTCCATATTACAGCTGACTCTTAACAATTTCCCTTTTCTCTCGAAACTTATGTTGCAAGAAGGCCCTACAATGTTAAAAAAAAGAAAAAAGAAAACCCCCACATGTTTCCAAAAGGGTGCCATTGCCAACCTCGTAACACTGTTTCGTTAACATGCACTAAAGTGATGTTGAAGACCGAAATGGCCTTTTATCCATGAAGCACCCATCCAAAAGTCAGAGTATTTTGACCATTTACATCATTTAGGGCATGGGTGAAAGGGGCACATATCTAAAAATGTAAGGAGTGCAGTCTCTCTGAGAAATTTTTGTTTGCTCTAAGAGCAAATACGCATGGTGCTCTAATCAATACAGCACATGACACGTCAGGAAGAAAGAGAATGAGTGGCAGACAAAAAAAAATGGATTCTTACATGTTCCTTACGTGTCCTGTGATGTATTGATTAGAGCACCACGCCATATTTGCTCTTGGAGCAAGCAATAATTACTCCTCTGGAAATGCGAGGGAAGAAGTGTCTGGATGTAGTATGCAAGGGGTTTTTCTGTAATCAGCCGTTCGGAATATGAAAATTGATAATTGTTTTTTTTTTTTTTTTTTTTTTTTTTTTTTATTCTTATGTTACAAATAGTGCTCTACTTTTTTCCGCATTAAGACCCACCCACAAATGCATTATCAGCATCGGTACTTTGAGGTGAATTTTATGAGGTCTAGGTTGACCAAGCTGAAGGGCAGGAAGGATCTATGACATACAGAACATGAATTATAGCGGAAGATTCATGTGTTTACCTTGTCTTCCTAAGCTCCTTAATGCAGCGGATGATCGGTTGTTGCTTGCTTTCACGCACCTCCTCCTTGATCTTGCTCCCACCAATCTAGTGTGAATCTCGAGGACGAACACTGATTTCCACACCACGTTCCACCTCCTTGGATGAAGTTGGAGAGAGACTAGGGTTCTCTACAACTAGTATGAATCTAGACAGAGTAACTTTATTCTCTGGAATAGCATTATAATATGTAGGAGGCTACCTCCTTATATAGGCAAAACTTCTCCTAGGTTTGCACATAAACCCCTAGGGTTTGAGCCTTAGCTACTAACCCCTCTAGTTTGTGCATTAGTGCAACTAACCCCATAAGGTTATGATAATTGCATTGGGCACCCCACATGGGCGCACCAATTGCTAACATCTCCCACTCGCACAGTGGGGTTGCACAATCTATCCAGTCTCTATCAATCTCCAACTTTCTATCATCTACAAAAGAGTATTGTGTGGCCGTGGCGTGTGACCGATGAGAGTACCTGCATTTCGGGAGATCCGTACACCAAACTCGTATAGCCAGCATGGGAAGGCACCCTCTCGGGAGATCCACATACCAAACTCGTATAGCCAGCGCAGGAAGGCACCCTTAAAACATACAACAGTAATAATGCTCTCCGTAACTCTCGTATCCCCCAGATTCCTCCGATTGTCATCTCGTGGATCATGAGCACCTGCCTTGTCCCGAAGGCCATGCTCCAATGAGTCCACATCTCCTTTATATTTTCATATCCTACATGATCCCATAAGATCTTGCAGGTGGGCCCAATGAAGATAATAAAGAGCGATGCAACGAGAATCTTTCCTTACATACATGTGTCACTCAGATTCGGCTCAGCTGCTTTCCCAGCAGTGTCCGGAAGGCCGAATCATCCATAGCCGTAAGGTGTCACGCCAAAGTAGCACCACCGACCCGTCTCCTCATGACACAGACGTAAGTACAAAGGGTATACTGTGTCAATCACCTTTATGTGATCGACGAGGCTCACACGATGAGGAATCCCAGGGACTAATTCTACTCATCACCTCATGGTCACTCATAAGCGCGTTATTCAAGGGGGAATATGCGCCATAGTGTTTAGACTCTGATCAGAGCGCATGTCTTATCCTTGCAAAGGACCACTATGCAGATGTCTATCCGATAGCCCTTATGGCCACCAGCCCGAGTGCTGCGATGTCACACTATTGTGAACAATTATCAGCAATCGCATCTGGCTTCTTCTACACAGACTATACATGATTCGGGGTAATAACCATGTTCGATTGGCCATAACCAACCTCACCTTGGAACTTATTTCCAATGCGACAGTTGAATCCGTCTGACAGGCTCCTAGCTCTACTGATAGACATCTAGCTCTTATCATAGGCCATATGCTCGTATGATAGGCATCTCTTATCATATCGTAGGCTTTCAGCGCTTATCGGGATTCTGTCTCATCTTCCGCCACACCCAGACATATCCAGGATATTGCGAAGGCGGTTGCTCGTGTGAGTGAGCCAACCTAGTGTCTGCGTGACATGCTCTAAGCTAGTACAGGAAATGTAACATATCATACACGTATCAAACAACATGCAGCATAAATAACAAATCCATTCCTAATATCCAATCAATCAATGTCTCAAAAACGTCTAATCAGTCTGACACCTAGTTCCATTTGCCTAACCCTATACTCCTAGTATGACCAACAAAAGTATCCTTAAGAAGAGGCTTGGTCAACGGATCAACTAACATCTGATTCGTAGGAATATGCTCTAGAGTAACATCTCCTTTAGCTACTACTTCCCTAATGAAGTGGTACTTTATCTCAATATGTTTGGCCTTGCTGTGGTATTTCGGATCTTTAGCACAAGCTATGGCTGACATACTATCACAACTAAGCGTTACTGGTCTTGCTTCGTCAACCGCTCCTAAGCTGACCAGAAATCTCTTCAGCCAAACACTCTCCTGCGCTGCCGCGGAGCAGGCAACGTATTCAGCTTCCATGGTTGATAAGGCAGTGCAAGTCTGCTTGCTACTGTTCCATGTGATGGCTCCTCCACCCAGCATAAAGACGTAGCCTGAGGTCGATTTACGTGCGTCTAGGTCCCCACCCCAGTCAGCATCACTGTAGCCAATGAGCCTTAGCTCAGAGCCTTGATAGCTCAACACGTAATCCTTAGTACCTTTGAGATACCGGAGAATCCTCTTAACAGCCTTCCAGTGTCCAACACCGGGATCAGACTGATATCTGCTAACTAAACCGACAGCATGACATATGTCGGGCCTTGTACACATCATTGCGTACATTAAACTTCCGACATCACTTGCACAGGGTACTTTGGCCATCTGGTCTCTCTCGTGTTGGGTCTTGGGACACATTTCTAGGCTGAGTTTCTCGCCATGTGCAATGGGAGTCTCGAATGGCTTGGAGTCCATCATCCTGGAACCGTTCAAGTATCTTCTTGATGTATGTCTCTTGAGACAAGCCAAGAAGTCTCTTAGAACGATTTCTTAGGATTTTTGTCCCAAGGATGTAACTCGCTTCTCCAATATCCTTCATTGAAAAACGAGAGGATAACCACCCTTTGGTAGTTCCGAGCATTCCTTTATCATTGTTGGCTAGTAGTATGTCATCTACATATAATGACAGTATCATGAACTTCTTTCCGGAACGTTTGACATACACACAGTGGTCCTCATCAACCATTGTGAAGCCATATGCCACAATGTCTTGATGGAACTTCAAATACCACTGTCTTGAGGACTGCTTCAGTCCATATATGGACTTAATCAGTTTGCACACTTTGTGCTCTTGACCTTTCTTCTCAAAACTTTCCGGTTGAGCCATATAGATCTCCTCATCTAGTTCTCCATTGAGAAATGCAGTCTTAACATCCATTTGATGTAGTTCCAAGTCCATGCTAGCCACTATTGCAAGTATGAGGCAAATGGAGGCAATTCTCACAACTGGTGAGAACGTCTCCTCGTAATCCACACCCTGTTGTTGGGTGTAGCCTTTCGCCACCAGCCGGTCCTTATGCCTTTCAACGCTTCCGTCTGCCTTCCTTTTGACCTTGAAAACCCATTTGTTTCCAATGGCCCTACGTCCAGGAGGCAAGTCAACTAAATCCCAAACATGATTGGTTTTCATTGACTCCAGTTCTTCTTGTAAAGCAATGTTCCATTCTTTCTTGTCATGGGATGAGAGAGCCTCGGACAATGTCCTAGGTTCATCATCTTCTTGCGTGGTGACCATCATGGCCTCCCCTTCGATGTCAAATCGTCAACGGGGTACACTCCCACGAGCGCTCCTACGCAAAGAGGGTTATTCTTCAGCATCATCATCATATATGATGGGCTGCTCACTAGGCAAGTCACTCCCACTGTTATGAAGATCCATAGGGACTGTTCCCTGTAGGTCTGTAGAGAACTGAGTGTCATCTAGTGGTTCCTCTTCTTCGTAGAGAATACCATCTCCACGTGCTTCTCCCTGACTAGGAAAATCTCTCTCGAGAAATTCTACATCTCGCGATTCCATTTCTGTTAGACTACCATCCGGCTGTTGCGCTATGAATACGTAACCCTTAGAGTGCTCAGAGTATCGTATGAAGATACACTTCTTTCCTCTAGCACCCAATTTCCCATGAACATGGGAGACGTTACGTACATAGGCGGCCGACCCCCATGGCCTAAGGTGACCCAATTCGGGTTGCCTTTTGGTCCACATCTCGTAAGGGGTTGTGGCTACAGACTTGGTGGGCACACGGTTAAGTATGTATGTGGCCGTCATCAATGCATCTCCCCAATAAGAGATAGGCAGATTCGCATTTGCCATCATACTACGAACCATCTCTAACAGTGTTCTATTCCTTCTTTCCGCTACACCATTTTGCTGCGGTGTGAAGGGAATAGTCAACTGCCTCACTATTCCTTTAGTCTCACAGAGCTCCTTAAATTGCTCAGATAGATATTCACGTCCTCGGTCTGTCCTAAGAGCCTTAACTCTTTTGTCCAGTTGGTTCTCTACCTCTTGTAGAAATTTTCTGAAGCACCCTAGCGCTTCAGATTTATGTGCCATCAAATACACATAACCAAAACGAGTGTGATCATCTATGAATGTGATGAAATAGCGAGCACCATGTCTAGCTCTAACATTTAATGGACCGCAAACATCAGAATGAATAAGTTGTAAAGGCTCAGTAGCCCTTACTGCTTTACCGAACGGTTTGCGTTTAGCTTTTCCTGCAAGACAAGACTCACATACAGGTAATGATATCTTGGGCATATCTCCAAGTAGGCCTGCCTTGGCCAGCCTGTTCATCCTGTCTTGTCCTATATGTCCTAATCTAGCATGCCATCTAGTGACATCATCATCACTAGAAGATGTAATATATGAACGAGAATCATAAACATCATCAATGCTAGAACCAACAATGTCTAAATAAAATAAACCACGAGAAATATAACCAGTACCAAAACATGAGTTGCCAACAAACAGTTTGGCAAAACCACCCTAAAAACAAGTCCAAAATCCAAATCCAAAAGTCTAGAAACTGAAACTAAGTTCTTGCGTGCATCAGGAGCGTATAAAACGTCATGAAGAACAAGTGTCTTTCCAGACTTCATCTTCAGCTGATATGTGCCAATGCCCACCACATCAACGAAAGAGTTGTTCCCCATGTACACTCTTCTACTGCCCACTGGTACTCGCCTATAATCCGTGCACGCGTCTCGATCACATGCTAGGTGGTCACTCGCACCTGAATCCAATACCCACACATTAGGGGAATCAGCAATATAAACTTGACTTATAACATAACAGTCAGAGTTTGGATTATAGTGTACCTTTGGCTCGGCGCAGTCACGAGCAAAGTGGCCATATGCCTGGCAGTTAAAGCACATAACTTGTCTCATATCCCTTTTGGACCTCTTCCACATTTGGCGCTTACTGATCTTGCGGCATGGGCCCATGTGGCCTCCACTTTCGTGCTCCACGATGACTTCCTTACCCTTTGGCACATCTGCCATGGGAGGGCTCTCTACCTGTGGTGATGGACTAGAAGTTCTGGCAAATTCCAGTCTCTTTTCCTCAAACAATAGATATCGTTTTGCATCATCAAATGTCCTTATGTCATCTGAACCTTGCAACACCTTTCTCACGGAATCCCATGAATCTGGTAGAGACATTCTCACAGCCTTTAGCTGTCTCTCATCGGATATGTCATGCCCAGAAGTTATAAGTTCAGTAATATAGAATGATAAGGTCTTTAGGTGCGTATCCATAGAGACATTATCATCCTTCACCGTAGAAGTGAGCATCATCCATAGACATGTCTTTTGGAAGTTGTCTGCAGTTCCGTACAGTCCTAGAATGTCTTACCAGAGCTTCTTTGCATAATCAATCTCAATTGACTCTAGGAGATCAGTCCTCACTAGATCCATCAATTCTAGACATGCTTTCTTGTCATCAACTTCCCATTTCTGGTAAGCCTCAAGATCACGTCTATATGCATCAGTTGGGCCGCCCAGTGGTACCCATGGCTCCATCTTTGCCATATGCAAATGATCAGACAAACCAAGCTCAATCATGCGACATATCGCACTTCTGTACCATGCACGGAAGTTGTCTCCCTTTAGAACTATAGCAGATTTAGGAAATAGATTCGTGTTCATCATGACTGAAAACGAGACAAAATGGATATTAGTTACTAGCTTCGTTTTAGCTCCTAAGTAACATGTGACATCGATTAAACTTAATAGTTCCTCACAAGGACTCCACCAAAACCTAGCGTATATCCTAGGAATCAAATCTCATCACTTGTGATTTCCTACCAATTTTAATCATGTCATCATGTGAGCTCTTTTGTTTTAGTTCTTTAGCATGCGAGGTTAAACATATATATCCAATCACACGCAGTTATAACATAAAACAAGCATAAGCATAAATAAATATGCAATGGATGTGGCCCCTAAGGTGCACTCCCACTATTGAGAGTACTTCTTGAGCAAGTCTTGAAATCCATCTCATGCCATCTCGCCTACTTGAGGACTCCAAGCTTGAGGCTCCTTTAGACCATCCAATTGCTCCATGCACCTCGCGCCATAGCTTTTGGTTTGGCCACCTCTCTTGAAGCTTCAATCTTCAATGTCTACTAACTATCTTATTTCTAATAAGAAGTAACCTCATAGAGGCGAGTGGATGAGAAGAGAAGACACTAGAGTATAGAGAGGCACGACACGCAGGCCGTATTTTGATTACATATTCAAAAAAACAATACCAAAACCAAAATATAAAAAATCTATGCCACATCCATGCACCAAACACATCCATTCAACCCACAACAGCATGTATAACAATATAATAAACATACTGGAATTTTCTGGAAATTTCCAGAATTAAGCAATAATTACTGGAAATTAATAAGCAATAATCTAATCAACTAAAAAGATCGAAAATTGCTCCCTACCACTTAGGGTCTCACCACCTATGGCAAAACGTAGGGAAAAATGACCTAAGTCTCCAGAAAAAATTTGGGCTCAAAACAGTGTGTGTAAGGTCGTCAAACTGCCTCGGGAAGTGTGCTAAACACTAATTAATTAACCTGGAAATTACTAAAATTTTCCGTCGCTCCAAAAATTATTAAAAAATATCCACAAAATAGGAAATTTAATTTGGAGTCCCTAGGAAAAAAACCGGACGAAAAATGACGGCGGGAGGAGGCCGCACGCGCCCTCACGCGCCGCCGCGCGTGGGCGCGTCCGCCTCCGCCACGCGCCGATGTCGGCCATGTGCCACGTCAGCATGCCAAGTGGCATGCCACGTCATCACCTATGCTGACGTCAGCTGCCACGTCACCCCGCCACGTCACCCGGCACATGGCTGCCACGTCATCGCCACGTCAGCCACTTGCTGACGTGGCACCGCCACGTCATCTGCCACGTCATCCCTAGGGCCACGTCAGCAGCCGCCGCCATTCCTTAGGCGCGTGCGGCGCGTGGCGGCGCGTGCGGCGCGTGGCCGCGGCGTCGGTGGCGCGTGAAGCCCACGCGCCTCCTTCCCGTGCTCCGTTCCCGACGAAAATAATTTTTCCGGGATCGTCTTTTCGTCCTGATCCCGATTATGTGTTCAAAATCCAATTTTAACAAGTTTTTGAAAAACGTGTTCTACTGATTGGATCTAGCAGTCCAGATTAATACAGTTCCGAATCTTTGAAAAAATCATAACTAATTCATCGTAAATCCAAAAAATATAAAATTTATATTTCTGGAATCCTCGTGAAAAACCCAACCTAACCATATAGGTTTTGTCTACTGGTTATGAAATTTCAGAAACTTGATTTTTTAATACAGATTCGGGAACGCATATCGAGGCACGAAAAACAAGCTTATGGCTCTGATACCAATGAAGGACAGGAAGGATCTATCACATACAGATCTACAACATGAATTATAGCGGAAGATTCATGTGTTTACCTTGTCTTCCTAAGCTCCTTAATGCAGCGGATGATCGGTTGTTGCTTGCTTTCACGCACCTCCTCCTTGATCTTGCTCCCACCAATCTAGTGTGAATCTCGAGGACGAACACTGATTTCCACACCACGTTCCACCTCCTTGGATGAAGTTGGAGAGAGACTAGGGTTCTCTACAACTAGTATGAATCTAGACAGAGTAGCTTTATTCTCTGGAATAGCATTATAATATGTAGGAGGCTGCCTCCTTATATAGGCAAAACTTCTACTAGGTTTGCACATAAACCCCTAGGGTTTGAGCCTTAGCTACTAACCCCTCTAGTTTGTGCAGTGCAACTAACCCCATAAGGTTATGATAATTGCATTGGGCACCCCACATGGGCGCACCAATTGCTAACACAAGCAAAGAATCTACAAAGTGATGAAACATAAGTTTGGAAAAGATTCCTTAGACAGGACTGAAAAGTGGCATATAAGAGTCCCAAAAAGTTATGAATGCAACGAGCCAAATCGTAAATCTGTTATTTTTTCGTGACTTGTCAAAAAAGGCATATTCTTAAATCTTTTTACTAACGTGATGATACCTATGCAGTACCAGTCCGTCCCAGCTCTTTCTTCCCATCTGAATTTTTTGACTCGTATCTGGGTCACTTTGACCGGGTGATTTGGATAGCAAAATGATATGATTTTTTGAAATTTTTTTCACCATATTATAGAGCACCTATTACACTACAACACCATGAAAAAATTATCAAAAAATTACATCGGTTTGCCATTCAAATTACCGGGTCAAAGTGACCCAATGAATAGTGACAAAAGTCAAATTAGGAAGAAAGAGCTGGGACAGAGTGGTAACTTGTTAGGCATTTCTGTGTGGAATAATTTTGATTCAAAACGATTTTTAGAACACCAAACACAGTTTTACTTGTAAATGATATGAAGCCCTCCAAAAAAAATTCTGGATCCTCTGGTAGCAATAAAGGCATTGATTGAGTCTTTGCACATTGTTGGTTTCAGATTATGTGTTATTCAAGTGTTTGTAACGACTCTAGACTTTAATGATGTTATAGTGTCTTGTTTTCCTTGTTTTCTGTACTTAACTTCTTGGGAATATCAGGGCTTAAGTTTTACTCCCTCCGTTTCACTAGATACTTCAAAAACTTTATGGGCACGGGGATTAAGGAACGCACTCAAATGACTATTTTATCCCTTCTTCTTTTAATAATTCTCTCTACCTATGTCTGAGTGTCTCTCTCACTCTAATTGCAGCAACAACAAGAACAATATCATCACTTGCAAGCCTCTCTCTCTCTCTAAAACAAAACGCTCCCCAGAGAAAACCATAGCCCCTTCTTCCTCGGCGGCGGCGGCTCCTCCTCCATGGGGCTGCCGCCCGCCACCCCTCTTTGTAACCACCGTCGCCCCTCCGACCACGCCGCCACCCTCTTCTCAGCAATCGCCGCTCCCTGCCGGCGCCATTCGAGCCTCTCCTCTGCTCGTGCCGGCTTGCTCAGATCTGCGCAGCTCCGGCCTTTCACCGGAACCGGAGTCGGGAGCGCCCCTCTCCGACGTTCCAGTAGGACTCCAGTAAGGGCTTTCAACTACCCTAATTCCTCTCCCGCCGCCGCACCGCTGCCTTGGCCAGTTTCTCCGACGCCCGCCTCCTCCTCGGGTGCCGCTGCCGCTCCAGGGCTCAGTCGCTGCCTTCCTCTCCGATGCTGCCTCCTTCCTTCCCCACCAGCCACCGCCCTCTCTCGGCTTCAACCCTAGGCCTGGACGCCCCTGCTCTCCCCCCTCCCCCTGTTCTAGATCTGGCATTAGTCCCCCCCCCCCTTGACTAGGCTGGACCACGGCCTGGTCAAGCCTCACGGAGTAGTCCCATCACCGCCCACAGACGCCACTAATGCCGCGTCAACAACGGCTCTCCGGGAGATGATCAGGATGCGCCCATTTGCTTCTCGGGTCACCGATAATTGGGCCGGCTGGTGGCTCCTCTCTGGTGGTCCTTCGGCGATGCTTGGTGGTCCGGCTACCTCGTGGCGTGGCCTCTGTAGCAGCCACCCTCTGTCTAGGTAATGTGTGTCACTGTGTTTGGGCCGTTTCGTTGGGCTTTTCTTGCGGTTGTTTGAGGTAATTAGAGGCTCTTGGGCCTTATTGAGCCAGATTTCTTTGCATATGGTAGTTTTTGGGGCCTTCGAGCTTTTATCCCAATAGGTGAAGTCTGTTTCCAAGATGTGGCTTGTTTATGGTAGGAGTTTGTGTTTTTTTATCCTGTCTAGGGGTATGCCCCTTTGTGTTGTGTACTCGTTTATTTCTGAATGATATCTTTCGTTGCCGGTGAAAAAAAAGAACAATATCATCATCAACAACAAGAACAATATCAACATCCAGTTGAACAAACATCAAACCATAGAACTGAATAACATCATCAACTCATATCTGAATGGATCTGAGCAAAAAAAACTACTTTTCTGAATTGTTGTTGCATGTTCACAAATCTGAAGAAAAATGTGGAGAAGGAGAAGAAGAAGAAGAAGAAAGAAATCACTGTCGCCGCCTCGCTACCACCGTCGTCCTTGAAGGCGACGCCGAAGCCTCACCATCGTCTTTCGTTCTTTCACACGAGAGAGAGGCGGAGTGACATAGAGAGATCTGCGGAAACAAGCAGATCTTGAAGCAAATATAGTAGATCTAAAGGAAAAGAGAAGATAAGAAGAGAGAGAGAGAGAGAGAGAGAGAGAGAGAGAGAGAGAGAGAGAGAGAGTACTACCTAGGTCAGTCTCCCCCGCTGCCTCCACTGTCGTCGGCGTCCTTGCCGTCGTCCTTGCCCTTGTCTTCCACCAGCAACGACACCGTCGTCCTCTCCGCGTCTCTTCGCCCATCTTCCACCAGAACCACCGTCGTCCTCTCCGTCGTCTCTTCGACCGTCTTCCCCTAGAACCACCGCCTCCACCATTGTCTGTCTCCCTCTCTCCCTTTATTTCTCTCTCTAATATGTGGTATGTGAGGTGTTCGGTGAGGCTGAGAGAGAGAGGCGGAGGGAGATGAGATGAGAGAGCAAGAGACGAATGAATTGGGGGAAGAAATTGAGAAGTTTTAGGGTTTGATGTGGGTGTCGGCTGATGGGTTATGATTAGTAGCCCACAATTACATTTGAGCTTAATTAATCAGGTTTAGTAATAAATCTGATTAGTTAAGCCCAATTAAAATATGGGTTTGGATTTTTTTAGCAAGGATATTGTTGTATTTTGATAGTATCAAAGTTGTTCATATTTGAAAATTTTGAAGAATCTGGCGAAACGCCCTAAAAGAAAATTTTGAAGAATCTGGCGAAACGGAGAGAGTACAATTTTACCTTAGACTTACTTATCATAGTATGTTTTCTAGGTTAGCATGGCTTAGTCGATATTGATTTTGTTGTTTCTACTTGGCTTTTGCTAATGTTATTATTGGCTTGTATAGTTTGTTAGTTGTGGCGAACACATTCAAATTACCGCCTCTTTGATTCCATCAATCTCTATACTTTTAATCACGACTTTGTGACACTTTCGAGATGATCAACTGGAGGACAAGATATATATTCAGATATTTAGATGCGTCACACTTATTTACTTTTTTCATATTGTAGCGATGCAAATATTGGAATTACGCAATAGTGCAGTATCTATTATATAGGACTTTGTCCTTTAGTTTGTCCGTATTTTCCTTTTGTTGTGATCTTACTGGGCATCCATATATCATTCTGATTTATATCACCGTAATATACTTTGCAGTAGTAAAGAACTCCGCCAATAGAAAAGCTCTGACTTGGGAAGTGTGCTTTTCTGATGAACCCATCTAACACCTCGTCGCCCCAATCCTCGGTGGAAGAAACAGATCAACTTTCAAGAAGTGTTAGGAAAATGAAAGGTAAGGAATCATCAATAGACATTGATGAATGTATGGAAGAACCCTCTGGTCTGGAGGGATGCGCGAGCAAAGGAACTCCGCCCAGTGGGATAGTGTCAAGAAATTCCAATCCGTGGGAAACGCCCATAGATTCGGATAAAGAATTCTCGGTCAAACAAGTTCTCGTCGGAGATTCCAGCAAAGAGAAAATGTTTGATCCAGAATTCGATAATCTCGCTGTCTCAGATCTGGCCTATATTGATAGTTCGGATCCTTTAAATCCGAAAATCATTTTCTCCGAAGAGAAACTTTGTGAGCTAGCTTTTCCTTTTAGAAACTGTCTTATTGTCAAACTCCTTGGTCGATCGCTTAGTTTCAAATTTCTTGTGGATAAGGCTAAAAAACTTTGGAATTTAACCGGAGAGTGCCAATTTAGGGATCTCGATGAAGGTTTCTACAATGTTTTCTTTGATAACAGCGAGGATCTCAACAAAGTTCTGGCCGGAGGTCCTTAGATTATCATGGACCATTATCTCATTGTGCGACGATGGGAAAGGAACTTTAAACCTGCTGCTGCTAATCTTAGCAAAACAGCGGTGTGGATAAGACTTCCCCAACTCCCATCGGAGTATTATGAAGAGGAAGCGTTGAGGAAAATCTCTCGTTGTTTCGGTATTCCTCTCAAAATTGATATGGTTACTGCCTTGGGAACTAGAACTAAATATGCTAGAATATGTGTCCTTGTGGATCTTGATAAACCTCTGATTCCTTCCTTCACTATCGGTGGAAATTCTTTCTCTGTTAACTATGAGCATATCTATAATATTTGTTTTAGCTGTGGCAAATTAGGTCATCGGAAACAGCTATGTCCACTCTCAAGAGATCAGACGGTGAACTTTCCGAACAGATTGGGAAACTCTCCGGGGAATATTTTGACCGTTGGAAACACGGCGGATGGGACGGAAGAACAGAGAACAACGATAGAGAACAAGACGATTG
Organism: Linanthus parryae; assembly: GCA_023055425.1. Lineage (NCBI taxonomy): Eukaryota > Viridiplantae > Streptophyta > Magnoliopsida > Ericales > Polemoniaceae > Linanthus > Linanthus parryae. Next base: position 11,719,999 of record JALGPY010000012.1, on the reverse strand, counting down.
ACAACGACATTATCAACCGGGAAGCTAAGTGGGAAAGGCCTAAGAGAAGAAACAAACAGCAAGCTCAAAAGTCCAATCAGGGAAAGATTTTAAATGGGCCATCAAATGAGACCTCGTCCTCTAAAGGCCCGAAAGGTATGAACCCCCCTGGCCAGCCCAATAGTAGTTTGATTAATAGATTTGGGCCACTTGCCATGTCACATTTACCCACTGAAAATGGTAAAGGCCCGGCTATTTATAAGCCCACTGGAAGAATGTTTCAGCTTAACCCAAACCAGAGTGGGGGTATTTTGGGAAATGCGGAAATGGACATTGATCTTCTCAAAAACCTCGATATCTCCGACGCAGTTATTGAAAGCTCTGGAGACTCCTCGATGAAGCAGACGACTTTCCTTGAAAAGTTTGACAAATCAGAGAAAGAAGAAATCCAATCGAACATCATGCGTGAAGATCTTGCCCAGCCCATTGATGGAACGGATCTGGAGAATCAGAAAGACACAGTGCTAGAGATGGAAGTTCTGATTGAAGGGAAGCCGGAAAATCTGGATGGATCAGAGCCTTTAAAGTATGTCAAAATCAAAGTCCCATCCCTCCAAACTGAGCCGTCTCCAGAGAAAGAGAGTTACACCACGGTCAAAAGATCTGGAAAGGCAGAACAACTCAGGAAAGGTAGTTGGAAGAAAAACTTCACCATCCCACATCCTTACACGAAAGATCAAACTCAACCCTCCCAACCCTCTCTAACACTGAACATAGATGGAGATCCTGGAGTAAAGGGAAGCAATTGTGGAGTATGCTTCGATCAGATCGAAGATGGAAACCGAAACAGAGACGATGCAAGTACTGGGATTAATCTGGCATGCGATAGATATTGCGGAGATGAGGGACATGCTGATAGATCAAGAACTGCTCTTGCAGATTGATCCTTTCTGCGCTGTGCCTCCCACCATCCCGGACGAGTTTTATATGTCGATTAAAATTCTGGCGTGGAATTGCCGTGGTGCCGGTAATAGCACTTTCGATAGTGATTTTGTTGAACCTTTGAGGAAACACAAGTTCCATATTGTCATTCTTCTTGAACCTAAAGTCCCTCTCTCCTCTAAGGGAAATTTCTTCAACAATCTGGGCTTCTTTGGAAATTCCTTTGTGGATCGAGTGGGTTTTAAAGGAGGCATATGGTTGCTATGGGATTCTAGAGAAGTTTCGGTCAATACCCAATCTATGTCTGATCAAATGATTACTGCCACCATTAGCAGGAACAGATACAGAGAATGGGTTCTCGCTGCGGTTTATGGAAGCCCTAACCCCAGGAAAAGGCAGGAGATGTGGGATCACTTAGATGCGCAAATTGGCGATTCGGACGATCCCTGGCTGTTAGCAGGGGATTTCAATGATTTCGCTGACTCTTCAGAGAAAAGAAGCTTCAGTAGTTCAGACAATTCTGAAAGAATTGAGAAGTTCAATCAGAACCTCAATAAGTGCAACCTTATGGACCTTGGCTGTCAAGGCCCTAAGCTGACTTGGACCAACAACATGGAAGGTTTCGCTAACACGACTGAACGCCTGGATAGAGCAGTTTGCAATCCGGAATGGAGAATGATGTTCCCTGAAGGTTTTGTGAGAAACCTCCCTCGAACCTACTCTGATCATGCCCCCATTCTTGTTAATATTGATGGTATGTGCACTACCTCTCGCTCCAATCGTCCCTTTAAATTCGAAGCTGCTTGGTTGTCTCACCCTGATTTTGATAATGTGATAAAAAAAAAATTTGGCCTAACAATCATTTTACCAACATTTGTGCTAAAAAAGAAGCTCTTGCTAATATTTTGGTTAGTTGGAATGCAAATACTTTTGGAAATATCTTCAAAAACAAACGTTGGATTTTGGGCAGACTTGAGGGTATCCAAAAGATACAAAGTAACTACTTTTCTCATAGACTTTTTTGTCTTGAAAACGAGCTCATTAAGAAATACAATACTATTCTCAATCAAGAGGAACTTTTTTGGTATCAAAAAGCTAAAGTTAACTGATTTTGTAAGGGAGATCGTAACACTAAGTTCTTTCATGTCTCGGCTATTGTCAAAAGAAAACGGAAATATATCCGAGTTCTAAAAGACACGTTAGGAAACTGAATTGATGGTGATACTGATCTTAGGAATCACGTGAATGACTATTTCATAAATTTTTTTACTCCTGACATTACTGATTTAGATCATGTTTTAATTTTTGATTGGAATCACAGTTTGTCTCCTAAAATTTTTGAATCTGTTGGTAAAGAGCTCTGTAATCCGTTAGTCATGATGAGACGAAAAATGCCATTTGGTCTATGAAATCTTTCAAGTCTCCCGGAAGAGATGGTTTCCAACCTATTTTCTATAAACATAGTTGGGATATCATTGGCAATGAGATTTGTGATTTTGTTGATAGTTGTTTCACTACTTGTAGTATTCCGGATAATCTTAATAGAACTTTAATTTGTCTTATCCCTAAAGAAGATAACCCGGAAAGTATTACTAAATTTAGACAGATTAGTCTTTGTAATACTCTGTATAAAGTTGTTACTAAAGTTGTAGTTGATCGTATTAGACCTTTGCTCAATGACATTATTAGCCCCTTTCAAAGTAGCTTCATACCGGGTAGGTCTACTATTGATAACTCCATTATTACTCAAGAGATTATTCACTCTCTTAAAAAAAGAAAAGGGAATAGGGGGGAATGGTCCTCAAGATTGATCTTGAAAAAGCCTACCATAGGCTGAGTTGGAAGTTTATAAGGGACACCCTCACTTGTTTAAATTTTTCGAGGGATTTAATTGATCTCATTATGCACTGTATCACGAGTGTTAAATCTGCGGTCATCTGGCATGGGGAGGTGCTTGAGGAGTTCAAAAACGGGAGAGGGGTTCGTCAAGGCGACCCTCTCTCCCCGTACATCTTTGTCCTTTGTACGGAAAGGCTTTCGCAAATGATAAGTTATCTTGTTTCAGAGAACCTTCCAAAGGTGGCCCTATTATTTCTCACCTTTTTTTATGCCGATGATATCATGCTGTTTGGTCAAGCTACTGTCAGTAATAGTCATATTATAAGACAAGTTCTTGATGATTTTGCCAGTATTTCGGGTATGAAAGTGAACTTGAGCAAGTCATTGCTGTTCTTTTCAAAAAATACTCCTAGAAGTAGACAAAATGAGATTAAGAATATTTTGAATTTTACTATTATAAAATATTTGGGTACTGTAGATACTGCTTTCTGACATGACAGATCTAGGCCACGTGGCAACCATCCAGCACACCATATTGTGCTCCACACACACAGGATCACCAGCCGAGCTGATCCATGTGGGGGCTGCGAGACAGAGCCCTCGCATACCACTGCACGGGACTTGTAGGGACTTAGTGGTTTGGAGGCTAGAGTAAGCCCTGTCGCGTGCGAGCCAAGCCCGCACGCGACCTTTAGTAACTGTTTTGAGAGATCTATGGCACGAGCTCCCTAGACCCGGTCAATCCGGTCAAACCCGGTCAACCTCGTAACGGTTCCGGTATTCGCGCACCACGTGCTGTAACGGTCCCTATATACTCGGACGAACGTGCCGTTATGGTTAAGCTAATTAAGCCGCCATTAATGGGCGCATTAACCACACTACAACGGTCACGTTCTCCAGTATATATATATCGTTAACCTTTCCATACAAAGGAGAACACACTGCCATACGCGGAAGCTCTGCCAAACCTCTGTCTCTCTCTCAGACATTGCTACTGACTTGCTCTCTCCCTACACACACCCCTACTCTTCCTGTGCGATCCCTGATCCACTACGCACGGTGTACACGGAGGTCTCCCTGCCGGAATCTCTTGTGCACATTTTGGTGAACCCGACGTGAACTTACCAGCAAAAGCAACCATGTCTCAGGAGGACGATGTCAGCAACCGATCGCCTTCCACCGAAACTCCCTCGGGAGACGAGGCTCGCCGTACTCCGACGACTCCCGGCGAGGCGCCAACTTTAGAGTCTTTGGACGCCACTGTCCAAAGTCAGGCAAAAGCTCTCAAGTCTCAGTCTGCGCAGTTAGAACGGATCTTAGCCGTTCTGGGCACCCTTGCACCAAATCCCCCACCGACCACCGCTATCCCTCAGGGAGGAGGAACCCCTACCGCTCCAGGATTGGGAGTGTCAGTCACGCCTCCCAACCCTCATCTGCAAACTCCACCGTCAGCAACGCAGCTGCCTTCGGTCCAAGGGTCAACGGCACAAATGCTGCCCCCTGCTGCTCACGCCTCTCAGCCCCCGGCTTTGGCGTCCAACCCAGCTCTGCAGTACACTCTGCCTCCACCAGCGACAATCTGGGGAAACGCGGGTAGTCAATACACTCCCAATCCTCCGGCGGCATATGTGTCGCCACCGCCTACGGCAACCCCTCCGCCAACTACCGAGGGAAGCATTCCAGAATGCATGACGTCTTTGCAGAAACGCGTGGACTCCATCCTGGCTCATCACTCGTTCGCGGATACCATCATCCCGAAGCTAGACAACGACCCACCCATTCCACGAGAGATCTATCTCATGCCTAACCCGGCGGGGTACAAGGCTCCCAAATGGGATAAGTTCGAGGACGTCAATGGAAACGCTCATGAGCATGTCATGCGTTTCATCGATGTCATGGGTCCATACGGAGCCGATCCCAAGCTGCTGATGCGAGAATTCCCAAAAACTCTTGGGAATGTAGCATACAAATGGTACCGAACATTGGAGGCCGGATCTGTGAAAACTTGGGACGACATGGTCCAGAAGTTCTATACCAAGTTCTTCCAGATGGAAGAAAAGGTGACGATGATCCATCTCTCGCGGATGTATCAGAAACGCGAGGAAGATGGAATCACTTTCATCAAGAAATTCAGAGCGAAATCCTTGGAATGCAAGGATCCAATGCTCGAAAGCCGGCTCGTAGAGATATGCCTGCAGTGCATGCGAGATGAATACAAAAGCATGCTGATCAATTTGCAAACACCTACGTTTTCAAAGCTCATCGAATGCACGATGAACATCGAGCCCATTGTCGAGAGACAGAGAAAGAAGAGCGCTCCAGAACGACCTGCGAGCGGCACCACCTACAAGATCGGCAGATTTGGCTACAAGCGGGGACGCGAAGCTGAGGTCAATACAGTTTCGCCCCAGAAGCAAGCAATACCACTGAAGACGGCAAACGCGCTGGCTGTGGTTAACTTCATCCAGGAAAACATCGTATGCAGGTTCGGAATCCCAAATACCATTCTTTCAGATAACGGTACTCCTTTTGTTAATCGCCAGGTAGCTACGAAACTCGCGGAGTACAATATCAGGCAGATATGCTCCACCCCCTATTATCCAAAGGGAAACGGACAAGCCGAGGCGACTAACAAAACGCTGTTGAGAATTCTGAGCAAGATGGTCGCAGATGACCACAAGAAGTGGGCCGACTCTCTTAACATAGCTCTGTGGGCCTACAGAACTTCTCCAAGGACACCCACAGGGGCCTCGCCATTTCTACTATGTTATGGGGCCGAAGCTGTAGTACCTGCGGAGGTCAGAGTTAATTCGGCAAGGCTGGCCTTCCATGCACTCTATGAAAACAAACGCGATCATGATTTAGTCTTGCTGGAAGAAAAGCGAGAACAAGCCAAAAGGACTAACAAGCGGTACCAAGAAAGAATCGCTCGCGCCTATAACAAGACAGTCCAGCGACGGGATTTCGCAGTTGGCGACCTGGTCTTGCGCGCATCTGACCACTGCATGCGAGAAGCAACTCACCCAAAGTTCGCAGCTAATTGGGAAGGACCCTTCGAAGTCACAGAAGTCTTCGATAGTGGCTACTGCAGCATACGAAGGTTGCACGGCACAACCTCAACTCCAAGCTCAGTCAACATGCGCTGGATCAAGAAGTACTATCCTTGACTTCTCTTATTTCATACGTTTTATGATAACGTTGCTTAATGTCTCATGTGGCTACGATTGACGCAATCTCCTCTCCCATATGAGAGGATTGTAATCCTATCTCTCCCATATGAGAGTGTTATAATAAAAGAATTCTCCCAAATGAGAAGTTCATATTTCTAGCCGTTTATATTGCTCTATTTAATTTTTTATTACTGCTAACAATGATTTATCTGCTGCAATAGCAATTTTTGCAAACGCGATCTTAATCGATCATCAAAGCCTATCTCTTACGATAGCAGCAAATACAAACGCGATCTTAATTGATCATCAAAGCCTATCTCTTACGATAGCAGCAAATACAAACGCGATCTTAGTTGATCATCAAAGCCTATCTCTTACGATAGCAGCAAATGCAAACGCGATCTTAATTGATCATCAAAGCCTATCTCTTACGATAGCAGCAAATACAAACGCGATCTTGATTGATCATCAAAGCCTATCTCTTACGATAGCAGCAAATACAAACGCGATCTTAATTGATCATCAAAGCCTATCTCTCACGATAGCAGCAAATACAGACGCGATCTTAATTGATCATCAAAGCCTATCTCTCACGATAGCAGCAAATACAAACGCGATCTTAATTGATCATCAAAGCCTATCTCTCACGATAGCAGCAAATACGAACGCGATCTTAATTGATCATCAAAGCCTATCTCTTACGATAACGCGATCTCAATCGATCATCTAAAGCCTATCTCTTATGATAGCAGCCAAACGCAAATGCGATCTTAAGTGATCATCAAAGCCTATCTCTCACGATAGCAGTTAACACAAATACGATCTTAATTGATCATCTAAAGCCCATCCCTTACGATGGCAGCCAATGCAAATGCGATCTTAAGTGATCATCCAAAGCCTATCTCTTACGATAGCAGCAAAATACAAAAACGATCTCAATCGATCATCAAAATCCTATCTCTCACGATAGCGGTTTATGCAAGTGCGATCTTATATGATCTTCTTAAGCCTATCTGTTACGATAGCAATTTATACGCAAAGTGATTTTAGTTGATCACCCAAGCCCGTCTGTTACGATGGCAACGTAACTGCAGAACCATCTTGCTAGATCTTCTAAAGGTCTATCTGCTGCGATAGCAATTTATGCGAGAAACTATCTCAAGCAATTCTCTAATAAAGCCTATCTTCTATGATAGCAATTCGCACCACTCAACGATCTAAATTGATCTATTAAAAACTATCTGTTACGATAGTAAAGTTGTGAACATGATCTCATATAATTTACAACGACCAACTACAAGCCCATCCGTCAAGATGGCACAGCTGCGAAATTACGATCTCGAATGATCTAGCAAAACATCCGCGAATTGACATCGCATATGTGAAATCATTACATGACATTATGCAAGGCAAAGCAAGCTGAAGCGCATGCGAAATTGTATTTTGTTGCAAAGAAAGCAGATAATACAAAAGCTATATATCATTATGAGTCAAATGACTTACAATTTATCTATCTAGATAACAGCTTACAAGCGAAAAGCTCGAATCTAACTACAGCAGCCAACATGGCTTACAATGCATTCGAAAAGTAACTTACAAGCACGAAGTTACACATCGCGGGAATCCTGACTGAAAAAGGATGAACCTAACGGTCCTAACACCAGCTACGCAATGCACAGATCTGCGGCCAAAGATCTGTAGCAAGTAGGATGCTTATGCGAAGAGATCAACTCGCCATTCGCTACGTCCCTGGCAGCAAGATCTGGGTGATGCTACGTCCAAGATCTCAGGATCTGACAAGGCCCCTGTCTGATCAAGATATGTACCAGAGGAACCACCTGTTCCGGCGTATGCAGTCGTGCAAAACAGGGGAAGCAATCATTCCTCTGGTACTGGGCTCCTTGTCCTGATAGACAAGGGCATTGGCTAGCCTCCTGAGTTCAAGAACGAAGAGGCAAGAAATCCTCCTCCAGGGATGCTGGAGGAGAATCCCGCCGTTCATTACGAGTCAGTAGCACGGTCACTTCGGCGCTGCACCTCGCCACGAGGCGGCCGGAAACATGACCTGCACACATAATACACGAAGAAATTTCTTCGAACACACATGAGGTATTATCTGCATCCTCTTTATGATGGTTATAAACAGCAATAAGCCTCATAAAGTGGATCTTGGAAACTATTTCTATAGCACAAAGCGCAAACTCAGGATTCAAAACTTGAAGTTGCCACGAATCAACGAAAAACAAGCGTTGAATCCAGCAGTCGTAAGGACTCACGGCAAAGCACATGTTTGGGATGAAGAACCCAAATGGCAAAGACAGGGTTTATATAGGCCCTGTGGAGACTCTTCGGTTGCCTAAGATGAGTCAGCAAAATTCAAAAAGAGGGTAAGTTCAATCACTTACGCCTTGAAAAGCGGTAACAATCAATTACCCTACTAAAGGCTACGACGATTCAGTTGCGTATCCTAATAAATGACGGATATTCATGATTCGGATGGACTTCCCAACGGAAGCGTGCTTATCTGCCGAGAAATTAGCGCGAAAATCAAGCAGAAAATCAATTGCTGATGTCATAATTGGATATGCACAGAAATGTCCAATCAAATCCCGAAAAGGGCAAAACGGGCAAACTCATTGTTTGTTGTTAAAAAAAAGGGGGGAGAAACCCTAGCAACATTACATTAATGTTTCAAAACATTACATTAATGTCTCAGCCATTTTCCTGTTTTCTTTTCAAAATTCGAAAAGTCAAAACAAATTCTTGATTAAGGAGTCTTGGGGCTCGAACTGCTCGCTCAGCTTCTCCACTTGTTTCACTTCTTGCTTCAGTTTCTCGCACTTGGCATTCATTTCGTGATACAGCTTCAAAGCTTCATCAACCTTTTGCTTTTGCTGCTCCACCTTCTGCATCTCAGCTGCGAGATTCTGGTGACCGAGATTCAAAGTTACAGCTGCGCGAATCAATGTAACTCTGTCCTTGAGGAATTTGAAACCAAGTCTGCCTTGGACTTTGAACAGGAGATTTTGGCACATGCCACACAGCAATTCAGCACTCTGGGCCGAAATGGTCGCAGGTGTAGCCGCAGACAGCTGCTCCAGTATCCAGATGGCTTCAGTAAGGAATAGCCTCCTGTCAAAAGGTCCGATCTCCAGAGATCTCACAAACGATCGGGGGTATCTGAGACGCATTCGAACCACCCAGTCTACATCGGTTTGCTTTAAACCTGAGACATCAAAAATGGTTATAATGTCAGAACTCGCAAGCAAATAATGCGACGTGCGAACGGTAAATCTTTACTTACCAGTGCCTTCCAGAATTTCATGAAGAGAAGGGATGCAGGCCACTGGGTTGTTTGAAGACTGCCCTCGCTCCATGGCTCTCCTATCAGCTGCGAGCTCCAACCTCTCATAGTCAGGAGGAAGAGTGTAGGCCGCACCAGCTGCGACTACATTCCCAACCTGCGAGCCCCAAATGCTCCACGCAGGAATAGGTGCTTCTGGCTCAGTCATCGCCGGAGGCGAAGGGACAGCCGAAGTCGCTGGGCGGAGAACACTCCCAGATGCGAAAACATTAGCATCACTTGTCCTTTCTTCCTCACCACCGGCACGGACACCTTCGTCCATCGGCGCAGCATCAGCTTCGACATCATCGGAGAGTTCGATGACATCCTCGAGATGCTCACTTGCGTGTCCAGCGGCTGCGACGGGCTTCTCGGTATGGGAGCTCGAAATTGGAACATGGGATGCAGAAGGCTGACTTCTCTGCTCCAGCTCAGGTTCCTCAGCATGACCTGCGATACCAAATGCGATAATGTGAGGTAACTTGTGTTATAAGTTATTTCGATATCTTTACTAAAGCTAAGAATAAGCACCTCCACGCGAAGGTGGGATTGAGGTATCCTCATCGTACACTAGGGACGTGGAACCGTGCCCTATCAGTGTATCCTCACTAAGCAAATCTTTAAGAGAAGCGTGACCTGGGATGCGAGTAAACCAGTCATGATTTTGCCTCAAGTGGCTACAGCCTAATATGCGCATATCACTCAAAATAATTACCTGAGGGTTCTCCGCATTTGCTTACCAACCAACGGCGAATGTCAGGCTTTGACACACCGTGCTTTAACGCACCCACAATTACATCCCTATAAGTAACTGCGAGATTGAAGATCTCACCTTTATCGCCACCTGCGATCTCTGCGAAGTCCGCTTGGACTTGCTCTAGCTCTGCGGCATCCTCTCCAGGAACCTCATCTTCCTCCTCCACATGAGGAGCCACTTCTTCGGGAAGCTCGTCTTCCTCGCCAACTGGACGCACTAAGTCGTCAACATGCTGCTCCTCGAGGCTCCGCTGTTTCACACGCTCGAGCTCCTCTTCCTCTCGCTGCCTTCTCCTTTCAGCAGCCTCCGCGGCTGTCCTCCGGGACTCAGCAAGAACATCCTCGCTTATAGGATCATCTGAAATGCCAGAACGGGCATCTCTCTTTTGCCTCTTGGCCACAAGGCCACCAACGGCTTCATCATCATCATCTGCGAATACATAATTGGTTCAAAGAAAAGAACTGCATAGAAGTCATGATAAAGGACAAGGAGATGCGATGGAAGTACCTCCTGACTCTTCCTCGTGCATCACAACTGTTCCTTCTTCTTCTTCATCACTTGCCTGGGGCTCCTGCCTCTCTTCCTCTTTCTCTTGGTTGAATGGAATGAAAGTCTCAACTGCGAAATCTTTCCGCACTTTGCTGGGCATACGACCCTTGCCTTTGTCCTTAATGGAAAGGGACCTCACTGGGGGAGAAGCTGGAGCACTCCTAGGGGAAGAAATCGTAATTCCCTTTTGCCTAGGTCTCTTCACTCTCGGCGCCGCAGTCGCTGGAGGGGACGGGTCATCTCTAGGAGGAGACGGAGCCGGAGGGTTATCTATCAGCGAGTCAGCAAAAGTATTCATGACTGCGCGAACCTTTGTTTCGACCTCGGCATCCATCCTCCATGCTAGCCGGTACGACTCCCCCTTCCTTCTGGTGGCAACAATGGTGTCCACCAGCGATTTGGAGCGATCGCCAGCTGCGAACCTCCGCACATGACACTGAAACAATACAGAACGAAAAAGCATCAGCGCAAGGAAAAACCAAAAAGCTTAAAGCACACAAGGAAATTGCTTACCTCAGCAAACGCCTTGCTATATTTGATGACCTGCGCGTCACCCTTCTTGATTGCGTCGACTTGCTCCTTCAGAATGAAATCGGGGCACAAATGGTTCTCGCGGTCCCACAGCGAGTAGCAACCATACTCAGACTCGCTCAAACTGCAATTGGGGCGAAACAGAAAAGAGTTTCTCTTGATCAAGGGGGCCCTTCCTGGCTGCGCCGCTGCCTCCGTCTCAATCCTCGTTTGCTGGGCAACCCAGTATGCGAGCCAGTTCTGGGAACAACCACCCTTGCGAGTTCCCGCAGGCTGCTCAAAGGGAAGATTGCTCATGAGGACCGTCTTGCACTCCTTTGTCAGCAAACGCTTGTAGCACCCTCTGATAATAGACTGGGGCCAGATCGATGGGGCCACCGCATCAAAACCAAACTGAGGAGAGACCCGAGTGGGGTCAACATCCACTGTAAGCCTTTCATACCGTGGCGCAAGCTCACGAATATGCTCTGCAAGGGCAGGAAGGGAACCTCGCAGACACCAACAAAAGAATTCACGATAGCGTTCGTGGAAATGCGGCCCCTTTTCAAAGAGAAGGTCTTCTGACAAGACCATACCTTTGGAAGGGTATAGCTTTGGGAACCACCGCACATTCTCAACACGTGTGGCATAGGGCCTGGCAGTAAACTCCTTTCGTTTGTCGCATATCAAACTCCAAGTACACTTGGTGTTGCTTGCTCCAAACCATCTCGCAGCCCTTCCGCTGTTGCGCGCTTCCGTCTCGCCTGGGGGACACCACTTATCAAGTGGGAGGGGAGTTGGAGCATAAGACGGCCAACGCTCGAAAACCCACATTGTCAAAAATATGATATTGACAAAGGTCAGAACATCGAGGCGACCACGCGATTCCCTCATCGCCAGAACCAGCTGATCCAGCCTATAATATAACGTGCCCAAGACCAAGGGTCCGAGTGCGACTCTCTGGCCAAGAGCGAGCCTCACGGCAAGTGGCAGCACATGGTAGAAGACCCCGTCATGGGGGTGACCATCAATTAGATACCTCGACAGCCAAGCACAGAGAAAGGCACAAAGGGTCAAATGATAACCCTTGCCCTCTACATAATTCTCGGCCTCCGGGTTCTCGCTCAAAAGCTTCTTAGTAATGCTGCTGTTCGCATAGTCTCGGAAGAAGTACTGCAACCACTTGTTCCAGGTATTCTTCGCAGACGTATCAACCAGCTGCCAGTTCGGAAGAGGCTTTGTAGTGGTCCACCGAGTGGAGATTTTCTTTACCTCTGTTAAGCACTCCTCCATCTGCGCGTACAAGGCCATTTCCGCAGATGTCCTCAAGTGACTCAAGGGATCCACCTTGCCCATGGGGGAAAGCTCGTACAACATTTGCACGTCCTCGAGCGTGGGGGCAGCCTCGAACTCAGCAAAGTGAAACGTGTGAGTCGCAGGCGAGTAACGGGAAAGAAGGTCTAGAAGCATGGACTGATCCAACTTCACGGCAGCACCCTTCATAGCACGGATAGCAAAGTATACGCCGGCTTCATTGAGAGTCTCGGCGTGATGATCCAACACGTGGTCAATCCACTCATCCATATAGTCCAATTTCTGGACGAACGCCTGAGTAGAAATCGCAGTGTATGGGAAGTGCCCATTCTCGATCCCCAATCGAACCACATCCTCGGAGCCAACCAACTCGAGCAAGGCTGAGTTAACTGGGCGAGTCAGTGTCAACAATCGTTCAACTGGAACAGCATCAGGCATCCTCTTCGCCTTCACCCTTGCATGATAAAAATCCTTCCCACCCAGAAAGGGGGCTTTTCGCCACAGAGCCTGCGGAAGCTCCGGCATCTCTTCATCTTCCTTGACGGGTCTGGTTACTCTTGTCTTGGCCATTCCTGCGAAAGGGCAAGAAAAAGGGGGGAGAAATACCACACCACACTTCAGTTTGAATTTTGGAATTTGAGATCTATGCAAACCAAAGCAAACAGTTCCGGTACCGATTTCAGAAATTGGGGAGTGGATATTGTTGAAAGATTAAAATGAAGCGGGTTCAAAGGTCAAAAGCCTCTTCACAAATTTCATGGATTTACAGATTCAACGCAGTTCAAGGCAAACGCTGGTATTTTAAATCAAAAGTAAACGAGGCCAACCTTGTTTCCTTGAAGCTTGCTTGGATATACACAATTGGAGAATACGATTTGCAGTTCTGAACTGGTGATTGATTATCTGGATCTGCTCTCGAAGATCTCCGGGTACCATTCACTTTAAGAGAAAGAAGTGATGCTTTGCAATAATGGGATACAAGGTATTTATCCAAAAGAATGAAGGGTTGCGTCCCTTCAGTAGTCGAATCGCAACCGTCACCGTCGTATCGCGCAATCACAGGACGGGCTGACGTCACGCCTAAAACCCTAAAGGTCAGACGGCACGACTCTAGGGGTTTTAGGTCATAATGACACGCACGGGGGCTGAACTTACCCGTATTTGAATTGGTGCGTGGCGACGACGCGCATGTTGGTTTCCGCGCATGGAAGCCTATACAGCTATGAGCCTTCACGCGCAGAAAGGGGGCTAATGTAGATACTGCTTTCTGACATGACAGATCTATGCCACGTGGCAACCATCCAGCACACCATATTGTGCTCCACACACACAGGATCACCAGCCGAGCTGATCCATGTGGGGGCTGCGAGACAGAGCCCTCGCATACCACTGCACGGGACTTGTAGGGACTTAGTGGTTTGGAGGCTAGAGTAAGCCCTGTCGCGTGCGAGCCAAGCCCGCACGCGACCTTTAGTAACTGTTTTGAGAGATCTATGGCACGAGCTCCCTAGACCCGGTCAATCCGGTCAAACCCGGTCAACCTCGTAACGGTTCCGGTATTCGCGCACCACGTGCTGTAACGGTCCCTATATACTCGGACGAACGTGCCGTTATGGTTAAGCTAATTAAGCCGCCATTAATGGGCGCATTAACCACACTACAACAGTCACGTTCTCCAGTATATATATATCGTTAACCTTTCCATACAAAGGAGAACACACTGCCATACGCGGAAGCTCTGCCAAAACTCTGTCTCTCTCTCAGACATTGCTACTGACTTGCTCTCTCCCTACACACACCCCTACTCTTCCTGTGCGATCCCTGATCCACTACGCACGGTGTACACGGAGGTCTCCCTGCCGGAATCTCTTGTGCACAGGTACCTATCTTCGTTTTAATCTTGTCCATGAGAGATTTAACAAAGAACATCCTCATTAGACTTGAGAAAAAGCTCTCTGGTTGGAATGGCAGTCTCTTAACTCTTGCGGGAAGGATCACTCTCACCAAGAGCTCTCTTGCCACCCTTCCTGCCTATTCTATGCAGATCCTTCCCCTCCCGGTTGATACCTGTAACAACATTGATAAAATATGTCGTAACTTTGTTTGGGGTGACACGGCTGACAAGAAAAAGATTCACTCGGTTAAATGGAACAGGATCTGCCTTCCTAAAGAGGTTGGGGCGTTTGGGCCTTAAACAAGCTAAATTAGTCAATTTGGCCTTGCTTTCCAAACTCTCTTTGAAACTGCTTTTTGGTGAGGAAAGTTTGTGGAGCAAAGTTCTAAAAGCCAAGTATTTGAGCGTTAATAATCTGTTTGTTGCTAATAGCAAGATTACTTGCTCTCCCACCTGGAGGGGCATTCTTAACACTAGACATTTTATCTCTAAGAATGTTCGTTGGACTATTGGTAATGGTGATGATATTGACTTTTGGACCCACTGGTGGGTCGGTACGGGCCCTCTTGTGGTCAAGTATCCTATACACCAAACTGACCAGTTTACCCCAGTTTCGAACTTTTTTGACCATCCTGTTGGGTGGAATTTCTCTAAACTGGAGGAGGTGGTTGATTATAGTTGTAGATAGTGCTTTCTGAACAGACAGATCTTGGCCACGTGGCAATCATCCAGCACACCATATTGTGCTCCACTCACACTGGATCACCAGCCGCGCTGATCCATGCGGGGGCTGCGAGACAGGGCGCTCGCATACCACTGCACGGGACTTGTAGGGACTTAGTGGTTCGGAGGCTAGAGTAAGTCCTTTCGCGTGCGAGCCAAGCCCGCGCGCGACCTTTAGTAACTGCTTTTGAGAGATTTATGGCACGAGCTCCATAAACCCGTTCAAACCGGTCAAACCCGGTCAACCCCATAACGGTTCCGGTATTCGCGCATAACGTGCTGTAACGGCCCCTATATATGAGGACGAACGTGCCGTTGTGGTTAAGCTAATTAAGCCGCCATTGATGGGCGCATTAACCACACTACAACGGTCACATTCTCCGTTATATATAGGACGTTAACCTTTCCATACAAAGGGAGACACACCAGCCATACGCGGAAGCTCTGCCAAACCCCTGTCTCTCTCTCAGAATTACTACTGCCTTACTCTCTCCCTACACACAACCCAACTCTTCCTGTGCCATTTCCGATCCTCTACTTACGGTGCACACAGAGTTCTCCTTGCCGGAATCTCTTGTGCACATTTTGGTGAACCCGACGTGAACCTACCATATTAAGCAACCATGTCTCAGGAGGATGATGTCAGCAACAGATCGCCTTCCACGGAGGCCGCCTGAGGAGAGGAGATTCGCCGTACTCCTACAGCCCCCGGTGAAGCTCCGACGCTAGAAGCCTTGGACGCCACCATCCAAAGTCAGGCGAAGGCTCTCAAAGCTCAATCTGCGCAGCTAGAACGGATCATGGCTGTCTTGGGGACTCTTGTTCCAAGCCCTGCACCAGCCACCGCTGTCTCTAAGGGAGGAGGAGTATCCACTGCTCAAGGATTGGGAGTGTCAGCCACACCACCCAACCATAATATGCAAACTCCACCGGTGACTACGCAGCTACCCTCAATTCAAGGGTCAACAGCTCAAATGTTGCCCCTCACCGCTCATACTCCTCAGCCTCCGGCTTTGGTACCTAATCCGGCCTCGCAGTATCCCTTGCCTCCTCCAACGGCAATCTGGAGCAATGTGAACGCACAATATGTCCCTAGTCCTCCTGCGGCATATGTGTCGCCTCCGCCTGCAGCAACCCCTCCTCCTGCTACCGAGGGAAACACTCCAGAGTGTATGACGTCTCTGCAACGGCACATAGACACCATTCTGGCTCATCAATCATTCGCGGATACTATCATCCCGAAGCTAGACAACGACCCGCCTATCCCATGAGAGATCTATCTTATGCCTAACCCTGTTGGGTACAAGGCTCCTAAATGGCACAAGTTCGAAGACGTCAATGGGAACGCTCATGAACATGTCATGCGTTTCATTGATGTGATGGGGCCATATGGAGTCGATCCCAAACTGCTGATGCGCGAGTTCCAGAAATCCTTGGGAAACGTAGCGTACAAGTGGTACAGGACGTTGGAAGCCGGGTCCGTGAAGACTTGGGACGACATGGTCCAAAAGTTCTACACCAAGTTCTTCCAGATGGAGGAAAAGGTGACGATTATTCATCTCTCGCGGATGTATCAGAAGCGCGAGGAGGACGGAATAACCTTCATTAAGAAGTTCAGGGCCAAGTCCTTGGAATGCAAAGATGTGATACTCGAAAGCAGACTTGTAGAGATATGCTTGCAGTGCATGTGAGACGAGTACAAAGGTATGCTTATTAACTTGCGAACGCCTACGTTTTCAAAACTAATCGAATGCACGAAGAACATCGAGCCTATAGTGGAGAGGCAGAAAAAGAGAAACGCCCCTGAGCGACCCTCGGATGGTACTACTTTCAAGATCGGGAGATTCAGCTACAAGAGGGGGCGCGAGGCTGAAGTGAATGTGGTCTCACCCCAAAAGCAGGCAAAGATTGTGAACTTTGATGCACCACCTCTGCCATGTTCGGTGGAAGAGGCAAGCGACCTTTGCAGGCAATAGCGTAAGGATGGTGTCCTACCGCCGCTCGAAAGGGCACCTTCCAAGGAGATGGTGAGGGAACCGAAGTGGTGTGAATACCATGGCAAGGTCATGCATCCCACGGCGGACTGTAAGAAGCTCAGAATTGTGTTTAGCCAAAAGATGAAGAACGGCGAACTGATTGTTAGCGACCAAAGGCAGGATGTGCGCAACAATCCACTCCCTGCCCATGCGGAGCAAGAATCGAAAGGCAAAGAGGTCGCTATGATCTCGATTGTGGATCTTGAAGAGGTCGCAGAAGATGGTCTACCCATCATTGCAGAAATCCAGGATGAAGACTACAGCATTGACACGGAGGACGAACGCGCCGACCGGATGAAGGGGTCGCACGGGTTCAGTAGGTTCTTCGACGAGATGAACTTCTCCGAAAAATGTCGGACGGAAATGACAAAAGCGATCTTAAGGATAGCAGAAGATTACGAGGAGGATCTCGTAGTCTCCAATGGGAAAGTTGTTCGGGCGTCTCGCCCTACAGAGAAGGTCATCACCTTTTCCGCAAGCGACAAGAGGACAGATGCGAGCCACCAGAGGCCTCCGTATGTGACGGCCATCATCAATGGCGTCGAGTTCAAAAGAGCGTTCGTCGACGGAGGAGCAGTGGTTAACGTTGTTTCGCTCCACACATTGAAGCTAGCAGGGATCCCAGAGTACAAGATTGTCAAACGTCCATCCCCGTTGATGGGATTCGGAAGCGACTCCAGAATGACGATAGGATGGATCCGCCTGGGTATCCAGATCGGCAAAATCAAGTGCTCATCAAAGTTCTATGACATAGACGCGAACACTACGTATCACATGATCATAGGACGAGCCTGGATTCATCGCTTTGATGCTGTCCCTTCAACAGCTCACAAAGTGATGAAAGCTATTTGGAATGACAGAATAGTCGAGATACCAGCTTCGAGAAATCCATTCAACATGGATGAAGCGCATCTCAGTGAGGCGGTGTGGTTCACCGAGATGGCGGACGAGCAAACACCAGGACCATTTAACCCCACTCCGTCGCCCCGATGGGAGGATATCAAAGATCAGTCACTTGCGGGAGTGATGGTGAAAAGAGAGGATACCAAGGAAGAGCCGCTCACGCGAGAAGAAGCGCCGCGAATCGCTTACCAGCGAAAAAATGTATACACTTTGAAAAGAATAGCAAAGTATGATCCCGAAGGCAAGGAAATAGAGAGTTTCTACGCCAATGGGAAGAAATGCTATCGCATATGAAGGTGCGCGGGGGTGTCCTCACACGGGCATGGGGATATCCCCGAGCAAATCAACCAAATCGAACAGGTTGCGGAGACAGAAAAACCAAAGCTAAGCACTCTAGAAGAGAAACTCAAAGAAGCGCCCGAATCCATGGAAGACAAACCCAGACCGCAAAAGCAGGAGCTGAAGGAGGTGTTCCTAAGCCCTAGCGAAGAAAAGAAAAGGCCGGTCTTTCTAAGTGCGGACCTCACGAGCGAAGAGGAGGAAAGATTGCTACAACTCTTGACCGAATACAAGGATGTATTCGCATGGGAGTACGACGAAATGCCGGGCCTTGACACGAGCATAACCATGCACCGGTTGGATGTGATACCAGGATCCAAGCCGGTAAAGCAGAGCACAAGAAGTTTTAGGCCCGAGCTCAACATGAAGATAAAGCAGGAGATTGTCAAACTCTTGGATGCTAAATTCATAGAGCCAAATCATCATCCCAAATGGCTAGCCAACATTGTGCCTGTGGTAAAAAAGAATGGGCAGCTTCGCATTTGTGTGGATTTCCGGGATCTCAACCGTTTCTGCCCTAAGGACGATTTTCCACTTCCCAACATCGACTTGCTTATCGATTCGACCGCGGGACATCGCATGTTCAGCTTCATGGACGGATTTAGTGGGTACAATCAGATCAAGATGGACCCCGAGGATGCACGGAAAACCGCATTCATCACCCCGGTGGGAGTATTTAACTACACGGTGATGCCTTTTGGCCTCAAAAACGCAGGTGCAACCTATCAGCGGGCCATGATGGCTCTGTTCCACGACATGATGCACAAAGCAGTGGAATTCTATGTAGATGACTTGGTTGTCAAATCCAAGCAAGAAGTAGACCATCTGGCGGATTCACGGAAGGTGTTCAACAGGTGCAGGCGCTTTCAATTGAAAATGAATCCTATGAAGTGCGCATTTGGAGTAACATCAGGGAAATTCTTGGGATGCGTGGTACATCGTCAAGGAATCGAGCCTGTCCCTGCGAAAGTTTCAGCCATCACTGGCATGACTCCGCCACATAACCAGAGTGCCTTGAAGACATTCTTGGGGAAGCTATCATATTTGCGAAGATTCATCCCAGCGATTGCCGAGATTACTTACTGTTTCAGTAATCTTCTCAAGAAAGATGCTGCAAACAACTGGACTCCGGAGCACGAAGCTGCGTTCGGAAAGCTAAAGGAGCTGCTGACATCTTCAAAAATAATGATCGCGCCTCAGTTAGGATCACCGCTTTTGCTGTATCTGACGTCAACAAGAAAGTCTATAGGAGCTCTTTTGGCTCAGGAGTACGAGGGCCAAGAAAGGCCCATCTACTACATCTCTCGCATTGTGCAGCCCGCAGAATCAAGGTACACGGACATCGAGCGTCATTGCCTTGCCCTATTTTTCGTAATAGAGAAGAAGAAACACTACTTTGCTTCGCACAAAGTGGTGGTGGTCACAAAGAGTGATCCCATACGATATCTTCTGACTCACACCACTCCTGGGGGAAGATTGGCAAAATGGTATATGACCATCTCCCAGTATGACATCACATGCGTTCGACCGCGGGCGATCAAATTGCAGGCGGTAGCGGATCTGCTGGCGCAGTTCCCCGATGACAGTCACGAGCCTGTGATCGAAGAGGAATTGGAGGGACCTGAAATTTATGCAGTTGAGTTGCCTTACTGGACGCTTCATTTCGACGGCTCGTCCACAAGGAAAGGAGGAGGCATTGGGATAGTCTTGACCAAACCAGATGGGGAAGTCCCACAGATGTCCGCAAAACTTGACTTCGCAGTAACCAACAATGAAGCAGAGTACGCGCAGCAAGGGCCTTAGAAGTAAGCAACTTGACGGTTATGGGGGATTCCAAGCTAATCGTCAAACAAGCCTCGGGCGAGTATGGTTTGAAGGAAATAAACTTATTGCCCTACAGGACCCTAGTGCAAAGATTGGTGCAACAATTCTGTGATGTTAGATACGAACACAAACCTCGAGCGGACAACAGGCATGCTGATGCTTTAGCTACCTTGGGGTCCAAGGTCAGTGCGGACAAATGTCCTGCAAGGATCTTCATTGAAGTGCGAACGTCCTCGGCGTTGACGGAAGACGCGTGCGAAGATGAATACATGGACGAAGCGGACTGGAGAAATTCAATCTTACGCGCCATCGCAGAAGGCACGAGCAGCGAGAGCTGGGCATCCACAAAAGGCTATTGCATACATGACAACACCCTTTATTACAAGGGCCCTGGCGGAATACTTATGCGATGCGTCTCCGAGCAAGAGGGACAATTGCTGTTAGAAAAGATTCACCAACATGCCTGCGGGGAAAGTGAGGTGTCAATCTATCGGAAAGCTCAGAGATATGGCATCCATTGGCCGGACATGCCAACGGCCGCAGCGCTGATACAAGGAAAGTGCGAGAGTTGCGCATTGATCAAAGATTCTTTACTCATTGCTCTGACCGACGATGATGCGGATTGGAGGAAACCACTCTTTGAGTTTCTCAGCCAGGGTACTGTACCCGAATCAAGAAAAGAAGCTGAGAAACTAAGGAGGAAAGCAGCCCGATATGTGGTGCAAGAAAATCTGCTTTGGCGAAGAGGCCATGAAGGTAACTTGCTGCGATGTCTAGACAGCAGGGAAGCACAAGAAGTGATGAACCTTTCTCACCAAGTGGAACATCAGGGAGGTGCGAAATTATGCAGACAACTCCTCTCAATTGGATATTTCTGGCCCACTATGGAGGCTGATTGCCGCACCAAAGTACGACGCTGCCAGGAGTGTCAATTTAAAGGTAATCTAGTGCACGCTCCTGCTGTAGATCTACATGCATTGGGAACACCATGGCCGTTTCACACATGGGCTCTGGATTTTATTGGTCCCATTCGACCAACCTCACATGGGAATCACTTCATTCTCACCGCGACTGAGCTGTTCACCAAGTGGGTGGAAGCGATACCACTGAAGACGGCAAATGCGCTAGCTGTGGTCCATTTCATCCAAGAAAGCATCATATGCAGGTTCGGAATTCCCAACACCATCCTTTCGGATAATGGAACTCCTTTTGTTAATCGCCAGGTGGCTGCGAAGCTAGCAGAATACAACATTAGGCAGATATGCTCCACCCCATACTACCCGAAGGGGAATGGGCAGGCAGAAGCGACCAACAAGACACTGTTGAGAATTTTGAGCAAGATGGTCGCAGATGACCACAAGAAGTGGGCAGACTCTTTGAGCATACCCCTGTGGGCTTACCGGACTTCTCCAAGGACACCCACAGGGGTCTCACCATTCCTTCTATGCTATGGAGCTGAGGCTGTGGTACCTGCGTAAGTAAAGGTTAACTCTGCAAGATTGGCTTTCCACGCATTGTACGACAATCAACGTGATCATGACTTAGTCCTGCTAGAAGAAAAGCGGGAGCAAGCTAAAAGGACCAACAAACGATATCAAGAAAGGATTGCTCGTGCGTACAATAAAACAGTCCAACGTAGAGATTTCGCAGTGGGAGATTTGGTCTTGCGCGCATCTGACCATTGCATGCGAGAGGCGGCTCACCCAAAATTCGCAGCCAATTGGGAAGGACCCTTTGAAGTCACAGAAGTCTTTGACAGTGGCTACTGCAGCATACGGAGGTTACACGGAACGACCTCAACCCCAAGCTCAGTCAATATGCGCTGGATCAAGAAGTACTATCCCTAACTTCTCTTATTTTACGCGTTATATTACAACATTTGCTTTATGCTCCGTGTTTCCATGATTCGCATACCTTCTCTCCCATATGAGAGAATTGTAATCTCATCTCTCCCACACGAGAGTTTTATAATAAAAGACTTCTCCCAAATGAGAAGAACTTTATACTTCTAGCTGATTTTATCGCTTCATTTAGTTAAATAATATTGTTAACGAAAACCTATCTGCCACGATAGCAGCTCATGCGAAAACGATCTTAATTGATCTTCAAAGCCTATCTGCCACGATAGCAGCTCATGCGAAAACGATCTTAATTGATCTTCAAAGCCTATCTGCCACGATAGCAGCTCATGCGAAAACGATCTTAATTGATCTTCAAAGCCTATCTGCCACGATAGCAGCTCATGCGAAAACGATCTTAATTGATCTTCAAAGCCTATCTGCCACGATAGCAGCTCATGCGAAAACGATCTTAATTAATCTTCAAAGCCTATCTGCCACGATAGAAGCTCATGCGAAAATGATCTTAATTGATCTTCTAAGCCTATCTGCCACGATAGCAGCTCATGCGAAAATGATCTTAATTGATCTTCAAAGCCTATCTGCCACGATAGCAGCTCATGCGAAAATGATCTTAGTTGATCTTCTAAGCCTATCTGCCACGATAGCAGCTCATGCGAAAACGATCTTAAATGATCTTCTAAGCCTATCTGCTACGATAGCAGCTCATGAAAAAACGATCTTAATTGATCTTCAAAGCCTATCCGCCGTGATAGCATCCTGTGCAAACACGATCTTAATTGATCTTTTAAGCCTATCCGCCGTGATAGCAGCCCATACGAATGCGATCTTAACTGATCTTTCAAAGCCTATCTGTCACGATAGCAGCACTGCACGAATGCGATCTTAAAATGATGCTTAAGCCTATCTGTAATGATAGCAACATTATGCAAAATGATCTTAAGTGGTCTACAAAAGTCTATTTGATGAGATAGCATCTGCACTTGAATCTAAAACAAGTCACAAGCCTACCAGTCAAGGTAGCACAGCTGCGCAAATACGATCTCAAACGATCTAAAAACAAATCTGCGAATCTATCTCGTAGATAGCAAATCATACGCGACAATGCAAAAGTGTTTATACAGCACTACAAAAGGCGGAATTTGTCATTACACGTGCGAAATCGCAATTTGTTGTAACAGGACAGCAAATCATACAAAGTGATTGATCATTATGAGTCGAAACGACTTACAATTTATCTGTCTAGATAACAGCTTACAAGCGAAAAAGCTCAAATCAAGCTAACTACGCAGCCAACATGGCTTACAATGCATCTAAAATGTAACTTACAAGCGAGAAGTTACACATCCGGGGAATCCTAGCTGAAAAAGGATAGACCTAATGGTCCTAGCACAAGCTATGCGATACATAGATCTGCGACCAAAGATCTGTAGCAAGTAGGGCGCTCCTGCGAGAAGATCAGCCCGCCATCCGCTATGTCTACAACCGCAAGACCTGGGTGACGCTACGTCCAAGATCTCAGGATCTGACAAGGCCTCTGTCTGATCAAGATATGTGCCAGAGGAACCACCTGTTCCGGCATATGCAGCCGTACAAAACAGGGGATCAGTTATTCCTCAGGCAATGGGCTCCTTGTCCACGGAGACGAGCACATTGGCTCGCCACCCGGAGTTCAAGAACGAGGAGGCAAGAAATTCTCCTCCGGGCATGCTGGAGGAGATCCCGCCGTTCATTACGAGTCGGTAGCAAGGTCACTACGGCGCTGCACCTCGCCAGGAGGCGGCCGGAAACATGACCTGCAAGCGTAATAGACGAAGAAAATTCTTCGAGCAAACATGAGGTATTATCTGCATCTTCTCTGTGATAGATATAAAGATCAATAAGCCTTATAAAGCGGATCTTGGAGCTATTTCTATAGCACAAAGCGCTAACTCAGGTTTCACAACTTGAAGTTGCCATGAATCAACGAAAAACAAGCGTTGAAGCCAGTAGTCGTGAGGACTCCCGGAAAAACACATTGTGGGATAAACAACCCAAATAGCAAAATCCAGGGTTTATATAGACCTTGTGAAGGCTCTTCAGTTACCGAGATGAGTCAGCAGAATTTGAAAAGAGGGTAAGATCAATCATTTACGCCTTGAAAAGCGGTAACAATCAATTACCCTACTAAAGGCTACGACGATTCGGTTGCGTATCCTAATTAATGACGGATAGTCATGATACGGATGGACTTCCCAAAGAAGGCGTGCTTATCTAATGAGAAATTAGCGCGAAAATCAAGGCAGAGTATCAATTGCTGACGTCATAAATTGATATACACAGAGATATTCGAGCAAATCCCGGAAAGGGCAAAACGGGCACTTCAATTCTTTTTGAAAAAAAGGGGGAGAAACCCTAGCAACATTACAGTAATGTTTTGCTACTTTTAAAACAAGCCTTTGATCAAGGAATCTTTAGGAGTAAACTGACGGCTAAGGTTTTCTATTTGCTCCACTTCTTGTTTCAATTGCTCGCATTTGGCGTTCATCTCATGAAAGAGCTTCACAGCCTCTTCAACCTTTAGTCTTTGTTGCTCTACCTTCTGCTGTTCAGCTGTGAGGTTTTGGTGGCCACGTTTCAAAGTCACAGCCGCGCGAATTAGGGTAACTCTTTTGATAAGAAACCCGAAGCCCAGCTTGCCTTGAACTTTGGCGAGAAGATTTTGGCACATGCCGAAAAGCAACTCCGCGCTCTGAGGAGAAATGGTCGCAGGTGTGGCCGCGGACAACTGCTCTAGAATCCAGATGGCTTCAGTCAGAAACAGCCTTCTATCAAAGGGACCTATCTCCAAAGACCTCACAAATGATCGGGGATAAGAGAGACGCATGCGGACCTGCCAGTCCACGTCGGCTTGCTTCAACCCTAAAGCAATGTTAAAATCAAGGTTAGAATGACAAACTCGCAAGCAAAGAATGCAAGATGCGAACGGTAAAACTATGACATACCGGGTTCCTTCAAGGATCTGGCGCAGAGAAGGAATGCGCATCGCTGGAGCAGTTGAAGACTGTCCTCGCTCCATCGCCCTTTTATCGGCTACGAGCTCTAACTCCTCATAATTGGGGGGAAGAGTATAAGCCGCACCAGGTGCGATTGCAGCCCCGACCTGCGAACCCCAAAAGTTCCACGCTGGAAGAGGCGCTGCCAACTCAGTCATTGCTGGAGGCATGGTGGCAGCAGAAGTTGCAGCTTGACGAGGAATATCTTCAGGTGCGATAGCATCAGCAGCAATCGTTCCTATTTCCTTAGCACTAGCATGGTCATCTTCCTCCATTAACACGGTGTCAGCCTCGGCATCATCAGAAAGATCAATGACGTCCTCAAGGGGCTCTCATGCATATTCAGCAGCTGCAACGGGCTTCTCGGTATGAGAACTCGGCACCGGGACATAGGACGCAGAAGGTTGACTCCTTTGCTCCAACACGGGTTCATCAGCATTGCCTGCGATACAAAATGCGATGGTGTGAGGTAACTTGTATCGTATGTTATTTTACTCTTTGTTAAGCTAAGAGAAAGCACCTCCACGCGAAGGAGGGATTGCAGTATCCTCGTCATACGCTAAGGACGTGGAACCTTGCCCTATTAACGTGTCTTCGTTAAGCATGCCTTTAAGGTGAGTGTGACCTGGGGCGCGAAGAAACCAGTCATGATTATGTTTGAGTTGCTAAGCCTAGTTCACGCATATTGTCCAAATGATTACCTGAGGGTTCACCGCACTTGCCTACTAGCCAACGACGAATGTCAGCTTTTGACACACCGTGCTTTAACGCACCAACAATAACATCTCGATAAGTTACTGCGAGATTAAAAATCTCACCTTCATTGCCGCCTGCGATTTCTTCAAAATCTGCTTGGGCTAGCTCTAAGGCTGCCGCATCTTCTTCTGGAGCCACACCTCCTCTTCCATTCGAGGAGCCACCTCTTCGGGAAGCACATCTTCCTCATCAGTTGGACGCACTAGGTCGTCGACGTGTTGTTCTTCTAGGCTCCTCTGCTTCACACGCTCGAGCTCCTCCTCTTCTCGCTTTCTCCTCCTTTCAGCAGCTTCCGCAGCTGTCCTCCTGGACTCGGCAAGAATGTCCTCGCTTATGGTTTCATCAGAAACACCAGAATGAGCACCCCTCTTCTGCCTCTTGGACAGAAGGCCACTGATGGTCTCATCATCATCATCTGCGAAGAAACAATCTGTTCAAACCAGATTGCAAAAAAAAAGGAGTTGAGATAATGAGAAGAAAAGTACGATTGAGATACCTCCTGATTCTTCCTCATGTATCACATCTTCCTCTCTGACTCTGACATTTTCAATTCTTTCCCCTTCTTCATCTCCTCTTGGCTCCTGCCTTTCCTCTTCTTCCTCCTGGTCGAACGAAACGAAGGTCTCCACTGCGAGCTCCTTCCGCGCTTTACCGGTCATGCGACCTTTACCTTTATCCCTGGCAGAAAGGGACCTCACAGGAGGGGAAGTTGGAGCGCTTCTAGGGGAAGAAATTGTAATTCCTCTTTGCCTGGGCCTCTTCTCTCTTGGCGCAGCAGTCGCCGGAGGAGACGGATCATCTCTAGGGGGAGACAAGGCTGGGGTATTGTCTATCAGCGAATCGGCAAAAGCATTCATGACCTCGCGAATCCTGGCCTCGACCTCGGGATCCATTCTCGATGCCAGCCGAAACGGCTGTCTTTGCCTTCTTGAAGTAACAATGGTGGTAACCAGCAATTTGGAACGCTCACCAGATGCAAACCTCCGCACATGGCACTACAGCAAGAAGTGTAATATGAAGTCTTCAGTATATTGAAGTAAAGAAGCTTAGCGCGTGCAAGAGAAGTTGTTTACCTTAGCAAAAGTTTCGCTGTATCTGATGACATGCGAGTCGCCTTTTCTAACCGCAGCGATCTTTTCATCTAGAATGATGGAGGGACACAAATGGTTCTCGCGATCTAGCAATGAATAGCAACCATATTCAGACTCGTCCAGGCTACAATTGGGACGAAAAGGAAAAGAATTCCTTTTGATCACAGGAGCTCTGCTTGGCTGGGGGATCGACTGCGTCTCAAACCTTGTCTGCTGGGCGTTCCAGTATGCAAGCCAGTTTTTGGAACAGCCGCCTTCACGGTTACCTGCAGGTTGCTCGAAGGGGAGATTGCTCGGCAAGACTGTTTTACACTCCTTTGACAACAAACGCTTATAGCAGCCTCTGATGATAGACTGCGGCCAGATTGATGGCGCCACTGCATCGAGGCCGAATTGGGGAGAAACGCGAGTGGGATCAACATCCACGGTAATCCTCTCGTACCTCCGCGCAAGCTCACGAGCATGCTCTGTGAGAGCAGGAAGGGAACCTCGCAGGCACCAGCAAAAGAATTCGCGATAGCTCTCGTGGAAATGCTCTCCACCTTCGAAGAGGAGCTCTTCTGAGAAGACAACACCCTTAGAAGGATACAGTTTTGGAAACCATCGCACGTTTTCAATACGCATGGCATCGGGCCTGGCTATGAACTCTTCCCGATTGTCGCATATCAGGCTCCAGACGCACTTGGGGTAGTTTGTTCCGAACCACCTCGCAGCTCTGCCGCTGTTACGTTCCTCCACCGCGCCTGGGGGACACTTCTTGTTGGGTTTAGAAGCAACTGGGGCATAGGAAGGCCATCGCTCGAAGACCCACATTGTCAAGAAGGCAATGTTAATGTAAGTCAGTATGTCGAGACGGCCACGCGATTCCTTCATGGCCACGACCAGCTGATCCAGTCTGTAGTACAGTGTGCCCAAGACCAAGGGCCCGAGTGCGACTTTTTGGCCGAGGGCCAATTTCACAGCAAGGGGCAGAACGTGATAGAAGATCCCATCGTGCGGGTGGCCATCGATTAAGTACCTCGACAACCAGGCGCAGAGGAAGGCGCATAGGGTCAAGTGATAACCCTTGCCATCCACATAGTTCTTAGCCTTCGGGTTTTGACTTAGAAGCTTCTTGGTGATGGAGATGTGTTTTTCCAAGTGTTTTTCGCAGATGTGTCAACCAACTGCCAGTCAGGAAGGACTTCTGTAGTGGTCCACCGGGTGGAAATTTTCTTTACTTCTGACAAGCATTCCTCCATCTGCGTGTACAAAGCAATCTCCGCATCCGTTCTCAATGGACTCAAAGGATCCACCTCACCCATGGGAGACAGATCGTACAACATGAGCACGTCCTCGAGCGTGGGGGCAGCCTCGAACTCAGCAAAATGGAAGGTGTGAGTCGCAGGCGAGTAGCGGGAAAGAAGGTTTAGAAGCATGGACTGATCCAGCTTCACGGCAGCACCCTTCATAGCACGAACTGCGAAATATATTCCAGCATCGTTCAAAGTCACAGCATGATTGGTCAACACATGGTCAATCCACTCATCCATGTAGTCCAATTTCTGAATAAAAGCTTGGGTGGAAATCGCAGAATACGGGAAGTACCCATTTTGGACTCCCAATCGAACCACGTCTTCGGAGCCAATCAATTCGAGCAAGGCTGAGTTAACTGGAGGGGTCAATGTTTGTAATCCCTCCCTAGGGACAGGGGTAGGCAGTTTCTTTGCCTTAACCCTAGCATGATAGAAGTCTTTGCCACCCAGATAGGGGGCTTTTCGCCATAGAGCTTGCGGAAGATCAGGTATTTCTTCGTCCTCCTTAGCGGGTCTAGTTCCTTTTGTCTTTGCCATTCCTGCGGAAAAGCAAGAAAAAAGGGGGGAGAAATATGCATACTTTAGTTTGAATTTCGAGATTCAAGATCTATGGGAAGAAAGACGAACAGTCTGGTACCAATTTCAGAAATTAGAGATTGGAATCGTTTGCATTATCAGGGATTTCAAAAACCCTACATTCAAGGTCTTTATCATTGAGGGATTAAATCGAAATTGGATTCAAAGATTGTGAGCCTCTTCACAAGTTTTCAGCAGACAATATGTCATGGGTTTGCAGATCCAACGCAGTTCAAAGCATATACTAGCATATTAAATCAAAATTGAACAAGGCCAACCTTGTTTCTGTAAAGCTTGCTTGGATGCAGACAATTGAAGAAGACGATTTGCAATTTTGAACTGGTGATTGATTATCTGAATCTGCTCTTGAAGACTTCCGGGTATCATTCACTTTAAGAGAAAGAAGTGATGCTTTGCAACAATGGAGAGCACAGAGTATTTATCCAAAAACAATGAAGGGTTGCGTCCTTTCAGTAGTCGAATCGCAACCGTCACCGTCAAATCGCGCAATCACAGGACAAGCTGACGTCACCCCTAAAACCCTAAAAGCCAGGCGGCACGACTCTAGGGGTTTTAGGTCATAATGGCACGCACGGGGGCTGAACTTACTCATATTTGAATTGGTGCGTGGTGGCGACGCGTGCGTTTGTTCCTGCGCATGGAAGTCTATCCGGCTATGAGTCTTCACGCGCAGAAAGGGGGCTAATGTAGATAGCGCTTTCTGAACACACAGATCTTGGCCACATGGCAATCATCCAGCACACCATATTGTGCTCCACACACACTGGATCACCAGCCGCGCTGATCCATGTGGGGGCTGCGAAACAGTGCCCTCGCATACCACTGCACGGGACTTGTAGGGACTTAGTGGTTTGGAGGCTAGATTAAGTCCTGTCGCGTGCGAGCCAAGCCCGTGCGCGACCTTTAGTAACTGCTTTTGAGAGATTTATGGCACGAGCTCCATAAACCCGGTCAAACCGGTCAAACCCGGTCAACCCCATAACGGTTCCGGTATTCGCGCATAACGTGCTGTAACGGCCCCTATATATGAGGACGAACGTGCCGTTGTGGTTAAGCTAATTAAGCCGCCATTGATGGGCGCATTAACCACACTACAACGGTCACATTCTCCGTTATATATAGGACGTTAACCTTTCCATACAAAGGGAGACACACCAGCCATACGCGGAAGCTCTGCCAAACCCCTGTCTCTCTCTCAGACATTACTACTGCCTTACTCTCTCCCTACACACAACCCAACTCTTCCTGTGCCATTTCCGATCCTCTACTTACGGTGCACACAGAGTTCTCCTTGCCGGAATCTCTTGTGCACAATAGTGATACTATTTTGATCAGTGATTAAAATCCCAAATCAGGGAAGTTTTTTGAGCGATGCTCCCTACTGGGATAGCAACAATAAAGGGGAATTTTTCGGTCTCCGCTGCTTATAAGAGTATCGGTCTTGATTGTAACCCTGAAAAAGGGGAATTTGACAATGATTGGATCAGGTTGTGGAAACTGAAAATCCCAGCCAAGTTGATCACCTTTCTTTGGACTGTGATGCATGGTAAAACTATGACCAATGCTCATAGAAAGAGAAGGGGTTTCACTAACTCTGATTGTTGTCCTCTTTGTACTTTTGGTTTGGAGGATTTAAACCATCTTTTTAGGAGCTGCCCGTTTGCTATTGAGATTTGGGAGGGAGTGGGAGGCACTAGTTGGTCTCTCTCTGACTCCCTGCAAAATATGAAATATTGGATACATGGAAATATCATGAGTAGACAAACGGCTCCTCGTTTTGTTATTGTTATGTGGTTCATTTGGTGTAGAATGAACTTAAAAGTTTTCAAAAATGAACTGGAAACGAAAGAGATTTGTATCCGGAAAATTTTACGCTTTGAGAAGACTAATCAGGAAGCCTTCTCAAACCCTAACTCTTTCATTTCCTCAAATCCTTATTGTGTTAGAACTAATTCCCGTTGGGTGCGCCCTTGTGCAGATTCCTTTAAAATTAACATTGACGGCTCTGCAAGACGGAACCCGGGTGCGGCAGGAATTGGAGGAGTCATCAGGGATAAGAAAGGCAAGTGGATTATGGGTTTCTACGAAAAACTGGAGGATTGTACGAGTCTTGAAGCTGAAGTTTGGGCAACCATTAGGGCTATTGCAATTGCACAACAAAAAGGATGGAGAAAATACATGATCGAGACTGATAGCCATGACAATGTCTGTATTTTCAAGGAGCTAATCTATGGCCCCATAATTCTTCGTAATCAAATTGAGGAGGCCATCCATCTGTTGAAGAGCCACGAAGGAGAGATTAGTCATGTTTCGAGAGAAGCAAATGAGGTGGCCGATACACTTGCAAACCTTGGTATGGAGCAACATCTCCAGATCTGCCTCCTAGATGAGGCACCTGACTGCGTTAAGGGCCTCCTCATCGCGAATTTGCTTGGAATGGGCAGTTTCTTCTAGCTGCACTGACCATCTAGGTCGGGGTTCTTAGTTTGGCTTTTAGTTTTATTTCCTTTCCTTTGTAGTTTGTTCTCAATTTCCGAATCATCGAAAAAAAAAGAGAAGCCTGCAAAAAAACAAACAACAAAAAATCAGATTTATTACCAAAATGTTTTACTGATGCAAGATCAGATTGTGACATTTCTAGAAAGGGGTAGGAATATTCTGATTTATTACCAAAATGTCCTCACCCAAGAAGGGTGAACCTTGATTCCAGATAAGTAAATTCCAGATTACTTGGCATATACACACGTAAATAAATTAGGTTTCGTACATCATGTAGTGAAACATCAAGATGAAAGGCCGGAGTGCTGCATGTTTATATTTACAGATGAAGTAAAATCGGTAAGACCTATGCAGCACGAGTGCGGGTGCGGTGCGGGTGCTGGTTCGGGAACTGGGTGCGGTTGCGGAAAATTCCCAACAATCAAGAGTGCGGGTGCGGCGGGGGCCGGTTCGGCCACATTATTTATATTTTTAATTGATATTAACAGTGATACCATTACACTGATATAATAACGACAATAATAGGGATCATATTATAATCGAACATAAATTCATACACATTTGAAGATAAAAGGTTATTATATCAATATATAATATCTTCATGTCGTTGTTCTTAACTGTGGAGAGATGAGTAATCCAAAGGTTAAAAGATTTCACATAGATGCACGTTTCTTTGTAAAATTTTAGTTGTATTTGGTAGACCTCTCAACTAAAACTTTCAAAAATGACCCTATCTTATCCACAAAGCACCCGCATAACACCCACGAAACACCCAGAAGCAACCGGTGCGGGTGCGCGACCAATCAGAAGCACCCGTGCAACATAGGGTAAGACAAATTATTCCTCATATGGTATTGTGTTTTTATGGAGTATGCTGCGCAATGGTCTCATATTTTACGATTGTGTCAGTTGATACTTGTATGTTAATGTTTTATTAGAAACATACATGTGAAAATAATGATTTTTTAAAAAAACTGTTAAAAAAGAGATAATGACCTTAAAATTGACGGATATATGTTAATAAAAACATATTTCATATCTTGAAATGATGTAAGAATATGTAATTTTGACGAAATATATTGCATTATCTAACATATATCAAATTACTAAATTTAAATTGTATTATTTTTATTTTTTAGATGTATTAGTAAAACTTTAAAAAAAATATTTATTAGTGTGCACAAGAGAATCCGGCGGGGAGTACTCTGTGTACACCGTAAGTAGATGATCGGAAATGGCACAGGAAGAGTTGGGTTGTGTGTAGGGATAGAGTAAGGCAGTAGTAATGTCTGAGAGAGAGACAGGGGTTTGGCAGAGCTTCCGCGTATGGCTGGTGTGTCTCCCTTTGTATGGAAAGGTTAACGTCATATATATAACGGAGAATGTGACCGTTGTAGTGTGGTTAATGCGCCCATCAATGGCGGCTTAATTATCTTAACCACAACGGCACGTTCGTCCTCATATATAGGGACCGTTACAGCACGTTATGCGCGAATACCGGAACCGTTATGGGTTTCACCGGATTGACCGGATTTATGGAGCTCGTGCCATAAATCTCTCAAAAGCAGTTACTAAAGGTCGCGTGCGGGCTTGGCTCGCACGCGACAGGACTTACTCTAGCCTCCAAACCACTAAGTCCCTACAAGTCCCGTGCAGTGGTATGCGAGGGCCCTGTCTCGCAGCCCCCACATGGATCAGCGCGGCTGGTGATCCAGTGTGTGTGGAGCACAATATGGTGTGCTAGATGGTCGCCACGTGGCCAAGATCTGTCAGCTCAGAAAGCACTATCTACATTAGCCCCCTTTCCGCGCGTGAAGACTCATAGCCGGATAGACTTCCATGCGCGGAAACCAACGTACGCGTCGCCGCCACGTACCAATTCAAATATGAGTAAGTTTAGCCCCCGTGCGCGCCATTATGACCTAAAACCCCT
The DNA here is from genome assembly GCA_023055425.1 of Linanthus parryae. Taxonomy (NCBI): domain Eukaryota; kingdom Viridiplantae; phylum Streptophyta; class Magnoliopsida; order Ericales; family Polemoniaceae; genus Linanthus; species Linanthus parryae. The sequence goes on along the minus strand of JALGPY010000012.1, from coordinate 11,686,812 downwards.
AGAGTCGTGCCGTCTGGCCTTTAGGGTTTTAGGCGTGACGTCAGCTCGTCCTGTGATTGCGCGATTCGACGGTGACGGTTGCGATTCGACTACTGAAAGGACGCAACCCTTCATTGTTTTTGGATAAATACTCTGTACTCTCCATTGTTGCAAAGCATCACTTCTTTCTCTTAAAGTGAATGATACCCGGAAGCCTTCAAGAGAAGATTCAGATAATCAATCACCAATTCAAAATTGCAAATCGTCTTCTTCAATTGTCTGCATCCAAGCAAGCTTTACAGAAACAAGGTTGGCCTTGTTCAATTTTGATTTAATATGCTAGTATATGCTTTGAACTGTGTTGAATCTGCAAACCCATGACATATTATCTGCTGAAAACTTGTGAAGCAGCTCACAATCTTTGAATCCAATTTCGATTTAGTCACCCAATGATAAAGACCTTGATTGTAGGGTTTCGGAAATCCCTGATAATGCAAACGATTCCAATCTTTAATTTCTGAAATTGGTACCAGACTGTTCATCTTTCTTCCCATAGATCTTGAATCTCGAAATTCAAACTGAAGTGTGCATATTTCTCCCCCCTTTTTTCTTGCTTTTCCGCAGGAATGGCAAAAACAAAAGGAACTAGACCCACTAAGGAGGACAAAAAATATTTGATCTGCCGCAAGCTCTATGGCGAAAAGCCCCCTATCTGGGTGGCAAAGACTTCTACCATGCTAGGGTTAAGGCAAAGAAACTGCCTACCCCTGTCTCTGGTGAAGGATTGCAAACATGAACCCCTCCAGTTAACTCGGCCTTGCTCGAATTGATTGGCTCCGAAGACGTGGTTCGATTGGGAGTCGAAAATGGGTACTTCCCGTATTCTGCGATTTCCACCCAAGTTTTTGTTCAGAAATTGGACTACATAGATGAGTGGATTGACCATGTGTTGACCAATCATGCTGTGACTTTGAACGATGCTGGAATATATTTCGCAGTTCGTGCTATGAAGGGTGCTGCCGTGAAGCTGGATCAGTCCATGCTTCTAAACCTTCTTTCCCGCTACTCGCCTGCGACTCACACCTTCCATTTTGCTGAGTTCGAGGCTGCCCCCACGCTCGAGGACGTGCACATGTTGTACGATCTGTCTCCCATGGGTGAGGTGGATCCTTTGAGTCCATTGAGAACGGATGCGGAGCTCGCTCTGTACACGCAGATGGAGGAGTGCCTGGCAGAGGTGAAGAAAATTTCCACCCGATGGACTCCTACAGAAGTCCTTCCTGACTGGCAGTTGGTTGACACATCTGCGAAGAATACTTGGAACAAGTGGGTCCAGTACTTTTTCCGTGACTATGCGAACAGCAGTATCACCAAGAAGCTTCTGAGTCGAAACCCGAAGGCTAAGAACTATGTGGATGGCAAGGGTTATCACTTGACCCTGTGCGCCTTCCTCTGTGCCTGGTTGTCGAGGTACTTAATTGATGGTCACCCACATGAGGGAGTCTTTTACCACGTTCTGCCTCTTGCTGTGAATTTGGCCCTTGGTCAGAAGGTCGCACTCGGACCCCTAGTCTTGGGCACACTGTACTACAGGTTGGATCAGCTAGTTGTTGCGATGAAGGAATCGCGTGGCCGCCTCGACATACTGACTTACATCAACATTGCTTTCTTGAAAATGTGGGTCTTCGAGCGATGGCCCTCTTATGCCCCAGTCGCTTCCAAGCCCAGCAAATGGTGTCCCCCAGGTAACAGCGGCAGAGCTGCGAGGTGGTTCGGAACAAACTACCCCAAGTGCGTCTGGAGCCTGATATGCGACAATCGAGAAGAGTTCATAGCCAGGCCCTATGCCATGCGTATTGAAAACGTGCGATGGTTTCCAAAACTGTATCCTTCTAAGGGTGTTGTCTTCTCAGAAGAGCTCCTCTTCGAAGGTGGAGAGTATTTCCACGAGCGCTATCGCGAATTCTTTTGCTGGTGCCTGCGAGGTACCCTTCCTGCCCTCGCAGAGCATGTTCGTGAGCTCGCGCCAAGGTATGAGAGGATCACCGTGGATGTTGATCCCACTCGCGTTTCTCCCCAATTCGGCTTCGATGCAGTGGCGCCATCAATCTGGCCGCAGTCTATCATCAAAGGCTGCTATAAGCGTTTGTTGTCAAAGGAGTGTAAAACAGTCTTGCTGAGCAATCTCCCCTTCGAGCAACCTACAGGTAACCGTGAAGGCGGCTGTTCCAAAAACTGGCTCGCATACTGGAACGTCCAGCAGACAAGGTTTGAGACGCAGTCGGTCCCCCAGCCAAGCAGAGCTCCTGTGATCAAAAGGAATTCTTTTCCTTTTCGTCCCAATTGTAGCCTAGACGAGTCTGAATATGGTTGCTATTCATTGCTAGATCGCAAGAACCATCTGTGTCCCTCCATCATTCTAGATGAAAAGATCGCTGCGGTTAGAAAAGGCGACTCGCATGTCATCAGATATAGCGAGACTTTTGCTAAGGTAAGCAACCTCTCTTGCACGTGCTAAGCTTCTTTATTTCAATATACTGAAGACTTCATATTACACTTCTTGCTGTAGTGCCATGTGCGGAGGTTTGCATCTGGTGAGCGTTCCAAATCGCTGGTTACCACCATTGTTACTTCAAGAAGGCAAAGACAGCCGTTTCGGCTGGCATCGAGAATGGATCCCGAGGTCGAGGTCAGGATTCGCGAGGTCATGAATGCTTTTGCCGATTCGCTGATAGACAATACCCCAGCCTTGTCTCCCCCTAGAGATGATCCGTCTCCTCCGGCGACTGCTGCGCCAAGAGCGAAGAGGCCCAGGCAAAGAGGAATTACAATTTCTTCCCCTAGAAGCGCTCCAACTTCCCCTCCTGCGAGGTCCCTTTCTGCCAGGGATAAAGGTAAAGGTTGCATGACCGGTAAAGCGCGGAAGGAGCTGGCAGTGGAGACCTTCGTTTCGTTCGACCAGGAGGAAGAAGAGGAGATGCGGGAGCCAAGAGAAGGAGATGAAGAAGAAGAAGAAAGAGTTGAAGATGTCAGAGTCAGAGAGGAAGATGCGACATATGAGGAAGAATCAGGAGGTATCTCAATCGTACTTCTCTTCTCATTATCTTAACTCTTTTGCAATCTGGTTTGAACACTTTGTTTCTTTAGCAGATGATGATGATGACGAGACCATCGGTGGCCTCTTGGCCAAGAAGCAGAAGAAAGGTTCTCACGGTGGCGTTTCTGATGAAACCATAAGCAAGGACATTCTTGCCGAGTCCCAGAGAACAGCTGCGGAGGCCGCCGAAAGGAGAAGGAAGCGAGAAGAGGAGGAGCTCGAGCGTGTGAAGCAAAGGAGCCTAGAAGAACAACACGTCGACGACTTAGTGCGTCCAACTGATGAGGAAGATGTGCTTCCCGAAGAGGTGGCTCCTCAAGGCGAAGAGGAGGATGCGGCTCTAGAAGAAGACGTAGCAGCTCTAGAGCAAGCCCAAGCAGACTTCGAAGAAATCGCAGGCGACAACGAAAGTGAGATTTTTAATCTCGCAGTGACTTACCGAGATGTAATTGTCGGTGCACTAAAGCACGGTGTGTCAAAAGCTGACATTCGCCGTTGGCTAGTAGGCAAGTGCGGTGAACCCTCAGGTAATCACTTGCAAGATATGCGTGAACTAGGCTTAGCAACTCAAAACATAATCATGATTGGTTTCTTCGCGCCCCAGGTCACGCTCACCTTAAAGACATGCTTAATGAAGACACATTAATAGGGCAAGGTTCCACGTCCTTAGCGTATGACGAGGATACTGCAATCACACCTTCGCGTGGAGGTGCTTGCTCTTAGCTTATCAAAGATAGTAAAATAACATACGATACAAGTTACCTCACACCATCGCATTTTGTATCGCAGGCAATGCTGATGAACCCGTGTTGGAGCAAAGGAGTCAGCCTTCTGCGTCCTATGTCCCGGTGTCGAGTTCTCATATTGAGAAGCCTATCGCAGCTGCTGAATATGAAGGAAAGCCCCTCGAGGACGTCATTGAACTCTCCGATGATGCCGAAGCTGACACTGTTTTGATGGAGGAAGATGCCCCTGCTGGTGCTGAGGAAACAGGAACGAACGCCGCTGACGCTATCGCACCTGAAGGCATCCTTTATCGAGCTGCAACTTCTGCTGCTGCCATGCCCCCGGCAATGACTGAGCCTACGGCACCTCTTCCTGCGTGGAACTTTTGGGGTTCGCAGGTCGGGGCTGCAATCGCACCTGGTGCGGCTTATTCTCTTCCCCCCAACTATGAGGAGTTAGAACTCGCAGCTGATAGGGGGGCAATGGAGCGAGGACAGTCTTCAACTACCCCAGCAATGCGCATTCCTTCTCTGCGCGAGATCCTTGAAGGAACTGGTATGTCGTGATTTACTGTTCGCATCTTGCATTCTTTGCTTGCGAGTTTGTCAGTCTAACCTTGATTTTAACATTGCTTTAGGGTTAAAGCAAGCTGACGTGGACTGGCTAGTTCGGATGCGCCTCACCTATCCTCAATCATTTGCGAGGTCTCTGGAGATAGGGCCCTTCAACAGGAGGCTATTTCTTACTGAAGCCATCTGGATTTTGGAGCAGCTGTCCGCGGCCACACCTGCGACCATTTCTCCTCAGAGCGCGGAATTGCTTTTTGGCATGTGCCAAAATCTTCTCGCCAAAGTTCAAGGCAAGCTGGGCTTCAAGTTTCTTATCAAAAGAGTTACCCTGATTCGCGCGGCCGTGACTTTGAAACGCGGCCACCAAAACCTCGCAGCTGAGAAGCAAAACGTAGAGCAGCAAAGGCAAAAGGTTGAAGAAGCTATGAAGCTTTTTCATGAGATGAATGCCAAATGCAAGCAATTGAAACAAGAAGTGGAGCGAATAGAAAACCTTAGCCGTCAGTTTACTCCTAACGATTCCTTGATCAAAGGCTTGTTTTAAAAGTAGCAAAACATTACTGTAATGTTACTAGGGTTTCTCCCCCCTTTTTTTTCAAAAAGAATTGAAATGCCCGTTTTGCCCTTTCCGGGATTTGCTCGAATATCTCTGTGTGTATCAATTTATGACGTCATCAATTGATATTGTTCCTTGATTTTCGCGCTAATTACTCATTAGATAAGCACGCCTTCCTTGGGAAGTCCATCCGTATCATGACTATCCGTCATTAATTAGGATACGCAACCGAATCGTCGTAGCCTTTAGTAGGGTAATTGATTGTTACCGCTTTTCAAGGCGTAAGTGATTGACCTTACCCTCTTTTCAAATTCTGCTGACTCATCTTGGTAACTGAAGAGTCTTCACAAGGTCTATATACACCCTGGCTTTTGCTATTTGGGTTCTTTATCCCAAAATGTGGTTTGTCGTGAGTCCTTACGACTACTGGCTTCAACGCTTGTTTTTCGTTGATTCATGGCAACTTCAAGTTGTGAAACCTGAGTTTGCGCTTTGTACTATAGAAATAGTTTCCAAGATCCGCTTTATAAGGTTTATTGATCTTTGTAACTTTCATAGAGAAAGTGCAGATTATACCTCATATTTGTTCGAAGAATTTTCTTCGTCTATTATGCTTGCAGGTCATGTTTCCGGCCGCCTCCCGATGATGTGCAGCGCCATAGTGACCTTGCTACCGACTCTTAATGAACGGCGGTATTCTCCTCCAGCATGCCCGGAGGAGAATTTATTGCCCCCACGTTCGTGAGCTCAGGGTGGCGAGCCATTGTGCTCGTCTTCTTGGACAAGGAGCCCATTGCCCGAGGAATAACTGCTCCCCTGTTTTGTATGGCTGTATATGCCGGAACAGGTGGTTCCTCTGGAACATATCTTGATCAGACAGAGGCCTTGTTAGATCCTGAGATCTTGGACGCAGCGTCACCCAGGTCTTGCGGTTGTAGACATAGCGAATGGCGGGCTGATCTTCTTGCAGGAGCGCCCTACTTGCTACAGATCTTTGGTCGCAGATCTGTGTATCGCATAGCTTGTGCTAGGACCGTTAGGTCCATCTTTTTCAGCTAGGATTCCCCCGATGAGTAACTTCTGTATGCGAGTTACTATGTAGATGCATTGTAAGCCATGTTGGCTGCGTAGTTAGCTTGATTTAAGCTTTTTCACTTGTAAGCTGTTATCTAGACAGATAAAGTGTAAGTCGTTTTGACTCATAATGATAAATCGTTTTGTATGATTTGCTGTCTCTTTACAACAAATTACAATCTCGCACGCGTATTGGCAAATTTCGCCCTCTGTAGTGCTATATACACACTTTGCATTGTCGCTTGGATATGTTTTTAGATCATTCGAGATCATGTTCAAATAGGCTGCTATCATAGTAGATGGGCTTAGAAGATCAATTAAGATTGCTCTCGCATAGGCTGCTATCGTGGCAGATAGGCTTAGAAGATCAATTAAGATCGCTCTCGCATAATATGCTATCGTGGCAGATAGGCGTAGAAGATCAATTAAGATCATTATCGCATGAGCTGCTATCGTAGCAGATAGGCTTAGAAGATCAATTAAGATCGTTTTCGCATGAGCTGCTATCGTGGCAGATAGGCTAAGAAGATCAATTAAGATCATTTTCGCATGAGCTGCTATCGTGGCAGATAGGCTTAGAAGATCAATTAAGATCGTTTTCGCATGAGCTGCTATCGTGGCAGATAGGCTTAGAAGATCAATTAAGATCGTTTTCGCATGAGCTGCTATCGTGGCAGATAGGCTTAGAAGATCAATTAAGATCGTTTTCGCATGAGCTGCTATCGTGGCAGATAGGCTTAGAAGATCAATTAAGATCGTTTTCGCATGAGCTGCTATCATGGCAGATAGGCTTATAAGATCAATTAAGATCGTTTTCGCACGAGCTGCTATCATGGCAGATAGGCTTAGAAGATCAATTAAGATCGTTTTCACATGAGCTGCTATCATGGCAGATAGGCTTAGGAGATCAATTAAGATCGTTTTTGCATGAGCTGCTATCGTGGCAGATAGGCTTAGGAGATCAATTAAGATCATTTTCGCATGAGCTGCTATCGTAGCAGATAAGCTCTTGCTAACAATAATAGTTAACTAAATGAAGCGGTAAAGACAGCTAGAAGCATAAAGTTCTTCTCATTTGGGAGAAGTCTCTTATTATAGAACTCTCATATGGGAGAGATGAGATTACAATTCTCTCATATGGGAGAGAAGATGTGCGAATCACAGCTATACAGAGCATAAGGCAACGTTGTAATAAAACGCATATAATGAGAGAAGTCAAGGATAGTACTTCTTAATCCAGCGCATGTTGACTGAGCTTGGTGTCGAGGTCGTTCCGTGTAACATCCGTATGCTGCAGTAGCCACTGTCAAAGACTTCTGTGACTTCAAAGGGTCCTTCCCAATTGGATGCGAATTTTGGGTGAGCCGCCTCTCGCATGCAATGGTCAGATGCGCGCAAGACCAAATCTCCAACTGCGAAATCTCTACGTTGGACTGTTTTATTGTACGCACGAGCAATTCTTTCTTGATATCGTTTGTTGGTCCTTTTAGCTTGCTCCCGCTTTTATTCTAGCAGGACTAAGTCATGATCACGCTGATTATCGTACAATGCGTGGAAAGCCAATCTTGCAGAGTTAACCTTTACTTCCGCAGGTACCACAGCCTCAGCTCCGTAGCATAGAAGGAATGGTGAGACCCCTGTGGGTGTCCTTGGAGAAGTCCGGTAAGCCCAAAGGGCTATGCTCAAAGAATCAGCCCACTTCTTGTGGTCATCTGCGACCATCTTGCTCAAGATTCTCAACAGCGTCTTGTTGGTCGCTTCTGCTTGCCCATTCCCCTTCGGGTAGTATGGGGTGGAGCATATCTGCCTGATGTTGTATTCTGCTAGCTTCGCAGCCACCTGGCGATTAACAAAAGGAGTGCCATTATCCGAAAGGATGGTGTTGGGAATTCCGAACCTGCATATGATGCTTTCTTGGATGAAATGGACCACAGCTAGCGCATTTGCCGTTTTTAGTGGTATCGCTTCTACCCACTTGGTGAACAACTCAGTCGCGGTGAGAATGAAGTGATTCCCATGTGAGGTTGGTCGAATGGGACCAATAAAATCCAGAACCCATGTGTGAAACGGCCATGGCGTTCCCAATGCATGTAGATCTACAGCTGGAGCGTGCACTAGATTACCTTTAAATTGACACTCCTGGCAGCGTCGTACTTTGGTGCGACAATCAGCCTCCATAGTGGGCCAGAAATATCCAATTGAGAGGAGTTGTCTGCATAATTTCGCACCTCCCTGATGTTCCACCTGGTGAGAAAGGTCCATCACCTCTTGTGCTTCCCTGCTGTCTAGACATCGCAGCAAGTTACCTTCATGGCCTCTTCGCCAAAGCAGATTTTCTTGCACCACATATCGGGCTGCTTTCCTCCTTAGTTTCTCAGCTTCTTTTCTTGATTCGGGTACAGTACCCTGAGTGAGAAAATCAAAGAGTGGTTTCCTCCAATCCGCATCATCGTCGGTCAGAGCAATGAGTAAAGAATCCTTGATCAGTGCGCAGCTCTCGCACTTTCCTTGAATCAATGCTGCAGCCGTTAACATATCCGGCCAATGGATGCCGTATCTCTGAGCTTTCCGATAGATTGACACCTCACTTTCCCCACAGGCATGTTGGTGAATCTTTTCTAACAGCATTTGTCCCTCTTGTTCAGAGACGCATCGCATAAGTATTCCGCCAGTGCCCTTGTAATAGAGGGTGTTGTCATGTATGCAATACCCCTTTGTGGATGCCCAGTTCTCGCTGCTCGTGCCCTCTGCGATGGCGCGTAAGATTGACTTTCTCCAGTCCGCTTCGTCCATGTATTCATCGTCGCACGTGCCTTCTGTCAACGCCGAGGACGTTCGCACTTCAATGAAGATCCTCGCAGGACATTTGTCCGCACTGACCTTGGATCCCAAGGTAGCTAAAGCATCAGCATGCCTGTTGTCCGCTCGAGGTTTGTGCTCGTATCTAACATCGCAGAATTGTTGCACCAATCTTTGCACTAGGGTCCTGTAGGGCAATAAGTTTATCTCCTTTAAATCGTACTCGCCGGAGGCCTGTTTGACGATTAGCTTGGAATCCCCCATAACCGTCAAGTTGCTTACTTCCAAGGCCCTTGCTGCGCGGAGCCCTGCGATGAGAGCTTCGTACTATGCTTCATTGTTGGTTACTGCGATGTCAAGTTTTGCGGACATCTGTATGACTTCCCCATCTGGTTTGGTCAAGACTATCCCAATGCCTCCACCTTTCCTTCTGGACGAGCCGTCGAAATGAAGCGTCCAGTAAGGCAACTCAACTGCGTAAATTTCAGGTCCCTCCAATTCTTCTTCGATCACAGGCTCATGACTGTTATCGGGGAACTGCGCCAACAAATCCGCTACCGCCTGCGATTTGATCGCCCGCGGTCGAACGCATGTGATGTCAAATTGGGAAATGGTCATATACCATTTTGCCAATCTTCCTCCAGGAGTAGTGTGAGTTAGCAGATATCGTATGGGATCATTCTTTGTGACCACCACTACTTTGTGTGAAGCAAAATAGTGTCTCAACTTCTCTATTACGAAGAATAAAGCAAGGCAATGACGTTCGATGTCTGTGTACCTTGACTCTGCGGGCTGCACAATGCGAGAGATATAGTAGATGGGTCTTTCTTTTCCTTCGTACTCCTGGGCCAGAAGGGCTCCTATAGACTTCCTTGTGGACGTCAGATACAGCAAAAGCGGTGATCCTAGCTGAGGTGCGATCATCACTTTTGAAGACATCAGCAGCTCCTTTAGTTTCCCGAACGCAGCTTCGTGCTCCGGAGTCCAGTTATATGCAGCATCTTTCTAGAGAAGATTACTGAAACAGAAAGTAATCTCGGCAATCGTTGGGATGAATCTTCCCAGATACGATAGGTTCCCCAAGAATGTCTTCCAGGCACTCTGGTTATGCGGCGGAGTCATGCAAGTGATGGCTGAAACTTTCGCAGGGTCAGGCTCGATTCCTTGACGATGTACCACGCATCCCAAGAGTTTTCCTGATGTTACCCCAAATGCGCACTTCATGGGGTTCATCTTCAATTGAAAGCGCCTGCATCTATTGAACACTTTCCGCAAATCCTCCAGATGATCTGCCTCCTGTTTGGATTTAACCACCAGGTCATCCACATAAAATTCCACTTCCTTGTGCATCATGTCGTGGAACAGGGCCATCATGACCCGCTGGTAAGTTGCACCTGCGTTTTTGAGACCAAAAGGCATCACCGTATAGTTGAATACTCCCACTGGTGGTGATGAATGCGATTTTCCGCGCGTCTTCAGGGTCCATCTTGATCTTATTGTACCCGCTGAAGCCGTCCATGAAACTGAAAATGCGATGAACCGCTGTCGAATCAATAAGCAGATCAATGTTGGGGAGCGGAAAATCGTCCTTGGGGCAGAAACGATTGAGATCCCGGAAATCCACGCAGATGCGAAGCTGCTCATTCTTCTTTACCACATGCACAATGTTAGCTAGCCACGTGGGATGATGATTTGGCTCTATGAATTTAGCATCCAAGAGTTTGAAAATCTCCTGCTTTATCTTCATATTGAGCTCGGGCCTAAAACTTCTTGTGCTCTGCTTTACCGTCTTGGATCCCGGTATCACATCCAACCGGTGCATGGTGATGCTCGCGTCGAGGCCCGGCATTTCGTCGTACTCCCATGCGAATACATCCTTGTATTCGGTCAAGAGCTGTAGCAATATTTTCTCCTCTTCGTTCGCAAGGTCCGCACTTAGAAAGACCGGCCTTTTCTTTTCTTCGCCCGGGCTTAGGAATACCTCCTTCAGCTCCTGCTTTTGCGGTCTGGGTTTGTCTTCCATGCATTCGGGCGCTTCTTTGAGTTTCTCCTCTAGAGTGCTTAGCTTTGGTTTTTCTGTATCCGCAACCTGCTCGATTTGGTTGATTTGCTCAGGGATATCCCCATGCCCGTGTGAGGACACCCCCGCGCACCTTCATATGCGATAGCATTTCTTTCCATTAGCGTGGAAACTCTCTATTTCCTTGCCTTCAGGGTCATACTTCGCTATTCTTTTCAAAGTATACACGTTCTTTCGCTGGTAAGCAATCCGCGGCACTTCTTCTCGCGTGGGCGGCTTTTCCTGGGCATCTTCCCTTGTCACCATCACTCCCGCAGGTGACTGATCTTTGATATCTTCCCATAGGGGGTAAAGGAGTGGGATTGAATGGTCCCGGTGTTTGCTCATCTTCCATCTCGGTGAACCACACCGCCTCGCTGAGATGCGCCTCATCCATGTTGAATGGATTTGTCGAAGCCGGTATCTCGACTATTCTGTCATTCCAAATAGCTTTCATCACTTGGTGAGCTGTTGAAGGGACAGCATCAAAGCGATGAATCCAGGCTCGTCCTATGATCATGTGATACGTAGTGTTCGCATCTATGACATAGAACTTCGCTGAGCACTTGATTTTGCCGATTTGGATACCCAGGCGGATCCACCCTATCGTCATTCTGGAGTCGCTTCCGAATCCCATCAACGGAGATGGACGCTGGACAATCTTGTACTCTGGGATCCCTGCTAGTTTCAATGTGTGGAGCGAAACAACGTTAAACGCTGCTCCTCCGTCGACGAACGCTCTTTTGAACTCGACGCCATTGATGATGGCCGTCACATACAGGGGCCTCTGGTGGCTTGCATCTGTCTTCTTGTCGCTGCCGGAAAAGGTTATGATCTTTTCTGTAGAGCGAGACGCCCTGACGACTTTCCCATTGGAGACTACGAGATCCTCCTCGTAGTCTTCTGCTATCCTTAAGATCGCTTTTGTCATCTCCGTCCGGCATTTTTCTGAGAAGTTCATCTCGTCGAAGAATCTGTTGAAGCCGTGCAACCCCTTCATCCGGTCGGCACGCTCGTCCTCCGTGCCTATGCTGTAGTCTTCATCATCATGGACTTCGGAAATAATGGGTAGACCATCCTCTGCGATCTCTTCCAGATCCACAATCGAGATCATAGCGACCTCTTTGCCTTTCGATTCTTGCTCCGCATGGGCAGGGAGCGGATTGTTGCGCACATCCTGCCTTTGGTCGCTAACAATCAGTTCGCCATTCTTCATCTTTTGGCTAAACACAATTCTGAGCTTCTTGCAGTCCGACGTAGGATGCATGACCTTGCCGTGGTATTCGCACCACTTCGGGTCCCTCACCATCTCCTTGGAGGGTGCCCCCTCGAGCGGCGGTAGGACGCCATCCTTACGCCATTGCCTGCACAGGTCGCTTGCCTCTTCCACCGAACATGACAGAGGTGGTGCATCAAAGTTCACAATCTTCGCCTGCTTTTGGGGTGAGACCACATTCACTTCATCCTCGCGCCCTCTCTCGTAGCTGAATCTCCCGATCTTGAAAGTAGTACCACCCGAGGGTCGCTCAGGGGCGTTTCTCTTCTTCTGCCTCCCCACTATAGGCTCGATGTTCTTCTTGCATTCGATTAGTTTTGAAAACGTAAGCGTTTGCAGGTTAATAAGCATACCTTTGTACTCATCTCGCATGCACTGCAGGCATATCTCCACGAGTCTGCTTTCGAGTATCACATCTTTGCTTTCCAAGGACTTGGCCCTGAACTTCTTGATGAAAGTTATTCCATCCTCCTCGCACTTCTGATACATCCGCGAGAGGTGGATCATTGTTACCTTTTCCTCCATCTGGAAAAACTTGGTGTAGAACTTTTGGATCATATCGTCCCAGGTCTTCATGGATCCGGCTTCCAACGTCCTATACCACTTGTAAGCCACGTTCCCCAGGGATTTTGGGAACTCGCGCATCAGCAGTTTGGGATCGGCTCCATATGGCCCCATCACATCAATGAAACGCATGACATGCTCATGGGCGTTCCCATTAACGTTCTCGAACTTATCCCATTTAGGAGCCTTGTACCCAGCAGGGTTAGGCATGAGATAGATCTCTCGTGGGATAGGTGGATCGTTGTCGAGCTTCGGAATGATGGTATTTGCGAACGATTGGTGAGCCAGGATGGTGTCTATGCGCCGTTGGAGTGACGTCATACACTCCGAAGTACTTCCCTCGGAAACGGGGGAAGGATTTGTCGCAGGTGGTGGCGACACATACGCCGCAAGAGGGCTAGGGACGTATTGCAAATTCACGTTACCCCAGATTGCAGTTGGGGGAGGCAAGGGATACTGTGAGGCCGAATTAGGTACTAAAGCCGGGGGCTGAGGGGCGTGAGCGGTGAGAGGCAACATTTGAGCTGTTGACCCCTGAATCGAGGGTAGCTGCGTAGTCGCCGGTGGAGTTTGCAGATTAGGGTTGGGTGGTGTGGTTGACAATCCCAACCCTTGAGCGGTGGGTACTCCTCCTCCCTGAGAGACGGCGGTGGCTGGTGCAGGGTTTGGAGCAAGAGTCCCCAAGACAGCCATGATCCGTTCTAGCTGCGCAGATTGAGTTTTGAGAGCCTTCGCCTGACTTTGGATGGTGGCGTCCAAGGCTTCTAGCGTCGGAGCTTCACCGGGGCAGTAGGGGTACGGCGAATCTCCTCTCCTGAGGCGGCCTCCGTGGAAGGCGATCTGTTGCTGACATCATCCTCCTGAGACATGGTTGCTTAAGATGGTAGGTTCACGTCGGGTTCACCAAAATGTGCACAAGAGAATCCGGCGGGTAGTACTCTGTGTACACCGTAAGTAGAGGAGCGGAAATGGCACAGGAAGAGTTGGGTTGTGTGTAGGGAGAGAGTAAGGCAGTAGTAATGTCTGAGAGAGAGACAGGGGTTTGGCAGAGCTTCCGCGTATGGCTGGTGTGTCCCCCTTTGTATGGAAAGGTTAACGTCCTATATATAACGGAGAATGTGACCGTTGTAGTGTGGTTAATGCGCCCATCAATGGCGGCTTAATTAGATTAACCACAACGGCACGTTCGTCCTCATATATAGGGACCGTTACAACACGTTATGCGCGAATACCGGAACCGTTATGGGGTTGACCGGATTTGACCGGATTGACCGGGTTTATGGAGCTCGTGCCATAAATCTCTCAAAAGCAGTTACTAAAGGTCGCGTGCGGGCTTGGCTCGCACGCGACAGGACTTTCTCTAGCCTCCAAACTACTAAGTCCCTACAAGTCCCGTGCAGTGGTATGCGAGGGCCCTGTCTCGCAGCCCCCACATGGATCAGCGGGGCTGGTGATCCAGTGTGTGTGGAGCACAATATGGTGTGCTAGATGGTCGCCACGTGGCCAAGATCTGTCAGCTCAGAAAGCACTATCTACAATTAGTAAAACTTTAAAAAAAAAAAGTTGTAGGTGAAAATAAGGTGTACAATATTTTTTTTTTTATATATTTTCCGTCCAATATTAACGGAATGTTAACGGAAGGGTACCCACTTACACGAAAATTCAAAGTTTGGACATGTGGTGCACGATTTAAAGTTTGGGTACTCACTTACCTGATTTTACAAACTATGGATGCCTCCGGTGCAAGTTAGCATTTATATAATTATCTAAGAGAAAAAAATTAATATAAAAAAAAATTAACTATAAAAAAAATTAATATTACTTTACGGACCTTCTAAAACAACTACTTTAAGAATAAATATTAACAAATAAATCAGGCATTGAGAACATTGGATTTTTTTTACCATATTTTCCATGTTATATTCTTTTTTGAAATGCCATGTTATATACTTAACATAACATATCTAACATCTCATTTATGTAATACATTTATAGATATACATATATATATATATATGCATTTATATATGTATAAATAACAGACGTAATAGATAGTTTGGGTTGGGCCGAGTTTGAAAAAATTATGTAATGTAACTGAAGCCATGCTCGTATGTTTGTTGAACTTAAAAGCACAAGGAGAGCTACAAATTGGTGCACCCAAGCCCATAAAACCAAGAACTTGGTAGGGCGGTTTGTCAAGCCAGCAAGGACCAGTTAAGAAATATTGTGGCTGTGCTAGAAGATTCTGGATGAGAACTACTACTGATGGAAAGCTGTTGTGAATTGTAGTTAAAATGTAGTTTCATATATTAGATCTGAGAATACATAGAGAGTGATGCAGGTCAATGCTAGAGAGAGAAAGAGTATTTGATTCAATGTACAAAGACAGACGGAGAAACCAAGGTGATATACTCCATCACCGAACGGTCACAAATCGAGCCGTTTCGGAGAATGATGTAGAATACTCTAGAGACTAGCTAGGGTTTACAATATAAGGAAATGGGCCATATATTACAATGGGCCTTTATACTACTGGACATGTAACGCAAATGGGCTTGACAGAGTTTAAATGGGCTTGAAGTCTTCGGGCCTCATCAATAGTCCATATAGCTTAAGATCCCCCTTTAAACTCATGGTGGTTGATGTTGCACCATGAGTTTACTTTTGAATGCAGCAAATTGAGACGGCTGTAAACTTTTGGTGAAAAATCAGCGGTTTGATCTTTACCTGAAACAAAACCAACTGTAAGATGACGAAGTAAAACCTTTTCACGAAGGTAGTGGTAGTCTAGTTCAATGTGCTTAGTGCGAGCATGAAAGAGAGGGTTTGCAGTTAAAGCTAAAGCTAAAGCAGAACGGTTATCGGACCAAATTATAGGGTCTTCATTTAAACGAAATTTTAGATCTCTAAATAAAGTTTTAAACCAAGATACATCGGCGGCAGCAGTCGCTAGGGCCCTATATTCTGCTTCGGTGCTAGACCGAGCGATAGTGGGCTGTTTTTTTGAAGCCCAATGGACTGGGTTGGGCCCAAGAAAGACTACAAGACCAGTAGTACTTCTCCGGTCCGTAGGGTTCCCAGCCCAGTCAGCATCGGTAAACACATGTAAAGGGAGAGCACCTTTGTGATAAAATAAACCATGACTTTTAGTACCTTGAAGATAGCGTAAAATTTGTTTAGCACCAGATAAGTGCAAATCAGTGGGTGTGTGTATAAATTGACAAAGGTGATTAACCGCAAACACGATACCGGGACGAATAAACGTTAAATATTGAAGAGCACCAATTAGTTGTCTAAAATGGTAGGATTGGGAATGATTTTTCCATCTAAAATGTGGTATTTAACGCCGGGAGCAAGAGGTGTAGGACAACTCTTGCAATTTTTTTATAACGAAGGAGTAAGTCAGTTATGTACTTTTCTTGATGTATAAGAATACCGTTAGAAGTTTTTGAAATTTGTAAACCAATAAAGTAAGTTAAGGGACCTAAATCAGATATTTCAAACTCAGTTCCTAACTTGGTAACAAGATGATTGATATAAGTAGTATCGTTGCCGGAAATAATGATGTCGTCAACATACATAAGTAATACAGTAATGGTATTTTGATAATTACGAATAAATAAAGACGAATCAGCATAAGAGGTAATAAAACCAAGAGAGTGCAAGTAAACTGTAAAACGCTCAAACCAAGTGCGAGGGGCCTGTTTAAGGCCGTAAATGAATTTGTTTAATTTACAAACATGATGAGGGTATTGTGGGTGAAAAAACCCTTGAGGTTGCTGCATATAAACGGTTTCACGTAAATGCCCATGTAAAAAGGCATTTTTTACGTCAAGTTGCCTAAGGGGCCAATTAAAAGAAGCAGCTATAGCAAGAATGCAACGAACAGTAGTGTGTTTCACAACGGGACTAAAGGTCTCATCATAACCTAAACCAGGGGTTTGGTGGAACCCCTTGGCAACCAGCCGTGCTTTGTAACGAGAGACAGAGTCGTTAGGATGATACTTTGTTTTGAAAACCCATTTATTGCCAATAACATTGGCATAAGAAGGAGGTGGTACTAAAGACCACGTATTTTGTTTAAGTAGACTATTGAATTCATCTGACATGGCATTTTGCCAATGTGAAAATTGTACAGCGTCTTTAAAAGAAGTAGGGTCAGAAGAAGATGGAAACAGTTGCATTAAAACCAGTAGATGCAGTAAATAATAAATTTTTCTTGAAAATACCAGATTTACTTCTGGTAGTCATATGATGACCCGGATGAGGATCCGGATGAGGAACCAGATTGGAAGCCGGGTTAGAACCCAATTGCTGACCCGAAAGAGGGACAGTGGGTGTGGGGGAGGTGTTTGTCATCACTGAGGTCACTTGTTGAGGTGCCAAGCCAAGTCTGGGAGAGCTCCTGGTAGCATCTGAATGGGTAGCATCTGTGTTGTGAGGAATCACTCCAGATGGCTGCTTCCCAACGTGAGACCTCTCATATTGGGGTGTAGTATCTGTAAAACCTGGGGGAGGGACGTGGTGGGGGGAGGGACAGTGAGAATTGTATTCATGGCAACCTGTGGAAGCATAAAACAAGTCAGTAGGAAGAAATGTATCAGAAACAGAAGTAGTAGGAGCTGTATGAGTAGTGTTAGAGTTAGATTCTGAGAATGGGAAGAGATATTCATCAAAAAATACATCACGACTCACATAAAATTTCTGAGAAATAGTATCAAAACACAAATACCCCTTATATCCTTCTGCATAACCTAGAAAAACACACTGTTTGGTTTTAGGATCCAATTTGAATTTGTTGTAGTGTTTTAGACATGGATAACAAGCACACCCGAAGACCTTTAGATGATTGTAATCAGGTTTTCTGTTAAAATGAATCTCAAAAGGTGATTTGCTGTTAGTATTCTTACTTGGCATACGGTTAATCAGATAAGTAGCTGTAGCTATGGCATGATACCAAAAAAATTTAGGTAAGTTAGCATTCTGCATAAGAGTTATGGCAGTTTCAATGACATGACAATGTTTTCGTTCTGAAACCCCATTTTGTTGTGGGATATAAGGAAATGATTTTTGTTGACTAATACCAAAATCACTTAACATTTTTTGAAATACAAAAGATGTGAATTCTCCGCCTCCATCAGAGCGCAATATAGTAATGGGATAGTTCAACAATTTTTCAATGAATTTTTTAAATTTAGGAAAAACAGTAACAACTTATGATTTGAGATGCAAGCGAAACAACCAAGTAAAGTGAGATAAATCATCGATAAATAATACATATTAACGAAAGCCACTAAATGATTTTAGAGAAGCAGGTCCCCAAACATCCGTATGCAGTAAATATAGAGGTTTTGAAGCATTAAACGTAGACTGCTGATATGGAAAACCGAGACATTTTCCCTTTCAAACAAGATTGACAAACATAATTATCACATATAGCAATTAACACATTTGTTCAACACAGAATTGGTGGGGTGACCCAGACGGTTATGCCAAAGAGATGAGTGGACTTTGTGGCCAATATAAGCTTGAGGTGAAGAAGTAGACTCAGACAGAGAGGAGATCGGGTAGACACCATTATCACTCAAACCCTTGTAAATAATCTGACACGTAGCCTTGTCCTGAAGACAAAACGAGTGGGCATCAAAAATGGCATTCTAGTTATGTTCTGTGAAAAGTTTATTAACAGATAACAAATTTGCAGACAAGCATGGTACATGTAGTGTATTTGATAATTTTAACGAATGAGAACCAAGGGAGAGAAGAGCAGTGTAACACCCCCACCTCTCAGAGCTGGGAAATATACCAGAAGACCCCCAGACACATTGGAGTGTCCTCCTCTAAGGCACAGGAATGCCCCAGCAAGGAGTCAAACCCCAACGGTTCTGTTACGAGACAGAATTAAAGAAACTGAAACTTAAATCAAACTTACTATTATACTTTGTGGACTTCTAAGTGATTGACTACATTCCCAGATTCCCACGTGCTCACCTGAAAAGATAGAAAATATCCACACAAGTTAGAAAATATGCCATGTAGTATAGTACTAAGAAAATAATATATATAGATTTTGAAATGATTCAACTTAAAACCTTACCGACGCTTAAGCTAGAACCCCGTCACAATACCACATATAACACATATAGAGTACCAGTAAGTTGTAACTCAAGAAATCCTCAATCATCCATAACCATCACAACCATACCAGCCTTGTACAGAGGATCCCAAATCCCACCACCCAGAGGGTTGTGAGGACCAGATTCACTTCCGACAAGGCAGGCAAATAAATCCACCAAGACAAACTAGACCTTAAGTGTGCACACCCCCTACTAGACATCAGTCCAGAGAGTAGTACTAGTTGCCTACTATGTCCAAAGACAATTACCAGTTGTCCGAAGACAACACAATGTCCGAAGACAATTCCCAGTTGTCCGAAGACAACACAACGTCCGAAGACGATCATACCACCACATATCACAACTCGTAACCATACTATTCATATTAGTGTTATCGGGTTAGAGGAACATATGAAATAGAGCAAGCATACATATGCATACCTGATATCCAGCCTAGTTTCCTGATCAGCAGAGCTGATTTCATAATCCAACAATCATTATTCCATTCATGCATACATTCTATTAACACTTGTCCTCTAAATGAGGAGGAATGCACAATGCAGACAATGCAGATGTGATGCTGACTGCCATAACCGAGTTACTATTTCCCCCTGACCACCAGTCTCTTCAGTACAATTCCTCAATGTTCCTGAACCCTCCAATGATACTTTGCAAATTCTATAAATATGAAAATATGATTCCTGTCCCCTTCTGATTCACTCAGTATTGAATTCCACTTATTCACATTCAGGTCCCTATAGTATAGCAAAACTGTAGAAAAGTCCATACAGTTGACTTTTAATCTAATTCAACCTAGATAGGTGTGGACTAGCTCCACATATTACGAAACTGGTACGTAGGCATGAGGTCATGCCTAGAATTAGGATTTTACTATCAAATTAAAATTATTACAAATTTACCGATTTGCCCCTCCTATACAGCTCAGCCAAACTAGGGTTTCCAGAAAATCAAACTTGGTCAAACTTGACCTTTAGACTTCAAATGTTATTTTGAACAATTTTCTAGAAGGGCATTTTGGTCAATTCAGTCATCTCAGAAGTCAAATCCAAAAGTCAAAGTTGTGAGGAAATCTTCTGAACTGGTCAACTTTATAGTCAGTTTCTGGTCAACTGGGGGAAGTATTTGGAAATCTGAAAATGGAGTGTTGTAGATTGAAATACCATGTTTACAGTACATAATTGAACTCTCAGAAATTCCAAATAGTTACGGAGATATAGACGGTCAAAGATGGGCATTTTCAATCCTAATCCATACTTGGGAAAATTTATGGTTTCTTGTTTCGAAAGTGTTCATGGCTGCAACTTTGAGCTTGAATACCGAGAATCTAAAAGGATTCAAGTTGAGCTCCAGTTGGAGAAATTGAAGTATTAGATACCAACTTTGCAGAGAAGAAAGAAGGATTGAATTCTAACAAGTGATCAAGAAGATATGATCATTTGAAAAGAGCTGGTTGAACTTGCAATTTAAACACTTGAAAGAAACATTAAGGTGCTCAGATTCTTAGTTCATGACAACAACTTTTCAGGCAATTTCAGGTAGGGAAATGATTGTATTCCAAGGAGTGAATAATATAAACTTGTAGAGCTTTGCACAGGCTTTTCAGAAAGCTATGAATCACTTAAAATGGATTTGAGAGGACAAGGTTACAAGATTCCAAAGCTGACCCCAAAGTGCAGGAACTTATGAACACATGAACACAACTCAGGAATCATGTTTTTTCCCCAATCTTTAACCCAGATTTCAACATAGTTAAAGATCAAATTGGAAGACACTTAAAAGATGAAAGTTGTAGATCTTCATTCCAAGATTTCAGAATGCCAAGACATGCTTAAATTTGGTCCATAAACGAGAGAGATAAACATTGGTTTACAGGGCACGTTTTTAAGCCACAAAATACGAGCATTTATGAATCAAACATCGTCTAATCCGTGTTAGAGTCAGGTTTTGATTATTGCATCAGTTCAGGAGTTAAAATATATAATCGGAAGTACAACCAAGAGACTAGAAAAGGGTTTTCTAGAACCAGATCAAGAAATCTACACAACACTTGGAGTATTATGATCTCAGAATTCACAGGAGCAATCAGCTCATAAATTGGTAGAGTAATGAGGTTTCTAATGAATCTGAATGTTAGCTTCGAGTCACACATCAATATTGGACAGTTCGTGTCCATGATATGCAACCATCTTCATCTTGGATTTCAGAGAGCTTAGAGTCTGAATTTGGAGGAGGTAATATTTATGAACTTGCAGTACTACAAACTGAGAGTACTCAGAAGAAATCCTCATAGCAATTCATCAAGAAAGAATGTAGCTAGGGAGCCAAGAACGTGGATCCAAAACCGGGTCAAGAATGATGTCTGAACAACATAGTTTTCCAGCCACTTTACAGTGAAATTTAGGTTGTTTAGAGTTCAAATCTTATCAAGTAATCAACTCAAATTGTAGCCTTAACTGAGGGGAATCCAAAGAACCAACTCCCATTCAAAATCATTGAGAATTGGGGAAGCCACAGAGCTATGATTTATGTGGTCAGGAAACGCAAATAGGCGGAATCAAAACCCACAATTTCCAACTAACAGTAACGTTTTGATGCCTCATGCCAATTCAGTTACTAAGAGGGATAAAGTTAATGCAGATTTTAGTAAGAATACAGAGAAACTGATCATGATCAAAGCTGTGATACCATATTAGATATGAGAATACAGAGAGAGTGATGCAGGTCAATGCTAGAGAGAGAAAGAGTATTTCATTCAATGTACAAAGACAGACGGAGAAACCAAGGTGATATACTCCATCACCGAACGGTCACAAATCGAGCCGTTTCGGAGAATGATGTAGAATACTCTAGAGACTAGCTAGGGTTTACAATAATAAGGAAATGGGCCAAATATTACAATGGGCCTTTATACTACTGGACATGTAAGGCAAATGGGCTTGACAAAGTTTAAATGGGCTTGAAGTCTTCGGGCCTCATCAATAGTCCATATAGCTTAAGATGATAGACAATACGTGAAAGTTAATGACATAGTAATTTCGTACTACCTCTGTCCCAGCTCTTCCCCACCATTTTGACTTTTACCACTATTCACTGGATCACTTTGACTCAGTGATTTGGATAGCAAAGTAATTTAATTTTTTGACAATTTTTTCATGGTGTTGTAGAGTATAAGTTGCTCTATAACACCGTGAAAAAATTATCGAAAAATCGCATTATTTTGCTATCGAAATCACCCGGTCAAAGTGACCCATATACGAGTCAAATATTCCCAATGGTGGGCAAGAGCTGGGACAGAGTAGTATCTGGTAAAATCAACTGTAAATGGTAAAAATAAATGTCATATGACAGTTTCGTAAAGATAAATATTGATTCCTTAAGAATTGTAAGTATTTAAGTAAAACAAAAAGAGATTCCGTTAATGTATATCCCCCTTGCTTGATGAAAGCTGCTTGTGAGACACAAAAAATTATCGGAAAACTCTAAAAATTAGTTTTACCGAACATACTAAAACTAATTTTGTTGTCGCAAACATTTGTACTAACAGCAGAAACATTCCCAAAGTAGACATAAGTCGATGGCCAGCCGTGGCGAACAGAGCGTGTGATTTAAAAAAAAAAATGCCAGCGGGGAGACCTGTGGCCATGTTGCACTGAATAGTTTTAGTCATGCCATGTAGCATGGCTATCGACCATATGAAGTGGGGGTCGGAGTGGATAAGGTTTCATTAGAGATAGAGAAAGAAGCAATGGTAGGGGCTGCAACAAAAAAAGAAGAATGGCTACTCTGCCAACCCTTTCATCCTCTTTCACTGTCCCTCTTAGAACCCAACCTCAGAACCAGAACATCTTCTTCTTCCACAGCCCAACCCCTCAAACATCAACAAAGCTCACCTCTTTCAAGGTCCAGGCTGCAAAGCTTCCAGCTGGGGTAATTTTTTCCCTCTTATAAATTAGATAATTGTACTAATTAAAAGTTCTCCTAAGTCTGTTGATGAAATTGAGTATGGAATGTGTGTTCAGGTGGTGTTGCCAAAAGTCCAGCCCAAGTTCAGAGAGCCATTCCTTGGGTTCACTAGGACTGCAGAAACATGGAACTCTAGGGCTTGTATGATTGGCCTCATTGGGACTTTCATTGTTGAACTGGTACTAATTAATTACAGTTTCTCATGCTTGCTTGCTTCACTGTACACGTTTCTGATGAATGCTTCTCTGTTTTTGCAGATATTGAACAAAGGGATTCTTCAGCTGATTGGAGTGGAGATTGGCAAAGGTCTTGATATCCCACTATGACGATCCAATTCGGCAACATCCATCACAACAAAAACGAACTACTATGCATTAGTATTTCGTTATCTTATAACATACTCACTACTATTATGGCTTTGTAACCCCTGTAATGCATGAAAATTACTACATATTTTGGCAATCTTCGCTTCCTTTTCTCCATATTATTTTGTCCGGTAAAAAATCGTAATAAATATTTATGATCTAACTGTTCCTGCGAGATTCATTGTGGTTAAAATTGGGCGTTCAATTCGATGCAAGGTTGTTCGAACTCAATAGTTCAATTAAACGTAAGTGATGATGAGTATAAATGTTTAATTGAAGTATTGAACAATTGAAGTGAAAATAATATAAAGACAGGAAAAGAAATGAGAAGAAAAGTACGAAAATTTGAGGGGATCAAGAAGACAGGAGGAACAGAGAAGAGAAGGACGATAATTTACCAATGGAAGAAGATGAAATCAAGAAATCAACTCCCACTAATCCCTCTAATCCTCTACTTATTGTTGTCTTCCTCTGTTCTTAAATCTTACCTCCCTCCATCTATATCTAATAAACTCTACACAAATATATGTGATTTGGAAATGTTCATTTCGCGGTGAGGTAAGTTTTGGTTTGGCATGATCTAATTACCATCTTGGAGTTTTAATGTAGGAGTTTCAATTTCATGTTGCTTTGATCAGTGGGATATTTGTGTTGCGCTGTTGGTAGTGATAAGACGACAGCTGATGTCGCAGCAGTGGCGATGAGATCAGTTTTGTTGGTGATATGCAACAATCTGTATTTGGGTGTCATGATCCCCAGTGTTTTATTTTTAAAGAATCCGGCGACATGTTTTGGTCCGGTGAGCAAATATTCGACCGATTTTATCAAATTTGGTCAGCGGTGGTTAATTAAGAAACAGCTGTTGTTGTCACACTAACAATAAGTGTAACGACGTCGTTTTATGGTCAGGAAGAGTCAATAAGTCCAAGGGCACTTTAGTTAGGAAAGTGCTCAACGTGGCAAGGGTAAAAGTGTCATTTACATTAGAATTGCCAACGACTTATGTTTGGTGCAGAGTAGGGGTGAGCGCGGACCGGTTCGGCCGGGTTTTGCTGAAATTTTTGTTCCGATCCAATAGAGTTGGAGAATGTTCAACCCAAACTCACCAATTGTTTTTGATACACAATCCGAACATAACTTATCGACTCGGCCCGATTCAAACCGGGTTGAACGGGTTGTTATATATAAAAAATTAATTTGGTTAAAGTATGGTTTTGGTTAAACAAATTTATAGATTTGTGAGCATAAGTTTTGGAATAGAAAACTTAACATAGTTTGATTGCCTAGTTTGATAGAAAAGATGAATAATTTGAGGAAAATAAACTAAAACAATTATGCGGGCTTATAAACTTTGATTTTTGCTAACGTTCGCAGACTCGACGTCCGTTGCGAGGATTGCTAATCCAAGTAAACATGATACAACTGTAACCCAAACCAAGAAGCTCGTTAGAAGAAAGCGCAGCCCTGAAATCACTCATAAGAAGCTAATATGTTGGTTTACCACCTTGATTCTCAAACTCTGAAACATAGGCATTGAAATTGCCCATAACACACCTGGGGAGGTTGTTCGGGTTGCGAATCCGTACCAAGAGCTCCCATTAATTATTTCGTTCACTGCTCTTCGGCTCCCCATAGAACCATGTCAACTTCCATTGAACTTGCAAAAACGGGTCAAAAACCAGACAATTAATAAAAAAATGATAACATTTAACAATTCTGGCATCCAAGCTATCATGTCATAGAAGTGCCAAACCTCCACTACGCCCCCACACAATTAACGCAAAAGCCGGCGTTAAAGCCTAAGCGATGTTAAATCCGCTCGTACTTCACGAATTTTAGAAGAGTCTCCATCAAGAACATAAAATAGACAATGGCTATAGAGGATGTGGAATCTGAAAGTTCCTAAGAAGCTGATTCAACCGGTTTGACTTCTTTGGCATAATTCTCTTCCGGTAGCTTTGATTTTGAGAAGAAAGGGTTTGGAGATTCCTACGCTATTGCAGCTCTATCAGAGGAAACATATGATTATGTGTTCATGTCTTGTTCCTTTGCTCAACAAGTGTAAATAGAAAGTTTAGGCGACATGTTTCTTGATACGATCGAAAGTCGGTCGAATTAGGGATTGGATCTACAAGACTTTTACTAGACAACAAACAAATATTTGCAAAAAAATTAGCGCAACTATATGGGCATTTTGGCTCAATCGGAAAAAAACGAAGTTTAACGGTTCACACCAGGTGATACGGGAACAAACCTGTATCCAAAATAGAACGTCAAGATACCAATATCAACCGAAGTATACCGACGTCTTTCATGAACACATGAAGTTTATTAATAAAACAAGTCCTCGTATTATTAATTAATTATTTATTTAATTAGTTGTTTAGTTTATTAGTGATCGGGTTTTTTTGTCGGTTCTTTCCCGGCCCATAAGTTCAAACTGCCTAGGTAAGGGTTAGATTTGTTTTTTATTTAAGCAGTTGTAGTCGCCTAGTTTAATAACTTAAGAAAATAATTAAAATGTGTTGTGTTTGTTTTTTGTGTTTTCGTGTCGTGTGGAGATTGATAGCGTCTCGAATAGCTATCACGTACGTTAGGTAAACCCTAATAATTGGTGCTTTCATTGATGTTCACCATTGTCAACTGGTGTTTCAGCATGATGACTGAAGACACTGTTTTCTCAGCTCTTTGTGAACAATTACCTGCGGCATTCGGAGGGCTAGAGGCCTGATTGGATAAACGAATCGGCGATCTTGAGAACCGATTCGCCTTGTTTGAAGCAAGCCACCAACATTCGCAGCCGCCGGCGGACCTCCCACAACAACCACCAACCGCGCGTGCGACCATTGACGACCGCTTCACAGCTGTGGATTCGTCGGTTGGAACCACAAAGGCGCGGGCTCATGACCAGATTCTGCCTCCAGAGCCGCCAGCAGAGGCGGACACCTATCAGCCGCCTCCACTATCGCTGGTCGCACCTTTGGACAATCCCTAGTCACGGCTCCGGGTTCTCCCACAAACATCACATCCAGCCTCTAGTTTGGTGCAGTCGTGTAGACACCGTCCTACTCATCCTGGTCTCTGCCCGGTTATTTCCCAGATCCGCTCGCCAGAAAATTCCACCCAACCACTAATCCGTACCATTCCACGATCAAAATAGGAATCACTGCCGCCTACGAGCACTGCAACCACCACCCTTGACCCTCCCAATAGATCTGCCACATCCTTCAACCGTCCGCCAACACCAACCCGCCGAACTAAAACCGCCTAACCCACCGGGTTCCTCCAGCACCCTCCGTCTGAACCCACCAATGTCGTTCCAACCATATCCGGCGCCCCCACAACCATCCACCTCCATGAATGTTAGGTCTGAGCACGGGGCGGTTTGGCCTGCTATTTCAGTATTACGGTAACCGACCCAATCTCTCGAGTGAGAAAGGCATCAACCCGTCCCCAATCGAAACACCAGCGAGAACCGACTATTTCAGGTTTATCCGGTTCGATCGGGTTCGGACTGGTTCCGTCGGCTCTAATATGAGTGGAACAAACCAAAACTCGTCGTCTAAATTCGCCGGAAAGTGTGGACGGAACAGAGCACTTCCCGAAAGAGAAGACGAATAAGGTAGAGTAAAGATGAAATAGAGGTAAAAATCACCCTTTTATGCCAATCTTGCCGGAATCGGAGTTACAGGCTCGCACAAATGACGATCAGATCTGGAGAACTAGACTCCATGTTTTTCACGACAGTCCTTTATTTCTCATTCTCATTCCATTTTTAAAGACAATAATATAGGTGCTAAAACAGGATCAATAATCTAGAGGAGGGGGGGGGGTGAATAGAATATGGAAACTTTTGTAATTTATTCTAGAAGGGTGGTTTCAAAGAAATTTGTGCACAATTGCAACTATTTCAAGGCCTTGAAATGAGTTTCAAGTCCTTGGAAAGAAAACATATGACTTATGAAAAAGCTGAGAGTTTTCAAGGCCTTGAAATGCCTTTCAAACCCTTGCACTGAGACCTGTTTTGTACAGTATATATGGCTAAGTAATGAACAACAAAATTAATGCAAGTGACACAGAGATTTATAAATTTCAGTCCACTTGGACGTACGTCTCTACCTCAGGGATCTTATCCTTGCAGGATTTTCAACTCAATTCTTATTAATCAAAAGCTAAGCCCTATATCTCAAGCACAGAGAGTTCCCTTACTCTCTTACATCTTATGGTTCTCACTAACCTATCTAGTACATGCTCTAGCTAACTGATTCAACAAGAATTCTCTGTTGACTTGAATAATTCACAAGAACAAGAATGTAACAAGTATTATCTGAATGATATACAAATAGAGTTCAGAAAGAAGAACACTGAGACAGAGTGTAGCAGTGTGCATGCAGTGTCCTTCAGATGGTAGGGTTGAGAGGAATGGATATGCCTCTTTGTGGTAAGTGTGTCTCTATTGATTCTCGTGCCAATCTTCTTGTCCAACACCTTTGAATTGGAGATCTCCAAGATTTTTTGGCAACAAACTTTCCTAAAAATCAGCAAAGTATCTTGACTCTTCTATTAGTTATCCAACGACTAGTTGATCTGTATTTGGCTTGATATTTGACTTGGTCTTGTGGCAGAGTATATTGGGAAGGTCCATACACATTTTCATAGTCACAGAATCAATCAAACAATTCAGTTTCCTTTTCTGCAAGAACACATTTTGGGCAAGTAATCCTGCAAAAAATTGATTCTTCCTGCAAAAAATTGTTCAAACGGATGGATTAATGAGAGTTAAGAGCATCAAAATATTTTTATTTCATCATCAAGGTGAATATAATCAAGTGTAGAGAGGAGGGAATCAGATTAATCAGATAGGCTCCCCCTAGGTTCACGCTGTATACTGCTCAATCTATTTCAAACCTTTGAAAACAGTTTCAAGGCCAACTGTTTCAAGCCTTTGAAACTAGATAAGCTACAATCTCCCCCTTTATTAAACACAAAACCTCAATATTTTTTAAGAACTGATTCTATGAAAAAAAATATTCATTCGAGCATAGCAGAGTAACCAAAAATATAAGCAGTACCACAAGATATCCAAATAATCCAACTTATTATGCAGCAAAATCCAACAAAAATAGATCCTACTAATCTAAACCAGATCTATCTAAAAAGTAACAAAAATAACAAATAAACATAATATTTTTCTCCCCCTTTTTGACTTTCATCAAAAAAATAATAAGAGAATGTTGGATCAAAGTTTAGAAAAATTTCTAGTAAAACTTTTGAAAAGCAGAAATTTGTCAAGACTTTGAAGAGGAGTTCAAGGCCTTGAAAAAGATGTTGGAATAGGTGCCCTAGAGGCAATCTATATTTAGTATGAACAATGTTTTGGCTAGAAAATTCATTTATTATTTATTGTGATATTTAATATAATGAAGTCCTTAGATACAATGTGTTGTTTATCTTAAATATCCCTAGTCCATTTTATTGATTAACAGGACGATGAACTATAGACTAGTATGTGTGTAGATTGATATGGAGATATAAAGTCTAACACATGGGTATACATTAGGAGTAATGGCATACTGGATTGACCCACAACGAGAATGATACATTAGGTTATGTCAAAGTCACAATCGCTTCTCGTAGTGCTAATGATATTGCAGTCCTTAGACTTGAAGTCACTAGATACTCTAGCTGTGGAATATCATGGTTTGATGTTATCAAATGTTGCCCCTTAACCAGGTAACTATAAAGATGGTCATCAGGCATGATAGGAAGCAAGCTTAGAGATCGTAGTGACGTAGAGAGGATTTGTCCCTCCCACATAATGGGTGAAAATATCCATCGGCCACTCGATGAATGGTTCTTATAGAAATTTCTGGCCAGACTCAGATAAATCAATGTGAAGATATTGATGTTATCTGCTCACATAAGCATATTCCCAGAATCGAGGAACTATGGATTGAATATACGAGTGTGACTAATATGTCTCGTGTCCAATCCGGATATGGAGACAAAGGGATAACACGACACATGAATATTGGGCACAAGGTTTGTCGGGATCACTGACTATTTCTATTATTTGAGCAGGATTAATTTTGTTATTCCGCTGCGTAACCTACATCAAAATCCCAACAGTGGTATCAGAGCCACATGTCGTAGCGCATAACATGATCTTATGTGTTACAGTTTCAGTTTATACACCGTATGATTTATATTACGTAAAAACTGAAATTAATTGGCATATTAGATGCAAATTGAATTTGGTTCAAGACAAACAAGACCTAATTTAACATTGGATGTGAAGATTAATGAGTTTGATCACATAGGATGTGAATAGTTTTGGATCTAGGAACTAGGGTTTGGGAACAAGCTTGGACAAGGGGTTTTTCAAACTTTGAAACAACTAAGCTTGGTCAACAAGGCAAGGAATTATTTTGGAAACAATTCCATAAAGGAGGTTCGGCCCTTATGGGGACCGCCCGCCTTGCCGCCCAAGCTAGGGTTCGACCAAGGGGTTGGGCCGGCCTAGCGTGCAGCCTAGCCACGCGTGAGGCTCGTCCGACCGCCCCAAGGCCTTGCCTTGGTCCTTGGGTGGTTCGGCCATGGTGAATGGTGGACTCCTTGGACTTTTTTAACCCTAGTTTCCTGATTTCAAACTAAAATTGAACAAGCGCGTTAAAAATTGGTTTTAACTGTATTATGTGCTTTGTTGCATGGTGGATGGATATGGACTAGGTTGTGGATGTTTTTTTTTGTGGTTTGTTTTACGCCGTGCGAGCTGATTAAATAATATAATAGTTAGTTAATTTTACGGCCTGCGAGCTGATCATCTTCTCAACATGTGAAGTTTTATTTATTATTTATTCTAGATGTTAGGCTAGAATTAGAATATTAAGATGATAGCCAAGAGCATGGAGAAGAAGACCGGAGGACCAATAAGCCACAAAGACGATGAGGACTCCCATCCTAGGCGCGCGACTATGGTGGAGCACATGGAGACGAGCTTGTCATTTTAGGGCATATAGATATTATCACTGGCTTGATAATATCTTAGTCTAGGGGACATATCTATGCCACGTTAATTTTTCTTTTGTGAATGTTTATTACTTATGTATTGTTATTTATTTTTGTGTTTATGGATGATACAAGCAAAACGTTAACAATATAATAATAAACAAGTTTGATCTTTTATTGTGGATTGCCCAATCCAAATAAGTAGATCATGTTGATTGGATCAACCAAACAATTAGATAATGACTATTAAATCCCTCAATAGAAATATTGCGTTTTTCCTTCTCTTGCCTAAACACCCTTCATGATCAAGGTCCATTAAATTTGGGCTTGCCAAAGCAAGAAGTTTTAATTCACCTTGGCGTGTTGCGGCGACACAAGCAAATAATGTGTGACTGTTGACGCAAGAGGTTGGACGCAACTGGGCAAAGTCAATTGGATTGATGAGCCTAGAGGCATGACAATTAGGTGTTATCTAAAGGATAAAGAATAAGGAATTATTCGTCTAATTGGAACAAGAGTTGCATGGGATGCAACTGGAATGGTTCCTACCTAAATAACCAATTGTTGGGTGACTTGCCAAAGCAAGCTCAAGAAAAGTGAAATATGGATCTTGGACTCACTAGAAAATATATATGATATTTTCCGCATTAATGGTGAGGGCTATTAATCCGAGAAAATTAGTGGGAGCTATATTTAATGATCTAGCCATTGTTGAGTATAGTTAAACTGTTCAAAATACTAAAATTGCACATTTCTCGTTTTTGTAGAATTCCAATGGCAAACAATCACGCATCGACTTCATCCCTGCGATCTGTCCTTGAGAAGGACAAGTTGTCTGGAAAAAATTTCCTTGACTGGTACAGAAAATTAAGGATCATCCTAAAGCAAGAAAAGAAATTGTATTTCTTATACATTCCTATTCCAGAACCACCCCAGGATGAGTCTGTTCTAGCTGCCGTGAGAGCACATCAGAATTATGTGGATGATTCTAATGATGTGACTTGTCTCATGCTTTGCACCATGACCGCTGAGCTTCAAAAGCAACACGATAACATGGAAGCCTACGATATGATCAAAGACATAAAACAGATGTTTCAAGAACAGGCAAGCCATGAGCAGTATGAGGTGTCCAAGGCACTGTTCAAGAGCAATCTCGTAGAACGGAACCCAGTTGGGCCTCATGTACTCCGCATGATCGGATACAGAGAGAACCTCACGAGGCTAGGGTTCCCACTCGGCCAAGAGTTGGCAGCTGATCTTGTCTTGCAATCGTTGCCTGATAGTTATAACCAGTTCATCATGAACTATAGCATGAATGAGATTAGTAAAGCTCGACCGGACTTGCTGAACATGCTAAGGACAGCTGAACAAAGCATCAATAAGGGCAAGGCCATAATGATGGTGAATAAGAGAAAGGGAAAGGGAGTTGCCTCTACTTCTAAAGGAAAGCATAAGAAAGTTGCAAAGTCCAAGGAAGCCCTAAAGCCTAGTGGGGGCGTGGCTAAACGTGATTGTCACTACTGTAGCAAGCCGGGTCACTGGAGGAGGAATTGCCCCAAGTATCTGGAGGATAAAAATCTTGGAAAAGTGATTCCATCACCACCATGTATTTTTGTTATAGACACCAATCTATCTATTTCTTCATCTTGGGTATTGGATACTGGATGTGGATCTTACATTTGTCGAAATGTGCATGATTTGAAAGAAGTAGAAGATTGGCTAATCATTGTATTATTTATGGAGAAATTTAATATAATGAAGTCCTTAGATTTACAAATCGTGTTGTTTATCTTAAATATCCCTAGTCAAATATAATGATAAACAGGACGATCATCTATAGACTAGTATGGGGTTGGATTGATATGGAGATATCACGATCCAACACATGGGTATGTATTAGGAGTAATGACATATCAGATTGACCCAAATCCGAGAAGGCTACATACAAGTTATGTAAAGTCACAAGCGATTCTCGCGGTGATAGGATATTATCATCCTTAGACTTGTAGTCACTAGATCCTCTAGTTGTGGAATATTGTGCTTTGACAACGTCAAACGCTACTCCGTAACTGGGTAGTTATAAAAGCGCATGTTGGGCATAATCGGAAGCAAGCTTAGAGATGGTGAGTGATGTAGATGGGATTTTTCCCTCCCACATAACGGGAGCAAATATCTGAGGCCACTCGAGGGATGGCCTATGGAATGTCTGGCCAGACTCATATGAATCAATATGGGGATATTATGTCATATGCATGGATAGGGCTATTCCCAGGATCGAAAAACATGGATTGGATATACAAGTGTGACTTGTATGTCTCGTGTCCAATCCGAATAATTATACAAAGGGATGCGATAATAAGATCACAAGGTTTGTCAAGATGACTATTTCTATTGATTGGGTGGCATGGATGTGTTGCTAGACACCGCTCCATGTTTGTAAATAGTTACTACCAATTAAGTAGAAACCTATGGGGTCGCACGCCATATGGATATAATTGGACAAGGGACTTAATTAATAAGGATTAATTAAAAGGATCATATTGCAACAAGGTGCTAACTTAGTAGGACTAATTAGCAAACCATACTAATCTATATATGGATATGATTAGTATTGGGCCCTTTATGGAAAAAACTAGGAGTAGTTAGACTATATAAAGGAAATCCTTCCTTCCCTCTCAATACATGTTATTCATAACACATATTGAGAGGAGAGAAAAGAGTTGAGAGCAAGCAAGACAAAAGGCCTCCGCCCCTTACCCGCCACCCCAAGCTCGTCGGCCACACCAAGGAGGCCGAGTCTCTCTTTGTCGCTTTGTTGTGTGATTCCGTTGTCTCCTTCCTCCGTTCTAGCTAGCACAAGAAGGTTGGGAGGTCCAATTCTCTATCCTAGGCGTGGATCAACTGTAGAGAACGTGACATTATTCGCGTTTGAAGTCATCAGAGGAGAACCCAAAGGTAAACACATATTAATCCTTTACTATCGTTATGTGTTCTTGACTTGTGATCCTTGGAGGGATTTGAACGGAATAATTATCTTCTTCCGCTGAGATTCCATGTTCAAAACCCTACAGTGGTATCAGAGCCACAGGTCGTAGAGCATAACGTAGTTTATGTGTTACGATTTTGTTGTTTTAACACTTTAAATTCATGTTTATCGCGTAAAACGAAAAATTAAGCATAGTAGATGCAATTGAATGGAGATTCAACCTAACAAGATCTAATTGTGCATTGGATGCGACAAATTAGTGAGTTTCTTGGTTTGAAGTTTAGGGTTTGGGCACATGTTTGAAAAAAGGGTTTTTCAGCATGGAAACAACTTGGATTGGGCAACAAGGAAGGAGTTGTTTTTGGAAACAAGTCCTAGAAAGGTCCGGCCCCCATAGGGGACCGCCCCTGTGCCTTGCCGCCCAAGCCACGCACGGCCTAAGGGCCGTCCGGGCCTAGGCGCGACTGGGTGGACCGGCGGCTTGGACTATGCCAAGCCCTAGGGCCGTGTGTGATCCAATAGGGCTTTGGGAAGTTATTTTTGGATTGTTTTTTTACCCTACTTCTTCTAAAACAATTAAAATTGAACAAGCGTGTTAAAATTGGTTTTAACTGTTTATGTGCTATTCACATGGTGGTTGGATATGACCCTAGGTTATGGTTTGTGTGTGAATGTTTATTTTGTGGTTTGTTTTACGGCCTGCGAGCTGATCAATTAATGTAATAGTTAATTAAGGTTTACGGCTTGCGAGTCGTTTATTTCTCAACTTGTGAGATTTTTTTTATTTAGTATAGGTGTAGCTAGATAAACCTTGTTAGTAAATACTCCGAATTTTTCCGTTTAATACTCATCCGTACGTTTAAATGAAAAATACTTCCGTATTTCGTACTATTGCTGGACCTAATGAAAAATACTCGAATTTTTGACCAAAAAAGTTTAATACTCGTATTTAACGTTTTAACGTATAATACTTCCGAATAAAACTTCTTCCATACAAAATTACCTCGAATAAATTGTCATCCAAAATATTAGAAGTTATAGTAATTAGTTATTATTAAATATTATCTTACTATATTGTTTATTTTAAATATTTTACAAAGATTAATAGTTTAAAGAATAATCTTTAATTGATTATAAATAGTTATTAGTATAAAAATTTACAAGTTTTTGTTATAAAACTTTAAAAGTTTAAGTTGACATAGCTATATATATATGTATGCGTATATATGTACATGCATCTTGAGTCATATGTGTTATACTATTAATTTTTAAAATAATTAAGGCTTAAGATTAGGGAATGAGCAGTAGCTTTTTTTATAGAAGTTTTGATCATAAATAGTTTGATATTATTTTACATAAGTAAAATAAGTAATGTGTTAGTTATGAGTAAATAGTATATTCATAAAAAAAAAGGGTACGTGTTGTACAAATTATTTTTAAAAATTTGATAAAAATATGAAAAGATGTCAATGTGCCACACAAATAACTCATTATGTATGTTAAAATACTAAGAAATGTACTCGTATTTTTAATTCCGAATGAATAACTATTATACGACTTATACACGTACGTATAGAATACTCGAATTAATCAAATCTCGTATTTTTAAGCCGAATTTTTACGAACGTATTTTTAATACAAAATCGTATTATACACGTACGTACCGTACCACGATTTATTTCCGTCCCGTATTTTACTAACTATGTAGATAAAATAGATTGTTAGCCAAGATTGAAGAAAAGAAGACCAAAGACGTTGGAGCCATGGAGATGGAGCATGGAGCATTCCACAAAACTATGAAGGATGGACCAAAAGATGGAAGCGCATGGTGATGTGATCTATTTTTGGGTTCATAGATATTCTCATTGGCTTGGGAATATCTTAGTCTAAAAAGGCCATATCCACATCACGTTTATTTTATTGTATTGTGGTTGTTTATTTTATTGTCTTATTATTTTGTGATTGATGTATGGTTGATGCATGCGATTAGGATAATAAGAAAATTAGACAACGCGGATCTATGATTTGGAGTTTTGCCCAAAACTCAAACATATAGATCATGTTGATATGGATCAACAATACAAATTAACATTGAAAGGCAAATTCCTCAATCAAAATATTGTGTTTATGCCTTCTCGTTATTTAAACACTCATCATGATCACTATATCCCATGATTGTGCGTGCCAAAGCATGACAACATGGTTTATCGTGATTAGATGCGATGGCACGTAACAATGTGCAATTGTTTAAGTAAGAAGTTGGACACAACTAGGTAGATTTAATAAAATTAAAAGAACCTAGAGGCATACAATTGGGATTATCCATGGGGATAGATAAATAATGGTTATTTGCCCAATTGAACCAAGAGTTACATATGATGTAATTGGAATGGTTCCTACCTAAATAACCAATTCCGGGTGACTTGCCAAAGCAAGCTCGGAAAAGGAAAAATATGGATCTTGGCCCACTAGAAAATATAAGGATATTTTCCGCATTAATATGGAGGGTTGTTAATCCGAGAAAAATAGTGGGAGCTATATTTAATAATCTAGCCATTATTGAGTATAGTAAAATCATACCAAAATCTTGTATATTTCTCGTTTTTGTAGAATTCCAATGGCAAACAATTCATCGAATTCATCACACTCCGTACGGGCTGTTCTTGAGAAGGACAAGCTTTCTGGAACCATATTTCTGGACTGGTACAGAAATTTAAGAATTGTTCTTAAACAAGAAAAGAAACTGTACACACTAGAAGAAGCCGTTCCAGAGGGTCCAGAGAACAATACCCCTGCAGCCCCAAAGGCGTATCAGAAACGTGTTGACGATGCTAATGATGAGGCCTGCCTTACGCTTTGCCCCATGTCTCCTCAGCTTCAGAAGCAACATGAGAACATGAATGCAGTCGATATGATCGAACACTTGAAGCAGCTCTTTCAAGAACAGGAAAGGGTTGAACGGTATGAAGTTTCTCGGGCATTATTCAAGAGTCACTTGGCGGAAGGGAACCCAGTAGGACCGCATGTGTTGCGGATGATCCGGTATCTTGAGAATCTCGATCGCCTAGGGTCCCCGATTGGTCAAGAGTTGGCCACAGATCTCATTCTGCAATCCTTGCCGGATAGTTATGGACAGTTCATCATGAACTATAACATGAACGAGATCGCCAAACCTCTGCTAGAGCTACTCAATATGTTGAGGACAGCTGAACAATCCATCAACAAGGGAAAGGTCAAGGCCATAATGATGCAGAGAGGAAAGGGCAAAAGGTTTGCCTCTACTTCCAAGGGTAAAGGCAAGGCAGTTGCTAAACCTAAGGACACTGCTCTTAAACCTGCTGGTGGCGTGGCCAAATGCGTGATCAAGGGTGATTGTCACTACTGCAGTCAGCCTGGACACTGGAAAAGGAATTGCCCAAAGTATGTGGAGGATAAAAGGCTTGGGATAGTGATCCCACAACCACCAGGTATTTTTGTTATAGATGTTAATTTAACTACTTCTTCATCATGGGTATTGGATACTGGATGTGGATCTCATATTTGTCGAAATATGCAGGATCTAAGTAGAAGTAGAAGATTAGCAAAAGGAGAGGTGGACTTGCGCGTTGGGAATGGAGCAAGAGTTGCTGCATTGGCTATAGGCGTGTATAGGCTATCTCTTCCTTATGGATTAGTATTAGAATTAGATAATTGCTTTTATGTTCCTGCTATGAGTAAGAACATTATTTCCGTATCTTGTTTGGACAAGAAAGGTTTTACTATTTCAATAAAGAACAATTGTTGTTCCATTTATTTTGATAGTATTCACTATTGTAGTGCGCAATTATTTAATGGATTATATATCCTTGATCTAAACTATCCAATCTATAACATAAATACTTAAGAGGATTAAAATGAATGATTTAAATCCTGCTTATCTATGGCATTGTCGTCTAGGCCATATAAATGAGAAACGTGTATCTAGACTCCATAAGGATGGATTTCTAGACTCATTTGATTTTGAATCATATGAGACATGTGAGGATTGTTTGTTAGGAAAGATGACAAAGTCCCCTTTCAACAAGAAAGGTGAAAGGACTAGTGAGCAATTAGCACTCTTACATACTCATGTGTGTGGGCCGTTTGCTACACCTTTCAGAGGTGGTTATGTCTACTTCATTACATTCACTGATGATTTCAGTAGATATGGATTTGTACACCTTATGAAGGCTAAATCCGAATCTTTTGAGAAATTCAAGGAATTTAAGAATGAAGTAGAGAAGCAACTTGACAAAAGTATCAAAGCTCTACGATCAAATCGAGGAGGTGAGTACTTGAGCCAAGATTTTGATGATTATCTTAGAGAGTGTGGGATATTATCCCAACTCACTCCACCCGGAACACCACAATGGAATGGTGTATCCGAGAGGAGGAATCGAACCTTGTTGGACGTGGTGAGATCTATGATGTGTCAAACAGATCTTCCGATATCTTTTTGGAGCTATGCTTTAATGTGTGCAGCTTTCACCATGAACCGTGTTCCATCCAAATCAGTCATGAAGACACCACATGAGATGTGGAGTGGGAGCCGTCCCACAGTGTCGTTTATGAGGATATGGGACTGCGATGTTTATGTAAAACGTTTACAGCCAGACAAACTCGGGCCGAAATCGGATAAATGCAAGTTTGTGGGATACCCTAAGGAAACTAAGGGCTATTAATTCTACAATCCTACCGATAACAAAGTGTTTGTTGGTCGGACCGGCGTGTTTCTAGAAAAAGAATTTGTCTCTAAAGAAGAAAGTGGGAGGACTGTAGAACTTGAAGAAGTTCAAGAACCACAAATTACTGATTCGGTTATGGAACATGAACAGGAACCACAACAGGTTGTTGAGCAACCTGTTCAAGTAACACAAGAGCTTCGTAGGTCAAGTAGAGTGCGGCAGGAGCTAGAGAGGTATGGACTTCTCGTGACGGAAACTGGTGACACTATGCTCATAGGAAATGAGCCTACTACCTATGGAGAGGCCATGCAAGGGACGGACTCTCAGAAGTGGCTAAAAGCCATGTGATCCAAGATGGAATCCATATACGCAAACCAAGTATGGACTTTGGTGGAACCACCCCAAGGGGCACTCCCCATAGGGTGCAAATGGGTCTTCAAGAAGAAGACCGACATGGATGGTAATGTAGTTACCTATAAGGGCCGATTGTTGGCTAAAGGATTCAGACAGATTCATGGTATAGACTATGATGAAACTTTTTCCCCAGTCGCTATGACCAAATCCATCCGAATCCTACTTGAAATT
Source organism: Linanthus parryae (assembly GCA_023055425.1). Lineage (NCBI taxonomy): Eukaryota > Viridiplantae > Streptophyta > Magnoliopsida > Ericales > Polemoniaceae > Linanthus > Linanthus parryae. The sequence continues at coordinate 11,648,366 of JALGPY010000012.1, read as the reverse complement.
GCGGCTTACTATGACTATGAGATTTGGCAGATGGATGTCACTACATTCCTTTATGGGAATCTTCTCGAGGATGTGTACATGACACAACCAGAAGGTTTTGTATATTCTGAGCATGCAAATAAAGTCTGTAAGCTTCAACGATCCATTTATGGATTAAAGCAAGCTTCTAGGAGTTGGAATCGACGTTTTGATGAAGCTGTCAAAGAGTTTGACTTCGTCAAGAACGAAGATGAGTCTTGTGTCTACAAGAAGGTTAGTAGGAGCTCCGTAGCGTTTCTGGTCTTGTATGTTGATGACATACTACTCATTGGAAACAATATTCCTATGCTGCAATCAGTTAAGGATTTGCTAGGAAAGTGTTTCTCAATGAAAGACTTAGGGGAAGCAGCCTATATACTCGGTACAAAGATCTATAGGGATCGATCCAAGAGGTTGCTAGGCCTAAGTCAAAGTACATATATAGACAAGGTGTTGAAACGGTTCAACATGCAAGATTCCAAGAAGGGATTATTGCCCATGTCCCATGGAATTACTCTTTCGAAGAGTGATTGTCCATACAATAAGATTGATATGGACCGCATGAGTAAGATCCCTATGCTTCGGCCATAGGATCTATCATGTACGCCATATTATGTACTAGACCGGACGTATCATACGCGTTGAGTATGGCGAGCAGATATCAGTCAAATCCGGGTGAAAGTCACTGGATAGTAGTCAAGAACATCCTCAAGTACTTGAGAAGAACTAAGGATGCGTTCTTGATATTTGGAGGTGAGGAAGAGTTGCGTGTAACTGGTTACACGAATGCGAGCTTCCAAACCGACAGAGATGATTTCAGATCGTAGTCGGAATTTGTGTATTGCCTAAATGGAGGAGCTGTGAGCTGGAAGAGTTCCAAGCAAGAGACGGTTGCTGATTCTACAACAGAGGCTGAGTATGTTGCTGCAAGTGGTGCAGAAAAGAAGCCGTATGGATATAATTGGACAAGGGACTTAATTAATAAGGATTAATTAAAAGGATCCAAGTTGCTAACTTAGTAGGACTAATTAGCAAACAATACTAATCCAAATATGGATATGATTAGTATTGGGCCCTTTATGAAAACAACTAGGATTAGTTGGACTATATAAAGGAACTCCTTCATTCCCTCTCAATACATGTTATTCATAACACATATTGAGAGTAGTGAAAAGAGTTGAGAGCAAGCAAGGAAAGAGGCGTCGCCCATTACCCGCCGCCCCAAGCCCGTTGGCCACTTTAAGGAGGCTGAGCCACTCTTTGTGGCTTCGTTGCGTGATTCTCTTGTCTCCTTCCTCCGTCTAGCTAGCACAAGAAGGTTGGGAGGTCCAATTCTCTATCCTAGGCGTGGATCAACCGTAGAGAACGTGACATTATTTGCATTTGAAGTCATCACAGGAGAACCCAAAGGTAAACACATATTAATCCTTTACTATCGTTATGTGTTCTTGACTTGTGACCCTTGGAGGGATTTGAACAGAATAATTATCTTCTTCCGCTGCGATTCCATGTTCAAAACCCTACAATACGAGATGCGCCAGATTGGCCCTAGTACAAGTGGGAGACTGTTGGAATAGGTTCCCTAGAGGCAATCTATATTTAGTATGAACAATGTTTTGGCTAGAACATTCATTTATTATTTATTGTGATATTTAATATAATGAAGTCCTTAGATACAATGTGTTGCTTATCTTAAATATCCCTAGTCCATTATATTGATTAACGGGACGATCAACTATAAACTAGTATGTGTGTAGATTGATATGGAGATATCAATTCTAACACATGGGTATGTATTAGGAGTAATGACATACTGGATTGACCCACAAAGAGAAGGATACATTAGATTATGTCAAAGTCACAATCGCTTCTCGTAGTGCTAATGATATTGTAATCCTCAGACTTGAAGTCACTAGATACTCTAGTTGTGGAATACAATGCTTTTATGTTATCAAACGTTGCGCCTTAACCATATAACAATAAAGATGGTTATCGGGCATGACAGGAAGCAAGCTTAGAGATCGCAGTGACATAGAGAAGATTTGTGCCTCCCACATAAGGGATCAAATATCCATGGGCCACTCGAGAGATGATGCTTATAGAAATGTCTGGCCAGACTCAGATAAATCAATATGGAGATATTGATGTTATATTCTCACATAAGCATATTCCCAGGATCGGGGAACTATGGATTCATATACGAGTGTGACTAATATGTCTCGTGTCTAATCCGGATATGGATACAAAGGAATAACACGATACATGAAGATTGGGCACAAGGTTGTCGGGATCACTTACTATTTCTATTAGTTGGGTGGCATGGATGTGTTGCTAGACACCACTCCATGTTAGTAAATAGTTACTACCAACTAAGTATAAACCTATGGGGTCACACACTGGATGGATTAAATTGGATATATGTATTATTTAGTTGGACTAATAAATAAAAGGATCATAACGCAACCACAAGCAAACTTAGTAGGACTAATTTGCAAGTGGACTAATCCATGTATGGACATGATTAGTATTGGGGCCTTTATGTAGTTAATAAAGAGTTATTACTATATAAAGGAACTCTAGCTTGTTAATTCTCTACACAAGTCATTATTGAGAGAACATAACAAAGAAAGAGAGAGATACCAAGAAAGAAGGCCGAAGCCCTCTAGCCCGTCCGCCACCTCTGCCGTCGGCCTCCATAGGCGCCGGCGTGGTACCTCGTTTTGCGTGATTCGTTCCTTCTTCTTCCGTTGCTAGAACATCGCGGTGAGAAGTAATCCAACCAAGAATCCAAGGTGTGGATATTCATAGAGACGAAGACAATATTCTTCGTGTGATCTCCCAAACTAAGGTACACATCTTTTGTGCCCTTATCATGTTATCATGGATTGCCCGTGATCCTTGGTGGGATTTGAGCATGATTAATTTTGTTATTCCGCTGCGTAACCTGCAACAAAACCCCAACAAAAGATAGAAAGAAGAGGCAAGATTCATTGGGTTGGGTCTGCATCTCCCTTTGGCTCTGCATCTTCTTCTCCACTGTCTTCTTCATCATCATCATCATCTTTCTGTTCTCCTTTTTGAGCAGCTTTATCACCAGTGTCACCAACTACCTCATCATCAAAGAGTTCAGCTGTCACTATCTTTGGAATGGTTTTCTTCTGTTTCTTATTCTTAAGGTCTTTGATCAACATCCCTGAGTCTGGAATTTCAGCATCATCTTGTTCCTGATCTTCATCGCCCTCTTCTTGAGCTAGTTATTTCTCTTTGTCCACCACCCCTGCAGCCTCATCCTGTGTTTTATGGTCACTGAACAAGTCCTTGGTTGAACCAGCTTTCTTGGTTCCCTCTGCAGCCAGATAGACTTCTTCCTCCAACCGAAGCACATTGATGCTTTTGAAGATGCTTTCAACCATGTACCTGACTTGCTTGAACTCAGTTCCAAACTCATGCTGATTTTCCTTCAATTATTACATATCCTTCTCCAGAACATCAAGTCTCATACAAAGATCTTGAGATTGAGAGGGTATGTTTGAAGGAGGGTCAAGGCCTTGGGTTTAGTAAACTTTTTGGATTGTAACTCTTCCTCAGACAGCTCAGAGTACACTTTTCATAACCCCAATTCTCTCAAGTGCTTTATCATCAAGCACACCAAAACCAGTAGTAACAGTCTCTTCTCTCTAATTTGGAATCTCAAGGTGTTAAAAGAATGCATAAAAAGATGCTTTCTTTCTTTGGTCTGGGAGAAAATCATGTGTTCCATCACAATTTTAGGAACATCAATCTCATAACCATGCAAGATCAAATACATCACGTACAGTACCCTGTCTGTAATAAATTATTTGGAGTTATCCTTAGGTACTACACACCTCATAAGAATAGTAAACAATACTTTTGCTTCAACAGTTAGCACAGAGTGTGTCAACTGTTTGGAGGAGGTAGACACATTTGGTATCTTCCCAAGCCAATTTCAGTGCTTCACTCTTGTTAGGGTAGTTGTCTTTGTCATACCTCTTGGGAAAACCAAAAACATTGGAAAATTCAGAGTAATCTAACTCCATATCAACACCAGCCACTTTAGTTTGGATCACTAGGCTTACAGTTTTTAACTTGCTTCATATTCAGATAGAACAATCCAGTGAGTCTGGGATATGCAAAATCTGGAGGGTTTAGGATTTTCCAAATAACACTCTTCTTCAACCACTTAATGCATTCCAGATTCATGGATTTCAGCATATTGACACTAATCATGCTACAAAAAGATCCCGGTCTGGACGCAAAGCCATCTAACCATTGTCCTCTAGCAACATTAGATACAAACCACTTATTGTTAATGCCAAATTTCTTACCAGGGGACTGTGGCTTTTCTGAGTAGATCTGCAATTCTTTTCCACTGCCTTTTTCTGGTTTGTACTCAATAACTTTTCCTTTGCCTTTGTCTTCCTTCACATTTTTAGGACTAGCAACCAGTTCATTTTTTTCCTTTCTTGGAGAAGACTTATCGGTCTTCTTCTTTGCTAGAAGTTTTAGTCTGATCCTTCTTGATCTTCTTCTTTGGAGGAGAAGCAGCCTTTTATACACTTGGAGTTCTGGAACTTGTGTCATCACTGGGTGTTTGAACCTCTTCCTCTACAGACTTCCTCTTCTTGTCAGCAACTTTCTTGATCCTCTAGCAATCTTGATTCTATCAGACGTTCTTCTGGTCCTCATTATGGTTTGAGCGTTTAGAAGAGAGATGCATAAATGATACGTGAGAGAGAGAGAAGAGAGGAGATAAGTACTGAAGAGTTTGAGTTTAAAAAGGAAACAGAAATATTTCTAAATCTTTTAAGATTGTGCAGAATCAGTGAGATTCAAATTTGTGTGAGTGTGTGACGTGGAAAGGGAAATAAAATAATACTAATTTAAGGAAAATAGGTTTTAAAAAGGCAAAATCAATATTGAGCTAATATCTACAAAGATATCACCCAATATGGAACGATCAAGTTTATTGACTAACCAGTATATAGACTTATTTTCAAGGCTTTGGAAAGGATTTCAGGGTCTTGAAAAGCTATACTAATGAAACAAATACAATCATGGCTTTGAAAAGATTTTCAAGGCTTTGAAAATCAATTTAAAACTTTAAACCACATAAAACTTACCTTGTAACTTACCTGATACTCCCCCTAACTCAAAGCTTCTTTATTTAGCATGCCCTGTTTTGGTCTTAGGGCTGAGAATCTATCCTCTGGCAATGGTTTAGTGAAGATATATGTCAATTGCATGTTAGTAGAAATAAATTTAAGATCATCGCCTTTCTTAGCATGATCTCTGATGAAGTGATGTCTAACATCTATGTGCTTAGTTCTTAAGTGCTGATCTGGATTTTTTGTGATAGATATTGCACTGGTGTTGTCACATTTTATAGGTATATCTCTGAAATAAAATCCAAGATCTCTCATTTATTGAGCTATCCACAACACTTGTGAGCAGCAAGCTCCAGCTGCTCTGTATTCAGCCTTTGCTGTTGATAGAGCTACAAAGTTCTGTTTCTTTAAACGCCAGCTGATCAGTGATGTCCCAAGAAACTGGCAACACCCTGATGTACTTTTTATATCAACTTTTTAGCCCGAAAGTCAGCATTTGAATAACCACACAAAGATAATTAGATTTTTTAGGATACCAAAGCCCCAAGTCTTTGGTACCCTTGAGATACCTAAAAATTCTTTTGACAACAACGACGTATGATTCTTTTGGATCAGATTTAAATCTCGCACACATGCATATACTAAACATGATATCTGGTCTACTGGCAGTAAGTTATAGCAATGATCCAATCATACCTCTGTATTCCTTCACATTCACACTCTTACCATTTTGATCTTTTTTAAAGACAGTGAGGAGCTCATAGGAGATTTTGCTACCTTGGATTGAGACATATTGTAAATGTTTGACAAGTCCTTGGTGTACTTGTTCTGATGCAGAAAAATTCTTTTCCTCATTCTGCGAATATGGAGTCCAAGAAAGAAATTGAGCTCTCCCATCAAACTCATTTCAAATTCCCTGCTCATAAGACTTGAGAAATCCTTACTAAGAGAGTCGTTAGTAGCTCCAAAAAGAATTTCATTTAAATATACTTGAACAACTAGAATATCTTTCTCATGAGTCTTCATGAAAAGGGTTTTATCTACAAGTCATTTTTTGAAATCATTTTCAAGTAAAAACTTTGACAGTCTTTTATACCAAGCCCTTGGAACTCGTTCCAAATTATAAAGAGCTTTGTCAAGTTTGTAAACATGATTTGAAAATTAATCATTTTCAAAATCATGAGGTTGAGCAACATAAAATTCTTCTTACAAATAACCATTTAGAAATGCACACTTCACATCCATTTGAAAAACAAAATCATATTTTTGTGAGATGTAAATGCAATTAACATTCTAATTGCTTCTAACCTTGTAACATAAGAAAAAGTTTCCTCATATCAATACCTTCTTCCTGGTTGTAGCCTTGAGCTACCAGTCTGGCTTTGTTACTGATTACCTTACTATTTTCATCTAGCTTGTTTCTGAATACCCAACTGGTACCAATGATAGACTGATCTTGAGGTGGAGGAACCTGATTCCAAACCTTGTTCCTTTCAAATTCATCGATTTCACTTTGCATTGCAATGATCCAGTCAACTTATTGTAATGCTTCTTTCACTTCTTTGGCTCCATAAGGGACACAAAAGCATTGAAGGCACACAAATTGTTTAACTGTGATCTTGTTTGTGTACCAGTGGATGGATTAGATACAATGTTAACAACTGGATGAGATGAGAGATATTTGAATCTTCTCCTTGGTGTCCATGGTTCTGGTTCTTCATGAATCTTCTCAGGTCTTTAAGAACTTGAAGTAGTGGCATGTCCACTCTGATTCTCTTGTTGTTCTTTATCAAGGCTTTGAGACTCATTTTCAAGGCCTTGAAAAATCTACTTATTTTCATACAAGCTTTCTTTAGAACCTTTTGAAGGCTCTGCTTCATCTTCTGACTCATGTTTGTTCAAATCTAATTCTAAAAAAGTTTCACTCAAAGAACCGTCATAGCTTTCATCAAAAGTAACATTAATACTTTCTTCAACAAGATTTTTTATAGATTCTTTAAGCTTTGCTAGTCAGTGAATAATCAAGAAAAATACCTTCATCACTCCTGGCATCAAACTTACCAAGATTTTCCTTACCATTATTGTGGACATAACAAGTGCAGCCAAATGGTTTAAAGTAAGAGATGTTTGGCTTTATTCTTTTGAAAAGCTCATAAGGAGTCTTCTTCAGTATGAGTTTGATCAAGCACCTGTTAAGTACACAGTTGGCAGTATTCACATCTCTTGCCCAGAATGATTTTGGCAATTTGTTCTCCAGAGGCATTATTCTTGACATGTCTACAAGAGTCATGTTCTTTCATTCAACAACACCTTTTTTGTTGAGGAGTTCTAGGTGCAGAAAGGTTGTGAGAGATGTCATGCTTAGCACAAAATTAATCAAATTCAATTCGATCAAATTATCTACCATGATCACTTCTAATAGAAGCAATATGCAGGTTTTTCAAAGATTGAAGTTCTTTCCAAAGCTTTGAAAATTCATAAAGAGCTTCAGATTTGTCTCTAAGAAACATTACCCAAGTAAATCTAGAAAAATCATCAACGATAAATAAAATGTACTTCTTACCCTTTGGAGTTGGAGTTCTCATTGGACCACAGAGATCCATATGTAATAGTTCAATGGGCATAGTAGTACTTACAAAGTTCTTTTGATTGAATGAGCTTCTTGTCTGTTAACCTTGAGCACATGCTTTGCATACTTCTTCATCTTTGAACTTGACAGGGGGCAGACCTATTACAAGGTCTTTATAAACTAGTTTGTTCAAAGTATGTAAGCTAATGTGTCCAAGATTTATGTGCCAAAGCTTTGAATCCTCTTTCAAAAGACTTGATACACTTCAGACTTTCTCCTGCAACTTTGTTAGTGTGCAAAGTATGAAAATTATTTGACCTTGAGGCAGTGAGGATGCAAGCTCCAGATTTCTCATCTTGCACCACACATTTCTCTTTATCAAAGATAACTTTGTTACCATTGTCACATAACTGAGATACACTAAGCATATTGAACTTCAAGCCATCAACTAAATAAACATCAGAGGTAGAATTTTCAAAGACTTTACCAACTTTACCAATACCTAAAATTGTATTTGCCTTTGTCACCAAGTGTGATTGATCCTTAAGATTGCTCTTTGAGTTTTGAGAATAAATATCTCTTGCCCCTCATATGTATGGAGCAACCACAATCCATAAACCATTTCTGTTCTTTACTCTTGGTGACAGCCTGCAAACACCATTCACTGCCTTACCCAGCTATTAGACCAACTGTGAAATTTATATTCATATTCAGGGTCAACCATGTTAGGTGGTCTAACGCCTTTAGGAACCCAAATCTTTCTAACTTGTCCTTTAAGTTGAAATGGAAAAGTGTTCCTCATTATGTGATGGTCTCTTCTTCTAAAAGGATAAGTCATTTTAACATGACCAATTGTGTTGCAGTAATGGCATTTAGGAGAAGTTCTGTTTCCAGCCTTCACAAATCTGGTGTTGTTCTTTTTGGGAAAGTTTGGATTGTAGCCAATACCTATTTTGTGAGAAAACTTTAAACTTCCTCCAATAATCAGGTTTAGATTATGTTCAGAGCGAGCCCATTTTGTAATAAATTTCTTAGATTCTTGAAGTTTCTCAGCTAGGGTAGTCCTATGTTCCTCCATTTCATCAAACTGATCTTTTAGAGCAACAACATTGTCACTCAAAATAGAGTTCTCGGTGACTACTTCCATGACTTGAGTTTTCAAGGATTTGAAACTCGTTTCCAAGGCCTTGAAATCTATGTCAGACTTTTTGTGAGAAACTTCAAGATTCTAATTTTGGCAAATAAAATGCAAGTTTTCTTTTGCTTGCTCATGAACATTTTCTTTCAAAGTCCTGATTTCTTTCAGATAATCCTTTTCATTTAAAATCATTGTTCTAAGATAGCCAGAGAGGACATCTGTTGTTTTTGAAATCAAACAGTTTACCATTACCTCAATGTTCTTTTCAAAAATTTCATCATGCTTAGCCATAAGGCAGAGATTGGATTGTTCCGCTTCAGATTCAGAATCACTTTGAGGAATCAGAGTCCCTCCAAGATGCTATCATAGCTCGTTTTCTCTGTCATTGTGTTTCTTCTGAAAGTGTTTGCTTTTCTTGTGTGGACAGCCTCTGATCAAATGTCATGCATCACCACATTCAAACAGTTCATTACTTTAGATTTATTACCATAGGGAGAATATTTACCTTTGTATTATTTGCTACTAGAGGATTTGTGTTTATCCTTGCTGAAGTCTTTATGTCCAAAGTTCTTTTTCATCTTTAGAATTGTGGTCAAGGCTTTGGAAATGAGAGAAAATGCATCTTCATCATCATCTTATTCTTTTTTAAGGCTTTGGTGTAGTTTCTTTAGTCTTGACAGCTATATTCTTGACATTATCTGCTAGTTCTCCATCAACTTCATTCATGGAGATTTTACGAGTGAGCAGTTTTCCTTGCAAGTCATCAAGTTGAAGCGATGATAGATATTGAGCTTCTTCAATAGCAGTCGTCTATGGTTCCCATTTGGCTTTGGGAAGAATTCTCAAGATCTACCTTACTTTCTCTTCATTGGAAAGGGATTTTCCCAAGGTGTCATGATTGTTTACAATGTCAGTGAACCTCTTGAACATGTCCTTGATTGAATCATCTCCATTCATCTTAAACAGTTCATATTATCTATGAAAAATGTTGATTTTTGTCTTCTTTACTTCACTGGTTCCGTCAAAGGTTACCACCAATTTGTCCCATATATCTTTAGCAATCTTTCAGCCTGGAATCCCGTTGAATACATCTGCACTCAAAGCACAATATAAGAGATTCACAACTCTGTAATTTTTGGAATATTGTTTTAACTTAGAAGCAGAAAGTGAATCCTCTGTCTTGGGAGTTATGTTCCCATCTTTCTCTGTGCAGAAAGTGTGAGGACCATTCTAAATGATAGTCCACAATTCCATATCTTGATCAACAATGAATATTTTCATCAGGGCTTTCCAGCGCACAAAGTTGTCGCAACAGAATAGAGGAGGTCTGTTAGCAGATCTTCCTTGAGAGAAACCACCACCACCTAGAGTACTCATAATCACCAGATGGTTAAATATATGCAATGATACAAGCTCTAATACCAATTGAAAGACAGTAATGTAGGTGCTAAAACAGGACCAATACTCTAGAGGGGTGGGGGGGGGGTTGAATAGAGTATGGCAATTTTTCTTCAATTTATACTAGAAGAATGGTTTCAAAGAAATTTGTGCACAACTAAAGTTATTTCAAGGCCTTGAAATGAGTTTCAAGTCCTTAGAAAGAAAACATATGGCAAATGAAAAGGCTGAGAGTTTTCAAGGCCTTGAAATGCCTTTCAAACCCTAGAACTGAAAAATGTTTTGTGCAGTATATTTGTCTAAGTAATGAATAGCAAAATGAAGCAAGTGACACGGAGATTTGTAGAGTTCAGTCCACTTGGACCTACGTATCTACCTCAGGGATCTTATCCCTGCAGGATTTTGAACTCAATTATTATTAATCAAAAGCTAAGCTCTAGATCTCAAGCACATAGAGTTCCCTTACTCTGTTAGAGCTTGTGGTTCTCACTAACCTATCTAGTACCTGCTCTAGCTAAGTGATTCAACAGGATTCTCTATTGTTCACTTGAACAATTCACGAGAACAAGAATGTAACAAGTATTATCTGAATGATATACAAATAGAGTTCAGAAAGAAGAACACCGAGACATTGTGTAGCAGTGTGTATGCAGTGTCCTCTCGATGCTGGGATTGAGAGGAATGAATCTACTTCTTTGTTGCTTGTCAATCCCTGAATGTGTTTGCATGTGTCTCTGTTGATTATTGTGCCAATCATCTTTTCCAACACCCTCTTAAGGAGCTGGTTTGAATTGGAGATCATCAAGATTTTCTGGCAACAAAATTTCCTAAAAATCAGCAAAGTATCTTGACTCTTCTAATAGTTCTTTCAACGACTAGTTGATCAGTATTTGGCTTGATATTTGACTAGATCTTGTAGCAGACTATATTAGGAAGGTCCAGACACATTTGCATAGTCAGAGAATCAATCAAACAATATTTCAGTTTCCTTTTCTGCAAGAACACAGTTTGGGCAAGTACTCCTGCAAAATAGGTAATTGATTCTTCCTGAAAAATCTTGTTCAAACAAATGGATTAATGAGATTTAAAAGCATCGAAATATTTGTTGGATTGCATACTAAAAGCCATGATTTTTGTATTGGATTATATGAATTTGATATTTATGAGAATGGTTTTGGGCAATGTTTTTGCATTATATTGTTAGTGTGCATAGTTGTATATTGTTCTACATAGTAGAAGATCTGGTGTGTAGAGTCTAGCTTACACACTGAAGATCTTATCTTCGGTTCTTGTGGAATGAAAGTTGTGAGTTCACAATCTTGATGGAATTAGACAAACCATCGAAACGATTGTAGCACATTGTTTTAGTAGTTTTGTCTTGGCTACAGGAAACAATATAGTTCATACTATAGTTTCAACTCAATGTGCTAGTATACTTTGTGTATATTGAACATGACCAAGTTGAGATCATTGTCTTTGTACTGACATAACAAGACAAACTATGTCTCATGGTTGATATGATTACTTATGCTCTTAATCCTTAGATAGTCAATGTGCACATGTATTCTGTAGTTATTGCTTTGAAAAGTCAAGTGAGTGAGATTCCTATGGAGTCAATAACCTCGATGAGTTGGGTGATACTACTGAGTCCATGGTGTAAATTGACATATCGAAGGTATTCATGTCCCGGTTATGGGATTGATGATATCCCCTTGATGAAGCTTATAAGTTTTGATTATGTCAAACCTTGCAGGTAGATTACTTGGTAATTTGGACATATCAAATAAGTTAAGTGGTAGGAATCAAGGAATTTGGAAGAGGTCGATTAAATGAATTAGTCCGTAATTAATTTAATCGACGGATATCTGTAATCTTAACATGGGGAGATAATAAGTATTTAATAAAAAGAGCTCGAAATATTAGTTTTTGAGAATATGGACAGGAGTGCAATAACAGTTATTTAGTGGTACTAACTGTTATTAACTTTATTCGGGCTAGGTTCGGGTGGATCCAGAAGTCCTAATAAAGTTAGGAGCCTGATTCGTATTTTGTCCTCCAGGTCCCTCCCGTAGTCTACATAAGTGTCCTTAGTATTTAGAATTCGTATGATTCAGGTACACACCGAAATCTAGGGTTAGGAGAGTGAGAGCAATTCGTCTGGAGGCCAAGAAGGATTCTGGAAGCAGCAAGCCCACACTTGCATTTAGGAGGAACTTGAGGAATACGGGAGAAGATCCGGAGTGTTTCAGACCTACATCAGATAGCTTGGACGCAGGTATGAACCCTAATTCCGCCTAGTAGGGTTTCTAGGGTTCATATTGAAACAAGTTTTAATCGGTACAACAGACATTCAATCGAACTGGTCCAGGGATTCGCCTCCCTTCAATATTTGTCTTTTATCATCAAGGTGCATATAATCAAGTATAGAGAGGAGGGAATCATATTTATCAGATAGGCTCCCCCTAAGTTCATGCTGTATAGTGCTCAATCTATTTCAAACCTTTGAAAACAGTTGCAAGGCCTTGAAACAGAGTTGTTTCAAGCCTTTAAAACTAGCTGAGCTTACACATTTTCTTCTTCTTCCTCTTCGTCTTCTTCTTTTTCTTCTCTCTCCTCGCTCTTTCTTTTCTCTCTCTTTCTTGAAACTCTAATACAGAAATAAGTCTCAGCACTTGTTATGATGGGGAAACCTAACTTAGGTGGCTAGATGCACTATAGTGTTATACTATAATAGTACTACTATATATTGTATTAGACTATTATTATTACTGTTTACAGCTGGATGAATAGATGGATATTCATGAGTAATCGGCCGGTTCGGGTTCAACCGGGGTTAACTTTGCACTATCCGCAAGTCACCCGAATTTGGTCAGGTTGAAGACTTTTGTACCCATAATCAATCAGGTATAGTTTTTTTTCCTTCATTGACGGGTTGATTCGACTCGGTTCGGCCGGGTTGCTCGGGTCAACCGGGTTTTTGCTCACCCCTAATGGATGTCACCAGCCACAAGGCACGGTTAATTCTCCCCCCTTCCAAGTTAAGGCTGCAAACCCAACTGGGCCTAACTCCACTCTTGGACATTACGTTGGGTCACATTCTAGCTTTGGGCCCAATTCCACAATACAACCCAATTCAGCCTATGGACCTAATTCCACTAACTTTGAGCTTAATTCTTATTCTGGTTGCACCAAACAAGTGTGAATTATTCCGAATTTGGGTCGACTTATCCGATCCGCTTTGAGGACAATAATTTTTCAACGAGAGGGAAGTTGATACGAATAAATCCGTGTCCGAATATGGCGCCAAGGTACCAATATCAAACGGAGTATACCGATGTCTTTTGTGAAAACATGAAGTCGATTAATTTAAATAAGTCGTCGGATTATTAATTCTTTATTTATTTAATTATTAGTGACCGGGTTTTCTTGTCAGTTCATTCGCGGCCAGTATGGTCGAACCCTCTAGGTTAGGGTTAGCTTTGTTTTTCTATTTCAAAAGTCGTAGTCGCCTTGTTTTTTCAATCAAGAAAAGAATTAAAGTGTGTTGTGTTTATTTTTTTGTGTCTTCGTGTCATGTGGAGATTCACGTTCGGTAAACCCTTACACAAGGACCCCTAGCAGGTTGCCAATTCAGGTTTGGGTTACACTTTGTTGTTTCGGGCTGCTAATAAAGGGGACTGCTTTTGGAATCGCGAACAAGTGAAGGAGCTGGGGAATTTCAATGGAAGAAGCTATCAGAGGGGGTTTACAAGATTAACTCGGATGCTTTCTGGCCAACTTTTGGTCTTGCAGCTGGGCTGGGAGTTGTCATTCGTGACACCACAAGTGGTTTTATCGCAAGGAGGCATCGAAGAGTCGCTAGGCAGCGATCTCCTCTCTTGGCGGAGCTCGCGGCGATGAAGTCTTGACTATAGTTAGGCGAGGAGCTTCTTATCGCGGTAGTTGAGTTAGAATTGTGGGGTTTGTCTCGAATTCTGCAAGACGAATAGGTGTACCCGATGCGTTTGATTTCTCTTCTGAGGATGTGATCTCTGAGGAGGTGATAGCTTGCGCTAGGTAGGCTTTTACACCTCCTCTAGTTTAGTATAAATAGAGGTGCTAGGTATTGTTTTATTTATAAGTTCAACTCATATTGCCACACAGGTTGAGTGTGTAGGAGAGTTGAGAGGCTTGCACAGAGAATTGTGGGTGTACGGTTTTTCGTACTAGTGAAAATTCTTCTTGCCCCGTGCACGTAGGCAACTTACCGAAGCACGTTAAATATTGTGTTCTTTATTTTCTCGTTCTCCATATCGCGTGTTCGTGTAGTGGTCGTGTTTGATTTTCCGTTGCGCGGGATTTCGACTGATAAATCCCAACAAGTGGTATCAGAGCCAGGTTCACAATCCGGGTTATACACACGACGAGAACGGAGACGGGATTATAAAGATTCCGGCGACGAAAAAATGTTTGCAGCGACGACGGTTGGCGGTCTTGTAGAGCTCACGGCGACGGGTTGTCGTACTTGGGTTGAGAAGACGAGGACTTGCTGCAGCCGAGGTAGTAGCGTATTATGACTCCGTGTTTCTTCCCGTAGGCGGCTAAGCTTGTTCTTGAGCAGCAAGGAAAATCAAGGTAAGAAGTGTTGTTTAATAATTAATTATAATTATTAAACTATAGTGGGAGTATTATTTTGGTTGCCAATTGGTGACATTACCAAGGGATTGGGCGGCTGTTCACGTGAGGAAGGACAAGGAAGATAAGGAGAAGCTATCCAGTGCTTCTCGCCTACGGTTGGGCGCGTGCAATAATCGCGCGACGTTTTGTCCAAATTATTTTGGACGTATCTTGGGCTCTAGGAACCCGTTTGACTTGAAAAAAGAGTCAAACCCAAGGTTTTTGGACGTTCTCGACGCATTGGCGGTGTCGGATTCTGCAGATTGTGAACAAAAATTTGCAGATTGGTGTGATGGCGGTGAAAATTTCTAGTTTCGTGATTGAACAATTCAACGGCCACACCGATTTCACTCTATGGCAACAACGAGTGAAAAATATGTTGATACGGGAAGGTCTTATCAAGTCTCTCACGAAGAAGAAGTCCGAAAAGCCGGCGGGTGTGACAGATGACTAGTGGGAGGAGATGCAAGAGATGGCGAATAGCACGATTCAGCTATATCTCGGTAACAGTACACTCCGAAAAGTCATCAATGAGACGGATCCCTACGAGCTGTGGACGAAGTTGGAGAGAAGGTATAAGTCCAAGTCATTGACGAGTCGACTGTTCTTGAAGCAACAGTTGTATGCATTGCATATGGCCGAAGGGAAGGATTTTATAGAATACTTGGATGAGTTCAACAGGGTTCTAACGAAGCTGAATGCGGTCGAGGTGAAGATTGAAGAAGAAGATCAAAGAATTCTCTTGTTAGTTTCCCTACCTCCTTCGTACGAGCACATCAAGACTACGTTGATGTATGGGAAGGATATTATCAAGTTAGATGAGGTGGTTGCTACTCTTATTTCCCATGAGTCGGTAAGGAAAAAGGAGAGCGACAAGATGCAACTTGATGGAATCATGGCTACATACGAGGGAAGTCAAGATCGTGGAAGGAGACAACAGAAGGAGGCTCATAGGAGGGGACGTTCCAAATCCAGAAGTGATGACTACAAGCCGCGATGTTTCTTTTGTAGTCAAGAAGGACATATTCGAAAGCATTGTGAGAAGTACAAAGCGGCGAGGAAGATGAATCAACCATCATAGGCAACAGTCATTCAGAAGTCTAACAATGATGAAGATCCAGTGGATGTGATGACAGTCACTTAAGGTAAGGAGAACTCATATTGGATTTTAGATTCTGGATGTTCGTTTCACATGTGTGCAGTCTGGGAGCAGTTTGTAACTTATCAAGCTTGTGATGGGGATACTGTCAAGATGGCTAACAACTCGACTAGTAAAGTTGTTGGTATGGGTACAGTAAGCTTTCGTAAGCTTGAAGGGAGGATCTTGACGCTGACGGGGGTGAGACATGTGCCAGACTTGAGGAAGAATCGAATCTCTTTGGGGATGTTGGACAGTAAGGGTTGTAGAGTTTCAATTCAACGTGGAGAAATTAAGGTTGTGTCTACGACAGATAAGACTGTGCTGCAGGGGAAATTGGTTGATGGTCTATATAAACTTGTAGGGAGTGTTGTGAAATGTGGATCTTCTTTCACACAAGAGAAAATGAGTATAGATCGGCGAGATACGCATGCGGGGCGTATGAATGAACAAGGGAAGCAACTGCGGAGATGCACCGAGATTGGACGCGGAGGAGCACGAGGTGGACGTGCAAGGGCGTTCAAGTGCAAGACGAAGAAGGTGCAGGCTACACAAGCGTTGCAGGTTGTTCAAGGAGGTTGTCCAGTTAAAGTGATCGAGACGCATATGAAGGTTGATGATCCGCCGTTGATGAGAACATCGATGAAGAAAAATTCTGCAGAAGTGAAGAGGAAGCGAGTCTCGTTTGCACTTGACCTAGATGGTGGTGGTCAAGTGATAAATCCCAACAACAATCTGATTGTTTGGCTACTTGCCTCTTGCTACAAGATGGAGTATTTGGCAAAATCAAAGTTTGTGATGCGTTGACTGATTTGTGCAGAGGACTGTCACCGAAGATTCGGTAGTTATATTTTTTGTCGGTCGAGAGGGCGACAAGCTAGCACATAATTTTGCAAAAAAGGGTATTGAGGAAAAGGATGTGTCCTACTTTCAAGTTCCCCATTGGGCATAAAATGTATTTTCAAGTTATCTTCTCGGAGTGACTACCCAAGCTTAATTGAAATCTATTTTTCTCAAAACAAAAAAACAAAAGACTTTTGTCCTAGTTAATTTGAGTTTGATGGTGTGACTTGTGAGACGAAAAGACCGTGTACTTGTTCATATTTATTTAGCAAGACTACACATTCACGGAAGTCTTAATCATTACAGACAAAAAGTTTTATAATGTAGTTTGCAACGGAATCAGACAATTTAGAGAAAGGCCATTCATCCAATTCGAGGAGGATGAACAACCTTTCCTGCGGAATCAACGCGCAGCCGGACCCTTCGTTGGTTGAAATCCATGGTCACAAAGCAATCAACGGGAACAGCCTGAACCACGGCTCTCGGCATCTCTTCCTTTATTTTACTTTCAGCTTCTTCTTTTGTTAGCCCGACCAACTCCGGCCACACACTTTTTGGAGCTGCCGATCCCAATATAGGCTCTAGCGACCCTGAAAGACAACATACATCGTTACAACTGAATTACTATGTGTGTATTATCTTGATAGTTAGTGTGCAGAATGATCATTTCTCGCTAACTATCTGTGTATGATCTTAATCGTTAGTGTGCAGAATGATTGATATCTAGAACAAGAAACTCACTCCGTGGGAAAACTAGCAATTCAGGATCAATTTGGTTGGAGCTTTGATCTTGGTTTTTATCCGTCATCAGAAGAAGCTTGGGAAGTAGAGCCGTCTATGTACTATCATAGAATTGCTACCAAAGTTATTATTTATACATAGTAGTATTTGCTATTATATCATGAATCATAGAGATCTCTTGACTCATGCCCTTTCGTGGTTTGTTTTATGCTGTTGTTTTGAAGGGCTACAAAACCAATGCTTGGCCGGCTTACCAACCTAAAAGTCTCCGTACAGATGTATTATGCGTTGTCATTGGTAACTCTTTATTTGGCCTTTGTGATTCAACATTTATGTTCGGTTTATGCATAGGAAATTAGGTGTAAGTGACATGTGTAGGTGCAGTTTTAGGTATTCTGTGTTCTATGTTTTAGGCAATAAAATATCCCGTTTAGTAGCCCTCGCAATTGATATCCCATGGTTGAAATCCTAGATTCTTTTTTTGAGATTACAGTGGGTTATATGTCAATTTCTATACTGCAATGGTGTAAAAAGACCTTCATACCCTCACCTCAAGTCACGTCACTGAGGGAGAGCTCTATCTACTAAGCGTGTGTATCATAGAAAGTAATATTGTATTACGGGGTATGCGTCAATTTTCATAGTATTGGTAGCGCTTTATCAGCAAAAGTATAATGAATAAGGTTTTATGTCGAAAGTTCTAATTTAAAATAAATTAATTTTCAACAATTGTCTTTTCACATGGTTTATCATCTTCTAACTAGGTAGATCAACCACTTCCACATCTCTAACAGGCGTTTCCGATGAACACAAAATCTTTACTATATTAAAAGAGTGAATATTTTGAGTTGATTCCTAAGATTACTTATTACAAAATTGCCTGCAAGAAATTGTTTATTACAAAAGTTACTCTATTAAAGTTTGGTCATTCACTTATAGTCGTTCCTCAGTCACCATTGTGAAAGAGACGTTTATTGGCAGTATACAACAAAAGGAAAAGACGAACAAACTAAAGGACAAGTTCTTATAATGGATAGTGAACTATTGTACAATTCTAATATTTGCATCGCAACGATATGTAATCTACATATCCGAATATCTTTTTTTGAGTTGATCATTTCGAAAAGTCGTGATTAAAAGTACAGAGATTGATGGAATAAAATAGGCGGTAATTTGAATGAGTTCACCACAACTAACAAACTAAACAACAAAATGAATATCGACTAACTCATGCTAACCTACAAAACATACTCTTTGATAAATAAGTCTGAAGTAACATTGTAAAACTTAAGCCTTGATATTCCCATTAAGTTAAGTACAGAAAACAAGACACTATAACATCACTAAAATCTAGAGTCGATACGAAATACTTGAATAACACATAATCAGAAAGCAACAATGTGCAAAGACTGAATCAATGCCTTTATTGCTACTGGAGGATCTAGGATTTTGTTTTGAAGGGACTAATATCATTTACAAGTAAAACTGTGTTTGGTGCCATAAAGAATCATTTACCAAAACAAAATTATTCCACATTGAAATGCTTGACAAGTTACTGCATAGGCATCACTAGGGGCAGATCCACGATTTTTCTTCAGTGGGGGTTAAATTTTTAAAACATAAAATGTCATTGAAAAAATACATGTAACAAGAATCATTATTTAATTTCAGTGAGGGCTAAATTACATTCAATAACATAATATGAGGTAAAATCGCAGCTTCGCACAAGTTGAGTGGGGGCTATAGCCCCCACAACTCCTAATGTAGATCCGCCCTTGGGCATCACCGCATCAGTAACAAGATTTAAGAAGATGCCTTTTTGACAAGTCATGAGAACAGAGAAAGTAACAAAATTACGATTTGGCTCTGCATTCCTAACTTTTTTGGAATCTGCATGATCAGTCACTTTTCATGCCGTCTTAAGGCATCTTTTTCAAACTTATGTTTCGTCACTGGTTAATTCTTTGCTTGGGCAACCTAGACCTCACAATATTCACCTCAAAGTGCAGATGCTGATAATGCAGTCATGTGTGGGTCAGTCCGCTATTTGTAACATAAGCATACAAAAAGTCATTATCATTTTTCATATTCCGAACGGTTAACTACAGAAAACCCCCTTCCATTTACTACATCCGGACACTTCTTCCCCCGCTTATCCATAAGAGAGACTGAACTCCTTACATTTAGATATGTGCCCCTTTCACCCATGCCCTAAGTGATGTAAATGGTCATAATACCCTCAGACTTTGGATGGGTGCTTAATGGATAAAGGTTATTTCGGTCTTCAACATCCCCTTAGTCCTAGTTAACGAAACAGTGTTACGAGGTTGGCCATTGCACCCTTTTGGAAACATGTGTTTTTTTTTTTTTTTTTTCTTACATAGTAGGGCCTTCTTGCAACATCAATTTCAAGAAAAAATGGTAACTGTTAAAATGGGTGCAAGAAAATTAAGTTTGAAGTACACATTACAAAGAACTTATTTAGCCGAAAGTCTAACGATGGGTAATCCACATGTTTTATCCCTACCTTATCCTGCTCAAGGCCATGTACTTACCTTCCTGGAACTCATGCAGTGCTTGGCTAAGCATGGATTCAAGGTAACATTCGTAAACTCTGATTTCATACACAAGAGGGTTATGAATGCATGGTCAGGGAAAGATGATGTGGATGAAACATGGTTTCTATCCCAGACGGGGTGAAGACCTCGGAGGACAGAGACGACTTTGTGAAGTTTATAGAAACAATGCACCGAGTTATGTCAGGGAAGCTTTAAGAGCTCATAGAAAAGATTAACAGATCAGACGACAACAAGATCACTTGTGTTATTGCAGACAATAGCTTGGGATGGGCGCTGGAAGTTGCAGAGAAGATGCAAATTAAGCGTGCTGCTTTCTGGCCTGCTGCAGCTCTAGAATTGATTACAGGATTCAAAATTCCAGAGTTTCTACGTGACGGGATAGTAAGACAAAGATGGTAAGTGATAAGAACATTTTAACACAACTGAAACTAGAAGCAAATGAAGCAAATTGTTTTAGTTCGCAACTACATATTCTTCAACTATTTTTTTAGTTCGCAACTACATATTCTTAGAACATGTATTTTTTCCATTTACTCAATGTTTATTAGAATCCTGAAATGCTTCCTAGAAATTGTTCAAGAAGAGAGGCTAATATAACACAAGAAAAAAAAAAAACATTGATGAAAAAAGAGAAACAACAGGATAAGTAGCACGAGCTAAATAGAAGTAATTAACTTAAAACATAATCTGAGAATCAACTGTTTTGGAATTTAAAACTTAGTCCTATGTATAACATTGTGGTTTCCTCATTAGCATGGCAAACTTTCAAATTTCATGAAATTGAACAACTTCTATTTAGCAGTGAGACGGTCTTTCCTGCAGCATAAACTTTCTGATTTTGCTGGTGGTATCATATATCTCTATAGATTTATTAATCTAGGAACTTCATCCTATTTTGGTGCAGGCACACCACAGACAAATGACATGATTCAGTTATTGCCTAACATACCTGCCCTAAACCCAGCACACTTGGGGGGGGGGGGGGGGGGGGGGGCGGCATGTATCGGAGACTTCGCCACACAAAATTTTTGTTAGAAAATGGAATTTTTGGAGCGCTATTTTGTGTGCTCCTGATATTAATTTCAGGTTTTAACAAGTTGGAAATTGTTCCTTAAAACAGAGACTGGAATTTTCATGTAGGGATCTAAGTCATTTTCTTAGTGTAATCCATAGAGAAATTGAAGTAAACTTGGTGGCTTGAAAGAGACTGAAACCAAGAAAGTGTGCTAGTCCCACATTGTATTCACAAAGAAGGTTGGTGGCTTTATATGGTATCACACACAAGAGTAGTGTATAATTACTAAGGTGTGTGGTGGTACATGGTGTTCTTGTGTGCCTCGCACGCACACACACGCGCGTGCCGCCGCCGCCTCACCTCGGATTACGCACCAGTTTTTATTAATTAATGAGTGATTTGGTTAATTGAATTGAATTGGGAATTAATTGGAGATTATGTAAAATCAGTTTTATCCTGGAAGAATCATCGCCGGCATCCCAACACAGTGTATTTCTTTTTCTGTTAAAGCTTGGAAAAGAGGTATGCCTTTTACATTGCGGTCTTTTTTCCAGTTTCCGATATGTGCGATTTTTTCCTTCATGCTTTTGTTGCCTGTGTTTCTATGGCCATGAATTGTTAAATGATTATGCCTGTCCAAAATTTGTAATTTTAGTGATAATTACCAACAAAATTCTCTTAAAAGTGTATGAAGAAAACTGCAAGACAGCTAGATCAATAGAATGGTTTCTATGCAATACATTTTACGATCTGGAGCGTGCGGCGTTCGAGTCATTTCCAAATATCACACCAATAGGTCCTCTTCTAGCAAGCAATCTCCTAGGCAATTCATTCGGCTTCTTTTGGCCAGAGGACTCCACTTGCTTGGAATGGCTTGACCAACAGCCAGTAAACTCGGTGATCTATGTCGCATTTGGGAGTTTTCACAGTTTTTGAAAGAGTACAATTTCAAGAATTGGCCCAAGCCTTAGCTCCACGAACATGTCTCCTGGGGGTTCGGGGGCAGCGCCCCCCGAAAAAATTACTTTTACCCGTTTTTGACCCGTTTGGGCTTGGATCCGGCCCGATTTGATAGGTCGTCTATTTATAGAGTTCTTAGGGTTCTTAGCATGTTATGTTGAGCGTACTAATTTCGCTTGTAATTCTATCTGAGACGTTACGTCTGTTTTTAGTGAAATCTCTACAACTCCGTGGATGTAGGCTATTTTGCAGAACTACGTAAATATGTGTGTTTAGTCCTTTCTTTCTGCTTATTTCGTTTTTTTTTCACAAAAAATGGTATCAGAGCACCGCGAAACAGGAGCACCATAGAATGGTGTGGCTGAGCGCATGAATAGGACCATCAATGAGAGAGCTAGAAGCATGAGGCTTTGTTCTGGATCATCGAAGACTTTCTGGGCAGATGCAGCTAGCACAGCGGTTTGTTGCATAAACCGTGGAACTTCAGTTCTGTTGGAATTCAGACTGCCTGAAGAAGTTTGGAGCGGAAAAGAGGTTCGTTTTGATCATTTGAAAGTTTTCGGTTGTGTTTCTTATGTTCATATTGATGCTGCCAGACGTAGTAAGCTAGATGCAAAATCCAAGATTTGTTTCTTTATTGGTTATGGAGATGCACAGTTTGGTTACAGAGTCTGGGATGCTGAGAACTGAAAAATTATAAGAAGCAGATATGTGATCTTCAATGAGAAGATGATGTATAAGGATAGGGCGATTGTTGCTATCGATATAGAGGATAAAGTCCCAGCTACTCCTCAATATGTTTATCTTGATATTTTTCAGGATGTCACTCCTAGTGATGATGTTCCGCAGGATCAGTCTAGTGTGCCTGACACTACACAGTCACAGCCAGTTTCAAAGGACAAGAACACTCTTCAGAAGACTTATGTTAGAACTCGGGTGGGGACTAGGAACAGAAAGGCCCCAGAGCGTTACTCCCCTAGTCTTAATTATATATTAATGACTGATGCTGGACAAATAAGCCATGTTTGTGGGTTGTAAGGCCAGATATCACGGGTGAAATCGATGATGCTTACCCAAAAGGGTTTAAAGATAGAGTGGGAACTCGAGGACGGATGGTAAGATGGGCACCTCAATAGAAAGTCCTGAGTCAACCTTTCCTGTGATAGTAAGGAGAGCACAGGAAAGGTTTGCTTTTTAACCCACTGTGGGTGGAACTCAACCATGGAAGGCATCAGCAACGTCATACCTTTCCTGTGCTGGCCTTACTTTGCTGATCAGTTCAAAAACCAAACCTACATTTGGGATATTTGGAAGGTCAGATTGGGTTTTCAAAGAAATGAAAGTGGAATCATCGGACAAGATGAGATCAAGGATAAAGTGGATCAGATTCTTCTTGATAAGACACATAAGAAAAGAATAATGGAATTCAAGTATATGGCTGAAAGACATGTTAATGAAGGCGGTCTTTCTCACAATAACGGGACAATTTCATTGAGTGGATAAAGGCATAGACTACAAACATGGTCAAGCTTTCTATTAAAATTATGAAGGAATCGGATTTGCACCACAAGGGACTAGTGGGACGGTGTCGTTCCACTTAGAATAGTTGATAGAATCAGATTAGCTGTCTTTACGTACCCTTATCAATAAGGTCAAGACACGTAATTAATAGTTGTAGGACTCGTCTTGTAATACTAGAGGACTAATTTGTGTAATTAGTGTTGTAATTACCTATTTAAAGGTGTGAATACTCAATGAAAAAACTACGGAAGATTTCTCCTACTTTCATGGTATCAGAGCCCTACCTTTGCCTCTGATTTTTCTTCCCATCGTCGATGTCCCCTCCCTCTCATTATCGTCGTCGTCGTTCATCGCCGTCCACGTCATCCTCGTCCTCTGCTGGGGTCGTCGTCCTCGTCCTCTTCTTCCGCCTCCCCAATCGTTCCCAATACAGAGCGATCGCAGTCCTCCGTGCCCTAATCGACGACCTCCACGCCACTGGAATCGCCGGAGTCCTTCTCAAAATCTGGTCGCCTGTGTTGTGCCATCAACATCGCACCATCTCCCTTTCCCCCTCTCAAACGAGCTCTGCCCAAGCTTTCTCTTCCCTGCTCTGTCTTTGCCGAAGAGAAGCCACACCACTGCCGTTGAAATCACCGGCAACCACCACTCCTCTCCCTCCATTCTTTCCGGCGAATCCGCCACCATCACGGTCGCCTCCTCCCTCTCTAAGTCTCCCTCACCCAGATTGCCGTCGAGCTCGTTCGTGGGTTTCTCTTCGTGGGTCTCACTTTGATTGGTGGCTTCATCAACTATTATTTGGTCGGAAGATAGTTTATTTTGTGGTACAATTTCTAAGTTGGTAGTACAAGTTCTGAGTTGGGGCTCACTTTTCAAACAGTTTGTTTTGGGAACAGTGCTTCGGTGTTGAAGCAATAATATAATACTTGTTTATTTTGTGTTCACACTTGTCTACTTGACCATCTGCAATCTGTGGTTGAAATGGCTCCTTCAACATTACCACAAACCAAGCAATCAAAGGGTGGTCAGGGAAATGGTTGACGTCGTCGTCAGTCTAGGTGCAAAAGATACAATCAAACTCAGCAATACTCCCAACAGTATCTTGCACCGCCTGCCTCTCCTCACGGCAACTGGGTGTGGTGTCCTGCCCCATCGTCTCCGACTGTTCAGTCGGGGACATATCCCCTGACACCGGGTTGGACACAGTCAGGACCCTCTCAGCCTACAGTTACGTCAGGTATTCTTGGTCCAGGACCTTCTCAGCAGGGCCTCACAGTCGCTTTTGCCTACCCGCCTGCTACGGATTTGGGATCTCAGTTCTCTGGCATGACACTCAACGTTCCGGATCAGACTTGGTATCTTGATTCCGGCGCATCTGCCCATCTCACTCCGCAGTCAGGTATACTCTCCTCTCTCTCGTCATCTTGTCCTTTGCCTAACATACTTGTGGGAAACGGCTTTAGCATTCCAGTGAAAGGATCTGGCAATCACACCCTTACCACCAACTCCCGTTCCCTTCACCTTAGAAATGTCTTACTCACCCCAAACGTTATCAAAAACCTAGTTTCTGTTCGTCAATTCACTAGTGACAACAATGTTTCCGTTGAGTTTGACCCTTTTGGTTTTTCTGTAAAGGACCTACAATCGGGAGCTCTTTTACAGAGGATCAACAGTTCGGGTGATCTCTATCCATTCCAGTCTGTCCCACCACCTTCGTCTGCTGTCTCTTTTGTGGCCTTTCCTGCTTCCGTTTGGCACAACCGCCTTGGTCATCCCGGGCGTCTAGTTTTAGATTCGCTTCGTAGTAGTCATTTCATTTCTTGTAGTAGGCATAATTCAGAAACTCTTTGTCATGCTTGTCAAATTAGTAAACAAGTGCGTTTGCCTTTTTCACCATCTACTTCTTCTACTTCTAGTCCATTTGATATTGTTCACAGTGATCTATGGACATCTCCGGTCTTACGCAAATCGCACTACAAATACTACCTACTACTATTAGATGACTATACCCATTTTCTCTGGGTTTTCCCACTTAAAACAGAAAAGCGAAGCGATATCAAAATTTAAACAATTCACTACCTTCGTACAAACTCAATTTGAGCGACCCATCAAAACTTTTCAGTGCGACCTTGGTGGAGAATTCGATAATGGCTCGTTTCACTCTCATGCCATTAACCATGGACTTGTCTTCCGATTTGCGTGTCCTCAAACGTCATCTCAAAATGGCAAAGCTGAACGCATGATTCGTCGAATCAATGACATCAGTCGTGCCCTCCTAGCTCAGGCCTCCCTTCCAGCCTCTTTTTGGGTTGAGTCTCTTCTGACTGCTGTCTACCTTCATAACATTCTTCCCACCAAAGTCCTTGGCAACAATATTCCTACTGTTGCCCTCTACCATCGCTCACCATCCTATGAGAATCTCCGCACGTTCGGATGCTTGTGTTACCCGAACCTCTATGCCACCTTACCTCACAAGCTTGCACCACGCCCTGTTCGATTTTTTCTTTCTGGGGTACCCTCTTAATCATCATGGGTACAAGTGTCTAGACTTGAGTACTGGTCGGGTTCACACTTCCCCTCATGTCACCTTTGATGAGACGGTGTTTCCTTTCTTCACTCCTGGGTCTGTGTCTCCCTCTGTTCACAGGACGTCTGATCCCGATGACAGTCTTCCGTCTCGCCTTTTCACTCATCGTGCTCATAATCCTGTGGCACAGACACCCTCAACCACCCCTCCTAGGGCATCCACATCACCACCCGCACCTACTAGGGCACCCACACAGCTTTCCCCGTCCAGGACCCTTGTGGAACCTTTTCCTCAGCACTACATCTGGCGATCTGTGTCCACTTGCCCTCCTCCTGTACCCTCTGTGCCTGTGTTACCTGACCCCCCTGAGTCACCCACACCGAGCCCAGTGGCCACTTTTCCTCCCCATCTCTCTCCTCAGATGACTACCAGATCCATGCATGGCATAGTCAAACCAGTCACCCGTCTCACTTTAGCGGCCCAGCCACCAGACCCCATCTCGCCCCTTCCCAAATCCCCCATCCTAGCCTTGTCGGATCCTCACTGGAAAGCGGCCATGGATGATGAGTTTGGAGCTATGGTTACGAACCACACTTGGGATCTGGTTCCTCGCCCGGCATGGGCTAATGTTCTGCGATCTATGTGGCTCTTTCGCCACAAGTTTCGCACTGATGGTAGTCTGCAGATCTATAAGGCGCGATTGGTAGCTAATGGGAAGTCCCAGATGGTTGGGATTGATTGTGAGGAGACTTTCAGCTCGGTTGTCAAACCGAACACCATCCGTACAGTTCTCAGCATTGCCGTCACACGCTCTTGGCCTATCCGTCAGCTGGATGTCAAGAACGCTTTTCTTCATGGTGATCTCTCTGAGACGGTATACATGCATCAGCCCCTGGCTACCGCGACACATGCCATCCTGACTTTGTTTGCCGGTTACGCAAATCCTTATATGGTATGAAGCAGGCTCCCCGTACTTGGTTTCAGCGATTTGCCACCGTTCTCACACAGACTATCGGTTTCTCTGGTTGCTCGTGTGATGAGTCTCTCTTCGTCTACAGTCGTGGCTCGGACAACGTCTACCTCCTGCTCTATGTGGATGATATCATCATCACTGGGTCGTCTCCGGTTGCCTTGGATCAGATTGTCTCCCAGCTCTCTGGAGAGTTTGCTATGACTGACCTGGGCCATCTGCATCACTTTCTGGGCATTGCTGTCACCCGTGATTCGTCCGCCTGTTCTTGTCTCCGCATCAGTATGCGACCGACATTCTTCGTTGTGCCTCTATGTCGACCTGTAAGTCTACTGCCACCCTTTCTGAGGTAGGAAGTAAACTCACAGCTACATCTGTCCCATCGTTTGCTGATCCTACATTATACCGCAGCCTTGCTGGAGCCTTGCAGTACCTCACGTTCACTCGACCAGACATCCAGTATGCAGTTCAGCAGGTTTGTCTCTTCATACATGACCCCCGTGAGCCGCACTTTCATGCCCTGAAGCGTATCTTGCGCTACATCAGTGGGACACTCGAGTATGGTCTCCGGCTCTCTGCCTCCGCTGCTGATTCCCTCACCACCTACACTGACGCAGATTAAGCTGGTTGTCCGGACACGCGCCGCTCCACTTCTGGTTACTGTGTCTTCTACGGGGACAATCTTCTGAGTTGGTCGTCCAAGCGACAGGCCACGGTTTCTCGTTCTAGTGTCGAGGCTGAGTATCGCGGTGTTGCTAACGCCGTCTCCGAACTCTGCTGGGTCCGGAATTTGCTTATTCAGCTTCGTGTCACCCCGCCTCGGGCCACTGTCGTGTATTGCGACAATGTGAGTGCTGTCTATCTCTCTGGTAATCCTGTTCGGCATCAGCGCACTAAGAATGTTGAGATTGATCTACACTTCGATCGTGAGAAGGTTCGTATGGGTCAGCTTCGCGTGTTGCACATTCCAGCAGATTATCAGTACGCCGACATCTTCACCAAGGGTCTTCCTCGGCCCTTGTTCCAGCGTTTTCGTTCAAGTCTCAGTGTTAGCACGCCTACAGTTTCGAATGCGGGGGACTAATAGTTGTAGGACTCGTCTTGTAATTACTAGAGGACTAATTTGTGTAATTAGTGTTGTAATTACCTATTTAAAGGTGTGAATACTCAATGAAAAAATTACGGAAGATTTCTCCTACTTTCAATAATGTCCATTGATTGGCTCTTTCTTTCATTCTGAGGCATCTCCAATAGTGATAGGCAATTTTAATGTAAATTTACTCTTTTGCATGTTGTATGTTGATAATTTTGTACATTTTCTCCAATAGTAGCATGCAAAAGTACGATTTTTTATTTTTATTTGTTGTTTATCTAGGTATTTTGGATGAGAGAGAAAGAGAAAATTAAGAAAATGTGTTACATCAAATAAGAAAAATAGGATAAGAAGTTGAGAAAAAATAGGAAACGTAATTAGAAAACTTTTTCCGAAGAAACAATCCTCGCCAAAGACTTACATGTTCTGCATTTTGCATCTTAGGATGCCTCTTCTATTGGAGTCGAATTTTACACCAACTCTTTCAATTTTGCATAAAACATCAATTTGCATGATCTATTTGAGATGACATAAGCTTTTGGTTAAGAGAAGATTTGCATCTTCTCTAATTTTGTGAAGTTTATTTTCTCTTTCTTCTTCATCGTTGAATTATTTTCTTTTTCTGACGTATCTCGGGTCCATTACTTTAATATGGTATCAGAGCCTGGATACGCCGGCATCTGATTTCTCACAGCTCTTTTTTTTTAACAGCTCTTTGTTTAAGCTTTATTTGTTCATACCCTCTTTGGGTTCTTAATTTGAAACCGTCTTTCTGGTTTTGTCTACAAATCTTATATTATCAGCTTTAATTCCTCCAAAGATCGTTGTGATTCTAGCTAAACAGAACGGACGAGAAATAGATCAATCGTCTCCTTGCTTCATGTCTACTAACCCAGGGCATCTCCGTGTTAGGAAAATGTTAAAAGGTGATAGCTACTATCCCTGGGTTCGTTCGCACTCAGAGCCAAGCACGAGCTGGTGTATGTGGATGGATCACTACCATGTCCATATGAGGGATATCCAAATTTCCTTCTCTGGAATAGGTGTGACAGCATGGTGATCTTTTGTATCTTGAAATCAGTCTCTAAAGAAATTGGGTGTAGTGTTTTTTATAGATGCACTTCAAGAGAAATTATGCTAGATCTGCACGAACGTTTTTGCTCAAAGAAATCAGACAAGAATATTTCAATTGTCAAGTAAAATTTCTTCACTTAAACATGCTGGTATGAATGTTACTAGCTACTTCACAAAGCTAAGAACATTGTGGGATGACATGTCCAGAAACTTGCCTAAGCAGTTGTGGAACTATGAATTCCTATATGCTGACGATAGAGAAGATCACATAATGCAATATTTGACGAGTTTGATTGAACAATATACTCAATTCAGGAGAAAATTCTATTGATGGACCCTTTACCATCAACGAATCACGTTCTTGCTAAAGTGATTCAGCATGAGTCTCAAATGGAGATAAGCACTGTGTCACAAAGTGTTAAACACAATTCAACAATGATGGCTGGCCATATCAGTCTTTGACTGGTTTGGCCCCTCACCATAGTCCTTCCCCTGCATCCCTTCCCGTCAGCACCCCAAGCGCAAACTCCACTCTCTCCTGCCTTGACATTCTCACCTGCAACGTCTCCAGTAGAAGACCCGAATGCTACTCACCCCCGCTCCCTCACCTTCCCTCAGCATTATGCTAGACGCCCTTTACCGGCTTCGAACCCGCCACTAGCCCAATCCCCCCGCCCCTGTAGGGTTTTGATTCATGGATTGCACAACGGAAGCATAAACAAACATAAAACCATGCAAAACCCTCCAAGGATCACAAGTCAAGAGCCATAACGATGGTAAGGGTTAGAATTCATAAACACACCTTTGGGTTCTCCTTGATGACTTCAAACGCGAATAGTGTCACGTCACTACGGTTGATCCACGCCTAGAGGTGAGATCTAGATCTTCCAATCCTTGGTGCTAGCCCGGAAAGAGGAAGAGGAAGAAGATATCGCCAACAATGGAGTGCCAAAGGTGGGGCGGCTCTCCCTTGGCCGACGGGTAGGGGGCGGCGGTCCCAAGGGGTTTCGGCCCTCTATGGGACTTGCTCTCTCTCCTTGCTTTGTTCTCTCCTACTCTATCATAAAGATGTGTGGTGTGTAGAGAGAAAAATAAGCTTGGAGTGTTCTTTAAATAGTCCAACAACTCCTTGTCCTACTACATAAAGAACCCCTCCTAATCCTACTCAAGTTCGGATTAGTCCCTTTTGCAAAATAGTCCTTATCATGTCAATACATGGATTAGTTCTATTTGCAAATTAATCCTAATCATGTCTCTACATGAATTAGGCCACCTTGGCAGATCCTAATCATGTCTATACATGGATTAGTCCAACTTGCATATTAGTCCTACTAAGTTAGCAAGTTGTTGCGATTTGATCCTTCTAATTAATTAATCATATTAATTAATTATTTCCCAAGTCTAGTTCACCCCTATATGGCGTGTGACCCCATATGTTCTATTTAGTTGGTAGTAACTATTTACTAATATGGAGCGGCCTCTAGCAAGACATCCATTCTAGCCAACAAATAGAATAGTCATCATGACAAACCTTGTGCAAGTAATTGTCTCATCCCTTTGTCTCAATATCCTGATTGGACACGAGACATACAAGTCACACTCGTATATCCAATCCATAGTTTCTCGATCCTGGGAATAGCCTTATTCGTGCAAATAACATCAATATCCCATATTGATTTATTTGAGTCTGGCCAGACATTTTATAAGCACTATCCCTCGAGTGGCCTAGGATATTTGTTCCCGTTATGTGGGAGGGACAAATTCTATCTACGTCCACTACGATCTCTAAGCTTGCTTCTTATTGTATCCAGTACACGCCTTTATAACTACCCAGTTACGGTGTAGCGTTTAACGCTACCAAGATCACAATAATCCACAACTAGATAATCTAGTGACTTCAAGTCTAAGGATGACAATACCGTTGCACCGCGAGAAGCGCTTGTGACTTAACATAACGTGTATGTAGCCTTCTCGGAGATGGGTCAATCCAGTATGCCATTACTCCTAATGCATACCCATGTGTTGGATCATGATATCTCCATATCAATCCAACCCCATACTAGTCTATAGATGATTGTCCCATTAATCATTATAATTGACTAGGGATATTTAATAATATAACACTTATATTCTAAGGACTTCATTCATGTTAACATATCTCCATATCGATAACATAATGAATCGTAAATCCATAAATGTCACAATTAATTGATTGCCTCTAGGGCACAATTCCAACAGTCTCCCACTTGCACTAGAGTCAATCTCCTGCATCATATGCCTATTGATATAGCGCGGCCCTCCACGCTTACACTGCGTAGGGGCGAGACATATGCTGGCACCTTGCAAATATTCACATCTCCTCCATCAACAATTTTGATTGAGATTGAATATTCTGAGTAAATGCATCTTATGCATTAATTTACTCAGTCCTCTATGTTAGAATGAGTGACTGAATCTTGCCTGGAACCTTTCTAGCTCATAGTCGCTCCCACTAGGGGAAAACACAAAACTCGACTTTATAATCTGTATCTTCTTTGTCAAATTTGAAGTTCGCATCACTGTAACCCCTTACAGTAAACTCTTCATATTATCTATTTAACAAGAATTCATCCTTAGTGCTTCTCAAGTACTAAAGGATAATCTTGATAATTTATCCCGTGACTCTCACCCGGATTTGACTGGTATCTTTGTGTCATACCATATGACACATCTGGCCCTAGTACATAACATGGCGTATCTCGTGAATCTAATTCATACGGTCCATTCCCAATCTAATTGGTAAGACAATTAGCCTTCCAAAGACTAATTCCATGCGACATGGGTAAGAATCAATATTCTTTTCACGTTGAACCATTTCAACACCTTTGTCAATTTGTGTACTATGACCTAAGCTATACAACCATCTTGATCTACCTCAATAGATCTTCACAAGTTGCTTCGCTTAAGTCTACCATTAGAATGTCAACTCCCTAGTCAATCTACGTAAGACTGCCAAGTAGGGGCAACATTCCCAATGATTAAGTATGTCTCCACATACAAGACCAGAAAAAATAACTGTGCTCCCACTAACCTTCTTGTTAACACAAGTATCATCTTCAATTTTGATGGAACCAAACTCCTTTGATTACATCATCAATTTGAAGATTCCAACTCCTAGAAGCTTTATCCAATCTATAAATAGATTGCTACAAGCAAGATACGAATGGATTTAAGCATCACAACTGGGAAAGATTTCGTCATAGTCTATACTATGAACTCACATGAAATACCTTTCCTGCCAATTTTCTCTTATAGGTAATCATATTACCATCCATGTTGGTTTCCTCATAACCCACTTGCACCTTTTAGGTGGTTCCAACAAAGTCCACACTTCGTTGTTATACATGGATTCCATTTTGTATCCCATGGCTCCTAGTCATTTCTGAGAGTATGGCCCACACGTGGCCATCTCATAGGTTGTAGGCTCATCTCGATGAGCAATATATCACTGGTTATGAGAAATCCTTATTTCTCTAGTCCCTCGATATATCCTACCTGACCTATGAGGTTCTTGTGTTATCTGAGTAGGTTGCTCCACAACACCTTGTGATCCTACTCATGTTCCATCAAGAGGATCAATGTTCTATTGTGGTTCTTGAACTCCTTCAAGTTCTACTGTCCTCCCACTGTTTTTTTTAGAGACAATCTCTACCTAGAAACACTGTGGTTCGAGAAACAAACAGTTTGTTCTCGATTAGGTTGTAGAAATAATATCCTTTTCAGGATGTTCCACAAAACATTTATCCGACTTGGGTCCAAGTTTATTTGTAAACTCTTTTACATAAACTTCCTAACCCCAAATCTTTATGAATGACATACTAGGACACTTCCTAGTCCATATCTCATATGGTGTTATTCATAATCTGTTTTTGATGGAAAAAGGTTAAGGGCGAAATTTGCTGTAATTAGAACATAGCCCCAAAAGTAAACTGGAAGTTCTGTTTGACTCATCATGGACCGAACCGTGTCCTACAAGGTTCGAAATCTCCTCTTAGACACTCCAAACCCATGTGGCGTGCTAGGTGGAGCGAGTTTTGGATCATATCCAATACTCCCATAGATTCTTGTCAAACTCTTGGCTCAAGTAATTTCCTCTATGATCCAATCGTAGAGCTTAAATACTTTTTCCAAGCTGGTTCTCTACTTCATTCCTGAATACTTTGAACAATTCAAAGGATTCTGATTTGTTTCTTCATAAGACACACAAATCCATATGTACCTGATCCTATCAGTAAATATGATGAAGTACTGAAAAAACCATCTTTAGAATTTGTGCTTAGCGGCCTTCATACATCAATATGTATGATTCCCAAAAGATCATATCTTTGCCTAATAAGTCTTACATGTCTCATATGATTCAATAATCAAATGCGTTCCATAAATCCATCCTCATGGAGTTCTAGACATGTATCTCTTATTTACGAGGCCTAAACGATGATGCTAAAGATAAGTGAAGTTCATATCATTATATGCAAATCTCTAGGTATTAATGTTATAGATGAAATTATCATGATCATGGATATAGAATCCACTTAGACAAAATTGCATTACAATAATGCATATCATAATAAGTGGAACAATATCTGTCCTTTATTATGATAAAGAGCTTTCTTGTCCAAACAACAAACTTTGATAATGTCCCTACTCATAGCTAGGACATGATCGTTTTTTATGTCTAATTCATGAACAATTTCTTAAAGGTATAAATAATTCCCTACGGCTTATTCAGCAACCCTTTGCTTCATAGCCCCACGTGTAGGATTATTTCTTCCTTATCCAAGTGTCTTTGTCTCTAGAGATCCTCCACACTTCCATAAATGTGAGATCCTCATCTAGTATCATATGCTTATGATGATGAGATAGACACATTGATTTCTATAATAAAATACCTATATTGGAATTCATAATTCCTTTATTATTTACTTCCAGGTACTTGGGGTAGCCTCTCTTCCTCTACACCACCTATGGGACTCCAAGGCAACTTGGTTTTAGCAACAGGCTTGCTTTATACCCTTGGGGTCGGCGCAAACCATTTGCCCTTACCCATGCTGTTAACCATTAACAGCTTTGCCCATGCCCATTATGAGTGTTTTGTTTAAGTAATTTTTCAATCATATTGAGTAAATCAACTTTAAAACAAAACTATAATTTCATATAATGCAATTCTTGGTCCAATTGGGTGAATAACCTTTTATTCTTTATCTATCTCATAGATAATGCATATTCACTAATGTTTCAATCATATTGAATTAGTATAATTGCATAACCCAAAGTGGAGCAACACTTCAAACCTTTCATGTCTAGCTCGCCCTTTTGAAAGAGCTTCTTTCAATGTATGATCATATCATACTTCTCCATGTTTCTCTTCTTGCTTCCAAAGCTCAGAGTTCATGCAGCTAGCATGAGGCAAGTAACATCCAAAGAACCATTCTTTGATGTTCCTTCCATTAGGTTTTAACGTGTTTTGGTAGTTGGTAGGAAGAGAACTTTATGTTCTACCATGTACAACAAATTTTCTTTTATTTGAGAACAATTCTCAATTTTATAGCAGTCTAGAAAAAGATAAAGTCGCGTTTTTATTTGTTTAATGCCATGGGTATTCAACATAATAGGATTATGCAAAGTTTGTGACGTTTCACTATATTCAACAAGGATTTAAATTGTCAAATATAGCTCCCACCATTTTTCTACGGATTAATAACCCTCAAGATATTAATGCGGAAAATATCCTTATATTTTCTAGTGGGCCAAGATCCATGTTTCATCTCCTTATGAGCTTGCTTTGGCAAGTCACCCATAATTTGACTACTTTAGGTAGGAACAATTCCAATTGCATCCCTTATGCAACTCTTGGTTCAATTGGGCAAATAACTCCTTATTTATCCATCCTTATGGATAATCCCAATTGATTGCCTCTAGGTTTCTTAATCAAATTAATAGCCTAGTTGTGTTCAACTTCTTATCTAAACAATTGCACATTGTTACGTGCCATCGCATTCCATCATTATGAACCAAGTCGCCATGCTTTGGCACGCACGAACTTGATAAATAATGATGATAATGAGTGTTTAAATAAAGAGATGGCAAGAACACAATATTTGAATTTTGAGGGATTTTAAATTCAATTTATTTGTTTTGTTGATCAATATCAACTAATCTATCTATTTGAGTTTGGGCACAACTCCAAATAATAGATCCGGGTTGCCTAATTATCTTATTATCCTAATTGCATGCATCATCCATACACCAACCACACAATAATAAGACAATAAAGTAAACAACCACAAAACAAAAATTAAACGTGATGTGGATATGGCCTTTTCTAGACTAAGATAATTCCAAGCCAATGGAATTATCTATGAACCCTAAAACAAACACATCTCCATGCGTCTTGATCCTTTTGGTCCATCCTTCATAGTCATGTGGAATGCTCCATGCTCCATGTTCCATCTTTTGTGGCTCCTTTGGCTTTGGGCTTCTTTTCTTCAATCTTGGCTAACAATCTACTTTTATCTAGCACTAGCTAACTTTTATACTAAATAAAATAAATCTCACAAGTTGAGAAAAAAATGGCACGCAGGCCATAAAACCCTAATTAATTATTACAATTAATTGATCAGCTCGCAGGCCGTAAACCAAAACACAAAAATTAAACATCCACATCAAACCACATCCTAAGGCCATATCCAATCACCATGCGATTTGCACATAAACAGTTAAAATCCAATTTTAACGCGTTTGGTTAATTTAAATTGATTTTAGGATATTCTAGGGTTAAAACGGTCCATGGGCCCAACAATCGAATTGCCCGGGCCCAAAAAGTGAACCACAAGGCCCTAGGGCCGGCCCGGCCCCTAGCCCACGCGGCTAGGCCGCGGGCTAGGGCTGCCCCGGCCCCTAGGGCGGCCTTGCTTGGACGACAAGCAAGGAGGGGCGGTCCCCTAGGGGGGCCGAACCTCCTTTGGGAGTTGTTTCCAAAACAACTCCCTTGCTTGGTGCCCAAGTTTGCTTGTTTCCTTGTATGGAAAGAACTCCTTCTTCCCCAAGAATGCCCAAACCCTAGATCTAAGATCCTAAAATTTCTCAATCTCACCAATTCATGCATCCAATACAAAAATTAGATCTTGTTATGATTAATTGTTGACAAATTGCATCCCATGCTTGATTTGTCTTATTTTACGCGATAAACAATCAATTTAAGGTGTAAAACAACTAAAACGTAACACATAAACCACATTTATGCTCTACGACCTGTGGCTCTGATACCACTGTAGGGTTTTGATTCATGGATTGCACAACGGAAGCATAAACAAACATAAAACCATGCAAAACCCTCCAAGGATCACAAGTCAAGAGACATAACGATGGTAAGGGTTAGAATTCATAAACACACCTTTGGGTTCTCCTTGATGACCTCAAACGCGAATAGTGTCACGTCACTACGGTTGATCCACGCCTAGAGGTGAGATCTAGATCTTCCAATCCTTGGTGCTAGCCCGGAAAGAGGAAGAGGAAGAAGAAATCGCCAACAATGGAGTGCCAAAGGTGGGGCGGCTCTCCCTTGGCCGACGGGTAGGGGGCGGCGGTCCCAAGGGGTTTCGGCCCTCTATGGGACTTGCTCTCTCTCCTTGCTTTGTTCTCTCCTACTCTATCATATAGATGTGTGGTGTGTAGAGAGAAAAATAAGCTCGGAGTGTTCTTTATATAGTCCAACAACTCCTTGTCCTACTACATAAAGAACCCCTCCTAATCCTACTCAAGTTCGGATTAGTCCCTTTTGCAAAATAGTCCTTATCATGCCAATACATGGATTAGTTCTATTTGCAAATTAATCCTAATCATGTCTCTACATGAATTAGGCCACCTTGGCAGATCCTAATCATGTCTATACATGGATTAGTCCAACTTGCATATTAGTCCTACTAAGTTAGCAAGTTGTTGCGATTTGATCCTTCTAATTAATTAATCATATTAATTAATTATTTCCCAAGTCTAGTTCACCCCTATATGGCGTGTGACCCCATAGGTTCTATTTAGTTGGTAGTAACTATTTACTAATATGGAGCGGCCTCTAGCAAGACATCCATTCTAGCCAACAAATAGAATAGTCATCATGACAAACCTTGTGCAAGTAATTGTCTCATCCCTTTGTCTCAATATCCGGATTGGACACGAGACATACAAGTCACACTCGTATATCCAATCCATAGTTTCTCGATCCTGGGAATAGCCTTATTCGTGCAAATAACATCAATATCCCATATTGATTTATTTGAGTCTGGCCAGACATTTTATAAGCACTATCCCTCGAGTGGCCTAGGATATTTGCTCTCGTTATGTGGGAGGGACGAATTCTATCTACGTCCACTACGATCTCTAAGCTTTCTTCTTATTGTATCCAGTACACGCCTTTATAACTACCCAGTTACGGTGTAGCGTTTAACGCTACCAAGATCACAATAATCCACAACTAGATAATCTAGTGACTTCAAGTCTAAGGATGACAATACCGTTGCACCGCGAGAAGCGCTTGTGACTTAACATAACGTGTATGTAACCTTCTCGGAGATGGGTCAATCCAGTATGCCATTACTCCTAATGCATACCCATGTGTTGGATCATGATATCTCCATATCAATCCAACCCCATACTAGTCTATAGATGATTGTCCCATTAATCATTATAATTGACTAGGGATATTTAAGAATATAACACTTATATTCTAAGGACTTCGTTCATGTTAACATATCTCCATATCGATAACATAATGAATCGTAAATCCATAAATGTCACAATTAATTGATTGCCTCTACGGCACATTTCCAACAGCCCCAGTATACCTACCCAAACCAACCTCACCTCCTCCTCCCTCCACTAATCCAATAATCATTAGGTCCAAATCTGGGGGCTTTAAGTTACCCCAAACTACACTATGTCAGCTTCCGTCTCTCCACCTGATTTTTTCGTCGAACCTAGTACTGTTTTGCAGGCTCTCAAGAATCCCCCAGTGGCGATCTACAATGAATGCTGAATTTGAGCATCTAATTCATAACCACATATGGGATCTGGTCCTTCTACCTGTTGTCGGCTGCAAATGGGTCTTTCTCATTAAGAGGCTACTTCATGGGTCTCTTGATCATTAAAAGGCACGATTAGTGGATATGGGTATTCCTCAGAGACCCGGTGTTAACTATACTGACACCTTAGAGTGTTCAAGCCGGTTACTGTTTGCCTGGTCCTATCCTTTATTTCAGTTGTCAATGAGTTCTTAATCATATGGATGTTAGTTATTCTTTCCTACATGACACACTCTATAAAGATGTCTTCATGGCTCAGCTGTCTTGTTTATTGATCAGGACCATCCTAACTATGTTTGCAAACTTCAGAAGGCGTTGTATGGCCCAAAGCAAGCTCCACATGTATGGTATTCTGAGCTCCACTCTTTTCTTCTGCAACAAGAATTTTCTAATTCTCGGGCTAATACGCCCATCTTTATTTATATTTTACTCAGGGGTCACCATTTATGTGCTTGTTTATGTTGCTGATACTACAGTTACATGGGTTTTTGTTGCTCAAGTACAACGGTTTATTGATCTCTTGTCCAGTCAATTCGATTTGAAGGATCATGGCAATCTTTATTATTTTCTTGGTGTTGAGGTTCTAGAACACCCGCAGGGGTTACTTCTTTCACAGCAGAAGTATATTCTGTTAGGATTCCAATACGTGAGAGAACAAGAGAAAGCAAGAACAATCAAGAGTAAGATCAAGAACACAAGAATTACGTGGTTCAATAGTTTTGATACTAGCTACATCCATGGCCAAACCAACCCAATTTGTTGATGAGAAGCCAAACCAATTAGAAGCACACACCAAGTCATGTCCCTAGCATCTACTTATATACTAGTACAAGACTTGGAGCCCAAGTAATGTCCAAAACTAATCCGAGACAAACTAGGAAATAATTCATCCTAAATTCTTTCCTAACCCAATAAGGACACCACCAAATATATTAGTCAAAGTAAACCCCTACAAGGAATCAAAGAGATCCCTTGCTGCAAAAGTAATATAATTACTTCCAAAACTACCAGCCTCCTTTGACCATCCCATGCTAGGATTTTGAATCAACCAAAAAAACCCAACATATTCATGATTTGTTCCATCGGGCTGGAATGACTGCTAATAATCATGTTTGCACTCCACTTGATACGGCTGTGACTCTGTCCTTGCAAAGTGGCTCTGCGCTCGCAGACGTCGGTGAGTAATGTATGCTGTTGGAAGCTTTCAGTACCTATCTGATCTCTTGTCGGATATATGGCATTGGCCACAGCTGCTGCAGACATCTCTTGGTTCAAAACATTATTTCATCACTTAAAGTTTCAAATTCCAAACTGTCCTGCTATTTGGACAGACAATCACTCGGCTCTTGCTCTCACTTCCAATCCCCTATTTCACGCACATACCAAACACAATGAAATATACTATCACTACATCCGTGAAAATGTTTTAAATCGTGAACTAATAGTTGATTTTATTTCAAGTGCATATCAAATCATCAACGTCTTCACCAAAAGCCTGCAACCAGCTCACTTTGAAGAATTGAAGAATAAACTCATGGTGCAAATTCAGCCACCATGAGTTTACGGGAGGCTATTAAACTATATTTTTCCAATGGGCTTCATTATAGCCCATTATCTATTCTAGCCCATTTATTATTTCATTCCAATCTTGTAACCCATTCTATAAGGGTACTTAAGCTAACCCTAATACAGCTGTGTTACAGTCGTTACATCATGACCGTTGGATTGTTCCTAGCGGTTTAGATACATCCTCCCGTTTGTCTTCTGTATTAATGTATCTGTTTCTCCATCTTTCTAGACAATTCAATACAAGGATGTTCATGTGGAGAAGTCAAATAAACACACCATGAATTGCGAGGAGAGCTCTGGATTTTCCCCCCAAAAACCTCCTCCGCCTACCTTCAACGTCGGAGCTTTCTTTCCGGCTCCTTCACCAAATTCTCTTCGCCGTCGTCAGGTCAGTTTCAAACGGCGTTTCGTTGTAGATTCGGCTTTCTCTGATGAGGATGAATCGATCACTAGTAACCGCCTCTTTTGTGATGCTGTGCGAGGTCCTCCGAAGGGGATCTACATGGCAGATGAGGAAGAGGACGGGTCGGAAAGCATGGATTCCTTGTGAATTCAATCAGAAATCTCATCAGATGGTCGAGTTTGCATTCAGATCAGTGGAGCCCGTCTCCGGCGTTTCACCGTCCCTGGAGTCGTGCGTTGATTATCAGAGTGCTCGGTAAGGAACCTTCCTACCGGCTTCTCCGTGATCGCCTAGAGTTCCAGTGAAAGCTCCGCAAAGGCTTTGAACATACCGATCTGGAAAATGGCTGTTACTGCGTTAGATTTTACGTGAAGGAGGATTATAATCGTGTCCTCTTGGACAGTCCCTGGATGATCCAGGGCAATTATCTTACTGTGCAGACTTGGACTCCCAATTTTGATCCATTTTAAGACTCAATTCGTACCACACATGTGTGGATCCGTATGAGGGTTATGCCTTTTGAGTACTTTGACGAAGAAACTCTTATGGATATCGGTTGTCAATTTGGCCGATGGTTGAAGGTGGATCTAACTACGCTTGCGGCGGCGCGTGGTAAGTTTGCTAGGGTTTGTGTCGAGTTAAATTTGAAGCACAGCTTGGTGCCGGCGATTTGGGTGAACGTCCGGAAACTGTTGGTTGAGTACGAAGTTCTCCACATGATCTGTTTCGAGTGTGGGACTTTTGGTCATAGAAGGGAACGTTGCCCGAAATTAACTCTGCCGGAGGTCTAGCCGGTGAACCCGGCGGAGGATAGCCTATCTGAGGATGTGATGGCTGATTTGGTAACGGAGAAAGTACCGGAAAAGCAGCCGGAGCCCCATTTTGGGGCATGGATGATTGCGAAGAACAGGAAGAAACCATAGAGTAGCAGGAACCGTCCGTTACGGGGCAGGAGGATTGGGGGTTTGACTTCGGATGTACTGGATCATAACTCTGATCCGGTGGTAGGTGATCTCGGCTCTAGATTTGGAATCTTATCTACGGAGGAAGATAAGAGTGGTGCTCCGGGCCACAGGGTGGACAATCTCTCTCCCAAAGCCACGCAGGTAGGGGGTGACAGGACTCGGGGAAATTCCTCCAATAGTAAAGTGCCACGTGGAGGGTGTATTAAGAAAAATCGTTTTGGGGCAAATCAGGGTCCCGTAAACCCTAATTTTTGCTCGACTCTTAGTTCTCTTGACCTCAATCAATTTCCTGCCCTTCATAAATTTCAGGCAGGATCGAGCGGTGAGAAAAGTGCTTCTCGGCGTTCGTTCTCCGGTGTGAAGGTGCAGAATGAGAACGGTGGCTCTGCAGATGCATGAGGTGTCAACCCCTTTAAGTTTCGAATGGCTACAGCCGACCCTAGTGGTCGCCGATCCTTGGATCGACCTAATCGAGTTCCAAACTTCGCAGTTCACGCCAGAGGTGGTCCCCCAAGTGATAGCGGAGCTGGATTTAAGCATCCCACTGCGTATGCGTCTGGTGATTCAAGCTGTGCTCGAATGGGAAAGCAGAAGGGGCATGTCTCCTCCGGGTGTGGTGAGCTGGTTAATTGACATTCTTGCCAAAAATAAGGAAATGAAGATTTCTATTTGGAATTGCAGAGGGGTGGGTAACTCTGCTACGGTAAGTTCGGTTGTTGATCTTTGTCAGTCTTCCTCTGCTGATGTTTTGGTTCTGGTTGAACCTAGAGTCTCTAGTAGCCATTTACATAGTATTTGTAGAAGGTTCAGATTGGATAAGGTCCACTTTGTGGAAGCTCATGGTTTCTGTGGTGGTCTCTGGCTTCTCTGGGACAATAGTGTTGTTGATGTGGAAGTTTTGGCTTGTTCTGCCCTGTCTATTACTAGGGTTATTAAGAGAAATAACCACAAGGATTGGTTGTTCTCTGGTATCTATGCTAGACCTCATCCTCTTGCTAGGGAGGAGTTGTGGAGTTACTTGGTTAAGCTAGCTGAATGTCATTCCTTACCTTGGTTATTAGCTGGGGATTTTAACCAAGTGGGTGCTGCTGATGAGAAGAGAGGAGGCAGGCCTGTAAATGCTAAGGCTTGTGCCAAGATGTTAGAGTGTTTTGATGTGTGTGAACTCCAAGACTTGGGTTTTTCTGGTACTGCTTTCACTTGGAATAACTCTCAGTCTTTTGGTAAAACCATTAGGCAGAGAATTGATAGAGCAATGTGCAATAATAGCTGGAGACTTCTCTTTCCAGAAGCTAATGTGAAGCATATGACCAGAGTTAATTCTGATCATCACCCTCTTTTGATTGATCTTTTTGGTAAGACTCCTTCTCCTTCTTTGAAAGCTTTTAGAAT
Source organism: Linanthus parryae (assembly GCA_023055425.1). NCBI lineage: Eukaryota > Viridiplantae > Streptophyta > Magnoliopsida > Ericales > Polemoniaceae > Linanthus > Linanthus parryae. The sequence goes on along the minus strand of JALGPY010000012.1, from coordinate 11,605,555 downwards.
GGAAGCTAGTTGGTATCTTGAAGATAGTTTTGGGGAGATTGTGGAGCATTGTTGGCACTCTTCTCCATCTATTGCTAGTACCATTTATGTGTTTACTAGTAAAGTGAAATATTGGAATGAACATGTTTTTGGAAACATCTTTGCTAGAAAAAGAAGATTGAAGGCCAGACTTTATGGTATTCAGAGGTCCCTTGCAGTTAAAGAAAGAGTTTTCTTGTCTAAATTAGAAATTGAGCTGCATGAACTGTTTAATACTGTGCTTCATCAAGATGAGCTTGTTCACGATAATTCCCAAGTATAGGAATATCATTCTAAGTAGTACCCGAGTAAGAACGGGGTCGATTTCCACAAGGATTGGGAAGGAGATTAAACACTCTAAGCTAACTAGTAAACTTACTAAGCAACTAACTAAATTAACAAAACAAGTTTCCCAAAGGCTTTAGAGCTAGCCAAGCTTTGAATCCACCACTCAAGTGATGGAGCAAGAGTTGTTGATATTGCTAGAGCAAATAACTAAGAAAGAAAACAACTACTAACACTATTACTAATACGATTCAAACGAGTTTGTCAAGAAGAGAGTAAGTTGGGTCAATCGATTCCAATAGATGCCTTGTGTGTGAGCATCAACACACAAAGTTTATGTCAAAGAAAAGCATGGATTATATAGCAAGAGGATTTTTCTAGCTCTTGTATTCAAGAGTGAAATGCAAAATCGAGTTATGTCAAGCATCTTTCATATGTAAACGAGAGCGTTTCCATATGAAAGATCAAGCCACAATTCGGATTTGATATTCAACACTTGAACACTACGAATTCGACATCCAACTTATAAGACTAGAAGAACAATTGAATTTCTCACACACAAGTCATCTATCTTCATCAATCAAACCCAACAAGTAGCTTAGTTGTTCATATTCAAGAGCAAGACACAAGAATCAAGCGTATTCATGAAAATAGTCATTATATTCAAGCTCAAATACTCTTCAATTCCACCAAATAACACCAACTTGCTACCAAATGATGAAACAACTACTAGTGTTTGATTCTACCACACTCTAATCAACCTAACCAGCAGCTAACAAACCCAGAAATTCAAAGCTAACAGCAAGTTGCTGCTGCTGCAGCAAGTTGCTGCTGCTGCAGCAACACAGTAAAAAACAGAGCAAAAACAGTGCTCAAAACAGAGCAATTCGAACCCAGAATTAACCACACCTAGCCCTCTTCTCCCTGGTCGTTACTGGCTCCGTAGTAGCTCAGGATGAGCTCGGAAACACCAGGACGAACCCAGAAGTTGGCTGGTACCGAGAGAGAAGAGAGAGAGACAGAGTTTCGGCCTAGCAAGAAGCGTGGTTCCTCCCCTTTCTTCCTTCTTTCTCTTCAGCTTATATAGGTAGTGAGAGGGGGTTTCTTAGCCTCCAAGTCTTCAATCCTAACCCTCCAATTCATCTCAGAGCTCCTCCTTCGTTGATTTGCAGAAGCTTCACGAACCCTAGGTCATTTGGGGCTTTTCTCTTCACTTCGGTTTGGGCCAAATTGAGCAGTGGGTTTGGAAGAGGGTTGGACAAGGAGAAGATTGGGACTAATTTTGTAAGATTTGGTGGAGTTTTGGTTAGGCTTTGGGCCGAAGGAAGCTTCGGCGAAGCTTTGGTAATGGCTGCTGGTTCGTTCTGTTCTTCAGGTCGGGGAGAGAGAAAGAGACGTGAGAAGATGAGCTGGGGGGTGAGCTGGGTTAGGGAAATTGCACCCGGCTCCCCCTAGCTTGCTGTAATGTTTTAAAAGGCCCCGTTCCTTACTTAAAAGCTTCTAAAAATGGCAATCTGACCCCCAATCCGTTAAGTATCCTTCAAATAAGCCATTAAAACGTTTCAAAACTTGCACTTAAGCCCCACTTCCGTTAAAAAGTCATCTTTCAAGTCCTTAGAAACTTTAGAACCTTGCATTTTGACCCCGATTCCGTTAGTTTCCTCTCAAACAACCCCATAGATGCAACTTTGGCCTTGTAATGTGGCCTCTTGGCTTCTAAATCTTCATTTTTGGCCTCTATCTTCCCTTGTCCTCTTCATTTAAACCCTTGAAACCTCTCTTTAACTTGCAAATTCTTGCTTTGTCTTCAACTTTAGCCTCTTTATCACTTGACTTCTTCAAATTAAGCCTTCAAATTCCTCATTCAAGCTTTCATAACTAGCCCCTTGCGTTCTAAATCACTTCTTTGCCTACAAAATGAGAGAAAACAACCAAAACTACGAAAACAAGCATAAGTCTAGAAAGAGAGATAAAATAGATAAATTACACATATTAGCAAGTTAAGAAGAGTTCGTTAACATACTAAGGTATGCAATTTTAATTTATCAACACACCCCCCAACTAGCCTTTTGCTCGTCCTCGAGCAAAGAGAGCGATATTTAATTCTCTTTTTTTTTTTTTTTTTTTTTTTTTTTTTTTTGTTTAAAAGAACCAATCATGAGAGGCACACACTCAACTAGACAAGGCTTGACTCGATTCTAAACAAGACTCAAATATTTACAAAAACGCACACACACATTATCTATCCTAAGTGAGAACTCAAAGAAACAAAATACTAAGAGTTACTAGCTAATTTTATTTTATTTTTTTTTGGTGGGGGAAAAAGAAGAATGCATAAATGTCTCCTCAAATAAATTCTCAAAGTCCAAGAAGATTGAGAAAGAAGCCTAAGGACGTCTAAGCATATACTCATACAAATGTGGGCGGTGTTTGGTAGAAGGTGACTCATGCGAACCACAAAACTTGTTAAATTAAGTCCAATTTGCGAGAAAGTATGCCTTCAAAAATAAGGATCACAAGAAACTAGACATTGACATACTTATTCAAAAGCACCCATGTAGGATGGACTTCCAAAGCTTTGAACAAAATTTTTTTTAAGAAGGGGAGATGTGGTTGTGGGCTTGTATGATCCTTTTGTGGATTTTTGGTAGATGGTGCGATTTATCATGTTTTTTTTTTTTTTTTTTTTTTTTGAGATTTATAGCATTAACATTTTATTTTTAACCTCAAATCCAAGGATCTCCAAGACCCACAACAAAATATAGGAATATACACGCGAGTGGGCTTTTTAAGCTAAACCAAGGGAGCTATCTAGGTGGTGACGTAACATTATCCCCGGACACCCCTCTATTTATTAGACATCGCATGGGGTGTCATTGGTAACCACCACTCCAATGGACTACAAGTTTCCACCGCAAAAACGAATAGAGAAAAATCTTTTTGTGAAGTTCAAATAGCTTTAGAAAATGCACCCTTTATCAAAAGTAAAAGACGTCAAAGTTTATGTGATCAACTTAGCTTGAAGGACTTAAACATGAAACGTAAATTTAGTGTGTCGCTTTGTGAGAACGCATGATGTCGCGGAAGGTGGGATATTGGTGTAGATGTATTAAGTATAAGCAAAGAATTCCTTTCTAAAATAAAAATAAAAATAACATGGACTAAGAAATTTCATTTTTTGAAAACATCTAGCTTCCTAAAATTCCCCCTTTTCACTTTTCTCATTTTTTTTTTTTTCTTTTTTTCATTTTTTTTTTTATTTTTTTCAAAATAAGTGACTTAACTATAACTTCCTAAGACTCAATAAAGCTATAAAATCTAGATTCAAGATGAAAGGTGAAAATTAATAAAACTACCAAAGAAAGAAGAATAAAAATATCTATGGTTTGACACGGGGAAAGAGTGATGCTTCTCATGAAAGATTCACATATATTTTTTTTTTCAATTTTTCTAATTTTTTTGGATTTTCATTTTTTCATTTTTTTGTATTTTTCATGTAAATCACTAATGAAGAAAAAGCATGCTTGTAACCATTTAAGCAAGAAATAAAATCTACTAAACCCCCCAACTAAAATATCACATTGTCCTCAATGTGTGAGAACAATGGAAGAGCAAACAAATTCATATAAAGAGACAAGGGATAGATGGACCTCATTTTTCGCTTCCTTAGCCACCAAGCATAAGTCCTCCTCCAAGAGCAACCTACAAAATAATCAAGAGCAAAAGAACTACAACTAATATTTACAAAGGTGATACTTTTGGTGAACACTAGTTAGTATAGGTTGGGTCCATAACAGAAATGGACTCAACCTTGGCCTCAAAATTTTCAACATATGGTTTCAATCTTTGGCCATTCACCTTAAAACTTTCCCCACTTTTAGGGTTCAAAATTTCAATGGTCCCATAAGGATATACATGCTTCACAATATATGGACCATTCCATTTTGATTTCAACTTTCCTCCAAAGAGTTTCATCCTTGAGTTAAAGAGGAGAACTTTTTGATTAGGCTCAAAAGACTTAGGAACAATATGTTTGTCATGATAAGCCTTTGTCCTTGCCTTAGAGATCCTAGTGTTCTCATAAGCCTCATTTCTAAGCTCTTCTAACTCATTCAAGTTTAACTTCCTTTCTTCCCCCGCTTTTGCAAGATCAAAATTCAAGAATTTGATAGCCCAATAGGCCTTGTGCTCTAACTCCACCGGAAGATGGCATGCCTTACCATACACTAGTCTATATGGAGACACACCAATGGGAGTTTTGTAAGCGGTACGGTAAGCCCAAAGAGCATCAACCAACCTCAAAGACCAATCTTTGCGATTTGGGTTTACCGTTTTCTCCAAAATTCTTTTAATTTCCCTATTAGAAACTTCCACTTGCCCACTAGTTTGTGGGTGGTATGGTGTGCCAACTTTATGCACAATCCCATACTTTTTCATGAGGCTCTCAAAAGGCCTATTGCAAAAATGTGTCCCTTCATCGCTAATGATAGCTCGGGGCATGCCAAAACGAGATAAAATGTGGTGTTGAAGAAACTTAATCACAACTCTATGATCATTGGTTTTTGAAGGAATGGCTTCAACCCACTTTGACACATAATCCACCGCCAAGAGTATATATAGGTTGCCAAAGGATGATGGAAATGGACCCATGAAGTCAATACCCCAACAATCAAATATTTCAATAATTAAAATGGGATTCAAGGGCATCATATTTCTTTTTCCAATATTCCCTCCCATCCTTTGGCACCTATCACATGCTTTGCAAAAATGAAATGCATCACTAAAAAGAGTATGCCAACATAAACCACTTTGCAAAATCTTGGCGGCGGTTTTTCTAGCCGAAAAATGGCCTCCACAAGCATACTCATGGCAAAATGAAATAACACTATGAAACTCTTCATTTGGGATACACCTTCTAATAATTTGATCCGGACAATATTTAAATAGGTAAGGGTCATCCCAAAAGAAATTCCGGCATTCTCTCACAAATCTCAACTTCTCTTGCCCTTTTAAATTTTCCGGAAAAATTCCACAAGCAAGATAATTAGCAATATCGGCAAACCAAGGAACATTTCAAAGGGCAAAGAGATGTTCATCCGGAAAAGTTTCAAGAATAGGCAAGGAGATTTTTTACTTGGGAATGTCAATCCTAGACAAGTGGTCCGCCACAAAATTTTCCACACCTCGTTTATCCTTGATTTCAATATCAAACTCTTGAAGCAAAAGTACCCAACGGATTAAACGAGGTTTGGAATCTTTCTTTGTGAAAAGGTATTTCAAGGCGGCATGGTCGGTGTAGACAAGCACTTTTGAACCAAGCAAGTATGGCCTAAATTTTTCAATAGCAAACACCATGGCCAAAAGCTCTTTTCCGTAGTGGAATAATTTAATTGAGCATCATTCAAAGTTTTACTTGCATAATAGATAACATGTGGTTTCTTATCTTCACCTCTTTGACCCAAAACGGCACCAACCGCATGGTCACTAGCATCACACCTGATTTCAAAAGGAAGAGTCCATTTGGGTGGTTGCATGATAGGGGCCGTTACCAATAAATTCTTTAACTTTTCAAAGGCCTCTTGGCATGCACTAGACCACTCAAATGAATTTTCCTTTTGAAGGAGATTGCTCAAGGTCTTAGCAAGTGAGCTAAAGTCCTTGATAAATCTCCTATAAAATCCCGCATGACCTAGGAAAGATCTAACATCCTTAACACATTTAGGAGGTGGAAGATTAGAAATCACATCTACTTTAGCCTTGTCTACACCAATACCATGAGAGGAAATAACATGACCCAAAACAATTCCTTGCCTAACCATAAAGTGACATTTTTCCCAATTTAAAACTAAATTCTTTTCTTCAAATCTTCTCAAAACCATCTCAAGATTTCCAAGACAAGTATCAAATGAGTTTCCATGCACCGAAAAATCATCCATAAAAACTTCCATGCATTTTTCTACCATGTCCGAAAATATGCTTAGCATGCAACGTTGAAAAGTAGCCGGGGCATTACACAAACCAAAAGGCATCCTCCTATAGGAAAATGTTCCAAATGGACAAGTGAAAGTGGTTTTCTCTTGGTCCATTGGATCTATGGCAATTTGATTATAACCCGAGTAGCCATCTAAAAAACAATAAAAATCATGCCCAGCTAACCTTTTCAACATTTGATCTATGAATGGAAGGGGAAAGTGATCCTTCCTAGTGACGGCATTTAATTTTCTATAATCAATGCACATCCGCCACTTAGTAGGAACTCTAGTGGTCACAAGTTCACCCTTCTCATTTTCCACAACGGTGACCCCCGATTTTTTAGGGACCACTTGGGTAGGACTTACCCATTTACTATCCGAGATGGGGTAAATCATACCCGCATCCAACAACTTGAGCACCTCGGCTCTCACAAATTCTTGCATGTGAGGGTTTAACCTCCTTTGAGGCTCCCTTGAAGTTTTGGCATTTTCCTCTAAATGAATTCTATGGGTGCAAATGGAAGGACTAATGCCTCTAATATCCTCAATGGACCATCCTATGGCACCCTTGTAATCCTTCAAAACTTCAAGCAACCTCTTTTCTTGCTCAACATCAAGGGAAGATGAGATGATAATAGGATAAGTATCATTAACCCCAAGAAATGCATATTTCAAATCTAAAGGAAGGGGTTTCAACTCACAAATTGGTGGAATCCTCTCAATGGGAGGTATCATCTCACTTCCTTGCAACTCACTATCAACACTAGAATGCTCATGAGTCCACTCAATGATTTGGTCAAGTTGGCCAAAGAGTCTCTCCCCTTCATCAAAATCAAATTCTTCTTCCATAAGAAGAGATGAAAGGGGAGTGTTATCATCATACAAAAATTCCAATTCTTCTAAAGTGAGCTCACTTGAATCATTGGAACATGTAGCTAGAGTATAAATATCTTCAACACATGATTCTACCCAACTCACTTCACAAACATCATCATCATCTTGTGAGCTTGGGTGAATACATGCATTAAAAATATTAAGCTCTAACGTCATGTTCCCAAATGTAATATTCATCATACCACTTCTACAATTTATTATTGCATTAGAAGTAGCAAGAAATGGTCTTCCTAAAATAATAGGAATGGATGAAGTGCCACTAGCCAAAGGGGAGGTGTCTAAAACTATAAAATCCACCGGATAATAACATTGGTTCACTTGAACCAAGACATCCTCAATGATACCTCTAGGGACTCTAGTGGACCTATCCGCCAATTGTAGAGTCACTCTTGTGGGTTTCAACTCACCCAACCCCAACTTCTCATACACCGAGTATGGAAGGAGGTTTACACTTGCACCCAAATCTAATAAAGAATTGTGAATTTTATGATCTCCAATGGTGCAAGTGATAATAGGTGAACCCGGATCTTTATACTTGGGAGGGAGATTATTTTGGAGAATTGAGCTCACTTGCTCGGTGAGAAAAGCCTTCTTTCTCACTTGAAGAGTTCTCTTGAAAGTGCAAAGATCCTTGAGAAACTTGGCATAAGTCGGAATTTGCTTGATAGCATCCAAGAGAGGGATGTTTATCTTGACATTTTGGAATGTCTCAAGGATATCTTGGTTGCTATCTTTCTTAGTAGAGGCTAAAAGTCTTTAGGGAAATGGTGGAGGAACCTTAACTTCCTCACTTTCTTCCACTACTTGTTTCCCCTTATCAAGACTACTTTGTGACTCTTGTGAGTCGACAACTCTCTCTTGGTCATCACTCTTCTCACACTCCTCTTCTCCCTCATTTTCATTGGACTCCCCACTTGAAAGTCCATTGTCAACAACCTTCCCACTTCTCAAAACGGTGATGGCCTTAGCATGTTCCATATGGTTAAAGTTTTGCCCCCTAGGGTTTTGTTGAGGTTGAGATCGGAATTTTCCCTTCTCTTGAGCATTTATGGTAGACTCCAACCTAGCTAAAGCATTTTTCAACTCTTGGTTAGAGTTTTGAAACTCTTGGTTGGACTTCCTCAAATCATGGTTGGTTTGGTTTTGAGAAGCCATAAATTGCTCAAAGGTCTCTTCCATACTCCTTTTGTTAGGAGGAACATAAGTGGAGCTAGAAGGGTTTACTTGAGTGTCTTGGCCTTGTCTCCATGAGAAATTTGGGTGATTCCTCCAATTGGAGTTGTATGTCTCCGAGTAGGGTGAGTTATTATAGGGCTTCCTATAATTGTTAGAATTTAACATATTCACTTGCTCACCCATGAGCTCTTGGGCTCTTAGAAAATCGGGACATTTGTTCAACTCATGAGAGTTATCACTACAAAATGAGCACAATGCCTCACTCTTAGCCTTAAGTTGATACATAGTACCTTTAGGCTTAGAGTTAGCATCCTTAGAAGGCTCACTAATGTCCCAAGATTGGACTTTCTCACAAATTTCATCTATACAATCCCAACCCTCATCTTCACCTTTTGTGAAAAAATCTCCCCCACTCATGGATTCAATTGTGTGCTTATGGTCGCATGGCAAACCATCATAAAAGGAGCTAATTAACCTCCATGTCTCAAATCCATGGTGAGGGCAAGCAATGAGGAGATCCTTGAAGCGTTCCCAAGCTTGGGGAAGTGGCTCTCCCTCCTTAGCACAAAAAGTAACAATTTGCCTTTTTATGGAATTTGTTTTGTAAGTAGGGAAAAATTTCTTAAGAAACTCTTTTTCTAACTCTTCCCATGTGCCTATGGTCCTAGGTCTCAAGGAGTGAAGCCATGCCTTGGCTTTGTCCTTTAAAGAGAAAGGAAACAATCTAAGCCTTATGGTGTTACTAGAGACACCATTGCAATTAACCGTTGAGGCAATATCATTGAAATCCTTAAGATGAGAGTAAGCACTCTCGGACTCTAGGCCATGAAACTTAGGAAGAAGTTGAATTGTGCCCGGTTTGACATCACAGTTTCTTTCATTTAATGGAAACACAAAGCAAGATGGTGAACTTTGTCGAGATGGATGCATCAAATCTCTTAGTGAGCGAAATGGCATCATCTCATTGTTGCTACTATGCCCATCCTCTCCATCCATGATTTCAAAGCTATTAAGAGAGCTAGAATCGTTGGATTGGGCTAAAATACTACTATCACTAGTAGAAGTATTTTCACTAAAGGGATTTCTACCCTCTTCTTCAAATAAAGTGCGATGCAATCTATGAGTACTATCACGTTGCCACACACTCATGCAACCCAAGCTCAAATTAAGTTCAAGAGGGTTGCCTAACACAAGCTAGGAGTATGTTTTTGTGATTTTTTTACTTTTCGCTTTTCTTTGGTTCCAAAGTTCAAAAATGAACCCGGAATTTTTCTTCAAGCGTATCTAAAAATAAAAACAAGCAAAACAAGAAAGTAGCAAAAGAGTGAGTCTCTTAGCACCAATCCCTGGCAACGGCGCCAAAAATTTGTTGACGATAATTCCCAAGTATAGGAATATCGTTCTAAGTAGTACCCGAGTAAGAACGGGGTCGATTTCCACAAGGATTGGGAAGGAGATTAAACACTCTAAGCTAACTAGTAAACTTACTAAGCAACTAACTAAATTAACAAAACAAGTTTCCCAAAGGCTTTAGAGCTAGCCAAGCTTTGAATCCACCACTCAAGTGATGGAGCAAGAGTTGTTGATATTGCTAGAGCAAATAACTAAGAAAGAAAACAACTACTAACACTATTACTAATACGATTCAAACGAGTTTGTCAAGAAGAGAGTAAGTTGGGTCAATCGATTCCAATAGATGCCTTGTGTGTGAGCATCAACACACAAAGTTTATGTCAAAGAAAAGCATGGATTATATAGCAAGAGGATTTGTCTAGCTCTTGTATTCAAGAGTGAAATGCAAAATCGAGTTATGTCAAGCATCTTTCATATGTAAACGAGAGCGTTTCCATATGAAAGATCAAGCCACAATTCGGATTTGATATTCAACACTTGAACACTACGAATTCGACATCCAACTTATAAGACTAGAAGAACAATTGAATTTCTCACACACAAGTCATCTATCTTCATCAATCAAACCCACCAAGTAGCTTAGTTGTTCATATTCAAGAGCAAGACACAAGAATCAAGAGTATTCATGAAAATAGTCATTATATTCAAGCTCAAATACTCTTCAATTCCACCAAATAACACCAACTTGCTACCAAATGATGAAACAACTACTAGTGTTTGATTCTACCACACTCTAATCAACCTAACCAGCAGCTAACAAACCCAGAAATTCAAAGCTAACAGCAAGTTGCTGCTGCTGCAGCAAGTTGCTGCTGCTGCAGCAACACAGTAAAAAACAGAGCAAAAACAGTGCTCAAAACAGAGCAATTCGAACCCAGAATTAACCACACCTAGCCCTCTTCTCCCTGGTCGTTACTGGCTCCGTAGTAGCTCAGGATGAGCTCGGAAACACCAGGACGAACCCAGAAGTTGGCTGGTACCGAGAGAGAAGAGAGAGAGACAGAGTTTCGGCCTAGCAAGAAGCGTGGTTCCTCCCCTTTCTTCCTTCTTTCTCTTCAGCTTATATAGGTAGTGAGAGGGGGTTTCTTAGCCTCCAAGTCTTCAATCCTAACCCTCCAATTCATCTCAGAGCTCCTCCTTCGTTGATTTGCAGAAGCTTCACGAACCCTAGGTCATTTGGGGCTTTTCTCTTCACTTCGGTTTGGGCCAAATTGAGCAGTGGGTTTGGAAGAGGGTTGGACAAGGAGAAGATTGGGACTAATTTTGTAAGATTTGGTGGAGTTTTGGTTAGGCTTTGGGCCGAAGGAAGCTTCGGCGAAGCTTTGGTAATGGCTGCTGGTTCGTTCTGTTCTTCAGGTCGGGGAGAGAGAAAGAGACGTGAGAAGATGAGCTGGGGGGTGAGCTGGGTTAGGGAAATTGCACCCGGCTCCCCCTAGCTTGCTGTAATGTTTTAAAAGGCCCCGTTCCTTACTTAAAAGCTTCTGAAAATGGCAATCTGACCCCCAATCCGTTAAGTATCCTTCAAATAAGCCATTAAAACGTTTCAAAACTTGCACTTAAGCCCCACTTCCGTTAAAAAGTCATCTTTCAAGTCCTTAGAAACTTTAGAACCTTGCATTTTGACCCCGATTCCGTTAGTTTCTTCTCAAACAACCCCATAGATGCAACTTTGGCCTTGTAATGTGGCCTCTTGGCTTCTAAATCTTCATTTTTGGCCTCTATCTTCCCTTGTCCTCTTCATTTAAACCCTTGAAACCTCTCTTTAACTTGCAAATTCTTGCTTTGTCTTCAACTTTAGCCTCTTTATCACTTGGCTTCTTCAAATTAAGCCTTCAAATTCCTCATTCAAGCTTTCATAACAAGCCCCTTGCGTTCTAAATCACTTCTTTGCCTACAAAATGAGAGAAAACAACCAAAACTACGAAAACAAGCATAAGTCTAGAAAGAGAGATAAAATAGATAAATTACACATATTAGCAAGTTAAGAAGAGTTCGTTAACATACTAAGAGGTCCCTTGCAGTTAAAGAAAGAGTTTTCTTGTCTAAATTAGAAATTGAGCTGCATGAACTGTTTAATACTGTGCTTCATCAAGATGAGCTTTTCTGGTTTCAAAAGTCAAAGTTGAGTAGATTATTATTGGGGGATAAGAATAAAAAATTATTTCACTTATCTACTGTAACTAGGAGAAGGAGAAATAAAGTTGAGATGATTATGCTTGATGATGGTTCTTGGTGTGAAGATGTGGAGCTTTTAAAGCAGTTAGTTACTAGTCACTTCAAAAATGTGTACTCTGACCCAAGCCGTGAGATTGATGCTGAGTTTGTTTGGAAAGGGGGTGCTCTTACCAGTTCTGAGGTTGAGTTGCTGTTGAAGCCTATTACTACTGCTGAAGTTCATGATGTTGTGTTCTCTATGGGTCCTTTCAAGAGTCCTGGGCCTGATGGTATTGCTCGTGGGTTCTATCAGCACTTCTGGCCTCAAGTTAGTTCTGTTGTGGTTCAAATGGTAAGGGATGCCTGGAGATTGGGGAAGCTGCCTTTGGACATTAATGTACTTTGATCACTTTGGTACCAAAGAAGGATTCTCCTTCTTCTTTTGGTCATTTTAGACCAATTAGTTTGTGTAATGTATCTTTAAATATCATTACCAAACTCATTAGCAATAGACTCAGAACTGTATTTCAAAGGCTTATTCATCCTCTCTAATTCAACTTTATTCCTGGGAGGTATACTAGTGATTATTTGCTCATTGTCCAAGAAACTCTCCATTGTATGAGGAATATGAAGGGGAAGAAGGGAAGTCTTGCTATTAAAATTGATATGGCAAAGGCTTATGATAGGGTCAAATGGTCCCTTCTTGAGAAAGTTCTTAGTGCTATTGGTTTACCTGTTAACATTCATAGTCTAATTATGGATTCTGTAAGATCGGCTTCTTTTCAGGTTATTTGGAATGGTGAAGTTCTAGAGAAGTTCTTTCCTCAAAGAGGTTTGAGACAGGGAGACCCCCTTTCCCCTTATCTCTTCCTCCTCTCTATGGAAGTTTTGGCCCAAAAAATTCATCAATCTGTGGTGGCTGGGAAGTGGAAGGGTGTAAAGCTCTCTAGGAGAGGTACTCCTCTGACTCATGTCTTCTTTGCAGATGATCTTCTGCTTTTTGGTGAAGCCACCAAAAGACAAGTCAGAGTGATGAAGGATGTTCTATCTGATTTCTGTGAAGTCACAGGTCAAGCTATTAGTTTTGACAAATCTAAAATTTTTGTGGCTCCTCTTGTTCCTAGGAGTCTTGCTAGAGTGTTAAGTTCCTTGTTGGTTATTGATCTCGCTGAGGATCTTGGTCTTTATTTGGGTATGCCCCTGCTTCATGATAGAGTTGCTGCTTCTACTTACCAGTTCTTGGTTGATAAGGTTCAGAGGAGGTTAAGTTTCTGGCAGGCTCCTAGACTCTCTCTAGCAGGAAGGACTACCTTGGTTCAGACTGTGCCTCAGGCTCTACCTGCATATGCAATGCAGACTGTGCTTCTTCCTAGCTCTACTCTCACTGCCATTGATCAGATCTGCAAGAGATTTTTGTGGGGAGGGAGTTTGGAGAAGTCTAAACTCTCTTTGGTTGGGTGGAATGCTGTTACTCAACCAAAGTTAAGGGGTGGTTTGGGTTTAAAGTGTTTGTCTTCTTTCAATAAAGCTTTTCTTGCTAAATCTTGGTGGAATTTTATCGGTGACCATTTGTCTTATGCTTGGGCAAAGGAAATTGTTTTGAAGTATGGTATTCCTTCTTTAAGTCCGGGGAAGTTGAAAGCTAAGTCGTACCACTCAAGATCTTGGGAGCAAATCTTGAAGTATTTGGATGCTGTGAAGTCTGGTTGTGGTATTAATGTTGGTAATGGTGCCACCACTCTGTTCTGGATTGACCAGTGGCTAGGGGAGTTCAAGCTCTGTGATGTAGTTCATGGTCACCTGTCTGAAAATGATCTTCTTGCTGCAGTGGCTGATTTTTGGGATGATGAAGTAGGTTGGCATTTGGAGTTGTTGCAGAATAAGCTGCCTACTGCTGTGATGGATTTGTTGCAAGCTACTACTCTTGATCAAGTTTCAGATCAGGTGGTATAGTTGGCTATGGAGGTAAGTTCTCAGTGGCCTCTGCTTATGAAGAAATTGTTAGTCGTAAAGAAATACCTCCTTGGGATATGGGGTGGAAGAGGATTTGGAGGATCAAGGGGTTTCAGAGGTGGAGATCCTTTCTTTGGCTTTTGAGAAGGGATAGGCTTCTCACTCAGGCTATGAAGGTGAAAAGCGGTATTATTAACTGTGCCTCTTGTTTATTATGTGGGTTTGATTGTGAAGATTCTCTGTGTGCTATTAGAGACTGTGCTTATGCTCAAGATGTGTGGAAAAGGGTTCTTAACAGGGATAAGTGGGAGTAGTTCTTCTCAGAAAATTTGCTAAATTGGGTTGACATGAATATTGATTATTCTGCGACTAAGGGGTGGAGTGGTAATAGTGGCCTTGATTGGCCAATTCTTTTTGTTACTACTGCTGCTCAAATTTGGCTCTGGCATAACAAGACTATACATGAGGAAGAAATGCCCCAGGATCATGACATTGCTCAATTTTTGTACAACCAGGCAATCTTTGTTCAAAATGGTGTTGCTCTTTCCCCCAAGAATCTCCAGTCTAAACCCTGTGTTGTGAAGTGGTTGTGCCCCACTTCGGGCAGGGTTAAGATGAATGTTGATTGTGCTCTCTCCCATTGTAGAACTTTCTGTGCTGTGGGGTTGGTCTGCAGAGACTGGCAAGGTCAGTGGCTTTGGGGTGTGCAGAGAAGAGTGGCTGCTACTACTGTTTTGCAGGGAGAGTTATGGGCTATCTGGGAAGGTTTGGTGATGGTGAAGGAACTGGATATGCATCAGGTTACTGTGGAATCTGATTCATGGGATGCTGTCCAATTAGTTGAGTGCAGTGTGTCTTCTGCTACCCCCTTCAAGTTCATGGTGGAGGCTATCAAGAGCTTGCTGTTGGATACGCAGAGTACAATTCATCATGTGCACAGAGAGTGTAATTTGGTTGCTGATAGTTTAGCTAGAAATTGTGGTTCTGATATTATGGATAAGGAGTTTTTGTCAAAACCTCCCAGCTATTGTGTTAGGTTTTTGGAGTTTGACATCTCTGGTTTAGGAAAGATTAGAATGTTTTAGGGTTTTGCCGTTTCCTTTTTACCTAAAAAAAAATACAATGATGTTCATTCTTATCTTTCAGCTTCTCTGTCTACAATTTCTGTATCGTCTGTTTGATTACCCAAGAAACCCTAATTGTCTTTCATATGTAAAACCTGATATGGTAAGGACTTGAGAATTAAAATTGATTTGGTGAAAAAAAGTGGGTCACAGTATAGATGAAGCGCCCGAAGAGAGAAAGTAGAAGAAAATCGGAAAAGCCACATATTACAGTAACGCTCGTACCAGCACAAGGCCATATGATTCCCTCTGTTAGAGAACTCACAATGCTTAGCCACTCAACGTCTCACGGTTAATTTTGCAAACACCAAGTACAAGCACGACAAGATCATGAATTCGTTACCTCGGGAGGGCAGACATTTTAAGGTTTGACATAAATTTTGTTGCTATAACTGATGGATTGGTATCTTGGGATGATAGGAGTGATTTGAGGAAATTCGCAACTGATGTCATCGAGGACATGCCTCTGAAGCTTGAAGAGCTCATAAGAGAAATCAATTTTGTGAAAATGATTACTTGCCTTATTTCCATATATTAGTTATGGAAACTGATGTTTTTGCCTTATTTCCATATACTAGTTATGAGCCCGTGACATTTTACACATTGGAGACTGAGATTTTTTTCATATGTAAATTCGCTAACCAATAGCAACTTTCATAGTGTTGGGTTTTTTTATTATTAATTGATTCAAACTATAGATTGGTCAAAGAAGGAATTATTATTTTTTGGAAACATTGAATTAATTTGGCAACAAGTAATTCACATGTTTTTTTTTGGTAGTGTCCTTATTGGATTAGGAAACAATTCCTTGTTTGTCTAGGATTAGTTTTGGTCGTTTCTTTGTCTCCAAGTCTTGTACTAGTATATAAGTAGATGCTAGGGTCATGACTTGGTGTGTGCTTGTAATTGGTTTTGGCTTCTCATCAATAAATTGGGTTGGTTTGGTCGTGGATGTAGCTAGTCTCAAAACTAGTGAACCACGTTAAATTTCTTGTGTTCTTGATCTTGCTCTTGGTTGTTCTTGCTTTCTCTTGTCTCTCGCGTATTGGAATCCTAACAAGTGGCATCAGAGCCAGGTAACGTTGAGTTTCAAGAGAATCTATGGCGAGTTTGTGATCAAGATCTGCCGGGTTTGATGGGAAGATTGGGTTTTCGCTGGTTGGCCTCTGAAACAGGGGGTGCAAGCACACCAAGCCTTTGTTGGGAGGCTATCGGGTTCCTTGTTGGGGGAGCTATCGGCTCTTGTTGTGGAGCATTGGAATTGTGGATCTAGTTCTAGTACATCCGGCACGCTTTCGGTTCCAGCATGCGTCAATCGATATGGCGTGCTCAACCCGACGAGTGATATGGATCTATATTTGGATTTGGCAACTAGGAGGATTCAAGTCTAGGTGGAGGCGACTCGAATCAACTAGCAAATTGAGGGAGAAACGTCATTGGAAGAGGGAGTGTCCTAAAAATCGTTCACTTGTAGATCTCGCTTCAGGTGGAGGAGGAGGGACGCTCAAGGTTGGTGATGATCTCTAAGCCCCTTGAGGGCGGATCGGGCTCCAGGCATGGAGCATGGAGCGTGTTATTGGGCACGCGGGTCGTTGGCGCGATTGGATCTTGGATTGGCGGGCTTCGGTTATTGGTTGTGCGCATATTGTGCGGGTGGCAGCGCAAATTGGCATGACATCGTTTGATAGGCACTTTGTTGCGAAGTGTCATTGGCGCAACGTTGGGGTATGCATTGTGTCATGGTGCATTAGGGGAGCGTTTATTGGGACGCATAGTTTTTGTGTTTGTTGAAGACGCATAGACGCGCTTGTTGGGGCGTATTGGGAGTGTGTTCAAAATTCCGCAAAATGGGAATACACTCGGATTGGGTTCATTGGATTGATGAGAAGAATTGGTTCGGTAGCTATGGAGTTTGAATCAAGGTGGAGGTTTGTTGGGTTTTTTTTATTATTAATTGATTCAAACTATAGATTGGTCAAAGAAGGAATTATTATTTTTTGGAAACATTGAATTAATTTGGCAACAAGTAATTCACATGTTTTTTTTTGGTAGTGTCCTTATTGGATTAGGAAACAATTCCTTGTTTGTCTAGGATTAGTTTTGGTCGTTGCTTTGTCTCCAAGTCTTGTACTAGTATATAAGTAGATGCTAGGGTCATGACTTGGTGTGTGCTTGTAATTGGTTTTGGCTTCTCATCAATAAATTGGTTGGTTTGGCCGTGGATGTAGCTAGTCTCAAAACTAGTGAACCACGTAAAATCTTGTTATTGTTTGATCTTGCTTTGATTTTTTCTTGCTTTCTCTTGTTTCTCGCGTATTGGAGTTCCTAACACATAGCACTTAAAGAAATCAACAAAGAACATTTCATTCTCGAATTAGCCTGAGGTAGATCGTGGAGTTTCCATGAGGTATATCATCACCGCCTTAGAACCAAATATATTAGGAGAGACATATAGGCAAAGAGACAATAGGTTGGGAAACCAATGGAAATAAACTCCATAGACAAGAGTACACACACAACAGATATACATGATGTGTCCTTATCAATAAAGCCGAAAACAGAAGTATATCACCATTACCATGTCCAAACATAAAAAAAAAAAATAGACAAAAGCAATAGCATAGGCTCCTTACGCCGGCCTCAATGACTTCCTATAAGTGTTGGAAAAGAAATAAGCGGAGAGTGTTGGAAAAACAATATTTTGGGTCGACTTATAACCCGATTTACGACAAGTCGGGTTAACGGTTTGGGAAACCGAAAGTGGCTATGGAATCCTTGCGAATAGGAGATAATCCTACCACTTTGTATCGCCCAAAATAGTGTTCGGATGAATGAAAAATTCATGTGTGAAAGTGGGATGTAGAGATGTTGGAAACACTTGAAGAAAAGTGTCCCACATCTTCATATAGAACAACAAAGTGTTGCATAAATAATTCAAAGTTGCACCTTAAGGGCACGCCCTTTGGGTGATACACATTTTGTGTAGGAGGGAGGACCTAGACAAAGGTTGAACCACCACATGCGCGCGCGCGCGCCGCCGCCGCCGTCCGTCCGGCCGGCTCGGCTCGGTCTCGGGTTCGGGCACGGGCACGGGCCGGGCCGTGACGTGGCGAGGCGTGGTGTGGGTTGGGCTGATTTGTTAGTCAAGCCCATACTTAACTTTTTGGGCCAAAAACCAAATTTGGAATTAAATTTTCAGTCCAGACACATAACGAATTTTTGTTATTCACCGGAACGAATTTTCAAATTCAAAACTGAACGGTTGCAACCGTTATTGAACTGTCACAAACGGTAGCAGGCGTCCCCAACAGTTTTTACTGACTTACCAGATTCCAGAAACCAAAAACACTTACCCAACAAACCCGTAGCCTTTTCCAGAGAGAGTTCCCATACCATTGCGGTTCGTAGGGTGCAGCGAGTGTACTGACAAACTGCACGGTGAGGCGATTATCCTGCGAGGCGTTTGCTCCATAACAAGCAGTACCGTAAGGGGAAAATAAGCCTTAAGGACATCGAGTCTATGCTCGAGATCGTCTCTGACTTAATCAGCAGATTCTCTATACTCTGTAAGTATTTATTTTCTGCTTTCGTTTACAGTTTCGTTTCTGTTTCATTCTCTTCTTCTTCCCTTCTTCCGGTCCAGTTTCGATTGTTATTCAACAATCTTAAGGCTTATTTCTGTCGAAACTGGTTTTACCAAACTTCTATACTGCTAATAAAATCTGTTCATAATCTGAGAGTTTTAATAGTACTCACAGATTACTGTTTTAACGAGTTTTTATAGTACTTATTAAAACAGTGTTGCAAAGAGTTTAATAGTACTCATTGCGTTACAGTTTCTGACTTTTGCTTTGCAAATTTCAGCGATGGCCGAAACTGGGAGTACCAGTCAGTCCACCCCTGCAACAGGCCCGAACATGATCAATGGCCATGGGGAAAAACCGGAACGGTTCAATGGGAAGGACTTCAAGAGATGGCAACAGAAGATGCTGTTCTACTTGACGACCTTGAACTTGGCGAAATTTCTTCGGGAAGATGCTCCTGCACTACCAGAAAATCCTGACAAGGAGACAGCAGCGGCGGTAGATGCATGGAATCACTCTGATTTTTTGGCTAAAAATTATGTACTTAACGGTTTGGAAAATACTTTGTATGGTGTATATTCGGTGGCCAAAACCGCTAAGGAACTATGGGAATCACTAGACAAAAAATATAAAACCGAAGACGCCGGCGCCAAGAAATTTGTGGTTGCCAAATTTCTGAAATTTAACATGGTTGACAATAAGACTGTAATCAGTCAAGTGCAGGAATTGCAGCATCCTCCACGACATCCATGCCGAGGGAATGACTCTCAGCGAGTCGTTTCAGGTTGCGTGCATGATTGAGAAGTTGCCTCCTTCTTGGAAGGACTTTAAGAACTATCTCAAACATAAACGCAAGGAGATAAAGATGGAAGAACTCATTGTTCGGCTAAGGATAGAGGAAGATAACCGCAACTCCGACAAGACAGGAATGGTGCAATCCAAAGCCAACGTTGCAGAACATGTCTCCAAGAAAAATAAAAGGAAGGCTCGCGACTTGGACACCGCCGAAGCGGAAGATAAAGACTTCAAGGGAAAGTGCTATAATTGTGGGAAAACCGGGCATCGCCGAAGCGAGTGCAAAAAGAAACGGAAGAATCCAAAGAAGAAATCCGAAGCCAATGTTGCTGAAGTCGAAAAAGATGATGGTATCCGCCTATCCGCGGTGGTCTCGGAGGTGAACATGGTTGGAAGCAACCCTAAGGAGTGGTGGGTCGACATCGGCGCAACCCGTCACATATGCTCGGAAAAATCAATGCTTACCAACTTTGAACCGGTGAAGGACGGAGAACAACTTTACATGGGAAACTCTTCATCTTCTACCGTCGAAGGCAAAGGAACCGTCACCCTCAAGATGACTTCGGGGAAACTTCTCACGCTTAACGATGTACTCTATGTTCCCGAAATTCGCAAGAATTTAGTGTCGGGGTCTGTGTTAGTCAAGAAAGGATTCAAACTTGTTTTCGAATCCGAGAAAATTGTACTAGTTAAGAGTGGCATGTACGTAGGCAAGGGTTACCTTAGCGATGGGATGTTTAAGTTGAATGTAATGACTGTGATGCCTACTAAGGCTATAAATAAAGATGCCGCTTCTATTTATATGGTTGAGTCGTCTAAATTATGGCATAGTAGACTAGGTCACGTCAACTACAACTCGATTCGGAAATTAATGTCTATGGAACATCTTCCAAACGCAACTATAGATAAGTCTCATAAATGTGAGACTTGTGTTGAAGCTAAGTTAACAAAGAAATCATTTCGACCAATTGAAAACAAAATTACTACGCCTCTTGAATTAATCCATACGGATATTTGTGACTTGAAGTTTCTTCAAACAAGAGGTGGAAAGAAGTACTTCATTACGTTTATAGACGATTGCACACGATATTGCGACGTCTATCTTCTACGAAGTAAAGATGAAGCAATTGACATGTTCAAACACTATAAAAATGAAGTGGAAAATCAATTGGGAAAGAAAATTAAAATGGTGCGGAGCGATCGTGGTGGAGAATACGAGGCACCACTTAAGGACATATGTCTAGAAAGTGGAATTATCCACCAAACTACGGCACCCTATTCGCCTGAACAAAATGGCGTAGCCGAGAGGAAGAATGGGACTTTAAAAGAGATGCTAAATGCATTACTCCTAAGTTCGGGATTACCACAGAACTTGTGGGGGGAAGCCCTATTAACGGCCAACCACATCCTTAATAGGATACCTCTGAAAAATGTTGGCAAAACTCCATATGAATTATGGAAAGGAAAACCGCCATCTTACAAATACCTCAAAGTGTGGGGGTGTCTCGCAAAGGTGGCGATACCATTACCTAAAAAGGTGAAACTTGGACCGAAGACAGTAGATTGCGTCTTTATCGGGTATGCTCATAATAGTAGTGCATATCGATTTTTGGTTATCAAATCAGAAATCGAAGACATACACGAAAATACTATTTTTGAGTCATGCAACGCATCATTTTTCGAAGATGTATTTCCATACAAAGAGAAGAATGAACAAAGTTCTACTAAAAGAACACGGGAATTAACATCCCAAGGGTCCGAAACAGAAAACGAACCTAGACGTAGCAAGCGGGCAAAAGTTGCTACAACATTTGGCCCGGATTTTCTAACCTACTTGGTAGAAAATGAGCCTCAAACCTACAAGGAAGCTATGTCTAGTACCGAGGCGTCGTATTGGAAAGAAGCAGTGAATATGGAAATTGAATCCATACTTCAAAACCATACTTGGGAGTTGGTGAGTCTTCCACCAGGAAGTAAAGCGTTAGGCTGTAAGTGGGTTTTTAAGTGGAAGCTTAAACCTGACGGTTCAATTGACAAGTATAAGGCTAGACTTGTCGCAAAAGGTTATAAACAAAAGGAAGGTATTGATTATTTCGATACCTACTCACCAGTTACACGGATAACGTCCATTCGCATGCTTATAGCAATTGCAGCTATAAATAATCTTGAAATTCACCAAATGGACGTTAAGACTGCATTCTTAAATGGTGAATTAGACGAAGAGATTTACATGGAACAACCTGAGGGTTTTATTGCTCCTGGGCAAGAAAATAAGGTATGTCGTCTGGTGAAATCTCTTTACGGACTCAAACAAGCTCCGAAACAATGGCATATCAAATTTGATAATACCATGTTATCAAATGGATTTCATATTAATGAATGTGACAAGTGTGTTTATAGTAAAACCACTCGTGATGGATATGTCATCGTGTGCTTGTATGTTGATGATATGTTAATTATGGGAAGTAATTCAACTATCATTAAAACAACTAAGAAAATGTTGACAACAAAGTTCGATATGAAGGACATGGGTATTGCTGACGTTATTTTAGGGATGAAAATCACTAGAACGACAAATGGATACTCATTATCCCAATCGCACTATGGTGGGAAGATTCTTGAGAAATTCGACAAGAACGATGGCAAGATAGTTAAGACTCCCGTGGATCTTAATTTACATCTAGCCAAGAACCATGGTGCAAGTGTAAGACAAGTCGAATATGCTCAAGTAATTGGCTGTTTAATGTACCTCATGAATTGTACAAGGCCCGATATTGCTCAAGCAGTTGGAAAATTAAGTCGATTCACTAGTAATCCAAGTGATAAACATTGGAAAGGAGTGACTCGGGTGCTAAAATATTTAAGATATACTTTAGCATATGGCCTACACTATACCAGGTATCCTGCGGTACTGGAAGGGTATAGTGATGCCAACTGGATATCGGACACATTGGACTCTAAGTCCACAAGCGGGTATGTTTTTACTCTTGGAGGAGCAGCCGTGTCTTGGAAATCTTCTAAACAAACTTGCATTGCAAGGTCCACAATGGAATCGGAATTCATTGCATTGGATAAAACCGGAGAAGAAGCCGAGTGGCTTCGTCAATTTTTAGAAGAACTTCCTATGTGGCCAAAACCGGTGCCAGCTATCTGCATTCATTGCGATAGTCAATCGGCAATTGGAAGGGCCCAAAGCACCATTTACAATGGTAAGTCTAGACATATACGTCGTAGACATAATACCATTAAACAATTGCTCTCAAACGGAATTATATCGATCGATTACGTAAAAAGTAAGGAAAACTTAGCAGACCCGCTAACCAAAGGGTTAAGTAGAGAGCAAGTTTTTAGTTCGTCAAGGGGAATGGGATTGAAGCCTATCTCTCTAAGTTGCACGTAACGGAAAACCCAACCTAGATGACTGGAGATCCCAAGAACTAGGTTCAAAAGGGACAACCTAATTACTGTGCAAATATAGTCACTGTAGGAAATTTTATTTCCAAACCCATTCTTAGGACGACACCGAGTGACGCTTGCATTGGTAAGGATAAGCGATTAGCTTTTAATGAGCTCATACCTTGGGGGATGAAACCAAGTGGGGTATGGCAAGATACTCTTTATGAGACTCACCTATATGATTGGGAACTAGCGGCCGGTTCTAGGAGAATGACGAGGCTAAATTCTCCAAGACCACTCACGAAAGCAGGAATAAGTGTTCCAGGGCCAAAATGGACACAACAATGAGAACCTAATATGGAAGGATGATAACCGTGTGGGTACTATTGTCTAGGTATACAATACGGAAAGCAGTTCAAGGTGCTTCACCATTGACAATCCAGTATATCCGATAGTATTCCACTAGGAGAGGTTCAAAGTCTTTGACTACCTTTCTCATACGATTATCGTTCGCTTGGTAGCTCTCTCTCTCTTCCCTGATAATCCGGCACCTAAGCCAATTTTATCATTCATGCGGGGGATTGTTGGAAAAATAATATTTTGGGTCGACTTATAACCCGATTTACGACAAGTCGGGTTAACGGTTTGGGAAACCGAAAGTGGCTATGGAATCCTTGCGAATAGGAGATAATCCTACCACTTTGTATCGCCCAAAATAGTGTTCGGATGAATGAAAAATTCATGTGTGAAAGTGGGATGTAGAGATGTTGGAAACACTTGAAGAAAAGTGTCCCACATCTTCATATAGAACAACAAAGTGTTGCATAAATAATTCAAAGTTGCACCTTAAGGGCACGCCTTTTGGGTGATACACATTTTGTGTAGGAGGGAGGACCTAGACAAAGGTTGAACCACCACACGCGCGCGCGCGCGCCGCCGCCGCCGTCCGTCCGGCCGGCTCGGCTCGGTCTCGGGTTCGGGTTCGGGGCCGGGCCGTGGCGAGGTGTGGTGTGGTGCGGGTTGGGCTGATTTGTTAGTCAAGCCCATACTTAACTTTTTGGGCCAAAAACCAACTTTGGAATTAAATTTTCAGTCCAGACACATAACGAATTTTTGTTATTCACCGGAACGAATTTTCAAATTCAAAACTGAACGGTTGCAACCGTTATTGAACTGTCACAAACGGTAGCAGGCGTCCCCAACAGTTTTTACTGACTTACCAGATTCCAGAAACCAAAAACACTTACCCAACAAACCCGTAGCCTTTTCCAGAGAGAGTTCCCATACCATTGCGGTTCGTAGGGTGCAGCGAGTGTACTGACAAACTGCACGGTGAGGCGATTATCCTGCGAGGCGTTTGCTCCATAACAAGCAGTACCGTAAGGGGCAAATAAGCCTTAAGGACATCGAGTCTATGCTCGAGATCGTCTCCGACTTAATCAGCAGATTCTCTATACTCTGTAAGTATTTATTTTCTGCTTTCGTTTACAGTTTCGTTTCTGTTTCATTCTCTTCTTCTTCCCTTCTTCCGGTCCAGTTTCGATTGTTATTCAACAGAGAGTACTTGCGTAATCAAAGCATTAGCATATTAAAAATGAGAAAGCCTCATGTCTTAGTTTTACCTATACCAGCACAAGGTCATGTGATCCCTCTGCTGGAGCTAGCACAATGCTTGGCCACACAGAGTTTCAAAGTTACTTTTGTGAATACCGAGTTCATCCACAAGAGGGTCATGAATGCATTACCTGATACAGACAGTGCAAGGCATCGTATCAACTTTGTCACACTCCCCGATGGATTGGAACTTTCAGACGATAGGAGCGACTTGGCAAAGTTAATGCAATCCATGGCCAAGGTCATGCCTAAGGAGCTAGAAGAGCTCATAAGAGAAATAAATCAAACTGATGAAGAAAACATCACTTGTGTGATTCCAGATCTGAGCATGGGTTGGGCTCTGGACGTCGCAAAGAAGATGCACATCAAGCGCGCAGCATTTTGGCCTGCAGCTGCCGCTGGGTTGGCATTGGGGTTTAACCTTCCGAAGATGATAGAAGAAGGAATAATAGATGATAACGGTAATACTTTTTGCATATTTACTTATAACACAACAAAAAAAGTGGAAACTTTATATGGTATTGCCTACAACGTGTTATAAGATGGCTGAAACTAGAATTAGATATCTCTACACCAAAATGACCACAAAGTTATACTTCCTCCATTTTTCTCTTTCTTCCTGGTTTGACTTTTTCAGTCACTTTGACGAGGTAATTTGAATAGCAATAGGATATAATTTTTTTGGTATTTTTTTCATGGTGTTGTAGACTAAAGTGTACTCTATAACACCATGAAAAGATTACCAAATTGTTGTATCGTTTTGCTAATCAAATCACCAGGTCAAAGTGACCCAGTTAAAAGTGAGATCAAGAAGAAAGAAATGAAACAAATAATGTATGAATTTTGTCATTGTTCTTAAGAGATTCTTATTCTTCTATTCTACTACTTTGGCAGGAACACCGTTAAAGAAGGAGGTGGTTCGACTCTCACCAGCAATGCCTGCCATCAACGCGACACAATTTGCATGGACGTTCATGTGGGACTTGACCTCACAGAAAATCTTTTTTGATGTTTTCTTACGGTACAACAAAGATGTGGAAATAGCACAATGGCTGATTTGCAATTCAGCGAATGCATTGGAGCCTGCTGCATTTTCCTTATTTCCAAATATATTACCCATAGGCCCACTTTTGGAAAGCAACCATCTCGGAAACACAGCAGGCAACTTTTGGGAAGAAGACTCGACTTGCCTAAAATGGCTTGATCAACAACCACCCAACTCAGTCATCTATGTTGCATTCGGGAGCT
Organism: Linanthus parryae; assembly: GCA_023055425.1. Classification (NCBI taxonomy): domain Eukaryota; kingdom Viridiplantae; phylum Streptophyta; class Magnoliopsida; order Ericales; family Polemoniaceae; genus Linanthus; species Linanthus parryae. Next base: position 11,579,929 of record JALGPY010000012.1, on the reverse strand, counting down.
TCACTGTTTTTGACCATACTCAATTCCAAGAATTGGCTCTAGGCCTTGAACTCACCAACAGGAGGTTCTTATGGGTTGTGAGGCCAGATATCACAGACCAGAGCGACGATGCTTACCCTAATGGGTTCAAAGAGCGAATTGGGTCCCGTGGGCGAGTAGTGGGATGGGCCCCACAACAGAAGGTGCTGAGTCATCCTTCTGTTGCTTGCTTCTTAAGCCATTGTGGATGGAACTCTACCATGGAAGGGATAAGCAATGGAGTACCCTTCCTCTGTTGGCCATATTTTGCTGACCAGTTTGTGAATGAAAACTACATTTGTGATGTCTGGAAGGTGGGGTTGGGGTTTAAGAAAGATGTGAATGGGATAATACGACATGGTGAAATCAAAGATACGGTGGAGCAACTTCTTGGTGACAAGACTTTTAGAGAAACAGTTACAGATTTCAAGGACGAGGCTGTAAGAAGCGTGAAAGAGGGTGGGTGCTCGTATAAGAACTTGAGAAAGTTTATCGAGTGGATGAAAATTTAGACAATTGTTTCATGGTTTAAACAAAGATGAATTTACTTCTGCTGCTTGTAGCTTTCAGAAATGTGCAAGGCAGTTATAGCATGTTTTATTGATGAGGTAGATAGGCTACCTTCCAGCAACACTTTTTTGGATAAGCTAATCTTCTTATATGAAATACTGGTAAGCTAGTTCACTGGTCAGATTAGTATACACGGTACATGGATTCAAGTGGGTGAACTTTTAAAGTTTGAATTTTACCCCTATTTTGTTTAGATTTTTCATTTTAGCCCGCCAGAAATGCACTATAGCCCCCACTCGATTTTATAAAATTTTAATTCTTGTTTTAATTGACTTTTTTCATTTTAGCCCTCACTGTAAAGAACTCCTGGATCCGCTACAACAGTAGTATACACGGAACCTCTACATGCAATGAATATACTTCAGAATACCTTAAACAAGTTGAGTGAGGAAGTACTTAGTCCTAAGCACGAAACCCTGCTTACGGTGTCAATGAGCTGATTGAATCCTAAGAATCTACCACGGCCACGAGCCGTGACTGTTAACTAGCTGATTGGATCCTAAAACCCATGCTTTGTTGAGCATTCAACCTTATAATTTTGGGTAACGCCACCATCTTGAAACCAAACTCTAGTTTGTTAGTACAACTAGAAAATAGAGTCAGACAGATCACGCACTCAATATTGACAATTCAAATCTACCGCTCAATGAGGCCCAGCTACGTCTTCTTTGAAGAAGTCATGTGCCTGTTTGACAGCCCTGTCCTTTTAAAAGATTTGTCGAAAAACTTTTTTTTTTCTTTTTTCTTTTTGAGGGGATAAAACCTATGTTACTTTTTTTTCCTTGTGGTTTTAGAATTTTATTGAAATAAAAACAGCCGTTTAAAAACGCATGTGTTTGTGTCTGTATGGTTATTTATTGTTTTTGAACTGATGCCAAACAGGCTCTAACCTCAATCAGAGTAACAAAGATCAATCAACAGAATCTGCAGATGGACATGTTCGGATCGATACTTCAGAATTGTGGGCGTTAGCTATCATTTCACTTGACGTCAGGAAGCCAGTACATTGCACATGGTAGATGAAATTAGAAGTTAGTTATTGCATAAGAAGCCAATTAGATGAATATGAGCAAATAGTTTACACCTGATATCACTTCATTTAATTTTACTAAAGTTCACGCTATCCCTTACAGTTTAGGCCTCCCCTGTGCTAGTTGATGAAGCTTAATGCAATAAATCAACTAATCCTTTGGACAACACAAAAGGACATAAATCCAAAATTAAGTTGAGATGGCAAGCCAAGATTCCACAGAGGAAAGAACACAAAATAGTCAGCTTAACCAAACCAAATCATATCAATAGATTTCTGACCTTGAGACTGGTATAAACATCTGAGCTAATGGACAACACGATGGATGCAGCTTTCCTTCGATTTACACACTGGTCCATACAAATGAAAACATTTTGTGTTAGTTGATGAAGCTTAAAGTGACAAATGCAGCTTCCCGATCTGGCAACATAAAGACATGAGAGTAAAGATAACTAAAGATACCACATAGGAGAGAGCGGCAAGTCAATGCAAGCAAACCAAACCATATCAATATAGCCATTGATGAAGAAAGTAAAAGATAGCTACAAATCAAAGGATAGAAATTAGATGATCACATTTCCAACTTGAGACTGGTTGAGACATCAAAAGCTAACAGACAACTTCAAACATAGCCTCCTCAGTCTTGCCAATCTTAATTGCCATCTATAAAAGTAACACAAAAAACATGGTGAAGTCATTCCAATTTTTTACAACAAAGTGATGGCAAAGCCACATGTTTTATTCATACCTATTCCAGCACAAGGTCATGTAATTCCTTTATTGGAGCTTGCACAGTGCTTGGCTACACACTGTTTCACAGTCACATTTGTGAACACCGATTTCAATCACAAAAGGGTCATGAGTGCATTAACAATGGAAGACAATGCAAGGAATCATATAAACCTGATTTCAATCCCCGATGGATTGGAGCCTTGGGAGGATAGGAACGATTTAGGGAAGTTACTGCCAGCAATTTATAGAGTCATGCCTGGAAAGCTGGAAGAACTCGTCAAAGAGATAAATGGAACACAGGAGCAAAAGATCACCTGCATTGTTGCAGATTTGAGCATGGGGTGGGCTCTAGATGTTGCAAAGGAAATGCAAATGAAGCGAGCAGCATTCTGGCCGGCATCAGCTGCATTATTGGCCTTGGGATTCAACATCCCAAAGCTCATCCAAGATGAAGTCATCGGCTATGATGGTAACATATCTGGCATCACGTTTCTACTCGTATTAAGTTCAAATCACCATAACATACTGTTATAAATTTTATTGACCCGAAAAAATTGTGTATAATCTAAACAGTACCCGAAAATAGTAAAACACGGAACGAACTTACTGATAGTGAGATTCCCGAACGCTTGTACATTTTTGGAAGACAGTTTCGTGTAGAATACGAGGCTCCTTAAAGCAGATTCGTCCCCCACACTTCGTGCTTGCCGTGGAGAAATTGGACGTCTACTTCCCAGGATAAAAGCTTCCCTGTGCAGTGTTGAAAGCACGGTACGACACTCGCACACGACGAACTAAGACCACGAAAAGGAGAATTTCTGATGTAAGGTAGTGAGAGAGATATTTGTGTGTTTCTGAGATGTATCTTAATGAGGAGGAGGATAGTCCTTTTTATAGGAGAAGAAGTGACTGTTGGGAACGGTTGTGTCTGTTCAATTTGAATTGATCAGTTGCAACTTTTGACAAACCGTTTAAATACATAACATATTAATATTTAGTTAGTATTTTGGCCCAAAAAAGTTAAGGCCCACTAACTAACCCAACCCAACACTACACCACGTCACAACATGTATCCAAGCTGACTGTGGTGGTTCGACCTTTGTCTTCCTCATCAACGATGTGATATACTCTCTCTCAACCCAATGATCAACGACTCATTTTGAGCGCTTAATTTGATCATTCATTACTTCATAGTTTTTGACGAGTGAGTTACCGAAACGACCACTAATGGTATCATCAACTCTTAAGCGATTCGGGTCAAACCAGACTCCAATTAATATCGTCAAAAACTTACTTTTTCCAACAATCTCCCACATGAATGACAAATTAGCTTTTAATCGTAAAAGTTGTCCAAATGTGGATGAAATCTCCTAGGCGGTTGTTAATTGCATAAAGGAAGGTGGCCATAGGCTTTGAACCTTCCCCTTAGTGGAATACTACAGGATATACTGGCTTGACAGTGAACGAAACGCCTTGAACTGCTTGCCGCGTTGTATACCTAGTCGGTAGTAATCACACAATTAACAACCTGAACGTAGTCCGTTCTCATAGTTGTGTTCATTTCGGCCTTGAAACACTTTCCTGGTTTCATGAGTAGACTTAGAGGAGTATAGCCACGTCATCCTCCTAGAACCGGCCCGTTCCTACTCACATAGGTGAGACACACAACGAGTATTCTATGTACTCTTCTCAAATAACCTTAAGATGTGGTCTCATTAAAAGCCTTTAGCTTACCCTGTCCCATCACTCGGTGTTCGTCCTAGGAATGAGTTTGGAAACTTAATTTCCGGGTGAGTGATTTATTTATTTGCACTGGTAGTTGGGTTGTCCCTTTTGAACCTAGTTCTTGGGATCTCCAGTCACCTAGGTTGGGTTTGCCGCTACGTGCAACTCGTACGAGATTGGCTTCAATCCCATTCCCCTTGACAAACTTGCAACTAGTTCTCTCGATAAACCTTTAGTCAACGGATCCGCTATATTTTCTTTTGACTTTACATAATCGATCGATATTATTCCTCTTGAGAGAAGTTGCCTAATGGTATCATGTCTCCAACGTAAATGTCTAGACTTACCATTATACATGCTACTTTGTGCTCTACCTATTGCTGATTGGCTTTCGCAATGAATGCAGATAGGAGGCACGGTTTTGACCATGTTGGAATATCTTCGAGGAAATGACGAAGCCATTCTGCTTCTTCCCCTGCCTTGTCTAACGCTATGAATTCTGCTTCCATAGTTGACCTTGCAATGCACGTCTGCTTTGAATATTTCCAACATATTACCGCTCCACCAAGAGTGAATACATATCCACTTGTGTGAATTGGAGTCTCTTGAGTCAGAGATCCAATTGGCATCGCAATATCCTTCTACGACAGCTGGATAGTTCGAGTATTGTAGACCCAAGTCTTTGGTATAACGAACATACCTCAATACTCGAATCAAGGCTGTCCAATGATCCTTTCCAGGGTTACTGGTAAAGCGACTCAATTTTCCGACAGCTTGTGCGATGTCCGGCCTTGTACAATTCATGATGTACATGAGGCTACCAATTATTTGCGCATATTTCAATTGCCTAACACATTCGCCACGATTCTTGGCGAGATGCAAACTCACGTCTACTGGTGTGGTAATCGGTTTGTTGCTCCCTTTTTCAAACTTTTCGATCACCTTCTCTATGTAGTGAGTTTAAGAAAGTGCGTAACCATCTGGAGTCTTTGTAATTTTAATCCCTAAAATTACATCCGCCACTCCTAGGTCTTTCATGTCAAACTTTGTAGACAATAATTTCTTGGTTTCAGGAATTACTGCCCTGCTGCTCCCCATTATTAGCATGTCGTCGACATACAAGCATATTATGACACATTCCTTTCCTATTTTCTTATAGTATACGCACTTATCACATTCATTAGTACGAAATCCATGACTGCTCATGACTTTGTCGAACTTCTCGTGCCATTGCTTGGGGGCCTGTTTTAGTCCATAAAGGGACTTCTTTAGCCGACAATATTTGTTGTCGCTTCCAGGAACTTTAAACCCTTCCGGTTGTTCCATATAGATTTCTTCCTCTAATTCTACGTTCAAGAAAGCCGTTTTAACGTCCATTTGGTGTATTTCAAAATTGAATATTGCAGCAATTGCAATAAGCATCCGAATAGACGTTATTCTCGTCACCGGAGCATATGTGTCAAAGAAATCTAGTCCTTCTTTCTGCCTATACCCTTTCGCGACAAGTCTTGCCTTGTACTTGTCGATTGTACCATCGGGTTTAAGCTTCTTCTTAAATATCCCCTTACAACCTAGGGGCTTGGAGCCTTGTTGAATATCTACTAATTCCCAAGTATTATTTTGTAAGATGGATTCGATCTCGCTATTTATAGCTTCTTTACAATATGGAGCATCAACACTGGATATGGCCTCTTTATAACTTGTTGGATCATTTTCCGTTAAATATGTTAGGAAATCAGGTCCAAAAGTTGTTGTCGTTTTGGCTTGTTTACTTCGTCTTACCTCTTTTTCCTGGTCATCGCCAATGGCGGTATCATGCGACCGTTTTCTGGACGCTTCTACTTCCTTTATCTTGCAAGGAAATATATCTTCGAAGAAGGAGGCATTGGCTGATTCAATAATAGTGTTCTCGCGAATATCCGGCATTTCTGATTTGTGGACCAGAAACCGGTGAGCACTACTATTAGCCGCGTATCCAATGAAGATGCAATCTATCGTTTTAGGTTCTAATTTGACCCTTTTTGGTAGTGGGGTTCCTACTTTAGCAAGACACCCCCATACCTTCAAATGTTTGTATGAGGGTTTCCAGCCTTTCCACACTTCATATGGGGTCTTGTCCAATTTCCTTTTAGGAATTCTGTTTAGAATATAGTTGGCGCTTAATAAAGCTTCCCCCACATGTTTTGTGGTAGCCCTGAACTTAAAAGTAATGCGTTGAGCATTTGTTTTTATGTTCTATTTTTTTTTTTCTTTCCGCAACCCCATTTTGTTGGGGTGTGTAGGGTGCTGAGGTTTGATGGATGATTCCACTTTGCGAACAAATTTCCACAAATGGAGAATCATATTCTCCTATTTGATCGCTTCGAATAATCTTAATCCTTTTATTCAATTGATTTTCCACCTCGGCCTCATATTTATTGAATGCGTCTAACGCTCCATCTCGACTATGCAACAAATAAACATAACAGTATTTAGTGCAGTCGTCGATAAATGTTATAAAATATTTCTTTCCACTTCTTGTCTGCACAAATTTCAGATCACATATGTCGGTATGAATTAATCGAGAGGACTCGTTGATTTCGAACCGATAGGTTGAAACGACTTACTTGTCAATTTCGTCTCTACGCATATTTCACACTCGTGATCGGAATTAATCGCGCTTTCGGGAAGATGGTCCATTTTCATTAATTTACGAATCGACTCGTAATTAACATGACATAATCGTGCATGCCATAAACATGAAGCAGAAGAATCCGACAAATAATTAACTTGCGCTTTCTTATTCATAGTCGGAAACACAGTCATTACATTGAGCTTAAATCGCCCATCTTTGAGATACCTCCTACCTAGATATTCTCCACCTTTAGTCAGAACAAATTTGTCCGACTCAAATACAAGCTTAAACCCTTTCTTGCTAAGCACTGATCCTGAAACTAAGTTCTTCCTAATATCAGGAACATAGAGAACATCATTGAGGGTAAGGGTTTTTCCGGAAGTCATTTTCAGCATTATTTTCCCTTTCCCTTTTATGGCGGAAGTTGCTGAATTTCCCGTGTACAACGATTCTTCATTTTCAATCGGCTCGAACGATGAGAACATAGCATTGTCGGAACATATGTTCCTTGTGGCACCGGTGTCGATCCACTACTCCTTGGGATGGCCTCCGGCGAGGTTCACTTACGAGACTACGGCTGCAAAGTCGTTTCTGTCTTCTCCATCCTCGGCCATGTTGGCTTCGGGTTCCTTCCCTTTGGAGGTATTCTTCTTTTTCCGACAATCTTTTATCTTGTGCCCGGTCTTGCCATAATTGTGACATTTAGCCGTGAACTTTTTCTTCTCATTCGTATCCTTCCTCTTCAGATTTTTCTTCGGCTATTCCTCTACGACGTTTGCCTTAGACTGATAGCTTGTTGACAGCTTGTCTTCGGCTAGTCGATTGGCTTCTTCAATCCGAAGTCGAACGATGAGCTCCTCCATCGTCATTTCTTATGCTTCAAGTAGCTCTTGTAGGTCGTCCATGCGGGGGGCAACTTGTGAATCATCACGGCTACAAGGAATTTCTCAGGGAGATTCATTTTCTCCGCTATTACATCATGTATTACACATTGAAATTCCTGAACCTGCTGCATGATACCCTTGGAGTCTACCATTCTAAATTCCATGAAATTCTCGACTACGAATTTTTTAGCACCGGCATCCTCTACTTTATATTTATTTTCGAGGGATTGCCAAAGTTCCTTAGCCGTTTTTACAGCACAATAGACATTATACAATCGGTTTTCCTAACAATTTAAAATATAGTTTCTCGCAAGGAAGTCTGAATGATTCCAAGCCTCAACCGCTGCAACGGTTTGTCTATCGGCATTTTATGGACATGGAGGAGCATCTTCGTTGAGAAATTTTGCAAGACTCAAAGTCGTTAGGTAAAACAACATCTTTTGCTGCCAACGTTTGAAGTCCTTGCCCGTAAATTTTTCCGGCTTTTCAACAAGATGAGAACCCATCGGTACAACGGGGTTGACGGTAGCGGATGTCAAGTTTGACGTTTCACCCGCCTCTTTTCCGGAATGGTCTCCCATTTCTACAAATAGAAATATTTTATGTATACTCGTCAGTATGAATAACTAAATGGAATTGCATTACTATAAGCGTTTGGTAATAGATAGTACTGGACAAGATATAAGAAACTGAAAACTTGCTGAATTTATTAAAGCAAGCACTGGACAGAATTATAGGAAACTTGTTGAATTTATAGAAGCAAGTCAAAGAATAAATTGTTCACATGAAACTGATAATGAGAATTACAAAATTTGACAGATACAAACTGTACTTTGCAATAGAAAAAAAAACACGAAAGAATAAAATGGCCAAGTAATAACAATACGTACCAACATGAAAGTAGGCCAAGTAAACAAGAAATGCCCTTCCTGTAATGACGAAATTGAAACCACTGGACCAAATATAAACAACTAAGGAATCTGAAGTAATGAATAACAACGAATCTGACCAACTTCTTCAAAAGAAAAACAAGGAATCTGACCAATAGTAAATTTCCTAAGTTTTTCGCAATTAATAAAACAAACTGAAATTGAAACTGGAAATCAGAGATTGATTAACACAAACTGTAAATGTTGTAACAGTTGTGAACTTCTAAACAATAAATCTATGCACTAACAGTGATGCTTTAACATAACAAATAAGTTAATCAAAAAGGAAACAACTGAAATGAAACAACAACAGTGCATGTATTGGTCACAGCAGTTAGAAAAGGATGAACAGAAACTCAAAAATGAATGCGCAAGACTCTGTTTTAATTTAACAGAATTAAAGAACATACCAAAATGGACAGAAATTTTAGAGACACTTGTAGATTATAACACACGAATCTTCTTTAAGATTGTTATAAATTTTATTGACCCGAAAAAATTGTGTATAATCTAAACAGTACCCGAAAATAGTAAAACACGGAACGAACTTACTGATAGTGAGATTCTCGAACGCTTGTACAATTTTTGGAAGAAAGTTCGTATAGAAAACGAGGCTCCTTAAAGCAGATTCGTCCCCCACACTTCGTGCTTGCCGTGGAGAAATTGGACGTCTACTTCCCAGGATAAAAGCTTCCCTGTGCAGTGTTGAAAGCACGGTACGACACTCTCACACGACGAACTAAGACCACGAAAAGGAGAATTTCTGATGTAAGGTAGTGAGAGAGATATTTGTGTGTTTCTGAGATGCATCTTAATGAGGAGGAGGATAGTCCTCTTTATAGGAGAAGAAGTGACTGTTGGGAACGGTTGTGTCTGTTCAATTTGAATTGATCAGTTGCAACTTTTGACAATCCGTTTAAATACATAACATATTAATATTTAGTTAGTATTTTGACCCAAAAAAGTTAAGGCCCACTAACTAACCCAACCCAACACTACACCACGTCACAACATGTATCCAAGCTTACTGTGGTGGTTCGACCTTTGTCTTCCTCGTCAACGATGTGATATACTCTCTCTCAACCCAATCATCAACGACTCATTTTGAGCGCTTAAATTGATCATTCATTACTTCATAGTTTTTGACGAGTGAGTTACCGAAACGACCACTAATGGTATCATCAACTCTTAAGCGATTCGGGTCAAACCAGACTCCAATTAATATCGTCAAAAACTTACTTTTTCCAACACATACAAATGAATGTAGCAACTGAAGAAACATAAATTATTTTCTGTCAGTTCATAACCCTAAGAAATTGATAATTTTTTAGAACTTTTTGAAAGAAAACCCTTTTGCAGTTTCGCCTCGCTGACACTTAGCTACACGCAGTATTGGTTTTACCACTTATCGTATCTGCAGTTTGTAAAATTGCGATACTTAGGTTGAAAAGGACTCACAGTGAACTTCCGTTTAATAAATATGAAGAAGAAAAATATAAAAAGAAAAAAAAGGATAAATAAAATTGGAAGAGAAAAAGCAAAATAGAACAAAGAATAAAATGAGAAAAAACCACACTGTCCCTTTTGAAGTATTAATATACTAAAATGCCACCCACTTATCTATCGGAAGTTAACGGTGTAAGTCCATTTGGCAACAGATGTGGCATCACGTTTCTACTCTTATTCAGTTCAAATCAACACAAATTACATAACATTTATTTTACTGAAGCTCACGAAAATTAAATAAATGTAGACATTTAGTGTTCGTCTCGCCGGAAGGAGATGTGTTGCCTTACGCATTCACTCTTAAGGAAAGTTGCTCTAACAATGTCGCAGAGTACCAAGCTCTCATACTCGGATTGGAAATGGCTGTTGATGCCAAACACTTGGATCTTCATGTATATGGCGATTCAAAGCTCGTGATCAATCAACTCCTCAACATCTACGAGGTGAAGAAGCCTGAATTGATCCGCTATCATAACTATGCTACCCGAATGGTAGCATGGCTTGGAAACACCACATTAGAGCATGTGCCGAGAGGTGAAAATAAACAAGCAGACGCACTCGCCAAGCTCGCTTCAACTTTGACGTTCCCGGAGCACAGAGCAACAGTCGAAATTTGCGAGAGGTGGATAGTTCCCCCCATGTTTGACGATCACGATGATGACGGGAAAGACATAAACTCAATTTCGGTATATGAAGTTGAGAAAGAAGATTGGCGTGATGCTTTGATAGACTACTTGCAAAATCAAAGACTACCTGACGATCCACGAAAGAGGAACGACATTCGAAGGCGCGCTCCACGCTTCCTTTACTATAAAGATACGCTTTATCGTCGTTCATTCGAAGGGTTGTTGCTTCGCTGCGTGGGAGAAGATGAATCTTTGCATGTGCTAAAAGAAGCTCACTCCGGAGTATGTGGGGCTCATCAGTCAGGGCCAAAGCGTCACTTAAGAATTAAAAGGATGGGTTATTAGTGGCCCACCATGGTAAAGGATTGCATGGATTTTGCAAAGAGATGTCAAGCTTGCCAGTTTCATGCAAATCTCATACATCAACCGCCTGAGTTGCTCCACCCAACGGTATCCTCTTGGCCATTTGACGCATGGGGTCTTGACGTTGTGGGGCCTCTGAAAAAATCTTCTGGTGGTCATCTTTTCGTCCTTGCTGCAACCGATTACTTTTCCAAATGGGCTGAAGCTGCACCATTTACAGAAGTCAAGAAGGAGACAGTCGTGCAATTCATCAAGAACAACATTATCTTTCGGTATGGTGTGCCACGCTACATCATCACAGATAATGGAAAGGCCTTCGACAATAATCTCATGAACAAGCTATGTGAACAGTTTAGCTTCAAAAAGTACAAGTCGTCGATGTATAATGCACCAGCGAATGGACTGGCTGAAGCATTCAACAAGACCCTTGGCAATCTTTTGAAGAGAGTGGTTGCAAAGTCAAAGCGAGACTGGCATGAAAATATTGGAGAAGCTCTATGGGCGTACAGGACTACCTATCGTACACCTACACAAGCAACGCCTTACTCATTGGTGTATGGAGCAGAAGCAGTGTTACCTTTGGAGCGTCAAATCCCATCGCTGAGGATTGCTATTCAGGAAGGTCTCACTGAGGAAGATAATGCACGTCTTCGGCTTTCAGAGCTAGAAGTGTTGGATGAGAAAAGGCTTGAAGCACAACAGCGGCTCGAGTGTTACCAAGCTCGCATGTCCAAGTCATTCAACAGGAAAGTTCGAATCCGTTCGTTCCAAGTAGGGGATCTTGTACTCGCAGTCAGGAGGCCCATCATCACTACTCATCGAACGGGGAATAAGTTCACCTCCAAATGGGATGGACCCTACAAAGTGCAAGAAGTATACACAAATGGTGCATACAAGATCGTGGCAGAAGATGGATTGAGAATTGGCCCCATCAATGGCAAGTTCTTGAAGCGTTACTACACTTGGAGATTCAGAAGTAGCAGAGCTCTGACGAACAAGCCATTCAAGGCCCGAAGAACTCCATCGCTGCTCAGAATTGCCGCCTCCGCCTACATCGGAGATCCCAACTCCGCCCAAATCGGAGAAATCACATCCGCCTACATCGAAGATCAAAGATCCGCTCAAATTGGAGAACATCAGATCCGCCTAAATCGGAGAAGATCAATCCCCTCAATCAAAGAAGGAGAGTAGAATAAAAGGATATTATTTTCTTATTTAAGAAAATACATACCAGAGATTGTAGTCCCGCTTTATTACTCCCATAAATTGAATTTGTCGCAGATTTACTTGTTTATTTTCTTGAACAACAAATTTGTGCGTACAAATTTCTGGCACGCCCAGTGGGACTTCTCAACACGCCCCCTCACGTGTGGCATCTTTTGGCCTACACGTGGATCTTTTGTCTGCGGGTGGCGGTGAGCACGTGGGTTGTTAAACCATTCACGTGTGTGAGCCGAGGCTCTGATACCATGTAAAGTTTCCTGGGATTCAACTTCAAAACCATTTGGAAATGAGAGAAAGGACAGAGACTTGGCCAACAAATGTAGCCATTGCTTCAACCTATTTTCTATTCGCCAGAGTTCATATCCTTAAGAAATTGATCTTTTTTACTTCAATCTATACAGGAAGAATTACAGAAAACAAAATGATTCGGCTGTCACCAAGCATGCCGGCTATGAACACAAAATATTTAACATGGGTATGCTTTCAGGACATGACCACTCAGAAAGTTGTTTTTGAACATTTGTCAAGATACAACAAAGATGCCGAGATTGCAGAATTGCTACTATGCAATTCAGCTTATGCCTTTGAGCCGGCTGCATTTTCCTTGCATCCAGATATCTTGCCTGTAGGCCCACTTTTAGCAAGCAGTCGCTGTGGAAATTCAGCAAGAAGCTTCTGGCTAGAAGACTCCACCTGCCTTCAATGGCTTGATCAACAGCAAACAAACTCAGTCATCTATGTTGCCTTTGGGAGCTTCACTGTGTTTGACCAAACTCAGTTCCAAGAATTAGCATTGGGTCTTGAACTCACAAAAAGACCATTCTTGTGGGTTGTTAGACCAGATATAACTGACCAGATGAGAGATGCTTACCCAAAAGCGTTCAGAGAAAGGGTGGGTTCTCGTGGTCGGATAGTGAGCTGGGCACCTCAGCAGAATGTTCTGAGCCATGTGCCACTGCGGTTGGAACTCCACCATGGAAGGGTATGCAATGGAAAGCCTTTTCTGTGCTGGCCATACTTTGGTGATCAGCTTCTTAATGTGCAACAACCTCCCAAATCGCAAGGCCAGCCCGGCCCCACGTTCGGAAGAGATGTCTCCGCCCGAGGTGATGAGCCTCATTGGGAACGGATAAGGATCGTCGGTTCATAGCTAGTACAACCATCGATAATATTCCAAAACATAGCTTATTAGAATTTCAATAAAAACAATGACATTTGAAAATTCAAGAATACAATTTCAGTGATATGAAACAAATTACTATGTGATCGATGATCTAAGCACCAAGCTTCTCTATCCTGCTCTGTCGTGAACGTTTCCCCCACCTCGATAGCTAACCTGCGGTTTTAAAATAGCCAAAGCCGACGCAGTTTTACAGAAAATGATCAGCAAACGGCTGAGTAAGTTAACACCCATAGCACGTAAACAGATTATGAGGCATGTGAAAAGAATAACATATTCGCTGAGTAATAAATATCAAATATTCGCAGGAAAAGCGTTCACGTTGATTTGATTTGTCAAACTCCGTAACGATCTCAGACTTCGTATTCCAACCCAAAGATGTGGTCCATCTCGGAAAATCAATGTCACTAGCAAATCTCAATATAACTTTAATCTCAAGATAATAACATTGATATGAATCGAGTCCAGAAGTTCATTTTAGTAACTGGTTGATACGGGGCGTGGCCATATCCAATCCACAACCTCTTTCTCATATGTGCCAAAAGCACCCACGTAGTCATAACTCAATCACAAGAGGTTCGCATTACAGCGCCTCATAACCATAACATAATCACAGGAGGTCAGAGCCTCATAATCTCATAATCTCGTAACCAATCACATATGTCAGAAATGTATTGTCTCAGGGATATGGCACAAACCCACGCACAACGGCTTTCCACTTTACATAATTACGAATATTCATTCAAGATGCAGAATTGAGTAAGGAGCTCCAAACCACTTTTGGTAACCGAGGCAACTATTTCAAATTTCGTACTTCCAACCCAATGACGTGGTCCGTCTTGGGACATCACAGTTTCAAGTTATTCCTCAATAAGATATTAGGTGTTCTTCTTTCAGATTCGTTATTTAGATTTGGATACAAGTTTCATGCAAGACTTCAAAGAGGAGTATTTCAAAGCAAATAACAACTCAAATAAATTAAGCACGGTAGTGTTTCACAAATAACACACGCGATACACGAAAGAATGAAAGGCACGCGAGGCTAGGCATATTAACTTACCGAAATCCAAAGCACATCCTAGATGTCGTCTCGTCTACGAAAACGTCACCCAGTCGAAGAATCGCGAGAAACGATGAAGAAATGGGTCGGGTCGAGGTCGCCGTCGGTGTCGCCGGAGATGGAGCTTCGCCGGGGCTTCTCCGGTGGTTCTTTGCCTCGGTTGAGGCCTCTTATGGCTCCGTCGGACTCCTCTGAGTTGTAAGGAGCTGGTTTGGCGGCTTGGATCGTTATGGTTGAACTCCGGCGAGAAGCTCGCCCGAATCCATGGTGGTCTTCGCCGGTGATGGAGTTTTGTCGACGCTTCTCTAGTGGCTTGTGGGCACCGCTGAGCACTTCTGGAACTTGGTCGAGCTTTCTGGAGTCGAGGGAGACTGAAGGGAAGACGTGGGTGTGGAGGAATGAGGTAGGGAAAACCATATATATAGAAGAGATTTCTTGGAGAGGTGGAATTGTATGGAGGAAGCCACAAAATCTTGTTGGGGAAGATTTGGAAGAAATGTGTTGGAGAAGATTGAGAGGTAGTATGGAAGAAGAAATAGAGAAAACTTACATGAGAAGGATAAAAAGATGGAATTGAATAATGAGAGCTTCTTGGAGAAGCTTGCTATGAATAGAAGTTTGATAAAAATAAAATAATATAATATTAAAAAGCAATAAGCATAAAATTATATCAAACATTACTTTCGGAAAGATGCATATGAATAGTGATATGACAATATTATAGTAATAGTGAAAGAAATATGATTCTTGGAGAAGTTATTTTGCAGTAGTAAAAATATTCTTATAAAAATTATGATAGTAACCATAAAAATGAAAATAGAGGAAATATGGGGTTTTAGGAAATAGAAACCATATTTTTGTGAAATAAAGTTTGGGTTGGATAAATAGAATTCTAGGGAGACAACACGAAAAAAATTCCGGCTAATATTTTACTAGAAATTAAACATAAATAAAACGCGGATCGTCTCACTCATCAAAGTACAAAATTACCCCTATGCAGAATACGGGGTATTACATAATGAGACCTACATTTGTGATATTTGGAAGGTAGGAATGAGGTTTAATCATGATGAAAATGGAATCATCAAGAAAGAAGAAATTGAGGATAAAGTGGAGAAGCTTCTGAATGACAAGTCCTTCAAAGAAAGAGTCTCCGATATGAAGAAAGCTACAGAAGAAAGCATCGGAGACAGTGGCTCTTCATCTGACAACTTAAGAAAGTTCATTGAATGGGTACAAGCACGGTGAATCATCAACCTTTTGAAACTACATCCCATAGTTCGATGTTGTATGAAAACTAAGAAACTGTAGTATGGTTATTGCAATGTTTACGATATGCACCTTCTGGTCACATCGTTTGCTTCTTATTGAAACAAGTAAATTTTACTCCATTAAAACTAAGAATTGTCATGGCTCATGAGTAATCACTAAGTCAGACATATATACACCCACTATTGGTGTATGGCATTAACAGAATTCCCCCCAGAATTTGGGCCTGCAAACTAAGTCAGATATACCAGTGCTCGAACAGAAATTAAAAGATGTCTTCGTTTTTCTCATTAATAAAAAGTTACAAATGAATTAAAAAATCCTAACCTAATCAAAATCTGCAGGAGAAGAAGCGAACCAAGAAGCGACCAGAAATGGAAGTATCACTAACAATATAAGGAGCACGGGTGCAGGAGCGTACAGGGGTGCGGGTGCGGCAATAGGTCAAAAGTTTGGGGTGCGGGGTGGGTGCAGCGAATTTATATGTGAAATATTCACTTTCAAGCAAAAATGAAAATAAAATGTAAAATTGGCCCAAATTACATATAAATTTTTATACCTATCACGATCACTCACGCCTCACGAATGATAACGAAAGATGTAATCACACAAGATTTACGTGGTTCGCTGGCCCAAATCGAGCTAACTACGTCCACGGGGAAGAAAGACCTTTATTCAATGAGTAGGAACGTCCAAAGATGTTTAATACATTCATAGAACCCCAAATGATCCTTTTACAGCCCCAAAACCGCCCCGATACAACAAGAAACAATTCCATTCCTATTTGCCGCCTCCCGGATTGTCTTCATGCAAAGACCCGTTGTCTTCGTACGAAGACCCTTTGTGGGAAGACCCTTCGTGCGAAGATAAAATGTCTCCGTGCGAAGACCCTTCGTGAGAAGACAAAATGTCTTCGTGCGAAGTCTTTCTATCTCTTTGTGCGAAGATCTTCTTACTTTGAGACTGAGAGAACTTCCACGACAAGGCTATGATTTTGGCTAACTCTTTTGTTTTCGTACGAAGAATTCTTGTCTTCGTGCGAAGACACTAGGCTTCAATATTCTTTGCTCCTTCGAGTATCTTCTAAGTTTCAAGACACTTCCCAATAAATCTCCACCTTGACTTGAAGTCTCTCGTCTGCAATGAAGCTTCCTCCTCCTTCCAAAAAAAGCTTGCCTTCTCCCCTCCTGATGTCTACCGTCACGGAGACTCACTGGACCTCGCCGGGTCCGACATGCGCCTAAGGGCTCACTGGTTCAAAATGTTGAGCAATTCCAGACAATGTTGGAACTTGCTCCTTGTAACCAGCCTTGTGAACATATCCGCGGGGTTGTCAGCTGTCCCCACCTTCTTCACCTTGATCCTGCTCTAATTTCTCAGAAAGTGATACCTAACGTCGATATGATTGGTCTTTTCATGATAAACCTGATCCGTAGTCAAGCAAATCGAACTCAAGCTGTCACAGTTGAATATCGCCTGATCTTGATGTAGGTCTAGATCATTGACCATACCTTTAAGCCACACTGTCTGCTTCCGTTAGAGCCATGTCTTCCGCCTCCATGGTTGACAAAGTCACTGTCTGCCATAGTTTTAAAAAACGGAAGCGGCCACTGTATCGGACGCGGTCACGTGTAACGGAATCGGGCCGTAACGGAGGGACTATAACGAAAAACGAGAATATTATGCGTGAATTTTAAAAAGTCGTTAAAAATGTATTAAAATACTAGTAAAACTTAATATTCTTATATGAAACATATTTATACACAATTTAGTACTATTTTAGACTGTGAGGGGGTAAAAGTGTCTTTGCATCAACCTAAGGGGATCCAAGTGCCTTATACCTAAAAGAAACACAACCCATTTGGATAAGATTAACACTTATCTACAAAATGAGTCAAAAACAGCGCACGCGTAGAGAGATACAGAGTCAGAGGAAGAGGGAGAGAGAACATAGTTCTTCGTGCGATGAGTCAAAAACAGAGCAAGCGAGCACTGACGACGACGATGAGGCGACTCCCCGACCATGATTGTGACGATCTATCTACCCAGTACTCACTCAATTCAAGGTACGAAGTATTAGGGCTTATGGTGATTTCAAATTGGGGCTTTTGTGTTTCGGAGAAATTATGGGTTCTTCTCTAGTAGAACCGGTAAGTCACGCAATAGTCTATGTTTCCTTTTCTACCGACGTCAAACGGGCGTTACGCAACGGAAAACGGGAAAAACGGGCATTTTGGATGTGAATCAAATTCACAGTACAAAAAACGGTGGTGGGGTCTGCCGAATTTGTTACAAAACGGCCGCTCCGCTTCGATTTTCCCGTTTTTTGAAACAATGTTGTCGGTTGTAGCGTCGCCTTCCAACTCACAATAGAACTTCCCAGAGTGAACACATAGCCAGTCATAGATCTCCTACTATCAATATCCCCTGCATAGTTCGAATCCGAGAACCCAACTACCAAGATGTCTTCATTCGCCCCATAAAATAGGCCAATGTCTGAAGTACTTTTTAGATACTTGAATATCCGCTTCACCGCCTGCCAATGGTCCCTACCCGGATGAGCCATAAAACGACTAACCACACTAGCAGCGAATGTTATGTCCGCTCGAGTACAGACCATAGCATACATAAGGCTTCCAACTCCGCTACCATATTGAATCTTGGACATGTACTCCTCATCAGTCTGAACGGTGTAGATTCCTAGCTTTTTGTTAGTTGTCATAAGAGTATCTATAGCTTTAGCTGATAACATCCCGAAGCTTGCCAAGATCTTCTTGATGTATCCCTGCTGTGACAAGAAAAGCTTCTTCTTCCAGTCTCTATAGATCTCAACTCCCAATATTTTCTAAGCCGCTCCCATATCCTTCATCTCGAATTCTGCGCTAAGGGACCTCTTCAGTTCTCTGATGTCCTTGATATTCTGAGTTGCGACCAAAATATCATCCACATATAGAACAAGGTAGATACGTGATTCACTTCGCAACTCCTTGTGATACACGCAGAAATCATACTCGCACTTGTGGTAACCAATATTTAACATGAAGCTGCGAAACCTCTTGTACCATTGCCTTGGTGACTGCTTAAGTTTGTAGAGAGATCTCTTCAGCTTACACACGTTGTTCTCTCTTCCGGGAACTTGAAACCCCTCCGGTAAGCTCATGTATATCTCCTCTTCCAGCTTGCCATGTAGAAAAGATGTCTTGGCATCCAATTGCTAAAGCTCTAAGTCGTGGTTTGCCACTAAAGCTATTTACACCCGAATAAAAGTATGTCTGACCACCGACAAAAAGATCTCGTTGTAGTTAACTCCCTCTTTCTGACTGAACCATCTTGCGACTAGCCTTGCCTTATACTTGATGCCCTCTCCAGATGAAATTCCTTCCTTTCTTCTGAAAACCCACTTGCAACTGACTATCTTCCTTCCCATAGGCAATTTAACAAGCTCCCAAGTCGATTTCTTGCTAAGAGACTCCATCTCCTCTCCCATCGCGGCAATCTATTATGCTGACTCAGAACTAGATATAGCGGTCTTGTAGGAGGATGGCTCATCCTCTACCTCTTATGCTACTTGTCATGAATATCCCACCTTATCGTTATCCCTCTATCTCGTCGGAATATGACTGTCCTTGGTCTTCCTTCAGCAATACTTTGATGAACTAGTTCCTCTAGTGTAGACGCATCCTAACTATCAGACTCTTTTGCTTCTTCCTCTTCTGCTTCCGGCGACGGTGAAGAGATTTCGGCATCCTTAAGATCAATAGGATCCGACTCTCCCTCCACCTTCTTCTTTGCATTTCCAAGTTCCACCTCCATTGAGTTTTTCAACATATGATTCACATCAAAGACTACACTTCTGTTAAGTATAATCTTGTTGTCTGCCCATATCTTGTATCCCTTCACACCTGTTCTGAAACACATGAATACTCATTTATTAGCTCTTGGTTCTAGTTTGTCATCATCAACGTGATAATAGGCAACACAACCAAAAACTCTCAAATTCGAGTAATCCACTGCTCTACCGGACCCGACTTCCATAGGAATCTTGCATCCTATACCTGTGTGCGGGCTTCGATTTATGAGATAGCATGTCATGGAATCTGCTTCTCCCCAAAAGCCATTAGAATAACATGCATTCGAAAGCATGCACCTTGGTTTTCGACAAAAGTGTCTGATTCATTCTCTCGGCTACACTGTTTTGTTGCGTTGTGCCGAATGGTGCGATGCCGTGCAATACCATGATCCTTGCAGAATCCATCAAATCATGATGAACAAAAATCTAAGCCATTTTCCGTGCGTAGCCTGTTCACCTTCTTTCCGATCTGATTTTCTACCAGTGTCTTCCACTCCTTAAACTCGGTCGAGGCAACTCCGACAGACCCTGTGATAGCTGAACCTTGTAGCACGTACAAAGTCCCCTCCCTGACCCCCTGAATATCACATCTGAGTCCTTGTAGACGCATAATCCTCCTCCTTCACCCTTGAAATTAAAACCCTTGCTGTCAAGTAGACTCAAAGAAATCAGATTATTTGTGATAAGTGGTATGTGTCTCACTTCCTTCAATGTGAATGTCTTCCCATCCACAATCTTGAACCTAACTGAGTATTTTCCTATGATCTTGAAAACAGCTCCGTTTGCTATATGAAAGGATCCTCCGCCTGCACGGTTGTGGCTTGAAAATAGCACCCTGTTATAACAGATGTGATAAGAAGCTCCCGAGTCAATGGGTGAATACGTGACATCATCCGCAAGTAGAATGAAATCATCCTCAGATGAATTCTCCTTCTCTACCACGGCTGCAGAGTCATTATGTCCATGTTTTCCACGTTTCGGGCAATCCCTCTTCCAGTGTCCTTTCTCTTTACAGTAGGTAAAAACATCCTTGGGTAACTTAGAACCCGATAATTGATTCTTATTCTTCTCACCCTTCTTGCTTCCCCCTGTCGCCATCAACCCGAAAGCATGGTCCTCTGTACATATGCCTGCACCATTATGGCACAATTCCCTAGCATGGTGCCGATCTGACCTCCTCTTGAGATAAGTCACCCTTGTTCACAATGGATGACTGAACAAATTTCTCATATGATGGAGGTAACGAGATCAATAACAAGAGTGCGGCATCCTCATCCCCCACCTTCTCGTCAATATTACGCAAATCTAAGAGAATTGTATTCAATTGATCAAGATGGTCCTTAAGAGTCGTACCTTCGAGCATCCGAAAAGTGAAGAGCCTCTCCTTTAGCATCAACTTGCTAGTGAGACTCTTCGTCATGTAGTGAACCTCTAACTTGAGCCAAATCCCTGTTGCTTGCTTGTGATATGCAACCTCGATGATCATGTCATCCGGTAAGCATAGCATAATCGTTGCGTGTGCCTTCTCCTCCATCGCCTTGAACTCCGATGTATTAACATCCATGCCTCCTATGTTCGGGGTCAAAGGTGCCCATAAACCCTGCGATTTAAGCAAGGCCTCCATCTTTATCTTCCACGGACTGAAGTTGTTCCCTCATGTGAACCTATCGATCTTCAACATCGATCAGGACATCATTCTTGGTGGAGTAATCACAACCTAAGCTCTATACCAGTTTGTTATACCTCTTACAATCATTGACGCCCCACGAACGATAACGAAAGATGCAATCACACAAGATTTACGTGGTTCGCTAGCCCAAATCGAGCTAACTACGTCCACGGGGAAGAAAGACCTTTATTCAATGAGTAGGAACATCCAAATATGTTTACATAAGTTCATAGGACCCCCAAAGGATCTGTTGAATATGACTTGAAGTCAAAGGCGGCTAAGAGATTTAGGAAACAAATTATGGCGGCAAACTTTGGCAGTTTCTCGGTTGTTTCGTTATTTGTTCTATAGTCGTTTTTGGGATGTCTTGGGAACTAAGTCGGTTATATATGTCTATATAAGGGACCTAGCTTGTGCCTAAACATTGTGGGTTGTCACTATGGCCTTTGGCCATAGTGTGGGTTGTATTTGTATCGTTTCTCTCTAATAAAATCGTGTTTTTCGGGTCGTGGAGGTAGCTAGCTCATTCTCTAGTGAACCACGTTATATCGAGTGTGTTCTTGTGATCTTGTTTTCATCGTTATCATCGTTCTCTAAGCTCTTCCTGGATCATAGCAAACTGGTATCAGAGATCTCAAATAGGAGTTCTGTTAAAACAAACTAGTATCAGAGACAGGTTCAGCGATCCAAGGGGAGCTCAGAGCTTAGGTTGCGGTGTTCCAAGATCAAGGTGGAGCTATAGGGCTAGGGTTTCGCGATCAAGGTGGAGCACGCGTTTGGGGGTTACGGATCTAGAAAAGGAGCTGCAGAGAAGATGACCGGACGGATGACTTAGATCCACAAGTTCACGGGAAGAAACAACTTCAGCTTTTGGCAGATCAAGGTACGTGCTTTGTAACACCCCCGATTTCCAGATGGACAGGAGATCGGGGTAGTGTACTCCATACAGGGAATTACCCTTTCGTATAAGGAGTATTAGTAAAAAGAAATTGAAAGGAAACATCCAAACTACTGATTAAAAGTTTACACGATAACATTGTTTGTGGCTGAGTCCAAACAGGACAACAAGCCTAGCAAAAGAGATATTACACAAAAAGTTTGCTCTACGGTTAATTACAAATTGATACTGTTTGCAGGTGAGAACGAATCGTGAGTCCAGCGCGTTACCCCATGCAAATCAGTCATATACCTTCGGGGGAATTAAAAGACACAAGACCGCAATTTTTCGAGTATCAGTGAAAACTGAGTGAATGTACACCTTAGCATGTAAAACAAAACGGCTAAGAAAGGTTATGGGGTTTATATTTGAAGTAGTTTAAACAGTAACAGAGTATAAGTATAAAGATCAGAGTTTGCAATGTTTTGTAAGATTCTCAAATGTTCAGTAATTCAATTTCAAGGATATTTTCTCAAGTTGCATGTCTAATTAGAACACGGTTTATAAGTAACAGCTTCCAGATTTAGAGACAAAGATGTCGCATTATTAACTCGCAGTAACCAACAGAGACCAGGGCGAATAGTAACAGATGATACTGGCTTATAGGGGGTTCTAATAACCCGACCTCTCTGCCAAGCGTTGTGGATCGGGGTTCCCGATCCCGCTAGTCATCATACAAGCCAACTACTAGACCTTAAGTGTCGACACCCCCTTAAGATTGTAAGTCAGAAGGGTAGTACTAGAATGCTGGATTCGAGCCTACGGCGAAAGGAATCGTGGCGCACGGAGTCCCATGTCTTTAGGGGCCTGGCCCAGGTAATCATCACCCGAAATAAGTTTAGGGACTGGAGCCCAGGGGATTATCCCGGTATCTCTTTAGGGACCTGGCCCAGGGAATCATCACCCGATAGTAACGTAACGTAAAGTAAAGTAAGACGACGTAGGCGTATAGCACTTTTATAGACCCAACTGGTTCCAGTACTTGCGATTCTTTCACTTTACGTTATTAATGAATTTTGACTTAGTGATATTTGAAAAATTAGTTTTCCGATTTGAAAACGAGTGATACAGTGAAGATTTAAAAGTGACTACGGAAAGTTTAGAAATTTTGGAATAAAGCACGACAATTATTTTCAGATTAACGAGTATCACATGAAAGGAATTGGCACACAAAACTATGCATGTATCACATGTATATTTTGAGACATGAAATAAAATCACATTTGACACGAAAGAAGATAAGCACACAGGACTAAGCATGAATACTCACCGTGAGAGCCAAAAGTGCTATCTAAGGCGCTACTCGTAAACAACGTCCGGTTCAACAAGGTCGTCGAAGGCACACTCTACAATCATACACATAAATTCCTAATCACAAAAGAGTTCGTATCGCAAATAGACAATGCATATGCCCTATATGATATGAAAGCGAAAGCCTAATCGAATACCCCTAACGTATTTATCAACTCCAATTTATTTTAAGAAACTAACCGTAAATTATTAAGAAGATAAACTATTTAATATTCTAATTAAACGAATTTACTTGTTGATAAAATAATATCAAGTTGTACACTTTATTGAAATATTACTAGTAATGTAATTAAAACGAAACTTAGATTTATTTCATCTTTTCAACACTATAATCTTTATCGAATCATATATAAACGTATATAAAAATGTATTTTACTAACTTATTTTTCAACAACTAAATATAAATATATAAACATAACTAATTTCTTATTCACATAAATTTATATTTTTATTTTATGTTACAAAACTAATTTATTTGTAATTATATCTAGTATATAAATTAACATAAATTAAATAAAGATTTATACTAACTAAATACAATAGTAAATACAAGTATATGTATGTATATGCAGTTTACACATAAATACAACAAGCACCCCCCATTACAACTCACCACATTTAAATATGTGACAAAACATGCCCTTTATTACCCCCCTCATATTCATGCAACAGAGACATCGTCTCTTCCTTTTGTTCTTTCGGCAATTTCAAACGCACAACTCAAATTGAACAAACAATACGTGATTTTGGTGAACCAAAGTGGACTAAAATGGAGTTGAGAGTGTACCCAAACAAGAAACGAGTCGAATCGGATGAGAGGAGCTCCGGGTCGAAATTCACCGGAGCTTCGGACGGTGATGGGGGCGTCGAGGTTTCTAGGTCTTGGTCGCCGGTTTAATCCGGTGGCTGTGCTTCATCGGAGCTCGACAAAGAGGCGGAGAGAGAGGCGAAAAGAGGTGGGGAGGAAGCCGCCGATTGCAGCGGCGGTGGCGGCAGCGGGGCTCTGCTTCCGGCGTCGGCTGCTGCTACTTGCAGCGGTTGCCGCTGCTTCTATATGTTTCTGGGTTGCTTCCGAGGCAGAGAGGGGAGGGGGAGAGCTGGGTGGTGATTGTGGTGGGTGGTTAAGGTAATTGGAGGTGGTGATTTGTGGAGGTGGTGCTCTATTTGCTGGGTTTGGTCTCGGCAAAACGGAGCAGGGAGTTGGAGCTGGGTTTTGTGCAATGGAGGGTAAGGAGGTGATGGTGGTATGTGGGGTGGAACGGTGGTGGTGTAGGAGTAGATTGGAGGTGGTGGCTCACGGTGGTGGTGATTGATTTTTGTGGGTTTGTTCTCGGCCAAAAACAGAGCAGGGAGAGTTGGAGGTGAGGAAGGTGAAGAAGAGAAAAGGAGAAATAGAAGAGAGGGAAGTGAAGAATGGAGGGCTGGTGATGTTGATGGAAGAGGAGAGTAGTGTGTAGGTGTAGCTGGAGAGAACCACGCCAAGCGTGGTTGTCGCAGGAGAAGGGGAGGTACGAAGCGTGGGAGATTTCTCAGGCGGCTACAGCAGAACAAGGCAGAGAAAAAAAAAAGATGAGATGGGTGAGAGAAAGTAATTCGGTGTGGCGGATTCGCGAAGTGTAAATTTCTATTCGGCGCGTATAGCTCGTTACAACCACCACCGCTGAGTTTGAGTCTCAGCAAGAGGGGATGCAGCAGAGCGCTGCATATGGGGGTTAAGACAGTCAGGGTTCCGGCGCATTGATGGCGGCCAAGGGAAGCTACGATGACGTATGTTCAAACAACAGAGAAAAGAGACACCGGTGGACGAAGGATGACCTCAGGATCTGCTGGTTTGGCTACAGATTGAGGGTACTACAGAGGATGTTCTAGTTCTCTAAGCCCCGTTTGGGGGCATGGAAGTCGTGCACTTGACGAGGAGGCATATTTGGCATGGGCGAGTCTCTGACGAGGGACACGGCGCGCATGAAGCGTGCAAGGGGGTGATATTGCAGGAATTTGGTGGGAATTGGAGAAATTTCGCAAAACGTTGCAGGAATTTGGTGGGAATCGGAGCAACGTGTTGGGGGGTTTTGTTGTAGGGACTCGGTGTGAGTCGGAACAACAAACAATTTTGTTGTAGGAACTCGGTGGGAGTTGGAACACCAAGAAAGGGGATTCAATTGCAGGAACTCGGCCGTAGTTGGAGCATCGATAGGGTTCTATTGCAGGAACTAGACAGGAGTTGGAGCAACGCTGGGGGCACTCGTTTTAGGATCTTGGCGAAGATGGAACAACTTGTGAATTTGGGGTTATTGGAGAGAAGCATCGGTTCAGGTTCGGGTTGCTGAGATGATTCAAGTCAAGGTGGAGATTTGTTGAATATGACTTGAAGTCAAAGGCAAAAGTCAAAGGCGGCTAAGAGATTTAGGAAATATATTGGGGCGGCAAACTTTGGCAGTTTGGGTTGTTTCCTTATTTGTTCTATAGTCGTTTTTTGGGATGTCTTGGGCACTAAGTCGGTCATATATGTCTATCTAAGGGACCTAGCTTGTGCCTAAACATTATGGGTTGTCACTAGTGTGGGTTGTATTCGTATCGTTTCTCTCTAATAAACAAGGGTTTTCGGGTCGTGGAGGTAGGTAGCTCATCGCTAGTGAACCACGTTATATCGGGTGTATTCTTGTGATCTTGTTTTCATCGTTATCATCGTTCTCTAAGCTCTGCCTGAATCATAACAAACTGGTATCAGAGCTCTGAAACAGGAGTTCTGTTACAACATGATCCTTTTATAGCCCCCAAAACCGCCCCGATAGAATAAGGAAACAATTCCATCCTTATTTGCTGCCTCCCGGATTGTCTTCGTGCGAAGACCCGTTGGCTTCGTACGAAGACCCTTCCTGCGAAGGAAAAATGTCTTCGTGCGAAGGCTTTCTATCTCTTTGTGCGAAGATCTTCTTACTTTGAGACTAAGAGCACTTCCACTAAGAGGTTGTGATCTTGGCTAACTCTTTTGTCTTCGTAGTATCTTCCAAGCTTCAAGGCACTTCCCAACATAAACCTTACACATTAACCATTCTACAAAATAGATATACACGTCACATATTCAAAAGTCATAAAAGATGCACGTTTATTTGGTTAAATTGTAGTTGTATTTTAGAAAACCTATGTACTAAAACTTCCAAATGACCCTTCCGCACCCCCAAAGCCCGAAGAGGCACCCTGTGCAGCTTCGTGACCTCACAGCAGAACCTGTGCTTCCTAGCTAACACTATATACAATGTCTGCATCATGCATGGTATGCATACTGAAGGGAGGTGAATCCCTGGACAAGTTCGACTGCATGTCTGCTATACCGTTTAGAATTCGTTTCAACATGAACGATATAAACCCTACTAGGCGGAATTAGGGTTCATACCTGCGTCCAAGCTATCTGATGTAGGTCTGAGAACACTCCTGATCTTCTCTCATATTCCTGAAGTTCCTCATGGATGCAAGTGCGGGCTTGCTGCTTCCAGTATCCTTCTCAGCCTCCAGACGAATTCCTCTCACTCTCGAAACCCTATATTTCGGTGTGTATCTAAAGCATACGAATTCTGAAGGCTAAGGAAACTTATATAGGCTACGGGAGGGACCTGGAGGAGAAAATACGAATCAGGCTCCCAACTTTATTAGGACTTCTGGTTCCACCCGAACCTAGTCTGAATAAAGTTAATAACAGTTAGTACCACTAAATAACTGTTATTGCACTCCTGTCCATATTCTCAAAAATTAATATTTCGAGCTCCTGTTATTAATTACTTATTATCTCCCCATGTTAAGATTACAGATATCCGTCGATTAAATTAATTACTGGCTAATTCATTTAATCGACCTCTTCCCAAATTCCTTGATCTTTACCACTTAACTTATTTGATATGTCCAGATTACCAAGTAATCTACCTGCAGGGTTTGACATAATCAAAACTGATAAGCTTCATCAAGGGGATATCATCAATCCCAAAACTGGGACATGGATTCCTTCGATATATCAATCTACACCATGGACTCAATAATATTACCCAACTCACCGAGGTTATTGACTCCATAGGAATCTCACTCACTTGACTTGTCAAAGCAATAACTACTAAATACATGTGCACATTGACTATATAAGGATTAAGAGCATAAGTAATCATAATAACCATGAGACATAGCTTGTCTTATTATGTCAGTACAAAGACAATGATCTCAACGTTGTCCTGTTCAATATACACAAAGTATACTAGCACATTGAGTTGAAACTATAGTATGAACTATACTGTTTCCTGTAGCCAAGACAGACCTACTAAAACAATGTGCTACAATCGTTCCGATGGTTTGTCTAATTCCATCTAGATTGTGAACTCACGACTTTCATTCCACAAGAACCGAAGATAAGATCTTCTATGTGTAAGCTATACTCTACACACCAGATCTTCTACTATGCAGAACAATAGACAACTATGCACAATAATAATATAATGCAAAAACATTGCCCAAAACCATTCTCATATATATCAAATTCATATAATCCAATACAAAAAGCATAGCTTTCAGTATTCAATCCAACAATCTTCCACTAAGACTCAAAGCCATGCAGCAACACACCTCAAACCCATTCCCTCTACGTGACTATCAAAAGCCTTAGCTGTCAAACACTTCGTAAATGAGTCTTCCAGGTTATCCGCTGATGCAGTCTTCATCACTGCCACATCACCTCTGTGCACGATTTCTCTAATCAAATGATATTTACGCTCTATGTGTTTTCCTTTCTTGTGAGCTCTTGGTTCCCTTGAGTTTGCAACCGCGCCGCTATTATGGCAATAAAGCGTCATAGCCGGTTGTGCACTCGGTACCACTCCAAGATCCATTAGAAAGTTTCTGAGCCAAACAGCTTCCTTAGCAGCTTCTGAAGCAGCCACATATTCAGCTTCCATGGTGGAATCAGCAATGCATGATTGCTTGATGCTCCTCCAACTAATGGCTTCACCTCCTAAAGTGAAAACATATCCAGAGGTAGACTTCCTGGAATCCCTATCTGATTGAAAATCTGACCCGACGGGAACAAGACTATTTTCATGGTAAACCAACATATAGTCTCGAGTCCTTTTCAGGTACTTTAATATATGTTTTACCGCAGTCCAATGTTCTCTGCCAGGGTTAAACTGATATCTACTAACCATGCCAACAGCAAAGCAAATATCCGGTCTAGTACATAACATCGCATACATGAGGCTTCCTACTGCAGAAGCATAAGGAACTGCTTTCATGTTTTCTATCTCATCAGGTGTCTTAGGACACTGATCCTTAGATAGACTGATTCCATGTCTGAAAGGGATCAACCCTTTCTTGGAATCCTGCATGCTAAACCTTGCAAGAACAGTATCAATATAATTGGCTTGTGAGAAGCCCAACATCCTATTTTTCCGATCTCGCATAAGCTTGATCCCTAGAACGTATGCTGCTTCTCCCAAGTCTTTCATATCAAATTGACTTGATAACCATACCCGCACACTAGATAATACACCCACATTGTTTCCAATGAGCAATATATCATCAACGTAAAGTATCAAGAATACCACCACGTTTTCCTTACACTTCTTGTACACACACGGCTCATCCGGACATTGATCAAAACCAAAAGATTTGATTGCCTGATCAAAACGGATGTTGCATGATTTAGATGCCTGCTTAAGTCCATAAATAGACCTCTTAAGCTTGAACAACTTGTGCTCCTGGCCCTTAGCTATGAATCCTTCTGGTTGCATCATATAAATGCACTCATCAAGACTTCCATTAAGGAAAGCTGTCTTGACATCCATTTGCCAAATTTCGTAATCGAAATGAGCCGCAATGGACAAGAGAATCCTGATAGACTTAATCATTGCTACCGGCGAAAAAGTTTCCTCATAGTCGATCCCTTCTTTCTGAGTAAAACCTTTCGCAACAAGCCGTGCTTTGAAAGTTTCAACCTTCCCGTCTACCCCTCTCTTTTTATTTTAAATCCACTTACACCCGATGGGTTTTACCCCATCTGTTGGATCTACAAGATCCCAGACCTGATTGGAGTACATAGACTCCATCTCAGAAATCATAGCCTTTTTCCACTTTTCCGCATCCGTACTTCCAACAGCTTCATAATAGTTACTGGGATCAGTATCATGTTCATCAGGGACCTTTTCAAAAGACTCTCCCAAGTACATGTATCTGTCTGGTTTACAAGAAACCCTCCCACTACGACGAGGCTGTACTTGTGGTTCACTAGTAGTAACATTTTCCCCACTGCTCGGTTACGGCGGAATGCATTACTATCTTGTGGATCACTAGTATTTTCAGTTCCCCCACTGCCTTCTTGCGGTGGGATGTCAACAGTATTTTGTTGTGTATCACGAGTATTCACATTTCTCCAACCACCCAAAGGTAGTTGAATGTCGATATCATTTTATTGTGGTATTTCCTCTTGTAGAGTTGATATATCACGACCTTGGACTACTTGATTTCCTCGCATTTCTTCCAGAACAATTTTACTTTTAGGCTTGTGATCCATAATATAGTCTTCCTCTAAGAATCTCGCATTGGTGCTAACAATGACTTTCTGATCCTTCGGACTATAAAATAAACCACCCTTTGTTCCTTCCGGGTATCCTACAAAGACACATACTTCTGTCCTTGATTCCAACTTACTTGATTTCCCCTTCATCACATGTGCTGTACTACCCCAAATCTGAACATGCCGTAGACTAGGCTTGCGCCCAGTCCAAAATTCTGTGGGTGTAGGTTGTACTGACTTAGACGGAACCAAGTTCAGAATATATACAGCTGTCTCTAAAGCATGCCCCCAAAAGGAAGTTGGTAAATCTGAATAACTCATCATGGATCTCACCATTTCTAAAAGAGTCCTATTCCTTCGCTCTGCCACACCATTCTGTTGTAGCGTACCTGGAGCAGACAACTGGGATTGAATCCCTTGTTCCTCCAAGTAATCTCTGAATTGTCCCAAGAGGTACTCGCCGCCTCGATCAGATCGAAATGACTTGATATATTTTCCTAGACGCTTCTCTGATTCTGCCTTAAAATTTTAAATTTCCTAAAGGCCTCAGACTTATGCCGCATCAAATAAATATATCCATATCTTGAGTAATCATCAATAAAAGTAATGAAATACTCAAAACCTCCCCTCGCTTGGACATTCATTGGTCCACAAACATCTGAATGGATAAGCTCCAACAGTTCTCTGGCCCTATAACCCTTTGCCAAAAATGACCTCTTGGTCATCTTACCTTCTATACATGACTCACATGCTGGTAGTGCCTCCACTTTTAATGAACCTAATGGTCCATTCTGAACCAGCCTTTGTATTCTGTTTATATTGATATGACCAAGTCGTAAATGCCAAAGATATGTTTGGTTAATCCCGCAAGGTTCCTTTCTCTTTTTAGGTAAGCTATCCGAGTTATTCAGTTCATATAGCTGCGCTATGGGAGTCTCATGATTTATAATGTAAAGACCATCCACCAATGTACCAGAACAAATAAAACGTTTATTTTTCTTAATAACCACAGAGTCATTAAAATAAACTGAATATTCATTCTTAACCAACTTAGAAAATGAAATCAAATTCCTTCTAATGGAAGGTACATAAAGACAATCTTTCAAAACTAAAATCCTATCACTCCCAAAATGTAAGAAACAAATTCCTATTGCAACTGCAGCTACTTTATTCGTGTTGCCCAAGTGTAGATAAATATCGCGATCACTAAGCTGTTTGGTTTCCTGGAATCCCTGCAATGAATTGCATACATGGTCAGTGGCTCCCGAATCTACACACCAGGTTCTAGTAGATCGAACCGCTAAACATGATTCAGCTATTGGTGAAATAGATATACCTGAGTTGTTCTGGATTGGACGAGTCAGGAACTTTGGACATTGCTTCTTCCAATGCCCTCTCTGGTTACACAGGAAACACTTTCCTTTCGGCTTTCCCAATGTCCCCTGAGGAGAAAGTGCTTGCTGTGGCCCACGAGCTATTCCTTGAGGTACCGGAGCAACCTTCGGAACTACTGCTTGTGCAACTTTCTTCTTCTTCTTAGCCCTAGGGTTAGAAGCAGAAGCCTTTTCAGCCACCATTACATTAACCGGTTTCAGAAGGAGTCCCTCAGCTGCTTGAAGCTCCTTTAATAATTCGGCTAAAGAATAAGTCTTTTTGTTCATATTATAATTTAGCCGAAAATTGTTAAATGAATCAGACAGCGTCATGAGCACGATATCGACCTGAGTTTCCTCATCGATTACAGCTCCAAGGATCTCTAGTTCACCTAGAAGACTTATCATCTTCAGAACATGATCCCTTACAGAGGACCCTTCAACCATTTTTGTGTTCATGAGGTTTTTCATAGCAACCTGCCTGGCAGCACGATCCTGATCCCCAAACATCTCTTTAAGGTTCTGACAACTTGGAAATGTATTAGTTTGGGACATCTTTTTACCATTGGTTTTAACCCTGTGAGAGTTGAGTTTGGCCATTTTCAGCTTATTTTCCACCTGATACGAGACAGAGATTTATAGATCATGACAGCAAAAATTTGAGTAATTTTATGCATACTTTGGTTTGTTGGATATGATCGCGGGTGCTTGTTATGATGTGCAGGTAACAGGTGCCGAAAAATGCATGAGATTAACTTGGATGGGAGGCAGCGTGTCAGGAAAGCTGAGCAGAAGAAGAGGAAAAAATGCTAAGTGGTGCGTTCAAACGCAGGGCATCTGCGTTAAGACGCACAAGATGGGGGCAGCAGGAAAATGACAGAAAATTGGCTAAGTCCTGCGTTCAGACGCAGGCAGTCTGCGTTCAAACGCAGGGGTCAGAGGCCGAAATGCTGAAAAATTAAGGGGTGCGTTCAAACGCACTTCTTGC
Organism: Linanthus parryae; assembly: GCA_023055425.1. Taxonomy (NCBI): domain Eukaryota; kingdom Viridiplantae; phylum Streptophyta; class Magnoliopsida; order Ericales; family Polemoniaceae; genus Linanthus; species Linanthus parryae. The sequence goes on along the minus strand of JALGPY010000012.1, from coordinate 11,547,524 downwards.
GTTCAAACGCAGGACTCAACACTCAAGAGAAGAGAAGGCCAAGGGGTGCGTTCAAACGCAGAGGAGCTGCGTTCAAACGCACGGGTCCAGAAGCCAGAAGAGGAAGATGAAAAAACGGTTAAGGTCTGCGTTCAAACGCAGAAGGTGTGCGTTCAGACGCACTGCGTTTGAACGCAGGAAGTGTGCGTTCGAACGCACAGAAGGTTTCCAGAAGCTTCCAGGACGGGTCTTTTCGAGGGTAAAACAGGAATTTCGTGCATCAGTTTTGGAGACTGTGGCAGTATAAAAGGAGGTGTCCCAGCACTGAATTAGGGTAACACATACACACTCACATCTATCATCATCATCAGCAGCCAGTTTCACAGCAGCCAGGAGTTGGAGCAGAGCAGGATTGGAGCAGTTTTCCAGTATCTTCAGAAAATAACTAGTTTGATCTTTTATCTTTTTATGAAACGTTGTTTTTAAATAATACAAGCTAGCTAGACCTTTTGCCTAGGTTCTTCGTGAACCTAGGGTTTATGAATTCAGCAGACTTGGTTGTTTGATTTTCAGATGCATGGCTAGCTAAGCCTTAATACAGGATGGATTGTTTATTATTATGTCTTTGATTTTATTTACATACATGAATGGCTTGATCACCCAGGAGTGTTACAGACAGGATCTGGTGCACGAGAGTGACCAGTGAAAGTTAGGAAGAAAAGACAGGATTTAGTACTCTGCCTTGATGGACCGAGAGGTGAAGAGAATCAGGGGACTAGCCCATAAGCATTAGACCAACTGCTAGACGTTTAGGGGGAGACCGAGAGGAGAACCTGTAACCCTAGCAGACTTAGAACGAACCTGCAGATTTAGGTGGATCGAGAGGACCCAAAAATCTGCAGGAGAGTGATAGGTGCATGAGACCGAGAGGAGATTGTACTATTGGTATGCTGGCATAAACAAAACCATCGTGTGTTTCTGAAATCGAATATACTATGGAAGCTGGAGAGTAACCCTAGGGGATCCTGGAACCTAGATTTTTAGAATTATCAAATTTTACAACTACAACAATTTCTGCAAAATATTCAACAGAAAAATAAAATAAGCTTTTTACTGTTTTTATTTATTAAAATTTAGTAGAGTCAAATCCCAAACCTTCCTCCTTTTTACAAACTTTGTGTCTAACTCTAATTCTGATTAGCAACAACTGAAACTGTTCTCGAGGGTTCGACAACCAGAGTCACAATTACATACTCTATATTACTTGATCGTACACTTGCGAAAAAGCAGATAGGTTTACGCTGTCAAGTTTTTGGCGCCGTTGCCGGGGAACGGTTACAGTTTTTGTTAAAGAGACATTAGAATAAGTCTCAGAGTTTTTCTTTTATTTTTACAGTTACTTTCTTTCGACTTACTTCTCCTGAAATCTGATTTTCAGGCTATTCTAGTTTATGCCCAGATTGCCCAGCAAACTGGTATCACCACTCGAAGATCCCGAAAAACTTTTCAGAGAGCAAAGTCGCAGACACCGAGCCGCGATGTCTGAGCACGGAGAAGACACCACAACCGAAACAGGAACACCCACAGGACAGCCGCAACGTACTCCAGCACAGATGGCTCTTTACATTGAAGAGCTGATAGCAGCAGGTTTTGCTGCCAGGAACAATCAGAGGACTTATAACAGGTCTGGAAGGGCGCTGGTCGAAAACTTTGAAGTCCCAACCGGAGGACATCAACCAGCTATTGTAGTGCCTCCCATTACAGCAGAGCACTTCGACCTGAAATCATCCACCATTCAGACCGCCCAGACCCATTGTCCTTTTAATGGGAAGGCAGATGAAGATCCAAACGACTTCCTTGGAAAATTTGAGGATTACTGCAACAAGATTAAATATAGAGGAGTCGAAGCGGACACGCTAAAGCTGATTTTATTCCCATACTGTTTGTTCGGAACAGCAAAGGATTGGCTGGAGGCAAGGCCACCGAGGTCTATCACTACCTGGGAGGGGTGTGTTGCTGATTTCTTGGCAAAATTCTACCCTGCATCCCGCGTTATCAAGCTGCAGAGCAAGATTTTATCTTTCAAACAGCAGATGGGGGAGACAGTGGTAGATGCATGGGACAGGTTGATGAGACTCGTTAAAAAATGCCCCAACCACGGCTTCGGGGACGCAAAGATTCTGCAGGTATTCTACCATGCACTTGACAGGGAGAATGCAGACAGGATTGATAGGGAAGCTGGGGGTAACTTTCTATACCATGTGGATAAAGATGGAGCATACGAACTGATGAAGCAATTAGCCAAACAGGATACTCGCCTGTTTGATGACCGCAGGCTCGCAGCAGCAGCAGAACCAGTGGTTGATGACAGGATTGACAATCTCACGAAAGTGGTACAGGACCTAGTCAAGAAGGTGTATACAGAAAAGAAGCCCGTGGCATCAGTGGACGAACCTGACTTTGACGCAGCAATTCTGGAGCTTCAGACCGAAGATGCCAACTATGTTCAGCAGCAGTGGGATCCTAGTCGCTACAGACCAGGCACACGTGACCATCCAGGGTTTCGCTACGGAAATCCCAATGCAGCACTATATGCACCAGGATTCCAGCACAGGCCACAGGCACAACAGACAGCTTCAGCTCAGCCTGCACAAGCAGCACCACAACTAAACCTGTCTCAGCAACATTTTGAGTCCTATATGGAGAAATTCAATAAGCAGTTGGAAACTAGATTCGCACAGATGGACTCATTAACTGCTGATGTAAGCCAGATGAAGATTGCTATCCGCAACTTGGAAGTACAGAATGGACAGCTTGCACAGAACCTGGCAGAACGAGCCCCAGGGAATTTACCATCTAACACAGTGAACAATCCACGCGCTCAAATCAATGCTATCACAACTCGGAGTGGAATTGCACTGCAGGATCCACCGTATCCCAGTCATGCACGCGCAGAAAAGTCAAAGATTATTGAACAGGAGGTGATTGACCGGGAAGACAGTTCAACCGCTAACCCTCAGAAAAGGGGTTCGGTCGAGCAGGAAGCAGCGCGGATGAATGAGGGTAATCCAGAGACAGTGCCAACTTCTAAGGAGGTTCCTTACCCTCTGAAGACACGCAAGAGAGATGACAGCAAAGACTACGCCAGATTTCTGGAGGTATTCAAGCAATTACAGATAAACATACCCTTTGCTGAAGCACTTGCCAAAATGCCTACTTATGCGAAATTTCTCAAAGACATCTTGTATGGTAGAAGGCGAATGAGTGACTTCGAAACAGTGAATCTGACGGCAGAAGCGAGCAGTTGTGTAAAAAATGGTCTACCACTGAAAAAGAAAGACCCTGGCAGCTTTGTTATTCCAGTAACCCTGGGCAGTGCATACACAGGAAAAGCCTTATGCGACTTGGGTGCCAGCATCAACTTGATGCCACTGACCATCTTCAAAAGTCTGGGAGTCGGAGAACCACGTCCAACAAGAATTATGCTTCAAATGGATGACAGATCCGTGAAACCTGCCTATGGAGTAATTGAAGATATCCTGGTAAAAGTGGGAGAGCTTATTTTTCCAGCAGATTTTGTGATACTGGATATGGAGGCAGGAGAGGTTCCGCTGATCCTGGGCAGACCTTTCCTGGCGACTGGAGAAGCCATTATTAACTGCAAAAGTGGAGAGCAGTCCATGCAAATCAATGAAGAAAAAGTAAAATTTAATGTTTTCAAATCTCTCCAGATTCCCGATCATTATGGGCATGAAAACTGCTTTGCAGTAGAGGTAGTTGATGACCTGGAAAGCGATGAGATAGAAGATTTATGGGAGGAATTTGAAGACATGTATCCAGAGGAAACAGAAGAGCAACAGGATGAGCAGATCATGGGAACAGAAAGCTGGGTTAAGCTATACAGGGATGAAGGAGGCGAGCAGAAAATGACACTGGTCCCGTACCTCCAGGAACCACCAGCCCTGGAATTAAAACAGTTGCCAGAACACCTCAGGTACGCTTTTATTGGTGAAAATAATACCCTGCCGGTAATTGTTTCTTCTCTTTTATCTCAGGAACAGGAACAAAAGTTACTGGAGGTACTCCGAGAGCATAAAGAAGCCATAGGCTGGACAATTGCAGACTTGAAGGGAATCAGTCCTGATTATTGCATGCACAAAATAAGAATCGAAGAAGGCAAGAAGCCAGTTATCCAGCCTCAAAGAAGACTAAACCCAATTATGAAAGATGTGGTACGTAAGGAGGTCATGAAGTGGCTAGAAGCAGGAATTATATACCCCATATCAGACAGCACCTGGGTGAGTCCTGTCCAGTGTGTACCAAAGAAAGGGGGTATTACAGTAGTGCAGAATGCTGATCAGGAACAGATAGCCCAGCGAACTGTCACTGGCTGGCGAATCTGTATGGACTATCGGAAGCTGAACGATGCCACACTGAAAGACCACTTTCCGCTGCCATTCATGGACCAGATGTTGGACAGACTAGCACACCATGCTTATTACTGCTTTCTTGACGGGTACTCTGGATACAACCAGATCTATATAAATCCAGAAGACCAAGAAAAGACGACGTTCACTTGCCCGTATGGAACGTTCGCCTTTAGACGAATGCCATTTGGACTGTGCAATGCTCCAGCAACATTCCAGAGATGTATGATGGCTATTTTCTCTGATATGATAGAGAAAAATTTGGAAGTTTTCATGGACGATTTTTCATTATTCGGGGACAGCTTTGAAGATTGCTTATACCATCTGGCCAGAGTTCTGATTCGCTGCAGAAAAACAAACCTGGTACTCAACTGGGAAAAATGCCACTTCATGGTTACTGAAGGAATAGTGCTGGGACACAGGATTTCCAGTAAAGGGCTGGAAGTAGACAGAGCAAAAATAGAGGTGATCAAGCAGCTGCCATATCCAACCACAGTGAAGGCAATCAAGAGCTTTTTGGGCCACACAGGATTTTACAGAAGGTTTATTAAAGATTTCTCAAAAATTACAAAGCCACTATGTAATTTGTTGGGAAAAGATGTACCCTTCGTATTTGACGAAGCCTGCAAAGAAGCTTTTGACGTGCTTAAAGAGAGGCTGACGACTGCACCCATTATCACAACACCGAACTGGACCCTCCCGTTCGAGCTGATGTGCGATGCCAGTGATTACGCTGTGGGCGCGGTACTGGGACAGCGGAAGGACAAGGTGTGCAGCGTCATCTATTATGCCAGCAGGGTCCTGAATGAGGCGCAGATTAATTATGGGACTACAGAAAAGGAGTTGCTGGCAGTTGTTTTTGCCCTGGATAAATTCAGATCGTACCTGGTAGGCTCTAAAGTCATTATTTTTACAGATCACAGTGCACTGAAATGCTTGCTGGAAAAGAAGGATGCAAAGCCAAGGCTGCTGCGTTGGATTCTGCTGATGCAGGAATTTAACGTCGAAATCAGGGATAAAAAGGGAGTTGAAAATGTAGTAGCTGATCATCTATCTCGTCTGGAAAAACCTACAGAAGAAGTGGTGCCCATTCAAGAAAATTTTCCAGATGAACATATTATGAAAATCAAGACCAATAGACGGCCCTGGTACTATGCCATAGCCAATTATTTGGTCAATGGAGCACTCCCTGAAGACATCACCCCTTGGCAGAAAAAGAAATTTATTTCAGATTGCAGGCAATATTTCTGGGACGATCCCTATCTGTTCAAACAAGGGGCAGATAATATTCTCCGTCGATGCATTCCATGTCACGAAATTTTGGAGGTAATTCAGCACCGCCACTCAGCACAGTGTGGGGGACACTTCAGCGGACCGAGAACAGCTCACAAGGTGCTGCAGTCAGGATTTTTCTGGCTAACAGTTTTCAAGGACTGCCATGATTACGCGCAGAGTTGTGATCGCTGCCAACGGACAGGAAATATCTCCCAGCGGAACGAAATGCCCATGACACTTTGGCAGGAAGTCGAGCCTTTTGACGTTTGGGGTATTGATTTTATGGGTCCTTTTCCTTCGTCTCTGGGAAACCTCTACATCTTATTGGCAGTAGATTACGTGTCAAAATGGGTGGACGCAATAGCCTGTCAGAAGAATGATGCGTCAGTCGTGGAAAGGTTCCTCAAACGAAACATCTTTACCAGATTTGGAACACCCAGGGCCATGGTCAGTGATGAAGGTTCTCATTTTATCAATAAAGTTTTTGCCAAGGTTCTAAAGCAGTACGGGGTGTCTATCCATAAGGTATCACTGCCTTATCACCCTCAGGCAAACGGGCAAGCAGAGGTGTCCAACAGGGAGATAAAGAGCATACTGGAAAAAACTGTGAATCCAGGACGCAAGGACTGGTCGTTAAAGCTGGATGATGCACTTTGGGCATACAGAACTGCTTACAAAACCCCACTGGGAATGTCCCCATACCAGCTGGTGTTTGGAAAAGCATGTCACTTACCAGTAGAATTGGAGCACAAAGCATACTGGGCAATCAAGCAGCTGAATATGGATCACAGTTTATCAGGAAACAAACGGAAGATGGCACTCCTTGAACTGGAGGAATTTCGTAAAACTGCATATGAGAGTGCCAAAATTTATAAAGAAAAAACAAAGAAGTGGCATGACAACCGCATTCTACCAAAGAAGATAGAAATCGGGCAGAAGGTTCTCCTCTACAATTCAAGGATGAAATTCTATCCATGGAAGCTGCGCTCAAGATGGTCTGGACCATTTATTGTGAAGGACATTACATCATGGGGAGTGGTGGAGCTGGAGAACCCGAGGGATAATACAATTTTCAAGGTGAATGGGAACAGAGTCGAGCCATACAGGGATCCTCAGGAGATCATGGAGGTAGAGGCACTCTACCTCGACATTCCGTGATTACAGCAGAGGTAACAAAGTCGGGCCGTCGACTGTAAATCACAAGCGCTGGTTGGGAGGCAACCCAACATAGATTAGTTGTTTTTATATAATTTTTACAATGTTCATAATTCGAGAGAAAAGTGAGAAAGAGGGATTTAATGTTGAACTCAGTGTTTCTGGAAGCAGAGGCGTGCGTTCAAACGCAGAAGACATGCGTTCAAACGCACGTGTGCGTTCAAACACAGAGACCCTGCGTTCAAACGCAGCCCCACCAAAGGACAGAAAAGACCTGGAAACGGTAAACACTTGTGCGTTCAAACGCAGAAGAGCTGCGTTCAAACGCAGATCACACCATGAAAAATTCCAGCCACCAAGTGGTGCGTTTAAACGCAACGCATGTGCGTTCAAACGCAAGAAGACAGAGATGCGGTGGAAAAATCTAAGGACGTGCGTTTAGACGCAGATCCTGCGTTTAAACGCAGACCCAATCAGCAGAGAATTTCTAGAGACAAAGGCGTGCGTTCAAACGCAACTCATGTGCGTTCAGACGCAGCTCATCAGAGAGATTGCAGAAGATAAGCATTGCGTTCAAACGCAACTCATGTGCGTTCGAACGCAACTCATCAGACCCAGAAAATTCATGAACATTCAAGCACTGCGTTCAAACGCACACCGTGCGTTCAAACGCAGATCATCAGATCTTCAAAATTTCCAGAAAAATTTAAGCTGTGCGTTCAAACGCAGGAGCTGCGTTCAAACGCACATTTGAGCGGGATCAAAAATTTCGGAAAAATTTGAAAAATTTTGAAATTTTGGGGCCATTCTGCAATTTTTGAAAGTTTGCCTATATATACTGTACGGATGACAGTGACTCATTTCCACACAAGTCTTCCAGTTTTCAACTCTCTCTCTAGAAATTCTCTCTGCCCTAGCAGCCGCCAGAGCAGTCTGCCGCCAGCAGCCTCCGACGACCACCGTAGGACCACCAGAAGGTCAGGAACAGTGTGGGGGTGGTCAAACTCATCCAATCCAAACACCGACAGATCCACTTCAGAGTGAAATTTCCAGATCTGTACCCGTAAGATTCACTCCGGGTAGCCAGGTTCTATCTTTTCATTCTCTTTGAATATTTTCAATTTTTACTGTTTGCATCTTGAAATGGAGGAGGATCAACCTTACATGAGGCCGGATAGGGCGATTGCACCTTTGAATATCATAGACTGCCGATTGCTTAGGGTTAACCATTTCTGCGACCATAGGTTTGTTAACATGGAGGCTCACCGTTTCTTTCTGCAAGACAAAAAGATTCGGTATGACATACCCACCTAGGAGAGAGTCTGGTTCTGGAGTTAGTGTTGGATGACTGTCAGTTTCAGGAACTGAGACGTCATCCATCTGAGCAGTTGAGTGAGCAGATCTTGACAACCCTGTGTGCTGGTGTACCCGGCGCTGCTTGGTACTACCCGGAACGGAGTCCTTCCTACCGGAAACTCCCTGCGACCTACCTGATTCGAGAGGCGAGATGGTGGACCGAGTGGGTGAACAACAGAGTTGTGGGTATAAAACACTTTACCCGCATTGATTATAATATTGCCCTGCTTGTTTACTGTCTGATGGCCCGCGAGTCTGTGAGCCTCCCGGAGATTATTTGTGAGTTTTTCCGGGAACGGAGAGAGACTCACAGCAAGAAGGGTTTGGGTCTCCTGGGGATGTTAACAAAAATGGCACAGGACTATCTGGTGGTAATTCCTAGCGACCTGAGAGATATTCGACCAATTCAGGTTCGAAAGTATAAGAACATGAGATGTGCGCTGCATGAGGCCGTGCACGGGCCTCCTGAATATGTCCAAGTGGATGATGATGATGATGTTGTTCCACCTCAGGGTGGGGGTGTTGGCATGCCACCACCGCCTCCTCCCGGTGATGGGGGTTTTCCAGCCTTACCAGGTCCCTTCCAACTGCCCCGTTCTGCCAGTTCCAGTGAACACAGGCAGGCCGACCCTGACTTGGGGCAGTCCAGCAGAGGGGCCAGGCGCAGCTCTTTTGGGCGCCTGGAGAGGACTGAGCATGAGGAATGGGTCAGAAAGAAAATTAAGGCCCAAGAAAAAGTACAGAACTACCTGGTAAGGACGGTCAAGAAAATGGCCAGGGGTCTTGGCAAATTGTTCAAGACCCAGAAGCATATCTACCACGCTCACACATCCGCCATGAGAGCTCATGAGGCGGCACTCGCTGAAATTCAGAGCAACATGGGTGGTAAGCGGTTTAATTTTCCAGACCGCTATTCGAATGATAATTGTCCCAGCTGGACAATGGAGGATAGCCGGCCATATGATAGCTTCTCTGGCCATGACCCCACACCGAGCCCTGAACATGCAGACAGTGTAGGTGACCCCGGCAGACCCGGTACCCAGTACCCACCTAGGAGAGAGCATGCAGACCCAGGGGCCAGCAGTGCCCATCCCGGTGCCAGCCACGCTGGTACCGCTGCCGCAGCACGCCATGCTGCGAGGAAACGCGCCAGAGGGCGAACCCCTTCACCATCTCCCGAGCCGACTGACCAGTCTACTCCGGAGAACACAGATTCTAGTTACAGGCCAGATCAGTAGAGTCGCGAGGACGCGACACCTCTAGTGTGGGGGTGGGGAATCGTGTCCTCCTGCATAGCCATGTCAGCATATTTTTGTCACTTTTATTTTTCATTTTATTTTCATTTTTTGAGTCAGCACGTTTTTTATGTTGAGTCTACCCACCAAACTTTCTGACCTTGCATGATATATTAAAAAAAAAAATATGAAAATATAATATATATAAAAAAAATATAAAAATAATAAATAAATAATTCTAAAGAAAAAAAAAATTGAGAAAGGGCAACTTAGGACCTAGAAACTGAAGAGAATCCAATGAAAGAGCTTATGAGAGTAGGAAGCACCGTAGCAGGGATACTTCAAATTTTAGTATTTTGTGCACAATTTTCACGACAGGCTATCCCGGGTATTCAGGAATGTGGAAAGTAGATAACAGGCATACTTTTGACTTCTCTAGTGTGCTAGGCAGATTTGGTCTTTAGATAATTGAATATTCTGTTTCCCGTGGAAACTGGTGGACTCTTGGAATCTGGGGTGGACCTTCGTGTAGAGTCGGTTTTATGTGGTACAAATCTGTGGCCTAAGCGAAGTTGGAGAATGTACACCACCATCCCTTAAGGTGGTTCCAAGAAAAAATCCTAAAAAGCCCGCACTCTTAAAGCTCTGCTGCGCAGTTGTAAAAAAACAGAGGTGATTGAAAAAAAAAATATATAAATAAATAAATAATATTTTGCGCTTAAAGGAGAAACAACATAATGTGCTTCCATTCACATGGAAAATTTGGATTCAATCCAATTTAGAGCGTAAGAGGGAAATTAAAGTCAAGCCGTATTACACAGGAGTTGTGTCTCCCAGCAATGGGACAATTTGCAAAACAAACGCAATAACGGCTAAGAGGGTCTGAAAACCTCAAATGACTTGGCGAAGAAAAATTATCTGTTGACTATAGATGCCTGGACCCTCAAAGTCAAAAGACGTGCTTTATCTTGGTTGGTTTGGTGGATGTTTGGGGATACCTTAGTGAATTTGTGCATAGGATCAGTTTATATCATTTCTTGCTGCGTGTTGTGGAATTTCGAAATAAGCTTGTGAGGGTTTGATGATTTCAGTTTATGATAGAGAGGTTGCCCAATTTCAGAAAATATAAAAAAATTTTAGCTGTGTCTTGAGTCAGTTTGTGTATATTCTGTATCTGAGTCAGTCGTCTCTTGAGTGTTTTGGTCTGTGTCTTGAATCTGTGAAAGAGGGGAAGTATGCAATTAAAGTATGCAAAAATGGGTCTGCAAGGCAGTATGCAAGGGTCTGCTCGGGACGAGCAGAGGTAAGTGTGGGGGTATTTTGACAGCTTGAAAATGTATTAGTTTGGGACATCTTTTTACCATTGGTTTTGACCCTGTGAGAGTTGAGTTTGGCCATTTTCAGCTTATTTTCCACCTGATACGAGACAGAGATTTATAGATCATGACTGCAAAAATTTGAGTAATTTTATGCATACTTTGGTTTGTTGGATATGATCGCGGGTGCGTGTTATGATGTGCAGGTAACAGGTGCCGAAAAATGCATGAGATTAACTTGGATGGGAGGCAGCGTGTCAGGAAAGCTGAGCAGAAGAAGAGGAAAAAATGCTAAGTGGTGCGTTCAAACGCAGGGCATCTGCGTTCAGACGCACAAGATGGGGGCAGCAGGAAAATGACAGAAAATTGGCTAAGTCCTGCGTTCAGACGCAGGCAGTCTGCGTTCAAACGCAGGGGTCAGAGGCCGAAGTGCTGAAAAATTAAGGGGTGCGTTCAAACGCACTTCTTGCGTTCAAACGCAGGACTCAACACTCAAGAGAAGAGAAGGCCAAGGGGTGCGTTCAAACGCAGAGGAGCTGCGTTCAAAACGCACGGGTCCAGAAGCCAGAAGAGGAAGATGAAAAAACGGTTAAGGCCTGCGTTCAAACGCAGAAGGTGTGCGTTCAGACGCACTGCGTTTGAACGCAGAAAGTGTGCGTTCGAACGCACAGAAGGTTTCCAGAAGCTTCCAGGACGGGTCTTTTCGAGGGTAAAACAGGAATTTCGTGCATCAGTTTTGGAGACTGTGGCAGTATAAAAGGAGGTGTCCCAGCACTGAATTAGGGTAACACATACACACTCACATCTATCATCATCATCAGCAGCCAGTTTCACAGCAGCCAGGAGTTGGAGCAGAGCAGGATTGGAGCAGTTTTCCAGTATCTTCAGAAAATAACTAGTTTGATCTTTTCTCTTTTTATGAAACGTTGTTTTTAAATAATGCAAGCTAGCTAGACCTTTTGCCTAGGTTCTTGGTGAACCTAGGGTTTATGAATTCAGCAGACTTGGTTGTTTGATTTTCAGATGCATGGCTAGCTAAGCCTTAATACAGGATGGATTGTTTATTATTCTGTCTTTGATTTTATTTACATACATGAATGGCTTGATCACCCAGGAGTGTTACAGACAGGATCTGGTGCACGAGAGTGACCAGTGAAAGTTAGGAAGAAAAGACAGGATTTAGTACTCTGCCTTGATGGACCGAGAGGTGAAGAGAATCAGGGGACTAGCCCATAAGCATTAGACCAACTGCTAGACGTTTAGGGGGGGACCGAGAGGAGAACCTGTAACCCTAGCAGACTTAGAACGAACCTGCAGATTTAGGTGGATCGAGAGGACCCAAAAATCTGCAGGAGAGTGATAGGTGCATGAGACCGAGAGGAGATTGTACTATTGGTATGCTGGCATAAACAAAACCATCGTGTGTTTCTGAAATCGAATATACTATGGAAGCTGGAGAGTAACCCTAGGGGATCCTGGAACCTAGATTTTTAGAATTATCAACTTTTACAACTACAACAATTTCTGCAAAATATTCAACAGAAAAATAAAATAAGCTTTTTACTGTTTTTATTTATTAAAATTTAGTAGAGTCAAATCCCAAACCTTCCTCCTTTTTACAAACTTTGTGTCTAACTCTAATTCTGATTAGCAACAACTGAAACTGTTCTCGAGGGTTCGACAACCAGAGTCACAATTACATACTCTATATTACTTGATCGTACACTTGCGAAAAAGCAGATAGGTTTACGCTGTCAGGTTCTCCATGATCTCAAGGGCAGAGCCCATGTTATCATGCTGATGCTGCAACACATTAGACATGGAGCCTAATATGTAGCATTTAGCCATCTGGTCGACTTTCTGCCACCTCTTATAAGGCTTGGCTTCTTCCTCAGAAGCCCCTTCTAGAGGTTCTGCAGGACATTCCCCAAGAAGCACAAATTTGTAATCCTCAGCAGTTAGCACGATATTCAAATTCCTCTTCCAATCAATATAGGATGATCCATTGAGTTTGTTTTCATTCAAGAGAATAGATAGTGGGTTGAATGAGTTCGACATTTTTGAACCTGAGAATCATGTAAATAAAACATATAAGGGCAATGTAAACCACCAATAGTCTAACACACATAAAAATAGTATACCACGATGGGTGGACGTCTACCATTCATTCTATAGTTAGACATGGTACCTTTGGTCCTGCAAGCCATAGCATTGACTCCGATGGGGAGGATACTATAACTTACATCTAAGTTATATACCATCATTTTACTTCTAACCCATTACCCCATTACATGCCTCTCAGATGGAGAGATGACACATAAACAGTAATTATTAGAAATATCCTTAAAGGAATTTATACCAGTGATACTGCAGTGGTTATGTTCGATAAGAAGGTTAACTCCACGGCTAACACACAAAACCAACTACATCACTTATAAATCAATGATGGAGACCGCGAGATCTATAAACACTAGACTCCCTCTACCACTTAGTTGTTTAAATAATTTAATACAAATTAAATTTATATATCCATGTTGTCCATGATTTAACATGCAAGCATCCACAATAATCATACACAAAGATATAATCAGGCACATAAAAAGAATTCAACCACACACAGTCCAGCTATTATGGTCGGAGCTTCTTTAGTCGGGTTAGCAAGACCCATCTGACCCAGCGACACGGGGATCGACCTTACCGGTAAGGTCGCCGAAAAACTTTTTCAGAAAATCGACATGCTGTCGCTGTGGAAAACTTGACGATCTGCAATCTTTCGTCCTTCTGTCTCCACTAATATTACAGTAACCCTAGTCTCCATGGATTCCGCAAATCAGTCTGTAACAGAGTACCAGAGACTGCTACAGACTTTCAATTCCACCAAGGAGCTCACACGTTTATCTAATGCTAGAATAAGAGAACCTCGTGTTTACTATTACAGAAGGTTACAAATATTTTTCATCCACGAAAAACAGCGTGGGAATCAAAACCAAATCAAACCACATACATCAAATAGTATGACCATAATAGCAGGACATGATTCAATCTGCAAAACAGAGTTAGACATTGCAATCTTCCTACTCTAACATGCATAGCCGGTCCGATTATTGGAAAACATGGATGTATAGCAGATATGCAGAGTCGAACCTGGCTCTGATACCAATTGAAGGGAGGCAAATCCCCGGACCAGTTCGACTGCATGTCTGCTATACCGTTTAGAATTCGTTTCAACATGAACGATATAAACCCTACTAGGCTGAATTAGGGTTCATACCTGCGTCCAAGCTATCTGATGTAGGTCTGAGAACACTCCTGATCTTCTCCCGTATTCCTGAAGTTCCTCCTGGATGCAAGCGTGGGCTTGCTGCTTCCAGAATCCTTCTCAGCCTCCACGAATTGCTCTCACTCTCGAAACCCTAGATTTCGGTGTGTATCTAAAGCATACGAATTCTGAAGGCTAAGGAAACTTATATAGGCTACGGGAGGGACCTGGAGGAGAAAATACGAATCAGGCTCCCAACTTTATTAGGACTTCTGGTTCCACCCGAACCTAGTCTGAATAAAGTTAATAACAGTTAGTACCACTAAATAACTGTTATTGCACTCCTGTCCATATTCTCAAAAATTAATATTTCGAGCTCCTGTTATTAAATACTTATTATCTCCCCATGTTAAGATTACAGATATCCGTCGATTAAATTAATTACTGACTAATTCATTTAATCGACCTCTTCCCAAATTCCTTGATCCTTACCACTTAACTTATTTGATATGTCCAGATTACCAAGTAATCTACCTGCAGTGTTTGACATAATCAAAACTTATAAGCTTCATCAAGGGGGTATCATCAATCCCATAACCGGGACATGGATTCCTTCGATATATCAATCTACACCATGGACTCAATAGTATTACCCAACTCACCGAGGTTATTGACTCCATAGGAATCTCACTCACTTGACTTGTCAAAGCAATAACTACTAAATACACGTGCACATTGACTATCTAAGGATTAAGAGCATAAGTAATCATAATAACCATGATACATAGCTTGTCTTATTCTGTCAGTACAAAGACAATGATCTCAACTTGGTCCTGTTCAATATACACAAAGTATAGTAGCACATTGAGTTGAAACTATAGTATGAACTATAATGTTTCCTTTAGCCAAGACAGACCTACTAAAACAATGTGCTACAATCGTTCCGATGGTTTGTCTAATTCCATCTAGATTGTGAACTCACGACTAGACAACTATGCACAATAATAATATAATGCAAAAACATTGCCCAAAACTATTCTCATAAATATCAAATTCATATAATCCAATACAAAAAGCATGGCTTTCAGTATTCAATCCAACACATACATGTATGTGCTGTTTTCAATTGTCTTGTGTGGTTGATAACTTTCCTATGCATTTTTCTTTTTGTGGATCCATCGGTGCTTGTGGTCATTGCTCTAGGTTTCCAGAAGAAGCACCAAGGCAATTAGTTTTTCTTATACTATTTCATTCAAATTTCAGATTTACATGATTAATTTATATATGTGGCCACAAAGAAGTGCTTAAGATTAGATTATTGTTTACAGATAAAAGGTCAGGAGCTAAGTTTAGGGGATGAGAACTTAAACGAAACAGTAGATAACTACTGGGGCACAATGTGAATTGCTTCTTTTACATATGTAAAGTGGATACCACTTTGATTCTTCTCTTCCCCATCATCTTGACTTTTATCACTATTGGCTGGGTCATTTTGACCCGGTGAATAGCTAAATGATCCAATTTTTTGATATTTTTTTCATGGTGTTGTAAGGTAAAAGTTGTTCTATAACAAGGTGAAAAAGTTAAAATTCGTATCGTTTTGCAATCCAAATCATCTTCTTAAAAAGACCCAGATACGAGTCAAAAAAGTCAAATGATGGGGAAGAGAAGAATCAGAGTGGTATGTTATATTTGACTATCTCTTGGGATGTGGTGGGAAGCCCCAAAATTGAGTATGGCACTTCAACTGACAGAATCGTAAAACACAATTTATTTACGTGTGTATGTGTGCCAAGTAATCTGTAATTTACTTATCTACCTAGATAGAATCAGGGTCCATCCTTCACTGGTGGGGACATTTTGGTAATAAATCAGTATATATTCCTACCCCTTTCTCGAAATGTCACAATCTGATCTTGCATCAGTAAAACCATGTTTTCTTGCAGGCTTCTCTTCAAGGCCTGGCAATTGGTGGAGTCCGTTACTTACTAACAAAGTATAAATCAGAATAACATATGGGTAAACAGTTAGATAGCAACAAAAGGAAAAGACGAACAAACTAAAGGACAAGTTCCTATAATAGATAGTGCACTATTGCACAATTCCAATATTCGCATCGCTACAATATGAGAAAATTACATAAGTTTATCATAGACAGAAGCATCTACAGTTCAGAATATCTTGTCCTCGAGTTGATCATTTCGAAAGTGACAACCAAGTGGTGGTTAAGAGTATAAAGATTGATGGAATAAAAGAGGCGGTAATTTGAATGAGTTTGCTACAACTAACAAACTATACAAGCCAATAATAATATCAGGAAAAGCCAACTAGATACAACAAAATGAATATCGACTAAGTCATGCTAACGCACAAAACATACTCTATAAATAAGTCTGAAGTAACATTGTAAAACTTGAGCCCGGATATTCCTAGAAGTTATGTACAGAAAAGAAGAAAAAACAAGACACTAGAACATCACTAAATCTAGAGTCTATACAAAACAGATAATCAGAAAGCAACAATGTGCAAAGACTCGATCAATGCTTTTATTGATACTGGAGGATCTAGGATTTTGTTTTGAAGGGACTAATATCATTTACAAGTAAAACTGTCTTTGGTATTAGAAAGAATCATTTAGTAAATCAAAAGTATTCCACACAGAAATGCTTAATAAGTTACTGAATAGGCATCACCGGATCAGTAACAAGATTTAAGAAGATGCCTTTCTTGACAAGTCATGAGAAAATAACAAAATTTACGATTTGGCTCTTTGCATTCGTAACTTTTTGGGACTCCGAATAATCGGTCACTTTTCAGTGCCGTCTTAAGGCATCTTTTGCAAGCTTGTGTTTTGTCACTTGTCAATTCTTTGCTTGGGCAACCTAAATTTCGTAAAATTCACCTCCAAGTACCGATGCTGATAAAGTGATAATGCATTCATGGATGGGTCTTATTGCGGTAAAAAAATAGTGCACTATTTGTAACATAAGCATTCAAAAAATAATTATCATTTTTCATATTCCGAACGGTTAACTACAGAAAAATCCCTTACATTTACTACATCCGGAGACTACTTCCCCCATATTTCCATAAGAGACACTGAACTCCTTACATTTTAAGATATGTCCCCCTTTCACCCCAAAGTGTGTAAATGGTCAAAATACCCTCAGACGGGTGCTTAATGGATTAAAGGTCTTTTTGGTCTTCAACATCCCCTTAGTCCAAGTTAACGAAACAGTGTTATGAGGTTGGTCATGTCACCCTTTAGGAAACATGTGGGTTTTTTTTAAACATAGTAGGGCCTTTTTGCTACATAAGTTTCACGAGAAAAGGGAAATTGTTAAGAGTCAACTGTTGTATTAAGAAATATACTGAAGGGTATGACTGTATTATTAATTTAAAAAAATTCTAGGTGACTAAATAGGTTGCCTATAAAAAGGGTGCAAGAAAGTTAATTCTCAAGTACACATTACAAAGAACCTTATTTAGCCGAAAATCTAAAAAATGGGTAGTCCACATGTTTTAGCCATACCTTATCCTGCTCAAGGCCATGTAATTCCCTTGCTGGAACTCATGCAGTGCTTGGCCAAGCATGGATTCAAGGTAACATTCGTAAACTCTGATTTCATACACGAGAGGGTTAAGAATGCATTGTCGGGGAAAGATGATGTTCATGAATACATAAACATGGTTTCTATCCCAGACGGGGTGGAGACTCCGGAGGACAGAAACGACTTCGGGAAGTTAATAGAAACAATGCACCGAGTTATGTCAGGAAAGTTAGAACAGCTCATAGAAAAGATAAACAGATCAGAGGACAACAAGATCACCTGTGTTATTGCAGACAATAGCTTGGGTTGGGCGCTGGAAGTTGCAGAGAAGATGCAAATTAGGCGTGCTGCTTTCTGGCCTGCTGCAGCTCTAGAATTGATTACAGGATTCAAAATTCCAGAGTTTCTACGTGACGGGATAGTAGACAAAGATGGTAAGTGCTAAGAACATTTTAACGCAACTGAAACTAAAGGAAAATGAAGGAAATCGTTGCAGTTATTCTTCAATTTTATTTTGCAAATACATATTCTTAGAGCATGTATTTTATTCCATTTACTCAATGCTTATGTACCTATTATGGCTGTAGTTAAAAGTTATAAGAATCCTGAAATATTTCCTAGAAATTGTTCAAGAACAGAGGCTAATATAACACGGAAAAGAAATTCATTGATGAACAAAGAGAAACAACTGGATAAGTAGCACGAAGCAATAGCATGTCTTGTCAAGAAGTAATTAAATTTCAATTATATGAAATAGAACAACTTCTACTAAGCAGTGAGACGATCTTTCCTGCAGCGTGAACTTTCTGACTTCTGCTGCTGGTATCATATATCTGTCATTCTGTATACATTTACTAATTTATGAATTTCATCCTATTTTTTATGCAGGAACGCCACAGACGAATGACATGATTCAGTTATTGCCTAACATACCTGCCCTAAACCCGGCACACTTAGGGTGGGCATGTATCGGAGACTTAGCCACACAGAAAATTCTCTTCAAAGTGTATGAAGAAAACTGCAAGACAGCTAGATCAATAGAATGGATTGTATGCAATACATTTTTCGAGTTGGAGCGTGCGTCGTTCGAGTCATTTCCAAATATTACACCAATAGGTCCTCTTCTAGCAATCAATCGCCTAGGCAATTCATCCGGCTTCTTTTGGCCAGAGGACTCCACTTGCTTGGAATGGCTTGACCAACAGCCAGTAAACTCGGTGATCTATGTCTCATTTGGGAGTTTCACAGTTTTTGAAAGAGTACAATTTCAAGAATTGGCTCTAGGGCTAGAACTGACAAATAAGCCATTTATGTGGGTTGTAAGGCCAGGTATCACGGGTGAAATCGATGATGCTTACCCAAAAGGGTTTAAAGATAGAGTGGGCACTCGAGGACGGATGGTAGGATGGGCACCTCAACAGAAAGTCCTGAGCCATCCTTCCATTGCATGCTTTTTAACCCATTGTGGGTGGAACTCGACCATGGAAGGCATCAGCAACGGCACACCTTTCCTATGCTGGCCTTATTTTGCTGATCAGTTTAAAAACCAAACCTACATTTGCGATATTTGGAAGGTCGGATTGGGTTTTCAAAGAAATGAAAGTGGAATCATCGGACAAGATGAGATTAAGGATAAGGTGGAGCAGATTCTTCTAGACAAGACATTTAAGGAAAGAATAATGGAACTCAAGGATATGGCTGAAAGAAATGTCAGTGAAGGCGGTCTTTCTCACAATAACTTCAACAATTTCATTGAGTGGATAAAGTCATAGACTACGAACATGGCCAAGCTTTCTATAAGAATTGTGAAGGAACTAGAGGTGCCTTTTATTAAATAAACAGATTGTTACTTATTTGCACCAAAAGAGACTAGTGGGACGGTGTCGTTCCACTTAGAATCGTTAATAGAATCTGATTAGTTTTCTTTACTTTACCCTTATCAATAAGGCCGAGACACGTAAAATCCGTTGATGGGCTCTTTCCTTTCATTTTATTGTAAGCTTTTGGTTAAGAGAAGATTTGCATCTTCTCTGCATTTTCATGAAGTTGATTTTCTCTTTATTCTTCATCGTTGAATTCTTTGTTTTTTCTCGACGTATCTTGGTTCATTACTTCTGTTAGGAAAGTTTTGACTTAATCAAAACTTGGCAAGTGTTTTGTTCAAAGACAAAAGCATTAGAAACATAATTGAGGCGGTAGAGTGGGTTTGGAAAGTCCACCGCCCCACAAGCACAAAGGTTGTTTTTGTTCATAACACACAGTACACATTGGGGTTAAGTACTACGGTGCTTTGAGAGTTTTTTGGCGAGTGTGTGTCGGGTGGTGTTTTATCGGGTGGCCTCTGTGGCCACGGCGTGCATTGTAATCGGGTTCTCTTCTCAATAAAATATCTGGTTCTGACCGTGAATTAGGGTTCGTTACGAATTTGTTAGAGAACCACGTTAAATATCTGTCTCGTTCTTGTTTTGCTTTCGTCGTTCTTGCTCGAATACCCCCAGGTTATAACAAACTGGTAGCAGAGCTCTGAAACAGGAGTTCTGTTACAACAAACTGGTATTAGAGCCAAGTTTTCAAGATCCGGGTGGAGCCAAGAGCTAGGGTTTCAAGTTTTTGTGGAACTCAAAGCTAGGGTTTCGCGATTCAGGTGGAGCAGGCTGTCGGGAGTAGGGTTTCGAGATTCCGCCAAAAACGATGTCTGTTTTGGCGATCAAGATCGATCTATTGGTGAGAGAGAAGAATCTACACACACCATCTGAAGTCCCATGGAGGGGGCTATCCGGGCTCCTGTCGGAGAAATCTGGCGCGCATCTAGTTTGGCGTGCAAGGGATCTGGCAAATCCAGCATGCATTCGATACTGGCGCAAATCTGGCGGTTCACGCGCATCTGGCGTTCTGGCGATTGACGTTCATGCGCAATCCGGCTCCCGGCGTGGAGCATCGGGCGTGTGAATTTAATCTGATTCTGGCTCATGCGTTGCAAGAACTCGTTGGAGTTGGAGCAATGGCATGGAGCATCTGGCGCGTGAGATTTCTGGCACGCGCATCTGATCTTGGTTCTGGCGCGCATTGCACGAGTTTGTTATGGCGTGCATCTGGTTTTGGTGCGTGTACCATGACACGCATTGAGCTCGCATCTGGCGCGATCTGTTTCTGGCGAGCATCTGGCGCATCTGAGGCATACGGGGCGCATCTGGCATGACAATTTGGGCACTCGTCATTGGTGCATATGGTCTGAATGACATCTGGGCTCTTGTCATGGTGCATCTATCTGGCGCAATTGGGCGCATCGGGAATACATTTGGTCCTGCTTTCTCAGTGAATGTATTCGAGTCTGGTTCTGGGTGAAGCACTTATTTATGTTTCCGGAAGTTCATCCGCATCAGGCGCATTCTTTGCAGGAACGCATGGTAGTTGAAGCAACGGTTTGGCGATTCGGGTTTCGCATACAGCTGTGGAACATCTGTCTGGGGAGGCGTGCTCGGTCTAATTCTGGGAGATGCATTCGTTTCTGGTTTGAGAAGAGAAGCATCAAGTTCCTGTTTTAGGTTGCTGAGATGATTCAAGTCAATGTGGAGATTTGTTGGGAAAGTTTTGACTTGAATCAAAACTTGGCAAGTGCTTTGGTCAAAGACAAAACCATTAGAAATATAGTTGAGGCGGTAGAGTGGGTTGGGAAAGTCCACCGCCCCACAAGCACTATTTAAAGGTTGCTTTTGTTCGTAACACACAATACGCATTGGGGTTAAGTACTACGGTGCTTTGAAAGTTTTTTGGCGAGTGTGTGTCGGGGGGTGTTTTATCGGGTGGCCTCCGTGGCCACGGCCACGGCGTGCATTGTAATCGGGTTCTCTTCTCAATAAAATATTTGGTTCTGGCTGTGGATTAGCTAGCGGGTTCGTTACGAATTCATTAGTGAACCACGTTAAATATCTGTCTCGTTCTTGTTTTGCTTTCGTTGTTCTTGCTCGAATACCCCCAGGTTATAAAAAAATGGTAGTAGAGCTCTGAAACAGGAGTTCTGTTACAACAACTTCAATATTTTATCAGAGTCTGGTTCCTCCGGCGTCTGATTTCTCACAGCTCTTTGTTTAAGCTTCATTTGTTCATACCCTTTTAGGGTTCTTATTTTGAAACCTCTTTCTGATTTAGCAACTTTAATGGCGATTCTTCCAGAGAACGTTGTGATTCTAGCTAAACCTAACGGACGAAGAATAGATCAATTGTATCCTTGCTTCATGTCTACTAACCCAGGGCATCTCATTGTTAGGAAAATGTTAATTGGTGAGAGCTATCCCTTGGTTCGTTCAATGACAATAGCGCTCAAAACCAAGCACAAGCTAGTGTTTGTGGATGGATCATCGCCATGTCCAAATGGGGGATCTCCAGATTTACTTCTCTGGAAGAGGTGCGACAACATGGTGATCGCGTGTCTCTTGAACTCATTCTCTAAATAAATTGGGTGTTGTGTTGTTTATAGATGCACTTCAAGAGAAATTTGGCTAGATTTGCAAGCTCAAGGAAATAAGACAAGAATATTTCAGTTGTCAAGTAAAATTTATGCACTCAAACAAGCTGGTGTGAATGTTACTAGCTACTTCACAAAGCTAAGAACATTGTGGAGTGAGATGTCCAGAAACTTGCCTAATTGCAACTGTGGAACTATGAATGCTCATATGCTGATGATAGAGGAAGATCACATAATGCAGTTTTTGACGGGTTTGATTGAACAATAAACTCAATTCAGGGAGCAAATTTTATTGATGGACCCCTTACCATCACCGAATCACGTTCTTGCTAAAGTGATTTAGCAGGGTTGTCAAATAAAGATAAGAAATGTGTCACAAAATGTGAAACACAATTCAGCAATGATGGCTGGAAATATGGCTGGCCATATCAGTCTTTAACTGGTTTGGCCCCTCACCATGGTTCCTCCTCTGCGTCCCTTCCTATCAGCACCCCAAGCACAAACTCCACTCCCTCCTTCTTTGGCAGTCTCACCTGCAACGTTGCCAGTACAAGGCCAGAATGCTACTCGTCCCCGCTTCCCCACCTTCCCTCAGCATTACACTTGACACCTTTTACCGGCTCTAAGCCACCACTAGCCCCCATCCCCCCGCCCTAGTTTCCCTACCCAAACCAACACCACATTCTCCTCCCTCCACTTATCCAATAATCGTTAGGTCCAAATCTGGGGCCCTTAAATTAACCCCAAACATACTATGTCAGTTGCTGTCTCTCCACCTGGCTTTGTCGTTGAACCTAGTACTGTTTTGCAGGCTCTCAAGAATCCTCAATAGCGATCTACAATGAATACTGAATTTGAGCATTTACTTCATAACCACATATGGGATCTCGTCCCTCCACCCCCCACGTAGAATGTTGTCAGCTGCAAATGGGGCTTTCGCATTAAGCGGCTTCTTGATGGGTCTGTTGATAGTTACAAGGCGCGGTTAGTGGCTAAGGGTATTCCTCAGAGGCTCGATGTTGACTATGCTGACACCTTTACTCCAGTGTTCAAACCGGTTACTCTTCGTCTGGTCCTATTCCTTTCTGTCAATTGTTAATGAGTTCTTAATCATCTGGATGTTAGTAATGCTTTCTTGCACGACACACTCTATGAAGATGTCTTTGTTGGATTCTAGAGACGTTTCAGAATCTGAGAATAATAAGAAAAAGAAAGTTAAAGCAGTAATAAATAAAAGACAGTACTTACAGAGGTTGGAGAAACGCTGCAAGAAGTTGGAGAAATCAGAGACAATCTCGAACTTGGGCTCGATTTCCTGAAGGCGATATTCGCTCCTTTTAGGTGTCGTTTTGATCCGGAGCGAAAGCCTCCCAGGATAATTGTCCTCACTGTGCAATCAGGTAGCAACGTCAGATTACACCCTACGAACCGTTAGATGGAATGATAGCACTCAGGAATGGAAGTTTGGAAACTCTCTGGAATCGGGAATTTTTGGAATTAATGAAACTGGGAAGGGTGCTCTGATTTTAAAGAAGCAGAGACACCTTTAAAAGCAGAGCACCCGTTGGAGCAGTTGGGTCTGTTCACGAACGGTTACGAAACAGTTCCAGAACCGTTGGAAAACGAATTCAAAATTCAGGTAAAAATTTCGGGTGAAAACAATTAAAATTGGGCCAAAAATTAAATAGGCCCTGAACCTAGTAGCAAGCCCACACACATCACAACGTCCCCGCCCGTGGTGGTTCGGACCATAGCTAGGTCCTCCCTCCTACACAAAATGTGTATCACCCATAGGGCGTGCCCTATAGTGAAATCTTGAACTACATAAGGTGAACAAGATTGTTCCACCCTCCAATTTGGGATGAATTAAATTCCCTCTTGGAGTAGTATCATAGAAGTCATCTTTACCCATGAATTTTTCATTCACCCGATCACGATTTCGGTTGAAGTAAAGTTGTAGGATGTTTACCTAGCACTAAGGAATCCATAACAAATTTCCGTTTCATGAATCGATTAGCCAATCCTACAAAATCCTCTTCCAAAGTCGTGCGAAAAAACAGGGTTTTTCCAACAATCCCCCACATGAATGATAAAATTGGCATAAGACCCGGAATATCAAAAAGGAAGAAAGAGTGCTATCTAGCGAACAATAATCGCACCGAGAAGGTGGCCTGAGACCTTGAACGTTCTAGTGGAATACTACAGGGTATACTGGCTTGTCAGAGACGAACCGCCTTGAACTGCTTGCCGTAGTGTATACCTAGTCAATAGTACCCACACGGTTATTATTCTTTCCATATCAAGTTCTCGTGATCGTGTCCGTTTTGGCCATGGAGCACTTAATCCTGGTTTTCTGTGTGGTCTTAGAAAATTTAGCCTCGTCGTTCTTCTAGAACCGCCCCCCAGTTCCAACTCATATAGGTGAGTCTCATAAAGAGTATCTTGTCATACCCCACTTGTTTTTCATTCAAGATATGAGCTCATTAAAAGCCAAATGCTTATCCTTAACCAATGCAAGTGTAACTCGGTGTCGTCCTAGGAATGGGTTTGGAAATAGAATTTCCTTACCATGACTGTCTTTGCACAGTAGTTAGGTTGTCCCTTTGAACCTATTTCTTGGGATCTCCAATCATCTAGGTTGGGTTTTCCGCCACGCGCAACTCGGTGAAATAGGCTTTAGTCCCATTCCCCTTGACGAACTCAAGACTTGCTCCCTTGTTAACTCCTTTGTTAGGGGATCCTCTAAGTTGTCCTTAGACTTCACATAATCGATCGATATTATTCCGTTTGAGAGAAATTGCTTAATGGTGTTGTGTCTTCGACAAATTTGTCTGGACTTACCATTGTAGATACTACTTTGTGCCCTTCCGATAGCCGACTGGCTATCACAATGAATGCATACAGTCGTCATTGGTTTGGGCCACATTGGAAACCTTCCGGTTGTTCCATGTAAATTTCTTCATCTAATTCACCATTCAAGAAGGCAGTTTTACGTACATTTGGTGAATTTCAAGGTTATTTATAGATGCGAGAGCTATAAGCGTACAAATAGACGTAATCCTGGTTACTGGTGAATATGTATCAAAATAGTCAATACCTTCCTTCTGTTTATACCCTTTAGGTACAAGTCTAGCCTTGTATTTCTCAATTGTTCTGTCAGTTTTAAGCTTTCGCTTAAATATCCACTTGCAGCCTAGTGGCTTACAACCCGGAGGAAGATCCACCAATTCCCATGTGTGATTTTGAAGTATTGATTCAATCTCACTATTTACTGCCTCCTTCCAATAGGTTCACTCGGAGCTAGACAATGCCTCCTTATAGGATTGAGGTTCGTTTTCTATCATATACGTTTGAAAATCCGGGCCATAGTCTTTAGTGGTTTTTTCCATCTTACTACGCCTAGGTTCGGCTTCTTCTTCAGACTGCACGGGTGTAGATTCTCGAGTTCTTTTGTTAGAAATTTCTACATCCTTCTTTTTATATGGATATATGTCTTCGAAGAAAGACGCATTACATGACACAAAGATAGTGCTTACGTGTATGTCCTCGATTTCTGATTTTATAACCACAAATCGGTGTGCACTACTATTTTGAGCATAACCTATGAAAACACGGTCCACCGTTTTCGGTCCAAGTTTCACCTTTTTAGGTTCCGGTATTGCTACCTTTGGAAGACAACCCCCACACTTTAAGGTATTTGTATGGTGGCTTTCCTTTCCATAACTCGTATGGAGTTTTGCCAATATGCTTTCGCGGAATCCTATTTAGGATGATATTGGCCGTTAGGAGTGCTTCCCCCCACAAGTTCTGAGGTAAACCCGAACTAAGTAGTAATGCGTTAAGCGTTTCTTTCAAAGTAATGTTTTTCCTCTCGGCTATGCCGTTTTGTTGTTGTGAGTATGGAGCCGTGGTTTGACGAATAATTCCGCTTTCTAGACATATGTCTTTTAGCAGACATTCATATTTAGCTCCTCTGTCGCGACGCACCATTTTTATCTTCTTCCCCAACTGATTTTCTACTTCATTTTTATGGTGCTTGAACATGTCAATTGCTTCGTCTTTACTCCGAAGGAGATAGACGTAACAATACCTTGTGCAATCATCTATAAACGTAATAAAGTATTTCTTTCCTCCCCTTATTTGTAGTAACTTTAAGTCACAAATATCTGTATGGATTAATTAGAGGGGAGTAGTCGATTTTCCATTAATTGATTGGAAGGGTTTCTTAGTTAATTTTGCTTCAACACATGTCTCACATTTGTGGGATTTGTCGATTTTTGCACTAGGAATGTGTTCCATAGACATTAATTTGCTAATCGATTCAAAGTTTGCATGACCAAGCCTACTATGCCATAAAGTAGAAGATTCCAACAAGTAAACAGAATCGGCATTCTTATTCATAGCCACTTTTGGCATCACGGTCATTACATTAAGTTTGAACATGACGTCTCTAAGGTAACCACTGCCTACGTACGTACCATTCTTAACTAGTACAATTTTTCCGGACTCGAAAACAATCTTGAATCATTTCTTAACTAGTACAGATCCCGAAACCAAATTCCTACGAATTTCCGGCACATGAAGCACATCGTTGAGCACCACCATTTTTCCCGAAGTCATCTTTAGGATGATGGATCCTTTCCCTTCCACGGTTGATGAAGATGAGTTGTCCAGGAAGAGTTCCTCTCTGTTTTCCACTTCCTCGTACTTGTGGAACATCGTTTTGTCGGAGCATATGTGGCGTGTGGCTCCGGTGTCAATCCACCACTCCTTTGGACTGCTGCCAATCATGTTTGCCTCCGACACTACCGCGGACAAGAGGATGCCATCTTCGTCGTCTTTCTTTTCAGCCATGTTTTCCTCGGTTTTGTTCTTGGGAACATTTCGCTTCTTCTTGCACTCGCTTTCACGATGGCCAATTTTTTCGCAATTGAAGCACTTTCCCTTGAACGCCTTGACTTCCCCATTGCCGTCGTGAGCCTTGCGTTTTTTCTTGGAACCTTGCTCCACGATGTTGGCCTTGGCTTTCATAATTCCTCCTTTGTCTGAGTTGCGGTTGTCTTCCTCGATCCTTAAGCGGACGATGAGTTTCTCTTTCGGATTTCCTTGCACTTGTGCTTGAGATAATTCTTGAAATCCTTCCACGAGGGAGGGAGTTTCTCAATCATGAAAGCAACCTGAAACGACTCACTTAGGGTCATTCCTTCAGCATGAATATCGTGAAGGTTAACCGGCAACTCTTGAACCTGACTTATTACAGTTTTGGTATCAATCATACAAAATTTGAGGAACTTAGCAACTACAAATTTCTTTGCCCCTGCATCTTCAGTCTTATACTTTTTGTCAAGAGATTCCCAAAGTTCTTTTTCGGATTTAGCAACACTATACAAATTATACAAAGTATTTTCTAACCTGTTAAGAACGTAATTCTTGGCCAAAAAGTTTGAATGTTTCCAAGCGTACAGCGCGGCGAGTGTTTGTTTGGCTGCATTCTCCGGCAGTGGTGGAGCGTCTTCTTTCAAGAACTTCGCCAAGTGCAGGGTGGTCAAGTAGAAAAACATATTTTGTTGCCATCTCTTGAAGTCCTTTCTAGTAAACTTTTCTGGACGTTCCCCATGATTTCCAATCGACACCATTGAAGGTGTTGAACCTGTAGGGGCTGCCTGACTAGTGCTCGCCTTAGGAGTGTTGTCAGCCATCGCTGAAATTTGCAAAGAAAATTATCGGTCTCAAATTACAGTAAACTTTCTGTTACAATGTTGTTTAATAATTTCTATTGAAAACTCGTTAAACAACAATCTGTGAGTACTTTAGAATCTCTCAGATTACGTAAACTGTTGTAATTAACGAGTACTATTGAAACTCGTTAATTACAGACATATTGTCTATAGAATCCAAAAAATATCGCCTTAAGATTGTTGGATTCTAGAGACGTTTAAGAATCTGAGAAGAAGAAGAAACAGAAAGTTAAAGCAGTAATAAATAATAAACAGTACTTACAGAGGTTGGAGAAACGCTGCAAGAAGTTGGAGAAATGAGAGACAATCTCGAACTTGGGCTCGATTTTCCTTAAGGCGATATTCGCTCTTTTTAGGTGCCGTTTTTTATCCTGAGCGAAAGCCTCCCAGGACATTTGTCCCTCACTGTGTAATCAGGTAGCACCGCCGGATTACACCCTACGAACCGTCAGATGGAATGATAGCACTCAGGAATGGAAGTTTGGAAACTCTCTAGAATTGGGAATTTTCGGAATTAATGAAACTGGGAAGGGTGCTATGCTTTTAAAGAAGCAGAGACACCTTTAAAAGCAGAGCACCCGTTGGAGCAGTTGGGTCTGTTCACGAACGGTTACGAAACAGTTCCAGAACCGTTGGAAAACGAATTCAAAATTCAGGTACAAATTTCGGGTGAAAACAATTAAAATTGGGCCAAAAATTAAATAGGCCCTGAACCTAGTAGCAAGCCCACACACATCACAACGTCCCCGCCCGTGGTGGTTCGGACCATAGCTAGGTCCTCCCTCGTACACAAAATGTGTATCACCCAAAGGGCGTGCCCTATAGTGCAATCTTGAACTACATAAGGTGAACATTGTTCCACCCACCCTGCAATGTGGGATGAATTAAATTACCTCTTGGAGTAGTATCTTAGAAGTCATCTTTACCCATGAATTTTTCATTCACCCGATCACGATTTTGGATGATGTAAAGTTGTAGGATGTTTACCTAGCACTAAGGAATCCATAACAACTTTCCGTTTCGTGGATCGATTAGCCAATTCTTCAAAATCCTCTTCCAAAGTCGTGCAAAAACCGGGTTTTTCCAACAGTCTTCATGGCTGAGCTGTCTTGTTTGTTGATCATGACCATCCTAACTATGTTTGCAAGTGTTGGAAGGCGTTGTATGGCCTAAAGCAAGTGCCACATGCATGGTATTCTGAGCTTCGTTGTTTTCTCCTGCAACAGGGCTTTTCTAATTCTCGGGCTGATACGTCTCTCTTTATTTCCATACTACTCAGGGGTAACTATTTATGTGCTTGTTTATTTTGATGATACTACATTGTCAGGGGTTGATGTTGGTAATGTCCAACGGTTTATTGATCCTCATAATACACAGTCTCGCATTATACTTCTTCTGATTTACACAAGGTGGAGTGCCCCTTAGCCAACAGCCAGAGAGACTAATTCTTCTGAGGCATAGATATCAATGAAGTGGGTTTTACATACACTACAATTAGGTTCGATCGCAAGAGCTCATGCTCAAAGGGTCTAACCATCCATCACAATGGTGCAAAACTGAGACAGAATCAGGGTTCACCCTTCATAAAAGAGTTGATAGATTCGTAAGGACCATTTCGGTAATATACCACCCCTCTTGTTGTAGGAATATAGAATATGTTCCATCACCTTTCTCTACCCTTCCACCTGTTTATTTCAATTTCTTCAATTTATACAATATTGAAGACCTGGGAATTGACAGAGTTCATTACTTACAAACAAAGTTCATTCCAGAGACAGAAATAAGAATAGACAAACAAAAAAGACTAACCTATAGTAGCCAATAATATCACCACAAAAGTAAAAGAAGAACGAACTCGGGGATAAGTTCCTGTTATAGATACATAATGCACGCTTCTAATTTTTGTGTTGCTACATAGTGAAAAAAGTGCAAGTTTATCATAGATACATGCATCTACAAATCTGATTATCTTGTTGTTGAGTTGATCCTCTCGGAAATGATGACCTTGAATCCGTATTTGGCCAGGCACTGCAAGAGTTCCAGCAAGGGAATCATATGGCCTTGAGCAGGATAAGGTATGGCTAAAACATGTGGATGATTCAGATGAAAATAGCTTCTATGTATTGTGTAGTCCAGACTCAGTTCTTAGGCACCCTTTTATAGGTAGCCTGGGTCTGAGCGAGGCCTATTGTGTGTTATAGGAAGGGCTTGGTAATATGGCCATTTTGAAGTTTAAGATGTCTTACAAGATTGTCTGAAAAAAGTCTATGCCACAAAATTTAAAGAGAAAAGATGTACTAGATGGGTTTGGTTTGGTGTGGATTTTTTCCTGGTTTTAAATCCCAATTTCAATTTTTTTTGTGTGGATTTTTTTTACTCAATTTACCTTTTTTTTTTAATTAAACCCATACATATGTCCTAGATTTTTTTTCACACCATCTTTGAAGACAGCATAAAATTTAAAAAGTCAATACCAAACCCTCCCTATAATACACCAGGGTACCTATAAAAGGGTGCCTGAGAACTAAGTTTGGACTACACAATACATAATAGTTATTTCCAACTGAATCCAAAAATAGGTACTCCATATGTTTTAGCTATACCTTATCCTGCTCAAGGCCATGTGATTCCCTTGCTGGAACTCACGCAGTGCCTGGCCAAATACGGATTCAAGGTCACATTCGTAAACTCTGATTTCACACACAAAAGGGTTACCAATGCCTTGCTGGAACTCACGCAGTGCCTGGCCAAATACGGATTCAAGGTCACATTCGTAAACTCTGATTTCACACACAAAAGGGTTACCAATGCATTGTCAGGGAAAGGCTACCTAGATGATCATATCAACATGGTTTCTATCCCAGACGGGTTGGAGCCCTGGGAGGACAGAAATGATCTAGGAAATGATCTAGGAAAGTACACTTTTCCTGGGAGGGAGAAAATGGTTTGAGCGAGGCTTGAGTGAAATAGTTTCTATGAAAAGACAATAACCTCCCTCCTTTTCATGTAAAAGCAACAAACACCCCCCATATATTTCAACTAAACCCTCACTTGTTTACATCTTTCCATGAGACCACTCAAAATTTATTACATGACATAAACACCATCTTCTCAAAATTTCAATCTCATGAACATGATGATTCAAAGCTACCCATCAACAGCCATGCATTCACATGTATACATACAATCATATAACATTGTAAAGTCACGATCTTTAACGATAGAAACGAAAATTAAGAAGGGTTGTATGAGTTACCACTTGAAACAACTAAGTATTTAAAAGAGTAAATACTTATTTATTAATAACACATTTATTTTTCATAAGAAACATCTTGAAATAAAACACTGAATATAAAACTATGTAATAACTTAAGAAATACCACTTTTGTTTATTAAAAAATTTTTTTTATTAATAAAACTTGTTCTTCTACATTAATTGTAAACTTTTTTTATAATGTAAAAGCTAATTAATTTAAATTAATATTTAATAATTACAAATAAAGAAAATATATTGAGCTACAGCTTCCCAAAATAACAATGTGGTAACAGCTGATCCATCAAATTAGAAGATCTTGTATTTCTGCTTGGACTAAATTGTAATCATGTCCAAAGTGATGCATGAAATTTCGGAGCTATAGATACCATTGGATCAAGGCAGAGGATCTAATCCTGGCAGCTGCTTCATCATTAGTGTTACGACAGCGTTTTGTGTTACATTTCTTGTATTCCTAATTAGTTACTGATCTTGCTTTTGATTGGTTGTTATTTGCCAGCTGTTGCTGAGTTGGCAAAACACTATAAGAGGATTTACTCCTCTGATTTTCCGTTGTAACAAACAATTAAGTCATTTCCCTCTTCACTCAATTTTGCTCTGATTTTTCTTCTTCCTCTTCATGGTGTTCCATTTCTAGGGTTTGTGGATTTGCAGGTTTGCAAATCTAATATGGTATCAGAGCCAGGTTGCGAAGGCTGCTGATTGTCTTGCGAGTCGTTGTTCGGTTCAATTTTGTGTGGATTCGAAGATTTCAAGTCTCAGATCTGGTTTCTGGAAAAATGGTGAATACATCAGAATCGCAGACTTCTGGTTCAGGATTGGTGGCGATGGATCCACAGTCGCCTTTCTATCTGCATCACGGAGATAGTCCTGGTAATGTTTTAGTTTCTGTTCCTCTTTCTGGAGACAATTTCTATTCATGGCATATGTCGATGATAGTAGCTTTGGAAGCTAAGAACAAGCTTGAATTTGTTGATGGAACAATAGTTGCTCCTGAAATTGGTACTGATTTGTATGCTGTGTGGAGGAGGTGTGATAGAATGATTATGTCTTGGATGTTTAATTCCATTTCTAAGGAGATAGCCTGCAGTGTTGTGGGCAGATCTAGTGCTAGAGAGGTGTGGCTTGACCTCATAGAAAGGTTTTCTCAAGGAAATTTACCTAGGTTGTTACAGATCTCTATGGCTATTTCTAGTTTGAAGCAATCTGACATGACAGTGACTGCATACTTTACAAAGCTGAAAACATTGGGGAATGAGCTAAGTAATTACAAACCTTTGCCTAGTTGTGTGTGCAATGGTTGTGTATGCAACACAAATGTTAAGTTGAAACAATATCAAGAAGAGGAGAGAGTGATGCAGTTTCTTATGCGACTCAATGAGCAGTACATGAATGTTAGAGATCAAATTTTGCTTACAGAACCACTGCCTTCTCTCAATGTTGTTTTTGCTAAAATAATACAACAAGAGAGACAGATGCTGATGAAGAATACTTCTTTTCACGATCCTAGTATGGCAATGTATGTTCAAGGTTCACATACTCATCATAAATCAGGTGATAGTGTCAATTCAGGAGGATCAGGTCATAGTTTTGGAGGAAGAGGTCCTAATGGGAAACTGATATGTCATCACTGTGGAAATGAAGGTCATGTCAAGGCAAAATGTTACAGATTACATGGATTTCCACCTAATTTTAAAAGTAACAAGCCAAGAGTTCACAATGTTGTTATGAGTGGGTCATCAGCTCCAGTGGTCACAGGTTCTGCTTCAAATCCTGCTTCTACTCATGATAACATGGGAAAAACAGTTACACTCACAGAGAATCAATGTCAACAGTTAGTGACACTCTTGAATACTCACTTGGGATCAAAGAGTGGTCCAGTTCAGAGTACTTTTAGTGATGCAGGATCAGTCTCCCCATACTCCTCAGTTTCAGTGGATTCACCACTTCATCACTCTGGCACACATTTTGATTCAGCTCATTTTATGGGAGGAGTTATTAGTTCTTGTTCTCTGCAAACTTCTTCAATTGAAAAGGAAGGTTTTATGTTGAATTCATGGATTTCGGACAGTGGAGCTACTGATCATATGTGCAACAATGTTGATATGTTTAGTGATCTCACAGCTGTTGGTGATACAGTTGTTCACTTGCCAGATGGGAAAACAGTTCAAGTTACACATGTTGGGTCAGTAAAATTGTCTGATAATTTGATTTTGACAGGGGTACTTTGTATTCCCAGCTTCCAGTTTAACCTAATTTTTGTCACTCAGCTCACAAGAGTCTCAGGGTGTACATGCATATGCCAGACAGATGAATGTATTCTCAAAAAGGAGGAGGTGATTTTGGGAGTTGGCAAGAGCATTGGAGGTCTATATGTGCTGCAAATGCCAAAGCTGAATTCAAAAATGAGTTTTGCAGTTTCTGCAAATAACAAGGCTTTTCTCTGGCACCAGAGATTGGGGCATCCATCTTTTGAGAAGGGCTCTTTAATGTTCAAACATTTTGAAGGTATGCCTTCTTCACATCAAGGTTTACAATGTGATATTTGTCCTTTGGCAAAACAGAAGAAACTCTCTTATATTTCTCATGGACACATGTCTCAAAATGCTTTTGATTTGATTCATTGTGACACATGGGGTCCCTACAAGGTGCCCACATATTCAGGACATAAGTTTTTCTTAACAATTGTTGATGATGCCACAAGAATGACATGGGTCTATCTCATGAAACATAAATCAGAAGTGGATACTATTATTCCTGGTTTTTACAAGATGATAGAAACTCAATTTCATGCCAAAATTAAGAGGTTTAGAACAGATAATGCACCAGAATTGCATCTATCTGCTTTCTATTTGGAACATGGTATTATTCATGAATTGAGGTGTGTAGAGACACCTGAGCAGAATTCAGTTGTGGAAAGGAAGCATCAGCATCTACTCAATGTGGCAAGAGCACTTAAGTTTCAGTCAAATGTCCCTGTAAGATTCTGGGGAGATTGTGTGTTAACTGCAGCTTATTTGATTAATAGACTGCCTTCTCCTAAAACTCAGAATAAATCACCATATGTGTAATACCCCGTAAAATCACTAGGGGTTATTTAGTAATTTAGAGACCCAAAACATAATAATAATAATAATAATAATAATAATAATAATAATAATAATAATAATAATAATAATAATAATAATAATAATAATAATAATAATAATAATAATAATAATAAATTTAGTTGCGAAAAGTAAATTATCGTGTTTTAATAGTGTGAGATTTTAGAAAGTCGTTACGTTAATAACTGTAACTTAAACCTTAAATATTTTCTTTATTTGGAACATTAACGCGTGTACGACCACCGCGAGACGTCGTAGTTTTGTCACACCCAATCACCCAACAAATAGGTGTACCCAACCACACCATAAAGTTTCTTTTGAGTTCATCTTCCTCAGAACTCTTCCTTCCTCAAGATTTTCTCTTCGGCAACAAATATCATCACCGCCAACGTCATTTTCACCGCCACTTTTCCACCTCTTTGTCTCCCATTTAAACCCATCTCTCACCCTTATCATCTCCTCATCACAATCATCATCTTCTCCACCATCATTATCATCCCCATCACCATCATCTTCCACTTCTCCGGCCACCACCACCACCACCGTGACCAACACCACCACCTCCATCACCACTTTCTCTCCTTCTCTCTCTGTTCCTCTGTCTTGTGAGCAGAACACAGCAGCAGCAGCAGTAGCAAAGGGTAACAACCCAGCCACCACCACCGCCGCTGCCACGTCGGGAAGACCCACGCGAAACCACCACCAACATCATCTTTCTTCCCCTGTTTCTCTGTCCCGCGAGCAAGCAACTGCAGCAAGCAGCAGCCAGAGAACCCAGCCACTGCCGCCACCGTTGCCGACGGGAAACCACCCCCCGAAGTCACCACCCTCTGCTCCTTCTCTTCCCCTCTCTGCCACATCCTCTCTTCCTCTATCTATCACTAAATCGACCAGGAGGAGAAGTATTAGCATCTGAACCAGCCGCTGTAGCCGCAGAAACCACCACCGCCGGCCAACCTCCATATTTTCCGGCGAACATCTCTGCCCAACAAAAACAGAGACACCCGGACCTTTCCTTGGTCTCTCTAGACTCCTTAGGGTCCGACCCACCTTCTGGAGTGCTCAACCGAAGCCAAGACCCACCGGAAAAGCTCCGGTCGAGCTCCCTCTCCGGCGGCGATTTCGGTGACTTGACCCAACTCGATTTTCGACCGTTTCTCGCGTTTCTTGGGTCGGGTAAGCTCTAAATCTCGTCGTGAGTTGATTTCAGTAGTCAAATTCGTGTTTTGCATGCTTCAATTCGTGTTTTGATTGATGAACTTAATTATTCATGTTTGGGGGGAGCTAAGTGTAGTTTAAAGAAGTTGTTTTCAAAGGCTTAGGGGTTGTGGGTGTTCTTTATCGAATCTGTTGGGGGAGTAGTTGTTATTTATATATTCTGAAATAGCTTTTAATTGGATTATTAGTTTAGTAATGCTATATTAATATGTGTTTACAATAAATTTAATAAAAATTGATGCTTTGAAATAAAAATATAATTATGGCAAAATAAATTATTTTCTTAAAAA
Organism: Linanthus parryae; assembly: GCA_023055425.1. Taxonomy (NCBI): domain Eukaryota; kingdom Viridiplantae; phylum Streptophyta; class Magnoliopsida; order Ericales; family Polemoniaceae; genus Linanthus; species Linanthus parryae. The sequence goes on along the minus strand of JALGPY010000012.1, from coordinate 11,511,879 downwards.
TAAAATTATGTTTTCATAATATAAAATAAGACGATTAATTTAGTAGTAAGAATATGATGTGAGTAAATCATTATTTTTATTGAAAAATATATCATTTTAAATACTAAACGTCACTCTAAATGGTGATTACCGAGTAGTTGCTCAATAAACTCTTAGCAAGAGGCCTATTTGACATAATAAAATAAATAAATATTTATTTTGTAATATCATTATAGTTTTACTATCAAATGAGTTTGAATTATTTATTTAATTACTTACTAATAAAGTATATTTATTTTGATATTGTTTTCTAGCTAAAATAACTTTTATAGAGAAGATAATGCTATTTTCTTAATATTGCTGGTAATTATAATTTGTTTATTTTGGAAAAGTATTTATTAATGTTGATTTAATAACAATCAAGTTATTTCGAAATGCTTCTTTATATAAGAATATGACGTAAAGACGAATTGGGGGTCGTGAGAGAAATAGCTAGTATTCGACATAACCGAGCAATTTTATAAAGTTAGTGCCTTCGTTTATAACACCGTTATGACTAGAGATTTGTAAATTGTAGGAGACGGATACGTGGACGTAGGTTTCGTCAAACATCCGTTGTACGATTGCTGAGTTGACTTCAGGTGAGTTATATGCTTAGCCTAGCTAGCCTTAGCTCCATTCGTGTCAAAATCTGATTTTAATACTCGTCTCAAAATGTGTTTTGTGCTTCACATGCTTTATTCGAGTGTGTTTACCTTTCAAAATGATTCTTTGAAACTGTCACGAAATAATAATCTGTTCATAATGCAAAGTGGAAAGATTCGCTTGTACCGGAACCAGTTATATTGGGTGATGATTCCCTGGGCTTAGTCCCTAAAGATATATTCGGGTTCGATCCCCGGAGTTACTTATATTGGGTGATGATTCCCTGGGCTTAGTCCCTAAAGATATATTCGGGTTCGATCCCCGGAGTTACTTGTATTGGGTGATGATTCCCTGGGCTTAGTCCCTAAAGATATATTCGGGTTAAATCCCCGAAGTTACATTATGGGTTTAGATCCCTGGGGTTTTATCCCTAAAATGCGGGACTTCGCGTGCCCCAGCTCTATGCCTTTATGGCTAGGGTCCAGCATCTAGATAACACTCCTAAGATTGACGCTCTTAGGAGGGTGTTGCAACACTTAAGGTCTAGTATGTCTGTCGTGGTCACTGGTCTACCCTGGTACAGCGAAATGATAAAAATTGATCTCTTTGCTCCTGTGTTTTGGAAACGTGCAATGGATTGGAATTTCAATGAATGGATTTCCTTCTTAAACGTTCTTAAGTGATTATTTCTGCTGCAAACTCTGATAATGTTTTACTCGTACTCTGTTACTGTTTTACTTAACTCGTGAATCATCAACTATTTCATCTTCCTTGTTTTACACGCTAAGGTGTATCTCACTCAGCATTTCAAGCTGATTTTGGAAACTGCGGTTCTTGTTTTTCTTCCCACCGCAGGCCTAGGAGCTGGATTGTAAGATAGAAGGGGCGCGAGACTCATCTAGAGTATGGACGTCACCAGTAGAATATCTAATAAATGTTAGATAAGTTTTGTAAAACTGACTTGTGTAATAGTAGCACCTCTTGTGTAATATACTAAGTTTGGTGTTTAATAATATGAATAAATGTTGTGAAATGTATTGCTTTTGATCTCCGCCGCTTCTATTAAGCATCGCCCTCCCGGTCTTGTCCCGAGCCGGATAAGGGGGTTGTTGCAATATGAGTTGTTGTTTGGGACATCTCCAGATTATTCTCAGTGCAAAGTCTTTGGATGTTTGTGTTTTGCCTCCACATTGTTACAGTCAAGAACAAAATTTGATCCTAGAGCAATCAAAGGAGTTTTTGTGGGATATGTCTTTGGAATCAAAGGTTTCAAGGTGTATGATCTGGCTACTCACAGTTTTGTAGTTTCTAGAAATGTGGTGTTTCATGAAAATGTGTTTCCATTTGCTGATAAGAGTTCACCAAATACTGGTCTTTTTGATACAATGAGCTTGCCAAAGAGTGTGTCTGACACTGGTGATGGCAAGGAGTAGTCACCTTCTTCAGTTGTACAAGAGTCAGTTAACTCTACTGTTCCTTCATTATCTCCAGTTAGGAGTTTTAGAGAATTCTTGTTGCATCCAGTGCCTGTGAGACAAAGTACCAGAGTTTCAAAGCCTCCTTCTCATTTGCAAGACTATGTTCTCTCAAAGAAAAACTCCAGGGCACTAACAGTTAGTGGTTCAAATCTCACTAGTACTGTCTTTGCACTCACTGAACCAACCACTTATAGACAGGCTTCGCAGGATCCAGATTGGGTTCAAGCTATGCAGCTCGAGATACAAGCTTTAGAATCTAACAACACTTGGTTTATTACTCATTTGCCTCCAAATCATTCTGCAGTAGGGTACAAATGGGTATATAAAATTAAGTACAAAGCAGATGGTTCTATAGAAAGGTATAAAGCTAGATTGGTGGCAAAAGGTTACACACAAACTGAAGGGTTAGATTACTTTGAAACTTTCTCATCTGTTGCCAAATTGGTCACTTTTAGAGTTCTTCTTGCTCTTGCTATTCAACAAGGATGGACTATTCTTCAAATGGATGTTAATAATGCTTTTCTGCATGGTGATCTTCATGAGGAGGTGTATATGAAGCTTCCAGATGGATATGAGCCAAAATTACCAGCTTCTTTCACTTCAAATTCTTCTCAGCCTTTGGTTTGCAGATTAAAGAAGTCATTGTATGGTTTGAAGCAGGCTTCTAAGCAATGGTTTGTCAAATTTTCTTCAACTCTTCTGCAATTTGGTTTCACTCAATGCAAGTCAGATTACACATTATTTGTGAAAAGCTCGGGCTCAGTTCTCATGATGCTTTTAGTGTATGTAGATGATATACTTCTGGCAGGAAATGACATTGCTACACTAACCAACTTTAAACAGTGCTTGAATGCACAGTTTAAGCTCAAAGATCTGGGAGAGATTGCTTATTTTATTGGTTTTGAGGTTACTAGAATGGATCATGGGTATTTTCTGAGCCAGCACAAGTTTCTTTTAGAGATACTTACTCAGACTGGTTATGATCAATGTAAGGTAGCACACTCTCCTATGGTTCCAGCTTGTAAGCTTAGTCAGTCTATTGGAGATTTATTGAAGGAAGAAGATGCTAGTGCATATAGAAAGCTGATTGGTAAGCTTTTGTATCTCTGCAACTCCAGGCCTGACATTTCTTATTCAGTGAACAAGCTCTCTCAGTTTGTGGCTCATCCTACAAGAGATCATCTTACTGCAGCTCATCATGTTCTTAGATATCTGAGAGGTACTTCTGAATATGGTCTTGTTTTCTCTTCTGCATCTTGTTCTCCAGCTTCTCTTGTAGCTTATGAAGATGCAGACTGGGGTGGATGTCTTGATACTAGAAGATCCACCTTTGGATATTTGGTATTTCTGGGATCTTCTTTAGTTTCTTGGAGATCCAAGAAGCAGAGTGTGGTTGCCAGAAGTTCAGCTGAAGCTGAATACAGAAGTCTGGCTTATTTAGTCTGTGAAGTCAAATGGATTATGTCTCTCTTGCAAGAAGTGCACTCACCTCTTCTTGGCACTCCTCTTATACTTTCTGACAGTTCTTCTTCCATTCAGATGGCTCATAACCCTATTTGTCATGATAAGACTAAACACATAGAGCTGGACTGTCATACCATCAGAGATTTGGTTCAAGCAGGCACCATCACTTTGCAGCATTTGCCCAGTTCTGAGCAACTTGCAGATGTGATCACCAAACCTTTATCTCATCCTCTCTTTCAGAAACTTCTATGCAAGTTGAAGGTGTTATGTGCTTCCCCCCCCCCCTTCAACTTGAGGGGAGGTATTGAGCTACAGCTTCCCAAAATAACAATGTGGTAACAGCCGATCCATCAAATTCGAAGATCTTGTATTTCTGCTTGGACTAAATTGCAATCATGTCCAAAGTGATGACATGAAATTTCAGAGCTACAGATACCGTTGGATCAAGGCAGAGGATCTAATCCTGGCCGCTGCTTCATCATTAGTGTTACGACAGCGTTTTGTGTTACATTTCTTGTATTCCTAATTAGTTACTGATCTTGCTTTTGATTGGTTGTTATTTGCCAGCTGTTGCTGAGTTGGCAAAACACTATAAGAGGATTTACTCCTCTGATTTTCCGTTGTAACAAACAATTAAATCATTTCCCTCTTCTCTCAATTTTGCTCTGATTTTTCTTCTTCCTCTTCATGGTGTTCCATTTCTAGGGTTTGTGGATTTGCAGGTTTGCAAATCTAATAAAATAAAACTAAAACGAATACACTTATCTCTCTCACCATATGGACAGACTTATCAAAGGTGAGAACCACCCCCACTATTCTCGAAAATGCCACCAAACCCCAACAGATTATACAAAATACCATAATAACCCCTAAACATAACACTACTAAACCAACACCAGTCATCTTCCTCCTCTACACTAACACCACATACACAGAGACATATACACTAGCCCAATGCATACAACTACCCTATTTATTGACGGAATTGAAATCAACGAAGTGACAGGAAACGAAACTCACCGAAATAGTAAAAAAGAGGAATCGCATTGGAGAGTCCGACTATGACTTGAACGGCGACAGAGGGGCGACGAATCGGGTCTTAAATTGCATCACTATTGTTGCTACTGGGTTGCCTGGACGAGCACGAGGCGCTGGTCGAAAAAGCTGAAGGGACGACGAAGATCAGCTGGAGAACCGAGCAGGTTTCGTCGTCGGCAATTCGGTTCAGAATTCTGGTCGGCACAAAAACAAAGCCGGCAAATTCGCTATTGCTCCTGCTGGTTCGTCGGAAAGGAGAGGGAGGGGAGGGGAGATGGTTCTGGTGGGTTTTGCTGGAAAATAACCGGAGCAGAGGTGATGGTGTTTGGTGGTGGTGGTGATCGAAAAACAGAGCAGAAATGTGGGTTTGTATCTTCGGCAAGACAGAGAGTGAGTGTGAGATGGAATTGAAGAAGAAGAACGTGAGTTGATATATGTTGACTGGGGTTGAGATTGTGGAGAATGTGTGAGTTCCTGTTGGAGAAGTTGTGGGTTCGTTGATGAAGAAGCGGGAATGGTTGAGGAAGAGTAGCTGGATTTGTTCTGATGTGTTAGAGAAAGAAGGAGAGTGGGTTACAAATAAGTTTAAGAAACAACACTTATACACCCCACATTTTAATTAAAGATAATACTAACCCCAAATTTAAGAATAATACACCAAATACCATATTAAAAATAGGGGTATTACACGTAGGATAACTCTTATGAAGGAGTTATCAGTGGTAGAGTTGGTATGTATTATAAAACTAACATTTTTTGTGCCATCCAGATTATTACTAATGTAATGGTTCATTTCTTTTTAAATAATGGTTCATTTTTTTTATGTTGAGGAGAAAGCGAATGCAATGGTTCATTTCTAAAATAGAAAAAAATCAACGAAAAAATATTTTTAATTACGTGTATTTGTCACCAAAAAATTCACACATAAAAAATAACAAAATATCAACATGTTATCATGAAAGTGGACAAGAAAATGGGAGGATGCAGATAATATATGATTTTATTACAGCATGTTTACCTAAAATAATTTCTTATGGAACAACATAATAGTTTGCAAATTGCGTCTTTCTCTCATTTATAATTGCAAATGTGTGTATACAACATTCTAAGATAGCCATATACCAAAGTCTTCCAAACAACATTATTTGTTGAACTTGACAATTTAAAAACGTCGCATGAATATCATTTGTGATTAAAACATATAATATATAGGACTACATGCGACAATATGATATTAAAAGTCCGTGTGCAGAACGTTAACCTGCTTAAAGTAGTATGCATAATTCACATACCTTCATATTGCCATTATCGTAATCCAAACATATAACACATGGGGTTACATGAGGCAATATGATATTAAAAACGAGTATGCAGAATGTTAACTTGCTTCCAGTAGTATGAAGAATTCTTATACCTTAATATTGCCATACTGTAGATATAAATAAGATTGCTATTTATAATTTTGCTGCAATTGTAGTCAAAATAGATCCATATGAATTGCATAAATTATTATAAATGCAATAGATATGAGCAAAAATTGTAGAAGACAATCACTATAAAATGGAAAGGGGAAGGTTTACCTTACTCTGCAGATGGACGTTACTGAATTCTGGTCGCACTTCAAGTTTCAGTAGATATCCATTAATAGGGTGAAAATGAGTAATTTATGCACTTCCTCTGCTAACATGCACATATGTACTTTTTGTAGGAGAGTTTGAGGATTTAGAGTGGTGAAAGAAAGAGTATTCCTCAAGAACTATAAACTCATAGGTGGCCAACAACGGTAGATGACGTCATCGCGGAAGCTTCCTTCATTTTCCTCGATATATTTTTACGTATTTAACAACCACTATATCTATTCTTTGATACGATTGAATGTTGAGCTAATTTGGTCTTAGCCAACCTTTCAGAAATTACTGCATTCCATAATATAGGTACACAGTATACAGATGATGATAATCACAGTAACAATTTACACCTGCATTACCACACTCGTATTTCATAATTCTTAATTATTAAAATAAATACTGATGAGACAACGACAAAGATCAACCTAACTGAGTTAAATTACGCAGTAAACAACGGGATATACCATTCTGCAAGAATACAATGTAATGCAATAAATTTTAGATACGACCACGGTGCAAACTATTTTTTAAATATCAGGAGAACAAGCTCATACATATGCATGCAGCAAAAGTATATATGTTAACTAATATTTGTTTTTACTATATTATGTTTTCTTCTACCCTTCCCGAACGACATTCAGTCTTTCTGTAGTATTGTTATTGCCCAAGTTCTGATTGATGAATTGTGATTTGCAAAATCTGAACCGAAATTTGATATGGCATTACAATAATTCTACAAAAATTAAAACAATTTTAACTATGCTTCGTACTAATATTTTAATTCTTTAAGGGTACACCATCATTGCAATCCTTTCCATTTATCAGAATCCTCAATGATATAGCAACCTACAATATTGATGGAATCACATAACAAAATACTAATAGGCCGTGGACGAAAGAAAACAATTGGTATGTAGTCAAATTCGGGCTAGCAACTTAAATTTATTACAGCAATCATATAACTTGCTTGTTCTCTTTACGAAGTAAAAGGAAAAATCAAGTTATCACAGTAAAGTAAGAAAACATACAACAACATATGAAAATAATTAATGCAGCACAAATATGTCAAAGGACATGCAAAATATCGTAAGTAAAAATACTATTCAATGTTAGGACTGAAAATAAAAACCCATTAACTTCAACGGACATATTAACTGTATGTGGTAGCCAATACTCAGCCAACATTTACAACTCATTTGCTGAAGACAGTGATCTTAAATTTTGATCTAGAAGCATCAGTTAATTCCACGATACAAGCATCACCAACACTGGTTTCATTCTCACGAACGAACTTCAGCCACCAAAGGCGTCTCCTTGTGATGTCATTTTTCCGAGGGAAACTGCTACTGACATTCCACGATTGTTCACTTGCATCTTCCAGTCCCACTGTGTGTTATGCTTCAAGGTGTTTCCTCGTAAACTCAGCAGGTATGCTCGTAAAAAAAATATTATCGCAGTAATTAAACATGATATTTCAACAGTCATTGCATTATTCATAGTTTTTCAATATTAATCATTTAAAAGGCCACCGTCATCTCTCAAATGCGTCTTCATGATCCATGCCGTGAAACGTGAATTTTCAGGTTTGTAAGAACCAGCCCTCTAGATAATATCAGCTTGTTGTTCGAAAATTGAGGCGTCTTCTTCTTCATCCCCACCCACGTTAACGTTTTCTTCCACAGGACTCCGCCGGTAAGAAATTTCATAGGCATTGGGATGAAAGATAGTGACCTTAAAATTTGAGTAGCCCTCACACTTGAACACAACAAAATACCAGCGTGATATGGAATAGCACTGCGCAAATTCTTTCCAACCCTTGTGAAGGTAAACGTGTCTTTTTCTCTTTAACAACTTCATATTCCAAGTCGGTCCATTTGGAACCCTCAGATAAACAGACTCTTGCAAAATGTTCTGATGATATCGGACAAACTATTTCGGCAAATGCTGCACCCATGCAATTATTGGAATATTGGTGTTAGAGTTATTTGAGGCATTAAACAGATAGCGTCTCGTGATTACAATTTTCAAATATTTGTGGAAGAACATATATTCAAACCCCGAACTTCTTGCATACTTACCACATGTTATTTGTTATTGCCTCCAGTGTGATAACTTTGAAAAAGCTCGACATCTTAAGTGATTGTTGACAGTTGCTTTTGGTTTTGTAGAGGCAAACATAACAAAATAATTTTAATGTTAATTCACATAAACTAAAGTAATATATTCATTAACCGCAAACATAACAAATAATGATTTCTTGTTCAGACTTGTAAGTTTAGTAACAAGAGGGATAGCTGTGGAAAGTACTTATGTGCTTCACGTGGTTAACTACCAATCATATTAACAATTGCATATTTACTAAACGAATTCTTATGTCGATTGGCGAGACTCTGTGACCACATATCACTGGAAAAACGTTGGGCTAGCCTCGACATCTATATTGTCGTTAGTTGTCGAAAACTGTTTGTTACATATTCAACTATCAATTTCATCACTAACCATATATTTATTAAACAAGAAGGAATACAGGGACGGGAAAAAATAACACGCGTGTTGCAGTAGAAAAATAAATCAACAATATAAGCATCTCAAGCACACCTGAAAAAAAAATAAAAAAATAAAAAATAAAAACATACACACACTCCTCACGATCTAAAAGAACCACCAAAACCAATTAACAAAAAACAAATAATTTGTTAAGCGATAATGTTGCAACAGTACGTGAAGGAGGCAAGCATAACAAAATAATAATGATGTTAATTCACACAAACTAAACTAGGATATTCATTAACAACAAACACAACAAATTAATGATGATTTCTTGTTCTGAATCGTAAGTTTAGTACCACGAGGGATTGCTGTGGCAAGTACTTCTACACTTCACATAGTGAACTACCAATTCCATTAAAAATTGTAAATTTATTAAACGGCTTATTATGTGAAATTGGCGAGACTCAGTGACCACGTGTCACTCAAAAAATCGTTAGTCTTACCTAGGCATCTGTCTTGCTGTTTGTTGTCCAAAAATGCTTGTTACATAGTCAACTACCAATTTCATCACTAACCACATATTTATTAAATAAGAGAAAATAAACGGGCCCAAAACAAATAACACGCAGGCTGAAGTAGCAAAATAAATCAACAACACAAGCATATGAAGAACACACCAAAAACAACCTTCTTCACTATCTAAAAGAACCACAAAACCAAAATAACACAAAACAAATAATTTTTTGATCTCATCTATATTCAAAACAGATGAAATAAATCAGGACTACATACTGTACACATAAATTAGAAGGACCACACTACACATGCAAACAGATGGTATCATAAATCCCCCATTCGGTATTAGACCGAGACCGCAACCAAAAATCAAAGTATATTTAAAAGCATGGTGAAAGAATGTAGATCCAAATTGAACCAACATGAAAAAACAACAATCAGGTGTCAACCTATACCGAAAAGTATCTCAGATAATTACAGCACGATAAAGCATAGTTTAGATCTTGAACCGTAAATAGAAAAATTAGACGGTACATTACCAGCAATGTCAACTAAGAAATAGGAATCGTTCAACTACTGCTTTCTTCAAATGGTCGGCGTTTATTTATTCCTTCGCAGGCCCATAAAAGATTAGAATACGGATTGTTTACGGGTTTAGGGAAAAGTTTGCTAATACCGAGGAGAAGTTTCAGAAAAAGCGACAACGCCAACTACTAACAGTCTTTTTGTTTAATGTCTAGAAATGCTACCAATTATTATAGCGGCAAAGTGGTAACGTTTCCAATTTTTCTTACGAGATTGGAGGTTCGAATGTCATCCTGCGCAAAATGTAGTGCAGTATTCTTTAAATTGTAGCAATTAGTATGGTTATCTTCCTTCTCATGTTTGTTTAATTTTTTTCCTCTTTTTGCATAAATAATAAAGTTATCAACAAGGTCATACGATGAAGATTCTAATGACGTGACTTGCCTGATGCTTCGCACCATGAACTCTGAGCTTTAGAAGCAACATGAGAACATGGAGGCGTATGATATGATCATACATTTGAGGCAGCTCTTCCAAGAGCAGGCAAGGTATGAGCAGTATGAAGTATCTAAATCACTATTCAAGTGTCATCTATCAGAGGCAAACCCGCTGAGGCCTCAAGTACTGCGCATGATCGGGTACCCAGAGAGTCTCACGCCTCTGGGGTTTCTGGTGGGTCAAGATTTGGCCACTGATCTCATCTTGCAATCATTGCCTGATAATTATAGCCATTTCATCATGAACAATAACATGAATGAGATGAGTACGCCTCTACCAGATTTGCTTAATATGAAATACCCCTTTATGTAGAAACGAATATTTTATTAAAGTATTGGGTGTTAATAAGACAATAGTAAAGATTTGGGTACTAGTATTAATTATTTAGATGTCAATTTTTATTATTAATAATCACTTGGTGCTTTTATGTATATTTCCTACACTTAAATGACGTCTTTTAATTAAAATGGGGGGGGGGGGGTACCACTTGTCTTTCCCCTACACTCAGGGGGTGAAAGTGTCTTTTACCAAAAGAATCATCTTCTTCGTCATCTCCTGTGATGAACATGAGATGTTTCCGACTCCTTCGCCGCCCGAACACAACCACCGCCTTGAACACCCACCAAATTCATTGATTGTTGTCCCAGTTCACTCCCAATCCGATTCAAAGTTCACAAAGCTCGCTAATTTAGCATCAACCAATCCAATTCGTCCAAAAACCCAACCCGAATCGAAAACGAAATCTTCGTCGTGGGTCTCCTTACACTCGCCAGATTTGTCACCCTCTAGCCTATATAAACCCCTGAGATCGAGAGCAATTCACACCACAAATCGCAACTCCCAATCGCTCACCCATCTCTCTCTCTCTCCCCGTATAGATTCGCGAGCAGACCCGACCGGAGCCGAGTTCGCCTCCCACGTCGTCGTCGTGCGCCGTCCTCCCCCTGGTCAGCCGTCCTCCCCTTCGGTCGTCGTTCCTCCACCGTTCGTCTTCACCACCGCCCAGCGCCACCACCGGTCTTCGCCGGTCATCCACGTCCTCTTCTCCATCGGTTAACAACCCGACTTCTCCCTCTTTCTCCCTCTCTTCTCTTTTTCTTCTTTCAATTGTTTTGTTCTTTTTGTTTTATCATTTAATTATTATTATTATTATTATTATTATTATTATTATTATTATTATCATCATCATTATTATTATTATTATTATTATTATTGTAAAAGGGTAGTTTGGGGGAGAGACTAAACTAAAAGTTAATGAAAACTTGAGGGGGTTAGTTTGTTTGATCTGAAACTAGTAGGGGAGGTGCTGGTACAAATTAAAAAGGTCTTAAAAGTATTTTTCTTATTTGTAATTTGATAATAAATAGTTAGACTTAGTTGTTTTTGTTCAAATAAATTCGTTATTTCTTTGTAAATAAAGTTAGTCAATTTATAATATCTTCTCTACTAAGACCTGTTTGGATTATGAGAAACAACTATAAGAATTATAATTGTTTTAGGGGTAAAATAATATTATTCTCTATCCTAAATAGTAATAGCAATAGTTTAGATAATCTTATAAGTTATATTTATACAGCTATAGCTATGATTTACGATAATAAACGATATTCATTATAAATCATGTTTTAATAATAGAAGTATTATCGTTAATTTTGGCGAAATAATAGGGGCATGCACTTGCATGTACAAGCAGTACTTTGTTTGCGTTTGTGTGTTAGCAATGTATTAATTAGGAAATTATAAATTTACAGGTAACAAGTTCTTCGATGAAGGATACGTCGAATATCACGACTGATTTGCTGTAACTACATTTAGTTGAGGTAAGTAAACATGTCAGGCCTAGCGCCCATTCCCTCTTTTCGCGTCAAACAATTTTCCTTCCTATTTGTCTCAAAATGATTTTCATGTGAAGTATGTGCTACCTGAATACTTGTTTCAAATAGTTGAAACCTTTCTCTGAAAATATCACTGTAATCTAATAATCGACGATAATGTAAAGTGGAAGAGTTGTGCGGGTACTTTTATATGGTTACTATTGGCATTGGGCGTGTTGACTTCGGTCTCTTGTCCAATTTATTTTATTTTAATCCGCTTGCAATGTCCCGGATAGCTCCTTGTACACACTCTTGTGGCCACAAGAGTCTTAAGGGGGTGTTGACACTTAAGGTCCTAGATGCTTGCAAGATAGTTTGTTTTCCCCGTATCAACAAATTAATAAATTAGTTTTGGATTAGATACTTCTAATGGGAAAATGGAATATCATGAGTTTTGGAAATCCTATGATTTGGATGATGGATGTGATTTGGAAAATATAAACGTAACCTGAACCTCTCTTGATTTCTAATATGTGTCAAACTTTATTTTCACTGTGATTAAATTAAACTCCTACCAAATGCCTCATGTTTTGTAAATTTCTTCTTCATCATTTTACACGCTTGGGTGTTGCTTACTCAGTATTTCCTCTGAATTTGGAAACTCTGTTTTTTACTTTCGATTTTTGCACCACAGGTATGTAGGATGGGAGCATAGCTTAGCAGGGATGCGAATCATCACTTAGACGATTAGTAACATCACACTTAGTTTTTTAGAGCTTCTTTCACTAAACTGTAGTTGGATTTTATGCCTGTGTTTGAGGCACAAGTTTGGAGTTTTAATAAAGTTTATGTTTCGATTCTCTATTTTACACCGCTTTGCATCCGGGTTTAATCTCGGGTGCGGAGTGACATCCCCGGGCTTCCGGCTTGGTCATTATAGGGGTGTTATTGTTGGTATCAGAGTCTGGTTATCCAAAAAGGAAATCTAAAACCAGCAGGGAAAGTTAAAATGGACGTAGGAAAAGAATTTAAAATTTGACAAAGTGTTGGGGTTTGAGTAGTCTTGAATAGGTTTATTATGTGTTTAAGTCTTTAGAAAATAGGCTTAGTAAGCGAGTATTTCCATCCATTCTCTCCTAGCTAAAGAGCTTTGGCCTACCCGATTAGTTAAGCATTTAGGGTTTGAAGTTTTCATTCGAATTTGGGGTTAGGTGTCTATTTTTTGGGTAATCAAAAGTTGGGAATTGTTTTCGAAAGTCTCATGAGATCAAAGATCGAAGTTTTGGAGTATGTACTTGTCTCATAAGGGAAATCATTTTGGTTTATGATAGATTTTGTGGAGTAAGAGAGTACTTAAGGAGTTGTTTCATTTTGTAGATGGCTAGAACTAAGAGAACCGCAAGGAAGTGTGATACACCAGTTGAGACCCACCCAGTCGTAACTCCATGGACGCAGGGCGATACCCTACCAGCTTTTCGTGATGGCGTGCTCCAGTATTGTGTGGATAGGTTTGATAAGATAAAATTTACTCGATATCGGAATCCTGCTTTCCAAGCTTACTTCATGGTGAAGGCTCTAACTGTGGGGCCTATAGTTGGGGAGGGCAACACAAGGTATAGCAATATTATGCCTAGGTTCAATAGATTAAATTATGAAGACTACTTCCACCAAGGTTAATGGATGGTGGATGCCAACTTGACGTGCAAATTGTTGATGGAGGCTCATGGTCAACATGGTGATCGTAATATACCCTAGCGAGAACATTGAGATTGAGGAAGACCCTAGTGAGGATGATGAGTTCAAGGATGACCCTGGTGAAGACATGGAGCCGGAGGCAAGCGTGAATAACTACGAGAAGAAGACATATTAGGTTTCTTTCATTTCTAAGACTTTCAGTGCTTTTTGAAGTTTTAGTTTTGAATAAGGCCATGAAGCCAAACAATACTTTAAAGATTCTTAGCAATGTTTCTGCATAGCCAGTTTTGGGCTAAAGATGATTATTGGTGATTTGCGGAGATTAACTTTTCTTTCTTCATGAGGGATAATATTTACGTTTTGAGGATCCGTTTTGAAATTTAACAAATAATGTTTTATTAATTTCGGAGAGTAAAAATTGAGGATGTGTGGTGTTTTTTCATTATTGAAAGCGTTCTTACAGTTAGAACGCAAGAACGTTAAGTTTATGGCGTTTGAACTTGTGCAGCAGATGGTATTTAGTGTAGCAGACGTGTTTAAATGTTTGATAATTTTCTTGGAGATATTTCTCATGTAGTAGACATGTTTAGGAACATGCCATAAAAATCATAAAATAAGTTCGTGAGACTTAGATACTAATTTTCAAAGTTAGTTGTTTAGTAGCAAAAATTGCATATTGACCATCTGTAATATTTTAGATTTTAGCCTATCTTCCAGATCTTTGATGAGTCTCACATTTTTATGGTGATTAGTAGACACATAGGAACATATTTGGATGAAAGACTATCCCATTTTGGAAAACTTAAATTCAGTTAGTAAAGATGAAGTTTATGTTCTAGTAGTCTGTGACTGCAGCTGCGCCATTCTCTGCATAACTTGAATTCTGAAATTTATTTTGAGTTGATTTTTCTTGGTTATGGAAGTAGACTCAGAGAGATTTTTGCACACGAAATTCATAACTTTTGCTTGCCCTATGATCACTTTTCTAATTTTTGAAGAAGCATGAGAAATAAGATGTGATCAGCTTATTTTAAAAAAGTTCGTGCGAAACTAATTAGATGACGAAGACCAATGTGTGATATTACGTGTCAAAATGCTCATTATATGTCATGTATTTATATTTACTTATACTCTATGATACTTTACGAATGACACAAAAGGCTATAGTGTAGGACATTAGATCACACATACGACACTAGAAATAGTCTTTGCACAAAGAAGGATAAAATTACTTACCTATTCGAACCTGACGAATGAGGAACCAAACTAAGAGTAGTACAAAGTAGTTAGGAAAATACCATTCAAGCAAAGTTTGTATGAGCGAGAAAGGAGGATAAATTACCTCATATCGGGAAATTGTGAAGTACCTGCGTGTTATGTTGGTTACGAGTTTTGCAATAATGTTAGAGAAAAGGTGTACTTATATTACGTTCAATAAGAAAGTAAGAAGAAAAAGTCTTTGAGAGATGTTTGAGACCTTATTTCAAATTTGTGGTTTTAGGCACTTCTTAGCTAGTTGTCGAAGGTTAGACTTTTGGGTGTTTATAAGGAATTCTGCTGTTGTTGAGTTGGCTACTTTGGAGATTTCGGTATATTCAATTGTAATGGAGATAGTTTGAGAGTTTTGATGTGCTGGGAAATACTAAAATGTTTGCATTATACTTGGAGATCTGTTAATCGCTAAAATAACTGGGTAGTTTAATTTTCTTTCATTGATGACATTTTATCACAAACATCTCATTAGAATCTTGTTTACGGGGTATAGTTTTGAGCGTTTTACCATTTATGATTGACTTAGATTTGGGCTTCAGAGTTTCATTGTTATAAAAGTTTCGAGATCTTAATACATTGCTTAAGAGTTTGATCTTCAATATTGTGAAATCTCTTATAAATATCACGGAGTTTCGGGGAATACTTGAGCAAATTCTTCATTGGTAGCCACTAAGTGTGTAATTGTATGGAATTCAACCTTCAACCGTAGAAGATTTTCAGCTAAACCACCCAATAAGCACGCCTTTCTTGGAGGATATGTCAATTTGGGAATTTATCGGAGAAGTCTTTGATAGGTGTGAACATTGGGTTTTCACTTTTTATGGAGGATGGGTATTCAACAACGTCCTAGTTTGGTTTCATTGCATTGTGGAGTCTTTACCTTATGAGAATCCTTGAATTCTGATTAAGAGACAGTATAACGATTTGGTTGATGAGGGAGGATGGTACCTTACCAATCAGAAAAATATTTGCATCAAGGCCTATGGATGATAATGCCGCACTTCATGACATGTACATTGTTATTACCTAGTCTTGATGGATTCACATTGTTTTACTAGTGCTTGTGGCTGTTCTTATCTTGTCTCGTCTATATTTTGTGGAGGTTATATTTATCTTGTTTCTTTCCGTTCTTTCTTTAGATGACCATAGAGGGGTAAGGAAAAAGGGGCTACCACTCATGTAAAATTAAAGTTGAGGGTGAGTATTTAAGTTTCGTTTGTTATCTTTTAGACCCTTGGACTTACCGATTGCGACATTCTGGGTCACTAGAATGTTAACGTTTGCGTTGGGTGTTTATGTTTGGAGCCTTGTTACCTATCTACTACTGAGGAACGAGGAGTTTCTTTATTTGTGGTTTACCCTTGGAGTTACATAAGTTGTTAGGTCGTATCATCCTTTTTGTATAAGCGTGATATAGTTCATTCATTTGTTTATTCTTAATCTGATTGAGAGCTCTGATGTTCAGCCTCGACCGATTTGCAGACCTTGTTCCTTGTGACAAACATCTTATGATGATGTAGCGGTTCTCATTTGAATTATTAATTGATATTTTTGGATGCTCTTGTATAATCTCACTTTGGGGTAGTGAGCATATATTTTCATTTGGCGTGTAAGATTGGAGCATTGTCACTAAACCAATGTTTGGACAATTGAACAGTTATTCACCGCTAAGGTACTTGTCGAGTTATATGCTTATATTAGATTGCTTGGAGTCACCAAAATCGTTGGTGTACATGGGTAGCTAAGTCTTCTTAATTGCAATGGTCTTCACGGATTTTGTATTTAGGGCCTTGTTAATAAAGTTATGGTTTTCAGGATTTATCACCACTACAACAAATTCGGCCTCCGTTGACAAAAAAAATTGTCGCTAGAAAGGCCAAATATGTCGGTAGAAATTCTACCGACAAATTCTACCGACAAAAAAAATGGTCACTACAAGTCGGTCGTTAGTATTAAGGCCGACAAATCTCAATTACGTCGGCAGAAAAAAAAAAAGCGACGTTAGTTTTTGTCGACAGTTTAAATCTAACAACAAACCTTTTCTGTCGCTAGTACAACTACCGACAAGTAAATTTAGTAGTTTATGTAGAAAAGTGACAAAAATATTTGTCACCAGTAGAGATAATTACATCTTCATGGCGACACACATGTTTGTCGATAGTATCACGACCAAATAAAAAAAAAATTATGAGAATTTTTACATATATGCAGAAATGCACCCAAAATTCCAACACTACTCAAACATATGTGCACAATTGTGCTCAAATTCAAGATCAACCATCCAAAAGTGGGATTTTTTACATCACAAACAAAAAAATACTGCATAATAACTATTTTGCATCCTTAGCCGAGTTAAAGAGTTGTACAAATTAAAGAGTCGTACAAATTAAAGCAGTATTTAGTTAACAAAACCAGTAGCTTGTGTTTCAAAGTTCAAAAACTATTACATCTAAAGGAATGAAGTGCCCAGAAATCAGCTACTAATTGTTATATCATCAAGTGTCCAGAATCACCGGCCAGTACTTATTTGGGTCCTTCGATGCCCTGAACCTATACCAGCAACGCTAAAACCTACAAACAATGAAAAAAATAATCATAAGATAGTGGCTTTATGGTTTAACAAACAACAAAGCTGCTAAAGCTTGAGAAGAATAGGTAAAATGACCAATTAAAAAACTGCTAAAGCTTTAGATCAGAACTAGGTTCAACCCGCGCGCGTTGCGCGATGTGTCTTTGTATTTTGGCAACGTTTCGACCACGTCGAGCATGGAATACCATAGGACAGTGTATAGTTTGAACTTGTAAAGGTGCAGGGAAGCAGATTGGAAAATCAAAGCCTCGTTCAAATCAAGCCCACTCGCGAAATGTATTACAACTTTGAGACTAACATATCCATTTTTTTAACATAAAATAAAGTGGAAGCTAACCTACTTATTCATGAAGCCCTTGAACTGCTAAAGCCATGGCCTACTGTATTCCTGCTAGTAGATATCTAGTCTGTTGAAGTGCAAGTGTGCTTCGTCTAGGGATTGTTAATTCACCTTTCCTTGGTTGGTCTAAGATATACTTGTTTGATACATTAAACAACCAGTGGTGGAATACCTATTCAAACTATGATCCCTAAGTTCCCAGATCCATGGTTATTCTCATGACACCAATGTAATATCACTAACTTAGGACAAGAGAGTTTGGCCAGTAACCATTTACATGTGCACTTTTGGCCCTTGTATTTTGTATACTGGTGGCTTGGCATGGGGATGAAAAATTATTCGTATTAAACAATAAATCATCAATAACAAATCAATTCACAGTACTGATGGTGCAATCAACTTCCTGAAAAGAAAATACCCATAGTAGAAACTTGAAGAGATTGAACATACAGTAGGAATGATAGGTGGCTGAATCATTTGCTTGAGCTTCGACTTTTCATACAGAAGATCAAAGGAATCTTCATTCTGCATTAAGAAGAAGGATATTTGAGAAAAACAATCCAAAGTAAATCATAAACCATAAGCATTAATAGAGAAATAGCAACTACTGGACTGGATGTTTCAACTACCCTACTGGACTGCATGCTGTTTCACATTCACTGCCACGTCCAACTCACCGATATATATAATTGCAGTCTCTGTATTTGGCTGATAAGGGTGAAATTCTTCAACTTCAGAAGTTTTGAGACAAAATAAACTTCCTGTCCACCCAGAAACACAACCAATGACATAGCAATAAAGCCATATCTATTGCTAAAGAAATATGCAGTCTGCTGGATTGTAGGGAATTGATAAAGAAATATGCTTATGGAGAGCTCCTAAGAGGGTGAATGAGCTGATAGATTGGCACTCACACTCTTGGAATTTGGATGTGTTGCACAGGTGGTTTGATGAAGTGGAGATAGAAGCTATTACTAGTCTACCAACTGAAGTGATGATGAATAGGTGGGCTTCTAGTGACCTTCTACCTACTGAAGTGAGGATGAATAGGAGGTTCAGAAGCAATCTGCAAGGGTGCATCTTCTGCAAGGAAGCCAATGAGGAGGCTGCACATCTGTTTTTTAAATGCCAATTTGCTAGAGCTGTGTGGTTTAGAGTAGCAGGTATCAGAATAGATGAGGTGGAAGGTGATACTGTCAACGAACTCATGTTAGCTCTTATAAATCTACAAAGAAGGGCAAAACCTGCTATGGATTTGAGGTTAGTTACGGCCCTAATTATAGATAAAACCTGGCAGCTCAGAAATGATGGCATTTTCAACTCAGAAAGTTGTGCCAAATTTGACCCTGGAGCTCTTTCTGAGAATATCCAAATGCTTCATGAAGAACACATCAGGTGCCAAGATTGTAACCTGAGTAAAGATGTTGATAAAGACAATTTTGAAACTATGACTGAAAACCTTTCTAGTGATAAAAGGGAGAAAGTAGCAGGAACATGTGTGCAGGGATCACCACTCCTCACTGGAGTAGAAGAAGCAGAGTTGTGGCTATTCAAAAATGGCTCTCCCAGAACCAAGGAAGTGCAGTTTTCTTTATGTGCAGAGAAGAGAATGCTAAAGCTCACTTTTTAGAAAATTGGAAAGAGGGACTAACCAGTAACAGATTTCCAAACTCATCCACCAGTAACAGATTTCCAAACTCATCCGAATCACAAATCAGTAATAAGTTTCATAACTGAGATGGTTGCTTTCACGCCACACAAAGTTAGGTAAACCAAGTAATGTCCTTTGAAAGTGAGTTATGATAGGTAAACCAATAGCTTCCTACCTGATATGGTGCTTTACATTGCAGCATAAACTCTCAGGTCCGGAATAAAAAATCAACAATCAATTATATTCCAATAAGTTTTTGATGAGAGGACTCCTACAACCTGCACTGTAATATAGCAAATGAAATTATGATAGGTCACAACAAAGAAATAACAGCTACAAAAACACAAATCAATGATCAGAAGATTAAAGAAGAGATTGAAAAACAAAGAGATAACATCAGGTCAAACTGTTGTTCCAGCAAATTGGCTGTGAAGGTAAAACTGATGTATTCACCTGAGAGATGGTGTACAGAGGCGCCATACCCCTCGCCATCTTTATCCGTCAGTAAACCACTATTGAAAATCGACATCGAACTGCTACAACCAATGCTCAAATTCCATAGCATAGACCATATAACGAACGCCACAAACACTAATCACCGTGAACTCGATCATACCTGAACCCTCATCGCTGCCTCCGTCCTCTTGATTTCCATCCGATCGAAATGGAACCCTAAATAGAAAAATCTGGAACACAAAACAGATGAAACAGCTATAGATAAAACACATATAGCAACGGAGATTGGTAGTACTGGAACTTTAAATTGACATAGCATAATTTGATGACTGATCTTACACAAATGCTCTAGGCCAGAAATTATTCAGCATGGTAGATTATCTATGTGAGTTTTGCTAAGAATAAAGGGCTTTAAAATTGCTTATGATGTTTAAACTTCACAAATCAAGGGTAAAAGATTGTAATGGTGTTGTATTTCTGCCCAAAACACACTAACAACAAATCATAAATTAACAATTTCCTCTGAATGATTCTGTTTAAACTACAACTTTTTCACCCTCCCTTCAATTTCCCGTCTGTGAAATTCAGAAATTAACAACAAATCAGTGAAGATGTGGTTTCGTCCTTAATGGTGAGTTCAGTTTTGTCTCAATTTCAGCACAACCCAATGAAGAATGTAAATGAAAGCCCCAATTACTTCAAAACAGAGAAATGGATGAAGAAGAAGTAGTAAATCGAAAAAAAAACCCTGAAAACTTGAGGGAAAAACTTCAAAACTGCAATAATCAAAACCCTGATGGATTCAATTCGCACTAATCTAACCGCATCATCACCATCATCAATAGACAAACACAGAATCATCAAAACATACCTTGAATGCGATTTGGTTTTCGGTCTTATTTTACAATTGAAGTGAACATGAGATCTGCTTCTTGAGCTCAACTATCCAACCCAAAAACCAAATCAGATCAATAGATTAAAACCATAGGAAAAACAGAATCGGCGAAAGGAAATCAAAACAGATTCATACGGAAAGCCCTAGAAGATTCAAAATCGGAACTCACATGGGAATTTGAGCTCGCCGGGCTCGATGATGAGAAGTTCCTTTGTACCCATCTTCGAAAAATCAAATCTTTCGTCGATCCGGGTGATTATCGCTTCTTCTATCAGAGAAGGAATTGGAATTGAAACAAAATATTGACGAAGATTGAGAGAAGATGAAGTTACGAACCTTTTCGTTTCGCTTCGCTTGCTGAGATCGCTTCGAGAGAGAGATTGACGACGGAGAGGCAGAGATAGTGAGAGGATCGTCGATTGAGGGGGAGAAAGAGAGGGCGTGAGTCAACTAGTTTCTGCTTGAAAATGTTTTAATTTTTTTAATTCCCTCTAAGAATTTGGAATTGTGGGAAACACCAATTGTTTACCCTCCAATTTTTTATTCACTTTTTAGCAGGAGTTGACAAAAAGATATGTCACTATGTAAGTAATGTCAAAATCGGATAAATAATCACAATATATTGACCACATTATTGAGAATGATAAAATAATAACTAAAAGGTCGACAAAAAATATCATGAGCATCGACAAATTCTGATATTGTCGATTAATCGCGTAACCATCGACATAAAATCGTCTGTCGACAAAAAAACTGTCAACAAATGTCATATTTGTTGTAGTGCACCAAAGTTTAATTTGGATATTAGTTTGGGAGTCCCATAATTTTAGAACCTATTTTGAATATTAATGAGTTTCTTGGAGTATGTGCCCCAGTACCGTGTTCTTTTGGTAACACATGGTGTATTTTTATTTATTCCCATAGTTCGAGGCAAATCTTATAAATAGATTTCGGTAGGAAAGCAAAGGAAAAAGAGGACTACCGGGTGATATCAAATATCGTAGGCAATGGTTAAGTGCCTAAGCGTGGGAGGAACCATTCCATTTCTTCGATTCTCTACCATTCGGATGTCAGTCCTGACCTTGGGAGGTTAGTTTTTGGAGTTTTGTTACTTAGCTATTGTTAGGGGAACAAGGTATTTCCTGGTTCATGAATCGTCTTTAGAGTTATATAATTCATTCGGACGCGTTTTCATTGTTGAGGGAATCGTAATCTAGAATATTTTAATTGGTTTATGTGTACGTTTACTAAGAGTGCTTACTCTCAAACTTGGGAGAATTTATGACCTTACTCTCTGTGTAGAGCAGCTTATGAGACAGTTGCAATAGTTTATTTGGTAGATGACTGAAGCAATGACATACTTTGTCCCTAATCAAGTTGTGGGCATGATCTCGCTACTTATGATACAATCTAAATCTTAATGTAATTGAGACCTTATCATTGGATGTGTATGATTAGGGCCCCGTCACCAAAATAGTTGTTTGAGTCATGGGATGGTTGTTCACGGATGAGCAAATCTGAGAGTTGTATGATTTTATTGGTCTTCTAGGGGTTGTACCTCTTGTTGAATGGTTGGTCAACCCGAAATTCATTTGTAAGAATGTGCTTGTGCTCTTTAGGAAGGGGGGTTATAATGCAGGCTTTCTATATGTCACTCAAGACCGTAAATCGATGGCTAGACCCAACAACTAGGAGACAAATCGACATGTGAACTTCTTCTTGTTTTTGACATTGTAGTCTTATACTTGGAATGCTTGAAAGAATAAAATGGAATTGTAATCTTAACTCTCACTCAAATTATTGTAGTTGCTACTTTGAACTGAGAGGTTACTCCTATGTGGAGAACACTAATATTTTATGAGAGACCCAATGTGGGAATAAATGCCTCAGAGTAACATTGTCCTTGAAAGTTGATTGTAAATGGTCAGTGATGACCCAATTTGCTAATTTGGATCGTATGATATATGTGAAATTGTTTCATCTTCGTAGAGTTGCAAATGACCAATAAGAGATAGTGAAGGAATCGCGACTAATCAGCCACACTACAACTGTTATACCAAGAAAAATAGACAAGAAAGAACGATAGAAACTTGTAGGACCAAGATGTCTTTCACATTACCACGAGAGCCATTCTTTTCACGAAATCGTCATTTTTTAAACGAAATGTGTTGGATCAATCACCTACGACCCGTAACCCATATCCTTGGCAACTGATCATGTGGTCACGTGCGACTATGTCTTGAAGAGAGAGGTGAAAATTTCGGGGAATACCTTGTTCCATGTGTAGCAACTTAAGAAGAGTGTTCCGTTCTACTCCATGTATTGGATCCCGAACTAGAATACTTGGCCATATTAAGATTCTAGATACCATGACAAGGGGCACATGTGACAAGACTGTTAAGCTTGTAAGGGTCTTATGGACAAATCACCTCACAAGAGAGGCAACATGTGAAGCGGGAAATGGTATGAGGAAGAGGTATCCTCATCTATTTGACGAGCATTTTGAGTTCCGAGGATGTCACTCCTTTAAGGGGGAAGGATGTAATCCTTCTGTTTTGAAGTATCGGTTTCGAAGCACGTCATTTTAGAAGCACGTCATTTTACTATTCCTTATAGAATACTGCCCACCATGCATGGAATTAAGTGTTTATACCCTAGAGTAGAGACTCATACCATATTGGTTGTTCAGAAGTTGGTTTAAGCTTCGAGAACAAAGCTCTTTTTAAGGGGGGGGGGAGGATGAAATACCCCGTTATGTAGAAACGGGTATTTTATTATAATATTGGGTGTTAATATGACATTAGTAAATTGTTGGGTACTATTTTTAATTATTAAGAAGTCAATTTTTTATTATTAATAATCACTTGGTGATTTTATGTATTTTTCCTAAACTTAAATGGCGCTCTTTTAATTAAACTTGGGGGGGGGGGTGCTACTTGTCTTTCACCTAAACTCAGGGGGGCAAAAGTGTCTTTTACCAAAAGTATCATCTTCTTCCTCATCTCCTGCAATGAACAAGATATGTCTCCGACTCCTTCGCCACCCAAACACCACCACCGTCGTGAACACCCACCAAATTCACTGATTGTTGTCCCAATTCACTCCCAATCTGATTCTAGCTTCACAAAGCTCGATAATTTAGCATCAAGCAATCCAATTTCGTCCAAAAACCAAACCCGATTCGAAACGAAATCTTCGTCGTGGGTCTCCTTACACTCGTCGAATTTCTCACCCTCTAGCCTATATAAACCCCTGAGATCGAGAGCAATTCACACCACAATTTGCAGCTCCCAATCGCTCACCCATCTCTCTCTCTCTCTCTCTCTCTCTCCTCGTTCAGATTCGCGAGCAGACCCGACCGGAGCCGAGTCCACCGCACACGTCGCCGTCGTGCTCCGTCCTGGTCGTCGGCCGTCGTCTCTCCACCGTTCGTCTTCGCCACAGCCCAGCGCCATCGCCGGTCTTCGCCGGTCATCCCTGTCCTCTTCTCCATCAGGTAACAACCTGACTTATCCCTCTCTCTCTACTCTTTTTCTTCTTTTCAATTGTTTTGTTCTTTTTTTTATCAATTAATTATTATTATTATTATTTTACTATTATTATTAATATTATTATAAAAGGGTAGTTTGAGGGAGAGACTAAACTAAAAGTTAATGAAAACTTGAGGGGGTTAGTTTGTTGGATCCGAAACTAGTAGGGGAGGTGCTGGTACAAATTAAAAAGATATTAAAAATATTTTTCTTATTTATAATATGATTATAAATAGTGACACTAAGTTTTTTTTTGTTCAAATAAATTCGTTATTTCTTTGTAAATAAAGTTAGTCAATTTATAATATCTTCTCTACTAAGACCTATTTGGATTATGAGAAACAACTATAAGAATTATAATTGTTTTTGGGGTAAAAAATATTCTTCTCTATCCTTAATAGTAATAGCAATAGCTTAGATAATCTTATAAGTTATATTTATACAGCTATAGCTATGTTTTACGATAATAAACGATAGTCATTATAAATCATGTTTTAATAATAGAAGTATTATCGTTAATTTTGGGGATATCATAGGGGGTTGCACTTTCATGTACAAGTAGGAATTTATTTGTGTTTGTATGTTAGCAATTTATTAATTAGGAAATTATAAATTTGCAGGCAACAAGTTCTTCGACGAAGGATACGTCGAATATTACGACTGTTTTGCTGTAACTACATTTAGTTGAGGTAAGTAACATACCAGGACTAGCGTCCATTTCGTCATTTTATGTCAAATGATTTTCCTTCCTATTTGTTTGAAAATGATTTTTATGTGAAGTATTTGCTACCAGAATACTTGTTTCAAACTGTTGAAACGTTTCTCTGAAAATATCACTGTAATCTAATAATCAACGATAACGTAAAGTGGAAGAGTTGTGCGGGGACTTTCATATGGTTACTATTGCCATTGGGCGTGTTGACTTCGGTCCCTCGTCCAATTTATTTTATTTAAATCCGGTTGCGATGCCCCGGATAGCTCCTTGTACTCACTCTTCTGGCCGCAAGAGTCTTAACGGGGTGTCGACACTTAAGGTCATGGATGCTTGTGAGATGGTTGGTTTTCCCCGTATCAACAGATTAATAAATTGGTTTTTGACTGGATACTTAAAATGGGAAAATAGAATATCATGAGTTTTAGAAATCCTATTTGGATGATGGATGTGATTTGGAAAATATAAACGAAATCTGAACCTCTCTTGATTTCTCATATGTGTCAAACTTTATTTTCAATGTGATTAAATTAAACTACTACCAAATGCTTCATATTTTGTAAATTTCTTCTTCATCATTTTACACGCTTGGGTGTTGCTTACTCAGTATTTCCGCTGACTTTGGAAATTGTGGTGTTCTCTTTTATTTTCTGCACCACAGGTATGTAGGATGGGTGCATAGCTTAGCGGGGACGCGAATAATCACTAAGTAACATCACACTTCGTTTCTTAGAGCTTCTTTTAGTATCACTAAACTATACTTGGATTGTATGCCTGTGCTTGAGGCACAAGTTTGGAGTTTTAATAAATTTTATGTTTGGATTCTCTGTTTTACACCTCCTTGCATCCGGGTTTAATATCGGGTGCGGAGTGAGATCCCCGGGATTCTGGCCTGGTCGTTTTGTGGGTGTTACACAATATGTTGAGGGAAACATAACAGAGCATCAACAAATGGAAAGGCAAGGCTATAGTGATGGTCAATAAAGGGAAGAACAAGCGAGTTGCATCTTCCTCCAAATGAAAGAGCAAGATAGTTTCAAAATACAAGGAAATTACCTTGAAGTCCTCTGGTGGCATGGCTAAGGGTGAGTGTCATTACTGTAGTCAGCCTGGTCACTGGAAGAGGAATTGCCCAAAATATCTGGAAGATAAAAGGCTTGGAATAGTGATTCCACCACCGCCAGATATTTTTGTTATAGATGTCAATATGTTTGTCTCTTCATATTGGGTATTGGATACTGGATGTGGATCTCAAATCTTTTGAAATGTGCAGGTTCTAAAGAGAAGCAGCGACTAGCTAAAGGGGAGATAGACTTGCGCATGGGAAATGGTGCAAGAGTTGTTGCATTAGCCGTAGGTGTTTATGAGTTATCTCTACCTTCAGGACTTATCATAGAATTAGACAATCGTTATTTTGTGCCTGCTATAAGCAGAAGCATTATTTATGTTTCTTATTTGGACAAGATATGTTTTTCTATTGAAATAAAGGACAAATGTTGCTCCATTTATTTTGATGGTTTGCATTATTGTAATTCTTTATTGTCTAATGGATTATATATCCTTGATCAAGATAACCTTGTCTATAACATTAATACCAAGAGAATTAAAACTAATTATTTTAATCCTACTTGTTTATGGCATTGTCGTTTGGGCCACATAAACAAAAATTGCATCCCTAGACTCCATAAGGATGGATTACTATACTCATTTAATTATAAATCATATGAGACATGTGAGGCTTGTTTATTAGGAAAGATGACAGAGTCCCCCCTTCAAGAAGAAGGATGAGAGGAATAGTGAGTTATTGGCACTCATACATACTGACGTGTGTGGATCATTTCCCACGCCTGCCAGAGGTGGTTATCTTTATTTCATTACAATTACTAATGACTTCAGTAGATATGGATTTGTGTACCTGATGAAGGCCAAATCCGAATCCTTTGAAAAGTTCAAAGAATTCATGAATGAAGTAGAGAAGCAACTTTTCAAGAGTATTAAGGCTCTGCGATCAGATCGTGGAGGAGAATACTTGAGCCAAGAGATTGACGACTATCTTAGAGAGTGTGGGATCATATCTCAACTCACTCCACCCGAAACACCACAGTGGAATGGCTTGTCCGAGAGGGGGAATCGCTTGGATATGGTTCGATCTATGATGTGTCAAACTGATCTTCCATTATTATTTTGAGGACACGCTCAATTATATGCAGCTTTTACCCTAAACGGTATTCCATCCGAATCTGTCATGAAGACTCCATATGAGATGTGGAGTGGGAGGCGTCCCACAATGTCTTTTATGGGGGTTTGAGGATGCGACGTCTATGTAAAGCGCTTACAAACAGACAAGATTGGACCAAAGTAGGATAAGTGTAAGTTTGTGGGGTACCCTAAGGAAATGAATGGATATTACTTCTACAATCCAACCGAGAATAAAGTATTTGTTGCCCAAACCGGTGGGTTTCTAGAAAGACAATTTGTATCTAAAGAATCCAGTAGGAGGACTGTAGAACATCAAGAATTTTAAGAACCACAAACTACTGATCCTATTATGTAACATGAACAGAAACCGCAAGATGTTGTGGAGTAACTCGTTCAGGTAACTCAAGAACTTCGTAGGTAGAGTAGGGTGCTCCAGGAGCCAGAGAGGTATGACGCACTACTCATAGATAATGAGCCTACTACCTATGGACAGGCGATGAATGGGCCGAATCTCAAAATTGGCTTCAAGCCATAAGATCTGAAATGGAATCCATGTATACCAACAAAGTATGGACTTTGGTGGAATCACCCAAAGGGGCTCGACCCATGGGGTGTAAGCGGGTCTTCCGGAAGAAGACTCACATGGATGGCAATGTGATTGCCTATAAGGGCCGACTGGTGGCAAAAGGATCTAGACAGATTCATGGTATTGACTATGATGAAACCTTTTCCCCAGTCACGATGACCAAATCCATTCTTATCTTACTTGCTATTTCAGATTATCACGATTATGAGATTTAGCTGATGGATGTCAAAACAGCATTTCTGTATGAAAACCTCCTTGAGGATGTGTACATGACACAGCCAGAGGGTTTTGAGGATCCAGAGCATGCCCATAAAATGTCTAAGTTGCAGTGGTCCATTTGAAGCAAGTGTCTAGGAGTTGGAATCTACGTTTTGATGATGCGGTCAAAGAGTTTGGCTTCATCAAGAACGAATAAGAAACTTGTATTTGAAAGAAGGTTAGTGGAAGCTCTGTTGTGTTTCTGGTCTTGTATGTGGATGATATATTGCTCATTGGAAACGACATTCCTACCTTACAATCTGTTAAAGATTGGCTAGGAAAGTGTTTCTCATTGAAGGACTTAGGGGATGCGGCTTATATACTTGGTATCAAGATCTCTAGGGATACATCGAGGAAGCAGGTTGGCCTAAGTCAAAGTACATATATAGACAAGGTGTTGAAACGGTCCAACATGCAAGACTCCAAGAGAGGATTCTTGCCCATGTCGCATCGGATTACCCTTTCAACGGATGATTGTCCTTCCAATGAGATTGAGAAGAACCGCATGAGTAGGATTCCTTATGCTTCAGCCATAAGATCTATGATGTACGCCATGTTATGTACTAGACTAGATGTTTCATACGCGTTGAGTATGACAAGCAGATACCAGTCGAATCTGGGTTAGAGTCACTGGATTGCTTTCAAGAATGTCCTTAAGTACTTGAGAATAAGTAAGGATGTATTCTTGATATGTGGAAGGGAGGAAGATCTAAGTGTAAAGGGTTACACTAATTCAAGCTTCCAAACTGACATAGATGATTTCAGATCGCAGTCGGTATTCGTGTTTTCCCTATATGGAGGAGTTGTGAGCTGGAAGAGTTCCAAGCAAGAGACGGTTGTTGATTCTACAACTGAGGCTGAGTACATTGCTGCATCGGGTGCAGGAAAGGAGGCTATTTGGATTAGAAAGTTCATTACCAAGATTGGTGTTTTTCCTAGTATTGTGGATCCAACTGAGTTGTATTGTGACAAAAGTGGGGCGATAGCGCAATCCAAGGAACCCATGTCACTCCAGAAATCCAGGCACGTACTCATGAAATTCCATCTTATTTGAGAGATCATCGATTGCGGAGATGTGAAGATATTCAAGATTCCTAAAGGTGAAAATCCATCAGATCCACTTCAAAGCCGCTTGTTCAGCGCAAGCATGAAGGGTACACTAGATCTATAAGCATACGAGATGCACCGGATTGCCTCTAGTGTAAGTGGGAGACTGTTGGAATAGATGTCGTAGAGGTATGATAGCGCCTTTTAGGAGCTATATCTTATTTCCATATGCCACATTAATATGAGATATTTGAGTATTATTGCAGAGAATATGAGTTGTTTTGTCACTTGTTGCTTCATTTGCGCTACATTGTTTGTCCGGGCATTTCTATGCATATTTCAATGTTATTTATCATATATAATCACTTGATATGTTTTTTCATGTTTTCTTACAGGAATGGATGCTAATCGGTTGATAGGAGGCATGGAACGAACTTTGAAAACAACGGAAGCTTAAGTGGAGTGAAAAGAGGCAAAGTTGGAAGAGCTACAATGACCAGTCTGCACTCATTTGATGTTATCTTGAGTTTTACAATGTATTTGGGAGTGAAAACGGTGCCATATGAAAATATACTCAAAGATATTTCCAACGATAGGTCACGGAGCTTAATCGGAGATCGGACGAAGATGTTATGGCATAGAGAAGTCAGAGTCTTGATTCCTTTCGCACGAAATGAAACCATTTCGCAAGAAATCGTTTCGTACAAAATGGGAAGAATTTCGTACGATATGATTGACGTTGGACCAGATTTATGGGGTTATTTTGCAAATATTAAAGACATATGACGGGATTTGACTCAAGGACGACCTAGGAGACTGAAAATCATTTATTGACGCAGAGGAGAGGGAAGGTCCAAAGAGGAAACGAAGATTTCACCATTGGAGAAATTAGTTTGATTCCTTCTTCCCTTTCTTAATCAAATTCATGGAGAAACTATTTGCTATTGTTTATATTACGATGAGTAGCTAAACTTTCATAGCTAGGCATCTCATATGAGATCCTAGGGTTAATATAAATGTTTGTTTTCCATATTGAATCTAATTTCATGCTTTGATGATTTCTTCTAGTAAATGAGTTGTAGGTTCTTGATTCCATTAGTAATCCTAGTATTTTTACACGAGTAGGAGATGAGCTAATATCAATGGACTAGGGTTTTGTTCATTAGATGATTCATGCTTAATTTTTAGTACGTTCTAAATTAATTGTTCACGTATTACTTAGTTAGTGAGTGCGCAAAAATGACTTTAACTAGCTAGGATAATATGAACATAAATCCCAACCATTGAGACAGAAAGGAAAAGTGTTAGGATTGGCCAGTGTGGGTAGACTCAGTAGGATTATTCAGCTTTGTGAAACGGTGGACCGATAGGACCCGTTAGCATATCAGTAAAGAACCTGGAACGGAACTGTAGACATAGGTTGACTAAAACAACCCTAGGTGTATCGTGACGTAAAAAGACCTGTGACCGACAGGAGATGGTCAGTGCTAGTACCCGGCTTAGTTAGACTGAACTGACGTGTTATTCAGATTATCTAGAAATCGTTAACAACCCTAGGTGATCTATGAGATTGCCTAGTTTCTCCATTACTGATTAAGAACTCTTTCTCACTTTACTTTTCTGTAATTCTTGCAATCACTACAGCTACTTGTTTGGGGGTGGAAACCTCACAATGCCTACAACTTTTTACCTTTTACTTAGTGGACATATCTAATTTGCTAATTATAGCTTGTTATGAGCTTGTCCTTGTGGGATTCGACAACCCGAGTATTAAAAATACTCAAACTTTATTACTAAACCGTTCACTTGCATAAACACGTAAGAAAATGTGTCAAGACAATCTTATTAAGTATGAACATTTTTGTGTTTCGAATGATCATTGTATTATTTATGGGGATATTTAATATATTGAAGTCCTTAGGTTACAATTGTTTTTTATCTGAAATATCCCTATTCGTTTATATTGATTAATAGGATGATCAACTATAGACTAGTATGTGAGTAGATTGATATGGGGATATCAAGTCAAGCACATGGGTATGCATTAGGGGTAATCGCATACTAAAATGACCCACCACAAGAAGGCTACATACAAGTTATGTCAAAATCACAAGCGCTTCTCGTAGTGAAAATGGTATTTTAGTCCTTAGACTTGAAGTCACTAGATACACTAGTTGTGAAATATCATGCTTTGATATTATCAAACGTTGCGCCTTAACCGGGTGACTATAAAGATAGTTATCGGGCATGATAGGAAGCAAGCTTAGAGATGGTAGTGATGTAGAGAGGATTTGTCCCTCGAACATAACGGGAGCAAATATCCACGACCACTTGAGGGGTACTGCTTATAGAATGTCTGGCCAGACTCAGATAAATCAATATAGATACTGATGTTATCTGCATGGATAAGACTATTCCCAGGATCGAGAAACTATAGACTGGATATAGGAGTGTGACTTGTATGTCTCGTGTCTAATCCGGATATAGAGACAAATGGATAATACAATACGGTAACATTGGTCACAAGGTTTTTCGGATCACTGACTATTTGTATTAGTTAGGTGACATAGATGTGTTGCTAAACACCGCTCTATGTTAGTAATTTTTTACTACCATTTAAGTAGAACCCTATGGGTTCACATGCCCTATGGATCAAGCCGGACTTGGGGATTAATTAGTAGGACTAATTAAATATAATGATCAATAGGCAACCACTGGCAAACTTAGTAGGCCTTATTTGCAAAGTGGACTAATCCGTGTATGGACATGATTAATATTGGGGATAATATGTAGTTAATAAGGAGTTATTAACTATATAAGGGCACTCCTAGCTTATTTTATCATAAATTTCATTCACTATTGAGTGGGAGAACAAAGCAAGTAGAGAGAGAGAGACTTAGGGCCGAAAACCTAAGTCGTCCGCCCCCTTTACCGGTCGGTCACCAAAGAGGCGCGGCCCTCATTGGTCCTCGTTGTGCGTGATCTTCTTCTTCCTCCTTCTTGGCTGAGCTAGCACATAGACGCAAAGGAGGATCCACAGTAATCCTAGGCGTGGATATTCATAGAGACGTGGATAGCATTCTACGTAGAGTGATCTTTTAGACAAACAAGGTACCCAATGTTTCTACTCTTACCACGTTATGATGGCTTGTCATGCGATTCATGGAGGGCTTTGAACAGAATATTTGTTTTGTATTTCCACTGCGTAATCCATATCAAAACCCTACAATTTTTTTTTTACATGTCATAAACACAATCTTCTCTAAGTTTCAGTCTCATGAACATGAAGATTCAAAGCTACCCATCAACACCCATGCATTAACATGTATACATACAATCATATAACATTGTAAAGTCACGATCTTTAAAGATAAAAACGAAAAGTAAGAAGCGTTGTATGGGTTACCACTTGAAATAAGTAAGGAGATGAAGATGGCGGCAAGAAGGGTGGACGTAGTTGCTTCTAAGGACAGCGAGGGGTGGTCCCTGGAGGCTGGAGGACGACCGGAAAGAAAGTTGGGCAGCGAGGGACGAAGAGGGAGAGAGCCGGCAGCTCCTTGGCGGCGTCGGGCTCGGCCACCTCTGGGTTTGCCACTGCCTTGGTGGCTGTGCGGTTGGGGTCCGAAACAAGAGCGAAATAGAAGTAAAAGAGCGTATGAGAGGGAGAGAATGAGTTTTGGGATGAAAGAAGCGAGGTTGTGAGGGGTTTATATAGTTTTGGGAGAGAGTTGGGAAAGGAATGGGAGTGATTTTTGTTTCAAATTTGGTAGGGGATTGATCCTTGATTGATTGGGTATTAATCCCAATTGATTAGGTTCATTTTGGTTAAGGAATGGTGAATATTTGAAGGTTGGAAAGTTCCATCAATGGAGGGGGTGGGGGAAGTGAACCCGTATGTGGGTTTTTTTCCATTGCCTTTTTTTATTTTAGTAAGAGAGAGAGAGAGAGAGAGAGAGAGAGAGAGAGAGAGAGAGAGAGAGAGAGAGAGAGAGAGAAGAGTGTAGTATGTGGTGGTTGTACAATTTGACTATCTGGAGAAGGAAGATGACAAGAATTAAAAAGGGATTGGGTGTGGTAGTAGTACTACATTTAGTGATGACTAGACTAGTTTGGGTAGAATGGTCTATATAGAAAAATAATTAAAGTACGCAAACAAGGAAAATAGTAAAAATAAAATTCCAATAAATATTTTTTATCTTCCAATAAAATAAATGAGTGTAACATAGAATTATGATACTCATAATACCCTTACCTTATAAATTACAAAAACGCCATTTTTACTTCATAATCTTCCATAAAATTCCCTGTTAGAACATATGTGATAGGAAGATAAAAAATATATTCCTATAAGTAAGAGTTGCAGAGGATAAATAAACATATATTCCTATAATGACCTTCAGTTGTAAACATCTAAAAGTACCCTAGCAAAATTATTTAATTATCAAAATACCCCTCTAAATTAAGGGGTATTACAATAAGTCTTGAAACTAACTGAACATTTTCCTATTACCTTGCAAAAATATCGGTTTTCCATATGAACGGATCCTCCATCTGCGCGGATGTATCTTGAAAATAGTTTCCTGTTAGAACATATGTGATAGGAATCCCCAGAGTCAAGAAACCACGCATACAATTGATGCGCGACATCATCTACCAGTAGAACAAAATCATCTTCAGACGAATTCTCATTGTCTACCACGGTTGCAGAGCGATTCTGTCCCTGTTGACCTCGTTTCGGGCAATATCTCTTCAAGTTCCCCTTTTCCTTGCACCAAGCACGGATCCTTGGGTAACTTAGAACCGGAGAACTGCTTCTTCTTGTTCTTCGTAACCTTCTTTCTTCCCCCGTTTGCCATCAATCCGGAAGCATGGTCCTCTGTACTTGTGCCTACAACCCTATGGCGCATTTCCCTAGCATGGAGTGTCGATCTGACCTCCTATAGGGTTAGGGAGTCCTTATTCACAATAAAGGACTGCACGAAGTTCTCATATGCTGGAGGTAATGAGACCAACAATTAACAAGAGTGCGGCATCCTCATCATCAACCTTCTCCTCAATACGCAAATCTAAAAGAATTTTATTAAATTGATCTAGGTGATCGTTGAGAGCCGTAACTTCGAGCATTCGCAGAGTGAAGAGCCTTTACTTTAGCATCAACTTGCTAGTGAGACTCTTCATCATGTTGAGACTCTCCAACTTGAGTCAAAGACCTGCCGGCTTCTTCTGATCTGCAACCTCGATGACCACGTCGTCCGATAAGCACATCGTAATTTTTATATGTGCCTTATCCTCCATTTTTATTAACTCCGATATAATAGCATCCTTGCCACCCTTTTCCGCAGTCAAAGGTTCCCATATGCCTTGCGATTTGAGCAAAGCCTCCATCTTTCCACGGACTAAAGTTGTTCCCTCATGTGAACCTGTCGATCTTCATCATCGCTCCGATCATCATTCTTGATGGAGTGATCTGGACCTAAGCTTTGATACTAGTTTTTTATGTCACGACCACTCACACCTCATGAAAAATAAATAAATGGTGCAAAATACTAGATTTTATGTGGTTCGCTAGCACAAAATATGCTAACTACGTCCACGGACAAGAACAACCTTTATTCAACTGAGGAGATAATATTACAATGCTAATACATATTTCTCAGACCCCAAAGGATCGATTTATACCCGCCAAAACCGCCTCGATGCCCTAAGGAAACAATTCCCTTCTTAGTTGCCGCATCCAGGATCTCATCGTGCGAAGACACGAAGTGATACGGGATGACACACGTATCCGCACACGACATCACGATGTCGTGACGATCCAGAGTATACGGATGACTACTACTATTATTATTATTAAATATTTATTTAGTTGTGTATTTATTTATTTATTCTATTGCGTTTAATTATTTAGTAGGGACCGGGCCTTGTCAAGCCCGTAAGAGTCTAGGGTTAGTTTCGTTTTACTATTTAAATAAGTTGTAGTCTTAGTTTATTTTCATCAGATGAATTGAAAATGAATTTCTTCGTTTTATCACAGTATAGTTGATTAGAACAGCGCGATAGGCTATAAGCTACTTGGGAGTTTTGTCTATTTCTCACAAAATCGTCAACCCGATACCTTCCCGTATCAAATTGGTGCTTTCATTGTTCCCGGCGGGACAGATTGTATCTGCGCCTTCCCCCACAACCCCATTGACGCGATTTCTTAACGCGTATGCGCAAGTGCACGGTCAAGTAATATAGGGGTGGTATTTCAACCCCGAGTTATCGATCCCACGAGGACAGACTTGAGATTATTTAATTAGTTATTTAATTTAGAGTACGGTGCAGGAGGAAAGATTTGATTGATTTTAGAATTGAAATAACAACTAATCTAATATTTTTGGAGAAACTAGGAAATCTCTAGATCACCTAGGGCTGTAGACGATTTCCGGATTATCTGAGCAACACGTTAGCTATATTCTAACTAAGCCGGGTAACAGCGCTGACTATCTCCTATCAGTGTCAAGTCATTCTTCTTCATGGTAGACTACAATCTCCTATCGGTCTCTTGGGTCTACCGGTCCGTTCTATTAGGCTAACGACATGCACAACAACGGGTCCTGTCGGTCCACCGTTGCACGAAACAGTCGAATCTCACCTACCGAATCTACCCACACTAGCCAATCCTAACACGTCTCTTCTCAGTCTCAGTGATACGGGATTGATGTTCAAGTTTCATCCTAGTTAGTTAGAATCACTATCGTGCAATCGATAACTAATCAGTGTTTCCGGTTAGCTACTCCATTAACACTGAGTATTAAGCTTAGTACATGAACAATTGAATTAAAGTATTGCTAACTTTAAGCATGAATCAACTATTGAACAACCCTAGTTCTTGAACCCTAGTTTTATCTCCTAATCGTGTCTCTCAATTAGGATTACTTACATAAACAAGAAACTAGAATTGATTCAAAATAAGAAATCAAGAAATCATGAAGCAAAGATCAAATCCGGAAAAATATCATCGTTTACATGAACCCTAGGCTCTCAAAGAGACGCCTAGCAAAACGTCTAGCTAATAATAATCAACCAAACAAGAATTACAAGTTTCTCCATACAAGATTTGAAAGAAGAAGAAGAAGAAGAAGAAGAAGAAGAGCAATCGATTAAACTCTTCACCATCTACATACATAATTAAAAAAAAGGCAAGGGAAAAGACAATTAACATATGTGATAACTTTACAGGCTCAACAAAAAAGTCCTAGTGAGAGAAAATCTAGAGAGAGGTTTCCTCCTCGGGAATTTTTCTTTGTCTAGAGGTATAGACTTTCGCAGAAAGGTTTTTTTCCATTCCAGTGTGTCTTTACTGGTTTTAGTCTCAAAATCGTGAGAAAATGTCTTTCGCTTGTGTTTGGTGATGGAGGCCCAGAAAGAACCAGTGACTTTGTCACTTGACGATAACGTTCATTCTACAGAAAAATTAAAAAAACTTTGCTTGTATGGGAAAATCATGACAAAACGTGAGATCAGGGCAATCAGTGTAGAAGCGGTCTTTCGATCAATCTGGAAAATACAGGATGGATTCAAAGTCTATGCAAGAGGTGACAACCTTTTTGTATTTGATTTCCAGAATGAAGATGACTGTATGAAGGTGTGGAAAGGTACTCCATGGACAGTGCAGAACCACCTCATGGTGATGAAGCAGTTTGTTCCAGAAACAAGACCCGAAGTCATGGATTTCTCTGAATGTGATTTCTGGGTCCAGATCTGGAGGCTCCCGCTGGAAAAGCTGACGGTGAAGAATGGGAAGAAGATCGGAGCGATTATTGGGAGAGTGTGTACAGTTGATGCAGAAGATGAAAGAAACGATGAGGAGATGCTGCTGGACCCCCTACGAGTAAGAGTGACGGTTGATTTGAAGAAGCCATTAGAAAGGGGTTTTTTTCTGAATAACAAAACAGGGGTGGAGGATTGGATTCCTTTCCAATACGAAAAGTTGGGTATCTTCTGCTTTAGATGCGGTCGAATAGGTCACGAGAAAGATGAATGTAAGTTCCAAACTCAATTGGAAGGATTAAATTCTGGTTATGGTACTCAATTGAAGGCTAAAGATGGGAAGAAGTATAGTATTAATAAGGAGAGCACGAGAAGCGGGGAAGAGAGAATCAAGCCCGGGATGAACTCAAGACCTGGAATAGAGGCTCCGGCACCGGAAACCCTTCCTACGGCGGCGCGTGGAATGCACTCTGTCACAACAGGAGCAAACGAGGAAGGAAAGCGCGTAGCAGGGGTGGATGATGATGTCACAGAGAATCAAATCTGGTACAGAAGGACTCGTTTTGAGAATTCGTTACCAGCTGTATTACCACAGAGAGCTCGTGGTGGTACGATTCTGGTACGGAGTGAGGAGCTGGAAGATTCGTGCTGCGAGAAGGGAATTAGGGTTTATCCCTCTGATGAAGATAGAGACAAGGCGGATTGGTTTGGGCTGAAAAGCCCAAATATAGAAAGAATGGGCCGAAAACTATTCACTACAATAAACAGGCCGGATTCTGGTGGATTGATGATGACACAAATAGAACATTTGGGCCCAAGTTCCCCAAGCCCAACTTGTAAGGCCTGTTTAATTGAGGAGATTAGTGAAACGACAGCGTCTATAGAAACAACAAATTTGGGGACAATGAAGAACCCTAATTGGATTGAACAGACACAGGGAGAACAGAATCAAATTGTGCGGGGAGATGATGAATATGGAGAAGGGAGGAACGATGTCAATCGAAGTGCTGAACCAGTATCCTTCGCTGAAGAAACAAGGCAGATGGTGGTCAATCAACTGGTGGCGGAGAATTTCCGAACCCAACTGCAATTGAAACGGGAGTTCAAACGAGTCATGTTCCCAAAATTCCCGAAGAGACTCAAGAGAGGAGAAAAATGGGTTCCAGATCGACTAATGGAGATAATCGAGGAAGACAATATCGACCCTGAAACAAAGGAAGCTTTCACTACTCAGAAACTTGTGGAGGCTAGGAAGTTCTATCACAGAGGCAAGGATGGCATATTCAGAAAAGCCATTATCAGGGTAGAAGACTTCATTGAGAAGGAATGTTCATCAACGACGGCTGAGGAGGCGGGCCTTACCACGCCCCCAAGCCAGCCATGAGAGGCCTCTATTGGAACTGTCGAGGGTTGGGACAGACCTCGACAGTTCGTCAGCTAAAGTCTCTAATAAAGCAGGAAGAACCGGATTGGATCTTCATTGCCGAAACTCAGGTCAGTTCTGAAAAATACAAAAAAAAAATTCAATTTATGCAGTATGTTCATTGTGAGTGTGTGGAACCAAGGGGAAGAAGTGGTGGTTTGTGTTTTGGGTACAAAGAGGGATATGATTGTGAAGTGGTGTATAAGGACAAATCCATCATTGCAGTTCTTATGCCTGGTAATAGTGAGATTATGAATTGGATCCTGTTATGCATCTATGCACCATGTTATAAACAGGAAAGGGAGAAGCTGTGGGACAATATAAACTACATTCTAGATACTTGTCAA
This sequence comes from Linanthus parryae, assembly GCA_023055425.1. Classification (NCBI taxonomy): domain Eukaryota; kingdom Viridiplantae; phylum Streptophyta; class Magnoliopsida; order Ericales; family Polemoniaceae; genus Linanthus; species Linanthus parryae. The sequence goes on along the minus strand of JALGPY010000012.1, from coordinate 11,473,048 downwards.
ATGCCTGCTGCTATTATTGGTGATTACAATGAAGTGTGTTTCCAAAATGACAAGAGAGGAGGAAGAAGTGTGAGCCAGGGGTCTAAAGGAGGCTTGCTCCAGTTTATAAACAAAGCAGGTCTCATTGATTTGGGGTTTGAGGGAGCTAGATACACATGGACAAATGGATGGGATGCCCATAGAAACATCAGACAAAGTTTGGATAGATGTTTCTCTACTCAAGATTGGAGAGTTCTATTTCCTCATGCTAGAGTAGTTCACTTAACAGCTGCTGAATCAGACCACAACCCAATTCTGTTGGATACTGTCAAGAAGCAGGGGGGCATCAAGAAACCATTTAGATTTGAAGCTATGTGGGTGAGAGATGATTCAAGTAAAGATTTAGTGGCAGATATTTGGAAAACTAGATCAGAAAGGGATGTTGGGGCAAAGAATTGGCTAAAGAAGCAAAAGTTGACTAAAGAAGCTTTTAAAAAGTGGAACAGAGATCAGTTTGGTCATGTGGATACCCTAATAAAAGAAACTACAATACAGCTGCAGAAGGCTCAAGAAGCAGAGGAAGACTATTGCCCAAGGACAGAGAGGAACTTGAAACTGCAACTTCAGGAGCTATTATTGAGAAAAGAAATTAGTTGGAGACAGAAATCTAGAGTTCAGTGGATTAAGGAAGGAGATGCAAATACAAGGTACTTTCACACTATTGCTGCTATTAGGGGAAACAAGAATAGAATTAACACTTTTAAGCTTGAGGATGGTACTGTTTTGTCAAAAAGGGAAGAGATAGGCAATGCTTTTATAGAGTACTACAAGAAGCTTTTCACTACCTCTGGTAATGAAACACCTCAATGGCTAAAGGAGATCATTCCCCCTATTTTGGATGAAGATGAGAGCAGGGAGTTAACTGTCATACCAACAAACAAAGAGATCACTGAGGTACTGTTTCAGATGGGAAATCATAAAGCCCCTGGGCCTGATGGGTTTTCTGTCCTATTTTACAAAAAATATTGGGAGTATGTTGGTGAGGACTTCTGTCAGGTAGTGAGGAATTTTTTTATCACAGGTTGTATGCCACAACATCTGAACTCCACTTTCATCACCTTAATTCCAAAAAGAGAAGGTGCCTGCAAATTGAACCACTATAGACCTATAAGTCTTTTCAATGTTACCTACAAAGTAATTGCAAAGATCTTTTCTAATAGAATTAAACCCTTTTTGGATAGATACATAAGCCCAAACCAAGCTGCCTTTGTCCCACAAAGAAATATTCAAGATAATGTAGTTTTACTACATGAAGCTCTACACACTATGAGTAAGAAGCAAGGCAAATGAGCTCTAATGGCCATCAAGGTAGACATGGAAAAATCATATGACAGATTAGAGTGGGGTATGATTTTAAATGTGTTGAAGTGGCTAAACTTTCCTGAGAAGATGATGATCTGGATCAAGGCCTGCATATCCACAGCCAAGTTCTCAATTTTGATAAATGGTGGTCCTATGGGCTAATTTGAAGCTTCTAGAGGAATAAGGCAGGGAGATCCTATGTCCCCTACCTTGTTCATCCTTTGTGCTGAAATTTTCACAAGAATTCTACATTTTGCAGCAGAAAATGGGTGGATTCATGGGCTGAAATTAAGCAGAAATTCACACCCCATCACCAGCTTAATGTTTGCAGATGATGTGATCCTACTTTCAAGAGCAAATAAAGAGGAGGAAAAATATTTAATGTTATGTCTACAATTATATGAGGAAGTGTCTGGACAGAAGGTGAACACAGAGAAGAGTGCTGTTTTTTATAGTAAAAATGCCACCAAGGAGGTCAGGAGACAAGTTAAAGAGGTGCTGCATTTAAAAAAAGGGTCCAAGGAGTCCATTTATCTGGGGTTACCTATGTTTCAGAAAAAGTCAAAGAAGTCAACCTTTAAAACAACTCTGGATAAAATGGAAAGGAGGACAGCTGGATGGAAGGCTAAACTAATGTCTTATGCAAGTAAGAAAGTTGTAATAAAGGCAGCTCTGAGTTCTATACCTACTTATGTGATGTCTACATTTTTGCTTCCCAAAAATGTATGCAATTCTATCAACTCTAGCTCAGCACAGTTTTGTTGGGGTGGTTCTAAAGAGAAAAGAAAAATGGCTCTTATCTCTTGGCAAAAATTATGCACCCCTAAAGAGGAAGGGGGTCTGGGCTTTAGAGAAGCCTATGCTTATAATTTAGCTATGATATCAAGGTTGTGTTGGCAGCTTTGGGTGAAGAAGGACAAGGACTGGATAAAGCTTCTATGGGATAAATATTGCAGAATTTTAGATTTTAAAGATGTGGAAGCTAAAAGTGGTGACTCCTATTTCTGGAAAAGTGTTTTAAAAGGTAGAGATGTGTTAGCTCCACTCATGTGCAAGGTGATGGGTAATGGTAGAAGTACAAATATTTGGTTGGACCCTTGGGTGCCAAATTTAGAAAGTGCAAAACCTAAGCCTCCTGATGATCTGGTTCATGCACCTAAAATGGTTTGGGAATTGATAAATCTTGATATAAGAAGTTGGAATGAGGAAATTCTGGATCAGTGGCTCCAACCTTTGAAGTGGCTGAGATTAAAAAAATCAAACTCCCTATGTTTGATAATGAAGACTCATGGGTTTGGAGGGGAAGCAGTTCTGGAGAACCTTCTGTCAAAACTGTGTACTTGCAGCAAGTTAAACAGTCTAATAATGGTGCTGAAGATAAAATGTGGAGGACCATATGGACATCCAAACTGCACAACAGACACAGAATGATTCTATGGAGAATTTATGCAAAAGCAATCCCTATAAGTGAGTTTATCCAACATAGGGTTCATGTGATGAATGGGGAGTGCTTTTTATGCAACACCAGGTTTGAAACTGCTTCCCACATTTTCTTTACATGTGATTATGCAAGGTCAATTTGGTTTGGAACTATTGGATTGAGAACTGAGGTGTTTAATGGAAAAACTATCAAAGAATGGTTTAAGTTTATGCTTATGGAGAGTGTGGATGATCTCAAACAATGGAATCTGGGGATTTGGCTAGCCATCATATGTGATCATTTATGGAGGAAGAGGAATGAGTTTGTGTTTGATAATACAAAAACTAGCTATTCCAATTTGAAGGATCAAGCCAGAATTTGCACCAAGCTGAGAAACCTCTATTATCAGTACAAAGAGGCAGAGGAAGGTCAGGTGAGTACCTCTGTTAAAATTAATAGTACATGGAGACCCCCAGATAGGGGTGTTGTGAAGATAAACTGTGATGCAAGAAGTAAAGAAGGGAAGAATGGAAATGCAGCTATTGTCAGAAATGATAAAGGAGAAGTTCTAAAATGGAGAACTCAATTTGTTGAAGATCCCTCTTTGTCTGTTCTGGAATGTGAATTTAAGGCCATTGAAATGGCTTTTAGCATGGCACTGGAAGAGGAATGGAGTAAGTTCATTGTGGAGTCTGACTGTATCATGGCTGTTAGAGGAATCCAAGACCCAACAAAAGCTGCTTGGCAGCTTAAAAATAGAAGTGCTTGCCTTCATAAGTGTTGCCAGAATTGGGGAGAGAAGTGTGTTAGTTATACTCCTAGAAAAGCTAATGGAGTTTCTTATTGTCTAGCAAAATTGTTAGTTGCTAATAGAAGAGATAGGTGTGAGTATCTCCCAGAAAGTGATAAAATGGCAGTAGATGTAGATTTAGCGGTTTTTTGTAATCTGTTTGACTTTGTTTCGTTTTGGTAATATAATCTATTTCATCAAAAAAAAAAGAAGAAGAAGAAGAGGAAGAAGAAGAAGAAGAAGAAGAAGAAGAAGAAGAAGAAGAAGAAGAAGAAGAAGAAGAAGAAGAAGAAGAAGAGAGCTTCAATGGAGGAGGAGTCCTCCTCTTGTGCGTGCATCCGTCCTCCTCTTCTCTTCCCTCACGTTGATAGATTTTTTCTCCAATGAATCTTCTCCTCTCACGTTGATCTCCAATTAGGTTTAGGAGAGTCCGTGTGTTTTTTTTTCTTCTTAAGCAGATCACATGATCTGAAATTCCTGATCATGCGATCTAGGGTGAGTTGCGTCCAGGACTTTTTTTCCTTCAATCAGATCACACGATCAGCCAAAACCAGATCGTGCGATCTCCTTAAGTTGAACGCACGATCAGCCACTCAAGTCGTGGAAACAGTGAGTTGCTCAATTTTCTCCTCCAAATTTATTCTAAGTCTTGCTCTAGATCGCACGACCTCAGTTTTGCAAGTCGTGTGATCTGCTGATCTTGTCTTCTTCTCTCCAATCACGAGCTTTGTCTCAATTTCCGAAGTTCGTTTCTCCTCTTCCTTTAGTCTCCGAGTTACGTTTCCTGTCAAAACAACACGAAACACACCCGTGCGGTCAAACGTGACAAAATATCATAAAATAACGCGAGAAATGCCCGGATTTACAAGTTATCGCTCAAATCTAAACTTACTCAATTTCCTCAAGTTCATAGTGTAAAGCTAATATAATCTACCCGAAATTCACACAAAACGGTACACAAACGTAGAAGAAATATAACTCTAATGCAGAGTTATCAAATCCCCCACACTACCTTTTTGTGCGTCCCTTGCAAAATCAATCCTTACACTACGTTTTAAATCCACCGAATTGCATAAAACTTTACTAGCCATGTGACACAAACAAAACACACACACACACAATGCAATCTACATGACTATACAATGCAACTCGATTATAGAATAATGCTAAAATTGAATAACATACTCTTTTTTTTCTTAAGAGATGGGCAATCTCGCTATCACTAACCAAAATCATCAAGTTCTCACAAGTCTCTTTTGCAATTCACACAACCGCAATAAGGAATTGAAAATACAATGATCCTACGCACAAGCTCACTAAGGGGTCCCCAAACATCCACCAAACTCAATCAAAGATCCGCGCACGTCCTTTAGCTCAGAGGTTCTAGGCACCCTTAGTCCTATAGTAGTCTTTCGTCGCCAAGTCATATGAGGTTTTCAGACCCTCTTAGCTGTTATTGCATTGAATGCAAGTTGTCACTGCCGCCTACCAACATCAGTGATTGTGCAATGCCAAACCCTTGTTTTTATCCTTTTCCAACGTACACCTGCAGACCCACGAGGCCATCACTCTCTCCTTGTTTCTCACCTCTGAGCTCCACCAATACAAAACCCACCAAGAACAAAAAAAAAAAAATGTAAACACAAAACCCCATCACTTGATCTCTCTGTTTGTTTCAGATCCAAAACAGAAGCATGACGAACGACGAGGACGTTTCCCCATCCATGGGAGAACGGTTATTGGCGGAAATCACAGACCTGAAGACCATGGTCCAGGGTTTGCAAGCTCTGATTCAGACCATTGATACAAGGTTTGACGCAGTCAATACAAGAAAGCACACATTGGAGAACGACCAAGCAGAATCTCAATCCGCCATAGCCATCGTCGATGCACCCTTGACGGCTTTGGAGATCGGCCAACAACGCGAGCAGGTTGCGACCTCGCCGCCGTAGAGACGCGACTGGTGGATTTGGAGAACGGCCAGGAAAATCTTCACTCCTTGATCTTAACCTTGGAGGTTCAGGTCCAGTACCCAGTTCGTCCGCCGCCGAAGCCACTCACAACACCAGAGCAGCAAACGGGGATGTTGACAGCACGACGATCGCCGGAATCATCCATGGTTCCGCAACTATCCCACCCGCTCCTATCGGCTATTACCATCGGCGATTTCCGACGCATCTTCCACCGATTGGACGGTGCTCACGAGCAGGAGGACCAACACCCGTTGCTCCGGTCGTCTTCCCCCACGACGGCGACACCAACTCAACATGCAGCAACCTCTTTCCAGGCAGGTTTTTCCTCGCCACCTGCACTGTTGTGACCTCCAGATCCGCCGCCACCACCAGCTGCAGAGGAGTGCGCCGGGTACTATGAAAGCCGCTCCCCGATCCGCACACGGCAGCCGCTCCCCCACCACCACCGGCCTCCATCCGTTGATCCCCAGCTGCTGCAAGCATCCACCCCTCTCAGCAGCCGCCATCAGCACAAACGTGGAAGAGGGCTGCATTCACAATCTGTTGGGCCCTATCCTTCCACTACCCATGGGCTTAACCACATTCAAGGTGGGTTGGGTTTTACTAATACGTATGGGCCTACTTATTCAGTGGAAAGTTCATTTGGGCCTCCGAATCAAAAGAATAGGCCTCATTCTTACAGCAGGCTTCATTCTCATACTAGGCCCACTTATAAATATGGGTATAATTTTGAGCCCAGTTCCTTTGATCCAGATTGTGGGCAAGATTACACAAGTGGGAATTATTCGGCCCCTGAGTCCAATTATTCAACTCGCCTTGAGGACAAGGCGTTTTTCAACAGGAAGGGAGTTGATACGGGAAGATACACGTATCTGCACACGACATCACGATACCGTGACGAGCCAGAGTATACGGATGAATATTATTATTAATAATTATTTATTTAGTTGTGTATTTATTTATTTTTTTATTTTTTTATTTATTTATTTATTTATTTTATTGCGTTTAATTATTTAGTAGGGACCAAGCCTTGTGAAGCCCCCTAGGAGTCTAGGGTTAGTTTCGTTTTACTATTTAAAGAAGTTGTGGTCTTAGTTTATTTCCATGAAATGAATTGAAAAAGAATCTCTTCGTTTGATCACAGTTTAGTTGATTAGAACAGCGCGATAAGCTATAAGCTACTTGGGAGTTTCGTCGATTTCTCACAAAATCGTCAACCCTATGTCTTTGCGTATCACGAAGTCTACGTGCGGAGACATTTGTGATCTTCGTGCGAAGAGCTTCCCACTTTGCGACTGCATAGTGTTCTGCGAACACTTTTGGCTTCCTGGCTTCATCTTCGTGCGAAGACCTACCCGTCTTCGTGCGAAGAACGCTGGGGCTTCACCTTCGTTGCTCCTTTAAGTCTCTGCCATCTTCAAGGCGCTTCCCATCAGTAGCAATTAACAAAACCTAAAGACTACTTTAGAACTTCTAAACACAAAGAAAATACAATGACGACACAGTCCACGTGTTGTATTTGTGGCAATTAGCAAAAAGTAAGGACAATTCTAGAACTTCTAAATACAAAGAAAAAACAATCACACTTTCCCTATTGTCCACATGGATTATTTGAAGCAAGACGGAAAGATAAATTTAGAACTCTTAATAACACACTTTCACAATAGGTTGGACGCACGTATCCTTAAAAGAGTCGGGCACGTGGTCCGTTGAATCAAACAACAAATGAAAATGAAATTTTCCTTATAAGGTACCTCTCAAAAGAAGGAAAAACGAAATGTAGTTACCCAATTGCATGTCATCCTGACGTTAAGTGAGGCGATGGCTGTGTAAGGAGATACTGTATTTTCACTGAAAAGACAAAATCAGTCTTGGGCTATAAATTGCACTACCATTGAATCGGCTTTCCTTTCATACAACTGAAGTAAAGCAACATACAGAAACAGCCTTGACTATGAATTCCACTACCATTGAATCGATTTCATTTCATACAACTGAAGTAAAGCATCATACAGAGTTACAGGTGATGGCAAGCCAATATCAAAGGGTTATGCCTTTCATTGCTGCTGTATTATTACAAATAGGTTTTGCTGGATTGGAAGTCATCACAATGTTTTCCCTGAAGAAGGGTACGAGTAGCTTTGTGAACGTTGCATACCGTCACGCTGTTGCATTAATCGTGTTAGCTCCTTTTGCTATCCGGTGCAAAAGGAGCTAACACGATTAATGCAACAGCGTGACGGTATGCAACGTTCACAAAGCTACTCGTACCCTTCTTCAGGGAAAACATTGTGATGACTTCCAATCCAGCAAAACCTATTTGTAATAATACAGCAGCAATGAAAGGCATAACCCTTTGATATTGGCTTGCCATCACCTGTAACTCTGTATGATGCTTTACTTCAGTTGTATGAAATGAAATCAATTTCAATGGTAGTGGAATTCATAGTCAAGGCTGTTTCTGTATGTTGCTTTACTTCAGTTGTATGAAAGGAAAGCCGATTCAATGGTAGTGCAATTTATAGTCCAAGACTGATTTTGTCTTTTCAGTGAAAAAACAGTCTCTCCTCACACAGCCATCGCCTCACTTAACGTCAGGATAACAATATATATTATATATATATTGTTATAAAGTCTAGGATAAAAGGTATACTAAGCGGATGATACTTTCTTGACAGGAGAACAAGGCCAACGATGACCTTACCACTCTTCACAAAAATTCTCCTGCTGAACTTACTCGAGTAAGTCTCATGACATCTTACGTGCAAATTGTGCTCTCAATCCTCATGCGATAGTTTAACTCTTTCTCTTTCTCTCCCGCAGGCCAGTCATTGGTCAGAACCTCTACTTTCTCCGAATGAAATATACAACAGCGAAATTTGCAACAGTGCTGTCGAATATTCTTCCCGCCTTAACATTCCTGATGGCTTGGGTTCTTAGGTAACTTTTATGCACGTCATTTTAACTAAAACAGTGGAAGCTGCAAGAGCTTCCCTATGAATAAAATTGATCAACTCGTGTATTCACTCATATGTCAACATAGTTTGTTTAGAACATGACTTAAATGGTGTATGTCCGGAAAAATTGATAAAGGTATTCTTTCCTAGGATGGAGAAGGTACAGATTGGGAGCATTCGCAGCCAGGCTAAGTTGTTTGGAACTGCGACCACAGTTGGAGGAGCTATGCTCATGACACTTGTTAAAGGCCCACTCATGCATCTCTTTTGGACAAAAGGAAGGGGGAATACTGAAACAAACGGCGGAGGACCAAATCCTCAACAATCAGTCAAGGGCTCGGTGATGATCATAATTGGATGCTTCAGCTAGGCATGTTTCATGATCTACAAGTAATCCACCGTATGAACTCTCATAATGTATAAATAGATAATCTCATCTAAAATCTTATTAACCTTCGCTTTCTCTAGGCAATCACCATGCGGACATACCCAGCTAAGCTATCCTCACTGCTTGGATATGACTGTTGTGGACGCTGTGGTGGCGCTCGTGATGGAGAGGGGAAACCCCAGTGCATGGGCTATAAGCTGAGACAATCAACTTCTTGCAGCTGTCTACAGCGTAAGGACACTAAAATGATCATATTAATAAGTTCTGCGAGAGCCCATCTAGGAGCATAAAATATGTGGACACGCTTTTTGGGTTAAACAACCTTGTAATATAGCTCTAGTAAAGAAACATAATTGAAAGTGTAATATATATAGTTACAGTAGAAGATTATAGGATGCTGCAGTTCTATTTCCATGGCACAAATGTGTCGACATCGCGCTCTACTTCTTCTCGTGTGCGTTTTCTGCCATGAATTGTTAAGAGGTTTGAATTGTTGGCGTTGTTTTCGCTTGTGGAATTTTTAGTTATAATATATAAATTGATTTTCATCCCAATATTTATTATGGATCTCCAAAGCGTTCCAACTTCACCCACTTGTATATGTGGGTTCTTGTCTATGGTGTTCAGCTTGCTGTAAAGGGTTGTCCTTTGGGTGACCCAATTAGTGGGTTAACGTGAGAAGATGCTCTACACATTGCAGCTTTATCAGTTTCCCAATTTGTGATTTGGCTCAGTTATGTCTGGGTTAGTCAACTGCTGAGAGGCTGTGATGATAAATTTCTATAGTTAGCAATTCAAACTATGATTCCGACCCGCATATTGGCTGGGTAACCACAGGGAGCGTCACATCTCGCTGTTATTGCAGTCATGGCGGTGTCATCCTAGCCTGGTCGCATTCACCGATATAGCATAGCCAGTGCAAAAGTTAGAAATTAGTAGAAACTTCTATGAAACGGGGTGAAGATATTTAACCATGACCAAATGATAGCAATTGTAGTTATTTAATGGCCGGTTATGAGTAATATTAGGATTTATACCTGTTGAGGAGGTGCCTTGAATAAAAAGTCAAAGGCAACTATAGAAACAAATTTGCTTGAGTTGAAAAGTCAAAAGTAGCAAAATGTTAAGAATTAATTAGGTAACAATTGAATTAGCAATTGTTAGGAGTTGTTTCCTATCAAGATTGGAACACATGTACGTGGAGCTTTTCTTAGTACTATATAAGTACTACTTGGGCTCCTAGTTTCATGTGCAATAATCTAAGTGTCATTGTTCCTCTTAAGTGAATAAAGAGTGCTTTTTCGCCGCGGAGCAAAGCTAGTAAATATTTTGCTAGCGAACCACGTAAAATCTCGTGTTCTTCTTTATTCGTTATTCGTTCGTGAGGTGGTTTGTTATGGTATCAGAGCTCGGGTTTGGCGGTTTTTCAAGATCAAGATCAAGGCGGAGCAAAGCTAGGGTTTCACAACTTGGTGAAATCAAAGCTAGGGTTTTGTGATCTAGGTGGAGCACGCGACCAGAGTTCAAGATCCACCAAGAACAATGTCCGGATCGATGTTGAAGATCAACAGGTTCACGGGAGGGAACAGCTTCATTCTGTGGAAGATAAATATGGAGGCTTTGCTCAAATCACAAGGCTTGTGGGCACCTTTGACCGCGGACAAAGGAGGCATGAATGTTGCATCAGCGGAGTTCAAGGCGATGGAGGAGAAGGCACACGCAAAGATTATGCTGTGCTTATTGGATGACGTGATCATCGAGATCGCAGATTAGAAGGAAGCAGCGAAGCTCTGGCTCAAGTTGGAGAGTCTCTACATGACGAAGAGTCTCACTAGCAAGTTGATGCTAAATCAAAGGCTCTTCACCCTGCGGATGCTCGAAGGTACGTCTCTCAAGGACCATCTTGATCAATTGAACACAATTCTGTTAGATTTGCGTAATATTGGCGAGAAGGTGGAGGATGAGGATGCTGCACTTTTGTTATTGATCTCGTTACCCCCATCATATGAGAACTTCATGCAGTCGTTCATTGTGAACAAGGACGACTTATCCCTAGAGGAGGTGAGATCGGCGCTCCATGCTAGGGAACTGCGCCATAAGGGTGCAGGCACAGGTATAGAGGACCATGCTCCCGGACTGATGGCAACTGGGGGAAGCAAGAAAGGTAAGAAGAACAAGAAGAAGCACTTCTCAGGTTCTAAGTTACCCAAGGATGTTTGTTCCTTTTGCAAGGAAAAGGGGCACTGGAAGAGAGATTGCCCAAAACGAGGTCAACAGGGGCAGAATGGATCCGCAGCCGTAGCACAACAAGGTAACTCGTCTGAGCATGATTACGTTCTAATGGCGGATGTTGTCACGAACTCGCAGGATGCGTGGGTCCTTGATTCCGGAGCTTCCTATCATATTTGCTCTAACAGGGAGCTATTCTCAACGTACAACCAAACGGATGGAGGGTCTGTCTACATGGAAAACGGAGCCGTCTGTAAGGTAACTGGGAGTGGCTGAGTTAGATTGAAGAAGAATGAAAGGATGTTATGTACTTTAGAGCCAGTCAGGCATGTACCACATATTAAGAAGAATCTGATCTCCTTGATTCTACTCGACAGCAAGGGATACAGTTTCAAAGGTGAAGGTGGAGATCTATAAGTCTGCAAGGGTTCTAAGGTTATTCTCAGGGGAGTCAAGAATGGGACTTTGTACATGTTGCAAGGTTCGACGATCACAGGTTCTGCTGGAGTTGTCTCAGCCGAGATTAAGGAAGATGATCTAACCAAGCTGTGGCATATGAGGCTCGGTCATATGAGTGAACGTGGAATGAAGGAACTTCACAAGAAAAGCTATCTCACCGGGCATGCGCCCAAGAGCCTAGGGTTTTGTGAGCACTACGTGTATGGGAAGCTACAGCGTAGCAAGTTCCCTAAGGCGGTTCATAGAACGAAAGGTACTCTTGATTATATCCATTCGGATTGCTGGTGTCCATCTCGAGTTGAGGCGATTGGCGGGTACAGATATTTTCTAAGCAGCATAGACGACTACTCCAGGATGACTTGGATATTCGTGATGAAGCACAAGAGTGAAGCCTTTGCAAGATTCAAGGAGTGGAAGATAGTAGTAGAGAATCAGGTGGGAAAAAATTGAAGAGGCTGTGCAAGGACAATGGCTTAGAGTTCTGTTCATCAGAGTTTGATGGATTCTGCAAGGATTAGGGAATAGCACGCCATCGCACCGTTCAGCACACACCGCAGCCGAACGGTGTAGCCGAAAGAATGAATCAGACACTTCTAGCGAAAAGCAAGGTGCATGCTTTCGAATGCAGGTCTTTCTAGAGGTTTCTGGGGAGAGGGAGTTTCCATGGCATGCTAACTCATAAATCGGAGCCGGCACACAGGTATAGGATGCAAGATTCCTATGGAAGTCTGGTCCGGTAATGCAGTGGATTACTCGGATTTGAGAGGTTTTGGTTGTGTTGCCTATTATCACGTTGATGATGGCAAACTAGAACCAAGAGCTAATAAGGGAGTATTTATGGGTTTCGGAACAGGTTTGAAGGGATACAAGATATGGGCAGACAACAAGATTATACTTAGCAGAAGTGTAGTCTTTGATGAGACTCATATGTTGAAGAACTCCGTGGAAGTGGAGCTTGGAGGTGCAAAGAAGAAGGTGGAGGGAGAGTCGGATCCTAATGATCCTAAGGATTCCGAAATCCCTACACCGCCACCAGAAGCAGAAGAGGAAGAAGAAGAAGAGTCTGATAGTGGGGATGCTTCTACACCAGAGGAACCAGTTCATCAAAGTATTGCTGACGGAAGACCAAGGAGAGTCATAAAGCCTCCGGCGAAATACAAAGATGATGGTATGGTGGGATATGCATTACATGTAGCGGAAGAGGTAGAGGATGAGCCATCTTCCTACAAGGCCGCTATATCAAGTTATGAGTCAGCACAATGGATTGCCGCGATGGGAGAAGACATGGAGTCTCTTAGCAAGAACTCGACTTGGGAGCTTGTTAAATTGCCAGCGGGAAGGAAGATAGTCAGCTACAAGTGGGTTTTCAGAAGAAATGAAGGAAATACATCTGGAGAGGGCGTCAAGTATAAGGCAAGGCTAGTTGCAAGAGGGTTCAGTCAGAAAGAGGGAGTTGACTACAACGAGATCTTCTCACCGGTGGTCAGACATACTTCTATCCGGGTGTTACTAGCTTTAGTGGCACACCACGACCTAGAACTTGAGCAATTGGATGTCAAGACAGCTTTCCTGCACGGAGAGTTGAAGGAGGAAATATACGTGAGCCAACCGGAGGGGTTCCAAGTTCCCAGAAGAGATAACCACGTGTGCAAGCTGAAGAGATCTCTCTACGGACTTAAGCAGTCACCAAGGCAATGGTACAAGAGGTTTGACAGCTTCATGTTGAAGATTGGTTACCACAAGTGCGAGTATGATTGCTGCGTGTACCACAAAGAGTTGCATGGTGGATCACGTATTTACCTAGTTCTGTATGTGGATGATATTCTGATTGCAACTCGGAATATCAAGGACATCAGAGAACTGAAGAGGTCCCTTAACGCGGAATTTGAGATGAAGGATCTGGGAGCTGCTCGGAAGATATTGGGAGTTGATATCTATAGAGATAGGAAGAAGAATAAGCTTTTCTTATCATAGCAGGGATACATCAAGAAGATCTTGGAAAGATTCAGAATGTTATCAGCTAAAGCTATAGATACTCCTATGGCAACTAACAGCAAGCTACGAATGTACACCGTTGAGACTGAGGAGGAGAAGGAGTACAGGTCCAAGGTTCCATATGCTAGCGCAGTTGGAAGTCTCATGTATGCTATGGTTTGTACTCGACCGGACATAGCATTCGCTGTTAGTGTGGTTAGTCGTTTTATGGCTCATCCGGGTAAGGACCATTGGCAGGCGGTGAAGCGCATATTCAGGTACCTTAAGGGTACGTCAGACATTGGCCTATGCTATGGGGCTAGTGAAGACATCTTGGTAGCTGGTTTCTTGGATGCGGACTATGCAGGGGATATTGATAGTAGAAGATCAATGACAGGCTATGTATTTGCTCCGGGAGCATCATTTGTGAGTTGGAAGGCTACGCTACAGCCGACGGTGACTTTGTCCACCACGGAGGCGAATTATATGGCTCTAACGGAAGCAGCAAAGGAGGCAATTTGGCTTAAGGGAATGGTCAATGATCTAGGGCTACTTCAAGATCAGGCGATAGTCTACTGTGATAGCTTGAGTGTGATTTTCTTGACTAAGGACCAGGTTCATCATGAAAGGACCAAGCATATCGACGTCGGGTATCATTTTCTGAGAAACGAGAGCAGGATCAAGGTGAAGAAGGTGGGGACAGCTGACAACCCCGCGGATATGTTCACAAAGTCAGTTCTTGAGAGCAAGTTCCAGCATTGTCTGGAATTGCTCAACATCTTGAGCCAGTGAGGTCCTTAGGGGCCATGTCGGACCCGGTGGGGGTCCAGTGAGTCTCTGTGACAAGAGACAATTGGGTGCGGAGAAGACGTAGCTTTGTTTGCGAGAAAAGGAGCAGCTGCTGTTGACGAGAGAATTCAAGTCAAGGTGGAGATTTGTTGAGGAGGTGCCTTGAATTGAAAGTCAAAGGCAACTATAGAAACAAATGTACTTGAGTTGAAAAGTCAAAAGTAGCAAAAGGTTAAGAATTAATTAGGTAACAATTGAATTAGCAATTGTTAGGAATTGTTTCCATATCAAGATTGGAAACATGGGGCTGACACATGTACGTGGAGCTTTTCTTTGTACTATATAAGTACTACTTGGGCTCCTACTTTCATATGCAATAATCAAAGTGTAATTGTTCCTCTTAAGTGAATAAAGAGTGCTTTTCCGCCACGGAGCAAAGCTAGTAAATATTTTGTTAGCGAACCACGTAAAATCTCGTGTTCTTCTTTATTCGTTCTTCGTTCGTGAGGTGGTTTGTCATAACAATACCATTGATTATCTGAGCCAGGAAGATTAATTCATTGCCAATCATTTATGCAAATTTAATCTAATTGTATATGGTGGGCGTGAGAATATTACTAATATGCTATAATCCTGATTAGGGCTCATATCTTAGTATTTGGCACAAATAGCATATCAGGAGATCAGTTCAAACTCAGGTAATACTCACGAGCATCGTTCAGTTCACTAGTACCTCAGTGTGATGGAATCAGTATTAACTCAGGTAATATGCTAATAATTGAGCAGTTCAGATACTTGCATCATTTAAATAATCACTAGGCAATACCTTGCGCGATGCGCTGGTCGACAATAAGTTTAATTTGTTCACTTTTAAGCAGGTAACAATGAAATAAATGTACATAACTGTAATAGGTAAAATCTTATGAACAAATACAACAAATTTGACCACGATTCATGGGAAGTAAGCTCTACGAAGAGCATGTTAATTTTTTGTACCAATCGTGTTGCTGAAATTGAACTCTAATTGAATCTCAGCGGAAAGAAGTAAAGAAAATGATAACATGATCGAGTATACATAAAAGAAAAATTAAATTAAATTTAAACTATTATAGAACTTATTTCTTACAAAATCAATTTCATTTAATGAAAAATCTATTTGAAAACTACCAAAACATTTTTATTTAATATTTTTATATTTCTGAGGAACTATTGTTTTATTCTTTTGAGGTAAGAAAATTTATTAATTTATGATGGTTGAAATGAAATTTTTTTCATTTTTTTCAAGTGAAATGGTATAATATTTCGTATAAAATACTATTCGTGTCATGCCTCTGAAAAAAATGAAATTTCTTGAAAATCACTAAGCGAAACATTAAAGTGAAAATCAAGCATAGCATGACCCATTTTTTCACATAAAGTAATAAAATAATGTCAAAAATTGTGTCCTTGTCAACATGGTTTGATGTACGAAAGAATAGGAAGAGAAATCAAACCAATGACATTTTCATATAAGGCACAACTTCATATATTTTAAGAAATGTTTGATTTGTGTTGCTCAAAATGTGGATATTTGTAAGCAAATACTAACATTTTCTTACTCATGAAGAATCAATGATGATTGTGATGTGGATAGTGGATTTTACCTGAGATATCAAGTACAACTGATTGTCAAGACGACGTTCATAAAGAATAAAACAAACTATAGGGAGAAAAAAGATAGTAAAAAATAAAATTATAAATTTTATTTCACCTTCATTTTGTCTTTATGAGTTACAAAATATGTTGATATTCCTCTAAAATAGAATAAGAATATTTGAGCAGCGGTTCTATATTTATTTAATTGTAATAAGATTTATCGTTTAAATACAGTTTAGGTGATAAACAATTTTGAAATTCATGCTCATTATTCTAAAAAAATGCAAAAAACTCATCCCATTTTCGAAAAGAATAAAGAATCTGTCAATAAAATTTTTTCGTTCTTACCTTAGCCAAAAGTGTGAAACATGATCAATAATAAGTTTATAAGAGAGTCAGGAAATTACAACTTTTACATAATAAAGTGACATTGTAGATTTAGATGAACATTAAATTTTTGTTTTTAATTTTTCATAAATTTTTTTCACATTCTAAGTGATTTCACATATAAGTGCGGTTAAAAACTTTATGATCATTCATAAAAATCACTTACCATAGTTCTATCAGTCTTGGGATCTAGAGGTAGTGGTTTAATTTGCGGGAAATGTGACCACTTGGAGTTGTATCTTCACTTCGCGAACTAAGTTGATGAAAATATATATAACTATATCATTTAATCAGATTCAATTGTGCATCTATGATTTGTCATTTATGAACCTTGATAAGAACCTACAATTTAACAATACGTTAGGATATGAATTTAATTTTTTGCTCTACTGAAAATTACAATAAAAGAATGTAAGTTTTTTTTTTTTTTTTTTTTTTTTTTATTATAAAAGGTAATCCTTATAGTATCACATATGGCCAAAATAAACTTCATATTATCTAGTGATACTATTTTCACCCTTTATAAAAGTGCCAACCAAAATTAAAATAATTGATAGTAACTTTAAAAGTAAATTGAAGCAAACTTATAAGCATAAATGAGAACGGACAATGTTTTGCAACTACCGAATTTGTAATGTCAATAATTATAAACTTACATAATAATGACATGAGTTTATATATGCAGAAAACCAAACACATTGGAACGTTGCTAGAGCAGAGCAAAACTCGTAAAAATTTGCTTGAATGCAATAGATATATTGTGCGTTTTGTCTACAGATTTATTAAGAAAACGGTCATGTAAAATGAATTTTGGATACAACATAGAACATTGTAAGTGATAACAGTAGTAAAATGATGATGCGAATTTCAAAATTATTGCAACATACTGAGAAAGTCTAACTATAGATCATTACTATACAAATATTAAAATATGTAATATTATGTGGCGTCGTAGTGGTACCACGATTAATTGTTCTCTTTTTCATTTTTCTATTCCTTTTCTTTGTACATATATCTTCAGCCCTGCTTGGAGAAATCTTAATGAATATGGAAAATATTTTTTCGATTACCAGATTTCTTATGTCAACATTTTTAAACTTACGTGATAATCTACATATTTAAAGCAGGAAAGTGAATTATTGATTAAGCAAATAATATTCTTATATCAATATTGGATATGACATAGAGCATCTTGAGTTATAACAATAGTAAAAAAAAAAAAAAAAAAAAAAGTGAAGTATTTAATCATAGTGAAATATTAAAAAAGTGTAACCATAAGTCATCAATATATAAATATTTGCTTTTAATAATGTGCAGAGTCGTTATGGTGCCACGGTTATACGTTTTTATTCTCATTTTATTTATCTATTGTTTTGCGGAGTCGCGATGAGAGTATGATCAATCATTCTATTTTTCATCACATGATTTAATTTTTTTAAATTTCTGAAAAAAAGTTATTATTACAATATTTGATGCAAGTTTTCTATTTATATAAGTGATCACATTTCCTTGTATAACAGATAAATTTTTATTGGTAATTTTAAATTTCATTTAACTTATAAAATTTGTATTTTTTTCTTGTGTAACTCTTAATAATTTCTTTCTCTTTCTTAAATAAAAGTACATTTTAATTATTTCACACCATTTGCCCAACGTAATTGGTTAAGCATTTTCGTCTTCGGACATAAATTTTACCAATTCAGCTATATGATGGACCGTGAAGAGGTTAAAGGGTGCATTATTAAATTGATAATGTAATATTTGTAGTTATATATAAGATTATGGATTTTACTTTGTCATACAATACATTCCAAATACGTTATTAGTTATTTAAAAAAAATCTTATAATTAGCAATTTAGCAACTTATTTTATTATTGTATTTAGTATCTAATTTATCGTTAGCAATTTAGTAACTCCTATGATCAAATTACGTAGATGTCGTCATTAAAAGCAGAATTGATGAATTGAATAATAAATCTATACTACTCTCCAAAAATGCCAAGGTGTTTCAGTGTTTTAGTGTTTTAACATTTTTTTTATCCTTAGAAAATAAAAAATTTACAATAATACCAAATTCGAAGAGTTGTGACTATTCAAATTAGAAATTTAATTTAAGAAACAATATTTGACGAGTTTAAACCTCAACAGTTGTGACATTCAGTTCGTGACAATTTTGAATAGTTGTAACTATTCAGTTTTTGTCTTTTTGAATGGGTACCTTTACTATTATAACAGGAAGTCTTCAATACCCAAAATAGTCACCATATCTTGTCAACTCCCTCTCTCTCTCACTCATTGTCTTACAATATTTTTTGTTTTCTTTGTAAGAAATGGTAATAATTTTTGAGACCGTACCATACATTGGAGGCACAGCAAGGCCTATGTGAACAGTACTATGCGACTTAAGTGGAGAATGAAGCAAATATCATCGGAGACGTCTTTCCAAACTCAATTACATCGTTGATGGGCATATAAGTCTTAAGCATATTTTTAGGACGTCAAATTGTTTCACAAACATTTCAATTTACCAATTATTTACTAAGTTGAGTATATTACTCATCGACTTTGAAATATGTATTCCTTATCTTGATGTTTTCTTTAGTTTGAATTATATTCCTCTTTAATCTTATTTATGGAAATTCGTTTATAAAATAATACCGTTTAAGTGTAAATATTGTGACAAATAAATATTCTCGTGCAACGCACGTGTTCATAACTAGTTCTTTCAAAAAAACGTTGGATTATATTATGTGGATAATCAGAAGAAAAAAGCGAAAGAGATCTAATTATTCATGGATGCACCCATGTACGTCCGTTTTATTCTTGCAGAGTAGATATTGAACTGACTACCACCGTCACATGGTTATCAAGATCGTAGTGTACGTGAACCCATATCTGATTCTTTTGATATCTAATAGTTGTACACACTACACAGAGAGAGATACCAGCTGCTGGTTGTTACAAAATTAAATGATTTATCAGTACACATTCTTCCAACTGCAGTGACACCAACGTACCTAGCCCACTGTTTCGACAATCACCCGAAGTTTGTTTTGATTCTGTACAGAACTCTGAGATCTGCATGGTATCTTTTGAACGTGCCTGCATTGAATATTTCTCTGATTTCCTTCGGTTGATTTTGATATGGTAGGCAAAGATAAAAGCACATGTTTCAACAATCATCAGGTTGGTTATATAAAAAAAGTTTGGCTTTTCCCCTTTCGTTCTTAAATCTTAATTTGTTTGCTTTTTGTTGTTTGAAATGAAAATTCTTAATTTATTTTGTTATTTGAGATGTTTGACAACTTGCCTTCACTGTACATTAAACGCACACCCATCCAGTAGTGAACGAAGTCAGAATCATCTTCGCCATTGCTTGGAAATATAATTGAAAAGATTCCATCATTTATTTTTACAAGTTTCTTAAATACTCTGATCTATTTTCGATGTATAGAGGAATTTGATAGGTCCAGGTAAAGTGTAAAAGTGAGGCAGAGCAAAGCAATGAAAGAGCAAATGGGAGCTAGTTCAGTTGTAGATCGTTTGAAGCCCCCGCATGAGGTTTCAGGTTTGAACCCGATTATATACTGTAATTCTAAAAAAAAGCAATGAAAGAGAAAGGAATCAAGAGTAATTGGATCTGAAAACCCTAATCACAGAGCATGAAGTGGCGAGAGAGAAGAATGAATATACATTGAACCAAAGAAGAAATGAACCCTTGATTAATTAACCTCAGAACCAAACAGACAAATATATACAACTCATCTAACGGTAGGAAGTGTACGGGACTTTATCCAACGATAGGATTTGAGCTAGGGTTTCAGAGATAGCAAAAGGACTAAAGTACCCTTATACTTGGGTGAATTACAACTGGATATATGTAAACCCTAATGGGCTTGACAGACTGGGCTAGCTAACTTGGACGTGCTTCTGCAATGTTGGACTGGTCTTCTGCAATGTTTGTTGGACTGGGCTTCTCTTGGATAATACTGTTGTTACGCCCCCTTAAACTAATGGTGAAGATTGGACCATTAGTTTACCCTTGAGATCTTCAAAATGTGCAGCAGGGAGGCTTTTTGTGAAAATGCCCGCTATTTTACCTGCACTTGAGATAGGAAGAACATTAAGATGTTTGAGTAAAGCTTGTTCGCGTACATAGTGGTAATCTAGTTCCATGTGTTTGGTACGAGCATGAAATAAAAGATTAGGAGTTAGAGCAAATGAAAATAAGTTATCCGTCCATAAAAGATAAGGTTTGGGAAGATAAATATGTAGATCATGACAAAGTTGACAAAACCATGAGAGGTCAGCCATAACAGTGACCAAAGCCCTGTATTCAGCTTCCGTAGAGGAGCGTGAAACAGTGGGTTGCTTCTTGGCAGACCAAAGGACTGGATTTGGGCCGAGAAAGACAACAAGCCCAGTGGTGCTACGACGGTCAGTTGGGTCACCGGACCAATCCGCATTGGTAAAAATTTGGAGTGGCAGATAACCTTTTTGATAAAATAAACCATGTGATTGTGTGCCTTGTAAGTAACGAAGGACGCGTTTTGCGCCACTTAAGTGAACTTGTGTGGGCTGATGCATAAACTGACACAAATGGTTGACCGCAAAGGCGATATCAGGTCCGCTAAAGGTTAAATACTTAAGCGCCCCTAGCAGCTGGCGGTAAATGCTGGGGGTCAGGTAGTAGATCACCTTTTAGAACATGATATTTGATACCACCTGCTCGGGAAGTTGGGCTAGGTTTGCAGTTTGACATATTAAAACGACTAAGAAGATCAATAAAATATTTTTCTTGAGTTATAAGAATCCCTTGGGAAGAACGTTGTATTTGTAAACCAAGAAAATAAGTAAGAGGTCCTAAATTCTTCATATCAAATTCATTGCTAAGAGTATGATTTAAATTTGAGATATAGGGAATGTCATTCCCAGTCACTATGATGTCGTCAACGTACAATAATGAAATAGTCAGTTTATTATTGTTACGTCGGACAAAGAGCGAGCAATCAGCATAGGAGGCTTTAAAGCCAAAAGATAGCAAGTAAGAGGTAAAGCGCTCAAACCAGGCCCATGGGGCCAGTTTGAGCCCATAAATGGATTTATGTAAAAGACAGACATGATGAGGAAATTTTGGGTGAATAATGCCCGTATGCTGCTTCATGTAAACTCTCTCTTTAAGAAATCCATGTAAAAAAGCATTTTTTTACATCTAGTTGATGCAAAGGCCATGAAAAAGTTGCTGCTAGTGCTAAATTAGAACGAATTGTGGTGTGCTTAACGACGGGACTAAAGGTCTCGTCTTAGTCAATGTCAGGGGTTTGATGATACTCCTTGGCTACTAAGCGAGCTTTAAAACGATAAAATGTGCAATTGGGGTTGTATTTAGTGCAAAACACCCATTTGTTACCAATAACATTAGTATGAGGTGGGGGTGGAAAAAGACTCCACGTGAGTTGTTGTAACAGGCTACTAAACTCAGCCGACATGGCATCACGCCACTGTGGAGATTTAGCAGCCTTAGTATAAGAAGAAGGGTCAGAAGTTTGTGAAGGTGTAGAGGCAGAAAAGCCCCACAGGGAGCAACATAGTAAACCGATTTTTTCTTGGATATGCCTGATTTACTCCTTGTTTGCATTGGATGCCAACCATGAACTGTATGAGGAGGGGATGGGGGTGGGGGGGGGGGGGGTTTCATCACTGGGCTAACTGGCACTGCTGGGCTAGAACTGGGTTGATGAAACACCTCATGCCCTGAAAAGAATGTAGTATCTGGGGTGGAGTGGGAAGTTCCACCAATGGGACAAGAAGCAGGGGAGTGTGAGGCATCAAACCCAGCAGCTTGCAGAGAGTTGGAGCACTCATAAATAGAGTTTTCTGGAATAAATCCTTAATGTATAGTATATGTGGGGGGAGGGACAGTCATGGTGGGGTTGGGTAACCCTGAAACAGAAATAGAAGAAGTTGCATTAGTAGAAGAAGTAGAGAGTTGAGCATAATGAAAGTTAAATTCATCAAAGTGTACGTCTCTGCTAATAAAAAAATTAGAATTAGAGACATCAAAGCAGAGGTAACCCTTATACCCAGATGCATAGCCAAGAAAAATGCACTTTCTGGTTTTTGGGTCAAGTTTAGAGTGATTATAATCAGTTAAAAGAGGGAAGCATCCACAACCAAAGACACGTAAATGTGCGTAATTAGGTTTGGAGTGAAAGATAAGTTCATTTGGAGACTTGTTTGACGTATTAGAACTAGGCATTATGTTAATTAAATAAGTACCAGCAGCTATAGCATGGTACCAAAATTTTTTGGGCAAAGATGCAGTTTCAAGTAAGGTAACAGCAGTTTCTAAGATATGACGACGTTTACGTTCCGCAACACCATTTTGTTGTGGTGTATAGGGACAGGATTTCTGATGTAGAATCCCATTTTTTTTGTAAAAACTTCTGAAAAATAAATGCAGTAAACTCTCCTCCACCATCAGATTTTAAGATTTTAATTGGATAACCAAAAAGGTATTCAACAAATAATTTATAATTAGCAAACACAGTTTTAACTTCAGATTTTAGTTTGAGTGTAAATAACCTGGTAAATCGCGAATAATGATCAATAAACAGCACATAATATTTGAATCCACTATAAGATAAGACAGAAGATGGACCCCATACATCACTATGAACCAAATGAAGAGGAACACGAGCAGTATAATCAGATAAATTATAAGGTAAGCGGGAAATTTTTCCAGCTAAACATTCTTCACAAAGAGAGTAATTGTTTTTAGCAGAAGAACTAAAACGTTTCACACATTTAGATAAGACAGATTCAGAAGGGTGACCAAGACGAGAGTGCCCTACTTGAGATTTGACTCGTTGACCCAAGAGAGCTTGTGGACCAAGTTGAAGAGAAACAGAAGAGAGAGGTTATAATCCATTTTTACTTGGACCCTGAAAAATGATTTTCCCCGTATCCTTGGCCTGGATACAAATGATTATTTATCAAAATAAAGCGAGTGTTGTTGTCCGAACAAAACTTATGTACAGAAGTAAATTGACAGAGAGATTAGGTACATGTAGTGTGTTGTGTAATGTAAATGAACGATTAAAGGTAGTGAGAAAAGCAGTACCGGAGTGCTGAATAGGAAGAGAGGATCCATTATCGACTGTTACTGAGTCGTTTTCGGTGTATGGTTCAGCGAGTGAGAGATTCCGAAAGTCTGATGTCATATGGTTGGATGCTTCGGTGTCGGTTAACCATAGATCAGATAGGTTAACTTGCTGAGAAGAAGAGGATGCGGCCATGGCTGAGAGCTGCTCTGGCGGATGTCTTCCTTGATATGCATAATCCATTCGGTGGTAGCAATCCAGAGCCGAATGATAATCGTGGCCACATATCTGGCGAGTAACTGGGCTAGAACCTCCTCGACCCGAATCGGTGTTACGCCCCCTTGAACCGGAGCGGCCACGACTGTAACCGTACCCGGATCCATGACCCAAACCAGATCCGTAACCTTGACCAGATCGGGAACCATAACTCGATCCGGAACTGTAACTGGACCCAAATCCAGACCCAGACCCATAACTGGATCTAGATCCATAACCCGAACGACCACCGCCTCTGGAATCGAATCAACCGCCGCTGCAAGAGCCGGATCGACCACCACAGCTGAAACCTGAGGGATACCGTCCACCTCGACCGCCACGATGATGATATAAAGCGGTCGGAGATGAGAGATCTAGGCTAGGGTTGTTGGATTCAAGCATATGCTCCTTAGCTTTGAGCAAAACATGTAATTCTTCAAAGGAGATCGGGTCGGAGTGAATACGGAGAGATGAACGGAAAGAGTTGAACTTCGGCGGAATACCATTGAGAGTGTATAGCAACATGTCCTCGTCATCGATGTGAACAGAAGGGACGGAAAGACGATTGCGAATGGTTTTGAGCTTCTGCATGTAAGAATCAATTGAATCAGTTTTCATCTTCAAGGTTTGGAGATCCCCTTTGAGTGGCAGGATGTGAGATCTGGTCAGAGATGCATATCTCCGTTCAAGAACCAACCAAGCATCGTGCGATGTGGCAGATCCAATCACTTTTGTGAGACATTCTTGAGACAAAGTAGCATTAAGGATCGTCAAGATTTCCTGATCCTGTAGGTGCCAAGCA
Organism: Linanthus parryae; assembly: GCA_023055425.1. Lineage (NCBI taxonomy): Eukaryota > Viridiplantae > Streptophyta > Magnoliopsida > Ericales > Polemoniaceae > Linanthus > Linanthus parryae. The sequence continues at coordinate 11,448,545 of JALGPY010000012.1, read as the reverse complement.
ATAAACGTCGGATTTGAAGTCGGAGGTTGAAAGCAGACGGCCGGTGATAATACTCATCGGGACAGGGAGTAGACCCATCCAAATACCCAAACAAAGTGTGGGTGCAAAAGATCGAGGTAATTTTATCTTCCATAGAACGAAATCGGAAGCATCGACCTTGAAAGGTAGAAGGTTGTGAACATTGAAGAGAAGATAAGCAAGTGTTGAGACATGTGGTGTGGTGGTTGTGAGAGACATCAAGCTCTTATACCATGAAAAGAATCAAGAGGAATTGGATCTGAAAACCCTAATCATAGAGCATGAAGCGGCGAGAGAGAAGAATGAATATACATTGAACCAAAGAAGAATGAACCCTTGATTAATTAATCTCAGAACCAAAGAGACAAATATATACAACTCATCTAACGGTAGGAAGTGTACGGGACGTTATCCAACGGTAGGATTTGAGCTAGGGTTTCAGGGAGAGAAAAAGGACTAAAGTACCTTTATAGACTTGGGTGAAATACAACTGAATATATGTAAACCCTAATGGGCTTTACAAACTGGGCTAGCTAACTTGGACGTGCTTCTGCAATGTTGGACTGGGCTTCTGCAATGTTTATTGGACTGGGCTTCTCTTGGATAATTCTGTTGTTAGAAAGAAGGACGAAGTAAGAACAAATGAGAAGGGAACGAGAGTAAGTTGATTACTCATTAGAGAGAGAGACCTATGGGGGTGTGCATACTGCGGGTACTACTCGTACTAGTAAATACAAATGTGGGGGTTACTTGATGAGTCATTTTTAATGGTGGAAATTTATTTTGATAAGTTGGCACAAACAATGATGTTCATTGGTTATAAATAAAAATAAGGGTTCCAAATGTCTTCACCTACATAACAATCAATTGACAAATGGAGTGATGATGTTTAACCTGAGCACTTTCCTGCTTTTATATAAAAATATATAAAATTATGGATTTTACTTGTCATACAATACATTCAAAAGTATGTTAATAGTTGTTGAAAACAAATCTTATAATAAGAAATTTAGTAACTTATTTTATTATTGTATTTAGTATCCAATTTATCATTAGCAATTTTGTAACTCATATAATCCAGTTAGTTAGCTCTTGTGATGAAAAGCAAAATTGAGGAATTGAATAATAAATACAAATGTGGGGGTTACTTGATGGGTCATTTTTCATGGTGGACATTTACTTTGATAAGTTGACACTAACAATGATGCTCATTCGTTAAAAATCAAAATAAGCGCTCCACATGTCTTCACATACATAACAATCAATTGAGAAATGGCGTAATGAGGTTTAACATGAGCCATTTCTTTCTTTTATATAAAATATAAATATAGATTGGGATAGTTTGCTCTGCCCATGCAACCTTTTTTTTCCTCCAAAATTGCAGGTCAATTTAATCATACTTGTAGTAAAAGTGAAGAGAGAGAAGGTAACCTTGAGCCAAATTCTTGGTGAAGCAGAGGAAGTCAAGGTTGAGTTTTATAAGAAAAGAAGTGTCAGCTGTAAAGCCAACAAAGGCACCCACAGGGAAAAGGAGAAGGTGAGAATCAATATCTTTCATTTTTTATGTGTGGCATGATGAAACCAACACGGCTACAATGAGTTATATTTCCTCTCTCACGTTGATATTATCATGCTTTGTCCCAAATTCTATGAAAAACTTCTATATACAAAGAAAAAACTGTTTGGGAATCAATGTGCCTTGAATGTACTTGAGCTTGGTGAGGAGTTTGTGACGAAGCGGGGCAAGAAACGGACCAAACGGAGGAGTATGAGAAGAAGAAGAACAATAAATGGCAGCAGGGTGTTCGTGCGAACAGAAGGGTCTTCGTTCGAAGAGGAATTCTCTTTGTGCGAAGAGAATCCAAAAGGCGGACAAAATGTTTCCTTTTCGGTTTTAGCTCAGTTATGGTATTTCTTGGGTACCAATTCAGTACCCTAGGCCTATATAATGACCTAGGGGCATGGCTTACCGGTTTGGGTTGTATACGTGGTGGTTCTTTCTAATAAACGGGGTTTTTTGGGTCGTGGTGGTATCTAGCTCATCGCTAGTCAACCATGTTATATCGGGTGTGTTCTTGTTTCATCGTTTTTATTGTTCTCTAAGCTATGCCCATATCATAAAAAACTGGTATTAGAGCTTAGGTTGCGGTGTTCCAAGATCAAGGTGGAGCTATAGGGCTAGGGTTTCACAATCTGTGAAATTCATAGCTATGGTTTCGCGATCAAGATGGAGCATGGGTTTGGGGGTTACTGTTCGACGAAATCCCAAGTATAGGATACCGTTTCAAGTAATATCCGGTTAAGTCCGGAGTCGAATCCTCAAGGATTGGGAAAGAGGGAACACTCTAAACTAACAGATGTACTAAGCCAAGCTTCACCAAGTAGAGCTTGGTAGAGCAAGGGGTTGTGAGAAATTGCAAAGAAACCAAATGAAAGAAATGAAGAATTTAAGAAAGTAGATATGAACTAATATCCAAATATAGTCTCTAAGATTGAGAGGATATGTTGGCCTTATTTGAATCCCTTAGATGTGTTGTGCATGAATCCAACACCCAAACAATTTTCACAATGAAGAATGTGGATTCTAATGTCGAAGTCAAGTGCGATTCATGAAGAACTCTTGTGAAATTCAAAACTAAATTATATCAACTATCTAGGATGTGTATTCATTCATGAATCCACATTCAAGATGAAGCTACAATCTATATTTGTATTCCAACACTCGTTCGAGATGAATCAGAAGAGGAACTTCTCAACTCAATGATTCAACAATTGAATCCACACCCAACAACATCTAATTTCATAAACCTTAGCAAACAATTAGTCTAGCTACTCATGTTCAAGAGAAAGGAAACACAAGAGATATCAAGCATACTAATGAATATTTTCATTAGATTCAAGCTTAAACTCAAGAACACGAGTTTGCTACAAAATGAAGAACAAAGGAACTAATACTTGATTCAACTACTAGAATTTGATTCCAAACTACACAATACCAACCAATAGCAGCTTGTTTCACTGAGATTATCAACTACATCAACTAATTAAACCCAAAAAAATGAAAAACAAGCCAAGAAAAATGAAGAACAAGATGAACTATAGCCTTGAATCTGACCCAACTCTTCCCTCAGGTGTTCTTGGCTCCGAATTCGCTCAAAACAAGCACGGAATCACCTAGAAAAAACCCAGAAATCGGTCAAGGCCGAGAGAGAGAGAGAGAGAGAGAGAGAGAGAGAAAACAGAGGTTCGGTCAAAATAATTGTGAGGTGGGAGAGAGCTTCTTCAATATTCAAGTTCGGCTTATATAGGGAGTTGGTAAGGGTTTATTACCCTCCAAGGATGAATCCCCACCCTCCAAATCATCCCAATACATCTTCTATCATTTATTTTTGGAACCTTCATGAACCCTAGGTCAAATGGGGCTTTTTGATTTGTTCTATCTTGGGCCGAATTGATGGTTCTAGAAGAAATCTTGTGGTATAGGGAGATTTTTTTAGGGTTTCGATCATGGATACGCAGCGGAATAAACAATAATTTATCCGATCAAGACCCTCCAAGGATCATAGGATTATAATTCATAACGATAGTAAAGGAATCGTGTTATGTACCTTGTGGGTCTCATTTGATGACTTCAAACGCGAATAATGCCACGTCTCTGTGGTTGATCCACACCTAAGATTGATCCTTATAATTAGTTAATCATATTAATTAATTCCAAAGTCTAGTTCAATCCATATGGCGTGTGACCCCATAGGTTTCTACTTAGTTGGTAGTAACTATTTACTAATATGGAGCGATCTCTAGCAAGGCATCCATACTACCCAACTAATTGAAATAGTCATCTTGACAAACCTTGTGCAAGTATTGTCTCATCCCTTTGTCTCAGTATCGGGATTGGACACGAGACATACAAGTCACACTCGTATATCCGATCCATAGGTCCTCGATCCTGGGAATAGCTTATTCGTGCAAATAACATCAATATCCTATATTGATTTATTTGAGTCAGGCCAGACATTCTATAAGCACTATCCCTCGAGTGGCCTAGGATATTTGCTCCTGATATGTGGGAGGGACAAATTCTATCTACATCACTACGATATCTAAGTTTGTTTCATATTGTGTCCGATACGAGCCTTTATGACTACCCAGTCACGGTGTAGCATTTGACGCTACCAAAACACAATACTCCACAACTAGATAATCTAGTGACTTCAAGTCTAAGGATGACAATACCGCTGTCACCGCGAGAAGCACTTGTGACTTTACTTAACATGTACGTAGCCTTCTCGGAGATGGGTCAATCCAGTATGCCATTACTCCTAATGCATACCCATGTGTTGTATCATGATATCTTCATATCAATCTAACCCCATACTAGTCTATAGATGATTTCCCCATTAATCATTATATTGACAAAGGATATTTAAGATAGACAACACAGTTTTAAATCTAAGGACTTCATGATCCAATAAATAATACAATGAATGTTCTAGCAAATTTATTGTTAATGCTAAACTAGATTGCCTCTAGGGCACCTATTCCAACAGTCTCCCAATTGCACTAGAGCCAATCTGGTGCATCTCGTATGCCAATGCTCCTAGTGTGCCCTTCATGCTTGCGCTGAACTAGCGGCGTTGCATATCTGAACGTCTCCTCTTTCGATAATATCTCGAAAAAAATGGAACTTCCGAAGTACGTGCTTGGATTTCTGGTGCGACATGGGTTCCTTTGATTGCGCGATCACCCCAGTGTTTTCACAATAAAACTCTATTGGATCTGCAATGCTATGAACCACACCAAGCTCATAGATGAACTTCCTAATCCAAACAGTCTCCTTTGATGCACCATTCGCAGCAATGTACTCAGCCTCTGTTGTAGAATCAGCCATCGTCTCTTAGTTGGAGCTCTTCCAGCTCACCGCTGCTCCATCAGGCAAAACACAAACCCCGACTGTGATCTGAAATCATATCTATGGTTTGGAAGCTTGCATCCGTGTAACCCTTTACACGCTACTCCTCTTCACCTCCAAATATCAAGAACGCATCCTTAGTTCTTCTCAAGTACTTCAGGATGTTCTTGACTGCAATCCAGTGACTCTCACCTGGATTGGATTGATATTTCTTGTCATATACTCAATGCATATGACACATCTGGTCTAGTACATAACATGGTGTACATGATGGATCTTATGTCCGAGGCATAGGGAACCCTACTCATGTGTTCCTTCTCAATCTCATTGGAAGGACAACCACTCTTCGAAAGAGTGATTCCATGCGACATGGGAAAGAATCCGTTCTTGGAATCTTGTATGTTGAACCGATTCAACACCTTTTCTATATATGTACTTTGACTTAGGCCGAGCAGCTTCTTAGATCTATCTCTATAGTTCTTGATACCGAGTATATAAGCTGCTTCACATAAGTATTTCATTGAGAAACACTTTCCTAGCCAATCTTTAACAGATTGCAGCATAGGGATGTCGTTTCCAATGAGTAGTTTGTCATCCACATACAAGACCAGAAAAGGAACAGAGCTCCCACTAACCTTCTTGTAGACACAAGACTAATCTTCGTTTCTGATGAAGCCAAACTCTTTTACCACTTCATCAAAACGTCGATTCCAACTCCTAGAAGCATGCTTCAATCCATAAATGGATCGTTTCAGTTTACAGACTTCGTTGGCTTGCTTTGGATCTTCAAAACCCTCAGGTTGTTTCATGTACACATCCTCGAGGAGATTCCCATATAGGAATGTTGTTTTGACATCCATCTGCCACATCTCATAGCCGTAGTAGGCTGCAATAGCAAGTAAGAATCGGATGGATTTGGTCATTGCGACTGGTGAAAAGGTTTCATCATAGTCAATACCATGAATTTGTCTCAATCCTTTAGCCACCAATCATCCCTTATAGGTAATCACATTACCATCCATGTTGATCTTCTTCTTGAAGACCCACTTGCACCCTATGGGTCGTGCCCCTTCGGGTGGTTCCACCAAAGTCCATACTTTTTTGGTATACATGGATTCCATCTCGGATCTCATGGCCTCAAGCCACTTCTGAGAGTTCGGCCTTTTATGGCCTCTTCATAGGTAGTAGGCTCATCATCGATGAGCAACGTGTCACCAGACTCAGTCACGAGAAGTCCGTACCTTTTTGGCTCCTGGCGCACTCTACTGGATCTACGAAGCTCTTGTGTTACTTGAACATGCTGCTCCACAACCTCTTGTGGTCCCTGCTCATGTTCCATAGTAGGATTAATGCTTTGTGGTTCTTGAACTTCATCAAGTTCTACAATCCTCCCACTTGCTTCTTTAGAGACAAACTCTCTTTCTAGAAATACGCTGGACCGAGCAACAAACACTTTGTTCTCAGTTGGATTGTACAAATAATATCCCTTAGTTTCATTAGGGTATCCCACAAACTTGTACTTGTCCAAATTAGGCCCTAGCTTGTCTGATTGTAAACGTTTTACATAGACATAGCAGCCCCAAACCTTCATGAACGACACTGTGGGACGATTCCCACTCCACATCTCATGTGGTGTCTTCATGACTGACTTAAATGGAACACGGTTAATGGTGAAAGCTGCACTCAATAGACCATAGCCCAAAAATTATAATGGAAGATCAGTTTGATACATCATTGATCAAACCATATCTAATAGAGTTTCATCCTCCTCTCGGGCACGCCATTCCACTGTGGCGTTCCGGGTGGAGTGAGTTGGGATATTATCCCACACTCTCTAAGATAGTCATCAAACTCTTGACTCAGGTATTCTCCTCCACGATCCGATCGTAGAGCCCTAATACTTTTGCCAAGTTGCTTCTTGTAGATAGTGCTTTCTGAGCAGACAGATCTTGGCCACGTGGCAATCATCTAGCACACCATATTGTTCTCCACACACAATGGATCACCAGCCGCGCTGATCCACGTGGGGGCAGCGAGACAGGGCCCTCGCACACCATTGCACGGGACTTGTAGGGACTTAGTGGTTTGGAGGCTAGAGTAAGTCCTGTCGCGTGCGAGCAAAGCTCGCGCGCGACCTTTAGTAACTGCTTTTGAGATATTTATGGCACGAGCTCCATAAACCCGGTCAATCCGGTCAAACCCAGTCAACCCCATAACGGTTCCGATATTCGCGCATAACGTGCTATAATGGTCCCTATATACGTGGACGAACGTGCCGTTGTGGTTAAGCTAATTAAGCCGCCATTGATGGGCGCATTAACCACACTGCAACGGTCACATTCTCCGTTATATATAGGACGTTAGCCTTTCCATACAGAGGGGGACACACCAGACATACGCGGAAGCTCTGCCAAACCCCTGTCTCTCTCTCAGACATTACTACTGCCTTACTCTCTCCCTACACACAACCCAACACTTCGTGTGCCATTTCCAATCCTCTGCCTTCGGTGTACACAGAGTGCTCCCTGCCGGATTCTCTTGTGCACATTTTGGTGAACCCGACGTGAACTTACCATTGCAAGCAACCATGTCTCAGGAGGATGATGTCAGTAACAGATCGCCTTCCACGGAGGCCGCCTCAGGAGAGGAGATTCGCCGTACTCCTACAGCTACCGGAGAAGCTCCGACGCTAGAAGCCTTGGACGCCACCATCCAGAGTCAGGCGAAGGCTCTCAAAGCTCAATCTGCACAGCTAGAACGGATCATGGCTGTCTTGGGGACTCTTACTCCAAACCCCGCACCATCCACCGCCGTATCTCAGGGAGGAGGAGTCTCCACCACTCAAGGATTGGGAGTGTCAACCACACCACCCAACCCCAACCTGCAAACTCCACCGGCGACTACGCAGCTACCCTCAATTCAGGGGTCAACAGCTCCAATGTTGCCTCCCGCTGCTCATACTCCTCAGCCTCCGGCTTTGGTACCTAATCCGGCCTCACAGTATCCTTTGCCTCCTCCAACGGCAATCTGGGGTAACGTGAATTCGCAATATGTCCCTAGTCCTCCTGCGACATATGTGTCGCCTCCGTCTGCGGCAACCCCTCCTCCCGCTGCCGAGGGAAGCACTCCGGAGTGTATGACGTCGCTGCAACGGCGCATAGACACTATTCTGTCTCACCAATCGTTCGCGGATACCATCATCCCGAAGCTTGACAATGATCCGCCAATCCCACGAGAGATCTATCTCATGCCTAACCCTACCGGGTACAAGGCTCCTAAATGGGACAAGTTCGAAGATGTCAATGGGAACGCCCATGAGCATGTCATGCGTTTCATTGATGTGATGGGGCCGTATGGAGCTGATCCCAAACTGCTGTTGCGCGAGTTCCCGAAATCCTTGGGGAACGTGGCTTACAAGTGGTACCGGATGCTGGAAGCCGGATCCGTAAAGACTTGGGACGATATGGTCCAGAAGTTTTACACCAAGTTCTTCCAGATGGAGGAAAAGGTGACGATGATTCACCTCTCGCGGATGTATCAGAAGCGCGAGGAGGACGGAATAACATTCATCAAGAAGTTCAGGGCCAAGTCCTTGGAATGCAAAGATGTGATACTCGAAAGCAGACTCGTGGAAATATGCCTGCAATGCATGCGAGACGAGTACAAAGGTATGCTTATTAACCTTCAAATGCCTACATTTTCAAAGCTAATCGAATGCACGAAGAATATCGAGCCCATAGTGGAGAGGCAGAAAAAGAGGAATGCCCCTGAGCGATCCTCGAGCGGTACTACTTTCAAAATCGGGAGATTCAGCTACAAGAGGGGACGCGAGGCTGAAGTGAATATGGTCTCACCCCAAAAGCAGCCGAAGATAGTGCACTTTGATGCACCACCTCTGCCATGTTCGGTGGAAGAGGCAAGCGACCTTTGCAGACAATGGCGTAAGGACGGTGTCCTACCGCCGCTCGAAAAGGCACCCTCCAGAGAGATGGTGAGGGACCCGAAGTGGTGCGAATATCACGGAAAGGTTATGCATCCCACGACGGACTGCAAGAAGCTCAGAATCGTGTTCAGCCAAAAGATGAAGAATGGCGAACTGATCGTAAGTGATCAAAGGAAGGATGTGCGCAACAATCCACTCCCTGCCCATGTGGAGCAAGAATCGAAAGGCAAAGAGGTCGCTATGATCTCGATTGTGGATCTTGAAGAGGTCGCAGAGGATGGTCTACCCATCATTGCCGAGATCCAGGATGATGAGGACTACAGCATAGACACGGAGGACGAACGTGCCGACCGGATGAAGGGGTCGCACGGGTTCAGCAGGTTCTTCGACGAGATGAATTTCTCAGAAAAATGCCGGACGGAGATGACAAAGGCGATCTTAAGGATAGAAGAAGACTACGAGGAGGATCTCGTAGTCTCCAATGGGAAAGTCGTTAGGGTGTCTCGCTCTACAGAAAAGGCCATAACCTTTTCCGCAAATGACAAGAAGACAGATGCGAGCCATCAGAAGCCTCTATATGTGACAGCCATCATCAATGGCGTGGAGTTCAAAAGAGCGTTCGTTGATGGAGGAGCAGCAGTTAACGTTGTTTCGCTCCACACTGTGAAGTTAGCGGGAATTCCGGAGCACAAGATAGTCAAGCGTCCATCCCCGCTGATGGGATTCGGAAGCGACTCCAGAATGACGATAGGATGGATCCGCCTGGGTATCCAGATCGGCAAAATCAAGTGCTCAGCAAAATTCTATGTCATAGATGCGAACACTACGTATCACATGATCATAGGTCGAGCCTGGATTCATCGCTTTGATGCTGTCCCTTCAACAGCTCACCAAGTGATGAAAGCCATTTGGAATGACAGAATAGTCGAGATACCAGCTTCGACAAATCCATTCAACATGGATGAAGCGCATCTCAGTGAGGCGGTGTGGTTCACCGAGATGGCAGATGAGCAAACTCCGGGACCATTCAACCCCACTCCTTTGCCCCGATGGGAGGATATCAAAGATCACTCACCTGCGGGAGTGATGGTGACAAGAGAGGATGCCAAGGAAAAGCCTCCTACGCGAGAAGAGGCGCCGTGGATTGCCTACCAGCGAAAGAACGTGTACACTCTGAAAAGAATAGCAAAGCATGATCCTGAAGGCAAGGAGATAGAGAGTTTCTACGCCAACGGGAAGAAATGCTATCGCATATGAAGGTGCGTGGGGGTGTCCCCACGCGGGCATGGGGATATCCCTGAGCAAATCAACCAAATTGAGCAGGTTTCGGAGACAGAAGGGCCCTGGCGGAATACTCATGCGATGCGTCTTCGAGCAAGAGGGACAACTGCTGTTAGAAAAGATTCACCAACATGCTTGCGGGGAAAGTGAGGTGTCAATCTGTCGGAAAGCCCAGAGGTATGGCATTCATTGGCCGGACATGTCAGCGGCCGCAGCATTGATTCAAGGAAAGTGCGAGAGTTGCGCACTGATCAAGGACTCTTTACTCATTGCTCAGACCGACGATGATGCGGATTGGAGGAAACCACTCTTCGATTTTCTCACCCAGGGTATTGTACCCGAGTCGAGAAAAGAAGCCGAGAAACTAAAGAGAAAAGCAGTCCGATATGTGGTGCAAGAAAATCTGCTTTGGCGAAGGGGCCACGAAGGTAACTTGCTGCGATGTCTAGACAGCAGGGAAGCACAAGAAGTGATGGACCTTTCTCATCAGGTGGAACATCAGGGAGGTGCGAAATTATGCAGACAACTCCTCTCAATTGGATATTTCTGGCCCACTATGGAGGCTAATTGCCGCACCAAAGTAAGACGCTGCCAGGAGTGTCAATTCAAGGGTAATCTAGTGCACGCTCCTACCGTAGATCTACACGCATTGGGAACACCATGGTCGTTTCACACATGGGCCCTGGATTTCATCGGTCCCATTCGACCGACCTCGCACGAGAATCATTTTATTCTCACCGCGACTGAGTTGTTCACCAAGTGGGTAGAAGCAATACCACTGAAGACAGCAAATGCACTAGCCGTGGTCCATTTCATCCAAGAAAGCATCATATGCAGGTTCGGAATTCCAAACACCATCCTTTCGGATAATGGCACTCCTTTTGTCAATCGCCAGGTGGCTGCAAAGCTAGCATAGTACAACATCAGGCAGATATGCTCCACTCCATACTACCCGAAGGGGAATGGGAAAGCAGAAGCAAACAACAAGACGTTATTGAGAATTTTGAGCAAAATGGTCGCAGATGACCACAAGAAGTGGGCTGATTCTTTGAACATAGCCCTGTGGGCTTATCGAACTTCTCCAAGGACACCCAAAGGGGCCTCGCCATTTCTTTTATGCTATGGAGCTGAAGCTGTGGTACCTGCGGAAGTAAAGATTAACTCTGCGAGGTTGGTTTTTCATGCATTATACGATAGCCAACGCGATCATGATTTAGTCCTGCTAGAAGAGAAGCGGGAGCAGGCTAAAAGGACTAACAAACGATACCAAGAAAGGATCACTCGTGCGTACAACAAAACAGTCCAACGTCGAGATTTCGCAGTTGGAGATTTGGTCTTGCGCGCGTCTGACCATTGCATGCGAGAGGCAGCTCACCCAAAATTCGCAGCCAATTGGGAAGGAACCTTTGATGTCACAGAAGTCTTTGACAGTGGCTACTGCAACATACGGAGGTTACATGGAACGACCTCAACCCCAAGCTCAGTCAACATGCGCTGGATTAAGAAGTATTATCCTTAACTTCTCTCCTTACATGCGTTAGATTACAACGTCTGCTTCATGCTTTGTATTGCTATAACTCGCACATCTTCTCTCCCATATGAGAGAATTGTAATCTCACCTCTCCCATATGAGAGTTTTAAATAAAAGACTTCTCCCAAATGAGAAGAACTCTATGCTTTCAGCTGTCTTTATTGCTCTGTTTATTTCATTATTTCTATTAGCGAAAGCCTATCTGTCATGATAGCAGCCCATGCGAATACGATCTTAACTGATCTTTTAAGCCTATCTGCCACAATAGCAGCCCATGCGAATACGATCTTAACTGATCTTTTAAGCCTATCTTCCACGATAGCAGCCCATGCGAATACGATCTTAACTGATCTTTTAAGCCACGATAGCAGCCCATGCGAATACGATCTTAAGTGATCTTTTAAGCCTATCTGCCACGATAGCAGCCCATGCGAATACGATCTTAAGTGATCTTTTAAGCCTATCTGCCACGATAGCAGCCTATGCGAATACGATCTTAAGTGATCTTTTAAGCCTATCTGCCATGATAGCAGCACTACACGATGCGATCTCAAAATGATCTTTTGAGTCTATCTGCCATGATAGCAGAGTTATGAAAAATGATCTTAAAGTGCCCTACAAAAGTCTATCTGCTGAGATAGCACCTGCACTTGAATCTAAAGTGAATCGCAAGCCTATCTGCCAAGGTAGCAAAGCTACGCAAATACGATCTCGAACGATCTAAAATCAAATCTGCGAATCTATTCGACAGATAGAAAATCATAGCAACAATGCAAAGTGTGTATACAGCACTACGGAAGGCGAAATCGTAATTTGCCAATACGCATGCGAAATTGTAATTTGTTGTAACAAGGCAGCAAATCATACAAAGCGATTTATCATTATGAGTCAAAAATGACTTACAATTTATCTATCTAGATAACAGCTTACAAGCGAAAAGCTCAGATCAAGCTAGCTACGCAGCCAACATGGCTTAGAATGCATCTAAATAGTAACTTACAAGCAGAAGTTACACATCGCGGGAATCCTAACTGGAAAAGGATCGACCTAACGGTCCTAGCAGAAGCTATGCGATACAAAGATCTGCGACCAAAGATCTGTAGCAAGTAGGGTGTTCCTGCGAGAAGAACAGCCCGCAGCCCGCCATGTCTACAAGACCTATGCGACGCTATGTTCAAGATCCTAGGATCTGACAAGGCCATTCTTTGGTCTTACACCCAAGAGACGTTCCTGAGGAACCACCTGTTCCGGCGTATGCGGCGGTACAAGACAGGGAAGCAGTCACTCCTCGGGCAATGGGCTCCTTGTCCACAGAGACGAGCGCAATGGCTCGCCACCCTGAGCTCACGAACGTGGTGGCGAATGATCAACCTCCGGGCATGATGGAGGAGAAATCTGCCGTTCATTACGAGTCGGTAGCAAGGTCAGTACTGCGCTGCACCTCGTTGGAAGGCGGCCGGAAACATGACCTGCAAGCATAATAGAAGAAGAAAATTCTTCGAACAAACATGGGGTATTCTCTGCATCTTCTTTATGATAATTATAAAGATCAATACGCTTTGTGAAGCAGATCTTGGAAGCTATTTCTATGGCACAAAGCACAAACTCAGGTTTCACAACTTGAAGTTGCCATGAATCAACGAAAAATAAACGTTGAAGCCAGCAGTCGTAAGGACTCACGGCAAGCCACATTGTGGGATGAAGAACCCAAATAGCAAAAGGTAGGGTTTATATAGACCTTGTGGAGACTCTTCAGTTACCAAGATGAGTCAGCAGAACTTGAAAAGAGGGTAAGGATCAATCACTTACGCCTTGAAAAGAGGTAACAATCAATTACCCTACTAAAGGCTACGACGATTCGGTTGCGTATCCTAATTAATGACGGATGGTCATGATACGGATAAACTTCCCAAGGAAAGCGTGCTTATCTAATGAGCAATTAGCGCGAAAATCAAGGCAGAATATCAATTGCTGACGTCATAAATTGATATGCACAGAGATATTCGAGCAAATCCCGGGAAGGGCAAAACAGGCATTTTAATTCTTTTTGAAAAAAAGGGAGGAGAAACCCTAGCAACATTACAGTAATGTTTTAGCTACTTACTTGCTACTTTTCAAAACAAGCCCTTGATCAAGGAGTCATTAGGAGTAAACTGACGGCTCAGATTTTCCACTTGCTCCACTTCTTGCTTCAATTGCTCGCATTTGGCGTTCATCTCATGAAAGAGCTTCATAGCCTCTTCAACCTTTTGTCTTTGCTGCTCTACCTTCTGCTTCCCAGCTGCGAGGTTTTGGTAGCCGCGTTTTAAAGTCACGGCCGCGCGAATCAGGGTGACTCTTTTGACAAGAAATCCAAAGCCCAGCTTGCCTTGAACTTTGGCAAGAAGGTTTTGGCACATGCCAAAAAGCAATTCCGCGCTCTGAGGAGAAATGGTCGCAGGAGTAGCCGGTGACAGCTGCTCCAAAATCCAGATGGCTTCAGTCAGAAACAGCCTCTTGTCGAAGGGCCCTATCTCCAGAGACCTCGCAAATGATTGGGGGTAGGGGAGGCGCATCCGAACTAGCCAGTCCACGTCAGCTTGCTTCAACCCTAAAGCAATTTCAAAGCCAAGTTAGACTGTCAAAACTCGCAAGTATAGAATGCAAGACGCGAACAGCAAATCACGACATACCAGTGCCTTCAAGGATCTCGCGCAGAGAAGGAATGCGCATTGCTGGGGCAGTTGAAGACTGTCCTCGCTCCATTGCCCTTCTATCAGCTGTGAGCTCTAACTCCTCATAGTTGGGGGGAAGAGTATAAGCCGCACCAGGTGCGATTGCAGCCCCGACCTGCGAACCCCAAAATTTCCAAGCGGGAAGAGGTGCCGCAGGCTCGTTCATTGCCGGAGGCATGGCGGTAGCAGAAGTTGCAGCTTGATGAGGGATACCTTCAGGTGCGATAGCATCAGCAGCGTTCGTTCCTATTTCCTCAGCACCAGCATGGGCATCTTCCTCCATTAACACAGAGTCAGCCTCGGCATCATCATAAAGTTCGATGACGTCCTCGAGGGGCTCTCCTGCATATTCAGCAGCTGCGACGGGCTTCTCGGTATGAGAACTCGGCACCGGGACATAGGACGCAGAAGGTTGACTCCTTTGCTCCAACACCGGTTCATCAGCATTGCCTGCGAACCAGAAGGCGATGGTGTGAGGTAACTTGTATCGTATATTATTTTATTATCTTTGATAAGCTAAGAGCAAGCACCTCCACGCGAAGGTGGGATTGCAGTATCCTCGTCATACACTAAGGACGTGGAACCTTGCCCTATTAATGTGTCTTCTTTAAGCATGTCTTTAAGATGAGCATGACCTGGGGTGCGAAGAAACCAGTCATGATTATGTTTGGATTGCTAAGCCTAGTTCACGCATATTGTCCAAATGATTACCTGAGGGTTCACCGCACTTGCCTACTAGCCAACGGCGAATGTCAGCTTTTGACACACTGTTCTTTAACGCACGAACAATAACATCTCGATAAGTTACTGCGAGATTAAAAATCTCACCTTCATTGCCGCCTGCGATTTCTTCAAAATCTGCTTGGGCTTGCTCTAAGGCTGCCGCATCTTCTTCTGGAGCCACATCCTCCTCTTCCGCTCGAGGAGCCACCTCTTCAGGAAGCACATCTTCCTCATCAGCTGGACGCACTAGGTCGTCGACGTGTTGTTCTTCTAGGCTCCTCTGCTTCACACGCTCGAGCTCCTCCTCTTCTCGCTTTCTTCTCCTTTCAGCAGCTTCCGCAACTGTTCTCCTGGACTCGGGGAGAATGTCCTCGCTTATGGTTTCATCAGAAACACCAGAATGAGCACCTCTCTTTTGCCTCTTGGCCAAAATGCCACTGATGGTCTCATCATCATCATCTGCGAAGAAACAATTTGTTCAAACCAGATTGCAAAAAAAAAGTTAAGATAATGAGAAGAGAAGTACGATCGAGATACCTCCTGACTCTTCCTCATGTATCGCATCTTCCTCTCCGACTCTGACATTTTCAATTATTTCCTCTTCTTCATCGCCCTCTCTTGGCTCCCGCCTCTCCTCTTCTTCCTCCTGGTCGAACGGAACGAAGGTCTCCACCGCGAGCTTCTTCCGCGCTTTACCGGTCATACGACCTTTACCTTTATCCCTGGCAGAAAGGGACCTTGCAGGAGGGGAAGTTGGAGCGCTTCTAGGGGAAGAAATTGTAATTCCTCTTTGCCTGGGCCTCTTCGCTCTTGGCGCAGCAATCGCTGGAGGAGATGGATCATCTCTAGGGGGAGACAAGGCTGGGGTATTGTCTATCAGCGAATCAGCAAAAGCATTCATGACCTCGCGAATCCTGGTCTCGACCTCGGGATCCATGCAGGAAGAGGTGCCGCAGGCTCAGTCATTGCCGAAGGCATGGCAGCAGCAGAAGTTGCAGCTTGATGAGGGATACCTCCAGGTGCGATAGCGTCAGAAGCTTTCGTTCCTGTTTCCTCAGCACCAGCATGGGCATCCTCCTCCATCAACACGGTGTCAGCTTCGGCATCATCAGAAAGTTCAATGACGTCCTCGAAGGGCTCTCCTGCATATTCAGCAGCTGCGATGGGCTTCTCAGTGTGAGAACTCGGCACCGGGACATAGGATGCAGAAGGTTGACTCATTTGTTCCAACACAGCTTCATCAGCATTGTCTGCAATACAAAATACGATGATGTGAGGTAACTTGTATTGCATAATATTTTATTATCTTTGGTAAGCTAAGATCGAGCACCTCCACGCGAAGGTGGGATCGCAGCATCCTCGTCATATGCTAAGGACGTGTAACCTTGCCCTATTAATGTATCTTCATTAAGCATGTCTTTAAGGTGAGCGTGACCTGGGGCGCGAAGAAACCAGTCATGATTATGTTTTGAGTTGCTAAGCCTAGTTCACACATGTTGCTAAAATGATTACCTGAAGGTTCACCGCACTTGCCTACTAGCCAGCGGCGAATGTCAGCTTTTGACACACCGTGCTTTAGCGCACCGACAATAACATCTAGGTAAGTTACTGCGAGATTAAAGATCTCACCTTCATTACCGCCTGCAATTTCTTCAAAATCTGCTTGGGCTTGCTCTAGAGCTGCCGCATCTTCTTCTGGAGATGCATCCTCCTCGTCAACTTGAGGAGCGACATCTTCTTGAAGCACATCTTCCTCATCAGTGGGACGCACTAGGTCGTCGACGTGTTGTTCTTCTAGGCTCCTTTGCTTCACGCGTTCGGGCTCCTCTTCTTCTCGCTTTCTTCTTCTTTCAGCAGCCTCCGCAGCTGTTCTCCTGGACTCGGCAAGAATGTCCTCGCTTATGGTTTCGTTGGAAACACCAGAATGAGAACCCCTCTTCTGCTTCTTGGCCAAAAGGCCACTGATTGTCTCATTGTCATCATCTGCGAAGAGACAATTCGTTCAAAGAAGATTGCGAAGAGTTAAGATAATGAGAAGAGAAGTACGATTGAGATACCTCCTGATTCTTCCTCTTGTATCTCGTCTCTCTCTCTGTCTCTGACATCTTCAATTATTTCCTCTTCTTCATCTTCTTCTCTTGTCTCTCTTCTCTCCTCTTCTTCCTCCTGGCCAAACGGAACAAAGGTCTCCACTGCGAGCTCCTTCCGCGCTTTACTGGTCGTGCGACCTTTACCTTTATCCCTGGCAGTAAGGGATCTCACTGGAGTGGAAGTTGGAGCGCTCCTAGGGGAAGAGATTGTGATCCCTCTTTGTCTGGGCCTTTTTCGCTCTCGGAGCGGCAGTCGCTGGAGGAGATGGATCATTCCTGGGGGGAGACAAGGCTGGAGTATTGTCTATTAGCGAATCAGCAAACGCATTCCTGATCTCGCGAATTTTGGTCTCAACCGCGGGATCCATCTTCGATGCCAGCCGAACTGGTTGTCCTTGCCTTCTCGCAGTAACAATGGTAGTGACCAGCGATTTGGAATGGTCACCAGATGCAAACCTCCTCACATGGCACTGTAGCAAAAAAGTAAAGAATGAAGCTTTTGACAATGGAATAAGGAAACTTAACACATGCAAGAGAAATTGCTTACATTAGTGAAAGTTTCGCTGTATCTGATGACATGTGAATCGCCTCTCCTAACTGCGGCTATCTTTTCATCAAGAATGATGGAGGGACACAGGTGATTCTCGCGATCCAGCAACAAATAGCAGCCATATTCAGACTCGTCCAGGGTGCAGTTGGGACGAAAAGGGAAGGAATTCCTTTTGATCACAGGAGCTCTGCTTGGCTGAGGGACCGACTGTGTCTCAAACCTTGTCTGCTGGGCGTTCCAGTAAGCGATCCAGTTTCTGGAATAGCCACCTTCGCGGTTACCTGGAGGTTGCTCGAAGGGAAGATTGCTCATCAAGATTTTTTTACACTCCCTAGACAATAACTGCTTGTAGCAGCTTCTGATGATAGACTGCGGCCAGATTGATGGTGCCACTTCATTGAAGCCGAATTGGGGAGAAACGCGAGTGGGGTCGACATCCACGGTAATCCTCTCGTACCTAGGTGCGAGTTCACAAACATGCTCTACGAGAGCAGGAAGAGAACCTCTCAGGCACCAGCAAAAGAATTCGCGATAGCGCTCGTGGAAATGCTCCCCGCCCTCGAAAAGGAGCTCTTCTGAAAAAGCAACAGCCTTGGAGGGATACAGTTTTGGGAACCATCGCACATTCTCAACGCGCATGGCATAAGGCCTGGCTATAAACTCTTCCTGATTGTCGCATATCAGGCTCCAAACGCACTTGGGAAAGTTAGTTCCGAACCACCTCGCAGCCCTGCCGCTATTACGCTCCACCTCTGCACCTGGGGGACACTATTTGCTGGGCTTAGAAGCGACTGAGGCATAAGAGGGCCATCGCTCGAAGACCCACATCGTCAAGAAAGCAATGTTAATATAAGTCAGTACGTCGAGGCGACCACGCGATTCCTTCATTGCCACGACCAGCTGATCCAACCTGTAGTACAGCGTGCCCAAGACTAAGGGTCCAAGTACGACTTTCTGACCGTGGGCCAATTTCACAGCAAGAGGCAGAACATGATAGAAGACCCCATCATGCGGGTGGCCATCGATTAAGTACCTCGACAACCAGGCACAGAGGAAGGCGCATAGGGTCAAGTGATAACCCTTGCCATTCACATAGTTCTTAGCCTTCGGGTTTTGGCTCAGAAGCTTCTTGGTGATATTGCTGTTCGCATAATCACGAAAAAATATTGCACCCACTTGTTCCAAGTGTTCTTCGCAGATGTGTCAACCAACTGCCATTCAGGAAGGACTTCTGTAGTGGTCCACCGTGTGGAAATTTTCTTCACTTCTGACAAGCATTCCTCCATCTGCTTGTACAAAGCAATCTCCGCGTCCGTTCTCAAGGGACTCAAAGGATCCACTTCGCCCACGGGAGACAGATCATACAGCATGTGGACATCTTCGAGCGTGGGAGCAGCCTCGAACTCAACAAAATGGAATGTGTGAGTCGCAGGCGAGTAACGAGAAAGAAGGTTTAGAAGCATGGACTGGCCCAGCTTCACGGCAGCACCCTTCATATCACGAACTGCGAAGTATACGCCAGCATCGTTTAGAGTCATGGCGTGATGAGTCAATACATGGTCAATCCACTCATCCATGAAGTCCAATTTCTGAACAAATTGAGTAGAAATCGCAGTACACGGGAAATACCCATTTTCGACTCACAATCGAACCACATCTTCAGAATTGATCAATTTGAGCAGGGCCGAGTTAACTGGAGGGGTTAACGTTTGCAATCCTTTGCCAGGGACAGGGATTGGCAGTTTCTTCGCCTTAACCCTAGCATGGTAGAAGTCTTTGCCACCCAGATAGGGGGCTTTTCGCCATAAGGCCCGCGGAAGATCAGGTATATCTTCGACCTCCTTAATGGGTTTGGTTCCTTTTGTCTTTGCCATTCCTGCGGAAAAGCAAGAAAAAAAGGGGGGAGAAATATGCACACTTTAGTTTGAATTTCAAGATTCAGTTCAAAGCATACGAGGATCTACTGGAAGAAAGATGAACAGTCCAGTGGCAATCTTCAAAATTAGAGATTGGAATCGTTTGCATTATCAGGGATTTCAGAAACCCTACATTCAAGATCCTTATCATCTGGGGATTAAATCAAAATGGGATTCAAAGATCGAGAGCTTCTTCATAGTTTTCGACGGATAATATGTTATGGGTTTGCAGATCCAACGCAGTTCAAAGCATATATCAGTATATTAAACACAATTGAACAAGGCCAACCTTGTTTTGGTAAAGTTTGCTTGGATGCGCACAATTGAAGAAGACGATTGACAAGAAAGAACTGGTGATTGATTATCTGAATCTGCTCTTGAAGACTTCCGTGTATCATTCACTTTAAGAGAAAAGAAGTGATGCTTTGCAACAATGGAGAGTACAGAGTATTTATCCAAAAATAATGAAGGGTTGCGTCCTTTCAGTAGTCGAATCGCAACCGTCACCGTCGAATCGCGCAATCACAGGACAAGCTGACGTCACGCCTAAAACCCTAAAAGGCCAGACGGCACGACTCTAGGGGTTTAGGTCATAACGGCACGCACGGGGGCTGAAGCTGCATACATTTGAATTGGTGCGTGGCGGCGACGCGTACGTTGGTTCCTGCGCATGGAAGCCTATCCGGGTGTGAGTCTTCACGCGCAGAAAGGGGGCTAATGTAGATAGTGCTTTCTGAGCAGACAGATCTTGGCCATGTGGCAATCATCTAGCACACCATATTGTGCTCCACACACACTGGATCACCAGCCGCGCTGATCCACGTGGGGGTTGCGAGACAGGGCCCTCGCACACCACTGCACGGGATTTGTAGGGACTTAGTGGTTTGGAGGTTAGAGTAAGTCCTGTCGCGTGCGAGCCAAGCTCGCGCGCGACCTTTAGTAACTGCTTTTGAGAGATTTATGGCACGAGCTCCATAAACCCGGTCAATCCGGTCAAACCCGGTCAACCCCATAACGGTTCCGGTATTCGCGCATAACGTGCTATAACGGTCCCTATATACGCGGACGAACGTGCCGTTGTGGTTAAGCTAATTAAGCCACCATTGATGGGCGCATTAACCACACTGCAACGGTCACATTCTCCGTTATATATAGGACGTTAACCTTTCCATACAAAGGGGGACACACCAGACATACGCGGAAGCTCTGCCAAACCCTTGTCTCTCTCTCAGACATTACTACTTCCTTACTCTCTCCCTACACACAACCCAACACTTCCTGTGCCATTTCCAATCCTCTGCCTTCGGTGTACACCGAGTGCTCCCTGCCGGATTCTCTTGTGCACACTTCTCTACTTCATTCTTGAATCCTTGAACTTTTTAAAGGATTCTCATTTGGCCTTCATAAGGTATCAAAAACATATATACAGAAATCATTAGTAAACGTAATGAAGTAGACATAACCTCCCCTAGAAGGTGGCAAATGGCCCACATACATCAGTATGTACTAGCGCAAATTGCTCACTAGTCCTCTCACCTTTCTTATTGAAAGGGGACTTTGTCATTTTTCCTAATAAACAAGCCTCATATGATTCAAAATAAAGTGAGTCTAGAAATTCATCCTTATGGATTCTAGATAAACTTTTCTCGTTTATATGGCCTAAACGACAGTGCCACAGATAAGTAGGATTTAAATCATTTTATATAATCCTCTCGATATTTATGTTATAGACAGGATTATTTAGATCAAGGATATATAATCCACTAAATAATTTCGCACTTCAATAGTGAATAATATCAAAATAAATGGAACAACAATTGTCCTTTATTGAAATTGTAAAACCTTCCTTGTCCAAACAACAAATAGAAATAATTTTTCTGCTCATAGCAGGCACAAAATAGCAATTATATAATTCTAAAACTAATCATGAAGGCAAAGACAGCTCGTACACGCCTACAGCCAATGCAGCAACCTTTGCTCCATTCCCAACGCTCAAATTTATCTCTCCTTTAGCCAATCTTCTACTTCTCTTTAGATCCTGCACATTTCGAAAAATGTGAGATCCAATCCAGTATCCAATACGCAAGATAAAGAGCAAGTAATATTGACATCTATAACAAAAATACCTGGTGGTGGTGGAATCATTATTCCAAGCCTTTTTTCCTCCAGATACTTAGGGCAGTTCCTCCTCCATTGTCCAGGCTGACTACAGTAGTGACACTCACCTTTAGTCACGCCTTTGGAAATGCCACCAACAGGATTAAGGGCTGTGTCCCTGGGTTTGGAAAATACTTTGCCTTTTCCCTTGGAGGTAGAGGCAAACCTTTTTCCCTTTCCTCTTTGCACCATCATTATGGATTTACCCTTACCCTTATTGATACTTTATTCAGTTGTCCTCAATATATTGAGTAGATCTGGTAGAGGTTTAATGATCTTATTCATGTTATAGTTCAGGATGAACTGTCCATACATCTCAGGCAACAATTGCAAGATGAGATCGGTGGCCAACTCTTGACCCACCGGCAACCCTAGGCGGTCACGGCTCTCTAAATAGCCGATCATACGCAACATGTGTAGCCCCACGGGGTTTCCCTCTGGAAGATGACATTTGAACAATGCCTTGGAAACTTCATAGCTCTCAACCCTTGCCTGCTCTTGGAAGAGCTGCTTCAAGTGTGCGATCATATCGACTGCATTCATGTTCTCATGTTTCTTCTGAAGCTCAGAGGTCATTGTGCAAAGCATTAGGCAGGCCGCATCATTAGCGTCATCAACACTCTTTTGATAAGCCTTTAGGGCTGTAGGAGTATTGTTTTCTGGACCTTCAGGAACTTGCTCCTCTAGAGCGTACAGTTTCTTTTCCTGCTTGAGAATGATTCTCAAGTTTCTGTACCAGTCTAGAAAATTGGTCCCAGAGAGCTTGTCCTTCTCAAGGACAGAGCGTATGGAGTGTGATGAGTTCGATGAGTTGTTTGTCATTGGAATTCTACAAAAGGAAAATACGCAAGTTTTAGTATTTGTGAACAATTAAGTATATTTAAAAATGGCTATATTATTAAATACAGCTCTCACTATTTTTCTACGGATTAATAACCCTCAAATATTAATGCGGAAAATATCATTATATTTTCTAGTGGGTGCCAAGATCCATATTTCACATCTTTTGAGCTTGCTTTGGCAAGTCACCCAAAATTAGTTATTTAGGTATGAACAATTTCCAATTGCATCCTTTACGCAATTCTTGGTTCAATTGGGCAAATAATCCTTATTTATCCATCCTATGGATAATCCCAATTGTTTTCCTCTAGGCTTTTAATCTTATTAAAATCACCTAGTTGCGTCCAACCTCTTACTTAAACAGTTGCACATTACTTGCTTCTGACATCGCAGCACAATCATGACAAATCAAGTCGCCCTGCTTTGGCATGCACGAGCTTGATAATCATGATCATGAAGAGTGTCTAACTAACGAGAAGGGAAAACGTAATATTTTAAATTGATGGATTTTTCTTTTCAATTTTAAGTTGTTTTGTTGATCCATATCAACTGATCTACTTATTTGAGTTCGGGCAAAACTCCAAATAAAAAGATATGGGTTTTTACTTATCTTATTATCAAATTGCATGCATCATCCATACACCAACAACAATAATATGACAATAAAGTAAACATCCGCAAAAGAAATTAACGTGATATGGATATGGCTTCCTAGAGATATTCCCAAGCCAACGAGAATATCTATGAACCCTAGAATAGAAAACGCATCTCCATGTGTCTCCATCTCTTGGTCCATCCTCCATAGTCTTGTGAAATGCTCCATGCTCCATGTTGTGGCTCTTTTAATTTTTTGGGCTTCTTTTCTTCAATCTTGGCTATCTATTCTATTTAGTACTAGCTAGAAACTAAACAAAATAAATAAATATCACAAGTTGAGAAACAAATTTTGGCTCGCAGGGCGTAAAACCCTAATTAATTATTACATCAAATTGATCAGCTTGCAGGCCGTAAAAAAACCACAAAAATTAAACATTCACAACAAACCACATCTAAGGCCATATCAAATCACCATACATTAGCACATTAACAGTTAAAACCAATTTTTAACGCGCTTAGTCAATTTTAATTGTTTTTTGGATGTTCTAGGGTTAAAACAGTCCAATAGGGTCCTCCATGGCTTTGGAGAAAACCCTAAAGGACCAAGGCGCGGCCTTGGGCCGGTAGGCCGAGCCCCACGCGCGGCCGAGCCGCACGCTAGGCCGGGTCGAGCCCTTGGCCATGCCCTGTCTTGGGCGGCAAGGCAAGGGGGCGGTCCCTTAGGGGGACGAACCTCTTTATGGAGTTGTTTCCAAAACAACTCCTTGCCTTTTTGCGCAAGATTAGTTGTATCCATGTTTTAAAAACCCCTTTTCCAAGCATGTGCCCAAACCCTAGCCGTCAAGATCCAAAATTCACATCCTATGTGATTCAAACTCACTAATTCATACATCCAATGCAAGAATTAGACCTTGTTTGGTTAAATCACATTCAACATGCATCTAATATGCTTAATTTGTCGTTCTAACTCAATAATCAACAATTATAAGTGAAAAACAACAAAACGTAACACATAAACAACGTTATGCTGTACGACATGTGGCTCTGATACCACTTTAGGGTTTTGATCATGGATACGCAGCGGAATAAAGATTAATTTATCAAATCAAGACCCTCCAAGGATCACAGGAAGAGAATTCATAACGATAAAAAAGGAATCTTGTTATGTACCTTGTGGGTCTCCATTGATGACTTCAAACGCGAATAATGTCACGTATCTACGGTTTATCCACGCCTAGGATTGAGATCTAGATCCTCCAAACACCTTGTGCTAGCTAGGAAGAATGGAAGAGGATGAAGAAATCATGCAACCGAGACAAGAGGAGGGTTCGGCCTCCTCTCTTGGCCGACGGGTAGGGGCGGACGACAAGGGGGGTTTCGACCCTCTTGTTGTCTTGATCTCTCCTTCCTTCTCTCCTACTCAACTTATGATATGAGCATTAGTATGTAGGGAAGGAAGCTAGGAGCATCCTTTACATAGTCCAACAACTCCATGTTACTACATAAAGGCCCTCTCCTAATCCTACTAAAGTTCGGATTAGTCCAACTTGGATATTAGTCCTACTAAGTTAGAAAGTTGTTGAAAGTTGTTGCGATTTGATCCTTCTAATCAATTAATCATATTAATTAATTCCCAAGTCTAGTTCAATCCATATGGCGTGTGACCCCATAGGTTTCTACTTAGTTGGTAGTAACTATTTACTAATATGGAGCGATCTCTAGCAAGGCATCCATACTACCCAATTAATTGAAATAGTCATCTTGACAAACCTTGTGCAAGTATTGTCTGGTCCCTTTATCTCAATATCCTAATTGGGCACGAGACATACAAGTCACGCTCGTATACCCAATCCATCGTTCCTCGATCCTGGGAATAGCCTTATTCGTGCAAATAACATCAATATCCTATTTTGATTTATTTGAGTCTGGCCAGACATTCTATAAGCACTATCCCTCAAGTGGCCTATGATATTTGCTCCATTTATGTGGGAGGGACAAATTCTATCTACATCACTACGATATCTAAGCTTGCTTCCTATTGTGTCATATACGCGCCTTTATGACTACCCAGTCACGGTGTAGCGTATAACGCTACCAAAACATAATACTCCACAACTAGATGATCTAGTGACTTCAAGTCTAAGGATGACAATCTGTTGTCACCGCGAGAATCACTTGTGACTTTACATAACATGTATGTAGCCTTCTCGGAGATGGGTCAATGCAGTATGCCATTACTCCTAATGCATACCCGTGTGTTGGATCATGATATCTCCATATCAATCCAACCCCGTACTAGTCTATAGATGATTGTCCCATTAATCATTATAATGGACTAGGGATACTTAAGATAAACAACACAATTTTAAATCTAAGGACTTCATTATATTAAATATCCAATAAATAATACAATGAATGTTCTAGCCAATTTATTATTCATGCTAAACTAGATTGCCTTTAGGGCACGTATTCCAACACATTTTGGGTCCAATTTGAGCCAATATGGTGGAAAATTAGGTCGGGGTGAGCTTTGAAAGGAACTTGAGTGAAGCAACAGTGGAGGAACGTGGGTTTCTCTTTTTTCCCGTCGATAGAGAGATAGGATGCGTGAGGTGAGTGTTTCTTTGCTGCAAAGTGCATATTTGCCCCCCCCTAGTTTGTTGGGGGCTTTAAAATGCCCCCAGCGCTTGAAACAAAGGCCCAAATGACCCCCTTGCTGTTATATCTCTTCAAAATAGCTCTTTATAACCTTGCAGAACTCGATTTACGCCCCCAATTCTGTTAGAATCTTCTCTCATTTACCATTGTACGTGACTTTAGCTTTCTAACATGTTTCTTTGACTCTATCTCTTCAATTTTTGGCCTCTAACTTCCATTTTCTTCTCACCTGGGCCCTTAAGTCTTCAAATTAGGCATTTCTAATTCCTTATGCAAGTCTCTTAGCCCTCCAAATATATTTACTCAATCATTTAAGCTTTTCCAAGCTAGCCACTTGTATCCAGTGCATGTATTTGCCTACAAAACAAGATAAAAAACAACCAAAACTACGAAAACAAGCGTAAGTCTAGAAAGAGAGATAAAATAGATAGTTTACACATATTATAAAGTTATGAAGAGTTCATTAACATACTAAAAATGAAATTTTAAGTCGTTAACACTTACGAATCCGGAAAAGGAGCTACAAAGAAGATAACCGGAGGGATGACCAAGATCGACAAGTTCACAGGGAGAAACAGCTTCAGCTTATGGTAAATCAAGGTACGTGATTTGTTGAAGTAGCAAGGCATGTGGTTGACATTAGCGGAAAATAAAGATGGGTATTCTCCAACAACCAAGGAGTACAAGACGTTGGAGGAAAGAGAACACTCAACGATCACATTGAGTTTGGCGGGCGACATGATCATGGAGGTTGCAGATCAAGAGACTGTTGAGAAACTATGGAGCATGTTGGAGACCCTATACAAGAAGAAATCGCACACCAACAAGTTGATGTTGAAGAAACAACTCTTTGGTATACGCATGGGGGAAGGTACAGATCTAAGACACTTGGATCGTCCTAATACTGTTGTTCTTGAGTTGGGAAATAGTAATGAGAAGATAAGGGATGAAGATGTCGCATTGATTTTGTTGATGTCTCTACCACCGTCTTATGAGGGGTTCATAAAAATTGCTTGTGCTGGGAAGGAGACTCTCACGTTGGAGGAGGTAATATCATCTTTACAAACAAGGGAGATGCGGCAGAGGGCTGCATATGGGGGTACGGAAAGTCTAGGATCGGGCGCATTCGTGGTGTTCAATGGGGGTTATGGCAAAAGGAGTAAAAAGGGTTATAAGTTTACAAACGACGTATGTTCATTGCGTAAATAGAAGGTTCATTTGAAGAGGGAGTGTCAGAAGGGGAAGGCGTTTACAGATATGGGTGCAAGCGCGCCGGATGACTCGTGCTCTAGGCACCGTTAGGGGGCAAGGGGGAATCTCTGTTCTTGACGAGCAAGAGGATGGTGGAATAGGGGATTCTATGACAAGATACATGGAACGTGAAGGGGACACGTGCTGGGGAGTTTGTTGTAGGGACTCGGTGGTAGTTGGAACAACAAACAAATTTGTTGTAGGAACTCGGTGGGAGTTGGAACAGCAAACAGGGGTTCGATTGCAGGAACTCGGTCGTAGTTGGAGCCTCGATATGGTTTGACTGCAGGAACTTGACGGGAGTTGGAGCATTGGGGGCACACGTTGAGGATCTCAGAAAAGATGGAGCAACTTGTGAATTTGGGGCTATTGGAGGGAACCGGCTAATTCAAGCGCAAGAGGACGATAGGATTCAAGGCAAGATCGAGATTTGTTGGGATGCAAGGTGACTTGAATGTACGTGAGCTTGGCGAGGAGTTGGCGACAAAGCGGGGCAAGAAACTGACCAAACAGAGGAGCACGAGACGAAGAAGAACAAGCACTGGCAGCATGGTGTTCGTGCGAACAGCACGGGCCTTCGTGCGAAGAGAATCCTTAGGCGGCCATAACGTTTATTTATTGTTTTAGCTTGGTGTTTGGTATTTCTTGGGTCAAATTCAGTACCCTAGGTCTATACAAGGACCTAAGGTCGTGGATTACTAGTGTGGGTCGTATTCGTGGTGTTTCTCCCTAATTAAACGAGTTTTTTTTGTCGTGGGGGTAGCTAGCTCATCGTTAGTGAACCACGTTATATCGGGCAAGGGCGGAGCCAATTCATGACTTGGTGGGGCTATCGCCTCAGCTGGAATTTTCTCATATGGTATTATATATGTGTTTATATTTCTTTCCAAATACACTAACAACGGGTACTATTATAAATTGGTGTACAAATATCATTAAATAGCATATTGACATGGTGGTAAAATGATTTTTTTCTTTTTTGCTTTCACATAAGGTCTCAAGTTCGAATCCTTGGACAAGCAATTCAAGACTCTTTTTACTCTTTTAGTTCATTATTTTATGTACTTAATTATTACAATACTCATGTCCTTTTAGATCTCCAATCACTTGAATTTTAAGAAAATGTCTAGTTGTAGATGTTGACTTGCATTATTCACTCGCTTTTCTAAACAAAGTCGTGTCTCAAAGACATATTACTCTTTGTATTTTGTATTGATCACATTATCTTAAAAGGTTTTGTTCATCCTATGTGATATAATGAAAATAAATTCAATATTCGAACACATTCTTTTAAGAATTTTTTTTTTTGCGCTGCGCTTATTCAATATTTGTTGAAACTCGTTTCAATAAAAAGAAGTATGTTCTAACAGTACTATGCGATAATAATTGACCTTTCAATCATTTTTGCCTCGATTAAGTGGAGGAAATACTCATATGCGTCTGCTTCAAAAGGAATGCTACGATTATGAATCAAATAATTCATTTTTTTTCTCCAATACATTGGCCGTTAGTAAATTAGACCCACATCACGAAGAATTCGAGATCCACCACTGATATTGGGTGTGTTATTGTGTTCTTGTTTCGTCGTTTTCATCGTTCTCTAAGCTCTGCCCAGATCATAACAAAGCTTCTTCATACCTCAAGCAAGAATTCTTCGACCTCTTGTATGCATTTATGATCCTGGTCAGAGAAACGACAATGTCAATGGTGTTGGAATTGGGCCCTAGAGGCAATCAATTTATCGTGACAAATATATATGGACTTACGATTCATTATGTTATCGATATAAAGATATATTAACATGAATGAAGTCATTAGAATATAAATTTTATATTCTTAAGTATCCCTAGTTAATTATATTGATTAACTGGATAATCAACTATAGACTAGTATGGTGTTGGATTGATATGGAGATATCACGATCCAACACATGGGTATGCATTAGGAGTAATGGCATACTGGATTGACCCACAATGAGAAGGATACATTAGATTATGTCAAAGTCACAATCGCTTCTCGTAGTGCTAATATAATTGAAATCCTTAGACTTGAGGTCACTAGATACTCTAGTTCTGAAATATCATGCTTTGATATTATCAAACGTTACACCGTAACTGGGTAACTATAAAGGTGTTATCGAACATGATAGGAAGCAAGCTTAGAGATCTTAGTGATTTAGAGAGGATTTGTCCCTCCCACATAATGGGAGCAAATATCCATGGCCACTCAAGGGATTGTGCTTATTGAATGTCTGGCCAGACTCAAATAAATCAATATGGAGATATTGGTGTTATCTGCTTGCATAAGCATATTCTCAGGATAGAGAAACTATGGATTGGATATACGAGTGTGAATATTATGTCTCGTGTCCAATCCGGATATGGAGACAAAGGGATAATGCAATATGAGATATTGGGCACAAAGGTTTGTCGTGATCACTGACTATTTCCATTAGTGGGGTTGCATGGATGTGTTGCTAGACATCGCTCCATGTTAGTAATGAGTTACTACCAACTAAGTAGAAACCTATGGGGTCACACGTCAAAAGATTTGAACTAGATTTTGGATTAGTTAATATGATTAATTAAATAGAAGGATCACTTTGCAACACCTTGCAAACTTAGTAGGACTAATTTGTAAGGAAGGGACTAATCCAAGTTCATGTAGAACTAGGAGGGGCCTTTATGTAAACTAACAAGAGTTGTTGGTCTATATAAAGGAGGCTCTAGCTTCCTTCCCACTTAATGTTCATTCTCATAACATAAGTAAGTGGGAGAGAAAAAAAGTGAGCAAGAGACAAGCCAAAGGAGGCCGAAGCCCCCTTAAGCCGCCCCTACCCGTCGGCCACAAGAGAGGAGGACAATCCTCTCTTGTTCCTCGTTGTGTGATTCGTTCTTCCCTCTTCCTCCGGTCCAATCTAGCACTAGGAGAAGGAAGAATCTAGATCTCACCTCTAGACGTGGATCAACCGTAGAGACGAGGAAAATATTCTTTTGTGTGATCTCCCAAATCACAAAGGTACACATCTTCTATGTCTCTCATCATGCTATGATGTCTCTTCCTGTGATCCTTGGTGGGCTTTAAGTAGGGATAAGTTTTTTTGTTATTCGGCTGCATTACCTACGTCAAAACCCAACAGTGGTATCAGAGCCACAGGTCGTAGTGCATAACATGATTTTTTGTGTTACGATTTCAGTTTATACATCGTATTGTCAATTTTAAGCGAAACTGAAATTAATTGGCATAGAAGATGCAATAAACAAGATCTAATTTTATATGGAATGTAGGAATTAGTTAGTTTTCTCACATATGATGTGAATAATTTTGTTCAGGAACTAGGGTTTGGGCACATGCTTGGAAAACGGGTTTTCCAAGTATGGAAATAATTAAACTTGGACATCAAGGCAAAAGTGTGTTTGGGAAACAACCCAACAAGGAGGGAGTTGTTTTCGGAAACAATGCAATAAGGGTGTTTTGGAAACAACCCAACAAGGAAGGAATTGTTTTTGGAAACAATGTCATAAGGGTGTTTTGGAAATAACCCAACAAGGAAGGAATTATTTTTTTTTTTGGAAACAATTCCATGAGGAGGTGTGGCCCCATGAAGGGACCGCCCCTCTCTCTCCTTTCCGCCCAAGTAACACACGACCCCAAGGGGGCCGGCGCACCCTAGCACACGGCCTAGCCGTGTGGGCTAGGGCCGGCCGGCCCGGGTCTAGTGTGGCTGTTCCTTGGTTGATTTTGGCCATTATCTTGGTAAAATCTCTCGGACCGTTTTAACCCTAGTATGTCCAAAACAACTAAAATTGAACAAGCCTGTTAAAAATTGGTTTTAACTGTATTATGTGCTTTGTTGCATGGTGGATGGATATGGCCTAGGTTGTGGATGTTTTATATTTTTGTGGTTTGGTTTACGGTTTGCGAGCTTATCAAAATAATGTAATAATTAATTCGGTTTTACGGCCTGCGAGTCATTTTACTCCACAATATGTGAGGCTTTATTTAGTTATTTATTCTATATGTTAGGCTAGAATTAGAAATATTTAGATGTTAGCCAAGAGCATGGAGATGAAGACCGGAGAACCAAAGAAGCCAAAAGACGACGAGGACTCCCTACCCTAGG
This sequence comes from Linanthus parryae, assembly GCA_023055425.1. NCBI lineage: Eukaryota > Viridiplantae > Streptophyta > Magnoliopsida > Ericales > Polemoniaceae > Linanthus > Linanthus parryae. The sequence goes on along the minus strand of JALGPY010000012.1, from coordinate 11,417,241 downwards.
CGCGCAGCTATCGTGGAGCACATGGAGATGAGCTTGTCACTTTAGGGAACATAAATATTATCATTGGCTTGGTAATATCTTAGTCTAAGGGCCATATCCATCCCACGTTATTTTTTATTTTATTTTTTGGATGTTTATTATTTATGTCTTGTTATTTATTTTTGTGTGTATGGCGATACTAGTAAAATGTTAACAAGATAATATGGTCTTTTATTGTGGATAGCCCAATCCAAATAAGAAGATCATGTTGATGTGATCAACCAAACGAATAATGACTATCAAATCCCTCAAATAGAATATTGTGTTTTGCCTTCTCTTGCCTAAACACCCTTCATGATCAGGGTCTATTAAAATTCGGGCTTGGCAAAGCAAGCCGGTTTTAATTCACCATGATGTGTTGCGAATGACACAAGCTAGTAGTGTGTGTATGTTGAAGCAAGAGGTTGGACGCAACTGGGTAAGACTCAATTGGATTGATGAACCTAGAGGCATGACAATTAGGCGTTGTCCAAAGGATAAAGAATAAAGAGTTATTCACCTACTTGGACCAAGAGTTGCATGGGATGCAATTGGAATGGTTCCTACCTAAATAACTAATTCATGGGTGACTTGCCAAAGAAAGCTCAAGAAGAAGTGAAAAAGGGATCTTGGACGCACTTGAAAATATATAAGATATTTTCCGCATTATTGGTGAAGGCTATTAATCTGAGAAAAATAACGGGAGCTATATTTAATAATTTAGGTCATTGTTGAATATAGTAAATACGTCACAATGCGTTGCATAATCCTATTATTTTGAATACCCATAGCATTATACATACGAAACACGACTTTATGTCCATGAGATGGATAGGCTGTTTGGAATCTATTTTCTAGATTGGTATAAAATTGAGAATTGTTCTCAAATAAAAGCGAAATTGTTGTACATCGTAGAACGTAAATTTATCTTCCCACCAACTACCAAAACACACTAAATCCTAAAGGAATTGAACATCAAAGAACGGTTCTTTGGATATGACTTGCCTCATGTTAGCTGCCATGAACTCTGAGCTTTGGAAGCAAGATGAGAGATGTGGAGGCGTATGAAGTGATCGTACATTAAAAGAAGCTCTTTCAAAAGAGCGAGCTAGATATGAAAGGATTGAAGTGTTTCTCCACTTTGCACACTCTTGCTTAGCACTCGTCATGATCAAGATAGAGTAAGTTCGGGCTTTCCAAAGCAAGGCGACTTAATTCATCAAGATTTTACCCGATGACACAAGCTAGTAATGTGTGACTGCTGAAGCAAGAGGTGAAGCGCAAACTAAGCTATCTCAATAGGATTGAAAGCTTAGAGACTGGGAGTTATCTATGAGATAGATAAAGAATAAATAATTATTCTCCCAAATGGACCAAGAATTGCATTGGATGCAATTATAGTTTTGTTCGAAGGTGATTTACTCAATATGATTGAGAATCGCTATACAATGCACTCATAAAGGGCTAAAGGTAAAACATGCTAATGGTTAACAGCATGGGTAAGGGCAAAAGGTTTGAACCAACCCCATGGGTATAAATCAAGCTTGTTGCTAAAATCAAGTTGCCTTAAAAGTCCCATAGGTGGTGTAGAGGAAGAGAAACTGCCTGAAGTACGTGGAAGGAAATAATAAGGGAATTATGAATTCCAAATTAGGTAATTTTGTTATATAAGTCAATATTTCTATCTCATTAGTATATGATACTTGATGAAGATCTCACATTTATAGAAGTGTGGAGGATCTCAAGAGATGTAGACAATTGAATAAGGAAGAAATAAACCTACACGTGGGGCAATGAAGCAAAGGGTTGCTGAATTAGCCATATGGAATTATTTATACCTTTTTGGAATTATCCATGAATTAGACAAATACGATTACGTCACTACTTTGAGTAGGGACATTATCACAGTTTCTTGTTTTGACAAGAAAAATCTTTAATTAAAATAATAGACAAATGTTGTTCCATTTATTTTGATAAAATGCATTATTGTAATGCAATTTTGTCTAAGTTGATTATATATCCTTGATCATGATAAGTTCATCTAAAACAGTAATACCAAGAGGTTTGCATATATTGATATGAACCTCGCTTATCTTTGGCATTATCATTTAGGCTACAGGAATAGGAGATACATATCTTGAACTCCATATGGATGGATTTATGTAACTCATTTGATTAGTGAATCATATGAGACATGTAAGACTTATTTATTAGGCAAAGATATGATCTTTTGGGAATCATACATGTTGATGTATAAAGGCCGCTAAGCACAAATGCTAAAGGTGGTTTTCAATACTTCGTCATATTTACTGATGGGATCAGAGAAATATGGATTTTTGAATCTTATGAAGAAACGAATCAGAATCCTTTAAGGAGATCAAGGAACTCAAGAATGAAGTAGAAAGCCAGCTTGGCAAAAGTATCATGGCTCTACGATTGAATCGTGAAAGAGAATACATAAAATAATAGTTTGAACAACTAAAGGAGTATGGGATGTGATACCAACTCACTCTACCTTAACACCATTATGGAATGGCATGTCTGAGAAGAGACACCAAACCTTGTTGGACACAGTTCGGTCCATGATGTGTCAAACACAACTTCCAGTTATTTTAAGGGCCATGTTCTAATTACAGCAAGTTTCGCCCTTAAGCTTGTTCCATATAAATTAATTTTGAAAAACATCATATGAGATATCGACGAGGAAGTGTCCTAGTATGTTATTCATAAAGAAATTGGGTTATGAAGTTTATGTAAATAGTTTACAGATAAACTTGATGTACTATGTGTAATATCCTGAGGAAACAAGGGATATTATCTCTACACTCCAATCGAGAAAAAACTGTTTGTTGCTCGAACCGCTGTGTTTCTAGATAGAGATTGTCTCTAAAGGAAACAGTGAGAGGACAATAGAACTTGAAGGAGTTCAAGAACCACAAAAGAACATTGATCCTCTTGATGGAACATGAGCAGGGTCACAAGGGGTTGTGGAGCAACCTACTCAGGTAACACAAGAACCTTGTAGGGTAAATATGTCAATAGGCTAAAGAAATATGGATTTCTCATGACCCCGTTGATGTGTTGCTCATGGTGATGAGCCTGTAACCTATGAGATGGCCATAAGTGGGCCATACTCTCAGAAATGGCTTGAAGCCGCGAGATACGATATGGAATCCATGTATTCCAACAAAGTATGGACTTTGGTGGAACCACCTGAAAGGGTAGGACCCATAAGGTGCAAGTGGGTTATGAGGAGACCAACATGGATGATTTTAATACCCCATATAATTTACAAGGGCAAAATAGTAATTTAAAGAGCTAAATAAAGAATTTAATTGTGAAAAATAAAGTTAGTTAAATTATAGTATTTTACAGACAAGAACTTCTCGTAGAATTTTAGAAAGTGTTAAGTTGGTAATCGAAGATAAACACGTGAGAGTTTTATTTATTTTTATTATTATTAATGTGTTTACGCGTGTATGACCACCGCGAAGTTTAGTGTGAGTGACGCACCCAATCATTCTACACCTTGGTGTGCCACCCACGCCTTAACCTTTCTCACATCATCTTCTACAACTACCATTTTGCTTCTTCAGGGATTTTTCTTACCGCCAAACACAATCACCATCACCTCCTCCAACATAATTATTCACCCTCCTTTTGTCTACCTATAAAATGAGTCATCAAGGCAATCATTCACATCAATCATCAACCTTCACTTAATCTTCATCTCTTCACCTTCATCATCTTCTTCACCTTCTTCCCGTCGCCACCACCGTGAGCACCACCACCTCCACCATCAAACTCCCTGCCACCATCTCACTCTCCAACTCCCTCTGTTCTGAGATCACACCAACAAAATCAACAGCAGCAGTAGCCTCCACCATCGCCACCATCGTCATCTCCCTCACCTCCGGCGAAATCACCGCAACCACCCAACACCATCTCCGCTCCAACTCTCTGTATTACCTCTCTCTGTCTCACTCTCCCTGCTCTGTTCCGAAACAGAGCAACAGCAGCAACAATCAGCAGCAGCAGCGGTGACAAGCTCCGAAGCCGTCACCACCACCACTGCTGACGGGAACCACCGTCGAACAACCCTCTGCTTCTTTCTCTCTTCCTCCCTACCTCTCTCTCTTTGCTCTGTTTCATTCTCTCCACCATCCAGAAACAGAGACAAAGTCTGCAACTAAGCCGCTAAGAAAACCCACGACCACCACCGTCGGCCACCATTGTTGCCGACGGGGGAGCTTGGCCCAAGCAACCCGACAACTCCCATCGGTCCAAATCACTTCTAAACTACTCCTGGAGCTCCCAGGAGACGAACCCAGGTCCTAACCGAAGCTAGGAGGTCCTCCATTGTCGGCGACGAAGAGCACCGCCGCGACTCACCGTCGACAAACCCGGAAAGCTTCGTTTCTTGACCGATTATGGCCATTCTTGGCCTAGGTATGCTCTAAATCTCGCCGTGATTCCGTTTAAACAATCAAAATCGTATCTCGTATTCTTCATTCCATTTTTAGCTTGTTAAATTTGATGTTTTTGTAAAAAGGGGTTAAAGTGTCTTTTACCCTAAACTGTTATAGCATGATAATTATGTTGAAGGGGGTAGCTGTTTGTATATATGAGAACTTGGTGGGTAGTATTGCATGTTAAATAATCTGCCATGTGAGTAGGATGGGGGTCCTGCTGTGTTTTGACATAACTTGTGGGGTTATAAGTGTAGTTTATATAAACTTTATATTATTCGCGAAAAATAAAAATAATATTTTTGGATTAAAAATATTTTCTAAAAATAATAGATTTCGTCCCGGTTACAAAAATGTGATTCGGGCTTCGAAATAATATACGGATCGCTCGTTAAAAATTAAACGAGTAATGTTTTTATTAAAAAACTAAACAAACGTTGCGTTTAATTGTTTAACTTTAAAATTGGTTGTTTGAATATTCATAAAAATGACTTTTTCGAGCTTTTAAATATCGTTGCGACATTTCAATTATTTTGAAGTGATTTTTCATAAAAATCCAATATCGTATAGTTTATAATATTAATATTTACTTTATGTAAAAACACAAACTACTATTAAGTTCTACTAGCATTTTATAAAAATAGTTCCTATAAATAAATGAGACTTCTATAACATAAATTTAATAACTCTTCAATTTACCACTCGTTGTTTAATAATTTTTGCTAATAAGAAAATATAACGAGATAAAGAAACGTTAATAAATTAGTGTGCGAGTTCGGGCTAATTTTAAGAATTGATAACTAGGGTTATTAATTAGACTCGTAGAATTATACAGAGTTGTGACGATTTAGAAGCTCCGATTTGTAGGTAACGGATTCGTAAGCAACGACAACAAGTAGGACGTTTGACGCTACGGAATCCAGGTAAGTAAATATGCCTAGCCTAGCGTGCTAGCTCCTGTTCGTGTCAGGGTATGCTTTTAATACTTGTCTCAAAATTATATTTTTGAGTTACATGTTTTGTTTGAAATCTCTTTGCAAGTTAAAGAAGTTGATTTACTGCGAATTGTCACACGAATAATATTAATCCACTAATAACGTAAAGTGGAAAGAGTTGTGCGCGGATCGTTATATTCGCTTTTCTATAAGATTGGTCGTGGCTGACTACGTTCACCCGACCCGTTTATAAGATTGGTCGTGGCTGGCTACGTCCACCCGACCCGTTTATTTTAATCCGGTCGCAACCTGCCGGATTGCTCCATGTACTCACCTCTCTGGCCGCGAGTAGTCTTAGAGGGGTGCCGGCACTTAAGGTCTTGGATGCGTAGTGATAGTAGATCTTCCCCGTATCAACAAAGTTAAAAAGTGGTTTTCTTCAAGGACAAGAATGTCTATGAATATAAAGGAAGGCAAGATTGGGATATCACTCCCCGTTTCAAGATCAAGAAAGAAGGATTTGAAAGGTTGAGAAGTTTAAAGCTTGATGTGTGCCTTGTTTACTCTTTTAAAGATTTATTTCCTCTTATTACTGTTTTTGAGAAATAAATTATGCCTCGTCATCCGTTTACGAGCTAGGGTATTTATTTACTCAGCATTTCCCGGCTGACTTTAGAAACTGCGGTTCCGTTTTCTTTCCCACCGCAGGATTAGAGGAAGAAGATTTTGGCATAGCTGGGTACGGGACTCACTGAGGAGGACTGTTAACGACTTAAAATTGCATATTTTAGTATGTTAAGGAACTCTTCATAACTTGCTAATATGTTTAATTTAGCTATTTTATCTCTCTTTCTAGACTTATGCTTGTTTTCGTAGCTTTGGTTGTTTTCTCTCATTTTGTAGGTAAAATCGTGATTTGGAATGCAAGAGACTAGCATAGGAGGGCCAAACGATGAATTAAAGAAACTTAAAGCGCTTGATTGGAAGATTAGTGAAGATTTGAAGACCTATTTTAGAAGACAAGAGAAGAATATGGGGCCGTTGTTGAAGATTTAGAAGAAAAGAGGCCAAAGTTTCATCTAAGGGTTTGTTTGAAAACCATTTAACGGATTTGGGGAGCTTAGTGCAGTTTTCTAGATGTTTTAATGGCTTATTTGAAGGATCCTTAACGGTTTAGGGGTGTTTGTGCAAATTTTCGAAACCTTTTAAGAGAGCTGGGGGCCTTTTAAAGCCCCCAGCAAACTAGAGGGGGCCAAATTGAAATTCGGGCAAACCTTTAGACACCAGTTGGCCACATCTCTCTCCCCGACGCGAAGGAACGCAAAAGCACCAGGAGCAGCCATGGTTGCTCGTCAAAGCTCCAACCAAAGGCTCAAACTCGATCAAACCTTCACGGAATCAGCTCAAATTGGCTCCAATCAACTCCCTAGCCCATCCTCTATCCCATACTCCAATCAATTCGGCCTAAGAACGAATGGACGAAAAAGCCCCAAATTCTAGGGTTTGTTTCAATCAACGATGGAGGGCTTCTGAGTTCAATTCAAGCGTGGAGATTTGTGCTTGGAGGCTACGAAATCATATCCCTACCCTCTATATAATCTGAAGTCGAAGAAGAAGAAAGGGGTTCGCTCACTCTCAGACCCAGTCGGCTACAGTACTCCATAACAGCTTTTTGTTCATCCTCTCTCTCTCTCCGATTTCACCCATGTCAGGGCTTGTTCTTGAGCGCCTGAGCTCTCTTTGAGCATAATCAGGGCCAAGAACAAGGGAAAGACGAAGAGGGAGAGAGAGGAGGTCAGTTTGTACTCTGTTCTGGGTCACTGTTTCACAGCTGCTGCTGTGTTCTTGCTGTGTTCATCATCAGCAGCAGCAGCAGCAGCTTAGGTAGTGGGTTTCTCATCATTTTCGTAGCTTAGTAGTGAGTTGGGGCTGTTTTGCTCTATTTTGTGTAGTTTCATTCGATTAGATGGTTTGTTCTTCATGTTTGTAGTTGAAACAAGTGTTTGGGATTGAATTAGTGAAAAGTGTATTGATGCTATCAAGTATGAATTCAAGATTTGATTATTGAAAGTTAAATTTCTCTCAATCTCTCTTGAATTTTCTATTATGTCTAGCTAATTCAATTTGCTTGGGTGATTTGGGACTATATAGTGTCTAAATCTCCATATTGATTCAAGTTGAACTTCAAGGATGAATGGGTTGAATTGGGTTCACTTGAGTGCTTAGTGCAATGTTTGGATTTCTCTTGTTGAAGTATTTGATGCATTGAATAGGTAGATGTGCGAATACTTTTGACGTGTTTGATTTGAAGTTGCATTTGAGTGAGAGGAACTCGTCAATCCTAACTTTGAGAAATCGAGTTCTAGTTAGGTGATTTGAGTGAGAATTTACAAATCTCATTTGTTGCTTGATCTTTCATGTGGAAACATCTATGTGTGTTTACATATGGTTGATGCTTGAAACACTTGAAATTTGGAGAATCTCATTTGAATAGCCTCATTAGTGCTTGATTAGCGTGTTGGATTTACACACTTCTCTTGTCGCGAGTTGGATTGTATGAGCAATCACTTCTTGAGATATGCGAATTGAGAATCGGGCTTGAATATAATAGGAGGATTGGTCACTAGAGAAACCGATGATCCCTAGCCCCTCTCTACTTGTCGTTTCACTTAGTTTCTTGAATCGTAGCTCTAGTAGTCGTTTACTTTGTTCTTAAACTCAAACCTCAAACTTGCTCCATCAATTGATTTTGGTGGATTTGAATAGCTTGGCAAGCTTTAAAGCCATTGAGAGTTTGTGTTTCTTGCTTTAGTTTGTCGTTTTCTAGTTTTGCAAGTCATTGTCTAAACCTCCTCTCCTTGTGGATTCGACCTCGTTCTTACTCGGGTACTACTTAGAACGATATTCCTATACTTGGGAATTATCGCGAACAAGGACATGTCGTGTTGTAAGATAGTTTGAATCATGTAAAATAGTTTGAATAAGGCAAGAACAATGTGTAATTGCTACGTATGAAGGACTTGGGAACGTATTGTACTGTGTAATAGTATGTAATATAATCGTTGGGATGTTGTGCTTTCGATTGTCCGCCACTACTTTTAGCTTCGGCCTCCCCGATTCGTCCGAGTCGGATAAGGGGGTCGTTGCAGGTGGTATCAGAGCCAACAGTCCAGTAAAAGGGAATTAAACCTGTAGGGCAACTTCAAATGAACATAGGGCAATATAAATAAAACTGGAAAGCCGTTCGGGGTATGGGTAGCTTAAGTATAGGTATTGATATCTCCCACCCACCCACAACCTGTCTTAAGAAGTTTTGTGTGTTATAGATTTATGTGAATCAGTTTGATTCAAGGTACATCTAATTGGTTGTGAATAATCTTCACTTCCATGACCAGAAGAAGGATAAGGACATAATTTGATTCGTATTAGATGCTCTATTTGATTTATGGACACGTTACATGTGCTTTAGTGTGATAATTTCTATGTGATACATGTTTTTTTACGCAATTGTTGTGCTAGATAATTGTAAAATAACTGTTGAAATATATGCGACCATAACCGAGGATACCATAGGGGTGACTGATAGACCACTACCATATCGCTTTAGGTTAGTTTGACAGAGACAAATGGCTGAAAACATCAGCATGGAGCATTTCTTCACACAAATGAGTCAGATGATGAACAACGGAGGTCAGACAGGGACTAATTGGGCCAAACAGGTGTCAGAAATGAAACCCAAGGAATTCACAGGAAAAGAGGATCCTGTTGAATTGGAGGATTGGATCGTGGAAATGGATAAGATTCTCGAGGTGGTAGAGTGCCCTGATGAACGCAAAGTTAACTGTGCGGCCTTCTATTTGAAGAGTGAAGCGAACCTCTGGTGGAGGAATGCCCGAGAGACTCTGTTGGCCAGACCCAATTTCGACTGGGAAGCTCTTCAAGCTGCTCTCCGATCGCGTTTCTACCCTCACCATGTGAAGAGGAGTAAGGAAATGGAATTCCAAAACCTGCAGCAAGGAAATGACTCCGTCACTGAGTATTTCCGAAAATTCACGGAGTTGACGCGATTTGTTGGAAACATGGTGCCCGACGAAGACTCCAAGATTTCTCGATTTATCGGAGGACTTCATGAAAGGCTACAAGAGTCTCTTCTGAGCCGAACTTATTCCACTCTCCACGAAGCCTACGACAGGGCTGCTGACATCTGGCGAGTCCGTGTCTCTCAAGATGAGAAACGCAAGAAACGCAAGTTCGAGGAGGCAGGAGGAAGCAACAACAACTTTGCCAAGGCCAATCAGAGGTCCAAGCCTAACAATGGAGGAGGCAACCAGGGCCAGCATCGTGGCAACCAGCAGAACACTGCAGCCCAGCAAATCCGCCGTTATTATTGCAAGAGGTGTCCACGAAACCACCCAGGCGAGGATTGTGATGGCAACATAGTTACTTGCAACAACTGCGGTAAGAGGGGACACCGGGCTTACGAGTGTCGTTCGCAGCCAGCCAGGAACCAGCAAACAACCCAAGGCGGAAATTTTGGAAGGCCACAGCAAAACAACTACCAGGGCAACCGCCAGCAGAACGGAGGCAACTTTGGGCGCAACCAGCAGTATGGGAATCAGCAGAATGGGAATCGTAACAACCAAAACAACAGAGGAAATGGTTACGGGAGGCAGCAGAACTACAATGGGGGCAACGTAGGGCAGAATGGAGGCCAACCCAGGACTGGAAACAATAATGCTGGATATGGGAATAACAACAACAATGGAGCAGGAGGTCAGAATGGAAATTTGGGAAGGATAGATGTGCTGACAAGGACTGAAGCAGAAGCTGCTCATGGAGTTGTGACGGGTACTTTCCTTGTCCTTGAGCAACCAGCTTTCGTATTGTTTGATTCGGGTGCATCTTATTCCTTCATATCATCCTTATTTGCTGAAAAGTTGGGTTTTCATAAGTCCCCTAGCATATCCGTTCCTGTAGCAACACCTAATGGCCACGTAACTGTCTGTGACACGGTATTCGAAGGAGTAGAACTGAAGATCCTAACCAGTACCTTACCCGCTAACCTAATAAAGTTTGACCTAGGGGGGCATAGATGTAATCCTAGGAATGGATTGGCTTGGAAAGTATCGGGCAGTTATAGACTGTTATGGTCAAAAGATTCGACTGAGAGGGCCAAAGGGAGAAAGGATCACTTATCGAGGTATCCCCACTGAACCTCGCATTAAACTAGTGTCAGCCCTTACCATAATAAACCAAGTGAAAAAGGGAAACTCTGCCTTCTTGTGTTATGTCCAAGATGTAACTAAGAAGGAGACTGGCCTAGAAGAGATACCAGTCGTGAGGGAATTTCCGGATGTATTCCCAGAAGAGATTCCGGGAATGCCACCTCAAAGAGAAGTTGAATTTACTATAGACTTGGCACCTGGAACTGCACCTATTTCCAAGGCGCCGTATAGGATGGCACCTGCTGAATTAAAGGAGTTGAAGAACCAGATACAGGAACTTTTGGATAAAGGGTACATCCGACCTAGTGTGTCACCTTGGGGAGCACCGGTGTTGTTCGTCAAGAAGAAAGACGGGATTTTACGGTTATGCATTGATTACCGGGAACTAAACAATGCTACCATTAAGAACAAATATCCGCTACCCCGGATTGATGACTTGTTCGATCAATTACAAGGGGCTAGTGTTTTCTCTAAAATCGATTTTAGGTCCGGGTATCATCAACTTCGTGTTGCTGAGAAGGATATCCCGAAGACTGCCTTTAGTACAAGGTACGGTCACTACGAGTTCACGGTGATGCCGTTTGGTTTAACCAACGCTCCCGCAGTATTCATGGACCTGATGAACCGGGTGATGAAGCCATTTCTGGACCAGTTTGTAGTCGTCTTTATCGATGACATTCTGGTGTACTCGAAGAACGAGAAGGATCATGAAAAACACCTACGAGAAGTATTGCAGACATTGAGGCAGGAGCGACTGTATGCCAAGCTGTCCAAGTGTGAATTATGGTTGGACCAAATTCCATTTCTGGGCCATATCATTTCCAAGGAAGGAATAGCTGTGGACCCAGCAAAGATCTCAGTAGTCAAGGATTGGCCTACACCAAAGAATGTGTCGGAAATCCGAAGTTTCCTTGGCTTAGCCGGCTACTACCGACGCTTCGTAAAGGATTTCTCCAAGATCGCTAGGCCATTAACTACGCTGACGAAGAAAGCGGTGAAGTATCATTGGGACGATAGCTGTGAAGAAGCGTTTCAAACTCTGAAGGAAAAGCTAACTACAGCACCAGTATTAGCTTTGCCAAACGAGTCTGGGGAATTCGAAGTATACAGTGACGCATCGAAGAAGGGACTAGGGTGCGTACTTATGCAAGACCGAAGGGTGATTGCCTACGCATCAAGGCAATTGAAACCTCACGAAGAGAACTATGCCACACATGACCTAGAACTGGCAGCAGTAGTCTTCGCGCTGAAAATATGGAGACATCATCTTTATGGATCCGTTTGCAAGCTCTACACGGATCATCGAAGCCTGAAATACATCTTCACCCAGAAAGAGCTGAATAATCGGCAACGAAGATGGCTGGAAATTATCAAGGATTATGATTTACGCATTCACTACCACGAAGGAAAGGCCAATGTGGTCGCTGACGCGCTAAGTCGTAAGTCAAGCCATGCAGTGAACGCTATGGTAATCCTGGCGGATCGGTTATGCCACGAGTTCAGAAAACTCGACATCGAAGTGGTGGAACAAGGAGCGGTGCAGAAATTGCTTGGAAGCATGACAGCTGTACCGGATTTCTTTGAAGAAATAAGGCGCAATAAAGCTGGAGACGTGAAGCTCGAAAGAATCAAGAAAAAGATTGCAGCAGGAGAAGCCAAAGAATTCCAGATTCACGAAGACGGAAGCATACGCTACAAAGGAAGGTGGTGTGTACCACAGAAGTGTGCAGAAACCAAGCAGAAGTTGATGCAAGAAGCACACAATACACCGTATTCAGTCCATCCTGGAGGCGATAAACTTTACAAGGACTTGAAGAAGACGTTCTGGTGGCCAAACATGAAGAAGGAAGTAGCGGAATTTGTGGCCAGATGCCTAACATGCCAGAAGGTGAAGTTCGAGCATAAGAGAATGGGAGGTCTACTCCAACCACTAGATATCCCAGTTTGGAAATGGGACTCCATCTCGATGGATTTTGTCACAGCCTTACCGCCATCAAAGAACGGGCTGAATAAGATATGGGTAGTCGTGGACAGACTAACCAAGACTGCGAGATTCATCCCGATGAAAGACACATGGGGTATGGAGCAGAGAGCGGATGCCTACATCAGAAACATCATAAGGTATCATGGGGTTCCAAGTTCGATAATCTCGGACAGAGACCCTGACTTCCTCTCTCATTTCTGGAGGGCGCTCCAAGAAGCATTGGGAACTCAGCTGAAGTTTAGTACAGCCTTCCACCCAGCCACAGATGGGCAAACGGAAAGGACCATTCAAACACTGGAAGATATGTTGCGAGCATGTGTTATGGATTTCCAAGGCTCATGGGTTGACAAACTTCCGTTAATCGAGTTCTCCTATAACAATAGCTATCACGCCAGCATTGGTATGGCGCCATACGAAGCCCTATATGGAAGGAAATGCCGATCGCCGCTTTGCTGGAGTGACATTAGCAAAACGGTGGTCCTTGGACCACAAATGATTGAAGACATGACGAACCAGGTACGACTCATCCAACAACGTATGAAAGCAGCTCAAGACAGGCAAAATTCATACGCGGATCGAAAGAGAAGACCGTTGGAATTCCAAGTGGGAGAAAAAGGCATTTCTACGGGTTTCACCTACCAAAGGAGTAACCAGGTTCAACCTAAAGGGTAAGTTAAGTCCGAAGTTTATCGGTCCATATGAGGTTATAGAAAAGATTGGTGAAGTTGCGTATCGACTGGACTTGCCATCGAATTCGGGACGTGTACACAATGTTTTCCACGTATCACAACTGAAGAAGTACGTACCGGATCCGTCCCATGTGTTGGATCCCGAACCGGTGGATTTCGACCCGTCGCTAACCTACGAGGAGCAACCTATCAAGATACTGGATACAAAGACAAGAGACACGCGTACCAAGAGTGTCAGACTGGTCAAAGTCCTTTGGTCTAACCATCAAACTGAGGAAGCGACTTGGGAAGCTGAAGAAGAGATGAGGAAAAAGTATCCACACTTATTTCATGAGGTACGTTGAGTTCCGGGGACGTCACTCTCTAAGGGGGAGAGGACGCAACCTTTCATTTAGTAACTTCGTACCCTTATTTATGCAACCTTTCATTTAGTACCTCTACACGTTCGTACCCTTATCACATAGTTAACCCTGACCTTTAGTAACCAAATGGAACTATAATCACATACGTAAGACGTAAGATAGACAGGAATACGGCCTTTACATGATACAATATTTGTTGCATTGCATGCATTAGAAGATAATTACTTGCTATCACTTGCTATGTGAATTTTCATGCCTGCTATGTGATCGCGACTGTGATCGTTAGTTGCTTATTAGAAAAATTCAGCATCAAAAGTATTGGGTTGATTTTAGCTTTGAGGCAAAAGTTTTAGCCTCAAGAGTATTTGGTTGATTTTTAGCCTCGAGGTAAAATTAGCATCAGGAGTATTTGACTGAATTAGCTTCGAGGAAGAAATTTTAATATCAGGAATATTTAGATTGTTTAAGCTTTGAGGACGAAGCTCTGCTTAAGGGGGAGAGACTGTAATACCCCGTATAATTTACAAGGGAAAAATAGTAATTTAAAGAGCTAAATAAAGAATTTAATTGTGAAAAATAAAGTTAGTTAAATTATAGTATTTTACAGACAAGAACTTCTCGTAGAATTTTAGAAAGGGTTAAGTTGGTAATCGAAGATAAACACGTGAGAGTTTTATTTATTTTTATTATTATTAGTGTGTTTACGCGTGTATGACCACCGCGAAGTTTAGTGTGAGTGACGCACCCAATCATTCTACACCTTGGTGTGCCACCCACGCCTTAACCTTTCTCACATCATCGTCTACAACTACCATTTTGCTTCTTCGGGGATTTTTCTTACCGCCAAACACAATCACCATCACCGCCTCCAACATAATCATTCACCCTCTTTTTGTCTACCTATAAAATGAGTCATCAAGGCAATCATTCACCTCAATCATCAACCTTCACTTCATCTTCATCTCTTCACCTTCATCATCTTCTTCACCTTCTTCCCGTCGCCACCACCGTGAGCACCACCACCTCCACCATCAAACTCCCTGCCACCATCTCACTCTCCAACTCCCTCTGTTCTGAGATCACGCCAACAAAATCAACAGCAGCAGTAGCCTCCACCATCGCCACCATCGTCATCTCCCTCACCTCCGACGAAATCACTGCCACCACCCAACACCATCTCCGCTCCAAATCTCTGTATTACCTCTCTCTGTCTCACTCTCCCTGCTCTGTTCCGAAACAGAGCAACAGCAGCAACAATCAGCAGCAGCAGCGGTGACAAGCTCCGAAGCCGCCACCACCACCACTGCCGACGGGAACCACCGTCGAACAACCCTCTGCTTCTTTCTCTCTTCCTCCCTACCTCTCTCTCTCTCTGATCTGTTTCATTCTCTCCACCATCCAGAAACAGAGACAAAGTCTGCAACTAAGCCGCTAAGAAAACCCACGACCACCACCGTCGGCCACCATTGTTGCCGACGGGGGAGTTTGGCCCAAGCAACCCGACAACTCCCATCCGTCCAAATCACTTCTAAACGACTCCTGGAGCTCCCAGGAGACGAACCCAGGTCCTAACCGAAGCTAGGAGGTCCTCCATCGTCGGCGACGAAGAGCACCGCCGCGACTCACCGTCGACAAACCTGGAAAGCTTCGTTTCTTAACCGATTCTGGCCATTCTTGTCCTAGGTATGCTCTAAATCTCGCCGTGATTCCGTTTATACAATCAAAATCGTATCTCGTATGCTTGATTCCATGTTTAGCTTGTTAAATTTGATGTTTTTGTAAAAAGGGGTTAAAGTGTCTTTTACCCTAAACTGTTATAGCATGATAATTATGTTGAAGGGGGTAGCTGTTTGTATATATGAGAACTTGGTGGGTAGTATTGCATGTTCAGTAACCTGCCATGTGAGTAGGATGGGGGTCCTGCTGTGTTTTGACATAACTTGTGGGGTTATAAGTGTAGTTTATATAAACTTTATATTATTCGCGAAAAATAAAAATAATATTTTTGGATTAAAAATATTTTCTAAAAATAATAGATTTCGTCCCGGTTACAAAAATGTGATTCGGGCGTCGAAATAATATACGGATCGCTCGTTAAAAATTAAACGAGTAATGTTTTTATTAAAAAACTAAACAAACGTTGCGTTTAATTGTTTAACTTTAAATTTGGTTGTTTAAATATTCATAAAAATGACTTTTTAGAGCTTTTAAATATCGTTGCGTCATTTCAATTATTTTGAAGTGATTTTTCATAAAAATCCAATATCGTATAGTAGATAATATTAATATTTACTTTATGTAAAAACACAAACTACTATTAAGTTCTACTAGCATTTTATAAAAATAGTTCCTATAAATAAATGAGACTTCTATAACATAAATTTAATAACTCTTCAATTAAACACTCGTTGTTTAATAATTTTTGCTAATAAGAAAATATAACGAGATAAAGAAACGTTAATAAATTAGTGTGCAAGTTCGGGCTAATTTTAAGAATTGATAACTAGGGTTATTAATTAGACTCGTAGAATTATACAGAGTTGTGACGATTTAGAAGCTCCGATTTGTAGGTAACGGATTCGTAAGCAACGACAACAAGTAGGACGTTTGACGCTACGGAATCCAGGTAAGTAAATATGCCTAGCCTAGCGTGCTAGCTCCTGTTCGTGTCAGGGTATGCTTTTAATACTTGTCTCAAAATTATATTTTTGAGTTACATGTTTTGTTTGAAATCTCTTTGCAAGTTAAAGAAGTTGATTTACTGCGAATTGTCACACGAATAATATTAATCCACTAATAACGTAAAGTGGAAAGAGTTGTGCGCGGATCGTTATATTCGCTTTTCTATAAGATTGGTCGTGGCTGACTACGTTCACCCGACCCGTTTATAAGATTGGTCGTGGCTGGCTACGTCCACCCGACCCGTTTATTTTAATCCGGTCGCAACCTGCCGGATCGCTCCATGTACTCATCTCTCTGGCCGCGAGTAGTCTTAGAGGGGTGCCGGCACTTAAGGTCTTGGATGCGTACTGATAGTAGATCTTCCCTGTATCAACAAAGTTAAAAAGTGGTTTTCTTCAAGGACAAGAATGTCTATGAATATAAAGGAGGGCAAGATTGGGATATCAATCCCCGTTTCAAGATCAAGAAAGAAGGATTTGAAAGGTTGAGAAGTTTAAAGCTTGATGTGTGCCTTTTTTACTCTTTTAAAGATTTATTTCCTCTTATTGCTGTTTTTGAGAAATAAATTATGTCTCGTCATCCGTTTACGAGCTAGGGTATTTATTTACTCAGCATTTCCCGGCTGACTTTAGAAACTGCGGTTCCGTTTTCTTTCCCACCGCAGGATTAGAGGAAGAAGATTTTGGCATAGCTGGGTACGGGACTCACTGAGGAGGACATGTCGTGTTGTAAGATAGTTTGAATCATGTAAAATAGTTTGAATAAGGCAAGAACAATGTGTAATAGCTACGTATGAAGGACTTGGGAACGTATTGTACTGTGTAATAGTATGTAATATAATCGTTGGGATGTTGTGCTTTCGATTGTCCGCCACTACTTTTAGCTTCGGCCTCCCCGATTCGTCCGAGTCGGATAAGGGGGTCGTTGCAATGATAATATGATTACTTTTAAGGGACAATTGGTTGAAAAGGGTTTACCTATGAGTTCATAAGTATAGACTATAACGAAACCGTTTCCCCAATTGTAATGCTTAAAACCATTTAGCATCTTGCTTGTAGCGATCTATCTATAGATTAAATCAAGCTTCTCGGAGTTGGATTCTTCGAATTAATGATACAATCAAAGCAGTTTGGTTCCATCAAAATTGAAGATGAATCTTGTGTTTACAAGAACGTTAGTGGGAGCACAATTAAATTTCTGATCTTGTATGTAGAGACATACTAACCATTGGGAATAATGTCTCTACTCTGCAATCTGTAAAGATTGACTAGAGAATTGGTTTTCAGTGATAAACTTGGGCGAGGAAATCTATAAAGATCTATGGAGATAGATCAAAGTAGTTGTTTAGCTTAAGTCATGGTACATATATCGACAAGGTGTTGAAATAGTTCAACATGTAAGAATATGTATTCTTACCCATGTCACATGGAATTAATCTTTGGAAGAACTATTTGTCTTTCCAATTAGATTGGGAAAGGACCGTATGAATACAATTCACGAGATACGCCATGTTAAGTACTAAGGCCAGATGTGTCATATGGTGTGACACAAAGATACTAGTCAAATCCGGGTGAAAGTGTCACTAGATAATTATCAAGATTATCCTTAAAGTACTTGAGAATATCTTAGGATGAAATCTTGGTAAATGGAGGATAAGAAGATTTAATTGTAAGGGGTTACAGTAATGAGAACTTCAAATCTAACAAAGAAGATTTCAGAATATAGTGTTTTACACTAGTGGGAGGGACTGTGAGCTGGAAAGGTTCGAGGCAAGATTCAGTTGCCAATTCTATCACAGAGGATTGAGTATATTAATGCATAAGATGCACTTGCTTAGAATATTCAATCTCAATCGAATTGTTGATAGAGGAGATGTGAATATTTTCAAAGTAACAAGAGATGTCTCTCTTACCTTGCGCAGTAAAAGCATGAGGATCGCGCTAGATCAAGAGGCATTTGATGCAGGAGATTAACTCTAGTGCAAGTGGGAGACTGTTGGAATTGTGCCCTAGAGGCAATCAATTTATCGTAACAAATATATATGGACTTACGATTCATTATTTTTTCGATATAAAGATATATTAACATGAATGAAGTCCTTAGAATTTAAATGTTATATTCTTAAATATCCCTAGTCAATTATATTGATTAACTGGACAATCAACTATACACTAGTATGGGGTTGGATTGATATTCAGATATCACGATCCAACACATATGTATGCATTAGGAGTAATGGCATACTCGATTGACCCACAACGAGAATGATACATTAGATTATGTCAAAGTCACAATCGCTTCTCGTAGTGCTAATATAATTACAATCCTTAGAATTGAAGTCACTAGATACTCTAGTTTTGAAATATCATGCTTTGATATTATCAAACGTTACACCGTAACTGGTAACTATAAAGGTAATTATCGGACATGAGAGGAAGCAAGCTTGGAGATCGTAGTGATGTAGAGAGGATTTGTCCCTCCCACATAAGGGGAGAAAATATCCATGGCCACTCGAGGGATGGTGCTTATTGAGTGTTTGGCCAGACTCAGATAAATCAATATGGAGATATTGATGTTATCTACTTGCATAAGCATATTCCCAGGATCAAGAAACTATGGATTGGATATACGAGTGTGACTATTATGTCTCGTGTCCAATCCGGATATGGAGACGAAAGGATAATGCAATATGAGATATTGGGCACAAAGGTTTGTCGGGATCACTGACTATTTCTATTAGTTGGGTTGCACGGATGTGTTGCTAGACACCGCTCCATGTTAGTAATGAGTTACTACCAACTAAGTAGAAACCTATGGGGTCACACGTCAAAAGAGTTGAACTAGATTTGGGATTAATTAATATGATTAATTAAATAGAAGGATCAATTTGCAACACCTTACAAACTTAGTAGGACTAATTTGCAAGGAAGGGACTAACCAAGTTCATGTAGAACTAGGAGGGGACTTTATGTAAACTAACAAGTGTTGTTGGTCTATATAAAGGAGGCTCTATCTTCCTTCCCACTTAATATTCATTCTCATAACATAAGTTAGTGGGAGAGAAAGCAAGAGAGCAAGAGACAAGACAAAGGAGGCCGAAGCCCCCTTTAGCCGCCCCTAGCCGTCGGCCACAAGAGAAGAGGCCGATTATCTCTTGTTCCTCGTTGTGTGATTCGTTCTTCCCTCTTCCTCCGGTCCAAGCTAGCACTAGGAGAAGGAAGAATCTAGATCTCACGTGGATCAACCGTAGAGACGAGGACAATATTTTTCGTGTGATCTCCCAAATCACAAAGGAACACATCTTCTATGTCTCTCATCATGCTATAATGTCTCTTCCTGTGATCCTTGGTGGGCTTTGAATAGGTATAAAGTTTTTTTATTCCGCTGCGTTACCTACGTCAAAACCCAACAAATAGAACCTGTTAGAATTACAACCCTGTAAACTGATACGATGAGCAACACACCTGTTTCATGAACCATTCCCGCAAATAGACCTCAGCGGATGAATAAATGACTGTCTTTCTTGAAGGATTTTGTTACTTATTCGTATGGGCGTTTTAGCTAATTTCACTATTTTTGGTACGTTATGGTATTATATTTTTTCGGTTGCAGTACCTTTAGTTTGTCTACCTTTATAGTTTGAGGAAGACTATTTAAACTCTTGTTATTTTGTTTTGGGAATTAAGGGAAAAATTGCGCCAAAAATCTCTCTCTCGTTCTTCCTCTCTTCTCCCGTTCTTCTGCTTCTTCCTCTTCTTCCCCAATTTCTCTGATCTTACTACGTTTGTGGTACTCATCCAATACGAACTAGTTCTTTCATTCTTGATTGCGGAGTTTAGCAACTTGCCGAGCTACTATCTCACTCGACCTCACACCGCCCAAACGCACAAAAAGCCAAAAACCCTAACCACTAGATCAAGAACTGCCGATTTTGGGGGGTTTGTTGATATCAGTGAGTTGGTTTCTTTAGTGGGTTTTGATTTTGTCTTTTCACAATCCTCGAAGCACCCATTCCGCGTGTTGTTCCCTAGTGTAAAGGCGTGCAGGTAGTTCGGAGGTGGGCCTTTCTGTAGTAGTCGAGGCAGTGGGGGTCGGCAGTTGTGACCAAGAGGCTGCCGAATTCTGTCGGGGTGTCGGTGTATAAGTCTGAGTGAGATTCGTGTAGGACGTAGATAATTCTTGTGCAAGAGAAAATGCCTCCGCCAAGGTAGCGAGGTTATGCAATCCTAGGTCGCGTTGTAGGGGTTATTTCAGGCCCGAGCGGAATAGAGAAATCAAGGTGCCATCATCATTGGTGGTGCCTTTGCTGACCAGTTTCCAATTCCGACAGCGGATGAGCTTTTCGATGATTTGGGTGCAGCACGCTTCTTCACCAAGTTGGATTTACGCTCCCGATATCATCATAATTGCATGCACCTCTCGGACATTCACAAGACCGTGTTCCGGACTCATGAGGGACACTACGAGTTTCTGGTTATGCCGTTTGGCCTCACCAAAACTCCCTCCACTTTACAGGCAGCTATGAACCAGATATTTCAGCCATTCCTCAGGGTCTTTGTGATTGTCTTCTTTGATGATATTCTGGTTTACAGCACCCCTCTAGAGCAGCATGCTCATTATCTCCACCAGGTCCTTTCTCTTTTGACTGCTAATTCCCTCTATGTTAAGTTGTCCACATGTTCCTTCAAAAGGACTACAGTCGACTACTTGGGTCATTTTGTCTCGGTTGGCGAGCTCCGCACCGATCCGCAGAAGCTTGAGGCCTTGACTGCTTGGTCGACTCCCACTTTTGTTCGTCAGTTGCGTGGCTTTCTTGGTTTGACTGGGTATTATCGGCGTTTTATTCAGGGGTATGTCGTTCTAGCCTCCACTCTTACTGACCTTATCCGGCGTGATTCTTTTCAGTTGGTCTGATTAGGCTGAGCAGATTTTTGTGGCTCTCAAACAGGTCATGAATTCCCCGTCGGTCCTCAAGTTACCGGATTTCATCAGGGATTTCTTCATTGAGACTGATGCTTCTAACACATGAATTGAGCTGGTTTTTCTTCAGAATGGCAACCCGGTCGCCTTATTCAGTAAGAAGCTTCGTCCGCAGCGTCGGTCCTCTTCTGGTTATCATAATAGTTGTATGCGATTGTAGACATCGTTCAGAAATGGTGGCAGTATTTTTTGGGCCGCACGTTTATCATTTGTAGCGATCAGAGGAGCTTGAAGGAGTTGCTGTCGTAGGTTATCAAGACACCGAATCAGCACTTCCACATCCTCAAACTTATGGGGTTTAAGTTCCACATTGAGTATAAGACCGGGGCTTCCAATCGCATGGCTGACGCACTTTCCCGCCGTGACCCTGACTTGTCTTCCGCCACATTGACTGCGCTAGTACGACCCTGACGGACTTGTTGGAGCGTATCCGTTAGGAGACGGTGTCCTTGGAAGATTTGCGCGCGATTCGGGCCGCGATGCCATCGGATTCTCCTCTAGCTCACTTTTCATTTGTTGACGGGATTTTGTACTTCAAGACCCGCATGTGCATTAGCGGTGAGTCTGCCTTGCGTTATGAGTTATTGACAGAGTTTCACTCCTCTCCGTACGTGGGACACTCAGTTATTGATCGGACCCTTCGCCGTTTGGCTGCTACTTTCTATTGGCTTGGGATGCGTGTTGATGTTCACCTTTTGGTCCGCGCATGCCACATTTTTCAGACGACAAAGTACTTTACCCAGAAGCCTGGTGGTTTAATACAGTTGTTTCCGATTCCGGAACGAGTTTGGACGATGCCTCTATGAATTTCATCACGGGGTTGCGGACTACCCAGGGGTTCGGCGCCATCATGGTCGTTGTTCACCTTCTGAAGAAGTATGCCCATTTTGCCGGCCTACCGGCGGCCTTTGATGCGGCTCGCGTCGCGCGTACTTTTGTTGATACGGTGGTCAAACACCATGTCTTTCAGGCTTCCCTCGTTTCCGTTCGCGATCCTATTTTCACTAGCGTTTTTTGGAATGAATTGTTGCGCCTTAGTGATACCACTCTCAAATTATGCACGGCACATCATCATGAGACAGACGGACAGACTAGGTAATGAACTGTGGTCTTGAGCTGTATCTTTGGCGCCTTTGTTCACGCTCGTCCTACTCGGTGGGCGAACTATTTATCTTGGACCGAGCTCGCCTTGAACTGCAGCTATAACCAGAGCATTGGGATATCCCCGTTCCGTGCACTCTATGGGCGTAATCCCCCTTCACTATTTCCGACGATTCCAGCTCAGGCTCGGGCTCCCCAGGTTTCCTATCTTTCGCGTGAGCGCTTCCATGTCATTGGCGAGATCAAGTAGCACTTGCTTGTGATGCGTCAGCGCATGGAGATGCAGGCTAACAAGCATCGTCGCGAGGTAACTTTTTATGTTGGCAGTTTGGTTTTACTTCGCCTGCAGCCTTATCGTCAGCATTATGTTGCTCTTTGTTCATCGACCAAGCTAGCCCCACGTTTTTTAGTCCATTTGAGGTTATTGGGCGTATTGGTTATGTTGCGTACCGTTTGCGTTTGCGGGACTCCCTTCGGATTCATGACGTCTTTCATTTTTCGCTTCTTCGCCCATACGTTTCGGGTTCATCTCCGCCGCACATGGGCACATTACTGGACGAGCTTCTCCAGGGTGGTCCTCTCCCGGTTCCTCTATGGGCCACGGGGAAGAGTACCGTTCTGGTTCATGGCGTTTCCCAGGATCAGTGGCGGATTGAGTGGTCGGATGGTTCCGTTGATACATGGGAGCCGGTCGCTGTTATTGCTGAGCATTTTCCTCACATTCACCTTGAGGAAAAGGTGGTTTCTAAGGTGGGGGAGTTGATACGATGAGAGACACACCAGTTTCCAGGACCATTCCCGTAGACAGACCTCATCGGGTGACTAGACGACCGTCTCCCTTGGAGGACTTTGTTACTTAGTCGTATGGGCGTTTTTAGCTAATTTCATCATTTTTGGGACGTTATTGTATTTTATTTTTTTCAGTAGCAGTACCTTTAGTTTGTCTGCCTTTACAGTTTGAGGAAGACTATTTAATCTCTTGTTACTTTGTTTTGGGAATTAAGGAGAAAATTGCTCCAAAAATCTCTCTCGTTCTTCCTCTCTTCTCCCGTTCTTCTGCTTCTTCCTCTTCTTCCCCGATTTCTCTTGTCTTGCTTTGTTTGTGTTACTCATCCAGTACAATAAAGAGCAACATCAGTAAAATAGTAAATGGTAGGGCAGCTTGGTACTTGCCTTATATTTTCCCAAGCTTAGAGCGGTAATAAAACAGTAAGGTGTATCATATGCATCCCCATCAATCTTGATAATCGTCCCAACTGTGGTAGGGCAGCTTGGTACTTTCCTTATATAAGATCCACTAAAACCACTTAGAGAAATGATCTTTACTAAAGAGTTTCTCATTAGTTGTTTGCTAACTTGAGTTGAATTATTTCTTTTTGGTTTCCATAGAAACTGCAGAGTTGCTTCATAAGTTAAACACTTGATCAAAAGAATGCTTTGGAGTATTGCAGTAATAAAGGTCGAGCATTGTACCATGATCTTAATGCCTACATTGTCTTGTTTGATCAGGTGAAAGTATTATTATCTGATGATAGATTGTTGAAATTTCCAGACTCGGTTCTTAATTTGACTTGGCTGTGTTTGCAGGATGCTAATCCTAGACTCTCTTGCTTTGATCTACTGAAGAATAGAAGAGATGGAAATAGTTATAGTACTAACTTGGCCTTAACCCATCCAGAGTACCTGAGAACAGGTCAATTGGTTTTTCTTGAGGTTAACTTGGAACAGTGTAGTGGCTTTTCAAATCCTAAGAGCACTTTTGTTAGGCAAATATCTTAATTCCTCAAAATAGCACTATGTTCATCCGTCCCGTCACATATTCGAAGGGAGCTGGAATTTGATATATGTAGCTTTATGAATGGTAGTTGCGTATCCTTGAAGCAAAAAAAATTAACAACTGTCGTTTCTGATACTTTTGTCTAGTGCGTCTCTGATTGAAGGGGAGCATATTCTTAATTAGATCTATAGGCTATCTGCTTGGTAAGAACCTATGTCTGTTAGTAGTTTAAGTGCCTTTTACCTAATTAGATTCTCTCAGGTGTCAAATTGCGGTAATGGTCCATAGTAGGCACCATGTTGCAAGTTGCAACTCTTAGGGCTAGTTTGGGAATGCTGTGGCGGTGGTAGAAAGTTGCTATGTTAAAACACTGTAGAAAGATGCTAAGAATTCTTGATATAATGTTGTTTGGTAAATATTACGTAGAAGCTGTTGTGAAATATTCATATAGAAATTTTGTGTTTGGTAAAATCAACTGTGAAGTTGTTGTAAGAGGGTAAAATGACAAAAAAATATGTGACACGTGTCATTTCCGGAAAGATAACTATTGATATTTCAAAATATTGTAAGGTCAAAATCGGTTGTAGATAAATGAATCAAAAGCACTTTCTGGAAAAGCATCTCCCCCTTGCTTCCTGAAAATTGTTGTGGGACAGCAGAAACTGTCCGGAAAAGCAGAAATTTTTTTTTTTTTACCAAACACACTAAAACTGCTTCTGTTGTGGGAAAGCAATTGTGCTGACAGCAGAATCATTCCCAAACTCACCCTTAGTAGTCTACCTCCTCTAATTATTGTTAATTGTTAGAAAATCTAGCAATTAGTTTGTTGCTGGAATAAATCCTATTTCATAGGAGTCAGTTGTTGTTTCCTAGTCTCCTGCAAGTTGTTTATTTCCTAATCTCTAGCCATTTTGTTAGGGATTTCAATATCTTCCTTCTGTCAGGATCTTGTACAGCTATAAGTAGCCATTTCAGCTATTGAATTCAATAAGAAAAACATTCTTCCTGATCTGAGTGCATTTACTAAAGATTAACATTTGGTATCAGAGCCACTTCGCAAAGGGCCTGATTAAGGTTAAGAGAGCAGTTGTGAGATTCTTTGAATATGGAAACTGAGAATGGGTTCGTGCAGCCAGCCATACCGAAGTTTGATGGGCATTACGATCACTGGTGTATGCTCATGGAGAACTTCATGCAATCAAAAGAATATTGGAACGTGGTGGTTGACGGGATCCCTGCAGCAGCAGACAAGGACAAACTTATTGAAGCACGGAAAAAGGTGATTGATGATGCAAGATTAAAGGATTTAAAGGCCAAGAACTACCTATGCCAGGCCATTGATCGGTCAGTCCTGGAAACGATCTTGAACAAGGAGACGGCCAAAAGTATTTCGGACTCCTTGAAACAAAAGTACCAAGGGACAGGTCGGGTGCAACGAGCTCAAAGACAAGCTCTGAAAAAGGAGCTTGAGATGCTGAATATGAAGGAAGGAGAATATGAGAACGAGTATTTTGCTCGTACTCTTACGGTGGTCAACAAGTTGAGAACCAACAAAGGAAAGATGGATGATGTGGCAGTCATTGAGAAGATCCTACAATCCATGACAGCTAAGTACGATTACGTCGTATGTTCCATTGAAGAATTAAATGATCTCGATACTCTTACCATTGATGAGTTGCAAAGCAGCCTTCTCGTACATGAGCAGCGTATAAGAGCTCATGTTGGGGAGGAACAAGAATTGAAGGTTACTACGGGAGAGTATTCCAGAGAAAGTGCACGAGGTCGTGGTGGATTTCGAGGATGCGGAAGAGGTGGAGGTAGACGGAGTTTTGAAAAATCCAGTATTGAGTGCTATAACTGCCATAATGTTGGTCACTTTCAGTATGACTGTCCAAAGAAGGGGATGCAGACAAGAGCGAACTATGTGGAAGCTAGTGAAAAAGTGTTGTTAATGGCATATGTGGATGAGAAGGAGCCCAAGAATGAAGACTTGTGGTTTCTTGATTCGGGATGTAGCAACCATATGTGTGGAAAAAGAGAGATCTTCTTTGATTTTGAAGGAAATTTCAGGGAGAAGGTAAAATTAGGAGATGCCTCAAGTATGGATGTAATGGGTAAAGGTAATGTGAGAATAATGGTGAATGTTTTTCTGCAAATCATTACTGCGGTGTTCTATGTCCCAGGACTTCAGAACAACTTGCTGAGCATTGGACAACTGGTTGAAAAAGGGCTTGCAGTCCTTATACAACGCAGAAAATGCAAGATTTATCATCCTGAAAGAGGATTGATCATGGAGACCACGATGACAACAAAAAGAATGCTCAAGTCGTGTGCTCAAATTGTTGTGAAGGAGGAGACCTGTTGCAGTTCTATCGTGGAAAATCCAACTCGACTGTGGCATTGCCGATATGAACATCTAAGCTTTAGCGCTCTAAAAATCCTCCAACAGATGGTCAGAGGATTGCCTTTCTTAGAAACCATATCGAATGTATGTGAAGATTGATTAATAGGGAAGCAACATAGAGTTCCATTTCCCAGAAAATTCACATGGTGAGCTTCTCAGACTCTCGAGCTAGTCCATGCAGACATATGTGGACCAATCACTCTGATCTCCAATAGCAACAAAAGGTACATGATCAGTTCCATTGATGACTATATTTGAAAAAGTTGGGTTTATTTTTTGATTGAAAAGTCAGAAGCACTTCTTACATTCAAGAAATATAAGATTTGTGTAGAAAAGGAGACTGGTTGTAGCATAAAGTGTCTCCGCACTAATTGTGGGGGCGAGTTCACATCACTTGAGTTCACCGCCTTTTGTGATGCAAGTGGTATTAGGATGCAACTAACAGCCACCTATACTCCTCAACAAAACGGTGTGGTGGAGAGAAATAATCGGACCATCATGAATACGATCCGGAGTATGCTTTCAGCAAAGCAGGTCGTAAGACATTCTAGCCAGAAGCAATGAATTGGGCAAATCATGTACTCAACAGGAGTCCAAATTTTGTCGTGAAGGATAAAACATCAGAAGAAGCTTGGAGCGGACTTCAACCACCAGTCGCTCATTTTAGGGTGTTTGAGAATATAGCTCATTTTCATGTTCCCGATAGTAGAAGGAAGAAGCTCGATGATAAGAGTATAAAATGTGATTTTCTTGGGGTCAGTGAGGAGTCTAAGGCGTATAGATTGTACAATCCCGTCTCCTAGAAGATCATAATAAATAGAGATTTGACTTTTGAAGAAGAAAAAAGCTGGATCTTGGACTTAAAGTACGAAAAAAAATATCTTGGCCGATTTGGATTTGGGGGACGGTGATGGAAAAGAAGTTATAGGCAGTGATAATGTAGGCACTGGTGAGGGAAACGAAGTGGGTGGTTCGTGTGGTTCAGATGAAACAAAAAATTATCTGAATCAAATGAAGATTCTTCTCCTGAGTTGCTCACAAAAAGGACTAAAAGGAAACCAACTTGGATGGAAGACTATACCAGTGGAGAAGGTTAGTCAGAGGAGGAAGACTTGAAATTTTTAGCCATGTTTGTAGCCAGCGGAATTTTCCTCCTGGTGCAAAGAAGGTTGGGGTGAAATGACAAAGGATGCGAAATGGAGAAGGTTAGTCAAAGGATGAGAAATGGAGAAGAGCAATGGATGTCGAAATTGCAGCCATAACCAGAAATGACACCCAGGAATTGGTGAATTTGCCTCCTGGTGCAAAGAAGGTTGGGGTGAAATGGGTGTATAAAAAAAACTCAATAAGAATGGGCAGGTAGAGAAGTATGAAGATCGTTTGGTTGCAAAAGGTTACACTCAAAGGTACGGGGTGGACTATACTGAAGTTTTCTCTCATGTAGCACGTTTGGAGACAGTTCGACTTGTTGTTTCTCTTGCAGCTCAGAATCAGTGGGAGATTTTTCAGCTGGAGGTGAAGTCAGCATTCCTACATGGAGAGCTTAGTGAAGAGGTGTTGGTCGAGCAGCCTATTCATTTTTAAAGGAAAGGAAACGAACAGAACGTATACAGATTAAAAAAAGCTTTATACGGGCTGAAACAAGCTCCATGGGCATGGTACAGGCGAATAGAGTCATATTTCACCAAGGAAGGATTCGTAAGATGCCCTTACGAGCACACCTTGTTCATCAAATCAAGAAAAGGATGTAAGATTTTAATTGGTTTCCTGTATGTAGATGATTTGATATTTACTGGAAATGATGCGCAAATGTTTGAGGAATTGAGCATTCTATGATGCATTAGTTCGACATGACAGACCTTGGAACGATTAGATATTTTCTTGGTATTTATAAGGTCACAAGTTTCAAGGACTTGAAATACTTAGTTATTTCAAGGCCTTGAACCAATTTTCAAAGCCTTGAATCAGGTTTCACAGGCTTGAAATAGCAGAGCCTAGAACCAGGATTCAAAGCCTTGAAACTGTTTGACCTGTATGCATGTTCTAAGGGGGGAGTTTTTCTCAATTCTTCTGATCTAATTCTATCTCTATCACTCCTATGCTTGATGTGTTATTATTTTATGATGAAAGATAAACTGTTTTGATATATCTAACATCATTTAATCCATCTGTTTGACTCAGTTTTGCAAGGAAATTTTATTTCCTAAGTTTGCAGGATTTGTTTCCTAATATGGCTTTTGCAGGAAAGGAAACATTAAGAGAAGATGATTCTCTGATCAATCAGACATTCACGACAGCTTCTCAATTTGTTTAAAGACAAGATCACAACAATCTCTGAAGATTATGATCAACTATCCGTTGGAGAAGACTGTTAAGATAGTCAAAGTTGTTACCTACAAAACAGGAAGTTGTTGCTGAAAATCAGGGAAAATTTGCAGAGCTTCAAACAGTATAAATAGAGCTCATTTTGAAGCAACAAAAGAGAAAACTCAGCGGGAAAAAAGGGAGACTCTTTTCAGGATTGATAAGCATCAAATAAGTTTATCATTTCTCACAATCCAACTCACAGAAGACACTCCATTCTTCAATGCAGATCTACACTTTAGTGTTCTTCTGTCTTGTGCTTTATTTGTAGATCATTCTTGTATTACTTCTATCTTTCATTCTCAAGGATTGTTCAAGGTGAACAATAGAGAATTCTTAGTTAATCTGTTAGCTAGAGCAGGTACTAGATTGGTTAGAGAGAACCACAAGCTGTAATAGAGTAAGGCAACTCTCTGTGCTTGAAATCTAGGGCTTAGCTTTTGATTAATAAGAATTGAGCTGAAAATCGTGCAGGGAGAAGATCCCTTAGGTAGAGACGTAGGTCCAAGTGGACTGAACTCTATGAATCACTTGTCTCTTGAATTTACAGTTCATTTACATACTTAGCTTTTACAGCATTCGAACTAGTCTGTTTTCAAGGGTTTGAAACTCTTTTCAAGGCCTTGAAAAAGACTTATATGTTTTATTTCAAACTTTATTTAACTCCAAAGGCTTGAAACTGTTTTCAAGGCCTTGAACTCCATTGCTCTTGATCTGAAACTCTTCTCCTCTACAAGTTTTGCAAAAAGTTGGCATACTCTATTCACCCCCCCCCCCTTCTAGAGTATATGTGCTGCATATCTATCTGCGTACTCCCCTTTCAATTGGTATCAGAGCTTGTATCACTGTATAAGATTTAATCATCTCGTGATCATGAGTACTGCAGGTGATGGTGGATTCTCACAGGGAAGAGCTGCTAACAGACCTCACCTATTTTGTGGAGACAATTTTGCTCACTGGGAAGCTCTGATGAAAATGTTCATCATTGATCAAGACATGGAGCTATGGACCAATTTTCAGAATGGACCTCACACTTTCTACATAGAGAAAGATGGGATCAAAACTCCCAAATCTGAAGACTCTCTCTCTCTTCATATGAATTAGAAAAAAATTCTAAGAATTAATAAGCCATTAACATCTTGTATTGTTCTTTGAGTACAGATGAATTCAACAGGATTTCAGACTGTAAAACTGCCAAAGAAATCTGGGATAAGCTTGTGGTGACATTTGAAGGAACCACTCAGGTTAAGCAAACCAAAATCAACATCTATCTCAGCCAAATATGAGTTGTTCAAGATGAATGCAGATGAGTCAATCAGAGACATGTTCAAGAGGTTCACAGACATTGTCAACAACCTTCATTCACTGGGAAAGCATATTTCCAATGAAGAAAAGGTGAGGAAGATACTGAGAAGTCTTCCAAAGGCTAAATGGGAACCAAAGAAAACAGCTATTGAAGAAGCTCAAGATCTCTCATCACTACAACTTGATGACCTACAAGGAAATCTCCTGACACATGAAATATCCATGAATGAGACAGATGGAGAGCTACCAGAAATTGTTACAAAATTAGCACTCAAGGAAAAAGATAATGATAAAATTCAAAGCCTTGAAACAGAAGATGATGATGGAGATCCATTTGCATTGATTTCCAAAGCCTTGACCAGAATTCTCAAGATGAAGAAAAAATTTGGAAACAAAGACTTCAACAGAGAAAGACGCAGATCATCCAGTAGAAAGGACTACAAAGGTAAGTCTTCTTCACAAAATAAATCCAAATTCATGAACTACTTTGAGTGTCGTGATGCAGGACACTTGATAAGAGACTGTCCACACAAGAAAAGCAAGAACTTTCAGAAGAGAGACCATGACAAGAGAAAGAAAGCTATGACAGCTTCCTGGAGTGACTCAGATAGCTCAAGTGACTCTGAATCTGAAGAAGAACATGCCAACCTATGCTTCATGGCCAAGCGTGATGATAGTTCTGAAAAGAACATTGAGGTAATGGTAAACTGTCTGATTTCAGAACCAAAAGAAGCTCTCTCAGATTTCCTAGAACAATGCTTTTACATGAAGAAGATTATGTGAAAGAGATTATAGTTTGAAAGAAAAAGTTCATGAGCAAGCAAAAAAGAATTTACATCTTGTATGTTTGAATCAGAATCTAGAAATCTCTCATAAGAAAACTAACAGTGATTTGAAGGCCTTGAAAACCAGTTTCAAAGCCTTGAAAACACAAGTCAAGGAAGTAGTCACTGAGAACTCCTCTCTGAATGATAGCCTTGTTAATTTGAGACATCAAGTTGATGAATTAGATAAAAAAAAAGACTAATCTTACTGAGAAATTTCAAGAATATGACTTAATAAAATTCAAGCTTGCAGGCTCAGAACACAAGTTGAACTTGATTCTTGGAGAAAGTTCAAAGTCAGTTCATAAAACTGGTATTGGATACAATCCAAATTTTCCAAGAAAGAACAATACTAGATTTGTGAAAGCTGTAAACAAAACTTCTCCTTAGTGTAATTTTTGCAACAAAATTGGTCATGTGAAGATGACTTGTCCTTTCAGAAGAAGAGGTCCCCACATAATGAGGAACACATTTCTATTTCAACTTAAGGTACAAGTCAGACAGATTTGGGTTCCTAAAGGGGTCAGGCCACCTAATATGGTTGATCCTGAATATGAGTCCAAATTCCACACTTGGTCTAACAGCTGGGTAAAGCAGTGATTGGTGTTTGCAGGTTCTCGCCAATGTCAAAGAACAGAAGTGGTTTATGGGCAGTGATTTCTCAAGACACATGAGTGGAAAGAGATCTCTATTCTCATAATAAAAAGATCAATCTGAAGGTTCAATTACTCTTGGTTAAAAAGGCAAATGCAACATTCTTGGTATTGGTAAAGTTGGTACAGATTCTGAAAACTCTATTTCTGATGTATATCTAGTTGATGGCTTAAAATTTAACTTGCTTAGTGTATCTCAACTTTGTGACAATGACAATATGGTTATCTTTGATAAAGAGAAGTGTGTGATGCAAAATGAGTAATCAGGCAATTGTATTCTCACAGCCTCTAGATCAAACAATGTTTATACTTTTCAGACTAACAAAGTTGCAGGTGAAAGCTTGAAGTGTCTCAAGGCCTTGAAAGATGATTTAGAACTTTGGCACAGAAAGCTTGGTCATATTAGCTTGCATACCTTGAACAAGATGATCTCCAAAGATTTGGTAAGAGGATTACCATCTATCAAGTTCAAAGATGATGAAGTATGCAAAACTTGTGCTCAGGGTAAGCAAACCAGAAGCTCATTCAAGCCAAAGAAATTTGTAAGTACTACTAGACCTATTGAATTACTTCATATGGATCTCTGTGGTCCTATGAGAACTCCAACTCCAAAAGGTAAGAGGTATATGCTAGTTATTGTAGATGATTACTCTAGATATAGTTGGGTTATGTTTCTCAAAGAAAAATCTGAAGCCCTCTATGAATTTTCAAAGCTTTGCAGAGAACTTCAAACGTTGAAAAACCTACATATTGCTTCAATCAGAAGTGATCATGGTAGAGAGTTTGATCAATTAGAAATTGATTTATTCTGTGTTAAGCATGGTATCTCTCACAATTTCTATGATCCTAGAACTCCTCAACAGAATGGAGTTGTTGAAAGAAAGAACAGGACTCTTGAAGATATGTCAAGAAAAATTCTTCTAGAAAATAAGCTGCCAAAACATTATTGGGCAGAAGTTGTGAAAAGGCAAATCACATTCAGAACAGGTGCTTGATCAGACCTATCTTGAAGAAGACCCCTTATGAACTCTTCAAAGGGAGAGAGCCAAACATTTCATACTTCAGACCCTTCAGTTGCACATGCTATGTCCACAACAATGGTAAGGACAACTTGGGTAAGTTTGATGCAAGAAGTGATGAAGGTATTTTTCTTGGTTACTCTCTTACTAGAAAAGCTTACAGAGTTTATAATAAAAGAACCAGACTTTTTTAAGAGAGTATTCATGTTATTTTTTATGAAAGCTATGATGGTTCTTTGAGTGAAAGTTTTGCAGACTAGAATCTGAACAAGCATGAATCAGAAGAAGAAGCTGAGAACTCACTTGGTTTCAAGAAAGGCTCAGAAGAAAATAGAAGCCATTTTCATGATCTTGAAAATAAGACTCAAGGCCTTGAAAACAAAGATCAAAACCTTGACAAAGATGATCATTAAGATATAAGTGACCAGGCTACTACTTCAAGACCAGAGAAGAAATATGGAGAGCCTCACCCTGGTATCCAAGAAAGAGACTCAGATATCTTTCATCTCATCCAGCTGACAACATCATCTCTGACCCAACCACTGGTAAAAAAACAAGATCACAGTTGAAGAATCTTTGTGCTTTTAATGCTTTTATCGCTCTTGTAGAACCCAAAACTGTGAAGGAATCATTACAAGAAGCAGACTGGATTATAGCTATGTAAAGTGAACTCAATGAGTTTGAAAGAAACAAGGTATGGAACTTAGTTCCCCCAGCTATAAACCAGTCTGTCATTGGTACCAGATGGGTGTTCAGAAAAAAAGTGGATGAGAATGGTAAAGTGATCAGAAACAAAGCAAGGTTAGTTTCTCAAGGTTACAACCAAGAAGAAGGTATTGATTATGTGGAAACTTTTTTTCCAGTTGCCTGGTTAGAATCAATTATAATTTTACTTGCATTTGCATCTTACAAGATCATGAAGCTATTTCAAATGGATGTGAAATGTGCTTTCTTATATGGTTACTTGCAAGAAGAAGTTTATGTTTCACAACCTCCTAGATTTGAAAGCGATAAGTTTCCTGATCATGTTTACAAACTTGACAAAGCTCTTTATGGATTGAAACAGGCTCCAAGAGATTGGTATGAAAGATTGTCAAAATTTCTGCTTGAAAATGATTTCAAAAGAGGATTGGTAGACAAGACCCATTTCATAAAGACTCATGAGAAAGATTTACTTGTAGTTCAGATCTATGTTGATGACATCTTATTTGGAGCTACTAATAATCTTCTTTGAAAAGAATTCTCAAGTCTTATGAGCAGGGAATTTGAAATGAGCATGATGGGAGAGTTTAACTTCTTCCTTGGACTTCAAATACATCAGCTGAAGAAGGGCATATTTCTACATCAAAATTAGTACACTAGGGACTTGTTGAACAATTACAACATGTATCAATCCAAAGAAATCAAGACTCGCATGAGTTCTACACTGTCTTTAGATACAGATGAATCTGGTAAGAGTGTCAATGTGAAAGAGTATAGAGGTATGATTGGACCATTGCTATACCTTACTATTAGTAGACCAGATATCATGTTCAGTGTATGTATGTGTGCACAATTTCAATTTGATCCAAAAGAATCACACTTGACTGCTGTGAAGAGAATATTCAGATATCTCAATGGTTCCAAATACTTAGGGATTTGGTATCCAAGACATTCTAACTTCTCTTTGCATCGATTTTCAAATGCTGACTTTGCAGGTTACAAAGTTGATAGAAAAAGCACTTCTGGAACTTTCCAAATCATTGAATCCTCCTTGATCAGTTGGCATTCCAGGAAACAAAACTCAGTTGCTTTATTAATAGCTGAAGCTGGATATATATCTACTGGAGCATGTTGCTCACAAGTATTGTGGTTTGCTCAACAGTTGAGAGATCTTGCATTTGATTTCAAGAGCATACATATCAAATGTTACAACACTAGTACAATATCAATTACAAATAATCCAGTTCAGCATTCAAGAACCAAGCATATTGATGTCATACACCATTTCATCATAGATCATGGTGAGAAAGGTGATATTGTTCTTGAATTTGTTTCTACTAACATCCAAATTGCCGATATCTTTACTAAGACATTGCCAGATGAAAGATTTTCTGCTCTAAGACTGGAATTAGGCATGCTAAATAAATGTGCACTGGTTTAGGGGGAGCATTAGGTAAGGAAGGTAAGTTATTATGTGTTTCAAAGATTTGAACTGATTTTCAAAGCCTTGAAAATCCTTTCAAAGCTTTGATTTTACTTTTTTCAGTATTTATGCGTTTCAAGACCTTGAAAATATTTTCAAAGCCTTGAAATGAGTCTGATAACTGGTTAGAAAATAATTCTTGGATCATTCAGTATTGGGTGCTATCTTTGTAGATATTTGCTCAATACTTCCCCTACCTTTTTCAAAATTATTTTTCAGCCAAATATAGTATTAAATTATTTATTTCCAACGGCTTCAAAGATTTGAATCTTCTCTGATCATTACAGATCTTTTGAGATCAGAGAGATTGTAGTTTCCTTTTCAAACACAAACTCTTTCAGTATTTATCTTCTTCTCTTCTCCTTCACTCCGTATCAAATCTACATCTCTCTTTTCTTCTCTCAAACCCTAATGAGCACTAGAAGAGCCTCAGATAGAATCAAGATGGTCGGAGGTTCAAAACCCAGTTCACAAAAGAAGAGAAAGACTGTTGAAGATGAAGTTCAAGAAATTAGTGGAGACTCAGAACCAAAGGAATCTACTGATGAAGAACTAGAATCTTTACCTTCCAAGAAGATGGTAAATAAGGACCAGTTTCCAGTAATAAGCAAGAAGAAAAAGACCACGAGGACTATGCAAGAAAAGCAGAGGGGAATCCATATTGTAAACCCTAAGAAGGACAAGAAGAAGGCAGACTCTGGGATGAAAGGAAAAGGTAAAGAAATCCTCATTACAGACTCAGACTCAGACACTACTTCAGGCTCCTATGGGGTGTTTTCTATGTCCAAAATAGGAAAACATGATAAAGATCTTCCAGAAGCAGAGATTGGAAAGAAAGATCATCACAAAATTTCCTCTGCACAACAGAAGAGGATGGCTGTGAAGAAGAAACTGAAGCATGGAAGAAAAGCCTTAGAAGGACTCACCTTCCTGTTCAACAGTTTTATAGAGAAAATTAGTTCCTTCATTGAGGAACTTGATGTAGTTACTACAGAAGTACAAGCTACTGATGAAGACAATGAGGAAGAAGAGGGAGATCAGGATGGAGATGAAGACCCAATCCCATAATCTTGCATATTATTTCTTTCTCATTCTTTTTTTTTTACTTTTCTAAAAATTTACAGACTCTGATCCAACATCTTCTCATTCTTTTTTATGAAAGTCAAAAAGGGGGAGAAATTAGGTTGTTTTTTATTTCTGCTTAAGTGACCTATATTTCGGTCAGTAGGATTATTTGCAACTTATTTGTTTTCTACTTAAGTTTATTAATAATTTGGATCTTTTGGAATTAATGTGTTTTTACTATTTGAACTGTGTGCTAATCAATATTTTTTGCAGAAACTAAGAACCAAGAAGATAAAGGTTTTGTCTTTCATCAAGGGGGAGATTGTAAGGTCACGGGTTTCATGGACTTGAAATACTTAGTTATTACAAGGCCTCGAACCAGTTTTCAAATCCTTGAATCAGGTATCACAGGCTTGAAATAGCAACAGAGCTAATTCAAGGCCTTGAACCAGGATTCAAAGCCTTGAAACTGTCTGACCTGTATGCATGTTCTAAGGGGGAGTTTTTCTCAACTCTTCTGATCTGATACTATCCCTATCACTCCTATGCTTGATGTGTTATTATTTGATGATGAAAGAAAAACTGTTTTGATATATTTAACATCATTTAATCCATCTGTTTGACTCAGTTTTGCAGGGAAATTTTATTTCCAAAGTTTGCACGATTTGTTTCCTAATCTGTCTTTTGCAGGATAGGAAACATTAAGAGAAGATGATTTTGTGATCAATCAGACATTCACGACAGTTTCTCAATTTGTTTAAAGATAACATCACCACAATATCTCTGAAGATTATGATCAACTATCCGTTGGAGAAGGCTGTTAAGAGAGTCAAAGTGGTTGCCTACAAAACATGAAGTTGATGAAAATATGGGAAGATTTGCAGAGCTTCAAACAGTATAAATAGAGCTCATTTTGTAGCAACAAAAGAGAAAACTCAACGGGCAAAAAGAGAGACTCTTTTCTGGATTGATAAGAATCAAAGAAGTTCATCATTTCTCACAATCCAACTCACAGAAGACCACTGCATTCTTCACTGCAGTTCTACACTTTAGTGTTCTTCTGTCTTGTACTTTATTTGTAGATCACTCTTGTATTATTTCTATCTTTCATTCTCAAGGATTGTTCAAGGTGAAAAATAGAGAATTCCTAGTTAATGAGTTAGCTAGAGCAGGTACTAGATAGGTTAGAGAGAACCACAAGCTGTAACAGAGTAAGGCAACTCTCTGTGCTTGAGATCTAGGGTTTAGCTTTTGATTAACAAGAATTGAGTTGAAAATCCAGCAGGGAGAAGATCCCTGAGGTAGAGACGTAGGTTCAAGTAAACTGAACTCTATAAACTGTAGGGTTTTGATTCATGGATGCGCAACGGAAACAAAATAAACCATGCAAAACCCTCCAAGGATCACAAGTCAAGAGACATAACAATGGTAAAGGAAGAAATCAATAACACACCTTAGGGTTCTCCTTTGATGACTTCAAACGCGAATTGTGTCACGTTCTCTATAGTTGATCCACGCCTAGAGGTGAGATCTAGATCTTCCAATCCTTGGTGCTAGCCCGGAAAGAGGAAGAGGAAGAATAATCATACAACAATGGAGCACCAAAAGTGGTGGCTCCCTTTTAGGCCGACGGGTAGGGGCGGCGGTCCAAAGGGGGTTTCGGCCCTTGCTTGGGACTTGCTCTCTCTCCTTACTTTGTTCTCTCTTTACTTCTATCATATAGATGTGGGTTGTGTAGAGCGAAAAATAAGCTAGGATTGTTCTTTATATAGTCCAACAACTCCTTGTCCTACTACATAAAGAACCCCTCTCCTAATCCTACTCAAGTTCGGATTAGTCCCTTTTGTAAAATAGTCCTTATCATGTCAATACATGGATTAGTCGTATTTTCAAAATTAATCCTAATCATGTCTCTACAAGAATTAGTCCACCTTGGCAAATCCTAATCATGTCTATACATGGATTAGTCCGACTTGCATATTAGTCCTACTAAGTTAGCAAGTTGTTGCGATTTGATCCTTTTAATTAATTAATCATATTAATTAATTATATCTCAAGTATAGTTCACCCCTATATGGCGTGTGACCCCATAGGTTCTATTTAGTTGGTAGTAACTATTTACTGATATGGAGCGGCCTCTAGCAAGACATCCATTCTAACCAACAAATAGAATAGTCATCATGACAAACCTTGTGCAAGTAATTGTCTTATCCCTTTGTCCCAATATTCGGATTGGACACGAGACATACAAGTCACACTCGTATATCCAATCCATAGTTTCTCGATCCTGGGAATAGTCTTATTCGTGCAAATAACATCAATATCCCATATTGATTTATTTGAGTCTGGCCAGACATTTTATAAGCACTATCCCTCGAGTGGCCTAGGATATTTGCTCCCGTTATGTGGGAGGGACAAATTCTATCTACGTCCACTACGATCTCTAAGCTTGCTTCTTATTGTATCCAGTACACGCCTTTATAACTACCCAGTTACGGTGTAGCATTTAACGCTACCAAAATCGCAATAATCCACAACTAGAATATCTAGTGACTTCAAGTCTAAGGATGACAATACCATTGCACCGCGAGAAGCGCTTGTGACTTAGCATAACATGTATTTAGCCTTCTCGGAGATGGGTCAATCCAGTATGCCATTACTCCTAATACATACCCATGTGTTGGATTATGATATCTCCATATCAATCCAACCCCATACTAGTCTATAGATGATTGTCCTATTAATCATTATAATCGACTAGGGATATTTAAGAATATAACACTTATATTCTAAGGACTTCATTCATGTTAGCATATCTCTATATCGATAACATAATGAATCGTAAATCCATATATTTGTCACAATAAATTGATTGCCTCTAGGGCACAATTCCAACAGTCTCCCACTTGCACTAGAGTCAATCTCCTGCATCATATGCCTATTGATCTAGCGCGGCCCTCCACGCTTCCGCTGCGCAGGGGCGAGACATCTGCTGGCACCTTGCAAATATTCACATCTCCTCTATCAACAATTTGATTGAGATTGAATATTCTAAGTAAGTGCATCTTATGCAGTAATTTACTCAGACCTTTTATGTTAGAATGAGTGACTGAATCTTGCCTGGAACCTTTCGAGCTCATAGTCGCTCCCATTAGGGCAAAACATAAAACTCGACTCATAATCTGAAATCTTCTTTATTAGATTTGAAGTTCGCATCACTCTAATTTCTTACAGCAAACTCTTCGTATCCTCCATTTATCAAAAATTCATCCTTTAGTTCTTCTCAAGTACTTAAGGATAATCTTGATAATTATCCAGTGACGCTCACCCGGATTTTACTGGTACCTTTGTGCCATACCATATGGCACTTCTGGCCTAGTACATAACATGACGTATCTCATGAACTTATTCATACGGCCCCTTCCCAATCTAATTGGAAATACAATTAGCCTTCCAAACACCAATTCCATGTGACATGGGTAAGAATCAATATTCTTTTCAACACCTTTGTCAATTTATGTACTATGACCTAATCTATACAACCATCTTGATCTACCTCAATAGATCTTCACAAGTTGCTTCGCTTAAGTCTACCATTAGAAAGTTAACTCCCGAGTCAATCTGCGTAAGACTGCCAAGTAGGGGCAACATTTCCACTGACTAGTATGTCTCCACATACAAGACCAGAAATATAATTATGCTCCCACTAACTTTCTTGTAAACACAAGTCTCATCTTCAATTTTGATGGAACCAAACTCCTTTGATTGCATCATCAATTCGAAGAGTCCAACTCCTAGAAGCTTGATTCAATCTATAAACAGATTGCTACAAGCAAGATGCGAATGGATTTAGCATCACAATTGGGGAAAGATTTTGTCATAGTCTATACTATGAGCTCACATGAATCCCTTTCCTACCAATTTTCCCTTAATGGTAATCATATTACCATCCATGTTGGTTTCCTCATAACCCACTTGCACCCTATGGGTCCTACCCTTCAGGTGGTTCCATCAAAGTCTATACTTTGTTGGTATACATGGATTCCATATCGTATCTCATGGCTCCAAGCCATTTCTGAGAGTATGGCCACACGTGGCCATTTCATAGGCTGTAGGCTCATCTTGATGAGCAATATATCAGGGGTTATGAGAAATCCTTATTTCTCTAGTCCCTTGACATATCCTACCTGACCTACGAGGTTCTTGTGTTATCTGAGTAGGTTTCTCCACAACACCTTATGATCCTGCTCGTGTTCCATCAAACGGATCAATGTTATATTGTGGTTCTTGAACTTTTCAAGTTCTACTTTCCTCCCACTGTTTCTTTTAGAGACAATCTCTTCTTAGAAACACTGTGGTATGAGCAACAAACAGTTTGTTCTCGATTGGGTTGTAGAAATAATATCTTTTCAGGATATCCCATAAAACATTTATCTGACTTGGGTCCAAGTTTATTTATAAACGTTATAACCCCAAATCTTTATGAATGACATACTAGGACACTTCCTGGTCCATATCTCATATGGCGTTATTCATAATCCGTTTTTGATGGAACAAGGTTAAGGGCGAAATTTGCTGTAATTAGAACATAGGCCCAAAAGTAAACTGGAAGTTCTGTTTGACTCATCATGGACCAAACCGTGTCCTACAAGGTTCGAACTCTCCTCTTAGACATGCCAAACCCATGTGGCGTGCTAGGTGGAGCGAGTTTTTGGATCATATTCAATACTCCCATAGATTCTTGTCAAACTCTTGACTCAAGTACTCTGCTCTATGATCCAATCGTAGAGCCCTGATACTTTTGCCAAGCTGGTTCTCTACTTCATTCCTGAATATTTTGAACAATTCAAAGGATTCTGATTTGTTTCTTCATAAGATACACAAATCCATATTTCCCTGATCCCATCAGTAAATATGATGAAGTACTGAAAACCATCTTTAGCATTTGTGCTTAGCGGCCTTCATACATCAATGTGTATGATTCCCAAAAGATCATATCTTTGCCTACTAAGTCTTACATGTCTCATATGATTCAATAATCAAATGAGTTCCAGAAATCCATCCTCATGGAGTTCTAGATATGTATCTCTTATTTATGAGGCCTAAACGATAATGCTAAAGATAAGTGATGTTCATATCATTATATGTAAACCTCTAGGTATTAATGTTATAGATGAAATTATCATTATCATGGATATAGAATCCACTTAGACAAAATTGCATTACAATAATGCATATCATAATAAATGGAACAACATTTGTCCTTTATTATGATAAGGAGCTTTCTTGTCCAAATAAGAAACTATGATAATGGTCCTACTCAAAGCTAGGACATGATCGCTTTTGTCTAATTCATGAACGATTTCTTAAAGGTAGAAATAATTCCCTACGGTTTGTTCAGCGACCCTTTGCTTCATAGCCCCACGCGTAGGATTATTTCTTCCTTATCCAATTGTCTTCTCTTGAGATCCTCCACATTTCTATAAATGTGAGATCATCATCTAGTATCATATACTTATGATGATGAGATAGAAACATTGATTTCTATAAAAAAATACCTATATTGAAATTCATAATTCCTTCATTACTTACTTCCAGGTACTTTGGGTAGCCTCTCTTCCTCTACACCACCTATGGACTCCAAGGCAACTTGGTTTTAGCAACAGGCTTGCTTTATACCCATGGGGTCGGTGCAAACCATTTTTCCTTACCCATGCTGTTAACCATTAACAGCTTTGCCCATGCCCATTATGAGTGTTTTGTTCAGTGATTTTTTAATCATATTGAGTAAATCATCTGTAAAACAAAACTGTAATTGCATCCAATGCAATTCTTGGTCCACTTGGGCGAATAACCGTTTATTCTTTATCTATCTCATAGATAATGCCCATTCACTAATGTTTCAATCATATTGAATTAGCTTATTTCCATAATGCAAAGTGGAGCAACACTTCAGACATTTCATGTCTAGCCCGCTCTTTTGATAGAGCTTCTTTCAATGTATGATCATATCATACTTCTCCATGTTTCTATTCTCGCTTCCAAAGCTCATAGTTCATGGCGGCTAACATGAAGCAATTCATAACCAAAGAACCATTCTTTGGGGTTCCTTTCATAGGTTTTAGTGTGTTTTGGTAGTCGGTGGAAGAGAGCTTTATGTTCTACGAAGTACAACAAATTCTCTTTTATTTGAGAACAATTCTAAATTTTATACCAGTCTAGGAAATATATAAAGTCGTGTTTTTTTTGTTTAAGGCCATGGGTATTCAACACATTAGGATTTTGCAAAGTTTGTGACGTTTTAACTATATTTAACAAGGACTTAAATTGTTAAACATAGCTCCCACTATTTTTTTACGGATTAATAACCCTCAAGATATTAATGCGGAAAATATCCTTATATTTTCTAGTGGGCCAAGATCCATGTTTCATCCTTATGAGCTTGCTTTGGCAAGTCACCCATAATTTGACTACTTTAGGTAGGAACAATTCCAATTGCATCTCTATGCAACTCTCGGTTCAATTGGGCAAATAAATCCTTATTTATCCATCCGTATGGATAATCCCAATTGATTGCCTCTAGGTTTCTTAATCATATTAATTGCCTAGTTGTGTTCAACCTCTTATTTAAACAGTTGCACATTACTAGCTTGTGCCATCGCATTCCATCATTATGAACCAAGTCGCCATGCTTTGGCACGCACGAACTTGATAAATAATGATGATCATGAGTGTTTAAATAACGAGAAGGCAAGAACACAATATTTGAATTTTGAGGGATTTTAAAATTCAATTTTTAATTGTTTTGTTGATCAATATCAACTAATCTATCTATTTGAGTTTGGGCACAACTCCAAATAATAGATCCGGGTTGTCAAATTATCTTATTATCCTAATTGCATGCATCGTCCATACACCAACCACAAAATAATAAGACAATAAAGTAAACAACCACAAAACAAAAATTAAACGTGATGTGGATATGGCCGTTTCTAGACTAAGATAATTCCAAGCCAATGGAATTATCTATGAATCCTAAAAGCAAACACATCTCCATGCGTCTTGATCTTTTGGTCCATCCTTCATAGTCTTGTGGAATGCTCCATGCTCCATGCTTTTGTGGCTCCTTTTTGGCTTTGGGCTTCTTTTCTTCAATCTTGGCTAACAATCTATTTTATCTAGCACTAGCTAACTTCTATACTAAATAAAATAAATCTCACAAGTTGAGAAAAAAAATGGCACGCAGGCCATAAAACCCTAATTAATTATTACAATTAATTGATCAGCTCGCAGGCCGTAAACCAAACCACAAAAATTAAACATCCACATGAAACCACATCCTAAGGCCATATCCAATCACCATGCGAATTGCATATAAACAGTTAAAATCCAATTTTAACGCGCTTGGTCAATTTTAATTGATTTTAGGATTTCTAGGGTTAAAAAGGTCCATGGGGCCCAACAATCAAATTGCCCGGGCCCAAATAAAAGGTGAACCGCAAGGCCCTAGGGCCGCCCGAGCCCTAGGGCGGCCAAGGCTTG
Organism: Linanthus parryae; assembly: GCA_023055425.1. Taxonomy (NCBI): domain Eukaryota; kingdom Viridiplantae; phylum Streptophyta; class Magnoliopsida; order Ericales; family Polemoniaceae; genus Linanthus; species Linanthus parryae. The sequence goes on along the minus strand of JALGPY010000012.1, from coordinate 11,373,658 downwards.
GGCGGCAAGCAAGAGGGGCGGTCCCCTAGAAAGGCCGAACCTCCTATAGGGAGTTGTTTCCAAAATAGCTCCCTTGTTTGGTGCCCAAGTTTGGTTGTTTCCTTGTTTTGGAAGAATTCCTTCTTCCCCAAGGATGCCCAAACCCTAGATCTAAGATCCTAAAATTTCTCAAACTCACTAATTCGTGCATCCAATGCAGAAATTAGACCTTGTTATGAAAGTTTATTGACAAATTGCATCATATGCTTGATTTGTCTTGTTTTACGCGATAAACAACAATTTTAAGGTGTAAAACTATTAAAACGTAACACATAAACCACGTTTATGCTCTAAGACCTGTGGCTCTGATACCACTGCAGGGTTTTGATTCATGGATGCGAAACGGAAACAAAATAAACCATGCAAAACCCTCCAAGGATCACCAGTCAAGAGACATAACGATGGTAAAGGAAGAAATCAATAACACACCTTAGGGTTCTCCTTTGATGACTTCAAACGCGAATTGTGTCACTTTCTCTATAGTTGATCCACGCCTAGAGGTGAGATCTAGATCTTCCAATCCTTGGTGCTAGCCCGGAAAGAGGAAGAGGAAGAAGAATCACGCAACAATGGAGCACCAAAAGTGGCGGCTCCCTTTTAGGCCGACGGGTAGGGGGCGGCGGTCCAAAGGGGGTTTCGGGCCTTGCTTGGGACTTGCTCTCTCTCCTTACTTTGTTCTCTCTTTACTTCTATCATATAGATGTGTGTTGTGTAGAGAGAAAAATAAGCTAGGATTGTTCTTTATATAGTCCAACAACTCATTGTCCTACTACATAAAGAACCCCTCTCCTAATCCTACTCAAGTTCGGATTAGTACCTTTTGCAAAATAGTCCTTATCATGTCAATACATGTATTAGTTCTATTTGAAAAATTAATCTTAATCATGTCTCTACATGAATTAGGCCACCTTGGCAAATCCTAATCATGTTTATACATGGATTAGTCCAACTTGCATATTAGTCCTACTAAGTTAGCAAGTTGTTGCGATTTGATCATTTTAATTAATTAATCATATTAATTAATTATTTCCCAAGTCTAGTTCACCCCTATATGGCGTGTGACCCCATAGGTTCTATTTAGTTGGTAGTAACTATTTACTAATATGGAGCGGCCTCTAGCAAGACATCCATTCTAGCCAACAAATAGAATAGTCATCATGACAAACCTTGTGCAAGTAATTGTCTTATCCCTTTGTCCCAATATCCGGATTGGAAACGAGACATACAAGTCACACTCGTATATCCAATCCATAGTTTCTCGATCCTGGGAATAGCCTTATTCGTGAAAATAACAACAATATCCCATATTGATTTATTTGAGTCTGGCCAGACATTTTACAAGCACTATCCCTCGAGTGGCCTAGGATATTTGCTACTGTTATGTGGGAGGGACAAATTCTATCTACGTCCACTACGATCTCTAAGCTTGCTTCTTATTGTATCCAGTACACGCCTTTATAACTACCCAGTTACGGTGTAGCGTTTAACGCTGCCAAAATCACAATAATCCACAACTAGAATAACTAGTGACTTCAAGTCTAAGGATGACAATACCATTGCACCGCGAGAAGCGCTTGTGACTTAACATAACATGTATGTAGCCTTCTGGGAGATGGGTCAATCCAGTATGTCATTACTCCTAATACATACCCATGTGTTGGATCATGGTATCTCCATATCAATCCAACCCCATACTAGTCTATAGATGATTGTCCTATTAATCATTATAATCGACTAGGGATATTTAAGAATATAACACTTATATTCTAAGGACTTCATTCATGTTAGCATATCTCTATATCGATAACATAATGAATCGTAAATCCATATATTTGTCACAATAAATTGATTGCCTCTAGGGCACAATTCCAACATTAATCACTCGTCTCCTGCATATACAGTTCATTTGCATACTTGGCTTTTACAGCATTCAAACTAGTCTGATTTCAAGGGTTTGAAACTCTTTTCAAGGCCTTGAAAAAGACTTGTCTATTTTATTTCAACTGTATTTCACTCCAAAGGCTTGAAACTATTTTCAAGGCCTTGAAGGCAAAAAGTTGGCATACTCTATTCACCCCCCCCCCCTTCTAGAGTATATGTGTTGCATATCTATCTGCATACTCCCCTTTCAGTATTGAAGTTATGCAAAGATCATAGTGTATTTTCATCTGTCAAAGGAGATATACAGAGGAGGTGTTGAAATGATTTGATATGGATAAGTGAAATTCAGTTCAGAATCCAATTGTTAAAAGTTGTAAGCTCATTAAATATGGGAATGGAGTAAGAGCTGATAGCAGGCGCTACAAGAAAATTACTGGTAGTCTAATGTATCTTACTGCCACTCGACCTGATATTATGTTTTTGGTAAGCCTTCTGAGTAGGTATATGGATCGCCCTACAGAGAATCATCTTCAAGCAGCCAAGAGAGTGTTCAGATATTTGAAAGGAACCAAAGATTTTTGGATCCTATAAAGGAAGTGAGGAGACAAAAAACTGATAGCTTATACAGATATCGAATACGCTGGAGATTTGGACGACAGGAAGAGTACTTCGGGATATGCTTTTGTACTAAGTTCTGGGGCCGTTTCTTGGTCATCAAAGAAGAAAACAATAGTCGCTCTCTCTACAACCGAAGCTGAGTTTGTTGCAGCAGCCTCTTGTGATTGTTAAGAAATTTTGATAATGAGGATTCTGAGCAGCTTCAATCATACTCAAAATGGTAGTACAACGATTTTTTGCGATAACATCTCAGCTATTGAACTTTCAAAAAATCCTGCACTACATGTTCGAAGTAAGCATATTGATGTCATTCTCATTTCCTTTGAGAGCTTACTAAGGATGGAGTAATAAAAATGGTGCATTGTAACACACGGGAATAGGTTACAGACATACTGACAAAGCCTTTAAAGGCTGATAGGTTTCTAAAGTTGAGAAGTATGCTAGGAATTTGCACCTATCAACATATAAACTCAATGTATTCAGTTTAAGGGAGGATGTTAACTATTAGATACTCTAGGAATTAGTTTGTTGATGGAATAAATCCTATTTCATAGGAGTCAGTTTTGTTTGTTTCCTAGTCTCCTGCAAGTTGTTTATTTCATAGTCTCTAGCCATTTTGTTAGGGATTTCAATATCTTCCTTCTGTGAGGATCTTGTACGGCTATAAGTAGCCATTTCAACTATTGAATTCAATAAGAAAAACATTCTTCTTTATCTGAGTGCATTCACTATAGATTAACAATTATTAGTAATCTATTCAAGTAAATATTAGAATCTTAATGAACTTAATGAAGTTGTGAGATAATGAATCCATTTAAAGGGTTTTGATTTTATTCTAAAAAAAAATTGTTTTGATTTAGTTTATTTTCATCGAGCACGATCTTGATTTAGGAGATTACCCCACACTGGATGACATTTGGATAGATGTCATCTCCTCATAGGGGTCTTCTTTACTCTCTGTGGATATTTTTGGTTCAACTATTACAAGCTCTTGATTGGACCATATTAAAATTTTCACTAACACCCAAGATGTAAATCTAAATTTATGACCAGATTTTTTATACTGAGCTACTAAACATCATTCTTAATGTGAGAACTTTCTTAAACTGATGTGTATGTGTTATGGTTTTTGGTAATTCAAGCCCCTAGCTAATTGTTGGACGAAGCGGCGAAGCAATTCCCGAAGCAAGGAAGAAGAACGAAGACGCGAAAATTGGATATTGTTGGGTCTTCGCACGAAGAGAATTGGTCTTCGTGCGAAGACACTGGAGCTAGGGCTGTTTCCTTGTTCGATTTTAGAATGTTTTTTCGTTTCTTTGGGCACAAGTCTGTATCCTAGGCCTATATAAAGAAATATGGTCGAGACAAACATTGTGTGGTGGATCGTGTGGTTGAGTGTGGTGCATTGTAATTGAGTTCTCATCAATAAATTGGTTCGTTTTGGCCGTGGATGTAGCTAGCCTAAAAGCTAGTGAGCCACGTTATATCGTCGTGTCGTTCTTCGTCTTATTACTCTACTTGCTTCCTAACAAGTGGCATAGTGCTTTCGCAAAGCGTATTCTAAAAGTATGTGCTCTACTGACTAGGTACGCGATTTGGCTGTTACGGATTTGTAATGGAATTTTGTTGATCTTATGTGATGAAGTTCAAAACAATCCCAATGTTTTTGAAATGACAATTCACCAAACAAAAAAAACCCAAATCTTATAATTTCAATGGCAGATCATGTCCAGCTAGGGGCGGACCTACGTAGGGGCAAGGGGGGCTTGAAAATTTCTACTAGTACCCATAATTGTTTAGATTTCTTATGACTGATTCTTAAGAGATATAAAATGTTGCCCTCTTGAAGTTCAAACTTACCCACTTGCCTGAGCGGTTAGTTGTAAATTGTAATGTACTTACTACCCGTCTTTGAGTCCCCTGTTAGTCAGAAAATTTTTGTTTCGATTTTTTCTATTAATTTTATTTATTATTTAAAAAAATTGATATACGTGGGACCTTTGGGATTTGGGGAATACGGTTGACAATAAAAAAAACAAAATTGGGGAAAATGAAGAGGCGAAGAGCACTGGACATTACGCTCACGACGACGATGAAGGAACAGGGCAGATTCTACCTCCTCGTCGCTGACCGCTGCGTCGCCGATCGCCAGCCATCCTACAGGCCAGGGCGCCTGCGCCAGCGGGCCGCTGCGCTACTCCCTGCTCCACGCCTCCACCTTCTCTTCTTCAGTTTACTGTGCACTGCTTCTAAATTGAAATTGCGAGAGTTCAGGTTCTTCACTTCATCACCCACTTCTTTCGTCTTACAAATTCATTATCTTAGTCTTTTATAATTCTTGAATGATAATTAACTTTTGACGTCGTGAATCTTGCCCTGACTGACTTGATTTCCTAACTCTGCCACATTGTCCAGCTCTTAAAATGGAAGGTGCAAGGTGATAATGTTGGGTCTTTAGGTTGATTCAAACAAAAACCTATGGAGATCTTTTAAAGCTATGGAGATTTTTTAGAATTGTGATCCAAACACAATTCTTTGAAGTGGAAAAGTCCTAGTTTGACTTTGCAATTGAAGCTAGCAAGGAATATTGTACTTAGACGGCTCATTTGTACCTAGACGGCAGATTTGTTTCCGTATGGTACTAGGAAGGTTCTTTGTGTTTCTTGGGGGCCAAGTTAGTGTTTAATATAAATATAGATGCTAGGGGTAGTGGTAGTGGTTATTTATTGTGAGTCATAGTGTGCTTGTAGTTGGTTTGGCTTCCCACCAATAAATTGGGTTCGGGTTTGGCCGTGGACGTAGCTAGTCTCAAAACTAGTGAACCATGTAATTCTTTTGTTCTTGATATTGCTTTTGTTTTCTTGCTTTCTCTTGTCTCTCACGTATTGGAATCCTAACAAGTGGTATCAGAGCCTGGTTCGTTGAGTCTCCAGAGAAGCAATGGCAAGTTCCTGATCAAGATTTGTCGTGTTTGATGGGAAGATTGGGTTTCCGTTTATTTTCCTCTGAAATAGGGGGTGCAAGCACACCAAGACTTTGTTGCGAGGCTATCGGGTTCCTTTTTGTGGGAGCTATCGGGCTCTTTTTGTGGAGCATCGGAATTGTGGATCAAGTTTTAGTACATCTGGCACGCTTTCGATTCTGGCATGCGTCAATCGATATGGCGTGCTCAACCCGGCGAGTGGTCTGGATCTATATCTTGATTTGGCAGCTAGGAGGATTCAAGTCTAGGTGGAGACGACTCGAATCAACTATCGAACTGAGAGTGGAAGGTCATTGGAAGAGGGAGTGTTCCAAGAATCGTGCACTTGTAGATCTCACTTCAGGTGGATGAGGAGGGAAGCTCGAGGACGATGAAACTCTCTAGGCCCCTTGAGGGCAGTTCGGGCTCCACGCATGGAGCATGGGCGCGTGTTTTTTGGGCACACGGATTAGTGACGTGTTATTGTGCATGCATCGGTCGGTGGCGCGATTAGATCTTGGATTGGCGCGCTTCTATTATTGATTTTGCGCATTGGGGCGAGTGGCGGCGCAAATTGGCATGACATCGTTTGATAGACACTTTGTTGCAAGTGTCATTGGCGCAACGCTGGGGTATGCATTAGTCATGGTGCATTGAAGAGGCGTTTGTTGGGACACATTGGGAGTGTGTTCAATTCCGCAAATTGAGAATACACTCGGATTGGATTTGTTGAATTGATGAGAAGAATTTGTTCGGTAGCTATAGGGTTTGAATCAAGGGGGAGTTTGTTGGGTCTTTAGGTTGATTCAAACAAAAGCTATGGAGATTTTTAGAATTGTGCACAATTCATTGAAGTGGCAAAGTCCTAGTTTGACTTTGCAATTGAAGCTAGCAAGGAACATTGTACTTGGACGGCTGATTTGTACCTAGACGGCTGATTTGTTTGTATATGGTACTAGGAAGGTTTTTTGTGTTTCTTGGGGGGGCAAGTTAGTCTCTAGTATAAATATAGATGCTAGGGGTAGTGGTTATTTATTGTGAGTCATAGTGTGCTTGTAATTGGTTTAGCTTCTCATCAACAAATTGGTTTCAGGTTTGGACGTGGACGTAGTTAGTCTCAAAGCTAGTGAACCACGTAATTCTTGTGTTCTTGATATTTCTTTTGTTTTCTTGCTTTCTCTTGTCTCTCACGTATTGGAATCTGTTGATGAATTAAAATTGCATATTTTAGTATGTTAACGAACTCCTCTTAACTTGCTAATATGTGTAATTTATCTATTTTATCTCTCTTTCTAGACTTATGCTTGTTTTCGTAGTTTTGGTTGTTTTCCCTAATTTTGTAGGTGAAGACGTGCTTTAAAACGCAAGAGGCTAGCTAGGGGGAGCTTAAACGATGAATTTGAAGAGGATTTGCGGCTCAAGAGCCATGAAGAAGGGACTTGGAGGACTTAATTTGAAGAATAGTTGAAGATTTAAGGGCCTGTTTGAGAAGACAAGAGAAGAATTGGGGCCATTATTGAAGATCTAGAAGTCAAAAGTGAAGGTCAAGGGCCAAGAAGATAAGTTTTTAACGGAAGTGGGGCTTAAGTGAAAGTTTCTAAAGCTTTTAATGGCTATTTTGAAGGATCATTGACGGATTCGGGGTGTTCTTGCAATTTTTCAAACCTTTTAAGAGGAGATGGGGGTATTTTAAAAGAATTCAGCAACTATAGGGGGAGCCGAGTGACATTTCGGCAAAAGTTAAAAGATGACCAGCGAATTTTTTCTCTCTCTCCGCGTTAGAACGACGCAAAGCAGAGAACCCACGTCCAGCCACCATTGAAGCCGCGACGAAGCTTCTCCGAAGCTCAGCCCGTCCTCGATTCGCACCCAAATCAAGCAAACCTTATACCAAAACGCTCCCCAGCCCAAGCCCTATCCAGTGCACCTCTCAATTTGGCCCAAAACGAAGGAACAAATAAAGCCCTAAATCACCTAGGGTTCATGAGGACGACGGAAATCGACGATAAAGGAGGTTTGATATCAATTCAATGGGGGAGATGACTCCTTGGAGGCTACGAAACACATCCCCCAAGTCTATATAAAGCAAGTTTGAAGAAATTTTCAGGACCTCTTCTCAGACCCGACGATTCTACAGTGCTCTGTTCGCCTCTGTTTTTGCTCCTCTCTCTCTCCGATTTCACCCAAGTCAGGGATTGTTCTTGAGCGCCTGAGCTCTCTTTGAGCATAATCAGGGCCAAGAACAAGGGAAAGAGGAAGAGGGAGAGAGAGGAGGTCAGTTTCAAGTGATTCTGTACTCTGTTCTAGGTCACTGTTTCACAGCTGCTGATGTGTTCTATCTGTGTTCATCATCATCAGCAGCAGCAGCAGCTTAGGTTGTGGATTTCTCATCATCTTGGTAGCTTAGTAGTGAGTTGGGGCTGTTTTGCTCTATTTTGTGTAGTTTGATTCGATTAGATGGTTTGTTCTTCATGTTTGTAGTTGAAACAAGTGTTTGGGATTGAATTAGTGAAAATTGTATTGATGCTATCAAGTATGAATTCAAGTTTTGATTATTGAAAGTTAAATTTCTCTCAATCTCTCTTGAATTTTCTATTATGTCTAGCTAATTCAATTTGCTTGGGTGATTTGGGACTATCTAGTGTCTAAATCTCTCTATTGATTCAAGTTGAACTTCAAGGATGAATGGGTTGAATTGAGTAGCTTCAATACGTAGTTTAATACTTGAATATCTCATGTTGGAGTATTTGATGCATTGAATAGGTAGATGTGCGAATGTTCTTGACATGTTTGATTCGGAATTTCTCTTGCGTTGAAGTGACTCGTTAATCCTAACTTTGAGAAATTGAGTACTAGTTAGGTGATTTGAGTGAGAATTTAGGAATCTCATTTGTGGCTTGATCTTTCATGTGGAAACACCTATGTGTGTTTACATATGTTTGATGCTTGAGGCACTTGATATTTGGAAAATCTCATTTGAATCGCTTCTTTAGTGCTTAATTATCGTGTGTTAGAGTTAGGCACTTCATTTGTGGCAAGTTGGATTGCAATGAGCAATCGATTCTTGAGGCACTTGTCTCGTGGAATTCTACATGTGATATGAGAACCGGGCTTGAATATAATAGGGGGATTGGTCACTAGAGAAACCGATGATCCCTAGCCCCTCATTACTTGCTATTTCACTACTTTCTTGAATCGTAGTTTTAGTAATTGTTTACTTTGTTCTTTAAATTCTCAAATCTCAACTCGCTCCATCAATTAGTTTTGGTGGATTTGATAGCTTGGCAAGCTCTAAAGCCATTGAGAGAAGTTGCTTTTATCGTTTAGTTAGTCGTTTTCTAGTTTTGCAAGTCACTCTCTAATCCTCCTCTCCTCTCCTTGTGTTCTTGATATTTCTTTTGTTTTCTTGCTTTCTCTTGTCTCTCACGTATTGGAATCCTAACAGATGGAGTAGATAATATGTGTCATATCTAAGTTGTTGGAAAGAACTTGTGATGCTTAGTTGACTAACACTTGATGTTCCTAATTGAATATATTTCTCCAGATCATAAACATTGCTCGAGACATGGCAAGCTTTTATCCTCACTAATGACAGGTTACCCAAAGGTATGTATTTGGATATTATTGGTTATTTAAGGCTCGAGGAGAATTCATACTTACCCTTTAAAGGGCTCTAAGCCTATATTTTTTATCTGCAATGAATTGTAAGCCTCATCCTTGTGCGTGTGTGTGAATGACCTACACCTGCTGTTCATATTTGATTTGTTTTTCAGAATATACCCATTATGAGGAAAAATTGAAACTCTTATCCTCACTGGTGACAGGTAAATCGAATGGCATGTATTTGGTTATTATTGATTATTTAAGCCTCGAGCAGATTTCATACTTGCCCTTTAAAGGTTTCTAACTTCATTCCTAAAAATAAATGGTATGTAACTTCACAGTTTCTCTCGATGGAATTTATGAAGGAAAATAAGATGTGCAATCGATAGAAATTTGAGGGTCATAATACAATATAAAAACTTTGCTAGCTACAGGTAAAAATTTGAGGGTCATAATACAATATATCTTCTAATGAACATGTCATATTGCTAGCTGCTTAGTTAACCACTTGGGTTTCTGCCGTTTAAGTAGTTCACGTTCAGCTTGCATTTAACTCTTTTGCTTGAAAAGGAGCAAAATTGAATCCGTTGTCTATATAAAGTTAGGTAAGAAAAGATGTGCCATATATTTAGCTGGGTAATAGTTAGGGATTCCAATTGATTCCAATTTTGTACTGCCTATAATCTCTGTCAGTAGAACTGTAGAAGAGCAACAACTCCAAATAATTTATCCTATGAAAGTATGCTCGGGGAAGAAGAGTTTGGTATTGTAAACGACGTACATAGCTGAGCATTGGTACAAACAAATTATGTTGAATAAATCCAAGTTACCACTAAATTTAGAAATTGCCAAATGCTTCAGGGGACCTTACCGGCTAGTCAGGAAATAAGTATCCGAACTTTGCTGTCCTAGCTCTTTGCGACCACATTATTTCCTCTCTTCTCCAGAGGGCGTTGAACTCCCCTTTAACAATATCAAACTCCTGCAGAGTATCCGAACTTTGTTGTTTCCTTTGAAGCTGCTCCATACGCTGCCGGAGCTTCCTCAAATTATTCTTCACATTGCCGAAAACTTGTCTATCCCAAGCCGAGCAATCATCCACCAAAACATCCAGCTTTTGCTTCATATTGATGTTCGGGTTGGAACCCCAGTTTCGTGACACCAACTCTGCAAATTCACCATCGGTACTCCACATTTTTTCATATTGAAAACGTATTTTACCTCGGAAAGTGGAAGGTTCCCATTCCAACAATATAGGAGAATGATCTAAGTTTGGATCACATAAGTGTTGAACTCTAGCTCCCTGTAATCTATTCATCCACAGAGTGTTTACTACAACCCTGTCAAGCCGTTCTCTGATATTATCTTCCTCTACTTGAATATTGCTCCACGTAAAAGGATTTACGGAAAATTCTAAATTTGTTAGATCCATATCTTAAAGAACATAACAAAACTTTGAAAGTTGACTATAATTTGCACACTAACCTCCTTCCTTCTCCATAAAGGTTGTAACCGCGTTGAAGTCACCGGCTACACACCACGGACAAGATGGTTGTGGGACAATTCTTCTAAGCAACTCCAAAGATTGATGCATGTCTTCCTTGTTCGGATCCCCACAGAACCCTGTAAATCTCCAATAAAGTTATCGACTTTGTCGCTAATCGTTGCATCCATAAAGCGTTGGTTACAACGATTAACACGAACTTGCATACTATCATCCCATAATAGAGCTTACCCACCACTTCTACCTTTACTTGGGACATCCACACATCTTGCATACCCTAATTTGCGTCGAATCGTCTCCATCTCACTGCTGCTTGATTTGTTTCAATCAGAAAAATCAAGTCGGGCTTGTTTCGCTTCACAATATCGTGAAGCGACAGGAACATGCTTGGGTTCCCGAGACCCTGCACGTTCCAACTCAAAAGACGCATTATGACTGGCGGGGTGCTCCGCACCCTCCGCCAATAACAAATTAGAGGTCTTCACAGCACCCTCCTCCATTGAATTGTCAAACTTCTCGTTGATTACCAAATTGCCCTGTCCTCTCCCTCTTCCCTTGCCACGGCTTATTCCCCCTATTTTTCCTCCTCTGTCATAACTGTTTCCTCCATCCATATGGATATTCGGGTTAGGGCTAATGGAAGTGTATCTAAGCTTGGGTTTGGAGCTGCTTGAGACACTTTGATTAAAAGCAGCAACCCCTTTTCCCTTATTGGCTGCATCCAAGTTCATCTGATCCGTATTTTCCGAAAAACCCAGTGGATTGGTGAACACTGTGACCTCACTGTCAGCATCTTCTTGTTCTAATTCCATATCATTATCTGAATCATCACTAGCACTCGAATTGGCTGTCTGATTTTGCAAATCTTCTTCACTATTCCCCACTGTTGCATTCGGACCTTCTGGATTCAGAGATTCTGCTGCCTTTTCCATGTTTGGAGCTTCTTCCCTTCCTTGAAATACATTTTGTTTTCTTCGAGGTGAGGGTATGTACGTCAACCACAAGCCATAGCCTGCCTGCCTGTGTTGTTTGTGATCCTCAAAGACCTCCATGCACGCTTCCTTAGTATGGGTGAAACCCCACACCACTCACAGACATTTGGAATTTGTTCATAACGGTAATCCAACCAGACCTTCTCATCTTCGATCATAAAGTATCCTCCTCTCAACAAAGTCTTACTGACTTGCAGAGTCACTCTAGATCGCACATAATCTCCACCTTCACTAGTTCTAACTCTTTCATCGACTTCTTGAACCGAGCCAATCCGTTTTGCTGCCGTACAGATGTCTTCCTCCTCACGCAAGTGCACTGAGAGATTTTTTATCTGAACCCATGTATTGATTTCTTCAAACTTTACGTTTTGACATTTTCGAAACCATTCCGGTGCTTAAGTAAGAACAAATTACCATCAAAAGTCCAAGGACCTCCATTGAGTACACCGTCCCTAGCTTTAGAGTTTGGAAATTCGATGATGAATCTATTTGCATTAACTTCACTGATTGAAATCTCCTTCCTCCTTTCCAAATCTTGCGGAATTGCTCCGTCATGATCCATGGATTAAACCCTATCGGGAACAAGAAAGACCCAATCAGGCACGGACCAAATTTCTCTTTAGCCTTCATGCCTCGCTCTCTGTCGAACTCCTCTACAGCTTCCTCCTCCAGTTCGTAGTAGTGGTACCGGAAACCTTGTATCTGCGCCTGTCGCCATCGTAGTGCCTGAAGAAAAAACCCTAGTCGATCCGAAAAGAGTCGGAGCAGAAGAAACCCTCGTGAAAATCTAAAAACCTTATTCAACTGTTTTCTTGTACGTTAAATAGAAGAGAGAGAGAGAGAGAGAGAGAGAGAGAGAGAGAGATGTTGTTGCTGGGGATACAATTGAGGATGAGGAGAAGAAAATATTTATATAATAGTATAATTTTTCTTCAAAGTGAGAGCAAATATGTCATTTAGCCCATTTTGTTAGCTCCATCAACTTTCCATCCACTGACAGGAGTGCAAAATGTATTTATCCATAAATCATGAGGTAAAACGTATTTTCTCCGTACTTGGAGGGTAGAAAATGTCTTCTATCAAAAAAATAGTATAAAATACAAGTTTCTAATTTCTTACCGTCCCAACATCTCTAACTTCATAAAATACTAGAAAATTGTTTATGATCTCAGGACACTTTCCAAAACTGTAGTTGATAAGGGAATTCTAAATAAATACAAATACTTGGTAAGTTTACAAACGATATAGTTAAATTTATAGTAATAAACTAATTTCCATTGCATTCTCTCACTTTTCCAAACTCCCAACTCCTAAGTGATTGTGAAAAAGTTGCGACAAATGACTGAAAGATTAGTTCTATTTGTGGCATGAAATTCGTTTTACCATTTTTTTTGTAAACAAAATATCGTAAGAAAGTTTCATCCAACAGTTATATTTGATTTAATGGGAAATCCATTTTAAAATACTCCATGCTCTTTTGTTATATAGAAGTTCCACTCAATCATCCGAGAAAGAATAGTAGTATGTTATAAAAAAACTCATTACGAAATTATAAATAATACATATATGGTTCATTGTTAGGATGAAATTAATAACATTGCTTCGAAATAATATAAAGAGTCTCACGCTTTAGCACGGGTTCACGGCTAGTATATATAGTAGAGATTCATGAGAAGACAACAAAAATCACAAACAGTCGCTTTTTAATGCCGTCTAAGGCATCTTTCCAATAGTAGACAGCTAAACTTACAATCCTCTACTTGGACAAACTGGCTCATAATGGGCCTGTTTGGATGAGAGGAAGTAAGTGAGCGGTTTGACTAAAGATCTACTTTGATCTGAAGTGTTTGGATAGAGTAGATTAAATTAGATTATTGTAATTTTTTATTATAATATTAAAAATATAATATTAGAAAAATGTAATTTACCGGAGAAATGAGAAACCCGGTAAAAAAAAGGTGGTGTTAGCCTCTGACAAGCTTGGGTCATGGAGAGTAGGAGATTCTCGTGGGTAAGGTAACAATGACCTAGTGGTCCAATCATGCAACGACACCTGTAATGTGTTTCATAATTGTCGGCTAAAGTGGACTAACATTTGCCACAACAAGTCTGGACCAATGGAAAATTCTGGATTAATCCGAATTTCCCGGTCCATATCCGGAAATCCGGGTAAACAAGCCGGACTCCTTTTTCTTTTCGGAATTCCGGAAAAGTTAGAGATTTTTTGACTCATTTCTCAGATTCTGATGTGAGCCTCTATCTCTCTCCCTCTATAATACCCACAACAAGTCTGGACCAATGGAAAATTCTGGATTAATCCGGATTACCCGGTCCATATCCGAAAATCCGGGTAAACAAGCCAGACTCCTTTTTTCTTTTCGGAATTCCGGAAAAGTTAGAGATTGTTTGACTCATTTCTCAGATTTTCGGGAAATCCGGGTAAACAAGCCGGACTCCTTTTTCTTTTCGGAATTCCGGAAAAGTTAGAGATTGTTTGACTCATTTCTCAGAGAGATTGTTTGACTCATTTCTCAGAATCTGAGAAATGAGTCAAACAATCTCTAACTTTTCCGGAATTCCGAAAAGAAAAAGGAGTCCAGCTTGTTTACCCGGATTTCCGGATATGGACCGGGAAATCCGGATTAATCCAGAATTTTCCATTGGTCCAGACTTGTTGTGGCAAATGTTAGTCCACTTTAGCCGACAATTATGAAGCACATTACAGGTGTCGTTGCATGAGTGGACCACTAGGTCATTGTTACCCCACCCACGAGAATCTCCTTCTCTCCATGACCCAAGCTTGTCAGAGGCTAACACCACCTTTTTTACCAGGTTTCTCATTTCTCCGGTAAATTACATTTTTCTAATATTATATTTTTAATATTATAATAAAATATTACAATAATCTAATTTAATCTACTCTATCCAAACACTTCATATCAAAATAGATCTTTAGTCAAACCGCTCACTTACTTCCTCTCATCCAAAGAGGCCCAATGTTTATCCTGAATATGGATATGATTCTTGCACTGTAACATAAAAAGGGAAAAGGGAAGATTATTTCAAGTTCCCAAGGGTTGATTTCAGAAAAATCCTTACGTTTACAGCTTCAAGACACTTCATCCCCTGCATTCTAAAAACGGAACTAAACTCCTTCCATATTCAATTACTAGGGGATTGCCCGTGCCCGAAGGCACTACCCCAAAAACACGTTTAACCTATTGTAATGTCATAAATAAAATGAGTATTTTCATCTACAAATATGGGCAAAAATTGATAATATAGATATAGATGGTGGGTAGTTAAGTGGGTAGTTGAGTAGTGGGTAGTTAAGTGGGTGGTAGGTGAGATCTAAAGGCTGGGGTTAATTCAATCTAACGGTCTAAAAGACATTTTAAAATCAACCGTCCTAATTTATAATATAGATGAACATAATTTCGCCCACGTCCCTACTTTCGTTCATTAACTTGAGGAATTTAAGTGGCCAGAATGGCCTCATACCGTTGATGAGAGGTAAAAAAAAAAAAAAAAAAAAAAAAAGTTGAAAGGCAATATTTGATCTTCTATATCTCGTGTTCAAGTTAAGTTAACGGTGTTACGAGATTGGCCATGGAACACTTCTGGGAAAAAGTGTAGTGTAACATAAGCATTTGATAGGAAAGAGGAAAGCAACTGTAATTTATGAACCCGTGACAACGCAGCAAAATTAGTGTTAACTACATCATTCAAATCCTGAAATGAACAAGATGGCATCGATGATGGATACTGGATGTCAACTGTCCCTACTGAAAATAAAGATTGACTACGGGCCATGGCAATGGTTCCATAAAGCCGTATGATTTTCCCAAGCCAAATGAAGAACAAGATCTGGCTAAGCATTTGATACCGGTACAAGAAGAACCGGACTCTGTTCTTAAAAAGATAAGAGGAAAAAGTAGCAAATAAATAGGGGTCAACCCCCCTCTTCTTGCACATATTAGAATTGTTGGGGGTTATTCTCTCAAAAAAAAAAAAAGAATTGTTGGGGTTATTCTAATATACACACATACATCTTAGGTTACAAATATATTACTAATTTAAAATAAAATGATGGTGACTAGGTGGGTTTGGTATGGATTTTTTTCGCGATTTTAATGTAAGATCGTTTGCTTTATGGATTTTATGAAAAGGCATTGTATGGACTTTTTGGATGGATTTTGAATTTTGAATTTTTAACTAGTAGTGTAAATTGGTGGAAGAAAAAAAGTTGTGTTTTATGGTCTTTTTTGTAACTTTTTTCCTCAAATCATAAAATGACGACAGTGTCGTCAACTCAATTGTAATTACAATTTTTTGTAGTTGACTACGCAATAGACAGAAAATGGTATATATTTATAACTTTCATTAATAACAAAATTGTTACATCACTGACTTATAAACATCACAAAAATTCTTTTTACCAAGCTCATACATCTTTTCTTTTTCGTTTTTATATCACATACTTTTTTCACACCGGATTATAATCTCTTATAACATACCATAGGCCTCGGGTGGGTCAGCTCCAGACTAAATATAAAAGGGTGCCTGAGAACTAAGTTTGGACTACACATTACATAAAAGTTTTTTCCAACTGAATCCAAAAATGGGCAATCCACATATTTTAGCCATACCTTATCCTGCTCAAGGCCATGTGATTCCCTTGCTGGAACTCACGCAGTGCCTGGCCAAATACGGATTCAATGTCACATTCGTAAACTCGGATTTCAATCACAAAAGGGTTACAAGTGCATTGTCAGGGAAAGGCTACGTAGATGATCGTATAAAGATGGTTTCTATTCCAGACGGATTGGAGCCCTGGGAGGACAGAAATGAGCTTGGAAAGTTAACGGACACAATGCTCAGAGTGATGCCTGGGAAGCTAGAAGAACTCATAGAAAAGATTAACAGATTAGAGGAAGACAAGATCACCTGTGTTATTGCAGACAATTGTGTGGGTTGGGCGCTGGAAGTTGCAGAGAAGATGCAAATCAGACGTGCTGCTTTCTGGCCTGCTGCAGCTTTAGAATTGATTGCAGGATTCAAAATTCCAGAGCTTCTACGTGACGGGATGATAGACAAAGATGGTAAGAACTTCTAATAGAATCTTTTTGTTTGCAACTTAAATCCTTACAACTTCAAGTTTCACATAATATCAAGTCTTGGCTTAAGTTAAAACATTTTAAGAATCATAAGTTCCCCAAGAATAGTTCCAGAACAAGATATGTTTCAAGACAATTTTTACATAATAGAGAAACTGTTGGGATGTTTCAAGAGAGCAGTAAAGGAATGAGTTCAAGATTAAACAAAATATGTTTGCATTTACAGAACAACGTTTGATGAGCAGTACGTTGAATGTCTTGAGTTGAAAAGTCATAGGAGGCAAAGAAACTAATTAGGAAACAATTTGAGGCCGTGGTTTGTGGGCTTGGGCTTATTTCGTTTGCCGTCCATGTGCCTCTTGAAGGTTTTCTAACACTATATAAGGAATATTTGGGTTCCATAATTCATATGCACATCATTGTAATTGTTCTTCTTGATGGATAAAGGGTGAAGGTAATGTTCTCCCATGAACGTAGTCAGCAAATCTTCGCTAGCGAACAACGTTAAATAATCGTGTTCTTCTTTTATTTGTATATCATTCAACAGGTGGTTCGTCATAACAAACTGGTATCAGAGCAAGGTTGTCGGTGCTTCAAGATCAATGTGGAGCTAAAGAACTAGAGTTTCACAACTTGGTGAAATCAAAGCTAGGGTTTCGCAATATAGGAGGAGCACACGACTAGGGTTCGAAATCCACCTAGAACGATATTCGGATCGATGTTGAAGATCGACATATTTACAGGCGAGAACAGCTTCAGTCTGTGGAAGATCAACATGTGCGCCTTCTTGAAGTTGCAAGGCATCTTGAGTCCTTTGACCCGGACAAGGGAGGCGTGAATGTTGCATCGAAAAAGTTTAGGATGATGGAGAGAATGCACATTCAAACATTATGTTGTGCTTATCGGATGACGTTATCACGGAGGCCACGGAGGCCATAGATCAGATAACGGCAGCTGCTTTTTTGGCCAAGTTGGAGAGGCTCTACATGAAAAAGTCATTCACCAGCAAGTTGATCCTCAAGTAATGGTTGTTTACTCTACGAAGGCTCAGGTACGGATCTAAATGATCACCTTGATCAATGAAATATGATTCTTCTAGATTTGTAATGTTGATGAGAAGGTGGATGATGAGGATGCATCACTTCTTTTGTTGGTATCGTTATCCCCATTATATGAGAACTTTGTGCAATCCTTTATCGTGAATAAGGACAATTTGACACTAGATGATGTGAGATCCGCTCTCCATTCTAGGAAGTTGCGTCATAAGGGGGCAGGCACATGTACAAAAGACCATTCTTCCGGATTGATGGCGACTCGGGGAGGTAAGAAGGCTAAGAAGAACAAGAAAAACAGTTTTTAGGTTCTAAGTTACCCAAGGATACTTGTTCTTGGTGCAAGAAAAAGGGGCACTGGAAGAGAGATTGCCCGAAACGAGGACAACATGGACTGAACAGGTCGGCACCAGTAGTGGAACATGGGAATACCTCTAAGGGAGACTATGTTTTACTAGCTAATCACATCACGCACGCATCGGATGCGTGGGTTCTTGATTCAGAGTCTTTTTATCATATTTTCTCTGACAAGGAGTTGTTCTTGACATACACCCATACAGATGGAGGGTTTGTCTATATGGAAAACGAAGATATCTGCAAGGAGACCGGAAGCGGTTTAGTTAGATTGAAGACGAATGAAGAGAAGTTATGCACTTTAGAGCAAGTCGGGTATGTACCGCTAATCACGGAGAATCTAATCTCCTTCAGTCTACTTGACAGCAAAGGTTGCAATTTCAAGGGTGAAGGTGGATACCTACAAGTCTGCAAGGACTCTAAGGTGATTCTCAAGGGAGTAAAGAATGCAAATTTGTATATACTACAAGGTTCAATGATCACATGTTCAGTCGGAGTTTTCTCAACCGATTCAAGAAGCTATTCAAACCAAGCTATGGCATATGAAACTCGGTTATATGAGTAAACGTGGAATGCATGAACTTTACATGAAATGCTATCTCAGCAGGCACACACCCAAGAGCCCGGGGCTTTGTGAGCATTGCATGTACAGAAAGGTACAACATAGCAAGTTCCCAAAGGCGGTTCATAGAACGAAAGACACTTTCGATGATATCCATTCAGATTGCTGGGGTCCATCTCGAGTTGAGTCGATTGGCAGCCACGGTTATTTCCTGAGCATTATTTATGATTACTCAAGGAACACTTGGGTATGCATGATGAAGAATAACAGTGAAGCACTCGGAAAATTCAAGGACTGGAAGAGACTAGTAGAGAATCAGGTTAGAAAGAAATTAAAGAGGGTCCACACGGACAATGGCTTGGAGTTTTGTTCATCGAATTTCAATATTTTTTACAAGGATCAGGGTATAGCTCGCCATCGCACAGTTCGGAACACACTAAAGCAGAATGTCGTCGTCGAACGAATAATCAAGCACTTCTAGCGAGAGCACGGTGCATGGTTTTGAATGAAGCTCTTGCTAGGGTTTTTGGAGAGAAGCTGTTTCTAAGGCATGTTATTTCATAAATCAGGGTCCTCACACAGGCATTGAATGCAAGATATCGTTTGAAGTGTGGACTGGTAAGGCTTCAGATTACTCGGATCTTAAGGTTTTTGGTTGCGTTGCCTATTATCATGTGGATGATGGCAAGTACAAACCAAGAGAAAAGAAGGGGGTTTCATGGGGTATGGGACAGGTGTGAAGGTATACAGAATATGGTCGGACAGCAAGATTATACTTAGTATAAGTGTAGTCTTTGATGAGAGCTCGATGCTAAATACCGTGGAGGTAGAGGTTGGAGCTGCAGAGAAGAGGGTGGAGGTAATGTCAGATTCTGATGATCCTAAAGAATCTGAAACACCACGACCATCGCCGCCAGAAACCAAAGATCAAGAAGCAGAAGAGTATGATGAGGATGCATTGCTACTAGAGGAACCTATATATCAGAGTATTGTTTAAGGAAGACAAAGGAGATTCATAAAGCCTCTAGAAAGATACAGAGATGATAGTATGGTAGGCTATGCATTACAGGTAGCCGAAGAGGTGGAGGATGATCCGTCCACCTATAAGGTTGCGGTTTTAAGTTCCGAGTCAGCACAATGGATTGTCGTTGTAGGAGAAGAGATAGAGTCTCTTAGCAAGAACTCGACATGGGATCTTGTACGATTGCAAGAAGGGAGGAGGATAGTCACTTACAAATGTCTTTTCAGAAGAAATGAAGGAACTACAGCTGGAGAGAGCGCCAAGTATAAGGAAAGATTTGTTGCAAGAGGGTTAAGTAAAAGAGATGGAATTGACTACAACGAGATATTCTCACCGGTGGTCATACCTACTTCGATCAGGGTTCTACTAGCGCTGGTTGCACACCAGGACTTATAACTTGAGCAGCTGGATGAGAAAACAACTTCTCTACATGGAGATGAAAGAAAAGATATGCATGATCCAACCATAGGGATTCCATGTTCGAGGAAAATAATACTACGTGTGCAAGTTGAAGAGAATTTTGTATGGGCTTAAGCAGTATCCGAGGCAATGGTACATGAGGTTCGATAGCTTTATGTTGTAGTTAGGCTATCACATGTGTGAGTATCATTGTTGCGTGTATCATAAGCTACTGCAAGGTGATTCATGCATCTACCTAGTTCTATATGTGGATGATATTATGATTGTAACTCATAATATGGAGGACATTCAGAATTTAAAGAAGAAGAAACTTTTCTTGTCACAGCATGGATACATCAGGAAGATCTTGACCAGATTTGGGATGTTATCAAATAAGGCTATAGATAATCCTATGGCGACTTATAACAAGCTAAGAATGTAAATCGTTCAAACTGAAGAGGAAATGGAGTACATGTACGAGGTTCCATATGCTAGCGCAGTTGGACGTATCATGTGTGATATGGTCTGCACTCGACCGGACATAGCATTCGTTGTTAGCGTGGTGATTTTCTATGGCTCATCTAGGTAAGGAGCATTGCAGGCGGTAAAGCGCATATTGAGGTACCTTAAGGGTACGTCAGACATTGGCCTATGTTATGGGGCCAATCATGATATCTTGGTTGCTGGGTTCTCAGATTCAGACTATGCAGGTGATATTGACAGTAGGAAATCAATGACTGGCTATGTTTTCACTTTGAGAGGTTCTGTCGTGAGCTGGAAGGCTACGCTACAGCCAATGGTGACTTTGTCTACCACAGAAGCGGAGTACGTGGCTTTAACAGAAGCAACAAAGGAGGAAATTTGGCATAAAGGAATGGTTAATGATCTAGGCCTACTACAAGATGAAGCGATAGCCTACTGTAATAGCTTGAGTGAGATTGCTTGACTAAAGATCAGGTTCATCACGAGAAAACAAAGCACATCGACATCACGTATCATTTTCTGAGAAACGAGAGAAGGATCAAGGTAAAGAAGGTGGGGACAGCTGACAACCCCGCAGATATGTTCACGAAGCCAGTTCTGGAGAGAAAGTTCCAGCATTGTCTGGAATTGCTCAATACTTTAAGCCAGTGAGCCCCTTCGGGGCATGTCGGACCTGTTGGGGTCCAGTGAATCTCTTTGACGAGAGACATTGGGTGCGGAGAAGACAAGCTTTGTTTACGAGAAAAGGAGCATCTTCTGCTGACTAAAGAACTCAAGTCAAGGTAGAGATATGTTGAATGTCTTGAGTTGAAAAGTCAAATGAGACAAAGAAAATAATCAGGAAACAATTTGAGGCGGTGGTTTGTGGGCTTGGGCTTGTTTCTTTTGTCGTCAATGTGCCTCTTTGAGGTTTCCTAGCACTATATACGAAACATTTTGAGTTCCATAATCCATATGCACATCATTGTAATTGTTCCTCTTGATAAATAAATGGTGTTTTTTCTACCGTGGACGTAGTTAGCCAATGTTTTGTATCACGTAAAATATTCGTGCTCTTCTTTTATTCGTATATCGTTCGTGAGGTGGTTTGTTATAACAAGGAGTTAAGCAGTTTATCATGTAATCTAATTTACAAACATCACTTTGATATGGAAAATATAAAAGCAAGGTGTAGCTACTCCTATAGCATAAGTTCCACAAAATAAATAAAAATAACATAAGACGAATCAATTAGAATAAACTATGGTAGAGTTAAAAAAAAATCCTCGTCTACCCTTCAGTACAAGAGTTGGGACTTAATAGAATAATCGTTTTTTTTCAATTATTTATGTCAGAATTAGATATCTGCATCCATGTACTAATCTAGGAAGGGCACCATATTTTTTGTGCAGGAACACCACAGACGAAAGAAATGATTCAGTTAGGAGCAGACATGCCTGCACTAAACCCGGCACACTTCGGGTGGGCATGCTTTGGGGACTTGGCCACACAGAAAAGTATTTTTAAAGTTTCTGAACAGATCTTCAAGACAGCGAAGTCAGCAGAATGGATTATTTGCAATACATTCTACGAGTTGGAGCGTGCTGCATTGGAGTCATTTCCGGAAATCACACCAATAGGTCCTCTTTTAGCCAACAACCGCCAAGGCAATTCAACTGGCTTCTTTTGGCCTGAGGATGCTACTTGCATGGAATGGCTTGACCAACAGCCACTAAACTCAGTGATCTATGTTGCATTTGGGAGTTTCACTGTTTTTGACACAGTGCAATTTCGAGAATTGGCTCTAGGGCTAGAGCTAACAAATAAGCCATTTTTGTGGGTTGTAAGACCAGATACCACAGGTGAACTAGATGATGCTTACCCAAAAGGGTTTAAAGATAGAGTGGGCAGTCGAGGACAAATGGTAGGATGGGCACCTCAACAGAAAGTCCTAAGCCATCCTTCCATTGCTTGCTTTTTAAGCCATTGTGGGTGGAACTCGACCATGGAAGGCATCAGCAACGGCACACCTTTTCTGTGCTGGCCTTACTTTGCTGATCAGTTCAAAAACCAGACCTACATTTGTGATATTTGGAAGGTCGGATTGGGCTTTGGAAGAAATGAAAGTGGAATCACCGGACAAGATGAGATTAAAGATAAAGTGGAGCAGATTCTTCTTGACAAGACATTTAAGGAAAGAATAATGGACCTGAAGGATATGGCTGAAAGAAATGTAAATGAAGGCGGTCTTTCTCACAATAACTTTAATAATTTCATTGAGTGGTTGAAGCCATAGAGAACAGTCATTATCAGGTTTTCTTTGTGTTGTGATCGCACACAAAAGAAAGAAGAGGAGGATGCTGTTATACCCAAATGCTACTAGAAAATGGAAGAATATCAAGACTACCAGTACTCATTTGTCATAATTAAGGCACAAACACACTACATATCATGTTTTCAATTACACGCTGTAAGGAACCTTAATGTTACATTACCTGCATTGTAAAATAAGATTCTTTGTTTACAAGCCCGTCAATTCCCCACTTTCTAGTAAATTTCAAAAATTCTCTCTTGAGCTTCATGTTCATTTTTTTTTTTTTTTTTTTTTTGTACTAAACCCCATCTGTCAAAATGTTAGTAAGATGATTTTAGATGAGGCTTGTACTTCAATAGTGGCATCGTAGATGTTCATCTTGAGGAAAAAAATTCTGAGTTGATCTACAAATCCATTTTGGATGTGTTTCGACTGGTTTTTTTGGATATTGTCAGCTAACTGCAGATTCTTGAGAATGATTCTCTTTAAGATCAGGGAAGTTGGAGATTCATGGTTTGTACTTTGTGGAACGGGAAGATGACTTCACTACTGGCCAATGTGTAGTTGGCTCGTGAATATTGATTGTCTCTTTAAGAATTAGCTTTACTTCAAGCGTGTTGAAGGAAATTCTTTTTGAGGGTGGGCATGTAGAGAATAACTTATCTTAGAAATTGTAACTAAATATGTGAAATTCATTTTGTTATAACTTGGAGTACAAGAACGATGAACAAATAAATTAAGAATGAGACAGAATTTAGTGTGGTTCACGTTAGCTACCTCCACGGCCAGAACTTGATATTTTATTGACAGAAATTCGGAATTACAACCCGAATACACCACACACAAGTTATGTCACGATTCTAGACTCTTATATAGACCTAGAGACTCTAACTTGCTCCCAAAGCAACCCGAAAACTTTTCAAAACGGACAAGGAAACAAAACAAACGCCCCGGTCCCCGACCTTGTCATACGACCAGCCCCCTTAGTCGCACGACTAGCAAAAAGTTCTTTGCTTCCGCTGCTTGCTTCTTTTGTCTTCCCCGCTTTGTTGCTTGCCGGATTTGCTAGACACTTTCAGTTACCCCAACACATTTGGATCATCATCATAAAAAATCCATCATGTTCACCAAGGACGTTTAGCCTGGGCAACATCTCACCCTAGCCCTTTAAAACCCATTTAGCCACTATTCACTTATCCACACGCATTCTTGCCTTGGCTAGAATTTCCCCAAGGCAAGAGGGTGGGTAATTCTAACATTTGCCTTGCCCTCTTGCCTCATTGCCACATGCACTTTCCACCCACAATGTTGTAAGCCCATTTGTCATCTTCACATATCGTGTAGGAATACATATTCACGTTGTTCACTACTTCCCAAATCAATTTGTAAAAATGATTCCAGTTTTTTTCTTTTCATTTTTTCCCATTCTATATTGTTCAGAATAAGCTTCCCTAAAAAATAAATAAACATAATGTCTACTCTATTCACAGTGGTCACAATAAGATTCCCAAATAAAAATAATGTTTATTCTAGTCTATTCATATTATACTTTAAGCTAGGGTAGCACGTAAGACGTGTGTTTCTTCGTTTTCGTTCATTGTCCTGAGAGATGAGTGTCATAATAGTAGCTTTAGAGGAGAATTAGCCCAATCTCTCATGGGTCTTGATCCAACTTGGGCCTCCTTCCCTTGGAAAAAGTTCTGGAAAATTCATATCCCTGAAATTCAAATTATTTCTTTCGTCTATCATCACTCAAACTCTAACCACTATGTCATATCTTAATAATCATGGCTTAGATGTTCCTGTTATATGTTGCAAGAAAGCTGAAGAATCCCTTGTACATCTCCGTTTTCATTGTACTCAATCAGTTCAGATTTAAGAGCTCTAGGCTTCTTACACAATTACAATCACTGCTACTTTCCAATTCACAACCACAACCATTTTAAAATTTGATTATTATTAAGAAATCATACATATTCTTACTCTATTGGTCTGCAGCTTCTAAATGATAATATGAAACTCTAGAAACAGGTTCATCTTGAGAACGGACAAATGGTACTAATATCTGATGATCTCCACAATTATGCTTGCATGGCTTTGCAACTCCTCTACCAGCACAACTATGATATTTATACTAATATGTATGACTTTCCT
The DNA here is from genome assembly GCA_023055425.1 of Linanthus parryae. NCBI lineage: Eukaryota > Viridiplantae > Streptophyta > Magnoliopsida > Ericales > Polemoniaceae > Linanthus > Linanthus parryae. The sequence continues at coordinate 11,348,624 of JALGPY010000012.1, read as the reverse complement.
CAACATATGAGAGTGTTTATTCAAATACAAAGACAAGCAGCAGGAGCAGCAGCGATTCGCCAATCATTTTGGAGGATGATGACTGCAAAATATTGCTGTATTAGGGTAACATGTGTAAGAACATAAGATTAATAGGTCTGTTATCTATCTCTAATGTTTTTTGGTAGCTTTGTAAATTCGTTTTAGTATCTGTCTTGTAGTTCTTCGACTGCTCTTCTTAAGACTGCTTGTACTATTATTAGTTTGGTTCTCTAATGTTATTTCTTATCCTTTCGGCCCAAAAAAAACATCTCTTAAATCGTTATATTCCAAAGCAAGATCGCGACCTTTGCTCACTGGTAAATTAAAACCAACTGCTGGGTCATCTTAAAAATATCATGCAGACATATGTCAAACAGACAATCGCATTTTACATATTCTGCTATGAAAGACATGATTGCCAAAAGAGAAACGACATGCAGAATATAGCTAAGCTTTAAGGTTCCACTCAGTCATCATCTCGGACTTTAATCTATCATACAATCATAATTGTGATATCAGTAACTAAAATAAACTGTAACATCGAATATCTGAAGCCCCGCATAACAAAAACAAACAGCTCCGCAGAATTGTTGAAAGTCTAGACACAGCACTGCAAAGTGCAAACTATCACCTGAAAATTTGGTCTAAAACTGAAAACAAGCAGCAACCATGACCAAGAGAGGGGCAAGCAACTAATATGGGCTCCCATAGCGGTGAGATAAACTCTCGGGAACAATTGGCTCACCAGTGAAGGGGTCAAACTTATAAGGTTCACCAGTGTAAGGATCAAACCTAACTTGGGCCCGAGTCGGTTGATGATCAGCAGAACCCAAAAGTGAGGACTCCAATCCTGGTTTCACATAAGATGCTGAAGAGCCTGGAATTCGACGCAAGGGAGGAGAACCTGGAATTCGGCGCAAGGGAGGAGAACCCGGTCGAAAGGGGGAAATGTTTGTCTCGTCCAATCTGCCAAAGCTTGCTCGACCAGGTAGAGGTTCAGCAGAGTATAATGAGTAGCGAGACTCGCGGGGCACATAAGAGTCGTACCTGCAATAGACCACATGTTATAGCCAAGTGAAAAATGAACTCATTGTACGTACTAAAAGATCGCAAATAGAACCATTGGAGCTGTTTAAACTATGATGAATTTGTTAAATATGAAACCACGTCAAGACGACAAGACCTTCATTCTTAACCTTAATAGAGCGAATAATGTGTGAAAATTTTGTCCTCCAGGCCTCCAGCATATTACAGTAAGAGATAAAAACCAAATATGCGACTCCAGATTGGCTTGTGAGAAACATTTGGCTCTCATCCCACTTGTTTTTACATCAATACGGAACTTCCTATGGAGTCTGTGGAGTGTGATCGCTTTGTAGCTAGTGTAAAGGCACACCCCGGTCTTCAGCTCAACAAAGTTCGAATGAAGTATAAGTCCAGACACAAACCAAGGATGATAAATCCTCGAAGCTGAGATATTACAATTACAACTCTATCGTTATCTCACGTTTTATGATCTTAAAACAGCCATAACCAGATGCAATTTCCGGATATCCTAAGAGTGTCCCTTTCCTATAATGTGCCCATTATCCAGAAATATAAATGGAATTCTAATGAGGAAAACAAAGATGTAACATCAACAATTTTATTTAAGTCACAGGCGCAATGAAGACACGCAGAGAATCAGAAGCATGTGAAACTGACCTAGAAATAGTTGAAGTTACACGGGGCGCAAATGGATCAACAGCTGGCAAACGAGCACTACTAGAATAGCTGGATAGACGTGATTCTGTTGATGCAATATCCCCTAATCTTGAGAAAGTCAAATCATGCCGCGAAGATCCAAATTTCTCCACTTGGTACTGCAGCCAGGGAAAATGTTTAGTTCCACCTTGTCTTTCTTTATCAAGCTAGAAAATGCATATGCTAAATCAAGAGATATGCATACCCTAGATATCAGCCCAGCGAGATAGTCTCTCTTATTATGCCTATCTGCTCCTGATAGCATGAACTGCACAGAAAATATGGAGAAGAATCTATGAAAAAGAATTGCAGAAAGCAGATACAAGGTCCAGGTTGCATTAACACCACATGAAATGAAAGCACTGCATAGGCCAAACAAATTGACAGTGAGAAGCTCAAAGACAAAAAACTATATTGAACCTGGTCGAGGACAGATATAGCATTGGATTCGGGAATCTCCTTGAGACTAGTCAGGCTACGGATATCTATCTGGCAACATACAAGATCGTTGTCAACAACCACGGTGAGCATATGACAGATCGATATATGCTCAACTTAATAACAATGAAAAATATAGAGAGGATGGTTGTAGGCATGTCCAGTAAATAAGTAATTAAACTTCCCAGGCGCACATAGCCAGGTAGCAAGCATAATATAGCTGCATGTGGCACAGACACCATAATTTTCAAATGTAGATGGAATCAACAGACAATACTGCAGATATCTGATAGCGCCCCAATTCTATCTGACCTACACGTCACGTAAATGACTTCTGCTGAGCATGATAACTGACAAGTCATGTTTGTTGAACCTACGAAATGTTAGATCATTATGGCTAGGTAGTGTATAGTTAGCCTTGCTAACATTGTTGTTGGCTCTAAGCCATCTAGTTTTGGGAAATGCCCCTTGTAAAACTGTATTACTATCTACACTTTCATACATTGAAACTTACCCAAAGAAAAAGCAACAACTTCTGCCGCCGATGTATTTGTCGCAATCTTTCTTTTTCTACTTCAGAATACTTATTGTTAATTAAGGCCTTTTATTTCAGATTTGTTCTCTTTAGGTTCCTTTTCCTCAGCACACCTTCTCGTCAGACAATTATTCTCACATGCAATTATTCCCCCTTATCCTTTCAGCTTTTCATAATCTTCCAGGTGTTTGGTGTAGTATTAGACAAGGATGGTCGGATCTATTTTTTGAGATCTAAAGTCGCTTGGACAGGAAGAATGAACGGATCTACTATTTCAAAATCTACTTTGATTTCTTCGTGATGCTGACATCAGTTATGTGGCAAGGCGCAAGGCTGAGACGGTCTAGGGTCATGCAAATGTTTTTTTATGGCAGAAGGCGCAAGGCTGAGATGGTTCTGGTTGGGGTGCAAAGAAAAAACGATCTTTTTCTCCCTACTATTCATTAATATGCTGAGGTGATCCCACAGATAATGACACAAACAGCAATAATATGCAACTGTACAGAGACGGTTAAATCTGCCTTCAGATATTTTGTATTCATTAGTTAAGGACCATAGCTTCTCGGACACTCCAAAATAGGAGGCATAGACACTCCAACATAGGGGCCATAGCCTGTCGGACACTAAGGACACACAGACACCAGTATGACACCCCAAAATACATGCCAGACACTCCAGCTGGCGTGTCAGGGTATTTCAGAGAATTTTATGAGGGTGGACACTTTGGGGGACACGTCATAGACTTAATGAGACTACATATCAGACTTTAATGTGGAGTCTTTTATGATATATTTTAACTGTTGCTTACTCCCTCTGTCCCAATATTTTGGTCCCCTTTGGGGATTCCAACTTTTTTAGGCAACATTTAATCATTACATTCCCACTAACTTTTTACCATGTCATTTACTTGAATACCCCTACTTTTTTAGCTTCTTGATGATGTTATTCCTACTTTTGTGAGAGAAAATTGGAAAAACTACAGTATTATGAATCACAAATAAGGAAAAAAAATTGGGACGGCCAAAAATAGAATATGGGACCAACATATTGGGACGGAGGGAGTAAAACATAATAAAGCTGATTAATTGAGGGCTGAGTATGTGAAAAGGCTGCTCTTTTGAACAAAAATTTCAAGCGAGGTTTTAAGTTCTCACATGCAGCAGCCCACGGCTTTTTTATGGACACAGCTCGTCAAACTCAAGCCCAGGTGAACTCCTCTCCTCTATCTTATTTTTGTTCTTATACTTTATGTAGGCTTTGCTATGATGGGACCAATGGTTAATGTTATTCACTAGTATAAAATTCAACAACAACAACAACTAATAAAGTTGATGTACCACTGCCCGTATCCTTATTTTTTATAAGACGCCATGTTCCGTTCCGTATCCGTTCCCATAACGTATCCGTGCTTCTGAGATAATTTTTTGGTCAAAGCTGGTACGTTTAGTGAAGCCTGTGATCTTTCTAAATTACTTCATCTCATTAGTAGATAAATTATTCTCTCGGTCATGTTTGCTATTATATTCTGATCTGACAACATTTTCACTCGAGAATCCACAATAAGGGTTAATAACACCGTGTTGGTAATAGCTTAACTGGATTATGCAAATATGCTGGAAATTATAACCCAGTAGGGCTATCCTGGGTGAGGCAGGACTGTATGGGCATGAAATTGAGAGTTAAGCCACTACTCCAAAATTACCTTCAAAAGAATTACTGACCAAATAGTCACCTGGTAGTGTAACAGCCGTAAACTTCTGCCTGCTACTATCTAATAGGACTACATCCACACATTTATCTCGCATCAACAACTTGTGAAACATAACCCCCCCCCCCCCTCCCCCCCCCCCCCCCCCCCCCCCCCCCCCCCCGCGCGTGCGGATGACTTTCAATCCACCGACACTCTTGTTTCACTGCAGCCCATGAATACAAATAAGAATCATACAATTAACAGAGAAGTGAAGATATCAACTCTTCTTCCCCCTCGGGCCAGGTACATGATCTTACATTGGGCACATTTCTATGCCGAAAGTACAAAACCCAGTAATATAAGATAAATTTAAATCTCAGTAGCAGCTGAAAGGGGAATCAGTTTCTGGTGCCTATATGAATCAGAAATAATTACTATGGTGCTCAACTTGGCACAACATCACTATCTGAAGATATCAGGCAACACCAAAGCACAATCAATGGCCCTCTACGAAACTAAAAATGTGAAGTCAAGGCATATGTTCAACTTTTTTACATGCAACAAGTAAGCAAACTACAGAATGCTTTGAGTTATAAACTAAATACACTAGATAGATAGTTTAAAAGAGAAAGGAGTTGGGGGCTTGAATATAGACTTACATCAAACCGAGTAGCAATACCAAGCCGCAATATCCTAAGAAGGCGTTCTTTGACTGCAGGTGGTAATGAGATCACAGCAGCTTCGTATGGATCAGTAAGCATGTGTTCCTGAGACATATGAATCAGAACTCAGCACTAGAATGGTGTGGCAGAGATAAATATTCTTAACTGGACCAGAATTTTACAGAGCTGCAGCGAGTCATAATGATCTAGCAAGAGAGATATTGGGGTAAGAAATCAAATCCGCATCAAAAAATCCACACTAGAATCTAAAAGACAGCATCCATCTTCACCCTTAAGAAGGATCAAGTATATTCTCTTGCCATACGTGAACACTGTACATATTCATTACTGCAAGCTTGGAACTTATTGATATGAAATTGAAATATTGTCACTGCTATACGCATCAATGTCTACTTACGTGATAAAAAGTTTGTACACGTCGAAAATTATATGTTTACCAACTGGACACAGTACAAAACTTCTTGAGAAATGTAGAATTTCAATTTAAGGTTTTTTTCTTCAAAAAAATTAACCTAAAAACTGAACTCAATAAATTAAGTATCTAGCAAGAGATTAGTATGCAACAGCTGACCAATGTTGTGGAGCTTCGTACTTTTTTCGTTAGTTTCCGGGTACCACAAGTGAGAACATAGTTAGCTTACATTTAGTACGATGTTAGTTAAGGTTTATCAAGATATACTCCAGTCCATTATGGATGATCTGGCTGATTTGTCAACTATTTGTAGCCATCAAGAAAGCAGCCCATTTTTTTGGGTAAACATTCATCTTCTTGCAATTGAAGTAGTTTCTTCTCCATCTTGGTTGTCCTATTTAAGCTTTTGGCATATATTTTTCATAACCCCTCCTGAATAATATTTTTTCATAAAGACCCTCACCAACCAAAATCTGAAATACAAAATTCCAATGATTTAACAGACTCACTAGAGATTTCTGTTCCTACATGGCACAAATGTAGAAAATGTGGCCATTCATTAAACTGATGTAATGAAATGAAGTGAAAGGAAGTAAGGATCTGACTTCCTGTGAGTACTTCAGTTCTTGGGTTGGATGTTTATGAGCACCAAAAGTACCAGCTATGTGATCACTCCTCGAAATTATTGTATCACTTATGCCGGCTTGTTTGCTTTCGAGATCATCACGAGCTCGCTTCCTACTCTTTTCAGCAGGTCTTGCAATTTCCACCTATTAGGCATGACGAACAAGGTGAAATTTTAAAATAAGTTCATTTGACTGAAGCACCAAAATTAGATACCAAAGGAAGGCTTGAAATACTAATGACACAACAAAGTCTTCATTACGAATTACCATAAGCGCATATGAAGGCCCTCCCTTCGGCCCCACAACTGTTCTCCCATTCATTTGCTTGATTGCTTTGTCAAGGTCCTGGTTACAAACTTAAATGGTCAGACAAAATATACCAATGATTAAGCACAAGAGAAAATAGTTTCTAATCAGTATACAAGAGCAAGATACAAATATTACATTCTTTTTTTTAGAAAATACATCTGCCAGCCAGGTCGGGAAAAAGTACAACCAGCCAGTATTCTCAGTTACAAAGTCAGGAAATAGACCTTTAAGATCTAATTTGTTGAGAACATTGGGTCTTACAGTTCTAGCTATCAAGAAGTACACCAGATTATATATGTTGGTGCATTCATGTTATCTGTAAAGAGTACTCTTTTTCCCAATATTGCAAGATACAATCAGCATTCTCAACAATATTGTTTCTGAAATTATGTGCGCACACTAGGCAATGGGGCCAAAAGTAGTTTACTAAAAGAAGGGTTTGTTTAAGAGAAATCGAGGGAACGGTATCTAGCTACTTACACATGAACCACATAACAGTACACAACTCAATGGGCAACAATTCACATGTTATACAGTTTTTGTTAGCTTAATCACTGCTATGGCGCAGAGAGAAAGCAAAACAAATAAGAATCACTATCTTTGCAACACTAACCAAGCAGAATCACATTCAGTAAGTGAAGGATTTGTGTGAAACTCACTGGTCGTTTATCAAAGTGAACAAATCCGATTGGGGAGCGGCCCTTCTTCGATAGAACCACTTTCTCCAACTGAAAATTAATGAAAAATAACATCATAAGTTAACTAATGTACATTTTGTAATAAACATATAATCAACAAAAGTAGCAGTATGTCAGACCTTTCCATGTGGTTCAAACAGTTCCCTTAAGTACTTTTCATCTGCACCTTCAGGAAGATTTCTAACAAAAGCTGTTTTCACCTGTCAAGTCCATGAATAAAGACAAAGTAAGAGACCAATAATCCGAATTTAAAACATTGCTTCCACCCGAAAGTAGCGTACCTTAGCAAGCTCTTCTGGACTAACTTCAGGATTCTGCTCAGCCCATTCCACTGCTGGATGACAGTTGCCACCAAGAAGAAAATCCGACTGGGAACCAGCCCGGTATGCTCGTGCCGCAGCCTGTGATTTAGAATTCCCAAGGAGGCATGTTCAAATTTCTAGATTTTAGAATGATTGAATAGATGTTTGAAGTGTTAAGCCTCCAGAGGATAATATTAGTAGCATGTTGGTACATTAGTCTGAGCAAGCATATTTGAAAGGAACTTCATTTATTTGGTGCGGCTAAACATTTATGCATCAATGCTTTGATTTGCATAAGTAATGATGGCTCGGTGGAACTGTTAAATTACGGGTTATATGATTTTTTGTTGGCACTGTGTTGATCAATCATGTTTACTTGATATCAAACAGTAAGCACTATAGGTGGGCCCCGTGCCATCCACGCCAGGCTGAGGAGTATTGAAGTATAAAGAGTAAAGACTTCAAGGAAAACAGAAATCGTACTACCCCCCAATTCTGTCAAAAGACAATTCAAGATTACTGGGGGAATGTCCAGCGTTCAATGTTCAATTTTAATATTCAGGTAGGATTTCTTTGGTTCGCATATCCTGTTGAAGGACCAGTGCCCTTACTCACAAAGTATAATTCTCACTTATTTGCAATTTTTCTCACTCGGCATGGATCCAAAAAGATGCCATAAGAAAGTGTTGAGAATTAGGTTTACAGAACCAGAAAGAGAGAGAGAAGAGGAAAGTGAGAAATGAAAAGATTCTTTTTATTCATCTTTCAATACAGTACATGACCTGTATATATACATACCACTTCACTATTATAACAAACTCTAACAACCTCTCTACTCTAAATGACACAATTACCCTTACACTTTGCTTATACTAACAGATCCATCCTTATATCTCTCAATATGCCCCCTCAAACAAAACTCACTTAACAAATGTGAGTTGCAGTTTGTCCTTCAAACAACAAAACACAGAATGAGACAAAGACTTTGTGAAAATATCAGCTAACTGGAGAAGAAACATGAGTGATGTGAAGTAGCTGAGCAACCACCATTTCTCTCACAAAGTGATAGTCAATTTCTATATGCTTCGTTCTGGCATGAAACACAGGATTGGAAGCCAAAGCAATAGCTGACACATTATCACACAGCAACTGTGGTTGCAGAAAAGGAATATGTAGATCTTTAAGCAAGTAAGAAAGCCATTTTACCTCAGCTGCGACAGTTGCAAGAGCCCTGTACTCTGCCTCAGTAGTGGATCTAGCAACTGTAGGTTGCTTTTTAGAACACCAGGACACTAAGTTAGGTCCAAGAAAGACACAATACCCAGTGGTGGACCTTCTATCAGCTTTACACCCAGCCCAATCAGCATCACTATAGGCAGAGATTTGAAAAGGGAGGCTAGAAGATGTAAACAAAAGACCTTGGCCTAAGGTGCCTTTGAGATACCTGAGAGTTCTTTTGAGATGTTGAAAGTGTTCAGCTGATGGAGTGTGCATGTGTTGACATAGTACATTAACAGCAAATTGTACATCTGGTCGAGTGACAGTGAGATATTGCAAAGCACCAACCAAACTCCTGAACCAGGTAACAGATCCAGAGTCCACAGGAGTAAGAGAACCAATCTCAGACTGAGCAGAATTAGCAGATGAAGCCACATAAGTAGGAGTAACCACTGGCTTACTGTCAGCTAAACCAGCTTTGTGAAGTAAATCTTTTGTATACTTAGTCTGATGTAATACCACTCCACTTGAAGACTTGGTCACTTCAATACCAAGAAAATAATGCACAAGACCCATATCTTTAAGAGCAAAGTGCTGCTGCATGGAGTGAAGAATAGAGCTAACAGCTTCTGGATTACTCCCAGTGAGGAGAATGTCATCTACATATACCAAAATCAGCACCAATGTAGAAGGAGTTTTGAGAACAAATAAAGAGGTGTCAGCCACTCTTGGAACAAAACCAAGATTCACCAGAAAATTAGACAATTTCTGGTACCAGGCCCTTGGAGCCTGTTTGAGCCCATAAAGTGACCGTTGCAATTTGCACACATGATGTGGGTACTGTGGATGAATGAACCCATCTGGTTGAGACATGTAAACTTCTTCTGAAAAATCGCCATGAAGGAAGGCATTAGATACATCTAATTGTCTAATAGGCCACTGTTGAGATAAAGCCAAAGAGAAGACCACTCTAACGGTGACATGTTTAGCTACTGGGCTGAAGGTGTCAGTGTAATCCACCCCAATTCTTGTAAATACCCCTTAGCCACCAACCTAGCCTTATACCTGGAGATAGACCCATCTGGAGCTCTCTTAATTTTGTATATCCATCGGCAACCAATAGGTTTTCTGTTTGCAGGTAAGGGTACCAAAACCCAAGTGTGCTGTTGAATCAAAGCTGTGTATTCTTCAGACATGGCTTGCTGCCAATGAGAGCAAGAATTTGCTTGATTGAAAGTAGTAGGTTCTGTGGTCAAATAATTTGTGGCTGTTAAATGAGCCTGATATCTAGGATTGGGTTTGAGTACACCCACCTTAGATCTTGTCACCATAGAGTGAGAATTTTCAGGTACAGTACATGGTCGTGAAGAATGGGAAGATGAAGAAGAGGAGGAAGATACACCAGGAGAAGGAGAAACAGGAGTGGAAGTCACAGAGGGAGATACAGAAACAACAGGAAGCTCAGCCGAAGCAGAAGATAAAAAAGGATTTGTGAAAAATGCATTTATAGCAGACATAGACTCTGGTGTAGAAAATGATGCAATGTTTCCATATGGAAAGAGATGTTCATAAAAAGTCACATGTCTAGAAGTGTACACTACATGTGTAGCTAAATCCAAACACCTATACCCTTTTGTATGAGCATAATACCCAAGGAAGATACATTTTGAAGATCTGGGAACCAGTTTGTGTGTAGAATAAGGCCTGAGCCATGGAAAACACAAACACCCAAATGGTTTAAGAAAGGTATAGTCTGGAGTTTAAAAGAAGTTGATAAGATGACTTAAAAGCCAAAGTAGATTTAGGTAATCTATTAATCAAAAAATTAGCTGTGGCAACAGCATCTAACCAATAGGTTAGAGGAAGATGGGCTTGATGTAGAAGAGCAACAGCTACCTCCACAATATGCCTATGTCTTCTCTCCACCCTCCCAGCTTGTTCTGGAGTGTGAGGACAAGTCAATTGATGAATAGTCCCATGAGTGAGAAGAAAGGAAGCAAAATCAGTGCTTAAGAATTCACCCCCATTATCTGTTCTAAAAACTTGAACAGAAGTTTTAAATTGAGTTGAGACCATGCTAGTAAAGTGCTGATAAGAAGCAAAAGCTTGAGATTTGGTTTTGAGGGGATATAGCCAACAAAACCGACTAAAATCATCAATAAAAATCAAGTAATATCTGAAATGTTGAGAAGATTCAACAGGGGAGGGACCCCATACATCAGCATGCACAAGTTGAAACAAATGAGTAGTTTTAGACACTGAATTAGAAAATGGCAATTTGTGACTTTTTGCAATACAACAGTGTTCACACACATGAGTGGAAGACTGTTTAGGAAAATGCAACATATTAGCTAAAAAATTGAACACCTTCTCAGATGGATGACCAAGCTTCATGTGCCAAACAGAAGGGGCTGGAACACCAGAAGAGACTGAAGCAGAATAAGACTGAGCTGGAGCGATAGTTGAAGAAATGGAAGATGGAATAGCATACAAACCATGATCACAGGGGCCCTGACACAGTGTATTCTTGGTTATGTTGTCCTGAATAACATAACCAAGAGAGTTTAAAATCACTGTGCAGTTATTATCAGAAGTTTGGAAATAGACAAAAGATTGGAAGTAAAACTAGGTGAATGAAGCACATTATGAAGCTTAAAAATAGAATGAGGAGTAGAAATAGTACCCTGTCCTGTACTTGAAATAGGTATAGCTGCTCCATTACCAACAGCCACAGTATCAGGTCCATTATAAGGGAGAACATTAGTAAGATGACTGGTAGTATTTGTCACATGATTATTAGCCCCTGAATCCAGCAGCCATGGTGGAGAGGACACTGATAATGAAGGAGAACCAGGAGTAGGCAGCAATGGTGGCATATGAGATGGAGAAGGACCATAAGAAGCAGCTGCCATAGGATAATAACCAGCAGAGGAGACAAAGCCAGATGGAGGTATACCAACAGTGGTAGCAATCATGCCCTGAGGTCTGGGCCTTGGTTTGGTAGCAGCAAACTGTGTAGTATTCAACCTATGCCAACAGTTAAGTGCGGAGTGTCTTCCTTTTCCACAAATCTGACAGACCACACCATTGTAGACAGAACCTCTACCTCTACTGCTAGGTTTAGAACCATATTGTTGAGGTGTGGTGGCATAATAAGGTGAAACAGAACCAGTACCAGGCAAACCAGGTGTAGAAAAGTGAGACTTAGAAGTAGCTGCATTATAGTGAGGTCTAGAAGAACCAGCAAAACAGGCTTGAGCATCAACAGACATGTCAGCTACAACTGTATTACACTGAGGTGGTGCAGAAACATGAATCTTAGACATGGATTTAATCAATTCTTCAGTAAGCAATAAAGAGCTAAGCTCAGCCACAGTAACAGGAGCAGATCTCACTCGAATACCAGCACGAAAATGTTCATACTCATATGGCAGACCTTTGAGTATGTAAAGAACTAAATCCTCTTCAGAAACTACTTCATTAACCTGAAGCAAACTATCAACTAGAGACTTGATTTTGTTCAAATACTGCTCCATAGACAACTCATTCTTCTCAATAGTACACAAAAGCAACTTCAATTGATGAATATGTGACCGCGAAAGAGATGCAAACCTAGCTTCAAGACTTGACCAAATTGAAGAAGCATGTGGAAGATGCAAAATCAAAGGCAGAATAGGCGCAGAGATAGAAGCAATTAAACAACTCTTAAGGTGTTGATCGATGGATTTCCATTGCAGAAACGCAGAAGATGAAGAGTGTATCTCACCACTTGGATCTGAAATCACCGTCGGTGAAGGCGGAGAAGGCACTTTGCCAAGTACAAACTCAAGAAGATCATTGGCCTGAAGCACAGTTTCCATTTGCGCACGCCAGATGCAGTAATTTGAGGCATCAAGCTTCAATTGCACCAAGGATTTGAGATTTGAGATTCGCGATGAGGAACACAAGGCCTGACGGAAGTGAACCAACCGTGGACACGCCGGTGAAATTAGCCGGAGCTAACGACGAAGAAGACGAAGTCATGACCAGAATCGACTCAGAAGATGAGAAATCGAAGAAAAAAGAAGAGCGACGAGCTTCAAAAGAGCTCTGATACCATGTTGAGAATTAGGTTTACAGAACCAGAAAGAGAGAGAGAAGAGGAAAGTGAGAAATGAAAAGATTCTTTTTATTCATCTTTCAATACAGTACATGACCTGTATATATACATACCACTTCACTATTATAACAAACTCTAACAACCTCTCTACTCTAAATGACACAATTACCCTTACACTTTGCTTATACTAACAGATCCATCCTTATATCTCTCAATAGAAAGTACTCTGCATTGCAAGCATAAGCACGAAATTATTCCAATACAAGGGACATGGCATGCCCAGAATTTTAGAACTCTCTTAAAATTGAACAAACCTAAATCTGATAACAATTCGCCTAACTTAATGTTGTGAATTTCACAAATTAGATCCACTTATAACAAACCCGTTATTTGTTCTTGCTTACATGGAACACTTTTCTTTTCTTTTCGGTTAAGAAAGCACTGAACCTCAGACCTGTAACATACGAGTCAAAACTCGGGTTACAGAGATCGGTACTGATTTTATTTTCCCAAAAATAATCCAGCATACCAACTTCTCCACTATCCAAAGTTCCAAACCAATACAGGTTAACAAAGATCGACCAAGTCAAGGACCTGTAAATATTTTCCACACCCTCCACCTAATGGAAGCCTACCCACACTCATCATTAACACGATGAACTCAAAAAGAAGAAGATTTAAGCATCACCCAAAGAGCAATATCTAGACTACAAGAATAGCTACCCTTACTACTTTGTGGAGCCCAAAACTAATGTCCCACTTATCACATACGATAAAATAGATTTTCAACGTTCTCCAAGAAAAGTAAAGGGTAAAAGTACAGGACAGATTAGAAGTATCATCCCAGATATGGAATTGGACTGCAATTTTTGCAAACGGCCCTAAAAGATAATAAATCTTATAAAAGATGATAAATCTTATAACATACTATCATTGGTGGCTGGACACAATATTAAACGGAACAAAACACTTAACTGAATAAGAAAGAAACCCTGACCAGAGAAGCTATGACTAAAGTATAGTAATACTGTGACTAGAAATATATTTCTGAAACAGAAGGGTGACTGTTTTTATTTATATAATATTATTTTAACAAATATAAAGGTAGGTATCTCATTTTGGCATCAAACCATGCATTCATTCATACATAGTAGATTGTCTGGTATTCACGACAATGTTGTATCATAAACAAATGTTCGCAGGAAAGTAGATGTACTTTCCATGCATATGGAGTCTCCCAGCCAGCATTAGAACCCATCCCCCACCACATTTTATCATATCAAAAGGAAAATTAACCTAGTCCCATGGATACTTATATTGTCATTTCAATAATATTTCGGTTTAGATACTGCAAAAGAAGATGGCTGTGGCCGCTTGCAACAGAGAGGTGAGCGATAATCTAGTGAAGTGATTGACACTTGCAGAACGGTATTCCACTTAAAGCTCCAAGAGGTGAGCGATATTCAGAAACCTAAAATGTTTTGGGTCACACTAAAATAGATGGAGAACTGATGGTTTAGGCAAGAAAAGTGGAGGAAAATTTTGCTCGAATGAGTGACACTACCAAGTCCAGCCCGAACCCATAATTATGGAGTGCAAAATTGTTTGGTTCATCCAGGACCGGGACTCCACTTGCATTGAGAAGATCAAATCTTGAAATTCACTGATAGACTGTTGCAGATGAAGTGGGGAATTTGATGCATATAGTAGGGAAGATGTTCTTTTGAACTAGAGACCCACACTTCACTCAATTATGATTCTCAATTTTGTGAGAAGTAGGTTATTTGATATTGACTTTTTTTATGTAAGGGATGTGAAGAACGGTATGTGCCATTAGACCCAATTTATATTAGAATCGCGATAATAGACACAGGAGAGAACAAAGCGATGCTGGGACCCAGAATCAAAACCCAAGACTTGAGCTTCTGCCCTGTAGGATTTCAGACGCAACAAGATGTGTAATTGTCAAACAACAGAAGGACCAACTGGAGATAAATAAGATCACCAGCCATGCTAAGAAAAGGGAGACTTACAGAATGACTTGAGAACTTCACAAAAGCAAAGCCGCGATTATGTTTCTTTTGACCAACTTTGCTGTCCCCAGTGCTAAATGGCATTGCAAGCTCCACAGAAACAACTTCTGGAAATGCCTACAAAGCAACAGAGTTAAGAAACCAAGCTAAGTATCAATCCTCCCGAATTACAAAACCTCTAAACATTTACCTGTCGTACAATCTTGTCAAACTCATCCGCAGTCCAATCTGTCACTCAAGAAAAACCGTGATCATTATGATGTATTCGAACCAAAAACATACAAAGAGGCATGCAATAAAATAAGAGCAGCATTTGTTTTAAAATTAAGATGATACTGGGCCAAGTGTGTGGGGTTCACTGGACCCGTAAGTGAGGAAGAGACAGAGGTGGACTGCTGATGGGGATGGGAGAAGTGGACATTTTGGGAGTTGACCAAGCTCCCAACTGAAACCAGCTGAAAGGATTTGCAGGACGATTCTCCTTGTGGGCTTCAATAAAACAAAGACTGCACTAGAGCAATTTTATTACTAGAGAGCTATTGACTTACATCCACCTTCTTCCCTCTGGCAAAAGTTATAACAGCAAAGTGAAACCAGCTGGGAGGATTCGCAGGGTAGGATTTCTTTTTATCCTATGCAATAAAACAAAGGCAATACTAGATTGTTTCATTCGACATCCCATGGGCTGATAGAGGTCATCCTCTTTTTTTAGGAACATAAGAGGTCATCCTCTTGATAGAGAATATGTTACAAAAGCAACAGTCAAAGATGACATTGACTTGAGATCATATTATAGGATATATGGATGTCTCACGAACTCAAAAAAACCAACTCACAAAAAACTAAAAGGCTCGCTTATGAAGTTCAGAAATGTACTAACTGGAACTAGTCACTATCCAAAATTCAGACAAACCTTTATGAAGGTTTCCAAGATACAAGGTGTTCTGTTCATTTGATGGAAGAACGCCGATCTGTTTTCCATCAACCTGAAACATAAAGAGCCAACAGATTATGAAAATTGTACAGGACGTTTAGATCTCGCAGGTCTTCATACTAAAGAGTTGTTACCAGACAGAATCTTCATACTAAAGGCTCTTACAAGTGGGTAACAAGACTAGTCTTACAAATCTTGGACAATGATTTCGCTACTAATCTTTGTGTTGCTATTGTCAAATGAGCATCTTTTTGTACTCGTTACTAACAAAATAATTTCAAATGACTGTTAATTTTTGAAGACTAATGTAGTGCAATAGACAGACAGACAGACAGATAGATAGAGTGTGCACCAAACAACATCAATTGAAATAAACAGCAATTCTGTCAGTACTAAGTAAATAGACGAAAAGACAATAACTGAATCTTCAGTCTCAACAAAGCTATGGGGAAAAGACAACCACGTGACTGATTAGCATAATGCCATAATTCAATCAAGTAAGGGTTTACCATAGACCCAGCTTTTTCCTTTATAGCTTTATCAGCAGCCTCTTTCTGTCGGAAACGGAGAAATCCAAATCCCTGAAATAAGTCAAATCAAAAAAGACATCGAAATGATGATTAACTGAGAGAAGAGTCACATAACAAAAGTAGGAACAAGGTAGCTTTTAGAAAAAGAGTTGAAACCTTTGAGTTGCCTGTATGGTCTTTTATTAGACGTACTTCAAGAATTTCCCCGCAAGAAGAGAAGACCTGAAGTGAGAACAGCAAGCAGTTCCGGTCACAAGAAGACTGAATCTAGTACACAGTTCAATAACACTCCAAATTAGGCCTACAAGCAAGTCAAGGCAGTTAAGAACAGCTTGGTCCTCAGCATAATATAAGCTCATCTGGGCTTGGCTTCTTAGTTCAGTAAGCAGAGCAAGGAAGCTCAGCTCCTTAAGGCTCGTCGGCTCATATGTTCAGTACCTTGTGAGCTGACTCGGTTACATGACTATTGAACTACTTGAAGTTATTTATGTACATAACAAAATACACAGTAACAAATGTCCATTGCACATGTATGCAAGTTATTCATTCTAATTAAGTTATATTTTCACAGTTAATACATTCTTACACATTTAAATTAGGATTATATTCATCTAAGCAAATATACATTAATTTACTAAAAATAAAATCCTCCCAAAGAGGTAGAACAATGGAAAAATGAATATTGAAATAAAGAACCGCCTAACTACTCCAACTAACTACTTTTGCTTCATAATTTACGGAAGATTCCAACTTCTTTTTGGGAGGTGATTCTTACACTAGTAAAAAAGCCTCTTACACTAGCTTTTAATTGTCAAGACCATTTTACCCCTTATTTATTGACACGATGTTGACTCTTCTATGGCATTTATCACTTAAGAAGGCCCCCACCTACTCTCTCTCTCTCTCTATCCCTCTCATCTCCGGTCTTCCTCCCACTGTTCTTCATTTTCTGGCCAAACTACAGCACCGCCAACTCAAGCCTCAATTTCTTCTCTCTTTTAAGCATTAAAGAATCTCCATCTGGGTTCTATTTTGTTAACAGACAGATCTTTAAACTTCAAGTGTGTGATCAAAGAAACGAAAGAGAAGATTGAGTATGAGATTTGAGTAGGAGATTGAAAGGGGATAGCGTGATGCGTGCAGGAATTGCAGATCAGAGGCACCACTTACGAATTCCCATTCATTTTATTCGGCCATGCAGAAATCACGAGCTCTCCGTTCACCAACAAGGGTCGTTTTCGATGCACAATTTCAATCTCGTCGACTCAGAACCCAGTTTCTTTTCCATTCGGATATGCTTCAAACATCCAATACATTGTACTTGGACCAAAGAAAGTGTGTGACCTCTTTGACAGAATAAGAATGAAAGAAAGCAAGAACACACTCATTTGAATTGATTTCATGCAGTGAAAGGAAGGACATGAAGAAAGAGTTGCAGAAGGGATAGAGGAGAGGCAACAACTATAGAAAAATTGGGTACAGTTGAGAGAGAGTTACTGGGGTGCAGAAAAAGAGAGCTTTAGGGCAAAAATCTGTACGAAAAACTAGTGTAAGGGTAAAAATGTAATAGTGTAAGAATCAGCTGAGCTCCCTTTCTTTTATTCTCTGTCCAACTTTGAACGGGAGCCTTGACCACAGATGTGTGAAACTTCTGAGACTGCTCTCATCTTGAATGAAATGAAAAGAGTCTCATAGCATATGGGTCCTCACCATTACAAGATAAGAGCAAATATTTCCCAAAACTCCAACATTTCATTGTCATTCGAAGGAGGCAAAGAAGCTAGCGAACTACACTTGGCTACATCCAGTTTGGGTGCAGCATCATGAGACTCAACCACAACTGCCAGAACTAAGCAAATATACATTTTTTCGGTTCCTTATGACTCGTAAATGAGATCGAGGATTAGCACAGACAAACACTGCTCATACTTGGCTCATTAATCTTTTCGGAAACTGGAACTCGCTAAAGATTAAATAAAGAAGCTTGAATATGCTAATACTCGGCTTGGCTCATCAGCACTCATACTTCTGACCGTCTAACATTTGTGCCTTGACTTATTTGAAAGTATCTTTGATGCAACAGCCATTCACCGGCTGGAGAAGGCAAGCCCAATTTGGAAGCCTAAACTGAAGCGTGACACTAAGCCATTTTGATCTAGGGGAAAGTGCCCGTGGTACTGTTGGATTTCGTAGTTATTTAGGTAGTACATAAGAGGTGTTTCAGGACTTTCATGATTTTCCAGAAATTCTAGTAATGAGTAGGATTCAGTAATTTAATTTAAGTCAAGATTGAGCCAGGATTGAGAATCCTATTTGGTAGCTAATTAGGAGTCTTGATGTTTATTTCATTGTTAGGGAGATTATTTATTGAGAATTGATGTTACTTTGATTTGAGAAAACCTAGTTGGGTTCTACCTCTTCTTCTATGTTCTTCTACCCCTACTTCCCTGAAAATATACTGTTGACGGAGCACAGTTCATAGCCCCGAGCAGCCCCAGTTCTGATCCAAAACCCTAGCCACAACCCCTTCCTAAACCAATCTATACCATGACCCTTCAGGCTTAACCCTAAACCCTCGTTCCAGACCTATAACTTGCTGAAAACCAGCATGCAATCACTATAGGAGCAAAAATCCCAATCTGTTCCACGTCACTCTTAAGTGGGTCGATTCAGAAGATTACCAACTCTTAAGTGGGTCGATATTGAAATTAAAGGAATGTAGCTGCAGAAAATTCACTCAAATCTCCATATAAATAAATTTACAGCAGCTACATTCCAATTCTATAATAAATTTACTTTAGAATAAATTTACTTGGAGAGAAATAAATGCAAATGCGTTAGTGATTTTCAAGTGAGGTTACTCTCAATTTTGTTTCGATCATCCCTAGTCGATATGAACCTCTTGCAGCTACCTTTATAGGGATACTTTGATTTTGGTGACCTCTCCATGAACCTATAAAAGACCCATCTCTTTGTGGATCAGTTTGACTCCTATTCTTGTCTGAAGGATGACTTCTTGTTTGTAGTAATGAAAGGGCATTGGCCACGCATGAGGAGGGAAGAAATTTCTTTCAAAGCAAAAGACTGTATGGAGAAACCTATGTTACCCGGACTCGGGTGCGGGTATCATATCCGGTGTGTATCCGGAGGTCGGATTCGTACAATCCGCTAAAATTAGGATTCGGGGACTCGGCAAATAAGTATCCAAAATTTAGATACGGGTACGGGGATATGGCTTATAAAATTTTAAAATAATAGGAATATTATCAATTACAAGTTTTCAAGTAAAAATCACCAAGGTAAGAAATAAGATAATCCTTTTAACCATCTTTTCTATTCCAGTGAGTTGTCTTGTTCAGTCAAAATGGTCGTATTTAGTAGTTTAGGCCATTTCTTCTCATAAGTAATTGAAATAAATTTACTTGTGGTAAAATATCTGTAATTGATTTGCTGTCTACGGTAATTGATAAAGAACTCAATTTTGACCAAAAAAAGAGAAAGAGCTCAAGAGTCAGAAGTAGACCCCAGTTGTACTCCACTCACCCAACTTAGCTGCCATCTGTTGTACTCCACTTACCCACTCTTAATTCTCAGCCTTACGATTCAGTACACTACCGTTCAAGATTAGATCTAAGTTAACAAACCATTTCGCACAGAACTCAAGCACGCCGCTGTTGATAGGAGCCATCAGGCATTCTTCTCCATCACCGGCGAAGGCCGGTCTCCTGTCCACTACTCAAGCTGCGGCGGGACCACTCCTCCGAACGCCCGCTACACACGCGGCTGTTGACCGACGCCATCAAGCGTTCTTCTCCGGCACCGGTGAAGGCTGGTCTCTTGCTCCACCGCCGAAGCCGCGTCCAACCATTCCTGCGAACACCCGCCACACATCCCATACCCGTACCCGTGTCGGGTCGTATCGACCCGGGTACTTTCGGGATTTTGAAGAGTCCGGGTAACGTAGGGAGAAACCATCTGTGACCCATAATCTATAATCTCTGATCGGGATAGCCAGACTTTATGGAAGTTCCCTAAGATCACATCTAATTGGCCCTAACCAGGCCTGTGGACACTCTCAATAACTAGCCAGTAGGAAAGTCTCTCTAGGAGAAGTATCCCGAATAATAGTTTGAGGCTGGAAATCTAAATATCACGATACAAAGTATAAATTCAAGATCCTTCTGGTGAGAGATATAATCACACAGGCCTGGACTGACCCTAAGCATCTATAGCTCTAGGAGACTCACGCAATAAGTTGCTTCTCAGGACTAAAGGGGAATCTTGGCAGAAACTTAATGCTCTTTTCACATGTTCTTTCCCATATCTCCATCTAGAAGTTCCTTTCTCTGGGTGTCTTTAGTCTTCTTTCTATTTGCCCTCTTGATGGATAGACGGCTTAAGGATTCCTATTATAGATTTCTTCTCTTCTTAGGGCTTATGGCTCTACTCTTAGGCCTCATTAACTAATTAGGTCCAACACATTAGTCAACAAACCTGAGCTCATGACACGTTGGACACATGGAACCACCTAATCTTAAATATTATTGAATCCATTTCATAATTTATATAGATCTACAGTTGAGTGTTCTATGTTTTCTACACTCCCCTTGCATATGAGTTATCATATCAAATAGTCATTGGACGCATAGTTAATAATTCATCCCTGTACTTGGATAGTAATAGCATTTAGAAAATCTAATATGCATTAGAACATCTAATCCCATATCCTCGATTGCAAACAATAATACATATAAAAGCTTCTCTTTTGAGGTTATATAAAAGGAAATTGGAAAGCAAAAGAAATTGCAACTGGTGAGAGGATGCAGACCTTATGAATCGTATCTTCAGTCGTATGGCGGGCCAAACCACCAAGAAAAACTTCTGTACCTTTGGCTGCATGTTCTTCAACAACCAACGAATTGAAGGTGCACATTTTATGACATGCGTGAACTCTCAACATATATGAAAATAAATCAATGGATGAAAACACATAAGAAAATAGAACTTACGACTTCCAGCAGAACGGGTATTTGACGAATGACTCATCTGAACAAAAGAATTAAAACATATACATTAGTACTTTCTAAAAAAGTAATTAAAAATAGAACATACCCACCCCATTTATAAAAAAGCATTTTAAGTTAATATTCTGTCGGTTGCAGTTGTACATCAACCCCTATGAAACAACAGGAACATAATTGTAAGAAAATGCATAACAGGGTACAGAGGCAAAGCCAGGAATTATACACAGCCGTGGCACAAATTTAAGCAGCAAAATCCATTTGTAGCTAAGATTAAACTATTATATAAAGCGTCCACAATAGTTTTTCCACATTAGATACAAAAGAAGGGAAAATATAAAACAGATATGATTTATGATACAAATCGACAAGTTTCCTTAAGAATTTTGACTGAAAATTGCATAGCCATCTTTCTTGAGATACCCCACCCAAATAGAGTGTGAATAAACTAGCTAATGAAGAAAAACCATGTTTTTTAACATATCCAATGGACCAAAATCTCCAGCTTGCAAATCACAAATCACTCGGACATTTTTTTGTGTGTGCAAAAAAAATTTGGATATGTTAAAAAACATGGAACATCATATTACAAATTAACCTAAACTACAACCTAACTACAAAACAAGTGACCCAGGGTAACCCTGGTGGTGAACTGGGGCACCAAATCCTTACCACTTGGACAAGATACTTTCTCATCTCGTAGACATTGGAATACTCAATTTTGCAGTTTATAAATACATTCTAAGAGGGGTAGTAACTTGTCATATGTCAAAAAAAATTGTGCAAAACAGTAATATAATCTAATTCTCGGATAGCAAGGAGCCATTATGAGATCTAACAACCTTACAAGCCCAACATGAATCATCTATCACTAATATATAAAACCTGTGATGCATGGGAACTCCATGTAGGGTGACGTTCCCGGAACTCCGGAACTCCGCCGGAACTCCCCAAAACGTTGTCGGAACGCCATTTACCGGTAAAAGTAATGAGTCCGGAACTTATGGGGAACTTCCCGGAGACGTGTTCCCCCTTTTGGGACATTTTGGAGACGTCACTGGGTATAAAATAACACTCGGGTATCTTTTAATAAATTTAAAAAGATAAGCGATGCTACTTGTAAATAAAATATGATGTATGTTACTAATCCTATCAAGATCCCCGACCCCAATCTAAACCCTAGCCACTCATACTTAAACGGAGAGAAAACAATTTGGATACTTTAAAGACTTCCAAAACACCTCAAAGACGACCACTATTTTCTCAAGTACCTCCACATATTTACTGAGTACATGTGTTCTCCTTGTATTGATATTAATTATTGTCTTTTAATTTCGTCTAGCGGGTATTTAGGTATCATTTACATTAGGATAAATGTGTGTGTGTATCCATTGATATATGTATGTATATAAATATTTCTGCTTTTCCCCGGCGTTTTGTTTCCCCAATTTCTGAAAATTGCCGTTTCAGCATCCCTGTCCCTGTTTCGTCGCGTCCTCTTTCCCGTTTCAGTGCTACATAGTATAAAACCAACAACCATTGCTGTGAAATCAGATTTTGAAGCCCGTTAAACTTTATTTTTCCAGAAACACCCTTAGACAAAAAAGTATATTCATACTTCACAAAGCTTACTACTAGAAGTTATCATAAGGGTTGATTTGTCTAAATAGGGAATGACTCCCACCCACTACTGCCCCCACTAATAGCTGCATATTCAAATAGCTTCCTTCATAAATTCGTTCTTAAATAGAGGTCCACGTCATTTGTATGCTGAATTGCTGTTTGCTAAAAAAATCACCGCTAATCACGGTTTTTCCCTCTGTAGGAATTACTAAATAGTAATCTCCACTAATTCTTTGTTTTTCACATTATCTTTTGTATTCTTCATTTTTTTCGTATTATTTTCTGTTTCCTCTATTTTGTTATGCTTTTCTATGAGATATTTTCTTATTCTGGTATAAGGTCACAAAAAGATAGAAGTTTTATGTCGGATGAAATTTATCGATCACGACGTCGAAACCCAGCCAAGTAGTTTTCTCTCTACGCTTATCTCTTTTGCATTTATGTGTTGTGATGCCAAATCTACATTTTTTGCACTTAGTTTTTCCAATTTTACCTAAAAGATTTAGAGATAATCTATGATTAATAGAGTTAGGTAATTGTACAAATCAAGGTTACGAGGATCGCAGTTCGCTGTGGTTCACGGTATCGGTACGGGATTGCGGTACGCTAGGGCTTCTTCAAATTGCTTAGTTGAAATGAAAATTCGCTTGTCCAGTTCGCGGGTCATTTTTCGGGAACGTTTTCTTAAGACTTCTATACATATCATATTACTACTATAATATGTACATCATCTATGTACTATAATATATAATCTAAAGTAAGGGATTATGAAATGAATTCTGATTAGTATTACTAAATTTCCTTGTATATGTATACGTTTATATCAGACTACTATATATATAGTGTATTTTAGTAGAAACAACTAATTAATTGTGTAATTATAAGATGACGTGGAACATTATAATCGGGAAATAAACTCAATTTTATGCTATTACAAAAGAACCTAACCAAAGTTTACCACTAGAGGCCCACTAACTATGCAATTCCTCCACTAATAGACTAATTAAACCCACGTTTCCCAGAGCAATAATCCCAAGAAATCCGTCAGGAACTGAATTGTTGGTCGACAGTATCCAATAGTCTCGGATTCTGAAACATGGTTCATTCGTCACTCAACGAGCGACAGCGAATGCCCTCCGGCGACCTGTAAGTAAATTCATTTCCATTTTATTGTTAATGTTTGCATCGTCGTGTTTTTTTCTTATAATTAAAGCCAGATCGCTGAAACTACCGTCCAAATCGCGAACGACCCACGAATCGGATCGCGCAATCTAGATCGTGAATCGCTAGTACTTCAGCGATTTATGGTAACCCTGGTACAAATTAAAATAAGAATGGCGGTAGTTAAAAACCTCGCGCCTATCTCTCCCATTCTTATGTATATTAATAGTCCACTTATTATTTTTGGATGTATCGAGATATTTCTTTACTCAATTATGCATTTTACACTTTTTTCTTTAATAGATGTGTTGATTGCAGACACGTCGCGTGTGCCAAA
The DNA here is from genome assembly GCA_023055425.1 of Linanthus parryae. Lineage (NCBI taxonomy): Eukaryota > Viridiplantae > Streptophyta > Magnoliopsida > Ericales > Polemoniaceae > Linanthus > Linanthus parryae. The sequence continues at coordinate 11,324,211 of JALGPY010000012.1, read as the reverse complement.
CTTTCTAGCATACCTAATGAAAATCCTCAATTTTGTAACCGTGAACAGCACAGCAAATGAAAACCCCCAATTTCCAAACCATTCACATTTCAGTGACCCAGTCTAGCAGACTAAATCACAAAAATGAAACCAATTATAACAAGCGAAGCAAGTAGTTCCAACCCTAGTATTAAATCAACAATGCCCAAATCATGAGCCATGATTTTTGTTTGAATCTTCTTGCAACATTTCTGAAAACTGAAACAAGAGTTGACAGAGAAGATGACGTGGCCGCTAAGAGTTGGGAGTGAAATCGTCAATTTTGGAGTTAAAACAATGCTAGCTTTCTCCATTCGCTCTCGAGAATCTACGAATCAACACATCTTTGCAACGAAACAGGTGCAATCAAATTCATTCAGAGAAAGAAGAGAGAAAAATCCTTCGGAAAGATTGACGAAGTTACCTGAATACGGTGAGACGAAGAATTTTAAGGAGGAGCAGCGGTGAGCTAGAATTGGAATCGAACAAACCCTAGTGCAGTATCTCTCGAGCTCACTGGTTCATGAACATTTTGGTCTCTGATGTGGTGCCTGTTCGACTAAACAGTTGTTATTGCTCGCATATGTAAAATAAAATTTCAAGCCCTTCACTCATTAAAATGCCAAGAGTACCCACATTATTTTTATGGAAAATGCTAAAAGTCACACGTTTTTCCACCCTTTAATTTCACCGCTCGTATGAATGTTTGTGATTGGTGTTATGATTATAGAAATATATTAAAATAATAGTTATCAACAATCACTTGACTAATATGATGTGAAATTAAAGGGTGAAGCATAGCGGCCCTCTGTTTTTATGGGGTGGTGATAATGACACAAGCAAAAAAACTTCTTACACAAATTTTTTGTTGTGAAGATGTTTTTACCCCCCTTATTAATGATATGGGGGCAACACAACATTTTCGTAGAACTACTACTATCAATCTGCTGGATTAATTCAGCTACCGTTCTCTCTCATCTCCCATCTACATCTTATTCTCCTCCAATGCTCTCTTACGGATAGGGCCGTAAGAAAATGATTTATTGGTTTTTTGCTACGTGAGTTCCGGAGCATAAAAGGCGAACCCTACCTGCACCCTCCAGGTCGCCATTGAACAAAAAAAATCCCCCAGCTTATCTGTCAACCTTGTCTTTATCAAGCTCGTCAAGTGCAGCATAGACGACCTGGATGATACGAGCTTTGTCAATGCCATGTTGGGGGATAGGCGCTCCCATGCTTTGACAAGTAATTCATTCTGGTTTTTCCCGAATAACCAAATTTCATTTTGCAGCTGGATCGCACATGAGATAGGGAAGAATATGATCATGAATTAGGAGACACATTCTTCCCATGTGTTGATTGATTTGGACGGCATAGAATCTATCCCATCCACAACCGCTCCCTTGAGGCAATGAGGAAAGAACGCCGGTTTAAATGCTTTCAGCAGCGACCCCTCTATAGCGTATTATCTGGCAAGTGTTCTGAAATATTCCGATGAATGCATGAGGATTCTCCTCATCTGCGCCAGAGTAGGTGCACACATCCCGTATGAATTCAATTGCGGCTGGCTGGATCGGCGCCACCACAATTGCTGGTTTAGTCTCTTCGCGATCCACCTCAAATGCATGTATTATAGCTTCTCTAAGTAAAAGTGTATGACACCTATTAGGAGCATTTGACACCTCTTGCTACAACTAAGCAAATAAAGTAGGAGAAAGAGACACCTCCTACTACAACACATCAAATGAAATGTGAATTGATAAGTGTTACTAGTAAAGTAAATCTTTAATTGGACCAGCCTCTATAAGATGATATATATATTAGTTCTAATCATTAGCTAAAGAAGGACAAAAAATGAATAAAAGAGAGAAGGCAAAGTTCATGGGTACTTGATCTTAGTAGCCACCGGTGGCTATTTCCACTGGATAAATGGTACATGAATAATAAGAAAAGAAGATTCAAAAATGGGACATAATAATTGGGTGTTCTCATGTGATCAAAATAAATAAAGGAAATGATCGGCAAGTTCGAGGACTTAGTACTGCACCTATACGAGAGTATGCTTGAGAATATTTGCGTGTATCACGCCTCGATTAAGTGAGTAAAATCACCCTCACTCTACGACACTGTTTTAAATATTATTTATTGTTATTTAAATAAAGTACCTTTTAACTGTTAAAATGCACTGTACATATTTTTACTGCCCCCTCCTCCTTAATAAATTGTTTAAGCTATTTTATAGTTAAATGTTTTGAAAGTATTTTTTTATATGTTTACGCTATTATGCTTTAAAATTTTATAAGAAAAGATAATGACGAGATGCTTTGGACAAATTTTGTTGTTCTATACCCACGAGACCCTATCGTCCGAGTCACTATGATGGCGCCAAGACATGTCAAATTACGGATATATTACTGGCCTACCAACTACCCTCACGGGTAGGTAAGGGGATATATCAACCTATAGATCATGAACGGTTACCCACTGCATCTCAACTAAATGAAAGTGATTGAAATGAAATGTTAACTGTTTGTATTTAATGAAGTTTTATTATTGTTAAATATGATCGAAAATGAAGATTCAATTACTTTTACTCAAAAGGAGGAGTAATCCCCTCACTGAGCTTTTCAGCTCACCCCCATTTTAAATATAATGTTTTCAGGGATCCAGGTGCAAGGTGACTGATAAAAACCGTACAAAAAAAAAGAATTGTAGAAGGCTTGATTTGAGTAGTAGAAGCTAGACTTGATCTACTAGTGTCGGTTTAGTTATTATGCGTAACGTACGCGAAGACTGTGTAAAATTGTTATTATTCAATAGAAGGATTGTATTGGATTGTTAGCATCCACTATTGTCTCAATTGAAAGTTCATTTATAATTATTATTATTATTAGAAGTTAACTAGATAACTCGGATTTCTACTATTTTAACAAATTATAAAATTTTGGAGAATTGACCTATCTTTTTTCTGAAAATAAAGATAGGCCCAAATGTTTCGATATCGCTTCCGCATTTCTTAAACAAAAAAAATAATAGTTGAGTCTACGCGATGACTTTTTATCCCGTTGTCACGGGAGGATTAATAAAGGCTTACAGTACGTTCACGGCCACTAAAGCCACTATTTAACGTTAATTAAGATAGGTCAAAATTACGGGTCGTGACAAGTGGTATCAGAGTGTGAGCTGGCCCAGTGTGTTAAATCCATCTTACCTGACATTTGTGCCCGGGACTCGGTCTTGGCTAACTTGATCCAAGCGAGGTATGCCGAATACGTTTTGGGGTAGAGTGTGGTACCTGCATCGCTCGTCACCTATGCACGGGACTCGGTCTTGGCTAAATTGATCCAAACGAGGTATGTCGGGGCGCAAGGGGAGTTTTGTAGGCACGCTGCCTGACTATGCAAAAGTCATGAGATTGTTTATGTCATGACAAGAATGATTTTTAAATAGAAACAAGCAATAGTTTAAAAGTCAAATTTCGAGGACGAAATTTTTATAAGGAGGGAAGAATGTAATAACCGCATTTCTTAGGCTGATATTACTTCGATTGATTTCATGTTTAATTGTTTAGTAGTTGATAGATTAGCCCATAACTGCAAAACTATTAATGTTAAGCTCGTCCAGAAATACACCGAAAGTCGTAATATCTTATTTATTGCTAAATTAAAGATAAAAATATTTTGGTATAATTAATGATAATTAGTAGCTTAAGGGCTAATTAAGTACATATGTATGCATCTTGTAATTTGTGACTTTTTACTTGCTTGACGTGACTAAATTACATGTTTATTTGACAAGGTGACTAAGGTTAAGGGAGTAGTATTTCGATAGATTTATCAATAACTGCAAAACTATTAATGTTAAGCTCGTCTCGAAATACACCGAATGTCGTAATATCTTATTTTATTGCTAAATTAAGGATAAAAATATTTCGGAAATAATTAGTGCTAATCAGTAGTTTAGTGCTAAGTACATATGTATGTATCTTGTGATATGTGGCTTGTTATATGCTTGGCGTGACTAAATTACATGTTTATTTGACGCGGTGGTTGAGGATAAGCATTAAGATTTGGCCAAATAAATGTGTGACACGCAGAGGGACACGTGTCACAACATCTGCGACTTTCCCTGAATGCGCGACACGTAGGGGGGGTTATGCGTCATGCTCTGAGGTCATCCTTATCCATGTGTGACACGCAGGCGACACGTGTCATCGTGTGGCACAACTTTCATTGCATGTGCAAGACTTGTCCCTGTGACTCGTCGCGATCTAATTGGTCGCTGAATTCTATAAATAGGACCCAGTGTTTTAGTTAATTCTCATTCTAGTTTCGATTCCACTACTGATAAGTGAGATAGAGAGATACTTGGAATATTTCGAGATAACAGATTTGGAGCTACTCGTATCATTTCAAAGTTGTTATCATGAAGCTACTTTGAGGTAGGGGAAATATAGTTTTCACGTCTACTTTAATTACGGTCTATGCACGTGATTATATGCTTATATGTTGATTGTTAAGTTATTGTTTATTATTCGCATGAAGTATAAAGCATGATAATTATGTGATCCGTGATCGATGTTACAATTTAATTGATTATTATATTTCTACGCCAGTGTTTAGGCGGTACCTACTGGGCTTTTTGCTCACCCTAAAATATCTACAGGTTACAGAGGGACCGGATCCATCGGAGACTATAGACATATTATATTTATAGCGTTTCCGAATTAATTGTAATATTTTTTAAGATTGGTTTATTTGAGATTTGTAAACGATATTGTTCAAATGAATAGGAAAGTGATATTTTTATTCAAAGCGAAAAGAGTTGTTTATTTTAATTCAGCTTCCCCTATAATAATTTTTCAAAGATTCCGCTATTTCGTCGAAAAGAGAAACGGTTCGAATTTCCGTCGCGGCCGAAAATTACGCGTTTACTCTGACGAATTTTTAATCAACGTAAAGAGATAAAAAGTCGGGTCGTGAAAAATGGTATCAGAGCAATATCTACAATCATTATAAGACAATTGCAAGGATACATATATGTATATTATATCATCAATCTAAAATCACTTACGAACTTTTTTTTTATTATTTCATTTTGGGGGTAATAAGAATTTGAAGTAATAAAAAAAACAGAGTCTTAGTTATCTAGTTGCATAAATAGTCACTTACACGTAACTGTTGATAATACCGATCATACATCATGTCATAAATTTGTACGATATGTTAAGTATACATAGAAAATACAAACAGATAAATAAATTGCATCTCTTATCATGTAAATGATCTTTTGTTTTGTACTCTTTGCATGATGATTGTCAATGGAAACAAGCTTCCACTGTATGACCTAAATAGTGACAAATATTGTTACACAATATAAACAAACTTATTTTAAGCTTTTAATATTATATTTTCGTTATAACAATGATATATATATGTTCATATATTTAAAAAAAATCTCTAGCGATAATTTCTTTTGATATTAGAAAGAATGTTAAGTATTTTATAAGAAAACTATGAACTACATAGAATTTGTAGGTAAATGAGGATGAGAAATATTGACGAAGAATTGATATTAGGGCAACAACATTTATTTTCTTCATAAATAAGAAGATATGAATGTTTAGGATTAAAATTGGTATTCAGAGATTCGTTCAAATGATTGGCCTTTCTATTTTTATATTAACAAAAAGAAATTACATTGGACAATATTTTAAAGAAAAAAGTGACAAAAAAAAGAAAGTGAAGAGACTTAGTTCTACTCCAGTTTACAAAGATTTCATTTGAGAAATGTTATTTTTATAAGAAATCTACAAGTTCAACACGTGGTCATTTTTGGAGTTTCTATATTTTTAATTAGTCTCTTGATATGCCCTGCACAACTGTTAACACAAGTGAACTCTTACAAAGGTCTTTGGAAATATGTATAATACGTGTAAGTATTTGATTGAAATTAAGAGTAGATAATGTGGTTTGATTAGCCTATCTTTCTATATAGATATTTTTTTGGGTAATATAATTGGAAATTATTCAATGGATACATATGTGATCTATGAACAAGACTTTAAAGCTATCACCAACCCACAAGGGAAAATAGTTTACCTTTTACCTTGTGAATTGTCCGAGAGAAATTTCTCTTTTTTTTAAAAAAAAAATATATATATATATTGATAATAGAATTAGAAGTTGAATACTTATGGTAAAAAAAAATTAAAAAATAAACTTCACGCAGAAAACAAAAAAATAAAATAAACTTCAAATAAAAGAGAGAGTGAGAGCAACATATTCATAGGATTTATACAACCAAAAGCAAGTCATTACAAATGTATAAGATATAGCAATGCCGTTTATCTTTTAAGCAGTTTCCCATATCACTATCTACAACAAAAGTGGAGCTCCTCCATGTTATATAATACAACAAAAAGATGGAGTTAAAAGATCAGCCTACATAATTTGTACATACAGTATACTGTCTTCATATGACACTTAGTCAAGGTTTATCACCTCGACAGGATCCTCCTCTTCCTCGGTTTGAACCATGTGAGAATCACCGCCCGAGTTTCGAGTGTCTTCTTCGGAGTCTGAAATAGGGTCGGCGAGACATGTTGTGCGTTAAAATTTGGTGCTTGTTCAGAGCGGTGACGATAGAAGACTGTCAAGTAAGTACCATGAGTCTCATCTTGATGGTCAACACGAGAAGCCCCATCTGTCCACAACCATATAATACGGGAGGTACTGAAAATTAGTGGGTTGTATATGAGATGATTTGTGGGGGTATAAAGGGGCTGGGAAGGAACAAAAACAATAGCTAGACGATGTTGGATCTTGAGAGAATACAAACGTCTCCTATACCCTCCCATAGCACTCGCACTAGACAAGTTACAAACATTTCCAAAATGACCAACTCGGCCACAACGAAGGCAAAAGCGACAAATGTGAGAATAGCTAAACTGTAAGAACACTTTACTACCATCATCTAGGCACATAGAAACACCTGGAAGTAAGTGATCAAATATATTGAATTGTACCTTTACCTTCATGCCACCACTGCTAGAACCACCTCGAGTACGTGGATAAATGTCCGCTACATTTCCCATAAGGCTTCCTATAGTTGCAGCCAAGTCTGGATTAATATACTCATCCGGAATACCTCTGATTTACCCATAGATTAACCTGTGTGAAAGAGCTATGTTGTCGAGGAAAGTTTTCCTTCCAAGGTCTAACAACAATAAGAGCCTCTAATATATTCCATGGACCACCATTGAGAATATCTTGATGGTCATTTGGGTCCTCTACCTCAAAGTAAGAGATAAGCTCATGTTCTGATGGTGTTACAAAAACACTCACGACAAGCTTACAATATTCGTCGATAGCAGTTTAAATATTACAGGCCTCCAGAAGCCTACTATCAACAAAATAGGCCAAAATCACATTTTGTCTTCGTAAGCGATTTTCTGACCTTGTGTTTTCAGGTGGAATGGGTAGCTCAAGAATTTCTAAGTGATGGTTTTGTGTCGGGAATTTCTAACATGGCACATCTTGATTGTGTTGAGCCATTAAACTAGGAAATATACTGACTAAACAAAGAAATGGAGGGAGGGATTTGGCAGTGGGTTGAGTCGAGTTGATACTAGAGAACTTAACTCATGAAGAAATGATACCCAAAAGCATTAAGCAAAACTCAGAACTATAAGGTATTGTAGGAGAGAGAGAGCAGAGCTATGCATTATATAGGTATATTCTATGTAATTGTGTATGAGAGTCCTACAAATGATAGAAAACAAGGCATATATATATATATATAAGGAGGTATATAATAATATTTTAATATAAACAAAAATATATTTTGTTTCCTTTGATTCACAGGTTCCAATATGTGCACCGACTGACACATTTAATAGTAGGATTGTTAGGCAATATGCCCATTAAACATATTTACCGTAGCATAATAAATATTCTGCGATCAAACTTTGGTGACTCAAGAATAGGCAAGTACTGTTGAGAGGGATTATTGAATACTTAGGCTTTACACATCATAAGAAATATTACGGAAAAAAATATATTATAAAAAAATATCTTTATGAGATAAAAGTATTTTTTTTAATGTAATCTTAATTGATTGCAACATATATATATATATATAATTATGACATGTATCTTATCTATTGTGTATAGGCTATAAGTTCGGTATGACTTAAAGTTTGGGGACCAAACTTTCATAAGGAGGGAAGAGTGTAATGACCTAGACTTTTAGCATACCATTAAATAATAATAACCTCATTACGCCAAAGCTATAAATTTTAATATAGTCTAAAAATAATTTGACTCTTGGTCGAATTCATTATTGTTGTTACTATTATCCAAATAAAGAGTAAAGTAAATAGAAATTAGTACACCGTGTTAATTGTGATATGAGTCAAAATAAATTTGTTCTAAATGAAGTAGTTGGTATCGATGTGATCATTTTTCAGTACATTATGTAGCCATATTCATTTTATTGTCATGCCAATACATATGATGGTTATGTAATTATTTAATATTTGAACCCCATTTTACTACAATGAGCCACACCCACCTAATACCCTCCCCACTACATGGATAGATATGAAAGTAGTAAAATTTTATCTTCAAAATTATCATAGTCAGAAAGATTTGAGTTAGGAGATGGACACCTATTAAAAGAGTATGACACATATTAGGAGCATTTGACACCTCTTGCTACAACTAAGCAAATAAAGTAGGATAAAGAGACACCTCCTACTACAACACATCAAATGAAATGTGAATTGATAAGTGTTGCTAGTAAAGTAAATCTTTAATTGGACCAGCCTCTGCAAGATGATATATATATTAGTTCTAATCATTAGCTAAAGAAGGACAAAAAATGAATAAAAGAGAGAAGGCAAAGTTCATGGGTACTTGATCTTAGTAGCCACTGGTGGCTATTTCCACTGGAGAAATGGTACATGAATAATAAGAAAAAAGATTCAAAATGGGACATAATAATTGGGTGTTCTCATGTGATCAAAATAAATAAAGGAAATGATCGGCAAGTTCGAGGACTTAGTACTGCACCTATACGAGAGTATGCTTGAGAATATTCGCGTGTATCACGCCGCGATTAAGTGAGTAAAATCACCCTCACTCTACGACACTGTTTTAAATATTATTTATTGTTATTTAAATAAAGTACCCTTTAACTGTTAAAATGTAATGTACATATTTTTGCCGTCCCCTCCTCCTTAATAAATTGTTTAAGCTATTTATAGTTAAATGTTCTAAAAGTATTTTTTTTATATGTTTACGCTATTATGCTTTAAAATTTTATAAGAAAAGATAATGACAAGATGCTTTGGACAACTTTTGTTGTCCTATACCCACGAGACCCTATCGTCCGGGTAATAATAGGCGACGAGCCACTATGATGGCGCCAAGACATGTCAAATTACGGATATATTACTGGCCTACCAACTGCTCTCACGGGTAGGTAAGGGGATATATCAACCTATAGATCATGAACGGTTACCCACTGCATCTCAACTAAATGAAAGTGATTGAAATGAAATGTTAACTGTTTGTATTTTATGAAGTTTTATTATTGTTAAATATGATCGAAAATGAAGATTCAATTACTTTTACTCAAAAGGAGGAGTAATCCCCTCACTGAGCTTTTCAGCTCACCCCCTTTTTAAATATAATGTTTTCAGGGATCCAGGTTCAAGGTGACTGATAAAGACCGTACAAAAAAAAAGAATTGTAGAAGGCTTGATTTGAGTAGTAGAAGCTAGACTTGATCTACTAGTGTCGTTTTAGTTATTATGCGTAACGTATGCGAAGACTGTGTAAAATTGTTATTATTCAATAGAGGGATTGTATTGGATTGGTAGTATCCACTATTGTTTCAATTGAAAGTTCATTTATAAATTATTATTATTATTATTATTATTATTATTAGAAATTAATTAGATAACTCGGATTTCTACTATTTTAACAAATTATAAAATTTTAGAGAATTGACCTATCTTTTTCTGAAAATAAAGATAGACCCAAATGTTTCGATATCGCTTCCGCATTTCTTAAACAAAAAAAAATAATAGTTGGATCTACGCGATGACTTTTTATCCCATTGTCACGGTAGGATTAATAAAGGCTTAAAGTGCGTTCACGGCCACTAAAGCCACTGTTTAACGTTAATTAAGATAGGTCAAAATTACGGGTCGTGACAATAGCAATTTTATATACTATGTTTTTACCTCATATAAAGTGATTTTTCTCCTTTTAATTACGCTTGATTTTCACTCATTGGTTAGCCTACAAATTCAGTAAATATTATTTCTCTACTACATATGCATCCAATCATAGTAAAATACCATTGTTTTCATTGAAGAAAATATCGGTCTCTCATGCATATTTTAGTGTTCTCTTATTTTCATTTATCTTCACTTGGTTTGCAAAATGTGAAAAAATAACATATATAATTGTTGAATCAATTAGTGTAGAATGTGCTACACCAGCTCTCTTTAGCCACCCGTACAATTATGCAATAATAAAATGACGTGTATAGGGGTCATGTTTTCCATGCATCGCATGGATACAAAGCTATTGAATTCTATTACAAGGAAGGTGATGTCTTTTCCAATTGTATGCTCCCCTTTATTCCAAATGTTTCTAAAGCAAGACGTGGTCATGAGACATATGAGGAATTGGCACAATCTTACGAATCTCTCCTCCTAGAGATAATGGAAAGGAAAAAAATTGAAGCTTAATGATATCCAACTCAAGCTTCAACAAGTTTCTCATCCTCTTTCTAATGAGGATTACAATCTCATAGCTCAAGGTCAAAAGATCCGTCTGGAATTCAATGATCTTCTCCAAGAACACGAGATATACTAGAAGCAACGATCAAAGAAAAACTGGTTAGACAAAGGGGATAAGAATACTGGATTTCACTTGGCGGGTACTATACGGAAAAATAGACAGGCAATCTCAGGTATCAAAGATTCCTCAGGAATTTTTCTCGTAGATCAAGAACTTATTGTTGCCCACATGCAAGCTCATTTTAAAGAACTCCTACAACCGACTCAAGCTCAAATTGCAAGATGTGGGCCCTTTCAAAACCTTTTGATTCTAGATCATACTGACAAGCATCTTTCTTTTGAATAGAGTGCTTCTTTGGAGGTCCCTTTTACGAATGAGGAAATTAAAAGAGAGGCCTTTGATTTTGGCAAATTCAAATTTCCAGGTTCAGATGGAATTATTATTGAATTTTACCAATCTCAATGGAATGAGATCAACCATAATTTTTGAGGCAGTTACTCTCGTGCTCACCACAGGGTTCATGCCGAGAGAATCCAACAAAACCCTCATCGCCCTTATTCTTAAGACTTCAAGTCTAGTCACTGCTTCAGAATTTCGACCCGTCAGCTTATGCAATACGATCTACGAAATTATCTCAAACGATTTGGATAACCAATCAAAGAAGTAACTCCAGGTCTCATTCATGAGAATCAAAATGCCTTCATTAAAGGTCGTCTGATCACGGACAACATTCTCCTAGCTCATGAGGTACTTCATTTCATTCAAAGATATAAAACCAAGAAAGCTTCTTTCTATGGCTTAAAATTGGACATGAACAAAACCTTTGATAACATTTCATGGGACCTATTAAGAAGTGTCTTGCTGAAATGAATTTTGGTTAGTACTTCATTAAGCACATTACATATTGTATAATAACAATAGTGATAATTCAGTCCCTTTGAATTAAGGATGTGTGTACTTTAAAGATGATGAAAGACATAATTGTTTGAAGAGACATGTTCAAAGTGATGGGTTTTGTAAAGAATTACGCAGCCGAATTTAAACAAATAAGATCCGCACAAGACCCACCAAGGATCACAGGAAGAGACATCATAATGATAGTGAAGGTTCAAGTAACGATTATCTTGTTTGTCTCCTGTGATGACTTCAAACGCAAAATTGTGTTTGCGCCTCTATATCTAGTCCACGCCTAGGATCAAGAACTACATTCCTCCACACCTTTGTGCTAGAAACCGGTAGAGGAAGGAAGATGAAGAATCACACAATAGAGCACCCAAGGTCGTGTGCTTCCTTGAGGCCGACGACAATGAGAGGAGGGGCGGACGGGGTCGGTCGGCCCTAGTCTTGATCTCTCCTTGATTTTTTTTCTCACTCAATGTGTTATGAGAATCAGTCTGAGAAATAAGCTAGGAGTGTCCTTTATATAGTTCAACAACTCCTTGTTAACTGTATAAAGGCATGATGCGCAATTTAGCGTGTTGTTCGCAAGTATACGAATCAAGTAGTATAGAGTGTATTTCAACTCAGATTATCGATCCCACAGGGACTTCTATGGGTTTTTCAAGTAATCAGCTTTAACTAACAAAGTGTAAAAAGGAGGTATAGTTAACTACTAGAAATATTAGCAAAAGCGTCATTAGATTAATGCGGTTTTTGCTAAATTTAATGCTGTATTTAGCAAAAACAGCATTAATTGCAGCATTAATGCTAATGCTGCATTAGCCAGTTCTGATTTTCGCATTGCAGCATTAAGCTAATGCTGCTAGCAAAAACAGCATTACTTGCAGCATTAACTAATGCTGCATAGTTCTACTCACACCCTGCAACATTAACACACTAATGCTGCATTTGACAATGAAATTGCAGCATTATAGGGCTTTAATGCTGCAATTTTATACTTAATTTTGCAGCATTATTACAACCTAATGCTGCATTTACAGGTTAGTTTTGCAGCATTATAATGATTAATGCTGCAATTTGAGGCATTCTTTGCAGCATTTTGAGGGAGTAATGCTGTTTTTTTATACTACTTTGCAACATTTGACTAATGCTGCAAAGTATATCTAACCACACCACATTTATGCCTAAAATCAATACAAACCCTGCTAAATACAAAAATTCATATAAAACCCTGCTAAATACAAAACATACAACTAATTAACAACACAATTAACTTGCTAAATACACAATTTTTTATTACAAATTAATAAATAACTGTGCTTACATTATAGTCAATGTACCATCAAAGTACATGTACAAAAACTCGGAAGTCTAATTTACATTACAAACTACTTGACTTTCTAATTTACCCGAGCTATCAAAATACCAAGTGCGCACGATCACTGTTTCCACATGCCAAAACGCTCCAGCTTGCTATCTTGTCTCCGCCAATTGCACGTTGCTTACTCGAGCGATCAACGTACCCAACTAATTCTTCTTACGCACCACCTATAAGAACACAAACCATCGACACGAAGACACTGGAACCATCAACAAAACTGAACACCAAAATACTGGGATACAAAAAACTACTACCATAAACACCAAGACACTTAGAGAACTCTAAATTGCCACCAAAAGGATCAAGAGTAGACAAAACAACAATAAAATAGCCACAAACAATCAAGACTCATGTAACCCCTTCACCTCCAGAAAGGTGACAATGAACAATATACCAAGACAAATACTACATCACCACTAAGATGCCATGACTTAGCTTACCTATAATGATATAGACCTAACTAGAATTAACTTAGCCAGGGGCAAACATTTCACAGTGATCATGGAGCAAATCTAAACAGCAACAAATACCAGCAAATGCCAAGTGAAGACTTCAGATTGTAACACGATTATACAAAAGCCATTACATCACAGCTTTGCAATCACCAACATATAGCTCACAACCACATAAACTTAAGTAGCATTGAATCCATGTGGCCCCTTCCAGAAAATCAATTCAGTATATCAGGGTTGTAAGCTTTTAAATGATAGGGATGTTATTGAAGAACACAACTGGTCTAAACACATAATAAGGGATAACCAAAACAAATGTTTGAGGGATTATACGAAAAAAAATAGAACAAACCTTTTTCAGATAACTTATGGACTGTTGCTGCTCTAGCCCTCCTTGACGACCGCGGCGGAGATCCACCTGATGGACTATTAATGTTAATGCTGCAATTTGTATCATGTTTAATCAAACATTGCAGCATTATTGGATTAATGCTGCAATTTATATGCTGTTTGCAGCATTATTGGGTAAATGCTGCAATATTGCAGCATTTACTTTGCAAGATTAATAATAATGCTGCTTTAGGGTATCAATTACCGCATTTGTTCAAATGCTACAAATAAAATGTGGTATTTGCTAAGATTTCTAGTAGTGGTTTGAGATTTTGATTACGAACTAAGTATTAAAAGTAAATAACTGAAACGTAAATCTTTTTGTGGAAGTTTTCTTGAATAATATTGAGTGTTGTAAAACTATGGTTTAAGGTACTAGGTCCCGGGATCCCCTAGGATCTCTTCAATTTTTTCGTTCTTTTTTATATGAAAACACATAGAAATCACTTATACGTGCCACGTACCAGTTGTGCAATATCTTTTCTTTTCCTGCACGTTATCACAATTCTGCAGATTTTCGGCTCCTGTTAAATCTGCAGTCTCGTGATAAGTCTGCTAGAGTTTCTAACCTATCCTAAAGGCCTCGATCAAAATCGTAATTGTTGGTCTAACATTTTTAGGCTAGTCCTATCTCCCTTCTCTGTTCGGTCCATCGGGGTAAGGTTCTAAATTATGTCTACTCTTCCTAACCCTAACCGCCGTTTTCACCTACAGGGTTGAGTCTGTAGCAATCCTGTTCGCGAATTCGATCATGCATGAACAGTAAGATCAAAGACAGAATAACGAATAATACTGTTGATATTAAGATCCGAAGATCATGAATCCATAGTCAAAAATAGAACTAGATACTGAATACGAAACCCTAGGTTCATCGATAACCTAGGTAAAAAGTTTAGCTACCGAACGACTTAATTAAATGACAATATTATGAAATAAAGAGAGAATTGAGATCAACCGAGTGTTCTTGAATTCTGGATCTGCTCTTCTGTGCTTGCCGAGGGTACAATGAATTCTCCTTGGGTGTATTGTGTCAAAAACGACCTCTAGACGTTCCTTTATATAGTGCTGAGAAGCTTCTGGAAAGTTGTATGAAATTACAAAATTTCCACTGGCCGAAACTGCCTCAGAAGTAGGTACTGTCTGCGTATTATTGCGTATTACTGCGTAAATGCTCCCCTGCCTCCGTATTACTGCGTAATACTGCGTCCTCAGCCTTCTCGATCGGTTTTCACTGCCCGTTTTTCCTCCAGTCTTTCCGTTTTTCGTTCCGCTCTCCCTTGTACTAGTCTCGGTCAAATCCTTCCCCGAGCATATTTTGTACGTTTCCTGAGGCAAAGCCGACTCTGTCTAGGCACGCATCCCAATGCACTTCTTAAACCTGTTCCTGCCAAGACAACATGAACAAACCCGCGATCATATCCCAATATATATATGAAAAAATGCAAAAAATTCTCGAAATCCCGATAGTAGCTCAAATGCACGTCGTGTGCATTACGGAGACTTTTAGTATTAAAAGTGGCTCAAAACTCAAGAAAACTCGGAAGTTTTATCTCATTTATACTCGATAGATAACTCTTTTATGGGAGTTATCAAATAACCCCGCACTAAACTTTGTTCGTCCCGAGCAAACCCTTTGCATACTACTACCATTGCATACCAACCCGCTGAAACAGACTTAAGTACAAGATGCCTCGACCATACGACCGACTTAGAAATAATATACAATGACTCATAGACTCAAAAAGTTATACAACAAAAAATTTCTTTTCGGCGAGATCAGGAAATCTCCAAAACGCAAACCGGTGTGCCATCAAGACCTCACCCTCTTTCCAGGAAGTACTAATCCGCAAGCGATCAGCGAGTATGGCCAGATTTAAGAGTGGAAAATAAGCGCTGGCACCTCATATTGTTACTTCCGTACTCAAACTGAGCAAATACCTAGTTAACCGACCATCCGAGCTATTTCCAAATCCGGGATCCTAAGTTTAACAGGTAGGATATATATGTAACAGGGTACGACACGATTCTACTTGTTATGTCTTTCTCACAATTTTCCCAACTCACACCCCTCACCGAGTTCCCAAAAAACTGATCGAAACACCTAAGTTTCCGCTTACTCAATTTCCCTAGCACCCGGTGTGTATTCGCCGTTCTCGCGCCCATGAATGTGAAGCGGTGCCGAATCCAGAAAACAGTACCACCAACTCAGCTTTGAACTAAATTAAATAAAGTACTGAAAAACTGTAACAAAATATGACTTTTTTTGTTTTTTTATTTTCGTTTTTTCTCTTCTTTTATTATTTTTTTTACAATAACGTAAGTAAACAAACTGATATAAGCTGAGTGGTGCAGAAATAACCCAATGTTGCGGGGTACGAAAAATGTCCTCCTTTGCGGTACCCCCCGACACTAGTCATGAAGAGTCGATCCTATAGTCGAAAGATATACGTGCAATCTTGTTGAACCTCCTCATAACAAAAGATGTAAGAATCAGCACGACCACCAATTAACCCCACAACCCCCCGATACCCAATTTTGTCCGGAAAGATGCCTCGCAGGCGACTTTCTCCATATGTGATCACTATGTAGTGCAGTGAATCACCTCCGCAAGTCAATGCAGTCGCCTCTAACTCACCCTGTCCAACCCTCGAAAAACGTGCAAATGTCAAACTGTCCAACAAGGATCTGTCATGAAGCTCTCACCTGTCAAAACCCTCCCTAACTCACTCCCTTTGTTATAACGCGTAGAAATAGCCAACTAACGAGTGATGAAAGTCACAAAGAAGGCTCCCTAGGCTATAGTGGCTATGAATAAAAGGGGTAAACGGCTTCAACGGGCTAACTAGTTGGACATAGGGTTAAGAAAATGGACGTGAGGTCCGTTATGAGCCAATCACTCTACCGAAAGATGCAATGACCGTGATGGCGCCCGTAGGCGGGTTGTCGACTACCTAAGTGATGGTGGTGTGGCAACTAGTCGAATCTTTAGCTTAGGAGATAACTACTCGCAGATTCTGAAGCGCACCGTCTCTACCTAAACCGTACAAAAGCCCAATCTTCTACACCTCGGTGCGGTTTTTCTTGCCTGTCAGAAGACTATCATTGATCTCTCCCAAGTTTTTGTTATCTTGATTGCCCTTTCTCAAAATTTTATAATTTTTCAATTTTTTTTCAATTTTCGGAATTTTTTTCATTTTTTCCTTTTAACTAAATATCTACAATGCAAGGTTAGAAATTTGTGGTGGGTTGACCCAAAATAAAGAAAACGTGCTGGCTCAAAAATAAAAAATAAAACTGCAAATAAAGCTAAAAAAACGTGCAGACCTGGTTAATGCAGAAACGACTCCCACCCCCACACTAAGAGGTGGCATGCCCTCATGGCAAAAACTGATCTAGCACAAAAGTTGGGTCTGAAACCAAATCTTTGGTTCCAGGCATAGCTCTGGTAGAACTGCTGCTGGTACCGGTCGAGTCACCATGAGGCAGAAAAATAAAGCAGAAAAAATGGGCAGAAATTAAGCTAGATTACGTGCCCGTGATACGTGGGTCTCAGCAAATAACCTCGTAAAACTACCAAGGGTTCTACCATAGTCAGCACGGAAATCGAGAAAAGCGCAGAAAAATCTCAACCCGAATACGGGCTCGTGCCTAAAACGCAAAATAAAGCGAAGGAAATAAATGTGGACCTGAGCACCCGGAGCAAGTCTTACGGGTGCAGTTTGCAGTTTCCGGCAAGATAGACCCCGACCGGTTGCCGAAAAATGTCGCCAAAAAAGTTGTCAAAAAAATTCTGAACTGGTCAAGCTGTAACCCTTCACCCCCACACTTGCTCGTTGTGAATTTTTGAACTTGTCGGACATTTTTCTCTTCACTTTCTGTCCAAAATTATCCTCGGGTTGCGTAGCTGTCTGCGTAACTTAAACCCTTTTTACAGTGGCTGGATTTTCTGCAGATTCCGGCAAAGGACTGTTATAACCGCATTTCTTGGGCTTATATTACTTCGGTTTATTTCATGTTTAATTGTTTAGTAGTTGATAGATTAGCCCATAACTGCAAAACTATTAATGTTAAGCTCGTCCAGAAATACACCGAAAGTCATAATATCTTATTTATTTCTAAATTAAAGATAAAAATATTTAGGTATAATTAATGATAATTTCTAGTTTAAGGGCTAATTAAGTACATATGTATGCATCTTGTAATTTGTGACTTTTTACGTGCTTGGCGTGACTAAATTACATGTTTATTTGACAAGGTGACTAAGGTTAAGGGAGTAGTGTTTTGATAGATTTATCAATAACTGCAAAACTATTAATGTTAAGCTCGTCCAGAAATACACCGAATGTCGTAATATCTTATTTTATTGCTAAATTAAGGATAAAAATATTTAGGGAATGATTAGTGCTAATCAGTAATTTAGTGCTAATTAAGTACATATGTATGTATCTTGTGATATGTGGCTTGTTATATGCTTGGCGTGACTAAATTACATGTTTATTTGACGCGGTGGTTGAGGATAAGCATTAGATTTGGCCAAATAAATGTGTGACATGCAGTGGGACACGTGTCACAAAATCTGCGACTTTCCCTGAATGCGCGACACGTAAGGGGGGTTACGTGTCATGCTCTGAGGCCATCCATATCCATGTGTGACACACAGGCGACATATGTCGTCGTGTGGCACAACTTTCATTGCATGTGCGACACGTGTCATTGTGACTCGCTGCGATCTGATTGGTCGTTGAATTCTATAAATAAGGCCCAGTACTTTAGTTATTTCTCATTCCAGATTCAGTTCAACTATTGATAAGTGAGATAGAGAGATACCGGGAGTATACGGAGATAAAAGATTTGGAGCTACTCATATCATTTCAAAGATCTTAACATGAAGCTAATATTGAGGTAGGGGAAATATAGTTTTCACGTCTACTGTAACTACGGTCTATGCACGTAATTATCTCCTAATATGTTGATTGTTAAGTTATTGTTTGTTATTCGCATGATGTATAAAGCAAGATAATTATGTGTTTCGTGATCGATGTTACCATTTAATTGATTATTATATTTCAGCGCAGTGGTTAGGCGGTACAAACTGGGCTTTTTGCTCACCCTAAAATATCCATATGTACCAGACCGGGTCGATCGGAGACTATAGACGGGCTAGATTTATAGCGTTTCCGAATTAATTATAATACTTCTTAAAAATGTTTTATTTGAGATTTGTAAACGATATTGTTCAAATGAATAGGAAAGTGACGTCTTTTTATTGAAATGGAAAAGAGTTGTTTATTTCTAAAGCTTCCGCTATATTTTTATCAAAAACCGAAAAGGTCGTATTTCCGTCGTGGCCAAAAAGAGCGCGTCTACTCTGATAAATTCGTAATCAACGTAAAGTTTAAAGAAAAGTCAGGTCGTGACATTTGGTATCAGAGCGGTGCCAGCCCGGTGTGCTAAATCCACCTTTCCCGACATTTGCGCCGGGATTCGGTCTTGGCTAACTTGATCCAAGCGAGGTATGCCGGATACGTTTTGGGGTAGAGTGTGGTACTTGCATCGCTCGTCACCTACGCACGGGACTCGGTCTTGGCTAACTTGATCCAAGCGAATGTCAAGGCGCAAGGGGAGTTTTGTAGGCACCCTGCCTGGCTATGCAAAAGTGATGAGATTGTTTATGTCATCACAAGAATGATTTATAAATAGAAACAAACAATAGTTAAAAAGTCAAATTTCGAGGCCGGAATTTTTATAAGGGGGGAAGAATGTAATAACCGCATTTCTTAGGCTTATATTACTTCGGTTTATTTCAAGTTTAATTGTCTAGTAGTTGATAGATTAGCCCATAACTTCAAAACTATTAAAGTTAAGCTCGTCCAGAAATACACCGAAAGTCGTAATATATTATTTATTGTTAAATTAAAGATAAAAATATTTAGGTATAAATAATGATAATTAGTAGCTTAAGGGCTAATTAAGTACATATGTATGCATCTTGTAATTTGTGACTTGTTACGTGCTTGACGTGACTAAATTACATATTTATTTGACAAGGTGACTAAGGTTAAGGGAGTAGTATTTTGATAGATTTATCAATAACTGCAGAACTATTAATGTTAAGCTCGTCCAGAAATACACCGAATGTCGTAATATCTTATTCTATTGCTAAAGTAAGGATACAAATATTTAGGGAATAATTAGTGCTAATCAGTAGTTTAGTGCTAATTAAGTACATATGTATGTTTCTTGTGATATGTGGCTTGTTATATGTTTGGCGTGACTAAATTACATGTTTATTTGACGCGGTGGTTGAGGATAAGCATTAAGATTTGGCAAAATAAATGTGTGACACGCACGTGTCACAACATGTGCGACTTTCCCTAAATGCGCGACACGTAGGGGTGGTTACGTGTCATGCTCTGAGGCCATCCATATCCATGTGTGACACACAGGCGACATATGTCGTTGTGTGGCACAACTTTCATTGCATGTGCGACACGTGTCATTGTGACTCGTCGCGATATGATTGGTCGTTGAATTCTATAAATAAGGCCCAATACTTTAGTTATTTCTCATTCCAGATTCAGTTCAACTATTGATAAGTGAGATAGAGAGATACCGGGAGTATTCGGAGATAAAAGATTTGGAGCTACTCATATCATTTCAAGATGTTAACATGAAGCTAATATTGAGGTAAGGGAAATATAGTTTTCACGTCTACTGTAACTACGGTCTATGCACGTAATTATCTCCTAATATGTTGATCGTTAAGTTATTGTTTGTTATTCGCATGATCTATAAAGCATGATAATTATGTGATTCGTGATCGATGTTACCGTTTAATTGATTATTATATTTCTACGCAGTGGTTAGGCGGTACCTACTGGGCTTTTTGCTCACCCTAAAATATCTATAGGTACCAGACCGGGTCGATCGGAGACTATAGACGGGCTAGATTTATATTGTTTCCGAATTAATTATAATATTTTTTAAAAATGTTTTATTTAAGATTTGTAAACGATATTTTTAAAATGAATAGGAAAGTGACGTATTTTTTATTGAAATGGAAAAGAGTTGTTTATTTCTAAAGCTTCTGCTATATTTTTATCGAAAACCGAAAAGGTTCGTATTTCCTTCCTGGCTAAAAAGCGCTCGTTTACTCTGATAAATTCGTAATCAACGTAAAGAGGAAAGAAAATTCGGGTCATGACAAGGACCATTGACCGGTCGTCGAAAAATTTCTCGACGGAAGTTGCCAATCGTCCGGGCTGTGTATGTGCTCTTGAAACGTGCAATCCCCAAGCACCATTGTGTGTGACAATGTGCTCCCATATGGTCGAGTGTATTTTCGTACACCATGGTCGATTGCTCCGTTTCTGCTGAAAAATTGTTCTTGAAGAATCCGCAACTCGTACGAGTCCCTGTGATGGTCGAGTGGGCCAGAGCACAACGGGGTCGATTCTTCAAGATTCTGGAAACTTGCATCCCCTTTTTTCTCACTGTCTGCGTTCTGCTGCGCAGTTGGGCCTCGGCCTGCGTAGCTAGGCGTATTACTGCGTAGCTGGGCGAATTGAAAAAGTTTCCATACTCTATTCAACCCCCGCTTCTAGAGTATTGATCATGTAGTTATTCCTACATTACTTTCCTTCAAGATGGAAAGGATTCTAGGCAAGATTCAGTTGCCGATTATACCATAGAGGACTGAGTATATTGTTGCGTATGATGCACGTACTGAGAATACTTAATCTCATTCAATTGTCAATAGAGGAGATATGAATATGCAAAGTAACATCAGAAGTCTCTCTTACCTTGCGTAGTGAAAGCGTAAGGGCCGCGCTAAAGCAATGGGCATATGATGCACCATATTGACTCTAGTGCAAGTGGGAGATTCTTGGAATTGTGCCCTAGAGGCAATCTTTTTATGGTGAAATTTATATGGACTTTCTATTCATTATGTTATCTATATGGAGATATGTTAACATGAATGAAGTCCTAAGAATATAAATCCCTAGTCGAGTACTACAGTTAATCAGGACGACTGTATTGCATCGAGACTAGCATGTGGGAAAATTCTGATAGAGTTTCATTCTTCGTTGGGACAAACACTTCTCCTTATATAAAACCTAGATCCTACATTTTTTTTCACAATTCCTCTTTTATGCTGCAGGTAGCCCAGATACACAAGCACATTTTTTTTCTTGTATCAAGAAAGCCACTTCGCAAGGGGATTCTAGTCCTCTTTTTAAGTGGGCTCATTTCCACTTGTGCATGAACACATTTTGTGATTTAGATCCTCATGTCTCCTTCATTTTTTCAGGTATTGCCTTCAGGGAGGTCTCCGGAATGATTTCAACTTTGATCTCATGTCCAGGTGCGCCATAAATACGTATTTATTGTTGGAATTGTGCCCTAGAGGCAATTTGTTTATGGTGACATTTACATGGACTTGCTATTCATTATGTTATCGATATGGAAATATGTTAACATGAAAGAAGTATTTAGAATATAAATGTTATATTCTTAAATATCCGTAGTCGAGTACTATGTTAATTAGGACGACTGTATTGCATCGAGACTAGCATGTGGGTAGATTGATATGGGGATATCAACTCTAACACATGGGTACGCATTAGGAGTAATGGCGTACTGGATGACCCACCATGAGAAGGCTACATGAGAGTTATGTGAATGTCACAAGCCCTTCTCATAGAGACAATGGTGTTGTGATCCTTCGACTTGAAGTAACTAGATACTCTAGTTGTGAATTATCATGTTTTGATATCGTCAAACGTTACACCGTTACTCGGTAACTATAAAAGCGATAATCAGACATGATATGAAGCAAATTGAGAGATGGTAGTGATGTAGATAGGATTTGTCCCTCCCACATAACGGGGGTAAATATCCACGGCCACTTGATGAGTGAGACTTCGGGAAATGCATGGCCATGCTCAAATAAATCAATATGAGATATTGATGTTATTTGTTTATCTAAGTCTACTCACAGATCGAGAAACTATGGATTGGATATACAAGTGTGACACTCCATGTCTTGTGTCCAATCCGGATAGATGAGACGAAGGGATTATAAAACACGGTAACTTTGTTCACAAAGGTTTATTAGATCTTAGAATATTCCTATTAGGTGGGTAGCATCGATGTGTTCTTGACACGAAGTCTTACGTGTATGCGCAAGTGCACGGTCAAGTAATATAGGGGTGGTATTCCAACCCCGAGTTATCGATCCCACGAGGACAAGCTTGAGATTATTTAATTAGTTATTAGCATAGAATACAGTACAAGGAGGAAGAAATTGTGATTTTAAGAGTTGTCACCCTGAAACAGGTGACTGAAATAAAATAAACAACTAAACTAATATTTCCGTATTTTTATTTTAAGAAAACAAATATGGAGAAACTAGGCATTCTCTAGATCACCTAGGGCCGTAGACGATTTCCAGATTAGCTATGTAACATGTTAATTCTATTCTAGTTAAGCCGGGTAACGGTACTAACAATCTCCTATCGGTCTCATGTCGTTCTATGTCACGGTTCACTTGGTGTCCTGTCGGTCCACCTACATCTACCGTTCCGTTCTAGTAGGCTAACGACAATGCACGAAATGATTTCCTCTCAGACCACCACCACACGAACACCTCACTATCTCCTGCCGAATCTACCCACTAAGGCCAATCCTACACACTTCTCTTCTCAGTCTCCGTGATTAAGGATTGTTGTTCATATCTCATCACAACTAGGTCTAAGTCGCTCTCACGCACTTGCTAGCTTATTAACAAGTCCGGTTAATTACTTCATTCCTGCCAAGGGTTAAGCACGTCATATGAACAATAACTAGCTAAAAAAAATATTAAATTTAAGCAAGAAATTGCTTTACGAATAAACCCTAAGTCTCGTGATTATCAACTCATAATATAGCCTTGTCAATAGACTAGATTCAATAACAATATCAAGAAACTAAACATCAATTCGATAGAATCAAACTCATACGCATGAAACAAGTCTAAAAATCCGGAAAACAAATCGCCTACATAGAACTCTAGTCTCTCTAGAGAAGCCTAGCAAAACTTTTAACTACGAGAAGTCGTAGAAAAGCAATAGAGATTCTCCATACAAGTGATTAAAAGAGGGAAGAAGAGATCAAACGCTCGAAATCGTGAAGATTGGCGCGATCCGGGCTCTTCCCCTTGCTTGAGGTTGCTCCCAATGGAGTCTCCTTGCTCTCCTCCTTGATCGTGGCTCTCAATAGGCGTGATTGATGATTATTTCCGTCCCTAGGTCGCCCTTCCTTCATAACCCGCATAAGTCTTCAGTAATTGCACAATAGCCCCCTAAAATCTGCTCCTGACTTCAATACGCCATATCTTTTTGTCTGAACTCGGATTTAGCTCCGTGACCTATCGTTGGAAAGATCTCGGAGTCTAATTTCATTTGGCACCTGTCTCACTCTAAAATTATTTGTAGAACTCCAGCTAGGATCAAAATAGTGCAGACTGGTCATCCAAGCTCCTCCAATTCGGCTTCTCTTGACTCCACTTGAGCTCCCGTTGTTTCCAAAGTTCGTTCCATGCCTCCTATCAATCGATTATCATCCGTTCCTGCCAAAACAACATGAACAAACATACCAAGCGATTGTATTTGACAAATAACAATGAAATATGCATAGAAAATGCCCGGACTAACAATATAGCACATGGAAAGCAACAAGTGATAAAACGACCTATATTCTCTAACTTTGTGCTCAAATATCTCATGATAATGTGGTAAAATGGAGGTAATAGATAGCTCCTAAAAGGCGCTATCAAATTCCCCCACACTACCTTCGTGCTCGTCCCGAGCAACACTTGCTTCCAAGATTCACATATATCTTTACTTTGCCTTAGACACAACGACTCAAACACCGGACCATGCATTCTACATGACTATCAACACTGCACTCCATTATGCACAATGCAATAAATTAAAGAACACATTTTTTCTTTTTAGTTCGAGATTGGGCAATCTCGAAGAACAAACCGACATGTAATAAGGCTCTCACATCCCCTAGAAGATTCTATAACTTTGGTGATCGGTAGAACTTGCGGTCAGTTTCGTCAGTCAGAACAGGCACGGATACAAAATAAGTTGCTTCTGCACACTCATCAAACATATCCCTAGCACTTACCATCCGAGCTATTTATCCACAGGTTAAAATTTTGACGGATTTAGGACAGGTAGGATAGGATATTTAGAAGCGCAGTCCTAGACGTCATGATACATCTCACAAAACCCGATTCTCACACTACCTCACCAAAATATATGGAACCCCACCGAATCACACAACTCCGGCCCTCAGTCCCTCAATCTTGGTGAAACGCCGTTCTCGCGGCCACAAATGTGAAGAAGTGATCTCGAACAATAGCTAATCTCCCCGGTCTTCAATTTCAAGCTTGCTCCTTTATTCCTTTTCACTTTCAATTTCTACTTTTTTTTCTACTTTCTGTTTTTTTACAACACAATAAATCACATGGAGCTCATAATAGTAGTAAATATCCGAGGCGATCAATCCGTCAAAGAAAATAACATAGGGCTGGAACGTGTAGAATCAATGATGTAATTAATATAGATATCGACACCCCCACACTCGATGTATACCATATCAACAACCCGGTAGTCAATGTAACACGTGCTAATTCCAACCAATCCTCCTCATCACCTAAGATATAGAGAATGTAACTGAAGCACAAGCACGTCCTCCTATAAGATCAACCAACCCACCCCATATCAGGTGGAAAGAATGTCACGCACTACGGCTCTCCACCTATGATCGTGGTGTAAGGACACGAATCAACGCCACACCGAAGTGTGTTGCCGTCTCTAACTCACCCTCACATCCCCTCAAATGGTGACATGTAAGAGTATCCACTCAAGCTGTATAATATCATCTCACCCTCAATGAACCTCCCTAACTCGACTCCCTCTATCATGACACATAGGAAGGGATCATTCTAACTAGTGATGAAAGTCACAAGGAATGGCTTCCTAGGCTAGAGGCTGTGAATAAAAGGGGTAAATGGATCAAATTGGGGTGACTAGTGGACCTAGGCTGTGCGACGGGACGTGAGGTACCCATAAAAAATCACTCGCACAGCTGTTCCGTTGTCACTACGAGGAGGGTTGGCGACTACCTAAATGACGGCGGTGTAGCGCTAGTAGGATAACTAGTATGAGAAACAGCTACTCACAATTCTCGAGTGCATTAGCCCTATAACCTTTCTACTCCTGATTCTCGCGTCTACCTCACCTCAGATTTTCATACTACCTAGGGAATACTATCATTGATCCCTCTGCACGTTTACTCTCTTCAATTGCCCTTTCTAAAAAAACATTTAATTTTTAGGATTTTTCAATTTTCAATTTTTTCTTTGTTTTTGTTTTAAGTTTCCTAACTCTATATGCTTGGGCCAACTCGATTAACAAACAAATATTGGGTAGGGGGAATCAATATTTAAAAGTGCAACAATTATATACAATGCAAATATTAAAACGTGCACATGCAATCCTAACTCTGACACCTACGTGCGAACTGACTCACTAATCTACATGTAACATGGTTATGCAATGTAAGGCAAGTAAAGATATGTGTAAAACCCCCCACACTTGAGATATTCATTGTCCTCAATGAGTTTAAAGTGTCCCCCCCAATTACATGATCACAAAGTATCAGGATTCAATAGCACAAATTACAAGTGTTGCACGGAATTACGTGCGAAATGAATTAGAGCGACTATTTAAAGCGAGAGAAAATATGGTACATATGGACCCGGAGTACCGTTCTTACGGGATTTGTTTCGCAAAAATTGGTCAAGAAGGACCGAATCGATCGACCAAATTTTCCGAAAACTCAAGCAAGTTAAAGCAAGCATACCCTTGATGTGCTCCTCGGTGTTCCCGTATTAAGTTCCTCTTTGAGCTTTGGGCGAATCCACCTCCAAAGCGATGAATCGGAAGATTTAAGTTCTTGGAGATCTTCCTCTTTGAATTCCCCACACTCAATCCGCTCACTATCTCAAAAGTTCAAGAGTTAATCCGCTCACTATCTCAAAAACTTTGCGATTTGGATGCGTTTTGGGTTTGGGGTGTGTTGGTGTTCTTGAGGGTTTGGAGAGGAAGAAGATGAATTTGGGAGATGTTTGATCCAAATTGGGGTGTTAGGGGACTTTTTGGTTGGTTCTTGGCTTTAAAAATCCTACAAAATGTCAAAATAACCCCCAAAAAGTATCAAAAATACCCCCAAAAAGTGAGCTGTTCGGCTGATTACGGCCCCCATTTCGGCTCGAAATTGGGACTGAAATCACTGGGCAAAAATGAAGCAGAATGGCCATTTCAATTCGGGCCGAAATGGCCTGATTTCGGCCCCCATTTCGGCCCGAAATGGGTGCCGAAATCACTGAGTATGGCCATTTTGTTTTTGCTATAGTTTCATCATCCGGCATCCGATTCACACGATTCTTGAACCATTGGACTCCACATTCAACAAGGAATCCATTTTTGACTAGAAAATTCCCAAATCCAAGAAATTTTCCATTTATCCTCAAATTATCTCTCTTGTGCAAAGAATCTCGCCTCCAAAGCTCTTGTACTTTATCTCCACTCCGGATTCCGATGCGTGAAACCCCAATACTTCAACTTTCTACCATGTTACTCGTGGATAATTAGCTACTCCTTGAACTCGAGTAGCTCCTTTACCAAGCATAATTCTCCCGGTTAGCTCGTTGTTCCTCGTTTTTCATGCAAACTTGTGTACATGCATCAAGGGAATCAGGAGGGTCTTCGGTACCTGCACACTCATCGAAAACATTAAACCACCCTCTCTCTCATCTCTCTCTATCAAATATGGAGAACTCGAAAACAAAACAAAACAAAATAACAAATATCCTACTCTACATTGGGTTGCCTCCCAAGAAGCGCTTGTAATTTATGGTCGACGGCCCGACCCAGTTACCTCTGCCACCTCACGAGGGTGGTCTGGCACTGTAATACCCCCGATTTCCAGAGGATCCGAAGACCGGGAGGTGCCCTCCGTAAAGGGGATTTTACCCTTTCGTACAAGGAGTGGTAACAACAAACAAGTGAAACGAAACATCCAACTACTGATTCATTACGATAAAAGTTTACAACATCTGTGACTGGTTCCAAATTGGACACTGAGTCTAACAAAAGATATTTTACAACAAAAAGGCTCTCTGGTTAATTACTAAGCTCTACTGTTTGCATGAGAGAATGGATTCGTGATCCCATTGCGTTACCCCAAGCAACCAATCATATACCGGCGAGGAATTTAAACGGAACACAAGGACGCTGTTTTTCGAGTATCAGTAAAAACTGAGTGAATATACAACTTAGCATGTAAACCAGAATGGCTAGAAAGGGTACTGGGTTACGTGTGCCAAAGAGTTTTATTTGTTTACAAGTATCAACATTAGAGTTCACAAGATTTCATATATGATAGAACAATTTATAAATGATCACTTCCAGTAAGAGAAGTGGTTTCACAAATAGACAATTCGATTACTAGATATTCATAAGTTTCCAAATGTGGAATGTTCTTGAAAATAAAGATCTCTCACAAGCAGCGTGTTAATCAGAACACAGTAAATATCAAATTTCCAATTTATGAACGAAAGAGCCTTGTTATTATATTTCGCGATAGGGGAGATCAGAAGTAATATCTCCAGCGAACGATGGGCTTCCATGACCAACAAAGGGCCTCCTTGACGAACAAAGGGCCTCCTAATCCATACTAGACCTCAAGTGTTGCAACACCCCCTTAAGAAGCAAAAGGCCAGAAGGGTGAGTACTAGACGAGACTCTAGCCAACAAGGCGAAGAGTCGTGCCAACAAAGGGCATCCTTGACCAACAAAAGGTCTCCCAACCCAACAAGGGGCAAATGAAGTAACAAGTAACTGATTCTGACATATCTGATCTTTCACTTTATGTTGTTAATGAATTCTGACTTAGTGATATTTAAATAGTAAGTTCAGTAACTTGAATACGAGTACTAGAATAATGGTTCAGAAGCAGTACGACAGGTTTAGCAATTTCATAATAAAATACGAACGTTGTTTTCAAATAAACAAGTAGATCATATGAAAGAAATTGGTACGCAAAACTAAGCATGTGTACTCGCATGTATATTTTGATACAAGACATAAATTACGTTTTGACACGAAAGAAGGCAAGTACGCAATACTAAGCATGTTTACTCACAGGTATATTTTGAGACAAGACATAAATTACGTTTTGACACGAAAGAAGGCAGGTACGCAATACTAAGCATGTTTACTCACCGTGAGAGCCGTAGAGTGCTAGCTAGTCGACTACTCGTAAACGATGTCTTGATCTACTGGCACGTCGAAGTCACACTCCACAATATACATGCAAATTCCTAATTACAAATGAGTCTGTGTCGCAAATAGATAATGCATATTTCCTACATGATATGCAAATGACAATTCTAATAATTATAAACACCCAATTAATATTTAGATAAATATATTCTAGGTTTCTAATAAGTTAGGAGACCCGAAAACAATTTTTAAGGAATTACATAATGAATTTTAAGAGTGTAAACATATTTAATACTCTAATTGCAATTAAAATAAATTATTAGAAAAATATAATTTCCAATTATAGAATTTAAAGTACTAAATCTTATAGTTGTAAAAATTGATATTTCGAATAAAAGAAGTTGTAGTTAATATGTTATAATTACTATGTATTTTCTAAATAATTATTTTGCTTTTTAAGGTAACAATATTTAATTAAACAAATTTTAATTTGTTGAGAAAAGGAATGATATTGATATTTATAACTATTTAGATAATCTCACAATTCATTTAAGCTAAATGAAACTGAAATTTGTTTAATAAAGAAAATTTATTCTTTATTTATTTTATAGTTATATATATATATATATGCGATATATATTCGTAACTTATTTTTCAAGTACAAAATGTTAAATATTGAATTAATACTAATTTTAAATTTTACCTAAACATTCTATTTTGTATTTACATTACAAAAGCATTATTTTCTTTAATTTGTGAAGAAACTAATTTAATTAACATATTTAATCATTTAAACTAAATAAACAATAATGTAAATATAAAAAAAAATGCAGCTTGTGTAAAATACAGCTAGCACCCCCACTACAAATATAACAGCTTTAGCATCTAATAGAGTCTACCCTCACATTTCCAGATTGTACACAAAAACCCCCTGTTACAAACTTTAATTCAATTGTGCCATCTTCTCCAACCCATCTTCACCCATATATACATATACACATACACCCACCCACATATAAGCAGTTTATCCATGACTGAAGCATCATTACAGCTTAGGAATTGACAAGACGGAGTTCGATTTACCGGAAAATAGAGGAGGATTAAGGGTCGAAAATGTTTGCGGCGAAACGGTGGTCACTGCCTCCGTTGCCGCTGCTACTACGGTTGCTGCTTCTGCTGGTACTCCGACGGGACAGAGAGGGAGAGATTCAGCGAGTGAGAGTGTGATAGGAAAGGTAGAATGGAGGCAAGGTGGTGGTGTATGGCGGTGGTGTTGGTGTCGGGTTTGGCCAAGAAAAACAGGGGATTGGAGGGGGGTCCTCTGTTCGGTGGTGAAGGAGTTTAGGATGAGGAGGAGGTTGGGGGTATTGGTGGTGCTGGGTTTCGATGCTGAAACAGAGAGGCGGAGGTGGTGCTGATTGGTGGTTTTGCGGGGTTTCAAGTGGTGGCGGTGTTGGTGCCGTCGGTGTTGTTGTTGTTGTTGTTTGTCGGTGCTGGGTTTTTGTCAAGAGGGAGGGAGGAAGGAGGAGAGTGAGACAGAGAGATAGAGGGCTGAGAGGTGGAGGGAATGGTGGTGTTTCGGTGATGAAAGGGTGGTGGTGATGGCGTTCACGGTGGTGGGTTTTCTTCTCGGGTAGAAGCAGGTGAGAGGAAATTGAGGGGGATGAGTAGAATAAGTAGCAGGGAAAAAGGTGAGAAGAAGAGGAGAAGAGATAGGGTGTGTAGGGAAGGTGATGGTGAAGGGTTGCAGGAGGTAGGGGCGGTGATTGTGATTGTGTAGGGGGGCGGCTGGGAAGAGCAGAGAACGCAGAGAAGAGGAGGAAAAGAAAAAGGAAAAAAAATAAAGAAAAAAAAAAATAATAAATGGAAGGAAAAAGGAAGAGGATTTGGTGCTACGCGCGCACCGAGTGACGCGGTGGTTTAGGTACGCGACGAGAAATTAAAACGAATAATTAACACAATTCTAGATTTAAAAACTTCGCAAACAATATTGTCGAAAACGTTTGATAATATTAATATTTCCATATTACTAACTAAATAAAATTTTTAAATGTAAAAATTTATGTATGAACACGAATTAAGATATAATATTAATTTTAGATGAAACGGTTGCTTGAAATCAATTAAATTTATAAAATTGATAATTTAAAACTTAACCACAACGATTTAGAAATTAGTTTATAATAAGACCTAGTTTACGTAATGGCAAATTACTGAAATGCCCCTAAGCAAATTCTCGGGTATTACAGGCACATTGTGCCGCTTCCAGCTTTGCTTTCCTGTGCTGAATCTGAAGAACTGCTTCATGTGCCTGTATTGCTGATGGCTTGTTTCTTTCCTAGTAGTCTGGTGGATCTCCTTGTGACAACTCAGGGAGTTTGCTCTTTACTTGCACCGGAAAAGGTACTCCTGGCTGATACTCCCATGAGTGCTGGGGCGTCGGTTTGAAGACCCGAAAAGTGTCCATGTCATCATGTACCCTCATAATCAGCTCTCCATTCTCCACATCAACAAGAGTACGCCCAGTTGCTAAAAACGGCCTACCTAGAATTATAGGCACATCACCAGCTGGCATGTCTAATATGACAAAGTCAACTGGCATGATCAGGCTTCCAACCCTCACAAGTACATCCTGTATCATGCCACAAGCTCTCTTGGATGATTTGTCTGCAAAATGAAGAGTGATCCAGGTTTTCTGAGGCTCCCCCACACTTAACTTTTTGAATACCGACAGAGGCATCGAATTCACGCTTGCTCCCAAATCGCAGAGAGCTCTCCCAGTCTAAGCATCACCCAACGTAGCATCAATGACAAAACTATCTGGATCCTTCTTTTTCTTAGGTAGCCCACACAAAACACATGAACTAACATGCTCATTTAATTTCACTCCCTGAAATTCATCCACTGCTTTCTTACCAAGGATTGCATCCTTAATAAACCGAGAATACTTAGGCATCTTTTGAAGTGCCTCAATCAAGGGAATATTAATATGCAATTTCGAGAATACATTAAGAAAACGCCTGTACTCCTCAGA
Source organism: Linanthus parryae (assembly GCA_023055425.1). NCBI lineage: Eukaryota > Viridiplantae > Streptophyta > Magnoliopsida > Ericales > Polemoniaceae > Linanthus > Linanthus parryae. The sequence continues at coordinate 11,291,878 of JALGPY010000012.1, read as the reverse complement.
ATCATCCTTCTTCTTCCTATTACGCAACGAATATGGAAGTTCTGAAAAAGAAGTAGGAGATGAAATTAATACCTCAGTGGAATCCTCCTCGTCCAGCTTAGTCATGCCCTTTGATTGGGGGACCACGACAGGAGTCTTCTCAGAATCGAAGACTTCATGCTCCCTTGCCTTGGATGCTACTGCTCTGGCATGTGTAGGATATGGAGGGTCTTTGAGTGCAATACCACTGCGAGTGGTGATGGCTTGAACATGGTCCTCAGATGCTACAATAGTGTGTTCCGGTGTTCTGTGTTCGAGTTGCTGCTTAAGATCCTTAACTTCTGCTAGAGCTTCCCGGAGTGAAACTGCAGAAGTAGTGCTCTCTGCAATCATGGTCATCACATGTTGACCCATCACTTTCATCACTTCTCTCAGCTCAGCCAACTCTGAAGCTAATTCTTGTTGTTGTTGCTGCAACTCTGAAACAGCTGCTTCATGCACTGCTTCCACCGCATTCACCTGAACTGTATTATAATCTATTTCATTTTGCTTCATCAGTTCTTGCTGCTGGGACTCATAATCCAAGCTCTCCTCTTATTCAACGACTCGTCTCATCAGCTCATATGCACCCTCCTCATCGCATTTGAACAAGAAATTGCCACCAGCTTCTCTGTCGATTTGTCTTTTTTAGGATTTCCAAGTGCATCATAGAAGACCTGGATGATATGGGCTTTGTCAATGCTATGGTTGGGGCATCTACGTATCAAACAATTTAGGCGCTCCCATGCTTTGACAAGTGATTCATTTTTCTCTTGCCTAAAATTCCAAATCTCATTCTGCAGCTGAATTAGACGTGAGATTCGAAAAAATTTGACCATAAATTGAGAGGCACACTCTTTCCAAGTTTTGATTGAACCAGATGACATAGAGTCTAGCCAATCCATAGCAACTCCCTTGAGGCAATGTGGGAAGAGCATCAGTTTCAGTGCTTTAGATGTGACCTCACTATAGCGAATTAGTCCACATTGGTTCTGAAATCTTCCAATGAATCCATGTGGGTCTTCCTCATATGTACCAGCAAAGGTGCCCTGATCCTGAACAAGCTGAATTGTGGCTGGATTGAGGTAGAAGTTTTCAGCCTCGATTTGTGGCACCACAATTGCTGGCTCCCTTCCTTTAAGATTCGCCTCAAATGCCTGGATTATTGCTTTTCCAGACCGGTTGTACGACATTGAGGTCGGTTGCGGTCTAGATGTTGCCGCTAGTGCTTTCTCTACGGCTGCAGCCACCATAGCTTGTAGCTGCTCCGTCGTGAGGCTAATTATCCCTTGGCCTTCCGCCATCTCTACCTGATGAAACAACACTAACACACCCGTGAGGTAAACAAATAGTAACATAAATAAAATAAAAACTCCAAACTAATTTCTAACTAAACAATCTACCGTTGTCCCCGACAACGACGCCAAAAACTTGACACGAATTCTTACGTGTATGCGCAAGTGCACGGTCAAGTAATATAGGGGTGGTATTTCAACCCCGAGTTATCGATCCCATGAGGACAAGCTTGAGATTATTTAATTAGTTATTAGCATAGAATATAGTACACGGAGGAAGAAATTGTGATTTTAAGAGTTGTCACCCTGAAACAGGTGACTGAAATAAAATATAGAACAATTGACACTTGACTACCTTGCAGTTTGACAATACTGACATTTTGGTACTCACAGTTTCAAAATAGACACTTAAGTACCATGCAGTTTGACATTATTGACACTTTGGTACACACTGTTTCAAAAGTGACACTTAAGTGCACGCAGTATGCAAATTACTGACATCGCGCTCAATTTTGATGACGATTTCATTGATGTCAGTTGATTTCCAAGTGATAGTCGTCATCGAAATTGGAGCTGGATGTCGGTAATTTGCATACTGCGTGCACTTTAGTGTCACTTTTGAAACTGTGTGCACCGAAGTGTCAATAATTTCAAACTACATGGTAGTTAAGTGTCTATTTGAAACTGCGAGCACCAAAATGTCAGTATTGTCAAACTGCAATGTAGTTAAGTGTCAATTGTTCTAAAATAAACAACTAAACTAATATTTTCGTATTTTTATTTTAAGAAAACAAATATGGAGAAACAAGGCATTCTCTAGATCACCTAGGGCCGTAGACGATTTCCGGATTAGCTATGTAACATGTTAACTCTATTCTAGTTAAGCCGGGTAACGATACTGACAATCTCCTATCGGTCTCATGTCGTTCTATGTCAAGGTTTACTTGGTGTCCTGTCGGTACACCTACATCTACCGTTCCGTTCTAGTAGGCTAACGACAATGCACGGAATGATGTCCTCTCAGACCACCACCACACGAACACCTCACTATCTCCTACCGAATCTACCCACTAAGGCCAATCCTACACACTTCTCTTCTCAGTCTCCGTGATTAAGGATTGTTGTTCATATCTCATCACAACTAGGTCTAAGTCGCTCTCACGCACTTGCTAGCTTATTAACAAGTCCGGTTAATTACTTCATTCTTGCCAAGGATTAAGCACATCATATGAACAATAACTAGCTAAAACAAAGATTAACTTTAAGCAAGAAATTGATTTACAAATAAACCCTAAGTCTCGTGATTATCAAATCATAATCTAGCCGTGTCAATAGACTAGATTCAATAACAATATCAAGAAACTAAACATCAATTCGATAGAATCAAACTCATACGCATGAAACAAGTCTAAAAATCCGGAAAAGAAATCGTATACATAGAACCCTAGGCTCTCTAGAGAAGCCTAGCAAAACGTTTAACTACTATAAGTCGTAGAAATCAATAGAGTTTCTCCATACAAGTGATTAAAAGAGGGAAGAAGAGATCAAACGCTAGAAATCGTGAAGATTGGCGCGATCCGGGCTCTTCCGCTTGCTTGAGGTTGCTCCCAATGGAGTCTCCTTGCTCTCCTCCTTGATCGTGGCTCTCAATAGGTGTGAATGGTGATTATTTCCGTCCCTAGGTCGTCCTTCCTTCATAACCCGCAGGAGTCTTCAGTAATTGCACAACAGCCCCCTGAAATCTGCTCCTGACTTCAATAGGCCATATCTTTTTCGTATGAACTCGAATTTAGCTCCGTGACCTATCGTTGGAAAACTCTCGGAGTCTATTTTCATTGGCACCGGTATCACTTCAATATTATTTGTAGAACTCCATATAGGATAAAATAGTGCAGACTGGTCATCCAAGCTCCTCCAATTCGGCTTCTCTTGACTCCACTTGAGCTCCTGTTGTTTCCAAAGTTCGTTCCATGCCTCCTATCAATCGATTATCATCCGTTCCTGCCAAAACAACATGAACAAACATACCAAACGATTATATTTGACAAATAACAATGAAATATGCATAGAAAATGCCCGGACTAACAATATAGCACATGGAAAGTAACTAGTGATAAAACGACCTATATTCTCTAATTTTGGGCTCAAATCTCTCATGATAATGTGGTAAAATGGAGTTAATAGATATCTCCTAAAAGGCGTTATCACTAGACACTGCTCAATGTTTGTAATTGTTACTGCCAACGTAATAAGAACATGTAGGGTCACACAACAAAAGGATTAGACTGGAAGTAGATGCTAATTAGTTGGAATAATTAAAATTTAAAGGAATCAAGGATTAGAGTGCAACAACATGCATATTTAGTTTGACTAAATAGCAAACTGGACTAAAATAAAAGTTAATCCAAACTGTTGGATTTAATTAGTAGTGCGGCAGCCCCAATTTGATGATGAATATTAGAGAACAAGAAAAATATAGAGAGAAGGAGGCCGCCCATTAGAGGGCGACGAATCCAAGAGGAGGCACGAGCCTCCCCATCTTCGTCCTTCGTTGTTGTTGTTTCAAGCTTGATTGGATCAAGCTCCTTGGTGATTCCTCCTTCTTCTACACTGCATGCACAAAGAGTAGAGGGAGTTTCAGTTGGAGATCCTAGGGTATGGACTTATGCAGAGGTGTGGACAATATTTCTACACAAAATGATCGTTCCAGTCAGGATGGCTGAGGTAATCATTTCTCCTTCATCATGTTATGATGCTTCACCTGCGATTCATGGAGGGTTTTGAGCAGAATAATTGTTTTGTATTTCCGCTGCATAACCTGCATCAAAAAGCTTACAGTGGTATCAGAGCCACAGGTCGATAGCGCATAACGTGATTTATGTGGTTATTTGTTTTATAGTTTTACATCGTTATGTCAATTATCGCGTAAAAATTGATATTCCTATTATGATACGATTTGAATATGATTCAATAGAGAATTAGCTAATTTTACATATGATGTACAAATTAGTGATTTTCCTATACATATGGTGTATAAAAATTGGTGATGAAAAACTAGGGTTTGGGAACAATGTTGGAAGAAAATGTATTTTATATCCCACATTGGGGTTCGGGTACAAGGAGGAAGGAGAAAATTTTGATTTTCTACCCCAAGGGGTTCGGCCAAAAGGTTGTCAACCCCCTCCTCTGTGCGGCGGACCCACCTGACCGGGTCTGACCGGTTCGACCAGCTTACCGGTATGGTCGGTTTGGCTGGTTCGACTGGGTTGGACCAGTTTGGCAGGTCTAAATGGTTCGGCCAATAAGACTGGCACGATCGTTTTGACCGTTTGACCCTAGTATCCCAATTTAACTAAAAATTGACCCAGCGTGTTAAAATTGGATTTTAACTGTATTATGTGTTTTCGCATGGTGGTTGGATGTGACCCTAGTTGTGTGGTTGTTTAAGTTTCGTGGTTTGGTTTTGTTTTTGATGTAATTAATGTAGTTAATTTTACGGCATGTGTGTCACCTTCTCCCTCGCATGTGAGGTTCCTCTATTTAGTTCATAGATGCTAGCTAGAATCAGATAGATAGAATATAGTCAAGGCACTGAGAAGAAGATCAAAGAACAAAGGACCACAAGAAAATGGAGACCCACAAGCTGGGACGCATGACTAAAGACGGAGGCACATGGAGATGAGCTTGCTTTTTTAGGGATTATAGATATTCTCATTGGCTTGGGAATATCTTAGTCGTAGGGGCCACATCCATACCACATATAGTTATTGTTTATTTATCGTGTTTTATTGATGTATGGTTGATGCATGAAAACGATAAAAAGATAATTATAAAACTGTTTGGATCTTTGATTCGGACGGGCCCAATCTAATTGAGTAGATCAGTTGATATGATCAACAAATAAAGTGACAAGAAAAATCCCTCAAGGAAATATTGTGTTTTGCCTTCTTTTGCTTAACACTCGTCACAATCATAATGTATTGAACTCGCATTTCCCAAAGCAAGGCGATTCAATTCATCATGACATGGCGCGATGGCACAAACTAGTAATGTGAAATTGTTGAAGTAAGAGGTTGAACGCAACTAAGCTACTTCAATAGTATTGAAAGCTTAGAGGTAAGGCAATTGGGATTATCTATGTGATAGATAAAAAGGAGTTATTGCCCAATTGAACCAAGAGTTGCATAGGATGCAGTTGGAAATATTCCTATCTAAACAACCAATTATTGGGTGACGCGCCAAAGCAGACTCAACATGAGGTGAAATATGGATCTCGGCCCACTAGAAAATATATGATATTTTCTGCAAAAATAGTGAGGGTTATTAATTCAAGAAAAATAGTGGGAGCTATATTTAATAATTCAAGTCCTTGTTAATATAGTACAAACGTCACAATATTTGCATAATTATTTCCGTGTAGAATACCAATGGCATCAAACAAAAAAAAAACTCAACTTTATCACTACGATATGTCCTTGAGAAGGACAAGTGTCTGGAATCAGTTTATAGACTGGTATAACATTAAGAATTATTCTCAAACAAAAGGATAATGCTGTTTATCCTAGAGCATGAAGTTTTCTTCCAACAACTACCTGAACACACTAAAGCCTAATGGAAGGAACATCAAAGAATGGTTCTTTGTATGTAACTTTCCCGTGTTAGCAGCCATGAAATCTGAGCTTTGGAAGCAAGATGAGAACGTGGAGGCGTATGATACGATCATATATGTTAAGAAGCCCTTATCAAGAGCAGGCTAAACATGAAAGGTTTGAAGTGTTTCTCCATTTTGTGTTCTCTTGCTTAGCACTTGTCATGATCAAGAGGTAATGAAGTTCGGGCTTGCCAAAGCAAGGCGACTTTATTCATCAAGATGTGACACGACGTCGCAAGCTAGTAATGTGTGACTGCTAAAGTAAGAGGTCAAACGTAACTGAGCTATTTCAATAGGATTGAAAGCTTAAAGACTGGGAGATATCTATGAGATAGATTAAGAATAAGGAATTATTCGCCCAATTGGACCAAGAATTGCATTAGATGCAATTGGAAACTTTGTTCAAAAGCAATTTACTCAATATGATTGAGAACCGCTGAACGAAGCATTAGTGTGGGCAAAGGCAAAACCATATTGACGGTTAAAGGAGAAGAGACAAATGGTTTTCCAAGAACCCAAGGGTATAAGCAAGTTGTTGCTAAACTCAAGGAAGTTGCGTTAAACACAATAGGTGGTATAGTGGAAGCAAAACTACCCAAAGTACCTGAAAATAAATAAGGGAGGAATTTTGATTCCACTTAAGAATGATTTACATTATTGTATTGCAGTTTTGTCTAATGGATTGCATATCCTTGATCATGATAATTCTATCCATAAAATTAATACCAAGAGGCTTGCATATAATGATATGAACCTCACTTAACTTTGGCATTGTTGTTTAGGCCACATGAATGAGAGATACATATCTTGATTCCATATCAATGGATTTCTGGACTCATTTGAATTTGAATAATATGAGATATGTAAGACTAGTTTATTGGGAAAGATGTGATATTTTTGAAGTCATACATATTGATGTGTGTGGACCTCTAAGAACATGTGACAGAGATGGTTTTTGATACTTCATCACGTTTACTGATTCGGTAGATATGGATTTGGGTCTTATGAAGAACAAATCAGAATCATTTGAAAGGTTCCAGGAAGTCAAGAATGAAATAGAGAACCAGCTTGGCAAAAGTATCAAAGGTTCACGATATGATCATGTAGATGAGAGTAATTAAGCAAAGAGTTTGACAGACATCTAAAGTAGTATGGCATATGATCCCAACTCGGTCCACCTGGAACATCATTATGGAATGGTGTGTCTGAGAGGAGAAATCGACCATGTTGGACACGATTCGGTCATGATGCGTCAAATAGAACTTCCAATTTACCTTTTGGGGCCATGCTCTAATTACAGCAATTCCTCCCTTATCCTTGTTACATCAAAATCAATTATGAATAACACCATACAAGATATGGACTAAGAGGTTTCCTAGTATGTCATTCATAAATATTTGGGATTGGGAAGTTTATGTAAAGTGTTTAACATAAATAAACTCGGACTCAAGTCGGATAAATGTGTTTTGTGGGATATCTTGAGGAAACGAATGGTATTATTTCTACAATCCAATGGAGAACAAAGTGCTTGTTGCTTGAACCACCATGTTTATAGAGAGAGATTGTCTCTAAAAGAAATACTAGGGGTACAGAGAACTTTAATGAGTTCAAGAACCACAATAGAAAATTAATCCTTTGATGGAACATGAGCAGGATCACAAGATGTTGTGGAGCAACCTACTCAGGTAACACAAGAACCTTTTAGGTCAGGTAGGATATGTCAAAGGGCTAGAGAAATATGGATTTCTCACAACATAACCCGGTAATGTATTGCTCGTGAGATGAGCCTACAACCTATGATGTTGCCGCGAATGGGCCTTACTCTTAGAAATGGCTTGGAGTCATGAGATCGAAAATAGAATCCGTGGATACCAGCGAAGTATGGGCTTTCTTGGAACCACCTTAATGGGTAAGACCCATAGGGTGCAAGTGATTTTGAGAAAACCAACATGGATAGTAATGTTATTACTTTTATGGGGTAATTGGTGGCAAAAGGTTTTAGTTAGTTCATAGTATAGACTATGACGAAATTTTCCCCCGGTTGCAATGCTTAAATCCATTCGCATCTTGCTTGCAATTGTATCTTACACAATTTGGCAAATGGATATAGAAACCTCCTTGAGGATGTGTATGACACATCCGTAGGGTTTTGTCGATCTAGAGCATGCTCAAAATATGGGTATGCTGTAACAATCTATCTAAAGATTGAAGCAAACTTTTGGAGTAGGAATCTTCGATTCAATGACGCAATCAAAGATTTTGGTTCCATCAAGATTGAAGATGAAGCTTGTGTTTACAAGAAGATTAGTGGGAGCACATTTATATTTCTGGTCTTGTATGTGGTTGACATAATATTAATTGGAAATGACGTCCCTACTCTGCAATCTGTTAAAGATTGGCTGGGGAATCGATTTTCAATGAAAGACTTAGGCGAAGCAACCTTTCAAGATATATGGATATAGATCAATAAATTTGTTCGGCTTAAGTCAAAGTACATATAATGACAAAGGTGTTGAAACTGTTCAACATGAAAGAATATGGATACTTACCTATGTCACATGGAGTTAGTCTTTCGAAGGCTAATTTTCCTTCCAATTAGATCGTTAAAGGACCGTATGAATAAGATTCACTGGATACGCCATGTTATGTACTCAGGCTAGACATGTCATATGAGCATGACATGAAGATACCAGTCATATCCAAATGAGAGTCATTGCATAATTGTCAAGAATATCCTTAGGGCTTAAGAAGCACTAAGGATGAATTCTTGATATATGGAGGAGAGGAAGAGTTCACTGTAAGAGGTTACAGTGATGCGAACTTCCAAACCAACAAGGATGATTTCAGATTGTAGTCAAGTTTTTGTTTAGCCTTTATGGAGGGACTGTGAGCTGGAAAGGGTTCCATGCAAGATTCAGTTGCCGATTCTACCACATAGGACTGAGTATATTGCTGCATAAGATGCACATACTCAGAATATTTAATCTCATTCAATTGTCGATAGAGGAGATATGAATACATGCAATGTACCATCATATGTCTCTCTTACCTTGCGCAGCGAAAGCATGAGGGCCGCGCTAAATCAATAGGCATATGATGCACCAGATTGACTCTACTGAAAGTGGGAAACTGTTGGAATTCTTCCCTAGGAAATCTATTTATGGTCACATTTATATGCACTTTCTATTCATTATGTTATCGATATGAAGATATGTTAACATGAATGAAGTCCTTAGAATATAAATGTTATATTATTAAATATCCCTAGTCGAGTACTACAGCTAATTAGGACGAATGTATTGCATCGAGACTAGCATGTGGGTAGATTGATATGGGGATATCAAGTCTAACACATTGGTACGAATTAGGACTAACGGCGTACTGGATGACCCACCATGAGAAGGATTCATGGGATTTATGTGAATGTCACAAGCGCTTCTCGTAGTGACAATGGTGTTGTGATCCTTCGACTTGAAGTCACTAGATACTCTAGTTGTGAATTATCATGTTTTGACATCGTCAAACGTTACATCAGATCTGGGTAACTATAAAAGCAATAATCGGGCATGATATGAAGCAAGCTGAGAGATGGTAGTGATGTTGATAGGACTTGTCCCTCCCACATAACAGGAGTAAATATCCACGGCCACTCCATGAGTGAAACTTAGGGAAATTCGTGGCCATGCTCGAATAAATCAATATGAGATATTGATGTTATTTGTTTATCTAAGTCTACACACAGATCGAGAAACTATGGATTGGATATACAAGTGTGACACTCCATATCTTGTGTCCAATCCGGATAGATGAGACAAATGGATTATACAACACGGTAACACTGGTCACAGAGGTTTATTAGATCACTGACTATTCCTATTAGTTGGGTAGCATTGACGTGTTGGTAGACACCGCTCAATGTTTGTAATTGTTACTGCCAACGTAATAGGAACATGTAGGGTCACACACCAATATGATTAGACTAGAAGTATATGTTAATTAGTTGGACTAACTAACAGTTAAAGGAATCAAGGATCAAAGCGCAACAACATGCATATTTAGTTGGACTAAATAGCAAACTGAACTAAAACAAAAGTTTATCAAAAATGTTGGATTTAATTAGTAGTGGGGCAGTTTTATAATTAATAAAGGGTAATTATTTTTAAAGGAATAAGTCCATTCCATAATTTAATGATGAAAATTAGAGCACAAGAAAAAGAGAGAGAAGGAGGCCGGCCCCTAGAGGCCGACAACTCCAAGAAGAGTCACAGCCCTCCCCATCTTCTTCCTCCATTGTTGTTGCTTCAAGCTTGATTGGATAAAGCTCCTTTGTGATTCCTCCATCTTCTACCTTGCTAGCACAAACAGTAGAGGGAGTTCCAGTTGGATATCATACGGTGTGAACTTCTGCGGAGGTGTGGACACTATTCATATACAAAGTGATTGTCCCAGTCAGGATAAATGAGGTAATCATTTCTCCTTTATCTATGTTATTATGCTTCACCAGCATTTCATGGAGGGTTTTGATCATATATTTTTTTGTATTTCCGCTGCGTAACCTGCATCAAAACTGGAAGTTCAACTCAGTTTCAAAGTCTTGAAATAGCTAGGCTATTTCATGGCCTTGAAACAACTTTCAAAGCTTTGAAACTGACTATGCTTATATGCATAAACTTAGGGGGAGTTTCTGATCTTGATTCAACTCCTAAACCCTTGTGCTTGGAAACATCAACACCGAGGTAGATTCTACCATAACCTGCTCATATATGTCACTTGGAAACATCATTAGTCCCTCTCTCTCATCTCTCCATAAATAATATAAATACAACACAACAAAGTGTATTAAAACGCACTCCCTAAGTTAAGCAAATAAATAAGTTGGGTTGCCTCCTAACAAGCGCCTTGTACTTTATGGTCGAAGACCCGAACCGGTTACCTCAAATATGTTAAGGTATAGCACGACATGCCTCCTCCTTGAATTTCTTGTTCCTGATATTTTGCACCACATCATGTGCACTCACCACATTTGGCGTCTTCTCTGATTTTGGTGGATCGGGCTGCAAAACTGTAGGCAACCCAAGAGAAGAATCCGCTTACTTCTCTCTAAATTTGATCATTGCTAACTTATTCTTCCCATTTCCCAGAAAAAATGCCTTGAACACGAGTGATGAGTCTAGAGCCTTGATAGTCAACTCCTCAGTCTCTAGATCCACATTAGCGCGCATTGTCTTCAAAAGCGGTCTTCCAAAGATTAGTGGAACATCGCGATCCTCCTTGATTTCCGCGATCACGAAGTCAGCTGGAAAGAAAAATGCGCCCACTTTGACAAGCAAGTTATCAATCACCCCATTTGCTGTAACAATTGAATTGTCTGCCAGTTGCAGACCCATCTTCTGTTGGGTTGGCGCACCAATGCTCAATTTCTGAAATAGAGACAATGGCATGAGATTAATACTCGCGCCCAAATCTCAGAGCCCATGCGTGCGGTATCCACCCCCAAGAGTGAAGCCTAAGATGACACTGCCCGGATCTCTCATCTTAATGTCTCGCTGTATTACGGTGCCGCATGTCTCTGTCAGCTTCAACGTGGCATAAGGATCTATGCTCTTCTTGCCCCATAGAACTTCCTTCAAAAATTTCTTGTACTTGGGCATTTGAGCAAGTGATTCTACAAGAGGAATGTTGATATGCAATTGTTTGAATATATCCATTAATCTCCCATAGTGTTCCTCATCATTCCTTTTTATTTCCACGGGATATGGTATCCGTGGCTCATAAGTAGCTGGATTTGGAGTGTTCTTGGGCTCTTCCTTTTTCTCAACCGTGTCCTTTAATTTGGGACTCACGGATTTGGGAAACTCTTCACCCAGTTCTTTCTTTGTGTCCTTAGTAGCTTCAGCTCTCACATGGCTAGGATATGGAGGATCCTCTGTAGTAATGCCACTGCGAGAAGTAATTGCCTTGAGCTGTTCAGGCGGAGTGATGGTGTTAGATGGAAGCATGCCGGGTGGAAGCCTAGTATTTTGATTGGCAATTTGTCCAATCAGCGTCTCATGACTCTTCACTGTGGCTTCCATGGAGACAATTTTGCTCTCCATTCTATCTTGATTAGCAAGAAGTTTTCTCAATAAATTTTTGTCTCTTGGTCCTCTTGTTGCGGAGCGTGCTGCTGTGGAACCTGTATTTGCACTTCGTATGGGAGATTAGGCTTTTGGCCAGGTGCATATAACCCACTGTTTTGGTTGGCATAGCTAAAGTTGGGGTGATTATGGTTGTCAGGATGGTAAGTGTTAGGCCACTGCTGCTGTCGTGGTGGACCCATGTAATTCACATCTTCAATCACATATCCCTGATTCTAATCTGTGATCATTCTTCCCACAGACTTCACCCGCACGGACGGATTCATGCTGTTAAATGTCGTCATGACTGCCATTTGCGGTTCAAATTTCTGCTCCACCATTGAATCAATTTCGCTAACCAGTGCCCCATTAGATTTTGACTTCCTACGAGTCTCAGACCTCCTAGACTCACGCTTCGCCACACTGTTAAGCAAATCTTGGCATCTCTGCACTCATAGGCCCATAAAATTGCCCCGAGCCATCATATCCAGTTCATTTGCAGCCTCCCTGTCTAGGGCATTATAAAAATAGTGCAAGAGTTTGTACCATGGCTCTCCATGGATAGGGCATCTGCGAAGTAGCTGATTGAATTTCCTCCATGTGTCCACCAAAGAATCATCTGCCTGCTGAGTGAACTTTGTGATATCAGCCATCCGTTGAGCAACCCAGGACGGCGGGAGATATTTCCTGAGAAACTCCTGGCAACACTCTGCCCATGTAGAGATACACCCTGCTGGAAGTTCCATGAGCAATGCCTTTGCTTTTCCCGGTAAGGAGAAAGGAAAAATCATGAGATTTATCGTCTCGAGTGGAACTCTCTGATCATGTATAGTGGAGGTAATTTGCTCGAAGTTGAGCAAGTGGGCATGTGGATCATCACCAGCAGCTCCAGTGAATAGGCACTCATCTCGAACCATGTTTATCAATGGCCGTCGTATTTCAAAATGAGCTGCATTGATTTGTGGCCTGATAATAGTGGGTTGGTAACCTTCCAGTGTAGTTCTGAAGTAGTCCACCAAAGGACGTTCATCATCTTCAGCATTATTCACCTGTGCCACGACATTCTGTGCATTGTTCCCATTATTGTTACCTCCATTATTGTCCCCGTTATTACCTCCATTGTTTCCAGGTGGTACGCCTGCATCGGGTGGTGGTGGATTCAGGCGTGCCATGGCTGCTTGCATCTCAGACATCTGAGCTCGGAGCTCCTCAGTTTCTCTTCTGGCAGCTCCTATGTCTTCCACATCCTTGCGGAGCCTTTCCAACTCATCTGGTGAATAAGATCATCAGCTCCCCCTAAGTTCATGCCAGAATCTGCAGTGTTAGTTTTAAACCCTTGAAATCAGTTTCAAGACCTTCAAACAGACAAGCTGTTTCAATCTTTTGAAACTCGCTGAACTCACACATTCTTTTGAAACTCAACTTCAGCTTTGTACGTCTTGAATATATCTAAAGCTTCATCTATATTATGAGACAAGTACACATAGCAAAACCGAGTAGCATCGTCTATAAATGTAATAACATACTCCTTATTTCCTATAGACGGTGTTGCATGAAAGTCACATAGATCACTATGAATAAGTTCAAGCACCTTAGAATCCCTTTTAACAACCTTAAAAGGTTGTCTAGTTATCTTATTTAGCATACAAGTTGTACACCTTTCGGTATTGATATCAAATGAAGGAATTAGACTCATTTTGGACATATCTTGTAACCGTTTAAAGTGAACATGTCCTAAACGTGCATGCCAAAGTGTTGATTGTTCAAAACTAGTACTAGCAACGCAAACGGAATTGTTACCAAAAGGAGAAACGATATTTAAGCAAAGCATATCATTACATAAATAAATAAAGCCAACAAAAGAACCTTGTTTTGACAATCCAAACTTATCAGATTCAATAACCTGCTTGTATCCAAGATTATTTAGTACAATTCCAGCAAGATATTCTTTCGAATCCCGGGTACAAATAATACATTGTTCAAACTTAAACATTTTCCAGAAGTAAATACTAGGTTAACACTTCCAATTCCATGGATTGACTCGGTTGCAACATTCCGCATTCTTATTGTGGATCATCTTCAACGGTTTGAATTTTTGTAAACCAACTGTGATCCTTTCATACATGTCTTGTAGCACTCGAATTAACCCACCATGATATGTCATCATCCTGCACATAAAATGCATTAGAATTTGGAGATTTATAATTCTGAATTGAATTGTCGGGTTGTTCAATGAACATACCTTCTTTCTGATCCTGGCCTTTCGGCCCCTGTACCTTGCCACTTGTGACTTCACCTTTGTTACTTTTGTCCACACGACAATCCTTCTTGAAGTGTCCTGGTTTCCCACACTTCCAACAAGCAATCTTTGGCTTCTTGTTAGGATTTTAGTCTTTCTATTTAAATTTCCTTTTCCCAGAATTATTCTTGCCCTTCAAAGTAACCCCTTCCTCCATCATATTCACGGAACCTGGATCATCATCAAGTTTGTATTTGATTTTGTCACTGTCTTGAGCCCTCAAGGACTGTTCAATCTAAAAGTGACTGCCCAATTGCACCAAGGACATTTTGTCCTTCTTGTGCTTCAACTTATGCTTGACATCCTTCCATGATGGACGCAGTTTATCAATCACAATAGAAACCGAAATTGATTCATTCAATTTCATGTTGTGTTGCTTAAACTGCCCTAGGATACGGAGCAATTCATTGTATTGCTCCATAACAGGCCTTGAATCTTTCATTTTGTAATTGTTCTAATTACTGACCAAGAACTTCTTGCTTGAAGCATCTTCGGCAATATACTTTGCTTCAAGAGAATCCCACAGTTCTTTTGAACTCTCAACATTCTGATATATATCAAACAAGGAATCTGACGTACCGTTAAGAATGTGTCCGCGGAAGATGTAGTCATTATTCTCCCAATTCGTCCTCCTCCTTGTCTGTTCCAGGGTTTCCTCCTCCACAACTTCAGGCATCGGGGTGGTGAGAACATAAACGACCTTCAGAGCAGTCAACATGAAGTGCATCTTCTTCTTCCACCTTCGGAAATCCTGCCCCTCGAACATCTCCAGTTTCATGATCTTGCTCGTCATGTCTTGAACCGAGTTTCCGTTCGCCATGATTCAGAATACTCTAAGATTTGTAGGAAATCTGGGTGTGTATATAGGAATCAAAGGCCTGGATAATCTCTGATTTGTGGGATCACTTTCAGATTAGAGTATTTCGGTGGTATACACGAAATCACTAATCGGATAAAACAGAGATTGTTTCAAGAACGAATATGGTTTTTGCTACGGATTCCGAACACAATTTTCCCTCTATGTTTCTCACTCGACCAAAGTGACTACTTAAAGGAAGGGAGGCGGTTAATCTCGTCGGTTATAACCGCCAAAGCAGCGGATAACAGTTTTGATTTCAGTATGTTTTTCCAACGAAATAAAAATGGGAGACGGTTGATAGCTTGTAAATGGAGTTATTTTGGAACACCTTTTTACGATTGGTTCTGACCCGATTGAGATTGATTATTGCCTATTTTCAGTCAGTTTTCTACTTGATACGACACAGAGGACGCTGAGAGCATAATTGATATATTTGAGTAATTTCATGCGTAATTTTGTTTATGGGATATGATCGCGGGTACTTGTTGTTGTGTGCAGGAAGCAAGTACCGAGAAATGCATGAGAGAGGCTTGGAATGGAGGCAGCGTATCAGGGAGTCAAAGCAGAAAAAACGCAGACGCACAACTGTTAGCAACAAAGAAAGACGGGAGAAAACAGACAGAAAAGTGACCAAGTGTGTGCGTTCAGACGCACACTCTGCGTTTGAACGCAGGAGACTTAAAAAATACTGAAGGTCGGAAATAGGAAAAAATCAACCAGAAGACCAAGTGGTGCTTCAAATTCACATTATGCCTTCAAACGCACAATCCAGGAAGTCAGCAAGGAAAGTCAAAAGTCAACATCAGAAAGTTGTGCGTCCAGACGCAGGGGATGTGCGTTCAGACGCAGAGAGGCTGCGTTCAGACGCACGTCAGGATTTACAGAAGCTTCCAGGCCGGGTTTAGACAGGGGCAGAACAGGAATTCCAAGCATTAGTTTCAGAGACTGTGGCAGTATAAAAGGAGGCGTCCTAGCACTGAATTAGGTTACACAGAAACACTTATCATCATCACAGAAGACAGTACCAGAGCCGTCAGTTTGGAGCAGATCACAGATTGGAGCATTTTCAGTATTCAGCCATAACTCGTTTGATCTTTCTTCTTTCTTTTATGAAACAGTGTTTTTAATAATGTACGTTAGTTAAACCTCTTACCTAGGTTCTCGGTGAACCTAGGGTTTATGAATTCAGCGACGTGGTTTGTTTTGATTCTCAGATGCATGACTAGTTTGAAGTCTTAATACAGTATTGGATTGTTTATTATTCTGTATTTGATTTTATATTTATGCATGAATGGCCTGATCACCCTGGAGTGTTACAGACAGGATCTGGTGCACGAGTGTGGCCAGTGAAAGTTAGGAAGAGAAGACAGGATTTAGTACTCTGTCGTGATGGACTGAGAGGTGAAGAGAATTAGGGGACTAGCCCAGAAGCATTAGACCAACTGTTAGAAGTTTAGGGGGAGACCGAGAGGAGAACCTGTGACCCTAGCAGCCTTAGAACAAACCTACAGATTGAGGTGCACCTAGGGGATCCGAAAATCTGCAGGAGAGTGATAGATGCATGAGACAAAGAGGAGATTCCATCATTGGTATGCTGGCATAAACAATACCGCTGTGTGTTTCTGAAATCAAAGTAAACTATAAAAGCTGAGTAATAACCCTAGGGGATCGTGGAACCTAGATCCTTAATTCATCAGTTTTCGGACTTAGAAAAATTCCCAGAAAATTTACATCAAAAACAATTTCTTTCATTACTACTTTTGTTTATTACAATTTAGTTTAAGTAAATCACACACAACTATTCCTCATTTTTACAACTTTGCATCTATTTCTGATTTCCAAAGTTAAAAATCGTCCTGTTCTCGTGGGTTCGATAATTAGAGTCACAAATACGTACTCTATATTACTTGATCAAACACTTGCGAAAAAAGCACGTAGATTTACGCTGTCAAGTTTTTGGCGCCGTTGCCGGGGAGCGGTGACGGTTTCTCTTAGGAATCATAATAGTTTCAAAGTTTTTTCTTTTATTTTTATTTCTTATTCCTCTTATCTCATTACTCGTGAAATTTGATCTTCAGGCCACTCTAGTGTATGCCCAGATTGCCCCGCAAACTGGTACCACCACTCGAAGATCCAGAAAAACTTTTCAGAGAACAAAACCGCAGACACCGAGCCAAGATGTCTGAACAAGGGGAGGAGACACCAATAGAACCAGAGCAAAGCACTCCAACCCAAATGGCTCTTTATATTGAGGAGCTGATAGCAGCATGCTTTGCTGCCCGGAACAATCAGAGAACTTACAACATATCTGGGAGGGCGATAGTGGAAAACTTCGTAGTTCCTACCGGAGGACATGAGCCAGCCATCGTAGTGCCACCAATAACATCAGAGCACTTCGATCTGAAATCATCCACTATCCAAACTTCCCAGACCCATTGCCCGTTCAATGGGAAAGAGGACGAAGACCCGAACGACTTCCTCGGGAAGTTTGAATATTACTGCAACAAGATTAAATATAGAGGATTTGAAGCGGATACACTAAAATTGATCTTGTTCCCATACTGCTTGTTCGGGACAGCGAAAGACTGTCTAGAAGCCAGACCACCGAGATCCATCACAACCTGGGAAGGGTGTGTCGCTGACTTTTTCGCAAAATTCTACCCCGCTTCTCGTGTCATCAAACTTCAAAGCGAGATCTTATCCTTTAAACAGCAGATGGGCGAGATGGGGGTAGACGCATGGGACAGGTTGATGAGACTTGTTAAAAGATGCCCCAAACACGGCTTCGGGGAAGCGAAGATTCTGCAAGTATTCTACCATGCTCTGGACAGGGAGAATGCCGACAGAATTGAGAGGGAAGCTGGGGGTAATTTTCTGTACCATGTAGATAAAGATGGAGCCTATGAACTGATGAAGCAACTAGCCAAACAGGACACTCGCCTGTTTGATGACCGTAGGCTCACAGCACTAGCAGAACCAGTGGCTGATGACAGAATTGACAGTCTAACAAAAGTGGTGCAAGGCCTAGTCAAGAAGGTCTATACAGAGAAGAAAACTGTAGCAGCAGTGGACGAACCAGACTTGGATGCAGCAATCCAAGAGCTTCATAATGAGGATGCCAACTATGTGCAGCAACATTGGTATCCAAGCCGCTACAGAATAGACAAACGTGACCATCCTAGGTTCTGGTACGGAAACCCTAATGCAGCAGTCTATGCACCAGGGTTTCAGCATAGGCCACAGACACAGCAGGCAGCACCTGCACAACAAGCACCAGCAACACAACCACAACTTAACCTATCAATACAGCATTTCGAGAACTACATGGAAAAATTTAATAAGCAATGGGAGGCCAAATTCTCGCAGATTGATTCACTCACCGCCGACGTAAGTCAGATGAAAATTTCAATTCGCAACCTGGAAGTACAGAATGGTCAGCTCGCACAGAATCAGGCAGAAGGAATTCCAGGGAATCTACCATCAAACATAGTGAATAAACCACGCGCTCAGATCAATGCCATCACAACTGGGAGTGGAATTGCACTACATGATCCGCCGTATCCCAGTCATGCACGTGCAGAAAAGTTGAAGAACATCGAACACGGAGTTTTTGACAGGGAAGACAGTTCAACCGCCAGCCCCCAGCCGAAGGGCCCCGTCGGAAGACTGATAAGGGTAAACCAGAAACAATGCCAATTTCTAAGGAGATGCCTTACCCTTTGAAGACACGCAAGAGAGATGAAAACAAAGACTACACCAGATTTCTCGAGGTATTCAAGCAATTGCAGATCAACATACCATTTGCCGAGGCATTAGCCAAAATGCCCACTTATGCTAAATTCCTCAAGGACATACTGTATGGAAGGAGGCGAATGAGTGACTTCGAAACAGTAAATCTGACGGCAGAAGCGAGCAGTTTTGTGAAAAATGGGCTACCACTGAAGACGAAGGACCCTGGCAGTTTTGTTATCCTGGTAACCCTATGCAGCGCTTACACAGGAAAGGCTCTGTGTGACTTAGGGAGCCAGAATTAACCTGATGCCACTGACCATCTTCAAAAGTCTGGGGGTCGGAGAACCCAGGCCAACTAGAATTATGCTTCAAATGGCTGAAAGATCCGTAAAACCTGCTTTTGGAGTCATTGAAGATATCTTGGTAAAAGTTGGGGAGCTGATTTTTCCAGCAGATTTAGTGATACTAGATATGGAGGCAAGGGAGGTCCCGCTCATTTTGGGCAGACCATTCCTAGCAACTGGTGAATCCATTATCAACTGCAAGAGTGGAGAGCTATCTATGCAAATTAACGAAGAAAAATTGAAATTCAATGTCTTCAAGTCTCTCCAACTCCCGAATTATTATGGTCATGAAAACTGTTTTGCTGTGGAGGTAATTGATGACAATCTGGAAAGTGAAGGGATGGATGAACTATGGGCAGAAATTGAGGACATGTACCCACAGGAAACAAAGGAGCACCAAGATGAGCACGCCATGAGAACGGAAAGCTGGACCACCTTATATAAAGATGAAGAAGGCGAGCAGAAAATGGCCCTGGTGCCATCACTCAGAGAACCACCAGTCCTAGAGCTGAAGCAACTACCAGACCACCTCAGGTATGCACATATTGGTGAAAATAATACTCTGCCAGTAATTGTTTCGTCTCTTCTATCTCAGGAACAGGAACAGGAACAAAAGCTGCTAGAAGTGCTGAGAGAGCATAAAGAAGCTATTGGATGGACAATTGCCGATCTTAAGGGAATCAGTCCCGACTACTGCATGCACAAGATAAGGATCAAAGAGGGAAAGAAGCCAGTAATTCAGCCTCAACGGAGACTGAATCCAATCATGAAAGACGTTGTGCGCAAGGAGGTCATGAAGTGGCTGGAAGCAGGGATCATATACCCCATATCAGAAAGCACCTGGGTTAGTTCTGTCCAGTGTGTACCAAAAAGGGGGGTATCACAGTGGTACAAAATGCTGATCAGGAACAGATCGCCCAGCGCACTGTTACAGGATGGCAAATCTGTATGGATTATCGGAAGTTGAATGACGCCACACTGAAGGACCACTTTCCGCCACCATTCATGGACCAGATGTTGGACACCATGCTTATAACTGTTTTCTTGACGGGTACTCCGGATACAACCAGATCTACATTAATCCGGAAGATCAAGAAAAGACGATGTTCACTTGCCTATATGGTACGTTTGCCTTTAGGTGCATGCCATTTGGACATGATGGCCATATTTTCTGATATGATTGAGAAAATTCTGGAAGTCTTCATGGATGATTTTTCACTGTTTGGGGACAGCTTCGATGACTGTTTATACCATCTGGCCAGAGTTATGATCCGCTGCAGGAAGACTAACATGGTACTCAACTGGGAAAAATGCCACTTCATGGTTACTGAAGGAATAGTGCAGGGACACATGATTTCTACCAAGGGCTTAGAGGTGGACAGAGCAAAAATAGAGGTGATCAAGCAGCTGCCATATCCAACCACATTTAAGGCGATCAAGACTTTTCCAAAATTACAAGGCCATTATGTAATTTGTTGGGAAAAGATGTTCCATTCGTATTCGACGAAGTCTGCAGGAAAGACTTTGACGTACTCAAAGATCGGCTGACCACTGCACCAATTATCACGACTCCAGATTGGTCACTCCCGTTCGAACTTATGTGCGATGCTAGTGACTACGCAGTTGGAGCAGTTTTGGGGCAGCGGAAGGATAAAGTGTGCAGTGTGATTTATTATGCCAGCAGGTTCTGAATGAAGAACAAATTAATTATGGGACTACAGAAAAGGAGCTGCTGGCGGTGGTTTTTGCTCTGGACAAGTTCAGATCGTACCTCGTAGGGTGAAAAGTTATCATCTTCACTGATCACAGTGCACTTAAGTACCTGCTGGAGAAAAAGGATGCAAAGCCACGTTTTCTGCGTTGGATCCTGCTGAAGCAAGAATTCGATGTTGAAATCAGGGACAAAAAGGGAGTTGAAAATGTGGTAGCTGATCACTTATCTCGCCTGGAGAACCCAACAGAGGAATCAGTGCTGATTCAAGAGAACTTCCCTGACGAGCATATTATGAAGGTCAAAGCCAACAGAAAACCCTGGCATTAATCCATAGCCAATTATTTGGTTAATGGAGCACTCCCGAAGATATCACCCCTTTGCAGAAAAAGAAGTTTATTTCAGAATGCAGGCACTATTTCTGGGATGATCCTTACCTGTTCAAACACGGGGCGGATAACATTCTTCGACGCCGTATCCCATGTCACGAGATTCTGGAAGTAATTCAGCACTGTCACTTAACACAGTGTGGGGAACACTTCAGCGGACCCAGAACATCTCACAAAGTAATGCAATCAGGTTTTTTCTGGCCAACTGTTTTCAAGGATTTCCATGATTATGCACAAAGTTGTGACCGCTGCCAGCGCACAGGAAATATTTCCCAATGGAATGAGATGCCCATGAAACTTTGGCAAGAGGTCGAACCTTTGGATGTTTGGGGTATAGATTTCATGGGCCCTTTTCCTTCTTCTTTGGTAAATCTCTACATCCTTCTGGCAGTAGATTACGTGTCAAAATGGGTGGAAGCAATGGCCTGTCAGAAGAACGATGCAGTAGTAGTAGAACGATTTCTCAAACGCAACATTTTTAACAGGCTTGGAACACCTAAGAGCCATGGTCAGTGATGAAGGCTCTCACTTTATTAACAAAGTCTTTGCCAAAGTCTTAAAGCAGTATGGGGTGTCTATCCATAAGGTATCACTGCCTTACCACCCTCAGGAGAATGGGAAAGAAGAGGTGTCGAACATGGAAATAAAGAGCATATTGGAAAAGACTGTGAATCCTGGACGGAAAGACTGGTCCTTAAAGCTTGATGATGCACTATGGGCATACAGAACTGCTTACAAAACCCCACTGGGAATGTCCCATATCAGCTGGTTTTTGGTAAGCATGCCACCTACCAGTAGAATTAGAGCACAGAGCTTACTGGGCAATCAAGCAGCTCAATATGGATTACAGTTTATCTAGAGAAAAAAGGAAGATGGCACTGCCCGAATTGGAGGAGTTCCGTAAAGCAACTTATGAAAGTGCCAAAATCTACAAAGAGAAAACGAAAAAATGGCATGACAACCGCATTCTACGGAAAAAGATAGAAATTGGGCAGAAGGTTCTCCTTTACAACTCAAGGATGAAATTCTATCCAGGGAAGCTGCGCTCGAGATGGTCTGGACCATTTATTGTGAAAGACATTACATCCTGGGGAGTAGTGGAGCTAGAAAACCCGAGGGACAATACAGTTTTTAAGGTGAATGGGGACAAAATCAAGCCATACAGGGATCCTCAGGAGATAATAGACGTAGAGGCGATCTACCTCGATATACCCTGACCAAAACTTAGGTAACAAAGTCGGGCTGTCGACTGTAAATCACAAGAGCTGATTGGGAGGCAACCCAACGTAGAGTAGTTGTTTTTATATTCAGTCATTTATTATCTAAATAAAATGTTCATAATAAGAGATAAAAGTGAGAAGAGGGGTTTAATGTTGAATTTAGTGTTTCAGGAAAACAGGAGCAATTTTTGCAGAATTGGAGTATGCGTTCAAACGCAGAATTGTGCTTGTGCGTTCAAACGCATAAGGCCACGTCAAAAAAAAAATTGAGGAAAAATGGAACAGTCAGCAGTTGGAGTCGTGCGTTCAAACGCAGAAGACCTGCGTTCAAACGCAGATGTACGTTCAAACGCAGAAGGGTTGCGTTCAAACCCAGGAACTCCAGGAAGAAATATGACAAACATATGTGCGTTCAAACGGAGGAACTGTGCGTTCCAACGCACACCAAAAGCTGAAAATTTTTAGGCTAACATATGTGCGTTCAAACGCAAGACGTGCGTCCAAACGCAGAAGACTTGGACTGAAAATTTTGAGGAGAAAGAATATGCGTTCCAACGCAACATGTGCGTCCAAACGCATCAGACTTAGTCCCAGAAATTTTCTAGAGAGGAGATGTGCGTTCCAACGCAGGATCTGCGTTCAAAGTCACATCATCAGAAATCTGCAGAACATCAAGAACTGAAGAGCTTCGTTCAGACGTAGAGCATGTGCGTTCAAACGCACGACATCACCGGCCCATAAATTCCAGAAGTCAATAAGCTGTGCGTTCAAATGCAGGATGTGCGTTCAAACGCACACCATCAAGATTCAAAAAAAATTCCAGAAGATGAAGCACTGCGTTCAAACGCAGGATGTTCGTCCAAACGCACAATGAGCGGGATCAGAATATTTTGAAAATTTTTGAATTTTTTTGAATTCCAGGGTCCATTTTGCAATTTCTGAAAGTTTTGCCTATTTATACTGTACGGCTGAAAGTGACCCATTTTCACTTCAGTCAAACAGTTTTCCACTCTCTCTCTAGAAAACTCTCTCTGCCCTAGCCAGCCGCCAGTCAACTCCGGCCACCACCGCAGGACTGTCAGACTGCCCAGAAACAGTGTGTGTGTGTGTGTGTGTGTGGGGGGGGGGTGATCACACTAGAAAGATCAGCCATTTCCAGATCTTCTTCAGAGACAGTTTTCGGATCTATACCCGTAAGATTTACTTCGGGTACCCAGGTTCTGTTTTTTCTCTCTCTTTGCAGATTTCTTTTTCGGTCTTTTTGGTTTCTCTGATGGATGAGGACATACCTTACATGCGGCCAGATAGGGCCATTGCCCCCTTGAATATCATAGACTGTCGGTTATTGAGGGTCGATCATTTTTGTGACCATAGGTTTCTCAATATGGAAACCCACCGTTTCTTTCTGCAGGACAAAAAGATTAGGTATGATATACCGGCTGAGAGAACTTTTCCTCGTGATCTTGTGTCTATGGGGGAGAACCTGTTCAAATTTACCGGACATGATTATTTTGGGGACTTATTCACCGGATTTACCAACCTACAGGTTAGTTCTGTGCTTGAAAATGAGATTTTCAGTAATCTCCAGCAGTGCATGAACAGTGAGGCCCAGTCCATAGAATGGATTTACTGCAGAAAGACTTGGATTAGGATAACCTCAGAAAGTATCCGAGAGAGTTTAGGTCTGGAGTTGGTATTGGACGATTCTCAGTTTCAGGAACTCAGGCGTCACCCCTCTGAGCAGCTTAGTGACCAGATCCTTCAAACCCTGTGTGCGGGTGTACCAGGCGCTGCTTGATATTACCCTGAGCGGAGTCCGGCCTATAGGAAAGTCCCTGCTACCTACTTGATTTGAGAGGCGAGATGGTGGACTGAGTGGGTCAACAACCGGATCGTGGGCATTAAGCACATGACCCGGATGGACTATAATGTCGCACTTTTAATGTACTCTTTAATGACCCGTGATCCAATTAGCCTCCCAGAGATTATTTGTGAGTTTTTAGGGAAGGAGGGAGTCCAATAGTAAGAAGGGTTTGGGTTTTTTGGGGATGTTGACCAAAATGGCCCAGGACTATTCGGTGCCAATTCCGGGCGAGCTGAGAGATATCCGACCGGTTCAGGTACGAAAGTACCGAAAGATGAGATGTTCTTTGGAGGAGGCTCTGCATGGGCCTCCAGATTATGTTCAGGTGGATGATGATGATGATGATGGTGCACCCCCTCATGGTGGGGGTGATGGCATGCCACCTCCGCCGCCACCTGGTGATGGTGGTTTGCCTGCTTTACCAGGTCCCCTTCGACTGCCCCGATCCGCCAGTTCCAGTGAACCCAGACAGACCGAGTATGACAACAGGCGTCCTAGCAGAGGGGCCATGCGTAATTCTTTTGGGCGCCTTGTGAGGAATGAGCATGAGGAGTGGGTCAGAAAATAAATTAAGGCCAAGGAAAAAATGCAGAACTACCTGGTGAGGACGGTCAAGAAAATGGCCAGGGGTCTTGGAAAGCTGTTCAAGACCCAGAAGCACATCTACCATGCTAGCACCGCTGCCCCTGCGAGCTCATGAGTCTGCCCTCAATGAGACTCAGGGCAACATGCGAAAGAGATTTAATTTCCCTGACCGCTATTCCAGTGATAACTGTCCCAGTTGGACGATGGAGGATAGTAGACCCTATGACAGCTTCTCTGGCCATGACCCCACCCCAAGCCCCGAACACACAGACAGTGTCGGTGACCCCGGCAGACCCGGTACCCAGTACCCGCCCAGACAGCACGCAGACCCAGGGGCCAGCAGTGCCTATCCTGGTGCCAGCCACGCTGGCACAGCAGCAGCAGCAAGAGAGGCTGCGAGGAGGCAGACTCCTGAACCGTCTCCTGAGCCGACCGACCCGTCTACTCTGGACAACGCATATTCTAGTTAGAGACCAGATCTGTAGAGCCGCGAGGACGCGCCACCTCTAGTGTGGGGGTGGGAAATCGTGTCCTCCTGCATAGCCATGTCTGCATATTTTTGTTCATTTTATTTTTTCATTTTTGAGTCAGCACATTTTTTCTTTTGAGTCCACCCACCTATTCTTCTGACCTTGCATTATATATATATATATATATATATATATATATATATATATATATATATATATATATAAAATCAGAAAATCTTTGGAGAAATGGCAATTAATATGATTATAAATTGGGAAGAATTCAGTGATTAAATCTACAACAGGAAGGAAAATTGACATCGAGGTGTAGGAGTTTTGTTTTTCTGCGGATGGTTAGATCCAGTTGCAACCCAGAATTCTTCGGTAGGTTGTAGCCTGAGTTAGAAATCCGACTAGTTGCCATACCACCGTCACATAGGTAGTCGAAAACCTGCCTACGGGCGCCAGCACGGTCACTGCATTTTTCAGTGGAGTGTTTGGCTTATAACGGACCTCACGTCCTGTTTCTCAGACTTAGGTTCAAATAGTTAGCCCATTTGCAGCCGTTTACCCCTTCATTCACAGCCACTGTAGCCTAGGAAGCCTTCCTTGTGACTTGCATCACTTGATTAGTTGGCTAGTACTATGCGTTATGACAGAGGGAGTGAGTCTGGGAGGGTTTTAGATGGACAAGAACTTCAATTCAGATCAGTTTTGGATAGCTTGAGGGTGTGACAGGGTAAGTTAGAGGCGACAACATTAATTTGCCGGAGGTGAATCACTACATTACACAGTGATCACAGGAGGAGTAGTCGCGTGCGTGATATCTCTTCGACACAGATTTGGGGTTCGGGGTTGTCAGGTTTGATTGGTGGTCGTGCCTATTTCTACTTCTTTGGTGATGAGG
Organism: Linanthus parryae; assembly: GCA_023055425.1. Classification (NCBI taxonomy): domain Eukaryota; kingdom Viridiplantae; phylum Streptophyta; class Magnoliopsida; order Ericales; family Polemoniaceae; genus Linanthus; species Linanthus parryae. The sequence goes on along the minus strand of JALGPY010000012.1, from coordinate 11,265,421 downwards.
AGGCTAGGTGGGACGGCACATTATTTTCTGGACTACAAGGATCATCGCTTAACAACTAATGTGGGCGTATTTCTGACAGTTGATACTTTTCATACCCCACAGATTGGATTATTGCACTACCCAACTCAGCTAGTTTGTATTTTTTTATTCTCGTATTTGTTTATGTTTATTGTTAAAAAAAAGAAAAAAAAGAGAAAAAAGAGAAAAAAAAGAAAAAAAGGGGAAGTACTCATTGTTTAAGTTATTTTCAGTTTCATTCAATAAAGTAGAGCGGAGTAGGGAACACTGTTTAGACTACATACTACTTCACAATTGTGGCCGCGAGAACGGCGAATCAGCACTAGGATTTCATACTGCACGGATGGATTCATGCTGTTAAATGCCGTCATGACTGCCATTTTCGGTTCAAATTTCTGCTCCACCATTGACTCAATTTTACTAATCAGTGCCCTATTAGATTTTACTTCCTACGAGTCTCAGACCTCCCAGACTCACGCTTCGCCACACTGTTAAGCAAATCTTGGCATCTCTGCACTCATAGGCCCATAAAATTGCCCTGAGCCATCATATCCAGTTCATTTGAAGTCTCCATGTCTAGGGCATTATAAAAATAGTGCAAGAGTTTGTACCATGGCTCTCCATGAGTAGGGCATATGCGAAGTAGCTGATTGAATTTCCGCCATGTGTCCCCGAAAGAATCATCTTCCTGCGGAGTGAACTTTGTGATATCAGCCATCCGTTGAACAACCCTGGACGGCGGGAGATATTTCCTGAGAAACTCCTGGCAACACTCTGCCCATGTAGAGATACACCCTGCTAGAAGTTCCATGAGCCATGCCTTTGCTTTTCCCGGTAAGGAGAAAGGAAAAAGCATGAGCCTGATAATAGTGGGTTGGTAACCTTCCGGTGTAGTTCTGAAGTAGTCCACCAAAGTACGCTCATCAGCTTCAGCATTATTCACTTGTGTCGCGGCATTCTGTGCATTGTTCCCATTATTGTTACCTCCCTTATTGTCCCCGTTATTACCTCCATTGTTGCCAGGTGGTACGCCTGCATCGGGTGGTGGTGGACTCAGGCGTGCCATGGCTGCTTGCATCTCAGCTATCTGAGCTCTGAGCTCCTCAGTTTCTCTTCTGGCAGCTGATATGTCTTCCGCATCCTTGTGGAGCCTTTCAAACTCAGCTGGTGAATAAGATCATCAGCTCCCCCTAAGTTCATGCCAGAATCTGCAGTGTTAGTTTCAAACCTTTGAAATCAGTTTCAAGGCCTTGAAACAGACAAGCTGTTTCAATCTTTTGAAACTGGCTGAACTTACACATTCTTTTACAAATAAATTTCAGTTTTGTACGTCTTGAATTTATCTAAAGCTTCATCTTTAGAATGAGACAAGTACACATAGCAAAACCGAGTAGCATCGTCTATAAATGTAATAACATACTTCTTATTTCCTATAGACGGTGTTGCATGAAAGTCACATAGATCACTATGAATAATTTCAAGCACCTTAGAATCCCTTTTAACAACCTTAAAAGGTTATCTAGTTATCTTAGTTAGCATACAAGTTTTACACCTTTCGGTATTGATATCAAATTTAGGAATTAGACTCATTTTGGACATATCTTGTAACCGTTTAAAGTGAACATGTCCTAAACGTGCATGCCAAAGTGTTGATTGTTCAAAACTAGTACTAGCAACGCAAACAGAATTGTTACCAAAAGGAGCAACGATATTTAAGCGAAGCATATCATTACATAAATAAACAAAGCCAACAAAAGAACCATGTTTTGACAATACAAACTTATCAGATTCAGTAACCTGCTTGTATCGAAGATTATTTAGTACAATTCAAGCAAGAGATTCTTTCAAATCCCGGGTACAAATAATACATTGTTCAAACTTAAACATTTTCCAGAAGTAAATACTAGGTTAACACTTCTAATTCCATGGATTGACTCGGTTGCAACATTCCACATACTTATTGTGGATCCATCTTCAATGGTTTTCATTGTTGTAAACCAACTTTGATCCTTTGATTCATGTTTTGTAGCACCCGAATTAACCCACCATGATATGTGACAGCTTGAAAATGGATTAGTCTGGGACATCTTTTTACTATTGGTTTTAAACCTGTGAGAGTTGAGTTTGGCCATTTTCAGCTTATTTTCCACCTGATACGAGGCAGAGATTTATAGAACAAGACTGCAAAATTTGAGTAATTTTATGCATACTTTTGTTTGTTGGATATGATCGCGGGTACGTGTTATGATGTGCAGGTAACAGGTGCCGAGAAATGCATGAGATTAACTTGGATGGGAGGCAGCGTGTCAGGAAAGCTGAGCAGAAAAAAGAGAAAAAAAGGCTAAGTTGTGCGTTCAAACGCAGGGTACCTGCGTTCAGACGCACAAGATGGGAGCAGCAGGAAAATGGCGGAAAGAAGGCTAAGTCGTGCGTTCAGACGCAGGCGAGCTGCGTTCAAACGCAGGGTTCAAAGTCAGAAGTGCAGAAAAGCTAAGGAGTGCGTTCAAACGCACAACCTGCGTTCAAACGCAGGACTCGACACTCAGAAGGAAAGAAGACCAAGGCGCGCGTTCAGACGCAGGCGAGCTGCGTTCAAACGCACGTGTCCAGAAGTCAGAAGCCAGAGGAAGAAAAATGGTTAAGGCCTGCGTTCAAACACAGGATGTGTGCGTTCAGACGCACTGCGTTTGAACGCAGGAGAGTTGCGTCCGAACGCACGGTGGGTTTCCAGAAGCTTCCAGGACGGGTCTTTTCGAGGGTAAAACATGAATTTCGTGCATCAGTTTTGGAGACTGTGGCAGTATAAAAGGAGGTGTCCCAGCACTGAATTAGGGTTACGCATACACACTCACACATCTATCATCATCACAGCAGCCAGTTTCAGAGCCGCCAGGGTTGGAGCAGAGCAGGATTGGAGCAGTTTTTCAGTATTTCAGCAAATAACTAGTTTGATCTTTTCTCTCTTTTATGAAACATTGTTTTTCAATAATGCAAGATAGCTAAACCTTTTGCCTAGGTTCTCGGTGAACCTAGGGTTTATGAATTCAGCAGACTTGGTTGTTTGATTTTCAGATGCATGGCTAGCTAAGTCTTAATACAGGATGGATTGTTTATTATTCTGTCTTTGATTTTATTTACATACATGAATGGCTTGATCACCCAAGAGTGTTATAGACAGGATCTGGTGCGCGAGAGTGACCAGTGAGAGTTAGGAAGAAAAGACAGGATTTAGTACTCTGCCTTGATGGACCGAGAGGTGAAAAGAATCAGGGGACTAGCCCAGGAGCATTAGACCAACTGTTAGACGTTTAGGGGGAGACCGAGAGGAGAACCTGTAACACTAGCAGACTTAGAACGAACCTGCAGATTTAGGTGGACCGAGAGGACCCGAAAATCTGCAGGAGAGTGATAGGTGCATGAGACCGAGAGGAGATTGTACTATTGGTATGCTGGCATAAACAAAACCACCGTGTGTTTCTGAAATCGAATATACCATGAAAGCTGGAGAGTAACCTTAGGGGATCCTGGAACCTAGATTCTTAGCATTATCGATTTTTACAACTACCGTGATTTTTGCAAAATATTTAAAAGAAAAATAAAATAAGCTTTTCTAAAATATTGTTTTATTTACCGCAATTTAGTGAGTAGAGTTAAACCCCAAACCTTCCTCCTTTTTACAAACTTTGCGTCTAATTCTAATTCTAATTAGCAACAAATTAAACTGTTCTCGAGGGTTCGACAACCAGAGTCACAATTACATACTCTATATTACTTGATCGTACACTTGCGAAAAAGCAGATAGGTTTACCCTGTCAAGTTTTTGGCGCCGTTGCCGGGGAACGGTTACAGTTTTTGTTAAAAAAAAAACATTAGAATAAGTCTCAGAGTTTTTTTTCTTTTCTTTTTACGTTTACTTTCTTTCGACTTACTGCTCTTGAATTCTGATTTTCAGGCTATTCTAGTTTATGCCCAGATTGCCTAGCAAACTGGTATCACCACTTGAAGATCCCGAAAAACTTTTCAGAGAGCAAAGTCGCAGACACCGAGCCGCGATGTCTGAGCACGGAGAAGACACCACAACCGAAACAGGAACACCCACAGGACAGCAGCAACGTACTCCAGCACAGATGGCTCTTTACATTGAAGAGCTGATAGCAGCATGTTTTGCTGCCAGGAACAATCAGAGGACTTATAACAGGTCTGGAAGGGCGTTAGTTGAAAACTTTGAAGTCCCAACCAGAGGACATCAACCAGCTATCGTAGTGCCACCCATTACAGCAGAGCACTTCGATCTGAAATCATCCACCATTCAGACCGTCCAGACTCATTGTCCTTTTAATGGGAAGGCAGATGAAGATCCAAACGACTTCCTTGGAAAATTTGAAGATTACTGCAACAAGATTAAGTATAGAGGAGTCGAAGCGGACACGCTAAAGCTGATTTTATTCCCATACTGCTTGTTCGGAACAGCAAAAGATTGGCTGGAGGCAAGACCACCGAGGTCTATCACTACCTGGGAGGGGTGTGTTGCTGATTTCTTGGCAAAATTCTACCCTGCATCCCGCGTTATCAAGCTGCAGAGTGAGATTTTATCTTTCAAACAGCAGATGGGGGAGACAGTGGTAGACGCATGGGACGAGTTGATGAGACTCGTTAAAAAATGCCCCAATCACGGCTTCGGGGATGCGAAAATTCTGTAGGTATTCTACCATGCTCTTGACAGGGAGAATGCTGACAGGATTGATAGGGAAGCTGGGGGTAACTTTTTATACCATGTGGATAAGGATGGAGCATACGAACTGATGAAACAATTAGCCAAACAGGATACTCGCCTGTTTGATGACCGTAGGCTCACAGCAGTAGCAGAACCAGTGGTTGATGACAGGATTGACAATCTCACGAAAGTGGTACAGGACTTAGTCAAGAAGGTGTATACAGAGAAGAAGCCGGTGGCATCAGTAGAAGAACCTGACTTCGACGCAGCAATTCTTGAGCTTCAGACCGAAGATGCCAACTATGTTCAGCAGCAGTGGGATCCTAGTCGCTACAGACCAGGCACACGTGATCATCCAGGGTTTCGCTACGGAAACCCCAATGCAGCAGTATATGCACCAGGATTCCAGCACAGGCCGCAGGCACAACATACAGCTCCAGCTCAGCCTGCACAAGCAGCACCACAGCTAAATTTGTCACAGCAACATTTTGAGTCCTATATGGAGAAATTCAATAAGCAGTGGGAAAATAGATTCGTGCAGATGGAGTCATTAACTGCTGATGTAAGCCAGATGAATATTTCTATCCGCAACTTGGAGGTACAAAATGGACAGCTTGCACAGAACCAGGCAGAACGAGCCCCAGGGAATTTACCATCAAACACAGTGAACAATCCACGCGCTCAAATCAATGCTATCACAACTCGGAGTGGAATTGCACTGCAGGATCCACCGTATCCCAGTCATGCACGCGCTGAAAAGTCAAAAATTATTGAACAGGAAGTGATTGACCGGGAAGACAGTTCAACCGCTAACCCTCAGAAAAGGGGTTCGGTCGAGCAGGAAGCAGCGCAGACTAATGAGGGTAATCCAGAAACAGTGCCAATTTCTAAGGAGGTTCCTTACCCTCTGAAGACACGTAAGAGAGACGACAGCAAAGACTACGCCAGATTTCTGGAGGTATTCAAGCAATTACAGATAAACATACCTTTTTCCGAAGCACTTGCCAAAATGCCTACTTATGCGAAATTTCTCAAGGACATCTTGTATGGAAGAAGGCGAATGAGTGACTTCGAAACAGTGAATCTGACGGCAGAAGCGAGCAGTTGTGTAAAAAATGGTCTACCACTGAAAAAGAAAGACCCTGGCAGCTTTGTTATTCCAGTAACCCTGGGCAGTGCATACACAGGAAAAGCCCTATGCGACTTGGGCGCCAGCATCAACCTAATGCCACTAACCATCTTCAAAAGTCTGGGAGTCGGAGAACCACGTCCAACAAGAATTATGCTTCAAATGGCTGACAGATCTGTGAAACCTGCCTATGGAGTAATTGAAGATATCCTGGTGAAAGTGGGAGAGCTTATTTTTCCAGCAGATTTTGTGATACTGGATATGGAGGCCGGAGAGGTCCCGCTAATCCTGGGCAGACCTTTCCTGGCGACTGGTGAAGCCATTATTAACTGCAAAAGTGGAGAGCTGTCCATGCAAATCAATGAAGAAAAAGTAAAATTCAATGTTTTCAAATCTCTCCAGCTCCCTGACCATTATGGGCATGAAAACTGTTTTGCAGTAGAGGTAATTGACGATCTGGAAAGTGATGAGATAAAAGATCTATGGGAGGAACTTGAAGACATGTATCCAGTGGAAACAGAGGAGCAGCAGAACGAGCAGATCATGGGAACAGAAAGCTGGGTCACGCTATACAGGGATGAAGGAGGCGAGCAAAAAATGACACTCGTCCCATCACTCCAGGAACCACCAGTCCTGGAATTAAAACAGTTGCCAGACCACCTCAGGTACGCTTTTATTGGTGAAAATAATACTCTGCCGGTAATTGTTTCTTCTCTTTTATCCCAGGAACAGGAACAAAAGCTGCTGGAGGTACTCCGAGAGCATAAAGAAGCCATCGGATGGACAATTGCAGACCTAAAGGGAATCAGTCCTGATTATTGCATGCACAAAATAAGAATCGAAGACGGAAAGAAGCCAGTTATCCAGCCTCAACGGAGACTAAACCCAATTATGAAAGATGTGGTACGTAAGGAGGTCATGAAGTGGCTAGAAGCAGGAATTATATACCCCATATCAGACAGCACCTGGGTCAGTCCTGTCCAGTGTGTACCAAAGAAAGGGGGAATTACAGTAGTACAGAATGCTGATCAGGAGCAGATCGCCCAGCGCACTGTCACTGGCTGGCGAATCTGTATGGACTATCGGAAGCTGAACGATGCCACATTGAAAGATCATTTTCCGCTGCCATTCATGGACCATATGTTGGACAGACTAGCGCACCATGCTTATTACTGCTTTCTTGACGGGTACTCTGGCTACAACCAGATCTATATAAATCCAGAAGACCAAGAAAAGACGACCTTCACTTGCCCGTACGGAACGTTCGCCTTTAGACGAATGCCATTTGGATTGTGCAATGCTCCAGCAACATTCCGGAGATGCATGATGGCTATTTTCTCTGATATGATAGAGAAAAATTTGGAAGTTTTCATGGACGATTTTTCGTTATTCGGAGACAGCTTTGAAGATTGCTTATACCATCTGGCCAGAGTTCTGATTCGCTGCAGAAAAACAAACCTGGTACTCAACTGGGAAAAATGCCACTTCATGGTTACTGAAGGAATAGTGCTGGGACACAGGATTTCCAGCAAAGGACTGGAAGTAGACAGGGAAAAAATAGAGGTGATCAAGCAGCTGCCGTATCCAACCACAGTGAGGGCAATTAAGATTTTTTTGGGCCACGCAGGTTTTTACAGAAGGTTTATTAAAGATTTCTCAAAAATTACAAAGCCACTATGTAATTTGTTGGGAAAAGATGTGCCCTTCGTATTTGATGAAGCCTGCAAAGAAGCTTTTGACGTGCTTAAAGAGAGGCTGACGACTGCACCCATTATCACAACACCAGACTGGACCCTCCCGTTCGAGCTGATGTGCGACGCCAGTGATTACGCAGTGGGCGCGGTATTGGGACAGCGGAAGGACAAGGTGTGCAGTGTCATCTACTATGCCAGCAGGGTCCTGAATGAGGCACAGATTAATTATGGGACTACAGAGAAGGAGCTGCTGGCAGTCGTTTTTGTCCTGGATAAATTCAGATCGTACCTGGTAGGCTCTAAAGTCATCATTTTCACAGATCACAGTGCACTGAAATACTTACTGGAGAAGAAGGACGCAAAGCCACGGCTGCTGCGTTGGATTCTGCTGATGCAGGAATTTGATGTCGAAATCAGGGATAAAAAGGGAGTTGAAAATGTGGTAGCTGATCATCTATCTCGTCTGGAAAAACCTACAGAAGAAGTGGTGCCCATTCAAGAAAATTTTCCGGATGAACATATTATGAAGATCAAGACCAATAGACGGCCCTGGTACTATGCCATAACCAATTATTTGGTCAATGGAGCACTCCCTGAAGACATCACCCCTTGGCAGAAAAATAAGTTTATTTCAGACTGCAGGCAATATTTCTGGGACGATCCCTATCTGTTCAAGCAAGGGGCAGACAATATTCTCCGTCGATGCATTCCATGCCACGAGATTCTGGAGGTTATCCAGCACTGCCACTCAGCACAATGTGGGGGACACTTCAGCGGACCGAGAACAGCTCACAAGGTGCTGCAGTCAGGATTCTTCTGGCCATCAGTCTTCAAGGATTGCCATGATTATGCACAGAGTTGTGATCGCTGCCAACGGACAGGAAATATTTCCCAGCGGAATGAAATGCCCATGACACTTTGGCAGGAAGTCGAGCCTTTTGACGTTTGGGGTATTGATTTTATGGGTCCTTTCCCTTCGTCTCTGGGAAATATCTACATCTTACTGGCAGTGGATTACGTGTCAAAATGGGTGGAAGCAATAGCTTGTCAGAAGAACGATGCGTCAGTCGTGGAAAGATTCCTCAAACGTAACATCTTTACCAGATTCGGAACACCGAGGGCCATGGTCAGTGATGAAGGTTCTCATTTTATCAATAAAGTCTTTGACAAGGTTCTAAAGCAGTACGGGGTGTCTATCCATAAGGTATCACTGCCTTATCACCCTCAGGCAAACGGGCAAGCAGAGGTGTCCAACAGAGAGATAAAAAGCATACTGGAAAAAACTGTGAATCCTGGACGCAAGGACTGGTCGTTAAAGCTGGATGATGCACTCTGGGCATACAGAACTGCTTATAAAACCCCACTGGGAATGTCCCCGTACCAGCTGTTGTTTGGAAAAGCATGTCACTTACCAGTTGAATTGGAGCACAAAGCATACTGGGCAATCAAGCAGCTGGATATGGATCACAGTTTATCAGGAAACAAACGGAAGATGGCACTCCTTGAACTGGAGGAATTCCGTAAAACTGCATATGAGAGTGCCAAAATTTATAAAGAAAAAACAAAGAAGTGGCATGACAACCGCATTCTACCAAAGAAGATAGAAATCGGGCAGAAGGTTCTCCTCTACAACTCAAGGATGAAATTCTATCCAGGGAAGCTGCGCTCAAGATGGTCTGGACCATTTATTGTGAAAGACATTACATCATGGGGAGTGGTGGAGCTGGAGAACCCGAGGGATAATACAGTTTTCAAGGTGAATGGGAACAGAGTCAAGCCATACAGAGAACCTCAGGAAATCATGGAGGTAGAGGCAATCTACCTCGACCTTCCGTGATCACAGCAGAGGTAACAAAGTCGGGCTGTCGACTGTAAATCACAAGCGCTGGTTGGGAGGCAACCCAACATAGATTAGTTGTTTTTATATAATTTTTACATTGTTCATAATTTGAGAGAAAAGTGAGAAAGAGGGATTTAATGTTGAACTCAGTGTTTCAGGAATCAGAGGCATGCGTTCAAACGCAGGAGACATGCGTTCAAACGCAGACACTCTGCGTTCAAACGCAGACCCACCAACAGACAGAAGAAGCACTGGAAACGGCTAACACTTATGCGTTCAAACGCAGAGGAGCTGCGTTCAAACGCAGATCACGCAGTGAAAATTTCCAGCCACCAAGTGGTGCGTTTAAACGCAACTCATGTGCGTTCAAACGAAAAAAAAAGACAGAGATGAGGTGGAAAAATCTAAGGACGTGCGTTTAGACGCAGACCCTGCGTTCAAACGCAAGACCCAATCAGCAGAGAATTTCTAGAGACAAGGCGTGCGTTTAAACGCAGAGTATATGCGTTCAAACGCAGCTCATCAGAGACATTGCAGAGGACAAGCATTGCGTTCAAACGCAACTCATGTGCGTTCAAACGCAACTCAACAAACCCAGAAATTTCATGGACCTTCAAGCATTGCGTTCAAACGCACACCGTGCGTTCAAACGCAGATCATAAGAACTTCAAAATTTCCAGAAAAGTATAAGCTGTGCGTTCAAACGCACATTTGAGCGGGCTCAAAAATTTCGGAAAAATTTGAAAAATTTTGAAATTTCGGGGCCATTCTGCAATTTCTGAAAATTTGCCTATATATACTGTACGGATGACAGTGACTCATTTTCACCCAAGTCATCCAGTTTTCAACTCTCTCTCTAGAAATTCTCTCTGCCCTAGCAGCCGCCAGAGCAGTCTGCCGCCAGCAACCTCCGACGACCACCGCAGGACCACCAGAAGGTCAGGAACAGTGTGGGGGTGGTCAAACTCATCCGATCCAAACACCGACAGATCCACTTCAGAGAGAAATTTCCAGATCTGTACCCGTAAGATTCACTCCGGGTAGCCAGGTTCTATCTTTTCATTCTCTTTGAATATTTTCATTTTTACTGTTTGAATCTTGAAATGGATGAGGATAGTCCTTACATGAGGCCTGATAGGGCGATTGCACCTTTGAACATCATAGACTGCAGATTGCTTAGGGTTGACCATTTCTGCGACCATAGGTTTGTTAACATGGAGGCTCACCGTTTCTATCTGCAAGACAAAAAGATTCGGTATGACATACCTGCTGAGAGGACCTTTCCCCGTGATAGAGTAGCAATGGGGGATGAACTGTTCAACTATACTGGGCAGGATCATTTTGGGGATTTGTTTACTGGTTTTACCAATCTGCAAGTCAGTTCTGTGCTGGCTAAGGAGATTTACAGCAATCTCCAGCAGTGCATGAACAGTGAAGCCCAGTCAATTGACTAGATTTACTGCAGAAAGAGATGGATTCGAATCACCCCAGAGAGTATCCGAGAGAGTCTGGGTCTGGAATTAGTGTTGGATGACTGTCAGTTTCAGGAACTGAGGCGTCATCCATCTTAACAGCTTAGTGAGTAGATCTTGACCACCCTGTGTGCTGGTGTACCAGGCGCTGCTTGGTACTATCCTGAACGGAGTCCTTCCTACCGGAAACTCCCTGTGACCTATCTGATTCGAGAGGCGAGATGGTGGACCGAGTGGGTGAACAACAGAGTTGTGGGTATTAAACACTTTACCCGCATTGATTATAATATTGCCCTATTGGTGTACTGTCTGATGGCCTGAGAGCCTGTGAGCCTCCCGGAGATTATTTGTGAGTTTTTCCGGGAACGAAGAGAGACTCACAGCAAGAAGGGTTTGGGTCTCCTGGGGATGTTAACAAAAATGGCACAGGATTATCTAGTGGTCATTCCTGGCGAGCTGAGAGATATTCGACCAGTTCAGGTACGCAAGTACCGAAACATGAGATGTGCGTTGCATGAGGCTGTGCACGGGCCTCCAGAATTTGTCCAAGTGGACGATGATGATGATGCTCCACCTCAGGGTGGGGGTGTTGGCATGCCACCACCACCTCCTCCCGGTGATGGGGGTTTTCCAGCCTTACCAGGTCCCTTCCGACTGCCACGATCTGCCAGTTCCAGTGAACACAGGCAGGCCGACCCTGACTTAGGGCAGTCCAGCAGAGGGGCCAGGCGCAGTTCTTTTGGGCACCTGGAGAGGACTGAGCATGAGGAATGGGTCAGAAAGAAAATTAAGGCCCAAGAAAAAGTACAGAACTACCTGGTAAGGACGGTCAAGAAAATGGCCAGGGGTCTTGGAAAGTTGTTCAAGACCCAGAAGCATATTTACCACGCTAACACAGCCGCATTGAGAGCTCATGAGGCGGCACTCGCTGAAATTCAGAGCAACATGCGTGGTAAGAGATTTAACTTTCCGGACCGCTATTCGAGTGATAATTGTCCCAGCTAGACAATGGAGGATAGCCGGACATATGATAGCTTCTCTGGCCATGACCCCACACCGAGCCCTGAACATGCAGACAGTGTAGGTGACCCCGGCAGACCCGGTACCCAGTACCCACCTAGGAGAGAGCATGCAGACCCAGGGGCCAGCAATGCCCATCCCGGTGCCAGCCACGCTGGTATCGCTGCCGCAGCACGCCATGCTGCGAGGAAACGCGCCAGAGTGCGAACCCCTTCACCATCTCCTGAGCCGACTGACCAGTCTACTCCGGAGAACACATATTCTAGTTACAGACCAGATCAGTAGACTCGCGAGGACGCGCCACCTCTAGTGTGGGGGTGGGGAATTGTGTCCTCCTGCATAGCCATGTCAGCATATTTTTGTCCATTTTATTTTTCGTTTTATTTTCATTTTTGAGTCAGCACATTTTTTATGTTGAGTCTACCCACCAATCTTTCTGACCTTGCATAATATAATATAAAAAAAAAGTAAAAAAAAAAAACGGAAAACATAAATAAATTAAATTTTTTTGAGAAAGGGCAACTTAGGACCTAAAAACTGAAGAGAATCCAATGAAAGAGCTCATGAGAGTAGGAAGCACCGTAGCAGGGATACTTCAAATTTTAGTATTTTGTGCGCAATTCTCACGACAGGATATCCCGGGTATTCAGGAATGTGGAAAGTAGATAACAGGCATACTTTTGACTTCTCTAGTGTGCTAGGCGGATTTGGTCCTTAGATAATTGAATATTCTGTTTCCCGTGGAAACTGTTGGACTCTTGGAATCTGGGGTGGACCTTCGTGTAGAGTCGGTTTTATGCGGTACAAGTCTTTGGCCTAAGCGAAGTTGGAGAATGTACACCACCATCCCTTAAGGTGGTTCCAAGAGAAAATCCTAAAAAGCCCGCACTCTTAAAGCTCTACTGCACAGTTGTAAAAAACAGAGGAGATTTATTAAAAAAAAAAGAAAAAAAAAAGAGAAAAAAAAAATAATCTGGAAAAAATAATATTATTTGTGCTTAAAGGAGAAACAACATAATGTGCTTCCATTCACATGGAAAATTTGGATTCAATCCAATTTAGAGCTTAAGAGGGAAATTAAAGTCAAGCCGTATTACACAGGAGTTGTGTCTCCCAGCAATGGGACAATTTGCAAATCAAACGCAATAACGGCTAAGAGGGTCTGAAAACCTCAAATGACTTGGCGAAGAAAAATTATCTGTTGACTTAAGATGCCTGGACCCTCTAAGTCAAAAGACGTGCTTTATCTTGGTTGGTTTGGTGGATGTTTGGGGATACCTTAGTGAGTTTGTGCACATGATCAGTTTATATCATTTCTTGCTGCGTGTTGTGGAATTTCAAAATGAGCTTGTGAGGATTTGATGATTTCAGTTTATGATGGAGAGGTTGCCCAATTTCATAAAAATTTGTTGCTGTGTCTTGAGTCAGTTTGTGTATATTCTGTATCTGAGTCAGTCATCTATTGAGTCTTCTGGTCTGTGTCATGAATCTGTGAAAAAAGGGGAAGTATGCAATTAAAGTATGCAAAAGATGGGTCTGCAAGGCAGTATGCAAGGGTCTGCTCGGGACGAGCAGAGGTTAGTGTGGGGGTATTTTGACAGCTTGAAAATGGATTAGTCTGGGACATCTTTTTACTATTGGTTTTAACCCTGTGAGAGTTGAGTTTGGCCATTTTCAGCTTATTTTCCACCTGATACGAGGCAGAGATTTATAGAACAAGACTGCAAAATTTGAGTAATTTTATGCATACTTTTGTTTGTTGGATATGATCGCGGGTACGTGTTATGATGTGCAGGTAACAGGTGCCGAGAAATGCATGAGATTAACTTGGATGGGAGGCAGCGTGTCAGGAAAGCTGAGCAGAAAAAAGAGAAAAAAAGGCTAAGTTGTGCGTTCAAACGCAGGGTACCTGCGTTCAGACGCACAAGATGGGAGCAGCAGGAAAATGGCGGAAAGAAGGCTAAGTCGTGCGTTCAGACGCAGGCGAGCTGCGTTCAAACGCAGGGTTCAAAGTCAGAAGTGCAGAAAAGCTAAGGAGTGCGTTCAAACGCACAACCTGCGTTCAAACGCAGGACTCGACACTCAGAAGGAAAGAAGACCAAGGCGCGCGTTCAGACGCAGGCGAGCTGCGTTCAAACGCACGTGTCCAGAAGTCAGAAGACAGAGGAAGAAAAATGGTTAAGGCCTGCGTTCAAACACAGGATGTGTGCGTTCAGACGCACTGCGTTTGAACGCAGGAGAGTTGCGTCCGAACGCACGGTGGGTTTCCAGAAGCTTCCAGGACGGGTCTTTTCGAGGGTAAAACATGAATTTCGTGCATCAGTTTTGGAGACTGTGGCAGTATAAAAGGAGGTGTCCCAGCACTGAATTAGGGTTACGCATACACACTCACACATCTATCATCATCACAGCAGCCAGTTTCAGAGCCGCCAGGGTTGGAGCAGAGCAGGATTGGAGCAGTTTTTCAGTATTTCAGCAAATAACTAGTTTGATCTTTTCTCTCTTTTATGAAACATTGTTTTTCAATAATGCAAGATAGCTAAACCTTTTGCCTAGGTTCTCGGTGAACCTAGGGTTTATGAATTCAGCAGACTTGGTTGTTTGATTTTCAGATGCATGGCTAGCTAAGTCTTAATACAGGATGGATTGTTTATTATTCTGTCTTTGATTTTATTTACATACATGAATGGCTTGATCACCCAAGAGTGTTATAGACAGGATCTGGTGCGCGAGAGTGACCAGTGAGAGTTAGGAAGAAAAGACAGGATTTAGTACTCTGCCTTGATGGACCGAGAGGTGAAAAGAATCAGGGGACTAGCCCAGGAGCATTAGACCAACTGTTAGACGTTTAGGGGGAGACCGAGAGGAGAACCTGTAACACTAGCAGACTTAGAACGAACCTGCAGATTTAGGTGGACCGAGAGGACCCGAAAATCTGCAGGAGAGTGATAGGTGCATGAGACCGAGAGGAGATTGTACTATTGGTATGCTGGCATAAACAAAACCACCGTGTGTTTCTGAAATCGAATATACCATGAAATCTGGAGAGTAACCTTAGGGGATCCTGGAACCTAGATTCTTAGCATTATCGATTTTTACAACTACCGTGATTTTTGCAAAATATTTAAAAGAAAAATAAAATAAGCTTTTCTAAAATATTGTTTTATTTACCGCAATTTAGTGAGTAGAGTTAAACCCCAAACCTTCCTCCTTTTTACAAACTTTGCGTCTAATTATAATTCTAATTAGCAACAACTTAAACTGTTCTCGAGGGTTCGACAACCAGAGTCACAATTACATACTCTATATTACTTGATCGTACACTTGCGAAAAAGCAGATAGGTTTACGCTGTCAATATGTCATCATCCTGGACATAAAATGCATCAGAATTTAGGGATACATAATTCTGAATTGAATTGTCAGGTTGTTCAATGAATATGCATTCTTGCTGATCCTGGCCTTTCGGCCCCTGTACCTTTCCACTTGTGCCTTCACCTTTGTTATTTTTTCCCACACGACAATCGTTCTTGAAGTTTCCTGGTTTCCCACACTTCCAACAAGCAATCTTTGGCTTCTTGTTAGGATATTAGTCTTTATATTTAAATTTCCTTTTCCCATAATTGTTCTTGCCCTTCGAAGTATCCCCTTCTTCATCATATTCACGGAACCTGGATAATCATCAAGTTTGTATTTGAGTTTGTCACTGTCTTGATCCCTCAAGGACTGTTCAATCTGAAAGTGACTGCCCAATTGCACCAAGGACATTTCGTCCTTCTTGTGCTTCAACTTATGATTAACATCCTTCCATTATGGAGGCAATTTATCAATCACACTAGAAACCGAAATTGATTCATTCATTTTCATTTTGTGTTGATTAAACTGTCCTAGGATACGGAGCAATTCATTGTATTGCTCCATAACAGGCCTTGAATCTTTCATTTTGTAATTGTTCCAATTACTGACCAAGAACTTCTTGCTTGAAGCATCTTCGGCAATATACTTTGCTTCAAGAGAATCCCACAGTTCTTTTGAACTCTCAACATTCTGATATATATCAAACAAGGAATCTGACGTACCGTTAAGAATGTGTCCGCGGAAGATGTAGTCATTATTCTCCCAATTCGACCTCCTCCTTGTCTGTTCCAGGGTTTCCTCCTCCACAACTTCAGGCATCGGGGTGGTGAGAACATAAACGACCTTCAGAGAAGTCAACAGGAAGTGCATCTTTTTCTGCCACCTTCGGAAATCCTGCCCCTCGAACATCTCCAGTTTCATGAACTTGCTCGTCATGTCTTGAACCGAGTTTCTGTTCGCTATGATTCAAAATACTCTAATCTTTGTAAGAAATATGTGTGTGTATATAGGAATCAAAGGCCTGGATAATCTCTGATTTGTGGGATCACTTTCAGATTAGAGTATTTCGGTGGTATACACGAAATCACTAATCGGATAAAACAGAGATTGTTTCAAGAACGAATATGGTTTTTGCTATGGATTCCGAACACAATTTTCAATCTATGTTTCTTCACTCGACCAAAGTGACTACTTAAAGTAAGGGAGGCAGTTAATCTCGTCGATTATAACCGCCAAAGCAGCGGATAACAGTTGTGATTTCAGTTAGTTTTTCCAACGAAATAAAAATGGGAGACGATTGATAGCTTGTAAATGGAGTTAGTTTGGAACACCTTTTTACGATTGGTTCTGACCCGATTGAGATTGATTATTGCCTATTTTCAGTCAGTTTTCTACTTGATACAACACAGAGGACGCTGAGAGCATAATTGATATATTTGAGTAATTTCATGCGTAATTTTGTTTATGGGATATGATCGCAGGTACTTGTTGTTGTGTGCAGGAAACAAGTACCGAGAAATGCATGAGAGAGGCTTGGAATGGAGGCAGCGTATGAGGGAGTCAAAGCAAAAAAAATGCCAGAAAAGCTAAGGATGTGCGTCCAAACGCACAGCGTGCGTTCAGACGCACAACTGTTAGCCGCAAAGAAAGACGGGAGAAAACAGACCGAAAAGTGACTAAGTGTGTGCGTTCAGACGCACACTCTGCGTTTGAACGCTGGAGACTTCAAAAATACTGAAGGTCAGAAACAGGAAAAAATCAACCAGAAGACCAAGTGGTGCGTTCAAACGCACATTATGCGTTCAAACGCACAATCCAGCAAGTCAGCAAGGAAAGTCAAAAGTCAACATCAGAAAGTTGTGCGTCGTGATGCAGGGGATGTGCGTTCAGACGCAGAGAGACTGCGTTCAGACGCACATCAGGATTTCCAGAAGCTTCCAGGACGGGTTAGACAGGGGCAAAACAGGAATTTCAGGCATCAATTTCAGAGACTGTGGCAGTATAAAATGAGGCGTTCCAGCACAGAATTACGTTACACAGACACACTTATCATCATCACAGAAGACAGTACTAGAGCCGTCAGTTTGGAGTAGAGCATAGATTGGAGCAGTTTCAGTACTCAGCCATAACTCGTTTGATATTTCTTCTTTCTTTTATGAAACTGTGTTGTTAATAATGTACGCTAGTTAAAACTTTTACCTAGGTTCTCGGTGAACCTATGGTTTATGAATTCAGCGACGTGGTTTGTTTTGATTGTCAGGTGCATGACTAGTTTGAACTCTTAATACAGTATTGGATTGTTTATTATTTTGTCTTTGATTTTATATTTATGCATGAATAGCCTGATTATCCAGGAGTGTTACAGATAGGATCTGGTGCACAAGAGTGGCCAGTGAAAGTTAGGAAGAGAAGACATGATTTAGTACTCTGCCTTTATGGGCTGAGAGGTGAAGAGAATCAGGGGACTAGCCCAGAAGCATTAGACCAACTGTTAGAATTTTAGGGGGAGACCAAGAGGAGAACCTGTGACCCTAGCAACCTTTGAACAAACCTGCAGATTGAGGTGAACCTAGGGGAATGAAAATCTGCAGGAGAGTGATAGATGCATGAGACCGAGAGGAGATTGTATCATTGGTACTAACCCTAGGGGATCCCGGAACCTGGATCCTTAATTCATACCGTTGTGTGTTTCTGAAATCAAAGTAAACTATAAAAGCTGAGTAATAACCCTAGGGGATCCTGGAACCTGGATCCTTAATTCATCAGTTTTCAGACGTAGAAAAATTCCCAAAAAATTTACATCAAAAACAATTTCTTTCATTACTACTTTTGTTTATTACAATTTATTTTAAGTAAA
This sequence comes from Linanthus parryae, assembly GCA_023055425.1. Lineage (NCBI taxonomy): Eukaryota > Viridiplantae > Streptophyta > Magnoliopsida > Ericales > Polemoniaceae > Linanthus > Linanthus parryae. Next base: position 11,247,322 of record JALGPY010000012.1, on the reverse strand, counting down.
TGACACATAACTATTCCTCCTTTTTACAGCTTTGCATCAATTTCTGATTTCCAAAGTTAAAAATCGTCCTGTTCTCGTGGGTTCGAAAATCAGAGTCACAAATACGTACTCTATATTACTTGATCGCACACTTGCGAAAAAAGCACATAGATTTACGCTGTCAGCGGTTTTTGTGAAGCAACAAACGTTTGAAATCCAATTTTTCCACACTGACTGGCCAGCGCGACCGCCACTAGCGGCGTAGCCCCTCGGACCCCACTGGGGGCACTGCTTCCGAACCCCCGCAGTCGTCCGAGAGTTCGTTGTCCAAAACATTATTACAGTCGTGTACACGTGTGTACTCCACACCTCCTAACGTGTACAATGTATATGCCAACGTCTATTTTGGTCGTAAGCAAATCCAATTACATAAAATGATATATGACACTAAATCACCAACATATCCTGACCATAGATAAGCATTGTTTTCCCCCCTAAGCTGAATAAAAAGGTTGATTGCCAGTTGTCAGAACAGTTAGAATCTTTAAATTGGCAGGAAACAATGTTTTAAGAGTTCTAAGAGCATCTACAATAGTCTTAGATGCATCACAGCCACTTCACCAAGTAGTTCATTCAATTTTAGCCATCTGTTATCGTTGGGAGAATGGTGGAATTAAATTTTAGGAAAAACTAACACAGTAGAAGAAACAAACTAACATCTTGAGTTCCAATATAATATAGGATTAGAATTTCAAGGTGTTTTGTGTAAAACTTTTTTACTTTTCTTGAATTAGAGAAGACAGACAAACAAGATGTACGTAATTGCTGATTCGTGTTAAGGGAAAAACGAACGGTAAGTATCTAAATATAAGATCAACTGCCTATAATTATGCAAACTATATCAAGAGAGTGTGTTTGGCTTGCCACATCTAGCAAGCAAAAAAAAAAGGAGACTAAATTTGCAAGTGGAATGTCAGCCTACTGCCGATATATTAAATTCTGTCTCACTAGCTTGCTGTGGATGCTTGCATTATTCTTTTTTAAACAAGAGAGCGTTGATATCTGCGAGCACGCAGTTCGAGAAATTATATCTTGGAACACATATCGCCAGACGGCAACTCAGATTCACAGCACTTTGGATTGGCCTAACCATAGAATTTGCATCGCGTCCAGTAGTTGATCTCTTGGACATACATACCCCGGACCATTGTTCTTGGTCATCTGGTCTTGAAACAACTTTCAAAGCATTGAAACTCACTATGCTTTATATGCATAAACTTAGGGGGAATTTCTGATCTTGATTCAACTCCTAAACCCCCGTGCTTGATCAGTTGTTATTTGATGATGAAAGACAAAGTATTTTGACACTTTAAACTGTATATAATCCATCTATTTGACTTAGTTTTTGAAGGGAGATCATTTTTCCTATATTACAGGATCTATTTCCTAACTTAAGTTTTGCAGGAAAGGATACTGAGTGTTGATATGATTCTGTTATAAATTACCTGTGTTTGAAAGTTTCCAAACATGTGTTTACACAAGATCAAATAAGTATCCTTGACGATACTGAGCAACTATCCGTTGGAGAAGCTGTTAGAGAAGTCAAAGTTGCAGCTACAAAATAGGGAAGTTTGTTAAGAGGATATCTTTAAGATCTGCAATTCAAACCGCTCTATAAAATAGGGAAAGCTGAAGCAATACAACGGGACAATTTAGGAGAGACACTCAAACACATTCAGGGATTGACAAGCAACAAAGAAGCAAATTCATTTCTCTCTATCCAAGCATATGAAGAACACTACATACTCACTGCAGTTTCAATTCTAGTGTTCTTCTATTCTGAACTTCATCTGTATATCATTCTGATAATAATTCTAGTTCTTATTCTCATGGATTTTTCAAGGTGAACAATAGAGAATTCTTAGTTAATTAGTTAGCTAGAGCAGGTACTAGATAGGTTATTGAGAACCACAAACTGTAACAGAGTAAGGCATCTCTCTGTGCTTGAGATATAGGACTTAGCTTTTGATTAATAAGAATTGAGTTGAAAATCCTGCAGGGAAAAGATCCATTAGGCAGAGACGTAGGTCCAAGTGGAGTGAACTCTATATATCTTGTGTCTCTTGCATTTACTTTTCAGTTCTATACTTAGTTCTTTTGCAGCAATCAAAACAGTTTCATTACAAGGGTTTGAAACTCATTTCAAGGCCTTGAAATAGACTTATCTTTTTATACTTAGACTGTTTTCATTACAAGGGCTTGAAACTCATTTCAAGGCTTTGAAATACTCTTCTGGTTCGTTTGGATAACGATGGATTTGGGGGTGGATTTGGATTTGGGGTGAATTCAAATGAAATCCAACGTTTGGATATATTATAGGGGTTTGAATTTGATTTGAAACAAATCCAAACCCCCAAATCATGAATAATTTGAAATTCCAACCCCATGGCCGTCATTTGAAATCCACAACGCCTTAGTTATGAAACAAAGTTATGGTAATCGTGTAGAAAAGTGTAAAAAAGTGTCCCTGCTGGGATTCGAACCCGCATCTCCAACTCGTAGACGGGTCAGATACTTAAGAGTGGGGGTTCTCCACTGGGACAAGCTCATTTCTGGTTACTTTTCGACACTAAAAAATAAAGCTCTGCCACGATTCGTATCCAAACAAAGATTTTCAAATCTCTTCGGATTTGAAATTTTAGAATTTGAAATTTTAGATTTCAAATCCAAATTCAAATCATGGCTACCAAACGCAACCTTCACTCATTATAATTCTTTTTGAAACCACTCTTCTTGCAAGTTTAGCAAAAGTTGACATACTTTATTCAACCCCCCCTCTTCTAGAGTATTGATCCTCTATTTCTACCTACTGTACACCCCTTCAGAAACCATTACACTTATGATGTGTTGTCAAAGCTTTAAAAGCTGTCAGCTATTATTCAATTTTGAGTGCTTTTCAACTTTTGTCTTTCACCCCTTCATGTCTCTGCTTCATTCTTATGATAATGTTGGATTATGCTACTAGAACGGTGGAATTTCTCAGGGTGTTTTCAGCCATTCACTAACTCGAAGATATCATTCGTGGGTGTTTTTGGTCGATACTGACTCGGAGATACCCATCAGGGGTATTTACGGTCTGTGCTGACTTGGTGCTTTTAGTTACCAATTATTTTGGCCAGTAACCCTTGATCAAAGTTATCCGGAGGCGCGTTTCGCCAGCCGTTATTTGGATGTGCTATCGTTGAACTGTTTGTTCTTATAAATGTGGTACACAAACCACCATTTTTCAAATCAAATTTTTCATTCTTTTTTTGCGATTATCTTCATGGCTCCTCGCGCCAATTACGTTGCTAAAAAGGGTTTCAAGAGTGAACGTCTTCTGTGTAACAAAGCTGGCGCCCTCGGCACAAATGGATCCAAATTGACAAGGCATCCTCCTTTGGGAAAACTGGTGCCAACACTGACCCCTGTTATTGATAACGTTCTACCGGAGCGTTTCACGTACGAGGGTTATCGGAAGTGTGGACACTTTAGGACGAGATTTGTCCTACCCAACGTTTCACACCCTATCATAGAACTTCTCCCGTTCTCGCTGAAAGGGCTAGGGGATGCAGATCCAGTTGGGCCCTCCTCCTTCCATATCTTGAGGAAGAATGTAAAGGCACGGGGTGTGGAGTGGGATTCTAAGCTTAGTGCTCCACTTGTGATCCATTCTTGCAGTCCCCTATTTGGAAATATTGGCTTAAGGATGTTTACTCCTCTTTTGGTGATAAATTGAGGCTTGCCAACATATTTATGGCGCTGCACATGTCTCAATTTTCGTATCAGGGGTGCCTTAATTTGTTTCAGGCTTTCGTGGAGTGATGGAACCCAGATAGCAATACATTCCACTCAATGTATGGGATATTTGTTAAATCACATATCTTTTAAGGATTTGTCAAGAATCATAAAATTTTATGATTTATGATAAATTTTGAGATTTTACGAACTTGGAACAAAATAAAATTGTAAAAATAAAAAAAATCAAGTATGTGAACCAACACGAAGACTACACGTACATTGCACGTCAAATGCACAACATGTTCTCATGCAAGGTCTTTGCAATATAAAGTATGTCTAAAAATATTTGAGGACCTATGGTTTATTTCTTGCTTTAGACCACCAAAATACTAGAGACAACCGTGCGCTTGACCAGGCTCTACCTGTTATGTACCTATTTTTAGGTAACGTAAAAATTTGCCGAATTGCACTTGTTTAAATAGTCTAAACAAGTGAAAACATTCGCCAATAATTGGCAGTTCTCCAGGTTTGTTGGGGTTGCAAACATGGCGGCTATCACCATCATCCTCCCTATTCAGGTTTGGTTCAGCTAGTTTGCTGGATTCTTACCCTCGACAGGACTAATGATACTCGCCACAACCTTCTTCTTGGGTTTGTCTCTCTATGTCAGAATCTTGCCGCCAAGGAACATCTTGACGAGTTTTACTCGATTCGTATGTGCGACTTTGAGGAATAAGAACATGCAAGCTCCCGTGCACGGGCTCCTCCATGAAAGTCTAGCAAATTATTGGTTCTTGTACTCGCCGAACTCCACACTGCGTGTCCCATCTACGAAAATTAGGTACGTAAAACTAGACATAATAATAATAATAATAATAATAATAATAATAATAATAATAATAATAATAATAATAATAATAATAATAATAATAATAATAATTTTCAATTACAATTAGTTAAGTTGTGAAGTTCCCTAATTTGGAGAAAAATATTATTTTTTGCAATTGTTAGGTGTCTCAACAAGGCGTGTGCCAAGGACATGCAAAACGACTACGACGACGGAGGAAATGTGAAGCCATGGAGACTCTGCGACGTGGAAGAAGTGGAGGAAGTGAACACTCATCAGAGTTCTTCCAATTTGGGTGTGTGGCATCGTATTTTCCATGGCTGTCGGCCAAAAGTCAATTGCAGTGTAGCAGGCGTTAACGTTGGGCAAGCATGTAGGAAAGTGGAGGATCCCTGCTCGTAATTAATTTCCCCTCCTCCCTCAACTTCTGTTTGAACTGTTCCTAACTGGATTTTTTTTTGCTATAACCTACATCCTCAACCTGGCATGTTTTCATAGAATCATAAAAAAAGAAACTTGACGAAGAAACAAATCCCGAACTTGTAAGCAACAGGTTAAATATAGCACTTGGGTTCTATGGGATTAAAACAAGTAAGAAAGACTACTAAATTGGGTTCAATGGGCTTAGAATAAATATGAAAGACTATTAAAGTGTCATTCAACAACTTGTTTAAACTACCATTTAGCAACTTTGCTTGCAATTCTTGGCGTTTTGCAGTGGATGCAACATAAAGGAATGAAGCACGTTTGTCTTAATTTTTCTAATAAATGTATTTTCAAATGGTTCCGAAAGTAGAGAAGTGGAGGCCGTGTACAAGTTTGATCATCAAAGACTTGGAAACTCTCAAGAATGATTTATGGTGCTACTACAGTTTCCATCGATCTTAGTTATGTTTTTGGCTTTTGTAATGCTCATGGGGGGGGGGGGGTTGTGTGATGTTTTTGCGGGTTCCTCTCTCTTGATGGTTTGTTTAGTGTTTGAACTTAAGTAGAGTTTATCTAGGTTTTGGACTAGGCTTTTCTTTTTTTTTTTTTTTTTTTTTTTTTTTTTTTTTTTTTTTTGCAAGAAATAAGAAACTTCATTCAACTTAGAACAAGGATAATACAAGTAACAGTCCAGGTTAGGAATCCCATAACAGCTACAACTGCCACAACCACAAGATAACAATCACAACACCGGTTTACCAAAAACCATTATGCTTGTAGTACAAATACCAACGTATTGATACAAGCATTAAAAGTTCCAGCAGAGATTAGGACACTTGGGATTCACATACTACTTAGCAATTTCCTTTCCGAGCTGATACTGTTCAGAGCTATATTTAGTGCATCCCATGCATCTTTTTGCAGGCATCACATCCATGGAAGTTGTGCTTTTGAATTTTGTCTTCATGATCATCTTTCCCTGCAATCTGGGTGATTGAGCTTTTTTGCTTCTTCAGCAGTCACAGTGTTGGTTGTGGGGGGAATTTTCATCTGCTAGGCTACATTCACAGTTGTGGTGCCTAGAACTTGAGAATTTGTCTACAGCTTTACCAGAACTGTGAAAACGTTATGCAGAATAAACCAGCGAGCTGCCAACATAGATGTCCAGATTCAGTCGCCAAGATGATTGATACATTCCATGTCTCCGAGACAGTGGGAGAGATACCAAATCTCGATGAAAAGCCCCTACGACAAAACCCTACAAGCACAAGCACTATGGAAGCCGAACCGGAACTTGGGCTGGAGATGTCAATTTCACAGACTCTGAAGACCTAACCGAACAAGAAATATATTCCACGTGTTGGTTGGGTGTTGAATGGGCTTTTGTGTAATAGCTGTACAACTTTGACACTCTTTGGTATTTATGTTATTTCCTTTTTGCGAAAAAGAAAGTAGTCATTATATTTGCATCAACTTTTATTCATGTGAATAAGAACCATGACAGAAATATAAACAAAAAATGAAATTACATAACTAAGTATCTATACATGAGAAACGAGGCAAGTTGGGCTGGTAGGTTTTTGTTTGGTAACCCAATCCCAGATGCAGTCGACGTGGAAGCCATGACCGCAAGGGATGGTGCACATTGTGTCTCCTACGACGTACACTTCACTACAAATGAAACACTCAACTACCTCATTTAACTTAGCGAATTCGCGGGTTGGGTAGCAGTCAAATACATCGGAAGAGACAAGCTTACGACGAACATATTAATTTTTCCATATACTTATTATACCTAAGGTGCCAAAAATGGCTGCGGTACCTAAAAATAGGTACATAATAGGTAGAGTATGGTCAATCGCGGCCGTCTCTAGTATTTTGGTGACATAAAGCGAGAAATAAATCATAGCTCTTAAAATATTTTCTAGACATACTTTGTATTGAAAAGACCTTGCGTGAGAACATGTTATGCATTGTACGTGCAATGTACGTGTTGTCTTCGTGTTGGCTCACACACTTGATTTTTTTTATTTGTATTATTTATTTGTTCCAAGTTCGTAAAATCTCCAAATTTATAGTAAATCATAAAATTTGATGATTCACGACAAATTCTTAAAAGAGATGTGATTTATATTTGAAATAACTCAAACAAAATATAAATAATATACTAAAATTATTTCAAAAATTGTATATAAAAGCTGATATAACTGTACACACAAATTTATGCTAATGGAAACAAAAGCGAAAAATTCGGTGAAACAAATAATTTATTGATTATTTGATGACGGGGATTACAATCTCTGATAGTAAATTTCTAAACATAAATTAAATCCCCTGATTCTTCTCCTGAAACGTTGAACGAGGGCTTCGCAGCTTGTTCTCGGATCGAACGGATGAGCGGCCTTCGATTTTGACGAAGAACGCGATGAAGGTCTCGAAGAACACAAACGCCGAGCGAGGGCTTTAGAGGCTTGATCTCGGATCGTACGACTGAATATCTTCGATGTTGATGAAGAACCGGGTGAACGCCTTGAAGAACACGAAGAACGGCTTGAAGATCTTTGAGTGTCTTGAAAAAAGCGGATGAAGATCTTCAACAGGCTTGAAGAACTTGATGATGATCTTCGAAGAACTTGGATGAAGAAATTCGAAGAGGCTTGATGATGATCTTGATGATGGATGAACTCGTCGGGGATTCAACAGCTTGATCTTCAGAGCTCTCTCCTTCTTGCAAGATGCAATTGTGTGTTTTATGCCTAGGGATGGCTCCTTTATATAGGCATGGGCCGACTTGTTGGCCAAGGTTGAAAATAAATATAATTATTCTACATCAATTTGACAAGTGATGCAACACTATTGGCCAAGCTTGCTATTCTTGGTAGCTGCATCATTTTGACAAGTGGCGCAACGCTATTGGCCGAGCTTGCTGACTTGTAGCCGTGTCATGTAGTGACATGGCGTCGCCATAAGCAGTCCTTGCTTGTAAATAAGCTTTTGTCTCATTTACAGTTTAGTCCACTATTATTTATTGCTTAAGGGCATTAATTTGAAGACGAGTGATATTTGATCCCACCATTTAATTAAGCAATAATAGACATGTGGCACTATTTAATTGGCCGCAAATTTTGCGTGTCTACAAATGCCCCCTCGAGACTTGTTTTTCGGCTTATAAGCTTGTTGGAGTGACAAGTCTCGATAGAAAATTTCATCTTTGCTAACTTTGAGACTAAACGATGGCTTTCAAAATTTAACTTTACCACTTGCTTCGAATGGAATTTAATTGCTCCATCACTTTATTTGACCCACATTTTACGTGGAATTTACATGCTTGGATGATCGAGCTCTTTCGTTTTCATAACTAATGTAACCGGAACATAATAGCAGCCCCTTTTGGTAGTCACATCACATAGCCAGTGACTTGCGGAGCAAGATGGATCGCTGGTTCCTCAAAAAAAAAAGATGGAACTTTGACCCTTTTTCTCATATATGTTCTCCTTCTACTAATAAAGGAAATATTTCCTTACACAACTCATGTTGTGGCGGAAAAAAGAATTTCCACTTTTCCAAAAACCTTCCTTTCAATCCTTAGAACATTCCGAAGAGCTGCTCTGGAACCTTCTTGTAGCCTCCCCAAACCTCTATAAAAGAGAGGGTCACCCTTTGCTTAGAAGCAGTGGTCAAAGTTCGTTGATTTTACCATGATCATTCTTTGTTGTTGTTCTCTGTTGTAGCTCCCTTCTTTTCTTTTCTCCTCAATTTTGTTTCTTATTTTTTTCACTTTTGCTTGTGATGTACCTGTGTATGCACCAAAATTCAAGCAACATCATGAAGTCCATGCATTGATATTCTCAGCTAATTTTTTTTGTTTTTCTTTTTCTTGCAGGAAGAAGCTTATGGTGACTATAGCAGCCGAATTAGTTTTGGCCGTTGGATGCTTTCTAGAGAATTTCGATGTTATCACGCTCGATTAACTTTTTCGCTTCGGGAATTGATTTAGCAATGCATCCGCTATCGTCATAGTGTCATGCTGCGCAGAGAGAAGCAATTCTTATCAGCTCGGCGTTTTAATCTCTCTTGCTGCTTGGATCAGCCGAGAAGAGGGTCTGGACTTGCGAACAGCAGCCTACTTTCTTGTCTTCTTTCCTTTTTTTGTTTGCACCAAGCATACATGCATACACACTACAAATTGTTCGTCACATATGCAGATATATTTTGCCTCGTGGGATTTCCGGTATTTTACCAAGAGATTTCTATCTTAAAGCTTGATATATTATGGTTCGACAGAAGCTCTATATGACGTTCTTAAATACAACTTACTGATGTGCCTTTGAGATATATTGCATCAATCCTCATGATTTACATGTATTCTATTCTGAAGCGGCAATGGAGAAGCTCTCCTATATCAAACGTTCAAATTTTCTTTATCAGCATTAAGAATTTAATTCACGGCGTATGTGAATATACGGTGCCGTATATGCGTCCTTATTTCATCACGATCACGATGTTCGGCTGTCATAAATTTCCGTGAAACTTGACTTCAATTGAAAACGGCTTATCTGGCCTGAGGACGGCGACACTTCCATATCTCTATGGGATTCGCACATAACTGGCAGCCTGCCTATTCATGGCAAAAACGACGAGGTTGTCCCTTCATCGAAGGAATTGTCTGGTACCACCAGCACACTTCCTCGAGTTGCAGACACCTGTTTATGGCGAAAACGACGGCGAACTTGTCCCTTCATCGAAGAAACTGTCTGGTAATACCAGCGCACTTCCTCGAGTTGCCGACACCTACTTGATGCCCATTTGCGGCGAAGATGACGACGAGGTTGTCCCTTCATCGAAGGAACTGTCTGGTAACACCAGCACACTTTCTCGAGTTGCCGACACCTATTTGCTGCCTACCACAAAGTGGTGAAGTAAAGTGACACCAAACAAGTTGCCGCTAATGAGTGGATGAATGTTTTAGTTCCGGGGAGACATGAGATATGGCGATCCTCCTCCCTGATGCAATCAAAAGAATCCTTGTGGAATTATACGCCTTCACGAGCAGCCATGCTATGATGTCCATCCATGGGATAGAGCCCTTGCCTCTTCCCAGTGGCCGAGCTATGATGTCCACCAAAGGACGGAGCCATTAAGACCATCAGAGCGACGGAGACATCGCTGCGTTTTGTTTACGCAAGACATGACGTCCTCTCAAGCAAGGACGTCCACTCGAGCGGTGAAGGAACCCCTTCCTTCATTCACACAATGAAGACATGATGTCTACTGGTGCCATGATGCTCACTCGAGCAACAGAGGAGTCACTGCCTTCATTCACGCACGGAAGAAATGACATCCACGAGGACCATGACATCCCCTTGAGTGGCAGAGCCATGGTGTCCAAGAAACAGATCCAACATGTCCAAGCGATGGAGCCTTCGTGTTGCACATATCCATGACATGCCAACTAAGGAGACATGTTGAAGAAACGGAGTCACTTGGAGCCAGTGTGTCTACTTAGGCCGTGGAGCCTCTATTTAGAGAAGTGCGAGGGAACTAGACGGTCATGCAGCCATGTCCCCAAGCTTCTCTGTATAGAGGTGTGATATCCTTGTTGATTCCAGTCGTAAACGGCCTGTTTGGATGCCGAAGTTTTGGTAATGCATTTGATGCTCTTTCGCAAATGGCCTGCTATGAAAATCGATGTTTTGCTAATGCCTTTGTCGCCTGTTTTGGAAGTTGACGTTTTGCTAATGCCTTTGTCGTTCCTTCACAAACGGCCTGTTTTGGAAGTCAACGTTTTGCTAATGCATTCGTCGCTCCTTCGCTTGTGGTACATTGAGGAAAAACACCATGCAAATCTTTCCTCCATTTATGCAAAGCACTTGTTTTCATATTTCTTCTTTTCTTTTCTCTCTTTCTTTTTTTTATTTGTTTTTGAAACGACAACTGGATGAATTTTATGTTCACCTTTCACCTTCATAAAAAAAGGTGCCTATTCTGAATGTCGTTCTGAAATTCGGATGATACTACAAAAAGGATATCAGAAATAACATCCTGGATTTGGTTAACATCCTGAGAGAACATCCGAAATTCCCGCGCAGTATCACGAATGACATAGAAATTGTAGGATGATATTCCAAAAGTCATTCGTAACTCCTGGTTGATAACCATGGGCGACGTCTGGAGTTGCATCCTGAGAATTACCCCGAACGATCCTTTGGATAATATCCCGGGTAATGTAACTTGGATAATACCCCGAAAATAATATCTTGAACTCGCAGGTGAAGTTAACAACCTTGATACCCTCATGGATACTATCCTTCATTTCCTGGATAAAAACCATGATATTAATTTTCTGTATTTTTCTTTTACTTTTTTTTTGCATAAACTGAGCAGCCTTAGCTCTCTCTCTCTTTTTTTTGAATTGTCGGAAAATACTCCTTTCACCTTTCCGGTCATGGTGCAATCCTTTTCTACGTAATGCGAGCCGAACTCTTAAAGTGACCTCATCCTTTTTCTTTTTACGGAATGTTTATAGGTAAAAGGTAACATGCCATGCCTTAGAAGGAAGGGTACATGGAGTCAGTTTATGTCAAAATAATATTCTGGATTCTCGGGTAATACCCAAGATAACGTCCTACATAATATCGTCTATGCGATACCCAAGATATTATCCTGGATAATATTGTGGAATTCCCATGTAGCATCATGGCCAATACCCTAAATAGCCTCATGAAAATTGTATGGGATATCTTGAATAATCTGTCTAAAACTCCCAGATAATATTAGGTAATTTCTTGGGCAACATCTTTGACAATACTCTGGATAATACCGTTGTTGACATCTTTAAGGTGACATCTTGAAACTAGTATCGAACCCGGGTAAGGTCTTGAAACGAAATCCTGGATAATATCCTGGTAAGCATCCTGGATATATCCTAGGTGAGATCATGGATAATATCCTGGAGAATATCCTGAAAACATCCCTGAGGATAATATCCTGACAAATATCTTGAACAACATCCTGGAGGACATTATCCTGAGTAATATCCTGAAATTCCTTGGGCAAAATCTTGAAAAAGCATCCTGAATAACATCCTGGGAAGTATCCTGGAATTCTTTGATTATAATTCTGCACACCCGCTGCAGCACCTCGATTAACACCTTGAAAATACTTATAATGTGCATCTGAAACTTGTGAATAATATCCTTAATGATGTAGGATTTTCTAGACGTCATTTTGAGAAGTCATCCGAAGCTCACGGGTGAATCTACGTTGATGATATCCTGGGTGATATCCCGGATAATATCTAGGTGGTATTCTAGAAAACATCCTGAATTATATAGATAATACCCATGTAATCGCGTGAGTGGCATAACTTACACATAATTCTGAATTTCCAGATGTTATCTTGGAAAATATCTTGAATTTCTCGGTAATATCTTGAAATAAAATCCTTTATTCCCCGAGTAAGATTCAGTGAACAATACCCTTGGTAATATTCTGAATAACATCTCGGAAGATAATATCCTGGAAAAATATCCTGGATAACATCCTGGAGGATATTATCCTGAGTAATACCCTTAAATTCCTTGGGCGGCATCCGAGGTAGAACCTTGACTAGCATCTTGGAAATATTTCGAGTATGCATAAGAAATATGCGGATAATACATCTAACGGCGTAGGAACTCTTAGGTAGCTTCCTCCAAGTCGCATGCAATCCCCATGTAGTATCCTAGGTGAAAACCTAAATAATATCCTGGATGTAATAATGCTGAAAATCCCTAAGGTGACAGCCGGGTAGTTTTTGGCTAGCACCGTGAGATTATCTTAAACACGCATCCTAGACTTATAAGCAATATCCTCTTCATGGATAACGCCCACGTAATCTCCTGAGTAGCTTAAATTACATATAACTCTGAATTTCCGAATGTTTTCTTGGATAATATCCTGAATTTCTAGGTAATATCCTAGATAACACTTACTTCGGGGTGTGTGGTTGTATTTGATGGTTACGACTGCACTTGAGGGGGTCCCCCAAGCTGCCTACGTACCCTTTTGAGGATCAAGTCGAACGTAGTTCAATTTGGGTGCGTTCACAGTTTATACTCTTGTGTGCAAGGAGTAGCGAAGCGGTTTATGCTCATGCCTTAGGAGCTGTGAAGCAGTTTATGCTCGTACTAAAGGAGCGGTGGTGTGGTTTATGCTCGTGCCAGAGATGTGAAGCAGTTTATGCTCGTGCTACAGGAGCGGTACTGTCAGGTCTTCAAGGATAATAACGCTTCAAGAATTTCCCATTTATCAGGCCGATTCTTAAGCCATCTTCTGCAACGATCTTGTAAGCACCATTGGTGTACACTTCTTGTACTACATATGGACCATCCCACTTAGAAGTAAACTTGTTCCCGATCCGATGAGTGGTGATAATGGTTCTTCTCACTGCAAGTACTAAGTCCCCTTGTTGAAAGGATCGTACTCGGACCTTCTTGTTGAATGCTTTCGTCATACGAGCTTGATAACATTCTAGGCGTTGTTGTGCTTCGAGCCGTTTCTCATCAAGTGCTTCTAACTCTTCAAGGCGCAAACGTGCGTTGTCTTCCTGCGTGAGATCTTCTTGAATAGCAATCCTAAGTGACGGAATATGGCCCTCGAGAGGAAGTACCGCTTCAACTCCATACACCAAGGCATAGGGAGTAGCTTGTGTAGCTGTGCTAAAGGTTGTGCGATATTCCCAAAGAGCTTCTCTGATTCTTTCATGCCAATCTCTCTTGGACTTGGAGACTACTTTCTTTAATAAGTTACCAAGGGTCTTGTTGAATGCTTCGGCGAGACCGTTTGCTGGAGCATTGTACATCGAGGAGTTATGCTGCTTAAAACCAAATTTTTAACCTAGGTTCCTCATTAGGCTATTCTCAAAAGGCTTCCCGTTATCCGTGATGATGTAACGAGGCACGCCGTAGCGGTAGATGATGTTGTTGCGGATGAATTGCACAACTGTTCCTTTCTTCACCTCCTTCAATGGAACAACTTCTGCCCACTTAGAGAAGTAATCCGTCGCGGCGAGAATTTACAAGTGTCCACTAGAGGATTTCGTTAGGGGTCCTATAGCATCAAGTCCCCACGCCTCAAAAGGCCAAGACGCGACGGTGGGATGAAGAGGCTCGGGTGCCTGATGAATAAAGTTTGCATGGAATTGAGACGGTTGACATTTCTTGGCATAATCCATGCAATCCTTGACCATGGTTGGCCAATAATACCCCATCCTCTTGATCCGAAAGTGGAGTTTAGGTCCTGATTGATGAGCCCCACATATTCCCGAGTGAGCTTCCTCGACGGCTTGCATGGCTTCAATTTCTCCCAAGCATCGCAAGAAAACTCCTTCGAACGAGCGCCGATAGAGAGTATCATTATAAAATATAAAGCGTGTAGAGCGACACTTTATGTCTGTCCTTTTACGCGGGTCGTCGGGTAACTTCCCGTTCTTCAGAAACTCAATCAAAGGTGTGCGCCAATATTCTTCTTCAATCTCTAAGACCGAGACAACATTGGAATCTTGGTCGATTTGCAAATCATCACCAAATATTGGGGGAACCACCCACTTTTGACATATGGGGACCCTAGCTTCAGCATCCGGAAGTGTTAGGTTGGACGCGATTTTGGCTAGTGCGTCAGCTTGGTTATTTTCTCTTCATGGCAAATGGTGTAGGAATACCTCTCCGAGCCATGCTATCATTCGAATGGCATAGTTCTAGAAAGGACCTTCTTAACCTCATAAACTCCGAGGAGTTGGTTTATGATTAACTATGAGTCTCCATACACATGAAGTTTGTGGTGCTTTGCTTCAATAGCCATCTCAAGCCCCAATATGAGCGCTTGGTACTCAGCTTCATTGTTTGATCAGTTTTGCGTTAAGGTGAAGGCATATGGGAGGGCGTCGCCTTCAGGAGAAACATATACTATTCCTGTCCCCGCTCCATTGCGATGAGATGCCCCATCAAAGTACATCTTCCATGGCTTGCTTTCTTCGATAAAGAAGATATCTTCATCGGGAAAATCTTCCGATAGCTCCCATTCGGCCGGTATTGGATCGTCCGCTAGAAATTCCGCTAAGGCTTGCCCTTTGATGGCCTTTTGTGGAACGTAGGCGATCTCAAATTCCTGCAGCAGTAGAGACCACCTCGCGAGTCGATCAGACAACATTAATTTTGACATTATGTGCTTAACCGGGTTTGCTTTGGAGAAGAGATGCACCGTGTGAGCTTGAAAGTAATGTCGCAACTTTTGAATTGCGTACACTAAGGCCAAACACATTTTTTCTATTGGAGAATAGTTGAGTTTGCATTGAGTCATCATTCTACTGAGGTAGTACAAAGCGTTCTCTTTCCCTTTGGCATTCTCCTGGGCAAGTAAGGCTCCAACGGATCGTTCTTGGGCTGTAATGTATAGGATCAAAGGCTTTCCTGGGATTGGGGCTGCCAACACAGGAGGCTTCATTAAGTAAGCCTTGATGCTATTGAAAGCATTTCTGCAAGCTTCATCCCACTCGAACGGTACACCCTTCTTCATGAGCCGATTGAACAGTTGACATCTCCCAGCTAAGTTGGAAATGAAACGTCGGAGGTATGCAAGTCTCCCTTGGAGACTTTTAAGGTCGTGGATGGTTCGAGGCTCCGGCATCTTAAGAATATCTTCAATTTTGGCCTGATCAATTACAATTCCCCGATGGCGAACAATGAAACCGAGAAACTTTACGGAGGTCACACCAAACGCACATTTCAGCGGGTTCATCTTCAATTGATAACGTCGAAGTCGATCAAACACACTCTTCTAATCTTGAAGATGATCTCTCCTTGCCCTTGTATTGACCACTAGGTCATCAACGTAGCACTCGACGTTTTTGTGGAGCATGTCATCGAAAATATTTTGCATGGCTCTTTGATATGTTGCTCCAGCATTCCTTATACCAAATGGCATCACCTTATAACAGTAAATCCCTTTGGGTGTGCGAAACGCCGTCAATTCCTCATCCTTTGGGGACATGCGAATTTGATTGTATCCCGAATATCCGTCCATAAATGATAACGCATTGTGGCCCGTGGATGCATCCACCATGAGTTCGGTTATGGGCAGTGGAAAGTCGTCTTTGGGACATGCGCCATTGAGATCTCGAAATTCGACACAAACCCTTGTTTGCCGATTCTTCTTTTTGACGGGGACTATGCTTGATATCCATGCCGGGTACTTGACTTCTCGAATGAACCCTGCCTCAATCAACTTGTTAACTTCTTCCTCTATTTTAGGGATGAGCTCCGGTCGAAAGCGCCTTTGAGCTTGGTTAATAGGCCTAGCGCCATGCTTGACCGCTAAGTGATGTACGGCCACCTTTGGGTCTAGTCCAGGCATTTCTTTATAGCTCCAAGAAAAGACGTCCTTATACTCTTTTAAGAGACTAACATACAATTTCTCTTCCTCCCGAGTGAGTAGGGCGCTTACATATGTTGGTCGCGGATCTTCCTTCGTCCCCAAGTTGACTTCTTTCAGCTCATCCACCGTGGATTTTATGCCTTCCTCAAGTTCTGGAGGAGCTTCTTCGACATCTTCTTTCACTTGTATCTTATCTTCCACAACCGTGATGTGAAGTGATGATCCAACACTTTCTTCGTCGAAAGAGAACTCCGTTAGCTTTGTTGGGGTCCCAGTGTCGATGATAGTTTGTTGTTTGACTTTTAATCCCATAGAAACATCAACGACAATCATTGTGCGCCTTTTCATCTGAGATGGGATCGTGCTCTTTATATGTTTGACATCAGCCGGTGCGGAAGAGTTATGCTTATCTTTCTGGAAAGCCTTCATTCGAACACTTCTTTGTACACCCAACCTTTCATGAACGGGATTTCGCGAAGGTTCTTGGATGCTTGATACTTTCGGATCTCCCAGTTGATCGAACACCGATGGTCGTGCGTCATCTTTTCCAAGGCGATCAAAGACGGATGTACTTCTTTTAGTAGCGGGATGCTCACTTTCTTCCGTGATGTAGTGAGTAGCCGCCTTCTTGATGAAGATCTTTGTGGGAGATGGTGGAGTGTATCCCAAACCTATGCGACGTACGGGCATCACACGTCCTTTTGGATTCAAATTCTTTGTTGTCAAAGTTGGATCATACGACTCCGTAGGAAGTGTTCCTGCGGAAGGGACTTCATGTGGCTTATATCCATCTTTTGCCATAAGCTTGTAGGCATTTGGATCAAAACCTTCTATGGTCCTTTTTGATGGCCATTCTCCATGTTCCTCCTTTGGGCCTTCTTTTGGTCGAACAAAACCTTCGATGGTGGATTCAACTTTAACCTTTTCCATGCTTGTAAGAGGCAAGTTCAAATCCTTTAGTGTCGGGTCTTCGCTCTTTCGTGACTTATAGCGCAAGACGGGGATAGCTTTCTTGGTCTCCTTTGCTTCAGCCAACATTGTCTCACTATTCTTTGCGGCTACTTCAACTTCTTTTTCTTCCTCGCGCTTCTTGACATCCTTTGACGAACCACTTTCTTTATGAGGAGTGAGTTTATAAGTTTTCACAGGTTCAATTTCCCGAAGGATAATTTGCGCAGAGTAAAACTTTGCATCGGCGAAATAGGACTCAGCTTCAGTGAAAGGATTTTCATCAGCCACAATTTTCTCCACTACACCATTCCTACCATATTTTAGGCATTGGTGAAGTGTTGACGGTACGACGCCATTCTCATGGATCCATGGCCGTCCGAGAAGAATTTTGTAGGAGGTCTTTGCTTCGATGACGCTGAAATAAACTCTTGAAACCATATTGCCAGTGACGAGATCTAGAGATATTGCCCCCACTGCTCTTTGCCCTCCTTGGTTGAATCGCTGGATAAGTATACGACTAGGTGACAGTTCTTCTGTAGTTATCCCTAACTCCTTCAATGTTGTGAGTGGCATGAGGTTAACGGCTGATTCCTCCGTCCACAAAAATCCTATCGCGAGTATACCCGCTGATGAACAAAGGTCGGTTATGGTTCTTGCGGCCCAATAGTAAGTCTTCATCGGTGAACACAATGGCAGCATTGCCGCAACCTTGGAAAGTTGTCTTGTCGGAGTGCTTAGGCGAAGATGGTGTATCTACTTCTTCTTCATCGTCTTCAAAGGTTGGAGTGTCGCAAGTTATCTCTTGAGATCCTGACACATTCGACTCGGGTTCAAGTGATATGGAGGTCATATGTGCTGTTGCTGCATCAACTTCTTCTTCAAGACAATCTTTCCTTCCCTTGCAAGCTGCATGATCTTTTCCTTGAGTACAAAACACTTTGTTGTAGGATGACCAAGTAAGCGATGGAATTTGCAATAATTTGGATCATTTACTTTGTTGGCCTCCTCGGGTCGCTTCGAGTCTTGAAGTTCAAGAATCTTCATTTCCATCAACTGCTCGAGCATTGTAGGAACTTCGCTTCGGCAAATGGGTAAACCTTCGCCTGCAACTCCATGAGTGTTGGCTTAGACCGTAAATTCATTGCAGTGGAATTAACTTGATCGGCATTGTTATCCTTTGCCTTGCTTGAGATCTTCATGGGTGTCGTAGTGACGACCATGGACTCCTTTATGTTGTCTTTGATGGTAAGCTTCCCACCTTTGCGATTATCCTCCCTATGTCCTCCCTTCCACGCGTCAAAAGGAGGTGGTCCTTGGCTCCTACTAGATGCGATGCTAAGCTCCATGTCGTGGGCACGCGTAGCAAGTTCCTAGAATGATGTTGGCCTGATTCCTTGAAGTATATACCTTAACCCCCAATGCATGCCTTGGATGCACATCTCAATTGCTGAACCTTCAGAAAGACGATCCTTGCAGTTTAAACTTAAGTTCCTCCAGCGATTGATGTAGTCGATGGCCTTTTCATCTTTCCACTGGCGAGTGTTAGTCAACTCAACCATGCTCACAGTTCGCCGTGTGCTGTAGAAACGGTTGAGAAATTCCTGCTCCATTTGCCCCCAGCTATCAATGGACCTCGGCTCCAGCTGACCATACCAGTCGAAGGCATCATTTTTAAGGGTCCTCACAAACTGCTTCACGAGAAGGTCTCCATCGGTTCCAGCGTTGTTGCATGTCTCGACAAAGTGGGAAACATGTTGCCTAGGGTTTCCTTTTCCTGAGAATTGCTAGAACTTAGGAGGATTGTAACCGTCTGGCATGCTTAACTTCTCGACTCTCTCTGTGTAGGGCTTGATGTAGGACCTAGATGAAGTGGAGAGTGCTCCAGGCCTCCCATTCATGGTATTTAGTATAATCTCTTGTAGTTGATTGAGGGGAATAGAACCATTGGCTGACAATTGTACACTAGGTCGTGCTCCTTGCCCGCTGTTTTTTGTTCTCACTTCTTCCGGAGTCTTAGGGGTGTGTTCGAACACTTGACTTGCTTCATCGCGACTCTCGAGCTTGTTTATTAACTTTGCAAGTTTCACCTCACGTTCTTCCACAATCTTCTTTAAGTCGTCAAATCCCTTGGTGAGGTTTGCAACTTGCTCTTCGATGGGAACCGTACTAGTAGTCATGACATGCATGCTAATATCATCATCATGATCAAATGTTGGTTTATGCGGACTACCCTTAGTGCCGGATTTATAGTTGCTTTCGCAACTTTCCTCGCAAGACTTGTTGCCAGCAGAAGACTCCTGAGGGGTGGGCACGTGTGACTGTGACTTCTGTGAGGCAACATCTAGTGAACCATCTTGCCTGCCCCCTGCAGTGGTGAGATTTTTTATGGCCTTAGCCATACTACGAGTTATTGGACTAGTGATTTGGGTTCCAGAGTTTGTTTCTGAAGTTGAAGACTTGGCTTCTCCAGCCATGAGAGGTGGAAGTTCGTTGTTATTTGTAGGAGACATCACGAACACTTGTACTTGAGGAGACACACAAATTTATGCTAATGGAAACAAAAGCGAAAAAATTCGGTGAAACAAATATTTTATTGATTATTTGATGATGTGGATTACAATCTCTGATAGTAAATTTCTAAACATAAATTAAACCCCCTGATTCTTCTCCTGAAACGTCGAACGAGGGCTTCGCAGCTTGTTCTCGGATCGAACGGATGAGCGGCCTTCGATTTTGACGAAGAACGCGATGAAGGTCTCGAAGAACAAAAACGCCGAGCGGGGGCTTTAGAGGCTTGATCTTGGATCGTACGGCTGAATATCTTCGATGTTGATGAAGAACCGGGTGAACGCCTTGAAGAACGCGAAGAACGGCTTGAAGATCTTCGAGTGTCTTGAAGAAAACGGATGAAGATATTCAACAGGCTTGAAGAACTTGATGATGATCTTCGAAGAACTTGGATGAAGAACTTCGAAGAGGCTTGATGATGATCTTGATGATGGATGAACTCGTCGGGGCTTCAACAGCTTGATCTTCATAGCTCTCTCCTTCTTGCAAGATGCAATTGTGTGTTTTATGCCTAAGGATTGCTCCTTTATATAGGCATGGGCCGACTTTTTGGCCAAGGTTGAAAATAAATATAATTATTTATTTATTTATTTTCTGCATCAATCTGACAAGTGGCGCAACACTATTGGCCAAGCTTGCTAGTCTTGATAGCTGCATCATTAGACAAGTGGCGCAACGCTATTGGCCGAGCTTGCTGACTTGTAGCCATGTCATGTAGTGACATGGCGTCTCCATAAGCAGTCCTTGCTTGTAAATAAGCTTTTGTCTCATTTACAGTTTAGTCCACTACTATTTATTTCTTAAGGGCATTAATTTGAAGACGAGTGCTATTTGATCCCACCATTTAATTAAGCAATAATAGACACGTGGCACTATTTAATTGGCCGAAAATTTTGCGTGTCTACAATAACCATGTTATTTTCAAACTTTGAGTCCCTCTATGTTTTTGTCCCTAAAGGTTGAGACGACCATGTTCAAGCAGACTCTTTGAGCGAGAACTTTCTGCTAGTACTACGGCTATACGACCAAAATGTAATAGAAACAATTGAAATAAACCTGGTCGGAATACTCAAAAGCATACTGTGTGAGTTGTCAACTTGATACAGGTCAACCTATCTTCATCATTAGTTAGTATTATTAAATTATTTCCTTAATTGTTAATTAGCATTATTATTAGTTAATTTATTTATTTCAATAGTTTAATAACGTTAATTAGTTAAATAATAAACCCGATTTTCTTGTAGGTTCTTCTCCGTAAGGCTTAACAATCTAAGTTTAGGGTTATAATTTTTCTATTTAAACAAGTTGTAATCACATTATTAGGAACCAATCAAGGAAAATATCAAAGTTTTGTCGTGTTTGATTGATTTTAGAGTGTGTTTCGTGTTCGTGTGGGGATTGATATCTCTCGCATATCTACCGCATTAGGTAAACACTAACAATTGGTGCTTTCATTGTCTTTCACCATTCAACTAGGGAAACCATGGCAGAATCGTTTCGGCAAATTTGCGCTGTATTCAAGAAAGATTTAGCTGAATTCAAGAACGAATTCATGAACGACATAGCTGAATTTAAAAAAAAAAATAGTTTGGCGATATTGGAACAATTTGAAAAACACAAGGACGATATCCTTGCGCTGCCGCAAGAACAACCCAAACCAAAGCAAGAACAACCTCCGCCTTCTGCTCCAACTCCGACACCACTATTGGCACATTCACAGCAACAGACCACAAACCTCCACCCACAAACTGCCCCGACAAACCCGTTTCCACCATTGGCAAATCAGCCACAACAACGTGGTCGAGCACCAATCCACAACAAGACCACGCGGCCCACCTTTCAGGGTACGATGCCGCCTAATTCAGCCGGTCAAAGCACAACAGACGAGATTGGCGCCTCCAACCAGATGGGTTCCGGTATCGTTGACACGCTCCAACTGCAAGTGTACAGTTGTCGGTGTAGTAATAAATTTCGGAAAACCGGGTTATCGAACCCAAGAGACTTCGTTCTAAACCAGCTATTAAGTGTATACCTTATGTGGGCACATCGCGTAGTTTGTTTGACTAATTATACTAAAACGAAGAGAGCAATAATCTCAATTAATCGAGTGGAATGGTTCACGATTAACAAAGAGTGATTTGTAACGTTACTCCATAAGAGACAAAATACCGAGAATTCTCTGTAGGATCACTACGGATGATATGAACTATGCTTTGATCTATGGAACACTAACACGTCTTTTACTATCAATCAAGCAATGTGCAAGTTGTCGAGTTACCAAACAAATTAACTATGCCTAAAATCAGATTAAACCGAGTTACCAAGCCTAATTCAATTCTAGGCATGCATTAACGCTCTTTATTCTACTTCACGATCCTAATCAACATAACCGAGTTACCAAATAGTGATACAACTAGGTGAATAGTTCAATTTACCGACTAGAATCCACGGAAATATTACGTGAATCCCAATTAGAATCAATCCTACGTTAGCTATGCGTAAGAAAGATGGAGTTAAGTCTAAACTACTCTCAATAATAGAAGAGCGCGTTTAATTAAGCAAAAACATGAATCATAATCTCAAAACATTGCGCTCATACCAAAACCCTAGCTACCAAACGAGAATTCCCAGTAAAAAGGAGTTTAGATACAATTACACATGATCAAATTAACAAGTTCAATGATCATAAGAAAAAACTAGAGAAAAAGAGAAGAGAAAAGATCCAAACGACGATCCCCAGCTCCCACAATCTCTCCTTAGCTGCAAGCACACCCAACGTAATGTCTCACTCCCAAAAAACGAGCCCTAACCAAGTCTAATACGTTTCCCCAGAGTTTAGAACAATTTAGAAGTAATTAGAAAACAACCCCGAGTGTTTCCAAAAAAATATGCGCACGAAGTAGGTCGTGCGACCTAGTTAGTAGGTCGTGCGACCTACTGAAACTCCCTGATTTCCTCCAGCTAGGTCGTGCGACCTAGTTGATACTTAGCCGAATTTTGCCTTCTTTCGTCTTGTCGCGCACGCCTTCCAATCACTTCCCGAGCCTTGCATCATCACTCGATCCTCCATTTTGAGCGCTCCTTTCAATTTACACCGGTCTCACTTCCATCTTCATTGTAGAACTCAAAGTATCCTCAAAACATCCTTAATTTTCTCTTAAACATCCTGGAAAGCAACTAAGCTTTTTGAAAAGCAAATAAGGACCCGGATTTTGATCCCGAACTCAGATGGACGTGATTTTTGCACCTTTTGATTCCTTTTGCGACGTAGACTTCGATCATGTAGAGAAATCTCCGTTTCCGGACCGTTTTCTCCTTTTTCTCAATTATTGTTCAAATTTGGCGATAACATCTAAAACGCGCCAAATTCGTCTTTTTCTTCTATTCAGAAGCTCGTTTCTTCTCTCTACTTGATTCCCGCATGCGTAATTCTCGTCAAACAACAACACGAACACTGCCGCAAAGATAAAATTTGATAAGTTATCAAAATCATAATCAAAACCATTAAGAAACGCCCGGATTGTACTTTAAATCTCAAAAATATCCAAAAGTGCATTTTCGTTATATTTTGGCTCAAATCTCGTCACGTTGCACCGAAACTCACACAAATGACAATGTATAGTGTAATAAAGATAACTCTTATGAAGGAGTTATCAAATACCCCCACACTTTCCATTTGCGCGTCCCAAGCAAAGTCCCATCTACCGCATCTATCTGCTTTCTAGCCGACAAGACTCAAACGACTCAAACACGATTCTCAACACAACAATGCAGCAAGATGATGCAAATGCAAACTACACTCGATATTAAACACATAAAATATTTTAAATTCTTTCTTTTTGTGAGATCCGACAATCAATACACATAGATTAGGTGCTCATGGAGTGATGAAAAAGTTAGGCAGGTGTGAGCTACAACTAAAATCGAAAACAAGTAATTCCCCATAGTTAGTATAGAATTAACTTTACTATAAAGAATAACCTAACTATTAATTTGTTCTGATAAAATTAAGAGGCTAACCAAGGCTAAGCCACATTCATAATCTGAGCTCCTATTCCGCTAACGGTCAAATATGATGAGGCTTAAGGACAAAAAAGAATATAACTTGTATGAAGCAAAAAAATCCTAAAGTGTCACATAAGATCACCAAAACCCATATCTCAGACACCCTCACCCTGATGATAGGAATCCACAACCCGAATGTCACCGACTCCGGCCCTCAATCCCCTCAAACACCGGTATCATGTCATTCCAGTGGCCATCAAAGCGAAGCGTGCGAGAAATTCAATCAATCTTCAAACGGAACAAGAACTTTACCACTCGATTTCTATTAAGAACAATGTATTAACTTTATTCCTCTCCTTTTATCCTCTCTCTTTTTTCTCTTTCTTTATATATATATTTTTTCTTTTTCTGTGTTTTTTTCCTCTCAGTAAAACAATAATAATACAATAAAAATGTCTGAGTGGTCCTCCTCCAAGAATCAAGCAGTAGTAATAATGTCAGGGGAAGGAAAGAAACAAAACAATGAATAAGTATCACAAGAATAATTCATCTCCCCCTAACTCCATGAAGCGCAAGATGCCACAAACCCAAAGTCAAAACGTGTATGGGGGTGGAGTCGTCAAATCCACAATCTCTATGTCCGTAGTCAAAAGTTGACACCCCCACACTAGAATGTAGTCATGTTCTCCTCTCAAGTAGTAGTAAATAATATGTCTTGTGCCTAATCCAACCGAACCTCCTACACTGAAATGATAGAAATCAGGTACCTAGCACATTCCACCAATTAAGTACAACTAACCCCCATTTTCATGCGGATTAGACGTCACGCACTCAGGCTCTCCACTAATATGCCCACGATGTAATGACATGGAACACCGCCACACCGTAGTGTGCAAGCCAGCTCACTCACCCTCGCATCCTCTCGTAAATATCAAATGAAGCACATGCGATCTGTAGAACTCACAAAAATATATAATGAAGAACTCCCTCAACTAACCAACTCAGTTACTGCTCCCTCGTGATTCTTTAGAAAGGTGATCCTAAAAAATATATGATGAAGGCCAAGAATCGTCTCCCTATGTCAAAAGAGCGAACAATAAAACCAAGGTTCAATTAAGGCTTACTAGTGGTACTACAAGGTAAGATCTAAAAGCAGTGAGTGCTCTAATACACATCCTCGCACAGCTGTACTGTGTGCCACTACGAGGCGGGCTGGCAACTACCTAAGACGGACAAAATGAACATTCGGCTTGTTTAGCAAACACCAAGCTCAACTCTTGTAAGGGAAAAAAACACACACTTTAGCTTTTAAATTTCAATTTAGTTTGAAAATAAGTAGGCATTCCCGTAACGATATTGTCTCTATACTTACTAGGGGGAACTAAAAATGTCATTCTCGGTCAGAATTCACACCCTGTTCCTAAATTTTTCACATCTCACTAAATCATCAAATTCTAAGCTTCTCTCAATTGTCTTTTCTCAAAATTTTCAGTTTTTCTCATTTTTTTTATTTATTTATAGATTTTCATAATCTTCTAACTCTACATGCAAGGCTTTAGACTCAAAACAAATTGACACTACACAATTAATATTTTTTTTGGGTGGGTAGACTCAGTTATTTAAAAGTGCAAACGATATATAAATCTACACTATAGAATACGATAACATAAGTAAAAACTTAACAAAAACCACAATACTGACTCACAATACAACCTCAACATCCTACATGTAACTAGCTATGCAAGACACATTGGATAGCAAACAGATAAACCACACCCATACTGAATGCTTCGTTGTCCTCAACGAATTTAGAGATCATGCAAGAAGACTCAACAATCAATGCGTATGACCAATAGATGAGATGGAGCATGACATATATAATAAAAGAGACAAAAAAATCATCTAAAGGAAAAATATACTCACAACACCTCAAGGGTGAGGAAGAAATACGCGCCAAACATTCCCCAAGCATTGGTAGTGACTCCTACACCATGCTCCTATACATTCAATGTATTCTCGCACACCGGGGTTGACTGCCCTCCTCTACTAAAATCCATGTCTGAAAAATCCCCAACTCGCATGCACGAGTCCCTTTAAAGGTCATGAGTTCCATGGCACACCGGGGTAGATTCTACCATAACCTGCTCATATATGTCACTTGGAAACATCATTAGTCCCTCTCTCTCATATCTCCATAAATAATATAAATAAAACACAACACAACTGCATTGAAAACGCACTCCCTAAGTTAAGAAAATAATTAGGTTGGGTTGCCTCCCAACAAGCGCCTTGAAATTTAAGGTCGAAGACCCTACCCAATTATCTCAAATATGTTAGGAGGTCTAGCACGATGTGCCTCCTCCTTCAATTTCTTGTTCCTGATATTTTGCACCACATCATGTGCAATCACCACATTTGACGTCATCTTTGATTCGGGTGGTTCAGGCTGCAAAAATGTAGGAAACCCAAGAGAAGGATCTAATTCTTTCTCTCTAAATTTGATCATTGATAACTTATTCTTCCCCTTGCCCGGAACAAATGCCTTGAACACGAGTGATGAGTCTAGAACCTTGATAGTCAACTCCTCAGTCTCTAGATCCACATTAGCGCGCATTGTCTTCAAAAGCGGTCTTCCAAAGATTAGTGGAACATCGCGATCCTCCTTGATATCCACGATCACGAAGTCAGCTGGAAAGACAAATGCGCCCACTTTGACCAGCAAATTATCAATCACCCCATTTGCTGTAACAATAGAATTGTCTGCCAGTTGCAGACCCATCTTCACTGGGGTTGGCGCACCAATGCCCAATTTTTGAAATAGAGACAATGGCATGAGATTAATACTCGCGCCCAAATCGCAGAGCCCATGCGTGCAATATCCACCCCCAAGAGTGCAGCCTAAGATGACACTGCCCGGATCTCTCATCTTGGGAATGTCTCGCTGTATTACGGTGCCGCATGTCTCTGTAAGCTTCACCCTGGCATAAGGATCTATGATCTTCTTGCCCCATAGAACTTCCTTCAAGAATTTCTTGAACTTGGGGAATTTGAGCAAGTGATTATACAAGAGGAATGTTGATCTGCAATTGTTTGAATATATCCATAAATCTTCCATAGTGTTCCTCACCATTCCTCTTTATTTCTGCGGGATATGGTATCCGTTGCTCATAATTAGCCGGATTTGGAGTGTTCTTGAGCTCTTCTTTCTTCTCAACCGTGTTATTTGATTGGGGACTCACGGATTTGGGAAACTCTTCACCCAGTTTTTTCTCTGTGGCCTTAGTAGCTTCAGCTCTCGCATGGCTAGGATATGGAGGATCCTCTGTAGTAATGCAACTGCGAGTTGTAATTGCCTTGAGCTGTTCAGGTGGAGTGATGGTGTTATATGGAAGCATGTCGGGTGGAAGCCTAGTATTTTGATTGGCAATTTGCCCAATCTGCGTCTCATGACTCTTCATTGTGGCTTCCATGGAGACAATTTTGCTCTCCATTCTATCTTGATTAGCAAGCAGTTTTCTCAATAAAACTTTTGTCTCTTGGTCCTCTTGTTGCGGAGCCGGATGCTGTGGATCCTGTCTTTTCACTTGGTATGGGAGATTAGGCTTTTGGCCAGGCGCATATAACCCACTGTTTGGGTTGGCATAGCTAAAGTTGGGGTGATTAAGGTTGTCAGGATGGTAAGTGTTAGGCCACTGCTTCTGTCGTGGTGGACCCATGTAATTCACATCTTCAATCCCATATCCTTGATTCTCAACTGCGATCATTTGTCCCACAGACTTCACCTGCACGGATGGATTCATGCTGTTAAAAGCCATCATGACTGCCATTTGCCGTTCAAATTTCTGCTCCACCATTGACTCAATTTTTCTTACCAGTTCCCCATTAGATTTTGAGTTCCTAGGAGTCTCAGACCTCGTATACTCACGCTTCGCCACAGTGTTAAGAAAATCTTGGCATATCTGCACTCCTAGGCCCATAAAATTGCCCTGAGCCATCATATCCAGTTCATTTGCAGTCTCCCTGTCTAGGGCATTATAAAAATAGTGCAAGAGTTTGTACCATGGCTCTCCATTATTAGGGCATCTGCGAAGTAGATGATTGAATTTCCTCCATGTGTCTCCCAAAGAATCATCTTCCTGCTGAGTGAACTTTGTGATATCAGCCATCCGTTGAGCAACCCTGGACGGCGGGAGATATTTTTTGCAAAACTTCTGGCAACACTCTGCCCATGTTGAGATACACCCTGCTGGAAGTTCCATGAGCCATGTCTTTGCTTTTCACGATCAGGAGAAAGGAAAAAGCATGAGCTTTATCGTCTCGAGTGGAACTCTCTGATCATATATAGTGGAGGTAATTTGCTCAAAGTTGAGCAAGTGGGCATGTGGATCATCACCTGCAGCTCTAGTGAGTAGGCACTCATCTTGAACCATGTTTATCAATGGCTTTCGTATTTCAAAATGAGCTGCATTGATTTTTGGCCTGATAATAGTGGGTTGGTAACCTTTCGGTGTAGTTCTCAAGTAGTCCACCAAAGGACGTTCATTAGCTTCAGCATTATTCACCTGTGTTGCGACATTTTGTGCATTGTTCCCATTATTGTTACCTCCATTATTTTCCCCGTTATTAACTCCAGTGTTGCCAGGTGGTACGCCTGCACCGGGTGGTGGTGGATTCAGGCGTGCCATGGCTGCTTTCAACTCAGCCATATGAGCTCTGAGCTCCTCAGTTTCTCTTTTGGCAGCTGCTATGTCTTCCGCATCCTTGCCGAGCCTTTCCAACTCAGCTCTCTTCTGATCATCCATATGAGCTGAGTTTGCTTTCCTCAAGTCTCTACGTCCAGTGCGCAATAAAGATTTCGGGTACTCAAGTGCTGGGTACAAAGTTCCGTCTCGAGAACGGGTCATGCACCGTGACAATCAACCTGAATTCACAGATAGCACAGAAAATGCAGGTGAGTAACAGATATTAAACAATAGAAGTAAATCCCTAAGGTTACAAATAATAACTAATTTAGCCGAAATCCCCGACAACGGCACCAAAAACTTGACACGCTCCAACTGCAAGTGTACAGTTTTCGGTGTAGTAATAAATTCTAAAAAACCGGGTTGTCGAACCCAAGAGACTTCGATCTGAACTAGCTATTAAGTCTAGACCTTATGTGGGAACAGCGCGTAGTTTTTTTGACTAATTCTACAAAGAGTGATTTATAACGTTACTCAATAAGAGAAAAAATACCAGGAATTCTCTCTAGGATCACTAGGGATGGTATGAACTATGCTTGATCTATGGAAAACTAACACGTCTTCTATTATCAATCAAGCAATGTGCAACTTGTCGAGTTACCAAACAAACTAACTATGCCTAAACTGAAATTAAACCGAGTTACCAAGCCTAATTCAATTCTAGGCATGCATTAACGCTCTTTATTCTACTTCACGGTCCTAATCAACATTATCGATTTACCAAATAATGATACAACTTGGTGAATAGTTCAATTTAACGACTAGAATTCACGGAGTTACCACGTGAATTTAAATTAAAATCAATCCTACGTTAGCTATGCGCAAGAAATATGGAGTTGAAGCATAAAATACTAATAATAATAGAAGAACGCGTTTAATTTAGCAAAAACATGAATCATAATCTCAAAACATTGAGTTCATACAAAAACCCTAGCTACCAAACAAGAATTCCCAGTAAAAAGGAGTTCATCTATGATTACACATGATCAAATCAACAAGTTCAATGATCATGAGCATAAACTAGAGAAAAAGAGAAGATAAAAGATCCAAACGACGATCCCGGGCTCCCACGATCGCCCCTAAGCTGCAAGCACACCCAACATAATGTCTCACTCCCCAAAAACGAGCCCTAACCAAGTCTAATACGTTTCTACAGAGTTTAGAACAATTTAGAAGTAATTACAAAACAACCCCGAGTTTCTCCAAAAAATCTGCGGACGAAGTAGGTCGTGCGACCTAGTTAGTAGGTCATACGACCTACTGAAACTCCCTGATTACCTCCAGCTAGGTCGTGCGACCTAGTGACTAGGTCGTGCGTCTTAGTTGATACTTAGCCAAATTTTGTCTTCTTCCGTCTTGTCGTGCACACCTTCCAATCACTTCCCGAGCCTTGTATCATCACTCGATCCTCCATTTTGAGCTCTCCTTTCAACTGCCACCGTTCTCACTTCCATCTTCATTGTAGAACGCAAAATATCCTCAAAACATCCTTAATTTGCTCTAAAACATCCTGGAAAAGCAACTAAGCTTTTTGAAAAGCAAATAAGGACCCGAATTTTGATCCCGAACTCCGATGAACGTGATTTTTGCACCTTTGGATTCCTTTTGCGACGTAGAATTCGATTATGTAGAGAAATCCCCGTTTCCGGACCGTTTTCTTCTTTTTCTCAATTATTGTTCACATTTGGCGAAAACATCCAATACGCGCCAAATTCGTCTTTTTCTTCTCTCCACTTGATTCCCGCATGCGTCATTCCTCTCAAATAACAACACGATCACTACCGCGAAGATCAAATGTGATAAATTATCAAAATCATACTCAAAACCACTAACAAAACCCCGGATTGTACTTTAAAGCTAAAAAAACATCCAAAAGTGCATTTTCGTTAAATTTTGGCTCAAATCCCGTCACTTTGCATCGAAACGCACACAAATGACAATGTATAGTGTACTAAAGATAACTCTTATGAAGGAGTTATCAATTGTCCAATAGACGGGAGTCTTGTTCGGCCCTGAATCCCGTCGCACAGCTTTCGTCGACGATTTACACCAATAGGACTGTCACGCCCGTAAACCGGGGTGAATTTTTTTTTGAAATAAAACTAAAGCAACTAATCGAACAAGTGGTGAACTGAACAACTCCAACTTTTATTTCACAACTAAAATATATTACAGAGTAGTCAGGGCTACTAACGGTTCCCAACCCAACTATATTACATATAAAACAAGTTGAGACTCGTCTCAAAAGCTATAAACAAGCTAGCACTCCAAACAGCTAAGACAACTCAGGGACTGAACCATCATCACCACTATAACTTGTTCCTGCAAAATGTTAGGGGTGAGCTTACTGCAAGCTCAGTAGAGAACATCAAAGGAACAGTCCAAGCACGTATTGTTTCATGGTACACATATCACGTAATCATGCTATCACAGTTCAATATACACATGTATATGTCAAGTCATGCATATGCAACTCTTTCATCTTTTTATTATCTTCATGGAACCTGGGGTGCTCACATGCGCGGTCGCAGCCCGGAGTGAGTCAACCGCCCTCCGCATACGTACTCTCAACTGGGAGCGGAGTGCCCCACCTGCCATCAAGCCGGCAGTGCTTTCTGCACCAGGCCTCGGGTGCAATCAGGGTATTCAACCCAAGGGATGTACAATCCCTAACCCCGTCCATTTATCTTTCCACTTTCATATTTAATTTCACATGCAAATCATGCATGAACAACAATATCGACAATATCATCATGCTAACAGCATATCAACAATCAACACAGTTGATAGCATGTATCCAGCATAGTCACGAATATCAATAGCATATTCGAATAGCAATTTCAGTAGCATCTCTGTATGATTCAAATACTCAAATAACAATTTGACATCATTTCCACATGAATCATATATCAATTTGCAAATCCACAATAATCAGGTATAACATCGACACAGTAATGGCAATTCGACAATTATAAGGAATATATCTAAGCAGTACAACGACTAGCATATAAACAGGCAACGCAATACATTTAGGGCTATAACGTTGAGATTCCCTACCTCGGTCCGACGAAGCTGCTAATAAAATAATAAGAACCTCCAGAACCTCCGAGTAATATATTGAGAATATCCTTCGCAACTCTCACTATCTCTCTATAGTACTTGACTGAATTTTGGAATGAGAATAACTCTAACGACAAGTTCTATTTATAGAGGAGGGCGACCAATCACGTCGCGATGAGTCGCGGGACACGTGGCATCCATGCAGGGAAGGAGTTCCCAGGACATGACACGTGTCTGACACATGTCAACCATGCACAAGGACGGTGCCACGCGATGACACGTAGCAGGGGCGTGTGTCGATCATGCATCGCAGGTCACCTAATCGTGACACATGTCCTCCTGCGTGTCACACATGCATAGCAGTACACCAGACTGTGACACGTGTCCACCAGTGTGTCATTTATGTATGGATAGGGCTCCATAGTGTGACATGTGTCCCCCCTACGTGTCAATCATGCAATAACACATACAAGCTAACATACTGCATGTCATTATGTAATAATCATGATTAACTAAGCTAATTAACACTTAAACGATATGATTAGTACTAATTATTCCCTAAATATTTTTATCCTTAATTTAGCGATTAGAGAAGATATTAGAACTTCTGGTGTCTTTCTGGACGAGCTTAACTTTTATAGTTTGGCAGATATGGATACATCAAAAATACTAAGTGCTTAGTCATGAAATTCACTGAAGTAATATAAGCTTCACAAAATGTGGTCATTACATCTCTACCCCCTTAAAGAAATTTTGTCCTCAAAATTTAAAACATACCTTCTGGTGAGAATAAGTGTGGGTAATTCTCTCGCATTAACGCTTCTCGTTCCCACGTCATTTCCTCAATACCACCACGACTCCATAAGATTTTCACTAAAGGAATGGCTCGTCCTCGAAGTATCTTCTCCTCGTGATCCAGAACGCGAATAGGTTTCTCCTCGAATAATATGTCATCAGATACGTCTAAATCCTCATAATGCAAGACATGAGATGGATCAGGCTCATATTTCCTCAACATAGAAACATGGAATACACTGTGAACTCCTGAAAGTTGAGGTGGCAATGCCAAACGATAAGCAACGTCACCAACTCTCTCTAGAATTTCAAACGGACCAATAAAACGTGGCGATAATTTTCCCTTCTTTCCAAATCGAATAAGACCTCTTCTAGGCATCACTTTCAAGAAAACATGTTCACCAACCTCAAAATACAATGGCCTACGTCTCTTGTCGGCATAACTCTTCTGACGACTCTGAGCTGTAAGGAGCCTCTGTCTAATTAGCTTAATCTTTTCAGTTGTCTCCATGACAAGCTCAGGTCCTAAAATAGGAGTGTCTCCAACTTCAGTCCAACATAATGGTGATCGACAAGGTCTACCATACAATGCCTCGTAAGGCGCCATCCCAATGCTGGCCTGAAAACTGTTATTATATGCAAACTCCACAAGAGGCAAATGATCTTCCCAACTACCTTTAAGATCCATGACACAAGCTCTAAGCATATCTTCCAATATCTGAATGGTCCTCTCAGATTGGCCATCTGTCTGAGGGTGAAAAGCTGTGCTAAAACATAACTGAGAGCCTAAAGCATGCTGCAAACTTTGCCAAAACTGAGAAGTGAATCTAGGGTCTCTGTCAGAAACAATAGATACTGGAACTCCATGTAAACGAACAATCTCCTTGACATACAATCGACTCAAGGCATCCAATGAGTCAGTCATATGAATGGGCAAGAAATGAGCTGACTTGGTCAAACGGTCAACAATAACCCAAACAGAATCATGTCCTCTAGGTGATCTAGGAAACCCAGACACAAAATCCATAGTAACGTGTTCCCACTTCCACTCAGCTATAGGCAAAGGCTGTAATAATCCTGCTGGTCTCTGGTGTTCTGCCTTAACTTGCTGACAAGTCAAACATCTTGACACAAATTGGGACACGTCTCTCTTCATTCCATTCCAAATGTACTGGCGACACAAATCACGGTACATCTTAGTGCCTCCCGGATGAACTGCTAAACGAGAATAATGGAACTCCTTAAGTACTTCTTCTCTCAGTTGGTCCACCTTTGGAACAAATACCCTTCCTCTAAGCCTCAAGCTATCATCTTCATGAATAGACCAACCCTCCTTTGCATTACCCTCTTTAACTTGCTTCTTAATTTCCTCTGATTCAGAGTCTAGTCGTTGTGCCTTAATAACTCTAGTAAGAAGAGTAGGTGTAGCAACTAAGCTGCCCAGAAAACATAAATCGTCCTTCTCTTCTAAACTCGGATTATACTCGTTGATTGAGCTAATCATATGCCACTCCTGGATCAAAATATTTGCAATAATTCCCCGAGACTTCCGACTCAAAGCATCAGCAACAGTATTAGCTTTCCCTGGATGATATTCTAATGTGAAATCATAATCCTCTAAGTACTCCATCCATCTACGTTGCCTCATGTTAAGATCCTTCTGAGTAAATAAGTACTTCAGACTCTTATGATCAGAAAATACCTCAAAGCATTCGCCATAAAGATAGTGTCTCCAAGTCTTCAAAGCAAAGACAATAGCTGCTAACTCCAAGTCATGTGTAGGGTAATTAACTTCATGAGATTTCAACTGTCGAGAGCCATAAGCCACAACCTTTCCTAATTGCATCAAGACACAACCCATACCTTCCTTAGAAGCATCACAATAAACAGTATAGCCCAAACCTCTTTCTGGAACCACTAAGATTGGAGCACTCGTCAGTCTCTTCTTCAATTCTTGAAATACTCTTTCACAAGGATCATTCCATACAAACTTCTCTCCCTTCCTAGTCAACTTTGTCAATGGGCCGGCTAAACGAGAGAAATTCTCTATAAACTTCCGATAATACCCAGCTAGCCCAAGAAAACTCCGAATTTCAAATACAGTCTTTGGCCTCTCCCAATTCATAACAGCCTCAACCTTGCTGGGATCAACTGCAACTCCAAATTCAGATACTACATGCCCAAGAAACTTCACCTCAGTTAGCCAAAATTCACATTTGCTAGCTTTACCATAAAGTTGGTTGTCTCTAAGCAGCTGTAACACCAACCTCAAATGTTTCTCATGCTCCTCTTCCGATTGAGAATAAATTAGGATGTCATCTATGAACACAATCACAAACTGATCCAGATAAGCCCTGAAAATACGGTTCATCAAGTCCATAAATACCGCTGGAGCATTAGACAACCCAAATGGCATCACTAAGAACTCATAATGACCATATCTAGTTCTGAAGGCAGTCTTTGGTATATCAACCTCTCTAACCCTCAACTGATGATACCCCGATCTAAGATCAATCTTAGAAAAACACTTAGAACCCTTCAATTGATCAAACAAATCATCAATTCTGGGTAAAGGATACTTATTCTTTATGGTAACCCGATTAAGCTGCCTATAATCAATACACAACCTCAAAGTCCCATCCTTCTTCTTAGAAAATAGCACAGGAGCTCCCCACGGTGAGCAACTAGGTCTAATATACCCCC
Source organism: Linanthus parryae (assembly GCA_023055425.1). Taxonomy (NCBI): domain Eukaryota; kingdom Viridiplantae; phylum Streptophyta; class Magnoliopsida; order Ericales; family Polemoniaceae; genus Linanthus; species Linanthus parryae. The sequence continues at coordinate 11,212,054 of JALGPY010000012.1, read as the reverse complement.
GATCAGATAAATCCTGGATTTGGACCTTAAGCTCCTTCAACTCAGCCGGAGCCATGCGATAAGGTGTAATAGAGATAGGTTGAGTACCAGGTTGCAAATCAATAAAGAACTCTACTTCCCTGTAAGGAGGTAAACCGGGTAGCTCGTCAGGAAATACGTCAGCAAACACGCTAACGACACGTGGCAAGGTAATGACTTGTCCAGACTCATCTGAACCTGATAAACTGGATAGATACCCATCCCGATGATCACGCCACTGAGAGTGTCTCAATGACGATGGCAATACATCTCTAAAGTTTCCGGTGAACTGGAAATGAGTACCATCTGGGGTAACTGCCGTCACCCGCTTCTCATGACAATCCAACACAACAAAGTGAGCAGACAACCAGTCCATGCCCAAAATGATGTCAAACTCGGCCATGTCTAGAACTCTCAAGTCAAAGGTAACTCGAGCATCAGAAATAACTAGCTCACAGTCTCTACAGATTTTATCAACACGAGTACTCTCACCTAATGGTGAGTTAACTCCCAAAGCAGCATATAGAGGTTCCGCAGATAAGCCAAGTAATGAAACACATGCAGCAGATATGAAGGAATGCGAAGCGCCAGAATCAAATAAGACATCTACCCATGTATTGTGCAATAAAAATGTACCTTGTATCACTGAGTGATCATATAAGGGTTCCTCAATTGGATAAAGTGCAAAAGCTCTCCCCTGAGACCCTTGAGTCTGCCCACCAACCTTCCCTTTACCTCGACCAAAGCTCGTCTGCTGGGATCCTCCAGATGTCTGTGAAACTGGTGGCCTAATAGACTGCTGAGATGGTGCAGGACGAAACTGCGACTGCTGGTTCACACTACCCTGCTGAGATCCCCCACCAAGACCTGTAGTATACCCACGAGGACACTCACTACGGTAGTGGCCTGACTGACCACAACCCCAACATGTAATACCACTCCTCTCCTGGAAACCACGACCTTGTGGACGAGGAGGCCTAAAAGATTGGCCTTGGGACTGAGAATAAAACGTCCTCTGCCTCTTGCCAGAATCATTCTCCCTTTGGTTAGATTGCCTCCCCTCCTGTTGGTAACTTCGGTTCTGATCTTTATCCTCCCATAAGACCTTTGAATCTGCCAACTCCCTCTCAGCAACTAAAGCAGACTCCACAACCTCAGAATAAGACTCCAAGCGTAAAACAGCGATCTTTCCCCGAATAGATGGAACAAGACTCCACTCGAACAGCCTAGCCTTCTCGCTATCATCAGACACCATATTAGGGGCATAACGGGCAAGCTCAGTAAACTTTGCCTCATACTGCATTACGGACATACTACCCTGTTTTAAGTTTAAAAACTCTCGAGCCTTAGCTGCCCGAACCACCTCCGGAAAGAACTTCTTAAAAAACATATTCTTAAAGCTCCTCCACGAGATAAGTGATATGTCAAGGTTAGAGGTAACCAAATACCACCACTGATCAGCCTCATCTTCCAACTGAAAAGTTGCTAACCTTACTCTAGTCTCATCTCCCAAGATCCCCATAACAACAAAAGTCTTCTCAATCTGTCTTACCCAATGCTCAGCTGCAACTGGGTCAGGGCTACCTCGAAAAACAGGTGGATTCTGCCTCTTAAACTCCTTAAGTGCCTTCATAGTATCAGGGTTAGCGCCCTGATTAGGAACAGAAGCACTACTATCTCCATTCGTACCATTCCCCAAGTTTGCTGTAGCCATCTACAACAAAAATATCTAAAATGTCATACCTATAAACTTAAGAGGTAGGATCAAGTCAAGCACATCGAGCACATAACACATAAGATTCCTAAACCATTACCCCAAGCCCGAGGTGTGTCGTATACCTAAGCTCTGATACCAAGTTGTCACGCCCGTAAACCGGGGTGAATTTTTTTTTGAAATAAAACTAAAGCAACTAATCGAACAAGTGGTGAACTGAACAACTCCAACTTTTATTTCACAACTAAAATATATTACAGAGTAGTCAGGGCTACTAACGGTTCCCAACCCAACTATATTACATATAAAACAAGTTGAGACTCGTCTCAAAAGCTATAAACAAGCTAGCACTCCAAACAGCTAAGACAACTCAGGGACTGAACCATCATCACCACTATAACTTGTTCCTGCAAAATGTTAGGGGTGAGCTTACTGCAAGCTCAGTAGAGAACATCAAAGGAACAGTCCAAGCACGTATTGTTTCATGGTACACATATCACGTAATCATGCTATCACAGTTCAATATACACATGTATATGTCAAGTCATGCATATGCAACTCTTTCATCTTTTTATTATCTTCATGGAACCTGGGGTGCTCACATGCGCGGTCGCAGCCCGGAGTGAGTCAGCCGCCCTCCGCATACGTACTCTCAACTGGGAGCGGAGTGCCCCACCTGCCATCAAGCCGGCAGTGCTTTCTGCACCAGGCCTCGGGTGCAATCAGGGTATTCAACCCAAGGGATGTACAATCCCTAACCCCGTCCATTTATCTTTCCACTTTCATATTTAATTTCACATGCAAATCATGCATGAACAACAATATCGACAATATCATCATGCTAACAGCATATCAACAATCAACACAGTTGATAGCATGTATCCAGCATAGTCACGAATATCAATAGCATATTCGAATAGCAATTTCAGTAGCATCTCTGTATGATTCAAATACTCAAATAACAATTTGACATCATTTCCACATGAATCATATATCAATTTGCAAATCCACAATAATCAGGTATAACATCGACACAGTAATGGCAATTCGACAATTATAAGGAATATATCTAAGCAGTACAACGACTAGCATATAAACAGGCAACGCAATACATTTAGGGCTATAACGTTGAGATTCCCTACCTCGGTCCGACGAAGCTGCTAATAAAATAATAAGAACCTCCAGAACCTCCGAGTAATATATTGAGAATATCCTTCGCAACTCTCACTATCTCTCTATAGTACTTGACTGAATTTTGGAATGAGAATAACTCTAACGACAAGTTCTATTTATAGAGGAGGGCGACCAATCACGTCGCGATGAGTCGCGGGACACGTGGCATCCATGCAGGGAAGGAGTTCCCAGGACATGACACGTGTCTGACACATGTCAACCATGCACAAGGACGGTGCCACGCGATGACACGTAGCAGGGGCGTGTGTCGATCATGCATCGCAGGTCACCTAATCGTGACACATGTCCTCCTGCGTGTCACACATGCATAGCAGTACACCAGACTGTGACACGTGTCCACCAGTGTGTCATTTATGTATGGATAGGGCTCCATAGTGTGACATGTGTCCCCCCTACGTGTCAATCATGCAATAACACATACAAGCTAACATACTGCATGTCATTATGTACTAATCATGATTAACTAAGCTAATTAACACTTAAACGATATGATTAGTACTAATTATTCCCTAAATATTTTTATCCTTAATTTAGCGATTAGAGAAGATATTAGAACTTCTGGTGTCTTTCTGGACGAGCTTAACTTTTATAGTTTGGCAGATATGGATACATCAAAAATACTAAGTGCTTAGTCATGAAATTCACTGAAGTAATATAAGCTTCACAAAATGTGGTCATTACAAGGACTGTGGATTTACCTTGAATGACGCCGACCCGGGCCACCAAGGTTGTGACCCTGATCAACTCCGCCGACAACTTCAGGCTTTGATAGCCAATTTACGGCACTGCCACCCACCAGCAGTAGTCTCCTTCTTCGACGACCCCACCTGCGGCCATGGCCTCTACCTTCGCCAGCTAGGGTTGTATTCCATCTTTGGGGCTTCACTCTTCTTTTGGGCCTAAGTCTTCATTTGGGCTTAATTCTACGTTTAGGTATTATGCCCCACTTGGGCCTAATTCACTTATGGATTTGGGCAACATGCATAAATTGGACCAACTACAACCTTTGGGCAGTATTTCCCATTTGGTCCTCCTTCTCCGATTCTCAAGGCGTTTGTCAACCACGGGGGTGTTGATACCGGGTCAACCATATCTTTATCATTAATTTATATTATTTAATTTTAGTTAGAATTATTTATTAGTTAGTTTATTTATTTCATTTGATAAACTACGTTAATTAGTTAAAGAAAGAATCGGGTTTTTTGTCGGTTTTTTCCCGGTCCGTAAGGTCGAATCTTCTAAATCCGGGGTTAGTATTTGTCTATTTAAACAAGTAATAAATGCATTATTATGAATCAATCACGGAAAATATCGAAGTTGTGTCGTGTTTTAGTGTGTGTTTCGTGTTTGTGTGGACATTGATAGCGTTTTGAATAGCTATCGCATTAGGTAAACTTTAACACAACTTGTATGCATGTAGGTCAGAAATGAATATAATCCATAAATATGCATGAATTTGACTTTCGGATAAAATAGAACATGCAGAACTCACCCATATACTAAATTCTAAGTTACTTGCAAATCCTATTTTACTTTACCTATGTACCATGTCGGTCTGAATAGTGGTTACTAAAATCAATCTTTTACCATGGATTGGGCTATTTTCTTCTAGAAGGCCAATGTTTGTCATGCCATCTTTTGTACCGAAGGATATAAATTGATCTTTTTATTTGAGGAAAAATTAAAAGAAGAGATATCCTATTGTTATGTGAAAAACATAAAACTCATATTCTCTAGTACGTATATAAGGATCTGTAAAATTGATTACTGACTGTGAGGGCATCTTCAACCACTCGAGGGGAGGGGGATGGAAAAATACGTATGAAAACAGGGTTTAAGTCCAACCATGTGACGGGAGGGGGTGATATGGGGTGCCCACACCAAAGGAAAAATTTCTACCCATAGCACCCCTCCACATCCCCCTCCCCTACTCGGTTGGACTTGAACCATATTTTTAAACGTTTTCCCCCCTTCTCCTTCCCCTCCCGCTCCACTCAAATGGTTGGAGTTTCCCTAAGAAAACTATGATCCATATAGTATGTTGACTTCTATGTGTTTATCAAAAAAACAAAACTTCTCTCTGTGTGTGTTCGTGTATAAAGATACAACTTATTGACTTGAGTAACAAATCAGTGAAGAGTTAACAGTCAAAATTTGCAAAAATTGTTACTTCTTAGGCAGTTGAAACTGGTTTGGCAGACTCACAAAGAAACAACGATTCGATTCGTTTGAATGATGGTTCTATTTTATTTTTAACAAAAATGATGGTACTATTTTATATATACATGTTGGGGAAAAATAGAAAGAAAGACAATTTATCTACTTCTTCTATATTATAAAACATGATGGTTGACTTTAAAATGACTTTTAGTCTATCATATCAAATAAATCTCAACCCCTGTACCGCACCAATTTCAAAAAAGATTTTTTGAAAAAAGCATAAAGGATAAATTTATGATACCACATTTGGAACATGGGGAACGCAAAGATTTTCCCAATCATCTTTAAAACATTAGAATTCGGAACACATTAAATTTTTATCAAGCACAATTGGTAGTGGAAGACTTTTTGAATTTAGTGCAAAAATCAATCTTAATTAAGCAGGACAACAATCAACAACGAACTTTTTACGCAATTCAGTTATTAATTACACTCATATGTACCGACTAATAAGAATAGAACACAAAGATTATCTATATAACATATTAGGAAGCAATGGAGAGATACTTTCTTTATTCTCACTCCAGTCAATGCTAATTCGAACGCAAATGGGGAGATATTTTTTTTATTCCCACTTCAGTCAATGCTAATTTTGTAGCTTTTTAATTAGTCAATGCTAATTTCCGACGAATGAGAAATTGTATGATACCATATTTGGAACATTGGGACTACAAAGATTCTCACAACCATTTTAAAAAGAAAACATTAAATTTCTATGAACCACAATTTTTATTGGAAGACTTTTTAGAAATTTTATGATGCTATATTTGAAAGGGACACAAAATCCAGCAAGAGAGAAAGATACTCGCAATCACCTCAAGGGTGGGGACGAAATCGCGGCAAGCAGCCCCCAAGCAGTGGTGCGCCACTATGCTCCCATCCGGTCAGTGTGTTCTCGCACAACGGGGTCGACTGCCTTCCTCGGCTGAAATTTGTGCCTTGTAGAATCCCAACTCGCATGCACGAGTCCCCATGAAGGTCAAGTGTGCTATGGCACACCGGGTTCGACTCTCCCACATCCTCTCAAATATGTCACTTGGAAACAAATGTTAGTCCCTCTCTCATCTCTCCAAAATAAAAAGTGTGTAATGTAGGTGTAAACAGGTATAATAATACTCTAGAAGGGGGGGGGGGGGGTTGAATAGTGTATGCTGGCTTTTGCCAAAACTCAAGTTTATTGAAACTTAAGTAGAAAAAGCTGTTGAAATCTCAAAGCTTTGAAAGAGATTTGAGAAGCTTAAATATATAACAGCAGAGTATAGAGGCTTCAAAGCTTTGAGACTTGGAAAGCTCCAAAGCTTTGAAACTTCCAAGGTAAACTGTAAGTAAATGCAGCAAAAATTGAATAGCAGGAACACATATATTTTACAGAGTTCAGTCAAAATTGGACCTAGTCTCTGCCTGAGGGATCTAATCCCTCTAGGATTCAAACACAACTTCTTATTAATCACCCAGATTCAGCCCTAGATCTCAAGCCTAAGTGAGCTACCTTACACTTATACAGCTTGTGGTTCCCAACCTATCTAGTTGCAGGCTACAGCATGTTGAAACAATAAGAACCTCTTGCTGTTCACTTGAACAACCAAACTAATAAGTTTAGTGAGGTTTTTGAGATGAATAATAAATGATAAAATTAAGTACAGAGAGAAGAACTCAGAAAAAATAAGATGTTTAAAGCCCGAAAGAGTTCTTCTGGATTTGAATGATCTTCAGGCTGCTTGAATTGAATATCTGAATGATTTGAAGATTGTATGTAATTGATCTTCAGATGATTTCCCCTCTTCAAAATCACGACCTCTGTATCTCTGATAAGTCTCTGCAATTCAACTTAAGTAGTTGTTTTCAGTCTGCAACTAACTTGAGAGATTTCAGGAACAGAATTCCTAAAGTATCTCCTATCTGATAAGCTCATGTTAAAAGCTTAATTTGAATACATTGCTGATCCATTTATGGACGTTGGTGAGTCCAACAAACCTGCAAATACTTAGCAAACAAGATCAAACAAATAACAATACAATCTAGCAAAGATATTTGCTTGAAATACAGTCTGCTGATAGTTCTGAGTTAACAAGTATATCCAATATCATGAATATATCAAATAACAAATATAGAGTCCACAATAATAGACAATAAGCAGCATGTAACAACATCCAAGTAACACTGAATCCATCTGCACACTGGAAAAATGGTCAGTAGAACTTAGCAGTAAAGAGTGACTAGAAAATTCCAAAGCTTTGAAGCTTTGCCTGCTAACTTCACCATAATGTATATTGGATTTTCAATCCAACTTAATCCTGCAGTGATCGTCTTAGAACATATATTGCTGAATATAATTATATAATTAAACCAAACATTATCAAAACATAACCAAAACATGCACAAAACAGTTAGATAATACAGCATATAGAACCTGCTACAGTAACTCAAATCTTTGAAGCTTTGGTACTTAGCAATTACTTGTGCTTGTGTTTCTGGCTTTCATTATCGAGGACTTAGCTCTCTGCCTGTATTTCCATATCATAAAATTCATGAGCTTTAGACTTATCAAAAATAAATAAATGGAACACACACAACTGTTTTAAAAAACACACTCCCTAATCTAAAACATAAATACGTCGGGTTGCCTCCCAACAAGCTCCTTGTAATTTAAGGTCGACGACCCGACCTAGTTACCTCAAAATATGTTAATGAGGTCAAGCGCGACGTGCCTCCTACTTCAATTTCATGCTCTTGATCTCTTGCACCAACATCATGTGCATGCACCACATTTGGCTTCTTTTCAGATTCGGGTGGATCGGGCTGCAAAATTGCAGGCAACCCAAGAGAAGGATCCACACGATCTTCTTTGAACTTGATCATAACTAACTTGTTCTTACCCTTGCCCGTCACAAATGCCCAGAACACAAGTGATGAATCTAAAGCTTTGATAGTCAACTCCTCAGTCTATAAATCCACATTAGCGCGCGTTGTATTCAAAAGCGGTCTTCCAAAGATAAGTGGAACATTGCGATCCTCCTTGATGTCCACTATCGCAAAGTCAGCAGGAAAGATAAATGCACCCACTTTGACAAGTAAGTTCCCAATCACCCCATTTGCCGTAACAATAGTATTATCTGCCAGTTTCATACCCATCTTCACTGGGGTTGGCGCACCAATGCCCAATCTTTGGAATAGAGACAATGGCATGAGATTTAACTCGCACCCAGATCACAAATACCATGCGTATGATATCCACCCCCAAGAGTGCAGCCTAAGATGACACTGCCCGGATCTCTCATCTTGGGAATGTCCCTCTAAATAACTTTACTGCATGTCTCTGTCAATATCACTGTGGCATAAGGGTCGATGCTCTTCTTACCCATAAAATTTCCTTCAAGAACTTCTTGAACTCGGGCATCTTAGCAAGTGCTTCCACAAGAGGAATGTTTATATGTAGGTTGAATATGTTTAGAAATTTACCAAATTTTTCCTCATCATTCGTCTTTATTGCCGCCGGATATGGTATCTGTGGCTCACAATCAACCGGATTTAGAGTGTTCTTGGGCTCTTGTCTTTTCTCTAACGTGTCCTTTGATTGGGGACTCACGTCCTAGGGAACTTCTCCATCAAATTCCTTCTCTATGTCCTTTGTAGCTTCAGCTCTCGCATAGATAGATATGGAGGATCTTGAGTAGTCACACCATTGCGAGTAATAATAGCTTTGAGATGCTCAGTAGGAGCAATGGTATTAGATGGAAGCATACCTGGTGGAAATTTGGTGTTTTGATTGGCAATTTGCCCAATCTGCGTCTCATGACTCTTCATTGTGGCTTCCATAGCAATCAGCTTCTCATTCATCTTTGATAACAAGATGTACAAGTCTGGTTGTTGCTGTTGTCGTCCGTACTGCTGCGGAACTTGCCTTTGAGCTTGATACTGAGAATTAGGCTACTGACCTGGTGCATAAAGTCCACTGTTTGGGTTGGCATAGCTAAAGTTAAGATGGTTGCGGTTTTTGGGATGGTACATGTTAGGACACTGCTGCTGTCTCGAGAAATTCACATCCTCAACACCCAAATCATATCCTTGATTCTCATCTGCTAGAAGCTCACCCATGGATTTTACCTGTGATGGAGGTAGCATGCCGTAAAAGGCTGAGGTCATTGATTCAAGCTTATGCTCCATAGATTCAATTTTTTTGACCAAAGCAGCATCCCTAGGTCTCGAATACCTACGAGTCTCAAACCTCGTCGTCTCTCTCTTGGCCACGTTGTTCGGCAGATCCTGAGCTCGCTGTCCCCAAGTCCCATAAAGTTACCCCTAGCTAGCATATCCAACTGTTAGCTGTCTTCTTGTCTAATGCACTGTAGAATTAATGGAGGAGCTTGTGCCATGGCTCCCATTGATTCAGACATCTACGAAGAATTTGGCTGAACTTTCTCCATGCGTCTCCCAATGAGCTATCTTCTTCTTGATTGAGTTTTGTAATCTCAGCCATTTGCTGAGCAAACCTGGATGGTGGAAAATATTTCCTCATAAATTCATGAAAGCAATCTTCCCATGTCACAATACTCCGAGCTGGCAGTTCCATAAGCCACTTCTTGGCTTTTCCAGATAAAGAGAAAGGAAATAGTAGTAGCTTAACTGTTTCATCTGAACCCTTTGGTCGTGCAAAGTCGATGTGATTTTCTCAAACACAAGTAGATATTGGTTGGGGTCATCTCTTGGAGCTCCGTTGAATGCGCATTCATCATGAACCTTATTAATCATGTGTGCTGGCGCAGATCGAAGTGGTGAGCATTGATCTGTGGCCTATCAATGGTAGGCTGGTGTAGATATTGCTTTCCTGACAGACGGATCATCGCCATGTGGCATCCATCCAGCACACCTAGCTGTGCTCCATACACACCGGATCACCACCCGTATTGATCCGCGTGGGGGCTACGAGACAGGGCCCCCACGCACCATAACACGGGACTTGTAGGGACTTAGTGATTTGGAGGCTAGGGTAAGGCCCGTCGCGCGCGTGAGACAACCAAGCTCGCGCACGACCTCTGGTTACTGACTGAGAGAGCCTAGGCTTACGTGTCCCATTAATGCGGCTGATCTCATAACGGTCTCCGATACTTGCGGACAGATATGTAACAGTTCCTATATACACGGTCGAACGTGCCGTTGAGGAGTCTATCTTTAAGCCGTCATTTATGGTGCATTAAACCCTCAACGGTCACTTCCCCACTATATATAGGGTCGTTAGCTCTCTGTTGCGACACAAGTCATATACTGGTAAAATACATAGCTTACTGTCTCTCTCTCACAAGCAGTTACCAGTGCTTACCCTCTCCCTACACACACCCTACAACTTCTCTGTGTCTTAGCCTTCATTCTATGTTTGAGGTGCACACTTGGGTTCTCCCATCAGGAAATCCATGTGCACAATTTGGTGAACCCGACGTGAACCCATCCACCTTCAAAACCTCAAATACTTCGAATCTGTTCATAATGCCTTCTAACCGAGAAGTTCGTGGTGGGGATCAATCTCCTTCCCATGAGGAGACGTCAGGAGAAGACTGACTGCTCAACACCACCCCCAACGCTCGAGCTCAAGTTGACACTGAAGGAGGGCCCTCTTTGGAGTCACTCCAGGCTACAATACAAACCCAAGCTCGGGATATGGAGGCCCAATCTGGTCAAATTTCTTAGATCATCGCAATCCTGGGAAAGGTGGCCCAGAATGTTGTCCTGGGGACTTCTGCCCCACTACTGTCAGCTCCAATGCCCCCGCCGGGGACAATTTCCACCTCGATAGTGCATGTCTCCCCTGCCCAGGTTCCTTTCTCGGGTGGTTCGTCGATCCAGACGCCACCATTCTCATCAAGCTCATCCCTAATGGCGGCAGGGAACCCTGCCTCGCATCATGCATCATCTTTCTACGCAAGCGGGGCCCTAGGAAGCCATGGGCCTCCACCTCCGCCTCCTTACAACCCCAATATGCCCTACATTCCGGGCTTCAGACCGACATCTTCATCTTACGGGGGAACACCTGCTAGCATGGCGGCCCTTGAGCAAAGATTGACAGTATTATTGCCAACCAAAGCTTCGCGGACACTGTCATCCCCAAGGTAGATAACGCACATCCCATTCCGCGGGACATTTACCTGATGCCAAATCCTGCTGGATATAAAGCACTCAAGTGGGAAAATTTTGATGAAGTTAGCGGGAACGCCCACGAACACTTGATGAGGTTCGTGGATATGATGGGCACACACGCGGCTGATACTCGGTTGCTCATGCGCGAGTTCCTTAAATCCCTAGGAACTGTCGCGTATAAATGGTATCGGACCTTGGAAGCGGGATCCATTAAGACATGGGAAGAAATGGTGAAGAAATTCTACACAAAGTTCTTCCATGTTGACGAAAGGGTCACCACCATTCACCTTTCTCGAATGTACCAAAAGTCTGACGAGGAGGGTGTCGCCTTCATAAGGAAATTCAGGGCCAGGTCCGTGGAATGCATCGACGAGGTCTCGGATGGCCGCCTGGTTAAAATATGGCTGCAAGGCATGCGTGATGAGTATAAAGGTATGTTGAACAACTTGAACATGCCTACTTTTTCAAAACTGATCGATTCCACCAGGAACGTTGAGCCACTGGTAGAAAGGATGAGGAAGAGACACGTTAGTGAGCGTGCGCCGACGAATTCCAGCTTTAAGGTCGGCAGAATAGTCTACAAACGACCACGAGACGCCAACGTGCACACGATATCCTCGCCCAACAAGCAACGGCGATCTGCAGCTCAAGAGCCGCCGCCCCTGCTCATCTCGGTCAGGGACGCAATCGATCTTTGCCAGAAATGGAGACAAGATGGAGTCCTGCCGGCATTTGAACACAGACCTACGGGAGAAAGCCTTAAAATGGTGCGAATGCCACGGGCAAATCTCCCATCCAACCAAGGAATGCAGGAAACTCAGATGGATGGTGGACAGGAAAATAAGGGAAGGTCAGTTGGTTGTTGAAGAATCAACTAAAGACGCACGAAGCAGCCCTCTGCCACCCCATACGCGACGAGAGTCCAAGGGGAAAGAGGTCGTCATGATCTCTCACAGACGTCAAAGAGGTGGCGGAAGCAGTAGCCCCTGTGATTACATAAATCTATGAGGACGAAGAATATGGCGATGATACCGAAGACTCCCGCGCTGAGCGAATGAAGGGCTCTACCAAATTCACCAGATTCTTTGATGAGATGAACTTTTCAGAGAGATGCAGACACGAGGTGATAAAAGCAATGTTAAGGGTGGCAGAGGAGTACGGATAAGAATTAGTCACCACGAATGGGAAAGTCATCAGAGCCTTTAGACCGCAAAGACTAATCATGATGTTCGACGAGTCGGACAAAAGAACTGACACCAATCACCAAAGGATGTCATATGTAACGGCCGCGATCAACCACGTCGGATTCAAACGAGCCTTCGTCGATGGTGGAGCTGCGGTAAACGTCATTCCCTTGGGCACCCTAGAGATGCAGGGATTCCCAGGCATAAGATTGTCAAGAAGCCCTCATCCTTGACAGGGTTTGGAAGTGGCTCCAGAGTGACTCTAGGCTGGATCCGTTTGGGAGTCCAATTCGGGCAAATAAACTGCTCCGCCAAATTCCACGTTATCGAGGACGAAACGACTTACCACATGATTATTGGGCGAGCATGGATTCATCGCTTTGATGTTGTACCTTCAACAGCTCATCAGGGGATGAAGGCCATCTGGAAAGAAAGGGTGGTCATAATACCCGCTTCTATGAATCCTTTCAATCTGGAGAGGCACACTTACCTGAGGCAATATGGTTCACATAAATGGACGACGGGCCGCTTTCGGCCCCGTTTCGGCCAACTCCTTTGCCCAGGTGGGAGGACATCCAGGATCAGTCACCAGCTGGAGCGATAGTGACACGGGAGGAGCCGAAGGGAGAACAGCCCACGAGGAAGGACGCCCTTAGAACAGCCAAAAACATCTACACCTTGAAGAAAGTCATGGAGCATGGTAAACACGGCACACGTGTGAGTAGTTTCTACTTCAACAGGAAGAAGTGATATCGCGCCGAGGGTGTTCCCAGGCAAATTTGCAAGCTATCAGAGGCTCCTGGTATGAGTGAGGGAAACCCGCTATTTGAGGAAGTCAAAGACGCACATGAGTGCATGGAAGACCGCCCAAAGCCGCAGAAGCAGGAGCTCAAGGAGGTATTCCTCAGTCCTGATGAGGAAAAGCAAAGACCCGTCTTCCTAAGCGCGGACCTCAGCGATACGGAAGAGCAAAAGCTGGTGCAACTACTAAAAGAGTACAATGACGTTTTCGCATGGGATTACGAAGAAATGTCGTGACTGGACCAAAGCATGGCTATGCATCGCCTGGATGTCATCCCGGAATCGAAGCCAATCAAGCAGAGCGTGAGGAACTTCCGTCCTCAGATCAATGTCAACATCAGGGAGGAGATGGTCAAACTGCTAAACACCAAATTCATAGAACCCAACCGTCATCCCACCTGGTTGGCAGACATAGTGCCCGTGTTAAAGAAAAATGGAAGCCTTCGCGTGTGTGTAGATTTCAGAGATCTGAACAAATTATGCCTGAAGGATGACTTCCCTTTTCCGAACATAGATCTCTTGAGTGACTTCACTGCAGGCCATGAGATGTTCAGCTTTACGGACGGATTCACTGGCTACAACCAGATCAAGATGGACCCGGAGGACGCGAAGAAAACAGCGTTCATAACACCGGTAGGGATCTTCAATTACACTGTCATTCCCTTCGTTTAAAGAACGCAAGAGCCACATACCAGCGCGCAATGATGGCATTGTTCCACGACATGATGCACTAAGAAGCTGAATTTTATGTGGGCGATCTAGTGGTTAGGTCAAGGAAGAAGGAGGATCACTTGAAAAATCTAAAAAAGGTTTTCGACAGATGCCGCGCATTTCAGTTAAAGATGAACCCTATGAAGTGTGCATTTGGGGTAACCTCTGGTAAATTCCTAGGCTGCGTAATCCACAGGCATGGGATCGAGCCTGACCCTGCCAAGATATCGGAAATTACGAGTCTATCCGCACCGCAATCCCAAACTACATTAAAGGCATTTCTAAGAAAACTGTCTTACTTACGGAGGTTTATACCGGTAATTGCGGAATCGACCTTCTGCTTTAGCAATCTGCTCAAAAAGAACGCAACGTTCCTCTGGAAATAAGAGCATCAAGTTGCGTTCGAGAAGATGAAGAGATTGCAAACATCCCCAAGGGTCATGATCGCACCGCAGTTGGGATCGCCCCTGCTATTGTACCTCACTTCAACCGAGAGGTCGATCGGAACACTACTGGACCAGGAGTTTGAGGGACAAGAAAGGTCGGTGTATTACATATCCCGAATGATTCAATCAGCAGAATCAAGATACACAGAGATAGAGCGGCATTGCTTGGCTTTGTTTTTCGCAATTGAGAAGTTAAAGCATTACTTTGCTTCCCACAAAGTGGTGGTTGTAATGAAGAGCGATCCCATACGTTATCTACTGGGACATTCACCTCCCTCAGGGAGACTTGCGAAATGGTACATGACCATCTCCCAGTATGATATCACATGCACGCGACCTAAGGCCATCAAATCACAAGCATTGACAGATCTGCTCACACAGTTCCCAGATGAGAAGCATGAGCCCATGCCAGAGGGGCTCGAGGGGCCCGAGATATATGCAATCATCAAAGAGTACTGGAAGCTACAATTTGATGGATCCTCTACAAGATCAGGGGGAGGAATTGGAGTAGTACTCATCAAGTCTGACCAAGAGGTTATCCAGATGTCAACAAAGCTGGACTTTGCGGTAACTAATAACGAGGTCGAATATGAGGCCCTGATCGCGGGACTCCTTGTAGCTAGAGCCTTGGAAGTTAAGAATCTTGTCATCATGGGAGACTCAAAGTTAATTGTCAAACAAACCTCGGGGGAATATTCTCTAAAGGAGATAAATCTTCTCAAATATCGGTCAATTGTGCAGAAGCTGGTTCAGAGTTTCGAGTCTGTCGAGTACGAACACACCCCCACATCCGAAAATCGTCATGCAGACGCACTGGCCACTCTAGGGTCCAAAATCAGCTCAGATAAATGCCCTGCGAAGATATCAATTGAGGTCAAGACAACCCCGTCATTGGTAAAAGATCTATGTGAAGAAGGGCCTCCAGAAGAAACGGACTGGAGGCAGCCCATTCTGCGGCCGATGGCTGACGGAACCAGCAAGGAAACATGGGTTTCTGCTAAGGGATTCTGCATACATGATGGTTTGCTTTATCATAAGGGCCCTTAGGGTATCCTCATGAGATGTGTAGCAGAAAAGGAGGGACAAGCAACCCTGTACAAGATTCAGCAAAATTCTTGCGGGGACGACGAGATCTCCATCTATAGGAAGGCCCAAAGGTATGGAATATACTGGCCGCATATGTCATATTTCGCCGCCATCATAAAAAACAACTGCGAGAGGTGTGATTTAATCAAAGCCACCATGGAGATTGTTGCAATAGAGGACGACTGGCGACAGCCAATAATCAAT
Organism: Linanthus parryae; assembly: GCA_023055425.1. NCBI lineage: Eukaryota > Viridiplantae > Streptophyta > Magnoliopsida > Ericales > Polemoniaceae > Linanthus > Linanthus parryae. The sequence continues at coordinate 11,196,347 of JALGPY010000012.1, read as the reverse complement.
TACATTCAAGAGGAAACTGTGCCCGCCAGCAGAAAGGAAGTCGAAAAACTCCGAAGAAAGGCCAATAGATATCCTTCCCAAGAAAACATACTGTGGCGAAAGGGGCTTAACGAAAATTTGCTCAAATGCCTGAACGGACAAGAAGCCCAAGAATTCATGGAAATGTCGCACCAAGTGGAACACCAAGGAGGTGCGAAGTTATGTCGACAACTCTTGACGGTTGGGTACTACTGGCCAACCATGGAGGTCGACTGCCGCGCAAAGGTCAGAAGGTGCCAGTAATGCCATTTTCATGGCGATCTAGTACATGCTCCCGCGGTCGAACCACATGCGCTAGGGACCCCATGGCCATTTCATACTTGGTCACTGGATTTCATTGGACCAATACGAGCCCCCTCGAGGGGGAATGAGTACATCCTTACAGGAACGGAGCAGTTCACCAAGTGGGTAGAAGCAATCCCACTCGAAACAGCAAATGCGGCGGTAGTGGTCAAGTTCATCTAGGAAAACATCCTTCACCGCTTTGGCATTCCCAACACTATTTTGTCCGACAATGGAACTCCCTTCGTCAACCGCCAGGTAGTCGAGAAACTAATGGAATACAACATCAGACAGGTGTGCTCCACGCCCTACTAACCAAAGGGAAATGGGCAAGCAGAGGCGACCAACACGACGTTGCTGCGAATACTAAGTAAGATGGTCACAGACGATCATAAGAAATGGGCAGATTAGGGACGGCACTTTGGGCATATCGAACATCGCCCATGACTCCCACTAGGAGTTCCCCCTTCATGCTATGCTACCGAGCGGAAGCGGTTGTCCCCTCTGAAGTCAAAGTAAACTCGACAAGATTGGCTTTCAGTGTTGGAATAGATGCCCTAGAGGGAATCTAGTTTAGTATGAATTTATTTTGGCTAGAACATTCAATGTATTATTTATTTGATATTTAATATAATGAAGTCCTTAGATTTAAAATTGTGTTGTTTATCTTAAATATCCCGAGTCCAGTATAATGATTAATAGGACAATCATCTATAGACTAGTATGGGGTTGGATTGATATGGAGATATCAAGATCCAACACATAGGTGTGCATTAAGGGTAATGGCGCACTGGATTGACCCATCTCCGAGAAGGCTACATACACGTTATGTTAAGTAACAAGTGCTTCTCTTGGTGCAATGGTATTGTCATCCTTAGACTTGAAGTCACTAGATATTCTAGTTGTGGATTATTGTGATTTTGGTAGCGTCAAACGCTGCACCGTAACTGGGTAGTGATAAAGGCGTGTACCGGATACAATAAGAATCAAGCTCAGAGATCGTACTGTACGTAGATAGAAATTGTCCCTCCCACATAACGGGAGCAAATATCCTAAGCCACTTGAGGGATAGGGCTTATAGAATGTCTGGCCAGCCTCAAATAAATCAATATAGGATATTGATGTCATTTGCACGGATAAGGCTAAAGGGGAGATAGATCACTATTTTAGTGCGCAATTATTTAATGGATTGTATGTTTTTGATCTAAGCAATCCTGTCTACAACATTAATACCAAGAGGATAAATATACATGATTTAAATCCTGCTTATTTATGGCACTTTCGTTTAGGCCACATAAACGAGAAGCGTGTGTCTAGACTCCATAAGGATGGACTACTAGACTCATTTTATTTTGAATCATATGAGACATGTGAGGCTTTTTTATTGGGAAAAATGACAAAGTCCCCTTTCAATAAGAAAGGTGAGAGGAATGGTGAGCAATTGGCGCTCATACACACTGATGTGTGTGGGCCATTTGCCACGCGTTCCAGGGGTGGTTACGTCTACTTCATTACATTTACTGATGATTACAGTACATATGAATTTGTGTACCTTATTAGGGCCAAATCCGAATCCATTGAAATGTTCAAAGAATTCAAAAGTGAAGTAGAGAAGCAAGTTGGCAAAAGTATTAAGGCTCTACGATCGTATGGGATGGTTTGTCCGAGAGGAGAAATCGAACCCTATTGAATATGGTTCGATCTATGATGTGTCAAACTGATCTTCCATTATCATTTTGGGGCTATGCTCTATTAAGTGCAACTTTCACCATTAACCGTGTTTCATCTAAATCAGTCATGAAGACACCACATGAGATGTAGGCGTCCCACATTGTCGTTCATGAAGATTTGGGGCTGCGATGTTTATGTAAAACGTTTAAAATCAAACAAGCTAGGGCCAAAGTCGGATAAGTGTAAATTTGTGGGGTACCCTAAAGAAACTAAGGGCTACTACTTCTACAATCCAACCGAGAACAAAGTGTTTGTTGCTCGGACCGACGTGTTTCTAGAAAGAGAGTTTGTCTCTAAAGAAGCAAGTAGGAGGACTATAGAATTTGAAGAGATTCAAGAACCACAAATCACTGAACCGATTATGGAACATGAACAGGAACCACAAGGATTTGTGGAATAACCTGTTCAGGTGACACAAGAGCTTCGTAGATCTAGTAGAGTGCGCCAGGAACCCGAGAGGTATGGACTTCTTGTGACCGATTCCGGTGACACAATGCTCATAGATGATGAGCCTACTACCTATGAAGAGGCCATGAAAGGGCGAGACTCTCAGAAGTGGCTAGAAGCCATGAGATCCGAGATGGAATCCATGTATACCAACAAAGTATGGAATTTGGTGGAACCACCCGAAGGGGCGCGGCCCATAGGGTGCAAGTGGGTCTTCAAGAAGAAGATCGACATGGATGGTAATGTGATTACCTATAAGGGCCGATTGGTGGCAAAAGGATTCAGACAGATTCATGGTATTGACTATGATGAAACCTTTTCACCAGTCGCTATGACGAAATCCATCCGAATCCTACTTGCAATTGCAGCATACTATGACTATGAGATTTGGCAGATGGATGTCAAAACAGCATTCCTTTATGGGAATCTCCTCGAGGACGTGTATATGATACAGCCGGAGGGTTTTGAAGATCCAAAGCAAGCCAACAAAGTCTGTAAGATGCAACGATCCATTTATGGGTTGAAGCAAGCTTCTAGAAGTTGGAATTGACGTTTTGATGAATTAGTCAAAGAGTTTGGCTTCATCAAAAAAAAAGATGAGTCTTGTGTCTACAAGAAGGTTAGTGGGAGCTCTGTAGCTTTTCTGGTCTTGTATGTGGATGACATACTAATCATTGGAAACGACGTTGCCATGCTGCAATCTGTCAAAGATTGGCTAGGGAAGTGTTTCTCAATGAAGGACTTAGGGGAAGCAGCCTATATACTCGGTATAAAGATCTATAGAGATAGATCTAAGAGACTGCTAGGCCTAAGTCAAAGTACATATATTGACAAGGTGTTGAGCGGTTCAACATGCAAGATTCCAAGAAGGGATTCTTGCCCATGTCACATGGAATCACTCTTTCGAAGAGTGGTTGTCCTTCCAATGAGATTGAGAAGGAACGCATGAGTAGAATTCCCTATGCCTCGTCCATAGGATATATCATGTACGCCATGTCATGTACTAGACCAGATGTGTCATATGTCTTGATCATGACAAGCAGATACCAATCCAATCCGGGTGAGAGTCACTGGATTGCAGTGAAGAACATCCTAAAGTACTTGAGAAGAACTAAGGAGGCTTTCTTGATATTTGGCGGCGAGGAAGAGTTGCGCGTAAGGGGTTACACGGATTCAAGCTTCCAAACCGACATAGATGACTTTAGATCACAATCGGGATATGTGTTTTGCCTGAATGGAGCAGCGGTGAGCTGGAAAAGTTCCAGGCAAGAGACGGTGGCTGATTCTACAACAGAGGCTGAGTACATTGCTGCAAATGGTGCAGCAAAGGAAGCTGTTTGGATCAGAAAGTTTGTTTCTGAACTTGGTGTGGTTCATAGCATTGCGGATCCAGTTGAGCTGTCCTGTGACAACACTTGGGTGATCGCGCAATCAAAGGAGCCCGGATCGCACCAGAAATCCAAACACGTGCTCAGGAAGTTCCATCTGATTCGAGATATTAACGACAGAGGAGACGTTCGGATATGCAAGATTCCTACAGACGAGAATCTGTCAGATCCACTTACAAAGCCGCTTGTGCAGTGGAAGCATGAAGGGCACACTAGGAGCATGGGCATACGAGATGCGTCAGATTGGCTCTAGTGCAAGTGGGAGACTGTTGGAGTAGATGCCCTAGAGGCAATCTAGTTTAGTATGAATTTATTTTGGCTAGAAAAATCATTGTATTATTTATTGGATATTTAATATAATGAAGTCCTTAGATTTACAATTGTGTTGTTTATCTTAAATATCCCTAGTCCAGTATAATGATTAATAGGACAATCATCTATAGACTAGTATGGGGTTGGATTGATATGGAGATATCATGATCCAACACATGGGTGTGCATTAAGGGTAATGGCGCACTGGATTGACCCATATCCGAGAAGGCTACATACACATTATGTTAAGTCACAAGTGCTTCTCGTGGTGCAATGTTATTGTCATCCTTAGACTTGAAGTCGCTAGATATTCTAGTTGTGGATTATTGTGATTTTGGTAGCGTTAAACGCTACACCGTAACTGGGTAGTTATAAAGGCGTGTACCGGATACAATAAGAAGCAAGCTTAGAGATCGTAGTGGACGTAGATAGAATTTTTCCCTCCCACATAACGGGAGCAAATATCCTAGGCCACTCGAGGGATAGTGCTTATAGAATGTCTGGCCAGACTCAAATAAATCAATATAGGATATTGATGTTATTTGCACGAATAAGGCTATTCCCATGGATCGAGAAACTATGGATTGGATATACGAGTGTGATTCGTATGTCTCGTGTCCAATCCGGATATAGAGACGAAGGGATGAGACAATTACTTGTACAAGGTTTGTCGAATGACTATTCTATTAGTTGGCTAGAAATGGATGTTTTGCTAGAAACCGCTCCATATTAGCAAATTGTTGCTACCAACTAGATATAACCTATGGGTTCACACGCTATATAGAGTTGAACTAGATTTGGGAATTAATTAATAGTATTATTTAATTAGAAGGATCACTTTGCAACACCTTGAAAACTTAGTTGGACAAATTTGCAAGGAAGGGACTATACCGAATTCTAGTAGGACTAGAATGGGTCATTTAGGTAGTTGGCAAGGATTTGTTGGACTATATAAAGGATACTCCTTCCTTCCTTCCCACACTTATGAGCCTTTAGTTCATAACTTTAGTGGAAGAGAACAAAAAGGAGAGAGCAAGCAAGCAAGAGGGACCCGTCCCCCCTGCCGCCGCCCCATCCCGTCGGCCCAAACAAGGAGGCCGCCCCTCCTTGTTTCCTCGCGTTGTGTGATTTCTTCTTCCTCTTCCTCCATTCCGGGCTAGAACAAAGGAGAAGGAAAAGCTAGATATCAACTCTAGGTGTGGATCAACTATAGAGAACGTGACAAAATTCACGTTACAAGTCATCACAGGAGAAACCCTAAGGTGTGTAACTTGATTTCTTCCCATACCATCGTTATGTCTCTTGTCCTGTGATCCTTGGAGGGTATTGCATGGCTAATATTTGTTTTTCCGCTGCGTATCCATGATCAAAACCCTACAGTCACACGCTATATATAGTTGAACTAGATTTGGGAATTAATTAATAGGATTAATTAATTAGAAGGATCACTTTACAACACCTTGCAAACTTAGAAGGACTAATTTGCAAGGAAGGGACTAAACCGAATTCTAGTAGGACTAGAATAGGTCCTTTAGGTAGTTGGCAAGGATTTGTTGGACTATATAAAGGATGCTCCTTCCTTCCTTCCCATACTTATGACCTTTTTTTTATCATAACTTGAGTGGGAGAGAACAAAAGGAGAGAGAGCAAGCAAACAAGAGGGCCGACTGCCCCCTTGCCGCCGCCCCCTATCCCGCCGGCCACCAAGGAGGACGCCACCTCCTTGTTTCCTCGTGTTGCGTGATTTCTTCTTCCTCTTCCTCCATTCCTAGCTAGCAAAAAGGTGAAGGAAGATCTAGATCTCAACTCTAGGTGTGGATCAACTATAGAGACGTGACACAATTCACGTTACAAGTCATCACAGGAGAAACCCTAAGGTGTGTAACTTGATTTCTTCCCTTAACATCGTTATGTCTCTTGTCCTGTGATCCTTGGAGGGTACTGAATGGATACATTATATTTTCCGCTGCGTATCCATGATCAAAACTCTACATTCAGTGGCTTGTACAACAACGAGCGTGACCATGACCTGATCCTCTTGGAAGAAAAACACGAGAAAGCTACAAGAGCAAATCTCAATTACAAGGAGAGGATCTCGTGTGCATACAACAAGACGGTCCAGCATATGGACTTTACGGCAGGAGACCTCGTACTACGGGCCTCCGATCATTGCATGCGCGAAGCAAACCATCCCAAGTTTGAGGCTAATTGGGAAGGACCCTTCGAGGTAAAGGAAGTCTTTGACAGCGGAAATTGCAACATCCTGCGCTGCCACAGAGCAGCCACCACTCCGCAACCAATCAACATGCGATGGCTAAAAAAGTACTATCCTTAGCCCACTCTTTTTTTTTTAGCTTGCAATATCCTTTATTTAATCCTCCCATATGAGGATCGAATTATTGATAATGACTCTCCCATATGAGGGCTCTTTTATCAAAATTATCAGTTTGCCTCTCTGGCTTATGGGTCCCCAGCCGACCACGAACCAAGACATGAGCCTATCTCATAAGATAGCAGTCTAAGCCTATCTCACATGGTAGCAAACTCAAAATCCTATCTCCTATGATAGCAGCAGAATAAAGCCTATCTCAAAAGAAAGCAACATAAGCATATCTCACATGATAGCAGCAAAAGCCTATCTCATACGATAGCAATATAAGCCTATCTTACATGATAGTAGCAAAAGCCTATCTCATACGGTAGCAATATAGGCCTATCTCACATGATAATGGCAAGAGCCTATCTCACATGATAGCAATACAAGCCTATCTCATAAGGTAGCAGGGACACAAGTAGGCTCCTTGCTCAAGTAATAGCTTGACGCGAAGGAGTCTATCTTATTAGACAACAATCATGTGCGAAAACAGCACAGGGTGTTCGTACATAAAAACAGCTTGAGGATAACGGCTTATAGCCCGTGTTATTAGAATATTTGGGGACCATATGAGGGAGGCCCACCTGCATAATGGCCTATAAAGGAGGGGAAACCTTTTCCTCCAAAAAGTAAGTCCACTTCCTCAAGTCGAGGTGCGAAGACGCTATCTCATATGGTAGCAAGAGGCGTCTGATAATTGGCCGCAAGCCTATCTCATACGGTAGCGATAAAAGCTTGTCAAGTCATAACTTGCAGAAAGTGCATTTTCTTAATAATGTGTTCACCTTCAAGGTGGCACAAATAGCACTTGCCCTCGAAGGACAACCATATAGTCAAGAATTTCATACTTACGCAAATAAAGCACAAATCAACTCAAGGCATGGAAAATAGATGTACATACACACACACACACACACACACACATATATATATATATATATTGTCCACATTCTCCCCAAAATTACAGCCGCACATGGCACAAAGGAAAAGCAGGATAAGGAAAATGTTTTCTTTTCAAGAAAGCCTCATTCTTCGAAGAAATCCTTCAGTAAAGAGTCCCGTGCCGACAGCTTGAGGGAGTTAGCAGCGAGTTCTGCAATACGGGCTTTGCTGGCTTCATGATGCTTCACTGCCTCATTCAATTCCTTGGCTTGGCGCCCAAACTCTTCCCTGCGCGCAGTAAGAGCTGTTGTCTCCTCTTTAAAAGTGGCAAGCTCATTTCCAAAATTGGCAGAGTTATGAATCCTTGTTAACCACTATATGAGGAAGCTCAAATCCAATCGTCTTGCTGCAAACTGTTCAAGCTTTTGCACGCTTGCAAGGAACTCTTGGGCTCTAGCCGGTGTGGTACTCGCAGGAGTAGCCTGATACAGCTCTCCTAGAAAAGCATCCATCTCTTTGAATATTTTCCCCCTGTTTTCTGGAGACAGCTCCAGCACTCGCGCAAAAGCAGTAGGGAAAGACACACGAACTTTCATCAACCACTCGAGGCAGGCTTGATCAATATCTACATACACAAGCGCGATAAAATACTCAGCAAAGTGTGGGTTTAAAAATCAGGGTATTATGAGCAAAGATAAGGGTGGGCTTACCAGTTCCTTCGATCATATGCTGAAGGGGAGCGATGGGCAATGCCGCCCGCGAGCTGGCACTAGCTACGACGACCAATTTTTGATCTGCTCTAGTCTCACGCGCGAAATATACTTCAGGAATCACCAAGTCCCTCCTCACAGCAATAGGTGAAGCGGTTTGCGAGCCCCATATCTCAAACGGATTCTCGGAGGAAAGGACGTCCAAATCCAAAGCAAAATCACCCGGAAAATTGGAAACCCATGGAAGACTCGGCGAGGAAGAGGGGCCACCCTGATCTAGTTCAGTCGCACCGATGCCCTCGGTGATGGCAGGGGTCTGCTTGGAGGTAGATTTTGAAACATTAACAGATATCTTCCTCGCACAAGGAGCACGATCTCTTGACACCACATCATGCCTGGGAGGAGAGGTTTCTCCAAAACCCTCCTTACGAGCAACATTGTTCACAGGAGACACACCTCGTTCAGCGCGGGAGTCTCGTGCAATGACTTCTTCATCTGAAGAGACGAGTATAAATGGCTCTTGATGGTCCATTTCATCACGCCCCTCGATACACTCGAGGCGTCTGTCGTCAGCAACACGCTTGCTTACCATTGCATCCTCTGCATCCCCTTTGCCAGGAGTTTCACCTGCCAGAAAATAAGAATATGAGCTCCACAAAATTAACATGCACGGTTGCCAAGAAAACAGGTATGTCCCTTACATGCTGTGGATCTCGAACCTGCTTGGCCGGTCGTCCCAACGCGAGGGCGCTTTGGTTCCCGCATGAGTATCTCACTAGAATGAGTTTCATAAGAAAGTCTCTTTCTCAAGGAGCTTTTCCCATTAGAAACCAGGAAAGCTACTAGTGCATCAGAAACCATCGACTGAACTTCGGGAGACATAGGCATTGCTAGCTCAATACGGTTTTCAAGGACGAATGATGCTTGCAAAGCTGCTCTTTCCTCCAGTATGCGAGCAGCAAAACTCGCGCTTCGATCTCCGGACGCAACACGCCTCAGACAACACTAAAGTCAAGATACCAGTTAAAAAGGGGAAGGCAAGCGCGTTTGTACATAAAGTGAACAAAGAAGCATGAGCATAACTGAACAAAAGAATTGGAATAATTGACCCTGTCCATGAAGGATTTACGCTTAACAGTTTCGATCTTTTCGTCAAGAATTAGCTGGGCGCATAAATGCCGATCTTTTAGCCAGCAGGGAAAAGTAGCCATAGCTGCAATCATCACGGCTACGGAGTGCCTCAAAGGGATACTCGTTGGTTGAAAATATAGGCATCCTGTTAGGAGAAGGGATATCATGAAAGTTGAGCAGGAGACGAGTCTGGAAGTTCCATAAGAATATCCAGTTAAGAGTATTCCGACCCCTTCTTTCACGCGAAGGTTGGATCAAAGGAATCTCAGCAAGAAGGGAGGACACACCCTTGCTGCACAAGAGACTGTCATAGTAGCCCCTGTCAACGAGTTCAGGCCATAGTGGAGGAGAAACATCGTCATACCCAAATTGGGGACTGACGAGAAAAGGGTCATACGGCACGGTAGCCTGTTCATAATCACCGGAAAACTCTGTATCTGACACGTATTCAGGCAGCGCGGGAAGAAATCCTCTTCGAACCCAGTTCACAAACCTGCTGAAAGACCAATCACCCTTAGTTATGTGCTCAGCAGAAAGAGTGATATTTTGCTCGGGATATAAGTCCTCCCAGAAATCTATTTTCTCATCCTTCAAACGGGTAGAGTAGGGTCGACGCGCAAAGAAGCGAGCATCGTCGACTATCAAGGCAAATGTCCGCTGTGGGGCCTTCGTATTATACCAGCGTCACGCTCGAGGACTATGGAAAACCAGTGGAACGCTAGGAGTATTCCAAAGGCCCACTTTCACAGATATAGGGGCATATCCAGGCCATCTCTCAAAATCCCACAAGGACAGAAAAGCAGTATTAACGAAGGTGCAAACATCGACTCTTCCCCGCGACTGTTCGGCATGAGCAGCGGCCAAGTCATGGCGGTGATACAAAGAGCCCAACACAAGTGGGCCTCGGGCTACCTTTTGTCTAATTGATAGCTTCACTGTGATCGGAAGCACGTGCATAAAAACCCCGTCATGGGGAAACCCATCTATCAAGTAGCGTGACAACCACACGCAAATATAGCCGCAAAGGGAAAAATGAAACCCTTTTCCTGCAACACTGATGACCGCCTCTGGGTCTTTTTCCCGCCACTCGCGAGCCACTGAGGGATCAACAAAGTCTTTAAAGAAGTACATTAGCCATTTTGACCAATTGTTCTTTGGGCCAGAGGATGTACGAGGGAATTTCCCCACGAGGTTTGGTTGGGCCAGGCATCCATTTCGAGCCAGTCCTTCCCATATATGCTATAAGGACCTCCATATCTTCAAACAATTGGATCTCGTCTGGGTCGGTCAAAGGCGCTAAGGTATCAATGATTCCCATGCTTGGGAGGTTCAGCAAGACCTCCACGTCCTCCAAGGTAGTAGCAACTTCAATATGAGAGAGATGAAAAGTATGGGTTTTTCTGGAATACCTAGAAAATAGTGCCTGTAGCATGGTACTATCATGTCAGATATGAAGACCTTTGGTTGCACGAACGGCGTGCAAAAATTAGCACGATTCAGGTCTGGCGCGTGATAGCGAAGGATGTATTCCGTCCACTCCTCCATCCAGTCAAAGCCCTCCATGAAGGACTGTGGAAGAATGTCGGTGAAGCCATACAATCCAGCCTCAATGCCAAGGCGCTGCACATCCCCAGCATTAACCACATCCCAATCAGACCTCATTGGTTCGGGAACAAGTTGTAGAGCATCATTCAATGGGGATTCCCGGAGAGGGGATGCCATAATGGTGGCTGCATAAAAATCATCACCCCCAAGGTAGGGGGCTTTGTACCACAACTTGCTAGGCAGTTCTGGAACTTCAGCAGCCTTCTTGGGAGCCATCGCTGCAAACAAAAAATCATCAAGATCCCAATAGTCCGTGAGAAAAAGGGAAAAGAAAAAGGGGGAGAAGAGTACCTGCAAAATTGTAAACTGAAAAAACTTGAATGCTTGTTTTGCTTGAGAGAGCAAAGCAGAAAAGTCCCAATCAGAGACATAGATGGGTTTAAATAAACCCCCGAAGAGTCGCAATCCCTGAGAACTGCTGAGTCAGCAACGCTTCAGAATCAGGAAGAATTGACGATATCTCAGCTATCCTTGCCTCGAAAGTAGGCAAAATTGGATGACGTTTTGATTTATTCGACAGAGACCACGCTTCATGAGAGGCTAAACGGCACTTCCCGATCCCTAGCCAATCATGGCTACGACTGGGGGCTATGGGGAATCCGAATTAAAATTCAAAGGGTCTGCTTGAACTTCACGCATGGTCGATTTTGCGCGACTGCATAAAAACAGATGTGCGCGTGAAAATCACGCAAAAGGGGGCTATTGTAGATACTGCTTTCCAGACAGACGGGTCATCGACACGTGGCAGCTATCCAGCACACCTAGATGTGCTCCATACACACCGGATCACCACCCGTGCTGATCCACGTGGGGGCTACGAGACAGGGCCCCCGCGCACCATAACACGGGACTTGTAGGGACTTAGTTGGAGGCTAGGATAAGGCCTGTTGCGCGCGTGCGACAACCAAGCTCGCGCGCGACCTCTGGTAACTGACTGAGAGATCCTAGGATTACGTGTCCCATTAATGCGGCTTATCTCATAACGGTCTCTGATACTTGTAGACGGATACGTAACGGTTCCTATATACACGGTCGAACGTGTCGTTGAGGAGTCTATCTTTAAGCCGCCATTTATGGTGCATTAACCCCTCACCGATCTCTTCCCCACTATATATAGGATCGTTAGCTCTCTGTTGCGACACAAGTCATATACTGGTACAATACATAGCTTACTGTCTCTCTCTCACAAGCAGTTACCAATGCTTACCCTCTCCCTACACACACCCTAAGATTTCTCTGTGTCTTAGCCTTCATTCTCTATTTCAGGTGCACACTTGGGTTCTCTCCTCAGGAAATCCTTGTGCACAGCTGGTTGACACGCTCCAACTGCAAGTGCACAGCTGTCGTGTGTAGTAATAAACCGAAAATCCGGGTTGTCGAACCCAAGGGACTTTGTGCAAATTAATTACTATTCTAAACCTTATGTGGGCAAGTCGCAAGTTGTGTTTTTATCTAATCCTAATAAAATAAACGCAAAGTTCTCAATTAACCAAGTGAAATAGTTCACGATTAATAAAGAATGAATTTTGGGTTTTTATCAAATAAGAGAAAAATACCGGGAATTCTCTAGGTTCACTAGGTCGATCTAAATTTATATTTTGATTTGTAAAACAACCACGTGTTATTCACTATTAATCAAGCTATATTAAACTTACCGAGTTACCAAGCAAGTTCACTATACTTTAAATTAAACTAAACCGAGTTACCAAGTCTAATTTAGCTTCAAGTATGCATTAAAACCATGTTTCTACTTTAACGATCCTAGTTAACGATGTCGAGTTACCAAACATTGATACGACTAGGTGGATTATTCAATTTACCGACTAATTCTCACGGAGTTACCGCGTGAAAACTAATTGAATTTATCTCTACGTTAGCTACTCGCAAAGATAATATAATAAAGAACGTAAATAATCCATAATAGTGAATAAACACATGAGATTAAGCTAGAGCATGCATTACAATCATCAAAACATCAACTTTAGATCAAACCCTAGCTACACCAAACGAGAATTCCCAGCAAAAAGTGTTTAGCTACTCATATTCATACTCAAAACGACAAGAATATTGAGTTTAAACATAAAAATCAAGAAAAGACGAGAGTTTAGAATTCAAACGAATGATCCAAAGCTCCTAAGCTCTCCCAAAGGCTTCTTGATCTCCAAAAGATGTCTCTAATGTCAAAAACTACTGAAAAAGTCGACCTAAAAGGCTTAAATACGTTCCCATAATTATATTACAAAGTTTGGATAAAATACGAAAAAGCCCCAAAAAAACTGCACTGTCCAGCGATCTCTTCGCACGAAGACAGTTGTCTTCGCACGAAGAGTCTTCGTACGAAGACTTCTGCCCTTCGTGCGAAGGTCTTCTCAAAGAGATACTGCAAGCTTGTATAAGAAGAGAATTTGGCCGAGCTGGATTTTGGCTAAGTGTTTTGTCTTCGCACGAAGACAAATGTCTTCGCACGAAGACTTCTGTTCCAGCCCTCTTTTTGTTGACTTTTCTCTTCCTTCCTTTGACTTTCCTCTTCCTTCTTTCTTCCTTTGACTTTCCTTTGCTTTCCTTTGACTTTCTCCTTCCTTTTGACTTGTCTTCGAGTTCCTTGTTTCCGAAGTTCGCTTCCATATCCCGCACGATCCTCCAAGCCCTGTTTTCCTGCGAATCACAACACGAAAACACAACCCGCGATCATATCACAATAAAAGCTCAAAAATCTAAAGAAACGCCCGGATTTAACAAGTAATGCATATGAACTCACATTATCACATTTACGCTCAATTTACTCAAAAGACGACAAATTCTCCATTATAAGCACGCAAAACGTAGAAATAAAAGGCATAAAATAACTCCGAAAACGGAGTTATCAACTACCCCCACACTACCTTTTGCTCGTCCCGAGCAAATCTCCCAAGTCAATTCCATTTCTCTCAAGTCAAAACTTTTCTCACCTTCCCGCAATTCATCCAACTTTGCATACTAACCTAACTACTCATTGCATAACTTCCCTACGCCAATTGCATACTATCACCTCACATTGCATACAAAACCATGAACACTTGCATACTAATCCGAGTAGAACCATTCACCAACCATCCTTCCTACTAGTCGACACGACTCGATTATACACAATGCACCTATATGCAAATGCAATATTCACAATGCAAGTATTGAAATAACAAATTTTCTTTTTCTTTTGTGAGATTGGGCAATCTCCATTAGCTTAAACCGATTCACACGAAGCGATGAGAAATCTAGACACAAGGAATGATTTGAAATCAAATTCGACAACACGAATCTCCCCTAGCTAGTATAGAGAACCTAACCTTACTAAGTACAAGAATGCAATACCTTTTCATGTGTGCCACAAAATAAAAGGCTACGCTAGGCTAAGCCACGTTCAAGGTCCGAGATCCTAATCCGCTAACGGGTTTAGAATGATGAGGCTTTAGGGACAAATAGGATAATAATCAAACACAAGTCCTAAGGCGTCACATTCTCACAAATACCGTAGCTCACACACCCTCACAACAATGATGGAAACCAAGCCCGAAACTCACCATCTCCGGCCCTCGATCCCCTCACACCCCGGTACAATTACGATCTCCGCGGCTATTGTCATGAATGATGTATAAGCCAAAATTTCCCGTTCGTGAACTAGTCGCTTCTCCACTCGTTCTTCCACAATGCTTCTCATTCTTCCTTTATTCAACTCTCTTTTTTTCTCTCTTTTTTTTTCTGATTTTTTTTTTTTTTTTTTTTTTTGATTTTTTTTTCTCTCAAATTCCTGCACACTTCCTTCAATATTTGTCTCGAGTGGTCTTCCAAGTGCCAAGCTATCATATAATCGTAAGGAGAGACAAATTCCAAATCAACACGTATAAATCACAAATAAATGTCTCTCCCTATCTCGATGAAATCCTCGGTGCTACTAACAAAGCCGCTAACATAATAAAGCACGTGTGGGGATGGAGTCGTCGCAAGCGCAATCTCGATGTCCGAAGTCAAATGTCGACACCCCCACACTCGAATGTAATCCTGTCCCCTCTCAAGTAGTCAATCAAACATCTGTCTCGTGCCTAATCCAACCAAACCTCCTACACCATGATGAGTAAGATCCGGTACCTAGCACGATCCACCTATGAAATTTCCCCCAACCCGAGTTTTGTGTGTATTAGATGGTACACACTCACGGCTCTCCTCACTTGTGTCCATGTTGTAATTCCATGGAACACCGCCACACCGAAGTGCGCAAGCCTACTCACACTCACCCTCGCATTCCCCTCAAAGATCATACATGAAGTGCATGCGATATGCAAGACTCACACAAATATAGCATGAAGTACTCCCTCACCGAACCCCCTCAACTACAACACCCTCGTGACGCACTAAAGCGGTGATTCTAACCAATCAGTGATGAAGGCCAAGAATCGTCACCCTAATTCCAAAGGCTGTCAAAGAATCCATGGTTCAAATCAGGGTTTACTAGTGGTCCTACAAGGTAAGTTCTATAAGCAGTGAGTGCTCTAATACACACCTCGCACAGCTGTTCTGTGTGCCACTACGAGGCGGGTTGGCGACTACCTAAGACGTACACAAGAACGTTCGGCTTGTTTAGCTCACACCTAGCTCAACTCTTGTAAGAAAATTAGGCACACACTTTTAGATTTGACAAAATTAAGTTCGTGTGTAAAATAGGCACGCATTCCCGTAAAGAAAGTTTCTCTATACTTACTAAGGGAAGCTCACATTGTCACTCTCGATCGCAATTCACGCCCTATGCCTAAAAGTCTCACACTTCTCGATTTTACCGAATTTTCAGCTTTTTTCAATTGCCCTTTCTCAAATTTTTAATTTTTTTGGTTTTTTCACATTTTTAGTTTTTTTTTTTTTATTTTTTTTTATATATATTCCTACACTATATGCACGGCCAACTCGACTACTGACTCAATAATGGTGGGACGACTCAAAAATACCAAAACGTGCACGCAAAAAGATGAATAATAAAAAGAAAAATAAGGACATAACCAAAAATTTCTAACTACATGCTGACACGGGCGATGCAAAGACTCAACATTGACTAGCAAAAAGGACTCAACCACCCCCACACTAGAATGCATCGTTGTCCTCAACGATAACACGAGGACTCAACAATTCTAGCATGAGGGCACACTCCACTACTCGTCATCTTCCTCCTCCTCTTCATCTTCTTCCTCATCATCTTCTTCTTCCTCATCCTCACTCGGCGGAACCGGATACTCAAATTCATCCTCCTGGAACCACGGATCCGCCGTCGGGACCGGTGGAACAAACTCCCTCGCCGCCTGACCACTAGACTGTATAACCCACTGGCCCACCATCTGGATTAATCCCCCCAGCTTCGCCTGATTGTCCCGAGTGTGGGCAAACTGGCGTCTTCTCTCGAGTCTATCCCGGGCCATCTCCTCTCTCAGGTGGTCGTAGGCAACCTGGTTATCAAACCTAGAGGTGTTCATCCTCCTACCCTTGCCCTTCTTTCTCGCTGTCTCATCAAACCTATGCCACTTCCTAGCAGTAAACGGTTTCAAATCCATGTCTCTCCCAATGACTACTTCGGCAGTTTTGGCTAGGTGAGTAAGCAAGCAAGTATGACCGGGACCCAACTTGTTAGTCCTCGACACCCTCTCAAGACAATTCTCCCAAATCAGTTTAGGGATGTTGATTCTAACCCCGGTGTAAAGACAGAGAGCCCAGACAGATAGGCGGAAAGTGTAACTAGGGTTTCGTGTGATTCCCAAAACCCAGTTCTCTAACAATTCACAGCACCACTTTGCCTCCGGCCTATAAAACTTCTTTTCGGCCTTCCAATGAATCACCTCCCCTTTCCTATCCCATGGATCAACCCCTTTCGCAAAGCAAAAAGCATTTAAACGAGACCAAAGATTCTCACTACGAAGAACCGTCTCTAACCCACAACCTTCTTTCAATGCGGGGAAACCCATGGCCAAAGCGATAGTCTCTGGCGTGAAGACTATCCACTCGTTCCGACAGTAAACAAGACGAGGGTCTTGGCTCTCACCATCTTTTGCATAACGCAAATTGAAACAAAATTCTCGCGCAATATGCGAACTAGACTGCCCTACTAGCTTAAACCAATTGGTAAGCTTCTCGCGCTCAAAAATTTCCTTGATTGCTTGAGGCATGTCCTCGTGCAATGGAAATGCCTTTTCGGGCTGCCCGTTCTTAGTCAAGTAAGTATCTTTTCGAGAGTTAAGATGGGCCTCATAAGTGACGAAACGGAAACTATCATAGTATCCGGGCCCAATACTACTCTCCTTCAAATTAGCCTTGGCCTTTCGTCGGCCTACAATGCCCGGTTTAGCCGGAAAAGGGGCATTCAAGATAGCATATTGGGGAGTGGGCGGTATCTCTAATTGAGGATCGCCCGACCCCGATGCGTCTTGCGAAGAACCCTCTCCCGTCTTCCGTTTCTTTCCACCCGCCATGTAGAATGCAATTTCAAGTAAAACGAGAAATTCAACTATTGTGCACGTGAACAAGAAGTGTGTACTGAATGAAACACGTAGGCACGTAAACAAATAATTCCTAGGACTTTACGCAATCGCCCCCAAAGTACGCTACTAAGCGCAACAAAAAATAATCGGGCTTTTACTCAATGTGCCTAGGACTCGAATATTGAAATACAAAGTTTAGATTGTACCTACGCGTCCGGAGCAAGTCTTACGGACGCAAAAATTTCAAAATTTGACCAACCCGGGTTGATTTTGATGTTGCCGGAAGAATTTGTCGAAATCTTGAATTGATTGATGCTCCGTACTCCTTGTGTAGTCCCCGTTAGCGTTGCCTTCTCGCCCGTAAGCTGAATCAAGCTCTAAGTCGTACAATTCCTCAATTTTTCTCCAAAACCCTAGCTTCTTCTTCCTCTGCTTTCTCTCTTGTCTCTCAAACTCACTCCAAACCACCTCTCAAATCTTGTTCTCCTCTGAATCGCGAGCAAAACCCTAGGTGGGTTGTTGATTTTGGTGAAGAAACAAGGGTGGGGCGATTTGCGTGTGAGGTCGCGGCTATGGAGGTGAAGAACTGCTGGGTTGTGAAGAATGAAGAAGAGATCGATGCCCAGCTGATGTCTTGAACCAAGTATGAGCCAAAAGTCCATAATGCCCCCAAGAAGTAACCCCATGATTGTAATCCGTGTTGGCTAAAACTGACCTTTTGCCCGTTGTCTTCGTGCGAAGACAGTTCTCTTCGTGCGAAGAGTCTTCGTACGAAGACAATTTGTCTTCGCACGAAGGTCTTCTCAAACAGATACTGCAAGTGGTTATAGGAAGACAATTCAGAGCTTTGAAAATTTTTCTAAGTATGAAGTCTTCCTACGAAGACAATTGTCTTCATACGAAGACAATGCTGGAGCTTGCCAAAAACATCCTTTTCGTCAAATTTTCGCGTCTCCGATCGTGCCTTTGCTTTCCGAAGGATCTCCTCGACCTCGAGACTCCCTTTTTACCTTAAAACACTCCCAAAATCCGGGGAATATTTTATTTGTCAATTTCACGCGTTCCAAGGCACGTTTTGCATTTCCGGATGCTTTTGGCCTCGTTTTACTCGCTAAAACATCCTTTTTGGCGTAACTTCCTCATCCGGACTCCGATTTGCGCGATCCACCTGTCTACAGAAAGCTCTCGACCACCCCCACACGTTGGCATTGTTCAATTCTTATTTCAGTCTGTCCTTCAAAATTTCACCTCGTAATCCGTGCCGGCGTGCTAGCTTTCTCCGTTCACTAATTAAATTCTTGCGCAAATCAAGACGGGGAGTCCGGGAATATGATCTTCCCCAGGTGCGTGTGTTGAATAGGTGCAAGAAATGGCGTCTATCCTCAATTCCTTCACTTCGGATCCCGATACGCGATTTGGGCTGCAAATCTTGACTTTTTACTCTGTTTCGCACGCGCGCATCAAGAAGGGGGATCCGAAATAGGCCTTTCACCTCGTATTCCTGCACATACTCATTGGAAATATTAAATCCACTCTCTCGCACCTCTCAACAAAATCAAACCGAATAAAAAATTACAAAACAGTATTAAAACCTATCCTAAAGCAATAAATAGGTTGGGTTGCCTCCCAACAAGCGCTTTGTAATTTAAGGTCGACGGCCCGACCCAGTTACCTCAGAGATTTCTCAAATTGTGGGAGTTGCATGAAGCCACTCAATGACTCCAATGAAATTCCCGTCCACGTACGGTTTCGCTCTCTGTCCATTCACCTTAAACCTGTTCCCATTTGCATCCTCTACCTCAAGAGATCCCCATGGATAAACTGCAGTAATCGTGTAGGGACCACTCCACCTAGATTTCAATTTCCCTGGAAACAGCTTTAGTCTGGCATTGAAGATCAATACTTTCTGTCCTACCTTGAAGTCTCTCGGGATGATGTGCCTGTCGTGCCACAGTTTTGTCCTCTCCTTATAGATTCTCGCACTTTCATACGCCATCAATCGAAATTCTTCAAGTTCAAGTAGCGCTTGTTTTCGTAGCTCACCTGAGAGCTTAGCATCCAAATTGATCTTCTTCAAGGCCCAGAATGCCTTGTGCTCAAGTTCCACCGGAAGATGACATGACTTCCCAAATACTAACTGGTAGGGAGACATGCCTAAAGGAGTCTTGTACGCAGTCCTATACGCCCATAAGCTATCATCTAAATGCAGAGACCAATCCTTGCGTCCCTGGTTGACTGTCTTCTCCAGAATCCCTTTTATCTCTCGGTTAGAAACTTCTGCTTGCCCATTCGACTGCGGATGATACGCCAGTGATATCTTATGCGTCTTTACCCCATATTTGCTCAAGACATTGGCAAAGACTTTATTCACGAAATGCGATCCTTCATCACTAATTATGGCTCTGGGGGTTCCAAACCGTGTAAAAATGCTCTTCCGCACGAATCTCTCTACAGTAGCTCCATCGTTTTTGGGGCAAGCCATTGCCTCCACCCACTTGGTCACATAATCCACAGCTAACAGTATATAAAGATTGCCAAGTGAAGACGGGAATGGTCTCATGAAATCAATGCCCCAGACATCAAAGGGCTCTACTTCCAACACGAAATTTTGAGGCATCTCGTTTCGGTTGGAGATATTGCCGGTTCTCTGACATCGATCACATTGCTGTACAAATAGATGAGCATCTTTATGTAAAGTAGGCCAGTAAAATCCACTTTGCAATACCTTTGCCACAGTACGCGCTTTGCCAAAATGTCCTCCGCAATTCAATTCGTGGCAGTGTCTAAGAATGTCCAAAGTGTCTGGCTCAGCTACGCATCTTCTCAACACATTGTCAGCTCCCAACCTAAACAAATAAGGGTCATCCCAGAAATAGTGTCGTGCATCTGCGAAAAATTTCTTTTTCTGATGGAAAGACATGTCTTTCGGGACAATTTTGAGCGCCTTGAAGTTTGCCAAATCCGCAAACCAAGGCACAGCTGCTACCACTACCATAAGTTGTTCATCTGGAAAATCTTCTCTAATTGGCACATCTTCTTGTTTTTCGTTATCCAGTCGTGACAAATGGTCTGCAACAACGTTCTCTACACCCTTTTTGTCCTTTATCACTATGTCAAACTCTTGCATTAGCAACACCCATCGGATCAATCTAGGCTTCGCATCCTTCTTAGCAAGAAGATATTTGAGGGCTGCATGGTCCGTGAAAATAGTAACCTGAGAACCCACAAGGTATGGACGAAACTTGTCCAATGCGAAGATAATTGCTAACATCTCTTTCTCCGTGGTGGCATAATTAACCTGCGCAGTATTAAGAGTACGACTAGCATAGTAAATTACATGAGCTACCTTGTCTTTCCGCTGTCCCAGCACTGCTCCCACCGCGTAATCGCTGGCATCACACATAAGTTCGAACGGTAAGGTCCAGTCTGGGGTAGCTATGATGGGAGAACTAATCAGCTTTTTCTTGAGCAAATCAAAAGCTGTCTTGCAGTCTTCATTGAAATCAAACACGGCATCTTTCTCAAGCAAACCAGATAAAGGCTTTGTGATTTTCGAAAAATCCTTAATGAAGCGCCGATAGAAACCTGCATGTCCCAAGAAACTCCGTACCCCTTTGACAGACGTAGGGTAAGGAAGCTTCTCAATCACCTCAATCTTCGCCCGGTCTACCTCTAACCCTTTACTGGAAATCTTGTGCCCCAATACTATTCCCTCGGTCACCATGAAATGGCACTTCTCCCAGTTGAGCACTAGGTTGGTGTCAATACATCTGTCCAGTACCCGAGCTAGCTGCTGGAGACAGTCTTCGAACCCATCACCATAAAGCGAAAAATCATCCATGAAGACTTCAAAATTTTGCTCCATCATGTCTGAGAAGATAGACATCATACACCTCTGAAACGTAGCTGGGGCATTGCATAGCCCAAAGGGCATGCGTCTGAATGCAAAAGTCCCATATGGACAAGTAAATGTCGTCTTCTCCTGGTCAGCAGGCTCAATCGCTATCTGATTATACCCAGAATATCCATCCAAAAAGCAGTAGTGTGAATGGTGAGCCAGCCTATCAAGCATCTGGTCTACAAATGGGAGGGGAAAATGATCTTTCAAAGTGGCATCATTGAGTTTGCGGTAGTCCATGCAAACTCTCCACCCAGTAACGGTACGGGTGGCAATTTGATCACCTTTTTCCCCTTCCACCACAGTTATACCTCCTTTCTTGGGGACACATTGTACCGGGCTCGTCCACGTGCTGTCGGAAATCGGATAGATGATACCTGCTTCCAACCATTTAAGCACCTCTTTCTTCACCACCTCCTGCATGTGAGGGTTGAGGCGGCGCTGAAATTGAACTACCGGCTTCTTGTCTTCCATGAGCCTGATCTTATGCTGGCAAACTGTGGGGCTGATCCCCTTAATATCTGCTATGGTCCATCCCATAGCTGCTTTCCTCTTCTGTAGTACCTTGAGAAGCTGCTCCTCCTGTTCCCTGTCCAAACATGCAGATACAATCACAGGTAAAGTATCATTAGATCCCAAGTATAAATATTTCAAATGAACAGGTAAAGGCTTTAATTCTAAAACAGGAGCAGTAATAAGAGAAGGAGTAAGAATCTTCCTGCTTCCCTCATTAAAGAGGGGTAATGGTGGGCGCCAGTGAACATCTAAAGCTTGTTCTTTCTCGCTGGAATCAAATAGAGCAAGCTCCTCATAGAGTTGCTCCAACAAAGTATCGTCCTCCTCGTCCAGCGTGTATGCCTCCACCCCAAAGCACTGCTCGCTCACCGCGTATGCGGGAAACTTCATAGCCTCAAATACATTGAAGGCTACCTTCTCATCGTTGATCTGCATAGTCAACTCCCCATTGGCCACATCAATGATAGTTCTCCCAGTGGCCAGGAATGGACGGCCCAAAATAAGAGGAACATCCTCGTCGGCCTCCATGTCTAAGATCACAAAATCCGCTGGGAAGATGAGTCCTTCAACTCTCACTAATACATCCTCCAAAACACCCCTGGGGCGTTTTATTGTTCGATCAGCCATCTGCAAGCACATCCTGGTAGGCTTAGGATCTCCCACACCAAGTTGCTCAAAAACTGACGTGGGCATCAAATTAATACTTGCACCAAGGTCACATAATGCCCTCCCATGAAATGCGTCTCCCAATGTAACAGGAATGATGAAACCGCCCGGATCTTTCATCTTCTTTGGTAACGCCTTTTGCACAACTGCGCTACACTCCTCATTCAGAGTTACGGTTTCAAAGTCATCCATGCGCCTCCGATTAGAAAGGAGGTCCTTGAGAAATTTGGCATATTTCGGCATTTGTGAGATGGCCTCTGCAAAAGGTATATTAATGTGCAGTTTCCTGAAGATATCCACAAACTTCTTGAAATGCTTGGCATCCTCTTGACTCTTCAATCTTTGCGGGTATGGCACTCGCACACTGTATTCCTCCCTTGGCTTCTGCTTCTCATCCGACTTCCTCACCGTGTCCTTTGATTGGGGATTCACGGTAGGCACGGGAATCTCTTCATCCAAGGCTTTCTCAGTGGCCTTAGTCGCCTCAGCTCGCGCGTGGCTAGGATATGGGGGGTCTTCAGTAGTGATGCCACTGCGAGTTGTGATGGCATTTAGCTGCTCATTAGGAGTGATGGTATTTGATGGAAGCATACCTGGTGGAAGCTTGATATTTTGATTAGCGATCTGCCCAATCTGAGTCTCATGGCTTTTCATTGTGGCTTGTATTGAGACAATCGTGCTCTCCATCCTGTCTTGATTAGCTAGGAGCTTTCTCAATAGAGCATTCGTCTCTTGATCTTCTTTCTGTGGAGCCTGCTGTTGTGGAACTTGCCTTTGCGCTTGGTATGGAACATTGGGTCTCTGACCGGGTGCATATAAGCCACTGTTCGGATTGGCATATATGAAGTTGGGATGATTACGATTGTTGGGATGATAGGTGTTGGGCCATTGCTGCTGTCGCATAAAATTCACATCTTCAACACTATTATCATATCCCTGGCTTTCGTCTGCTAGTAATTCACCCATGGGCTTCTGTGTTGGAGGATGCATACCGTGAAATGCTGAGGTCATGGATTCCAGCTTTTGTTCCATCGATTCAATCTTGTTGACTAAGGATGTATCCCCCGGTTTGGAGTACCTACGCGTTTCAGATCGTGTAGTCTCTCTCTTTGACGCGTTGTTCAGCAGATCTTGAGCTCGCTGTGCTCCAAGTCCCATAAAATTACCTCCAGCTAGCATATCTAACTGGTCAGCTGTCTCCTTGTCTAACGCAGTGTAGAAATAATGGAAGAGCTTGTGCCATGGCTCTCCATGATTCGGACATCTACGGAGAATTTGGCTGAACTTCCTCCACGCATCTCCCAACGAGCTGTCTTCATCATGAGTGAATTTTGCATTCTCAGCCATCTGCTGAGCGACTCTGGATGGTGGCAAATACTTCCTCAGAAACTCATGACAACAATCCGCCCATGTCACTATGCTACCAGCTGGCAGCTCCATAAGCCACTTCTTGGCTTTTCCAGATAAGGAGAATGGAAATAGTAATAGCTTAACTGTTTCATCTGGAACTCGTTGATCGTGCAGGGTTGATGTGATTTGCTCAAATACCAGCAGATGGTGATTGGGATCATCTCCTGGAGCTCCGTTGAATGCGCACTCATCACGAACCATATTGATCATATGTTGGCGCAACTCGAAGTGTTGGGCATTGATTTGAGGCCTGACAATGGTAGGCTGATAACATGCTGGAGTAGTTCTGAAATAATCCACCATAGGGCGTTCTTCATTCTCAGCATTGTTCTGCCTGTTGTTCTCCCCATTATTCCCATTATTGTTCCCACCGATGTTCGCCACTTGTGCCCCCACACCATGACGTGGTTGTGGATTTGGGGGAGCCATTCGATCCATCCTTGCCTGCATCTCAGCCATTTGAGCTCTCACCTCCTCAGCTTCCGCGGCTCTGTTTGCAGCCTCCTCTACAGCTGCAGCTCTAGCTGCTTCCGCATCTTGCATACCTTTGCGGATTCTCTCAAACTCAGCTCTCGTCTCTTCATCCATAACTACTGAGCTTGAATTCCTCTTGTCTCTACGCTGTGCTTTTAATAAGGATTCCGGGTCTTCAAACGTTGGATACAAAGGCTCGTCTCGAGAACGGGTCATGCACCGTGTAAATCAACCTGAAATCGCGAAATACGCAAAACGTAGGTGAGTAACGGATATAAACAATAAATTAAAATCCCTAAGGCTAGGAATTATAACTAATTTAGCCGAAGTCCCCGGCAACGGCGCCAAAAACTTGACACGCTCCAACTGCAAGTGCACAGCTGTCGTGTGTAGTAATAAACCGGAAATCCGGGTTGTCGAACCCAAGGGACTTTGTGCAAATTAATTACTATTCTAAACCTTATGTGGGCAAGTCGCAAGTTGTGTTTTTATCTAATCCTAATAAAATAAACGCAAAGTTCTCAATTAACCAAGTGAAATAGTTCACGATTAATAAAGAATGAATTTTGGGTTTTTATCAAATAAGAGAAAAATACCGGGAATTCTCTAGGTTCACTAGGTCGATCTAAATTTATATTTTGATTTGTAAAACAACCACGTGTTATTCACTATTAATCAAGCTATATTAAACTTACCGAGTTACCAAGCAAGTTCACTATACTTTAAATTAAACTAAACCGAGTTACCAAGTCTAATTTAGCTTCAAGTATGCATTAAAACCATGTTTCTACTTTAACGATCCTAGTTAACGATGTCGAGTTACCAAACATTGATACGACTAGGTGGATTATTCAATTTACCGACTAATTCTCACGGAGTTACCGCGTGAAAACTAATTGAATTTATCTCTACGTTAGCTACTCGCAAAGATAATATAATAAAGAACGTAAATAATCCATAATAGTGAATAAACACATGAGATTAAGCTAGAGCATGCATTACAATCATCAAAACATCAACTTTAGATCAAACCCTAGCTACACCAAACGAGAATTCCCAGCAAAAAGTGTTTAGCTACTCATATTCATACTCAAAACGACAAGAATATTGAGTTTAAACATAAAAATCAAGAAAAGACGAGAGTTTAGAATTCAAACGAATGATCCAAAGCTCCTAAGCTCTCCCAAAGGCTTCTTGATCTCCAAAAGATGTCTCTAATGTCAAAAACTACTGAAAAAGTCGACCTAAAAGGCTTAAATACGTTCCCATAATTATATTACAAAGTTTGGATAAAATACGAAAAAGCCCCAAAAAAACTGCACTGTCCAGCGATCTCTTCGCACGAAGACAGTTGTCTTCGCACGAAGAGTCTTCGTACGAAGACTTCTGCCCTTCGTGCGAAGGTCTTCTCAAAGAGATACTGCAAGCTTGTATAAGAAGAGAATTTGGCCGAGCTGGATTTTGGCTAAGTGTTTTGTCTTCGCACGAAGACAAATGTCTTCGCACGAAGACTTCTGTTCCAGCCCTCTTTTTGTTGACTTTTCTCTTCCTTCCTTTGACTTTCCTCTTCCTTCTTTCTTCCTTTGACTTTCCTTTGCTTTCCTTTGACTTTCTCCTTCCTTTTGACTTGTCTTCGAGTTCCTTGTTTCCGAAGTTCGCTTCCATATCCCGCACGATCCTCCAAGCCCTGTTTTCCTGCGAATCAAAACACGAAAACACAACCCGCGATCATATCACAATAAAAGCTCAAAAATCTAAAGAAACGCCCGGATTTAACAAGTAATGTATATGAACTCACATTATCACATTTACGCTCAATTTACTCAAAAGACGACAAATTCTCCATTATAAGCACGCAAAACGTAGAAATAAAAGGCATAAAATAACTCCGAAAACGGAGTTATCACTGGTTGCATACTGGTGTAGTTCTGAAATAGTCTACCATAGGGCGGTCTTCGATTTGGGAATTATTGACTTGTGTCGCGGCTTTATGCCTATTGTTTCCCCCATTATTGCCACCATTGTTCCCACCGTTGTTTGCCACTTGCGCCCCCACACCAGGTAGTAGTTGTAGATTTTGGGGGGCCAAGCGATCCATCACTGCCTGCATCTCAGCCATCTGAGCTCTGAGCTGCTAGTCTCTCGTGCCCGATTAGCTGCATCCTCCACAGCTGCTAATCAAGCTGCCTCTGCATCTTGCATACCTTTGCGGATCCTCTCAAACTCAACTCTAGTTTGGTCATCCATAGGGACTGAGCTTGTTTTCTTCTTGTCTCTACATTGCGCGCTTAACAAGGTTTTCGGGTCTTCAAGTGTTGGGTGAAAAGGATTGTCTCTAGAACGTGACATGCACAGTGAAATCCAACCTAAAAACATAGATTACATGCTCAAAAAAAAGAAAAATCCCTAAGGCTAGAAATTATAACTAATTTAGCCGAAGTCCCCGGCAACGGCGCCAAAAACTTGACACGATCCAACCGCAAATGTACGGCTGTCGTGTGTAGTAATATCCGGTAATCCGGGTTGTCGAAACCAAAGGACTTTGTTAAATCAGTTATTACGTCTAACCTTATGTGGGCAAGTTGCAAAGTTGAGTGATTTTCTTAACTCTACTAAAATGAAAGAATGAGTTTCATCACAATTAACGAAGACAAGAATTGCAAGGGGTTTTCTTATAAGAGAGACAAGTGCTGGGAATTCTACTTGTAGACCACTAGGGACGCTATGAATGGTGTTTTGATCTTTGGAATGCATATACGCTACTCTTATCAATCAAACAACCTACAAACTACCGAGTTACCAAGCAGTTTGCCTACACTTATGATCAATTTAGACCGAGTTACCAAGCCTAATTCAATTACAAGCATGCATTACTGTTCATTAATCCGCTCTTTGATCCTAATTAACGCTACCCAGTTACAAGATAACGATACGACTAGGTTATTATCTTGATTTACCGAGTAGCTCTCATGGAGTTACCGCACTAGTTCTAATTAAGTATGCTCCTACCTTAGCTACTTTCAAGAACAATGAGCTTCAAACACAAGATGATCATAATAAGAGATAAATGCATATATTTAATCCGAAGAACGAATCACAGTCTCAAAACATTCATTCAAGCAAACCGTAGATTTCCAACAAGGAGTCCCAGCAAATAAGAGTTTAGCTAACACAAATCATGATCAAAACAAAAAGTTTCATGATCATGAACAAAAACTACGAAGAAGAGAGAGTAGAGAAAGAAAACGAACGAATCCAGATCGCTCCCAAGCTCCCTATCGTTCTCTAGCTCCAAACTCGTCCCAAATCAACGTCTAACTGGCCATAAACGAGCCCTAACCAAGTGTAATATGTTTCCCAAGTGTTTAGAACCATTTAAAAGTAATTACAAAACAACCCCGAGTGTCACCAAAAAAATCATGCGCACGTAGTAGGTCGTGCGACCTAGTAAGTAGGTCGTGCGACCTAATGGAAACCCAGCACTAGGTCGTGCGACTAGTTAGTAAGTCGTGCGATCTACTGAAACTCCGTGCATTACTCCAGCTAGGTCTAGGTTGCGCGACCTAGGTTATACTTAGCCAAATTTTTCCTTCTTCCGTCTTGTCGCGCACGCCTTCCAATCACTTTGCGAGCCATGTATCATCACTCGATCCTCCAGTTTGAGCTCTCCTTTCAATTGCCACCGGTCTCACTTCCATTTTCATTGTAGAACTGAAAACATCCTCAAAACATCCTTAATTTTCTCTAAAACATCCCGGAAAAGCAACTAAGCTTTTTCAAAAGCAAATAAGGACCCGGATTTTGATCCCGAACTTCGATGAACGTGATTTTTGCACCTTTGGATTTCTTTTCAGACGTATACTTCGAGCATTTAGAGAAAACCCAGTTTCCGGACCGTTTTATCATTTTTTCTTAATTATTGTCAAAATTTGGCGAAAACATCCAAAACGCGCTAAATTCGTCGTTTTCTTCTATTCCGAAGTTCGTTTCTTCTCTCCACTTGATTCCCGCATGCGTAATTCCTGTCAAACAAAAACATAAACACTACCGCGAAGATAAAATGTGATAAATTATCAAAATCATATTCAATGCCATAAAGAAACGTCCGGATTGTAATTCAAAGCTCAAAAACATCCAAAACTGCATTTTCGTTATATTTTGGCTCAAATCTTGTCACTTTGCACCGAAATGCACACAAATAAAAATGTAAAGTGTACATAGTATAACTCTTATTAAGGAGTTATCAGGAACCAAACTCCTTTGATTACATCATCAAATCGAAGATTCCAACTCCGTGAAGCTTGACTCAATCTGCAGACAGATTGCTGCAAAGCAAAATGCGAATGGATTTAAGAATCGCAACTGCGGAAAAGATTTTGTCATAGTCTATACTACGAACTCACAAGAAACCTTTTTCAAACCAATTGCCCCTTAAGAGTAATCTCATTACCATCCATGTTGGTTTTCTCAAAACCCACTTGCACCCTATTAACCAAAATCCATAATTTTTTGGTATACATGGATTCCATTTCATATCTCATGGCTCCAAACCATTACTGAGAGTTTGGCCCACTTGTGGCCTCCTCATAGGTTGTAGGCTCATGTCCATGAGCAACGCATCAAGGGGTTATGATAAATCCATATTTCTCTAGCCCCTTGACAAATTTAACCTACGAGGTCCTTATGTTACTTGAGTAGGTAGCTCCACAATATCTTGTGATCCTACTCATGTTCCAAAAAACGGTCAATGTTCTTTTGTGGTTCTTGAACTCCTTCAAGCTCTACGGTCCCCCCACTGTTTCTTTTAGAGAAAATCTCTATCTAGAAACATAGCGGTTCGAAAAACAAACAATCTGTTCACAATTGGATTGTAGAAATAATATCATTTTTTTAGTATATTCCGCATCTTAAAGTTATCCGACTTGGGTTCAAGTTTATCTGTAAACTATTAACATAAACCTCATGACCCAAATTCTTTATGAATGACATACTAGGACTGTAATACCCCGTATAATTTACAAGGGTAAAACAGTAATTTTATAAGATAAATAAAGAATTTAGTTGTGGAAAAATAAAGTTCGTCAAATTTTAGTATTTTATAGACAAGAAATTAACGTAGGATTTTAGAAAATATTAAGTTAGTAATCGTAGATAAATACACGAGAGTTTTATTTATTTTTATTATTTTGTGTTTAACGCGTGTTCGACCACCGCGAAATTTAGTAAGTAAGGCACACCCAATCACCCAAATATTGGGTGCATCAACTACACCTTATAACTCCTCTTAAGAGCTCATCTTCTTCATAACTTCTCCTTCGGAGATTTTTCTCACCGCCACCAACAATCACTATCACCGCTTCCATCATCATCATCCTTCCCTCCTTTTGTCCCTTTATATAATGAGTCATCACTAGCAATCATCATCAGTTCATCTTCATCACTTTCACCTCCTTCCCCTTCATCTTCTTCTTCCCCGACCACACCACCGAGAGAAACACCACCACCGTCAACCTCCATCTCTTCTCTAGCCTCTGTTTTCCCTCTCTATTTGTCTCAATCTCTTATCTGTACAAAAACCGAGCAGCAGTAGTAGTCCTCCATCGCTATCGTCATCTTCTTCATCTCCTGCGAGATCGCCGACGAAATCACCACAACCACCAACACCCACTGACTCCTATCTCCCTATCTACTGTCCCTCTATTTATCTCTCTCTCTCTCTCTGCGAGTTGAAAATAAAGAGGAACAACAGCAGCAGCAGAGGCAGCCGGAGCCACCACCGCCGCTGCCGCTGTCGAGAAACAGAGAACCATCGCCACCCCCACAACTCTCTGTCCTTCTCCTTTACTTCTCTCTCTCTCTCTCTCTGTCTCACCTTCTTCCCCATCCAAAAACAGAGGCAGGAACGGCAGCAACAACCACCCAAAAACAGAGCACCGAAGCATACCACCGTCGGCCACCATTGTTGCCGACGGGAAGCTCGACCCGAGCAACCCAGTGAAACCCACCTCTCAAAATAGCCACCAAACGACCCAAAGTTCACAGGAGACGAAAAAAAGTCCTACCGTAAGTTAGGACGTACTCTATCACCGGCGACGAAGAGCACCGCCGCGACTCAACGTCAGCAAACCCGGAAAGCTTCGTTTCTTGACCGATTCAGGCCATTCTTTGCATAGGTATGCTCTAAATCTCGCTGTGATTTCATTTAAACAATCAAAATCATATCTTGAATGCTCGAATCCACGTTTAGCTTGATGAATTTGGTGTTCTTGTAAAAGGGGGCTAAAGTGTCTTTTCCCATAACTGTTTATATCTTGATAATCATATAAAGGGGGGGGGGTAACTGTTTGTATTATTGAGAACTTGGTGGGTAGTTATTGTCTCTTAATATGACTGTCATGTGAGTAAGTGGGGGTTCCTGCTGCCTTTTGACATAACTTGTGGGGATTTAAGTGTAGTTTATATAAACTTTATATTATTCGCGAAAAATAAAAATGTTATTTTTTGATTAAGAATACTTTCTGAAAATAACAGTTTTCGTCCCGGTTACGAAAAGTGATTCGGGTGGTGAAATACTATACGAGCCGTTCGTTAAAAAAACTAAACTAGCAATATTTTATTAAAAACTACACAAACAATGGTTTTAATTGTTTAAATTTAAATTCGGTTGTTCAAATACTTATAATAATGACTTTTTCTAGCTTATAAATACCGCTTCATCGTTGCAAGTATTTAGAAGTGATTTCGTAAAAATCCGACATTCGTTTAGTTGTTAATTCTAATATTTATTTTAAATAAAAATATAAACCACCACTTTTTTTACTAGTATTTTCTAAAAAAAATAACTCCTATATATATAAGACTTAAAATTTAATAACTTTTCAAATAAACACTCGTTGTTTGATAATTTTGCTAATAAGAAAATTTAACTAATTAAAGAAACATCAAGAAATTGATACGCAAGTTTCAGGCTAGTCTAAGATTTATTAAAAAGGATTCTAAGTAAGACTTATAGAGCTATACACAAAATTGTGACGATTTAGAAGCTCCGATTTGTAGGTGACTGGCCCGTAAACCACGACTACAAGTAGGACGTTTTGGACGCTACGGAATCAAGGTAAGTAAATATGCCTAGCCTAGCTTGCCTAGCTTCTTCCATGTCGAAATTTGATTTTAATACCTGTCTCAAAATGCATTTGTGATTTACATGTCTTATGTGAGTTTTCCTAACAATTGAAAGATGATGCTTTGATTTGATACTGTCACACGAGCAATATTAATCCGTAACTAACATAAAGTGGAAAGAGTTGTGCGGGGATCGTGATATATACTTTTTGATAAGATTGGTCGTGGTTGGTTGCGGTCACCCGACCTGTTTATTTTACCCGGTCGCAACCTGGCGACTTTGCTCCATGTACTCGCCTCTCTGGCCGCAAGAAGTCTTAGGGGGTGCCGGCACTTAAGCTCTTGGAGTATGCGAGATGGATAGATCTTCCGCGTATCAACTAAGTTAAAATGTGGTTTTCTCTGAGACAAGGATGTTTATGGAAAGGAAAGAAGAAATAGATTGGGATTAACACTCCCCGTTGAGATTCAAGAAAGAGAATTGAAAAGTCAAGGATTTTATTCCAGCTTCTGCTCTATATTCAAGTCTACTCTGGTTTTTCTCCTTTTATTAATTTTGTGAAAAGAATTGTGCCTCATCATCTGTTTACGAGCTCGGGTATTTGCTTACTCAGTATTTCATGCTGACTTTAGAAACTGTGGTTCTTGTTTTCCTTCCCCCCACAGGTATAGAGGCTGAGGATTTCGATGTTGTAGGGTACGGGACGCACTAAGAAGGATAGCATCACAAATAGTAAAGTTAGCTAGTATGACTGGCATTAGCATAATGTTTTAGTAGTGACGTGTAAAAAACTCAAGAGTGACATGTAATGTCCACTAAGATGTAATATATAAAGACTTGTGTAATGTTTAATAGTATTTTAATATACGGTTGTTGTGCTTATGACTTCCACCTTCACTTTTGGCATCGCCCTCCTGGGCTTTCCGGTCCGGAAAGGAAGGCTTGGGGATCACGGGGTGTTGCAGGTGGTATCAGAGCATTCGATCCGGAAAAGGGAATTAAACCTGTAGGGTAAATTAAAATGTACGTAGGAAAATATAACTAAAATCGGAAAAGCCACTCGGGTTATGGGTAGCTTAGGCGTTGGCCTTGATTTTTACCGTTCACCCTCATCCTGTCTGGAGACGTGTTGTGTGTTACGTTACTTGCGTATCTCGTCTAATTTGAAATGCATTTTACTTGGCGATGAATATTTGATAATTTCTTGATGGAAAGATGATGGAAATATTGGGATTGTACTTGATGTACTACCTTCTCTGTATGGATGAGTTATTATATCATGATTGGAGACTTGATTCCAATGTGTTCTACTGTGAACTAGCCATAAGATGCATGTTTTATGTGATAATTGTGTTAGGTATATTACTAGTTGTGATATTACGATATAGTTGTTAAGATTTTGTGACCATAACCAAGGATACCATAGGATGTGACTGATAGATCGTTACGATATCACTTTAGGAAAACCTGACAGTAAGAGATGGCTGAGAACGTCACCATGGAGCAGTTCTTCGAGCAAATGAATAAGATGATAAATAACGGAGGTCAGACAGTAACTAATTGGGCCAAGGAAGTGGCAGAAATGAAGCCAAAGGAATTCACAAGAAAAGAGGATCCTGTTGAATTGGAAGATTGGATTATGGAGATGGATAAGATTCTTGAGACGGTAGGATGCCCTGATGAGAAGAAAACCACTTATGCGGTGTTTTACTTAAAGAGCGAAGCAAACCTTTGGTGGAGAAATGCACGTGAAACTCTGCTAGCCAATCCCAACTTCAACTGGGAATCCCTCCAAGCTGCTCTCCGATCTCGATTTTACCCACACCATGTGAAGAGGAGCAAGGAAACAGAATTCCAGAACCTACAGCAAGGAAATGAATCTGTGACAGAGTATTTTCGAAAATCTACTGAGTTGACGCGGTTTGTAGGTAATATGGTGCCTGATGAAGACTCCAAGGTTTCTAGGTTGATTGGTGGATTGCAATAAAGGCTACAGGAATCTCTGCTGAGCAGAACTGATTCTACTCTCCACGAAGCGTACGACAGAGCTACTAACATCTGGCGAGTCCGTGTCTTCCAAGATGAAAAACGCAAGAAACGTAAGATGGAAGAAGCAGAAGGAGCAACAACAACCTTGCCACAGGAAATAAAAAGTTTAAACCCAACAATGGAGCAGATAATTAGGGACGATACTGAGGCAATCAGCTGAACTATGGAGATCAGCAACCTCGCTGCTACATCTGTAGCAAGTGTCAGCAGAACCACCCTGGAGTTGACTGCATGGGAATCCCAGTCATGTGCCACAATTGTGGTAAGAGGGGACACCGAGCTTACGAACGTCGTTCACAACCAGTCAGGAACCAACAAGTGAACCAGGGAGATAACTTGGAAGGACACAACAAAACAACAACCAGAGGAACCGTCAGAAAAATGGAAACAAATTTGTTCGTAACCAACAGTTCGAGAATCAGCAGAACGGGAATCGCAACAACCAGAACAATAGGGGTAATGGCTATGGTAGGCAGCAGAACTACAACTCGAGAAATGCAGGACAGAACGGAGCTCAACCTACGAATGGGAACAACAATGCTGGATATGGGTTGAATGTCAACAACGGATCTGGTGTAGCAGGAGGAGCAGGAGGTCATAATGGAAATATGGGAAGGATCGCTGTGTTAACAAGGACTGAGGCAGAAGCCGCTCATGGGAGTGTCACGGGTACTTTCTCTACCTACGAACAACCAATTGCCATACTATTTGAATAAGTACCCTGTATCTCGGGTTGACGACCTATTTGACCGAATACGAGAGGCTAGTAATTTCTCGAGGACGAATTAAGTTCCGGGAACGGCACTCTCTAAGGGGGAGAGGACGCAACCCTTCATTTGGTACCATTACACGTTAATACCCATTACGCGTTAGTACCCTTATGCCATATTTAACCCTGGCCTTTAGTAACCAAATGAGACTATAATCACATAAGTAAGATAGACGTGACTACGACTCTACGTAGTACATAAGTACGTGTTGCACTGCATGCATTAGGTAGTAACTATGTTTGCCATTACTTGCTGTGTGAAATTTCTTGCCGGTTATGTGATTGTGACTGTGATTATTAGTTTCTTATAAGAAAGCTTCAGCACCAGGAGTACTGGGCTGAATTTGACTTCGAGATAAAAGTTTTGATCTCAAGAGTATTTGACTGATTTTAGCTTCGAGGAAAAAGTTTTAGCATCAGGATATTTGATTGGTTTAAGCTTCAAGGACAAAGCTTTGTTTAAGGGGGAGAGAATGTAATACCCCGTATAATTTACAAGGGTAAAAAAGTAATTTTATAAGATAAATAAAGAATTTAGTTGCGGAAAAATAAAGTTCGTCAAATTTTAGTATTTTATAGACAAGAAATTATCGTAGGATTTTAGAAAATATTAAGTTAGTAATCGTAGATAAATACGCGAGAGTTTTATTTATTTTTATTATTTTGTCTTTAACGCGTGTTCGACCACCGCGGAATTTAGTAAGTAAGGCACACCCAATCACCCAAATATTGGGTGCATCAACAACACCTTATAACTCCTCTTAAGAGCTCATCTTCTTCACAAGTTCTCCTTCGGCGATTTTTCTCACCGCCACCAACAATCACTATCACCGCCTCCATCATCATCATCCTTCCCTCCTTTTGTCCCCCTATATAATGAGTCATCACTAGCAATCATCATCAGTTCATCCTCATCACTTTCACCTCCTTCCCCTTCATCTTCTTCATCCCCGGCCACACCACCGAGAGAACCACCACCACCGTCCACCTCCATCTCTTCTCTAGACTCTGTTTTCCCTCTCTATTTGTCTCAATCTCTTCTCTGTACAAAAACCCACCAGCAGCAGTAGTCCTCCATCGCCATCATCATCTTCTTCATCTCCGGCGAAATCGCCGGCGAAATCACCACAACCACCAACACCCACTGAATCCTATATCCCTATCTGTTGTCCCTCTGTTTCTCTCTCTCTCTCTCTCTGCGAGTTGAAAACAGAGAAGAATAGCAGCAGCAGCAGAGGCAGTCGGAGCCACCACCGCCGCTCCCGCCGTCGAGAAACAGAGAACCACCGCCTCCCCCACAAATCTCCGTCCTTCTTCTTGAATTCTCTCTCTCTCTGTCTCACCTTCTTCCCCACCCAAAAACAGAGGAAGGATTGGCAGCAACAACCACCCAAAAACAGAGAACCGAAGCATACCACCGTCGGCCACCATTGTTGCCGACGGGAAGCTCGACCTGAGCAACCCAGTGACACCCACCTCTAAAAATCGCCACCGAACGACACCTAGAGTCCACAGGAGACGAAAACAAGTCCTACCCGAAGCTAGGAGGTACTGTATCACCGGCGACGAAGAGCACCCCCGCGACTCACCGTCGGCAAACCCGAAAAGCTTCGTTTCTTGACCGATTCAGGCCAGTCTTGGCATAGGTAAGCTCTAAATATCGCTGTGATTTCATTTAAACAATCAAAATCGTATCTTGAATGCTTGAATCCATGTTTAGCTTGATGAATTTGGTGTTCTTGTAAAAGGGGGTTCAAGTGTCTTTTCCCTAAACTGTTTATAGCGTGACAATCATATAAAGGGGGTAACTGTTTGTATTATTGAGAACTTGGTGGGTAGTTATTGTCTCTTAATATAACCGTCATGTGAGTAAGTGGGGGTTCCTGCTGCCTTTTGACATAACTTGTGGGGATTTAGGTGTAGTTTATATAAACTTTATAATATTCGCGAAACATAAAAATGTAATTTTTGGATTAAAAATACTTTCTTAAAATAACAGTTTTCGTCTCAGGTTACGAAAAGTGATTCGGGTGGTGAAATACTATACCAGTCGTTCGTTAACAAATTAAACTAGCAATATTTTATTAAAAACTACACAAACGTTGCGTTTAATTGTTTAACTTTAAATTCGGTTGTTTAAATACTTATAAAAATGACCTTTGCTAGCTTATAAATACCGTTTCATCGTTCCAAGTATTTAGAAGTGATTTCGTAAAAATCCGACATTCGTTTAGTTGTTAATTCTAATATTTATTTTAAATAAAAATATAAACCACCACTTGCTTTACTAGTATTTTCTTAAAAAATAACTCCTATAAATAAATAGGACTTTTGTAACATAAAATTTAATAACTTTTCAAATAAACACTCGTTGTTTGATAATTTAGCTAATAAGAAAATATAACTAAATAAAGAAACATCGGGAAATTAATACGCGAGTTTCAGGCTAGTCTAAGATTTATTAAAAAGGATTCTAAGTAAGACTTATAGAGCTACACGCATAATTGTGACGATTTAGAAGCTCCGATTTGTAGGTGACGGACCCGTAAACCACGACTACAAGTAGGACGTTTTGGACGCTACGGAATCAAGGTAAGTAAATATGCCTAGCCTAGCTTGCCTAGCTTCTTCCATGTTGAAATTTGATTTTAATACCTGTCTCAAAATGCTTTTGTGATTTACATATCTTATGTGAGTTTTCCGGACAATTGAAAGATGATGCTTTGATTTGATACTGTCACACGAGCAATATTAATCCGTAATTAACATAAAGTGGAAAGAATTGTGCGGGGATCGTGGTTATACTTTTTGATAAGATTGGTCGTGGTTGGCTGCGGTCACCCGACCCGTTTATTTTACCCGGTCCCAACCTGGCGGCTTTGCTCCACGTACTCACCTCTCTGGCCGCAAGAAGTCTTAGGGGGTGCCGGCACTTAAGGTCTTGGAGTATGCGAGATGGATAGATCTTCCGCGTATCAACTAAGTTAAAATGTGGTTTTCTCTGAGACAAGGATGTTTATGGAAAGGAAAGAAGAAATAGATTGGGATCAACACTCCCCGTTGAGATTCAAGAAAGAGAATTGAAAAGTCAAGGATTTTATTCCAGCTTCTGCTCTATATTCAAGTCTACTCTGGTTTTTCTCCTTTTATTACTTTTTTGAAAAGAATTGTGCCTCATCATTTGTTTACGAGGTCGGGTATTTGCTTACTCAGTATTTTATGCTGACTTTAGAAACTGCGATTCTTGTTTTCCTTCCCATTGCAGGTATAGAGGCTGAGGATTTCGATGTTGAAGGGTATGGGACGCACTAAGAAGGATAGCATCACAAATAGTAAAGTAAGCTAGTACGACTGGCATTAGCATAATGTTTTAGTAGTGACGTGTGAAAAACTCAAGAGCGACATGTAATGTCCAATAAGATGTAATATATAAAGACTTGTGTAATGTTTAATAGTATTGTAATATACGGATTTTGTGCTTATGACCTCCACCAGCACTTTTGGCATCGCCCTCCGGGGCTTTACGGAACGGAAGGCTTGCGGATCACGGGGTGTTGCAAGGACACTTCCTAGTCCATATCTTATGTGGTGTTTTTCATAATTGATTTAGATGGAACACGGTTAAGGGAAAAATTTGGTGTAATTAGAACATGGCTGACGCATCATGGATCGAACCGTGTCCAAAAAGGTCTGATCTCTCTTCTCAGACACGCCATACCCTTGTGGCTTTCTAGTTTGAGAAAGTTCGGATCATATTCAACATTCTTATAGATGCTTGTCAGACTCTAGGCTTAAGTATTCTCCTCCACGATCCAATCGTAGAGCCATGATACTTTTGCCAAGATGGCTCTCCACTTCATTCTTCAATTCCTTGGACTTTTCAACGGGT
Organism: Linanthus parryae; assembly: GCA_023055425.1. NCBI lineage: Eukaryota > Viridiplantae > Streptophyta > Magnoliopsida > Ericales > Polemoniaceae > Linanthus > Linanthus parryae. The sequence continues at coordinate 11,158,161 of JALGPY010000012.1, read as the reverse complement.
TCTTATTTTTTTCTGCATAAGATACACAAATCCATATTCACTGAAGTCATCAGTAAATATGATGAAGTACTGAAAACCACCTTTAGCACTTGTTCTTAGCGGCTTAGATACATCAATATGTATGATTCCCAAAAGATCATATCTTTGCCCAATAAGTAAGCCTTACATGTCTCATATGATTCACAATAAATAATAAGAAATAAATAAACAACCACAAACAAAAGTTAAACGCGATAGGGATATGGCCTCTAAACTAAGATATTCCCAAGCCAATGAGAATATCTATGAACCCTAAAAATAGCAAGCTCATCTCCATGTGCCTTCATCTTTGGTCCATGCTCCATAGCTTGTGGAATGCTCCATGCTCCTTATCCTTGTGAAATGCTCCATCTTGTGGTTCTTTAATTCTTTAGGATTCTTCTTCTCCATCTTGACTACCATCTACTTTATTTAATACTAGCTGGCGTACATACTAAATAAAAAGATCTCACAAGTTGAGAAGAAGACCGGCTCGCATGCCGTAAAACCTAATTAACTATTACATTAATTTTATCAACTCGCAGGCCGTAAAAACAAACCACAAAAGTAAACATTCACAACATCCACATCTAAGGCCATATCCAATCACCATGCAAATAGCACATAATCAATTAAAATCCAATTTTAACGCGCTTGGTCAATTTTAGTTGGTTTTGGACACACTAGGGTCAAAACGGTCCAAGAGGCTCACCACCATGGCCGGACCACCAAAGGACTGCCACAAAGGCCTTGGGCCGGTCGGCCCCTAGCCCACATGGCTAGGCCGTGCGCTAGGGAGATCGGCCCCCTTGGTCGTGGCCTTCTTGGGCGGCAAGGAGAGAGGGGAGGTCCTCTAGGGGGGCCGAACCTCCTTAGGAGGTTTTTTCCAAAATAACTTCCTCCTTGTTTTCCAAGTTTAGTTGTTTCCAAGTTTGAAAAACACATTTCTCAAACTTGTGCCCAAACCCTAGTTTTCTAGATCCAAATTTTTAACTCCTATGTGATCCAAATTCACTAATCCTTACATCCCATGTAATATTGTATCTTATTTGGTCTAATTATATGCAAATTTCATCAATATGCTTGATTTTTCCGTTTACGCGATAAACAGTAATTAAAGTATAGAATACACATGATCGTAATACATAAACTACATTATGCTCTACGAACTGTGGCTCTGATACCACTATTGGGTTTTTAACGGATTACGGAGAGGAATTTAAACAAATAAGATCCGCACAAGACCTACCAAGGATCACAACAAGAGACATCATAATGATAGTGAAGGTTCAAGTAACGATTACCTTGTTTGTCTCCTGTGATGACTTCAAAATCAAAATTGTGTTTGCGTCTCTATAGCTAGTCCATGCCTAGGATGAAGAAAAATATTCCTAAACACCTTTGTTATAGAAACCGGTAGAGGAAGGAAGGGGAAGAATCACACAACAGAGCACCCAATGTCGTGTGCCTCCTTGAGGCCAACAGCAATGAGAGGAAGGGGAGCACGGGGTCGGTCGACCCTAATCTTGCTCTCTCCTTTATTTTCTCTTTCTCACTCAATGTGTTATGAGCATTAGTCTGAGAAATAAGGTAGGAGTGTCCTTCATTTAGTCCAAAAACTCCTTGTTAACTGTATAAAGGCCCCTATCCTAATCATGTCCATACACGGATTAGTCCAACGTGAAAATTAGTCTTACTAAGTTTGCAAGTAGTTGCGTATTGATCCGTCTATTAATTAATCATATTAAATAATTCCCAAGTCTAGTTTAATCATTATGGCGTGTGACCCCATAGGTTTCTATTTAGTTGGTAGTAACAATTACAAATTTGGAGCGGTGTCTAGCAACACATCCATGCCACCCAACTGATAGAAATAGTCATTACTTTGACAAACCTTGTGCAAGTATTGTCTCATCCCTTTGTCTCTATATCCGGATTGGACACGAGACATACAATTCACACTCGTATATCCAATCCATAGTTTCTCGATCTTGGGAATAGTCTTATCCATGAAGATAACATCAATATCTCATATTGATTTATCTAAGTCTTGCCAGATATTCTATAAGCACCATACCTTGAGTAGCCGTGGATATTTGCTCCCGTTATGTAGGAGGGAAAAATTCTATCTACATCACTACCATCTCTAAGCTTGCTTCCTTATTATGTCCTATTAACGCCTTCATTGCTACCCAGTTACGGTGTAGCGTTTGACGATATCAAAACACAATATTCCACAACTGGAGGATCTAGTGACTTCATGTCTAAGGATGACAATACCGTTGTCACTATGAGAAGAACTTGTGACTTTACATAACTTGTATGTATGCTATTACTCCTAATGCATACCCATGTGTTGGATCGTGATATCTCCATATCAATCCAACCCAATACTTGTCTATAATTGATTATCATGTTTAATCAATATAATGGACTAGGGATATTTAATAATATAATATTTATATTCTAACGACTTCATTCATATTAACATATTTCCATATCGATAACATAATTAATAGTTAGTCCATATAAATGTCACAAGATATAGATTGTCTCTAAGGAATATTTCCAACAAAAAGCTCCAAAGCTTTGAAGCTAAACATTGCCTATAGTCTTGTTACATATTTGATGACAAATTTCTGTGTTGCAGGCTGGGCATTGGATTGAATGTTGTTTCTAAGTTCTTTATTGTCTCTTAAAAATATTTTGTAGCCTTTTATTAAATTTATATGGCTGGACAAGTGTTTAAATGAATATGCCTTAAGAATCACTACTTGCAGACCAAAGCTTTGAAGGAAGCCAAAGCTCCAAAGCTTTGGAGGTTATACTGGATCCTGGCTAACAAATCTTGTTGCAACTAACTTATCTGGTTATCTGATTGGTTATTGACTTGAACTACGTTTAAATCGTCATGTTAACTATCATTATGCTATATTTACAGATATATATATATATATAATGTTTATTCTCTCAGGAAATAGCTAATCTTAATACTTAAACTGATATGCTAAACATGTCACTATACTTATGCCATTCTTATGGATTTTGCCTTAACTTGTGTTCAAGTCTTGCAGGTCTAGACTTTGTTCAAACCTGCATAACAAAATCAAAACAACCGTTTGAATATAGCGGTTGAAAGAAGCTGTTGGGTGGTTGAGGATTATTAGGAATTCAGTTCCTAAAATCTCTCAGGTTGTTACTGGAAACTGGATTTGAATTTCAAGCTTAAAGAGAGTAGATCTGCAGTGAAACTAGAGAGATCAAATGTGGGAAGTCAATCATCAACTCTTCAACTATTCAAACAGATTGAGAGCTCAACATTGGAAAAGATCAAATCATCTCAGTCAATCCAGATTCCCGAAGAACACATCAAGCTTCACTGCTTATTTAGTTTTTATTTGTTCTTCATACTTGTGCTCTTTTTGCGTAATTATCCTGAATTCCTAAACCTCATTGACGTTCGTAAGTTAGTTGTTGAAAAACAAGAGGTTATTATTATTTCATTAGGTTGTAGCTATAACTAGATAGGTTTGGAACCACAAGATGTATAAGTGTAAGCTAGTTCACTTAGGCTTGAGATCTAGGGCTAAGTCTAAGATTAAGAAGAAGTTTTTCAAATCCTGCAGGGATAATATCCCTTTGGCGGAGAGTAGGCCCATTGGTGAATGAACTTCGTAAAAAATCACTCTGTTCTTTGCCTTACATTACTGCAATTCATTCTGCTCACACAACTGCACAACAAAGAGCAGCTCCAAAGCTTTGGAGGATTTCATGCTTCAAATCCTTGAAGCTTCAGACTGTTTCAAAACTATTCTTTTACTTTTCCAAAGCTCTGAGATTCTATTAGATATCTTTGTTAAAGTTACAAATGTTCAATTTTAGAAAAAGTTTGCATACTCTATTCAACCCCCCCCCCTCTAGAGTATAACGATTCTGTTTTATACCTGCATTACACACTTTCAATTGGTATCAGAGCTTGGGTCACTAAAAGGCTCTAACCATCTTGTGACAACGAGTAATGTAGGTGATGGAGGATTCTCAGAAGGAAGGACAGCCAACAGACCTCCACTGTTCTGCGGTGACAACTTTTTTCACTGGAAAGATTTGATGAAGATCTTCATCATAGATCATGACATGGAATTATGGTCAATCTCTCATAATGTCCCCTTTATATTCTATTCTATCATAGATTGAATCAGAACTTTCAAGACTGAAGAGGATCTCTCAATTACTGAATTAGAAAAGGCATCAAAGAAATACAAAGCTATGAGCTTGTTATATTGTGCTCTTAGTGCAGATGAGTTCGAAAGAATATCCAACTGCAAAAGTGAAACACCCCTTGTTCCCTGAGCGTTCCGTTCTGTACCGGAAAGCCAGGAGGGTGCTACTCATAATGAAATGGCAGAAATCGAGAACAAAACACCCCCGTAGTTATATATTACAAACTCCATAATTTCTTTACATTACATTACAAGTGGTGAAATTAGACTCAACGTTCATCTGAATAAAAGAAAATAACATAAAAATAGTAGAGTTAAGCGACCCCTCCTACATTGAGTTCCGTTTGCCTAGACCTGCGCGGGAAAGAACAAAGACTGCAGTTTTTCCAAAGTCGGTAAGAAATACGGAGTAAGCAAACACCCAAACACGTAAACTGGATAAGAGCATTTTCTTTTAATGAAAAAAGATAACAATTGAGAAGTAATTAAAAATGTTCTCATAGATGGCCATGTATGAAAAGAGGTAAATTTCCCAAATCTTGTTTAATTGTTTGATTTCAGAAACGTTATCTCAAATCATCAAGCAATATCCAAGGGAAATCTTCCCAATCTATACCATTGCCCCAATTAGGGGATCTCCAAATTCAAAATTCCTTTCATTTTCCACATTAAAAGTCCATATCATTATTTTGTTGTAGCGGGGAAACGAACCAATCCATCACATTTTTCCATCACAGTATCTCATAAATAACCAACCATATCCCATGCATCCAAGACCTTAAGTGCCAGCACCCCCCCCCCCCCCTAAGACTTCTTGTTGTAATAACCCGAATTCTGACCTAGGGGTAATTTAGTGATTAAGAAAAACGTATTTATTACTTGAGACCAAGAAAACCTGTTATCAAATATTAGTGTTAGTCGTAATATGACATTGCCGATATTGTATGTTATAGCTTAGTGATAAAATATTCGTTTACAATTTTATAAATTAGTTTGTTCTTATAATGTTACTTATAAACGATACTATGTTACTATAAATAATAAGTTTATTACAAATTTCAAATTATCGGTTATAAACTTTTACTAAATAAATGTTAATGAGTTTTCTCAAAATCAACTTCCAAATTTCTTATATAAATATAAGTCCAATATCATTTTAATAGTCACATTTTATTTTATTATTTAAAACAAATTTTCTCAGCCGAATATCTTTTTATCAGTCAAACTTTTTGTTAATCAGTAAACTTTCACTTTTTCCGTCGCAAATCGGTTATGATTCGTTGTAGCATTTATTTTTATCACATACTAATTTCTTGTCACCTAGTAATTACACGTCGCGTAGTATCTTTATTCTTCATCGCGTTTATTTAATCATTCGTCGTGTCTAAATTTATCATCGCGTTTTATTATTTTGCAACATATTATTATTTACAGTTGCGTTTTATTAGTTTTGTCGCGTTTCAGTTACTCGTCGTGTACCCGAACAATCGTCTCACCCCGCGCTCCAACCACACCTAATAACTCCAACGCTTACATCACATTTTGACTTGATTACATCACCCTCTATCACTCACTGACCTTAACTTCTTCTACTCCCTTCACTTCGGCAACAACCACCTCCTTCACAACCACCAGCCACCACCGAGCTCCATCACAACCACTGCCACCAACGCCTCCATCTCCTCCACCTCCTCCATCTATCTATCTCTCTGTCTCACCCTCTATCTCTCTGTTTTCGCTGAGACAAAACCCAAGCAGTAAAAACACAACACCACCACCGTGACCACCAGCGGCCACCACCATCCATCACCGCCACCTGCACCTCCCACTCCCACCACCACAACCTGCACCTCCAGCTCTCTGTCTCTCTCTTTATTACCCGAGAAGAACCCAGCACAACCACCCACGTACCACCACAACCACCGAACACCACCCCCGACGAAACTACCATCTCCGCTGACACCCAACCACCCTCCTCTCTCTAGCTCTCTGCCCTCGCTATCTCCCTCTCTCTGGCTTCGCCTGAAACCACCAGGAGCAGCAGCGAGCAGCAGCATCAACAGGAGCCAAGCTCCATCACCGTCGCCGTCGTTCCGCCATATTTTCCGGCGAGATCGTCGGCCCAACAAATCAGGAGGCACCCACCCCCTAAACTTCTTCCCACTCGACTCCTGGAGGCCCGAGGAGACTCCAGGAGATCACATCCGCAGCCAAGAACGACCGGAGAAGCCCCGTCAAGCTCCACCTCCGGCGACATCGACCTCGACCCGGACGGTTTCTCCACCATTTTCGTCGTCTTTCGGTGTGGGTAACCTCTAGTCCACCTCCTAGTTCTTGGTAATTAGCAAGGGGGAAGGAGGATCTCCACTCATTTCATTCATTCAGTGCCTGCGGTGAGGCGCGACCCACAACAAACGAAGGGGGAAAGCTTGCTGTAGCCCTCTTTTTGTATATTAGGCTTGGTAAGCGTAAGCTATTTCAATTTAAGTAGGATCGCTGCTTCGCTCAGCAGAAGAGCCTTAGTTTCCATTAGATTAGTAAAGCGCCCGGGGCCTTGGCCCGGGAAGGAGAGAGTGGCCGAGTGGTCAAAAGCGACAGACTGTAAATCTGTTGAAGTTTTTCTACGTAGGTTTGAATCCTGCCTCTCCCACTTGTTTGTTGTAGACTTTAGAGAAAGGAGGCATTCGTCAGCGTAGGAAGGCCAGTAAGAAACCAAGTTCCGCCTTATTATTAGTGGCTTCTTACAAAAGCGGTACGGAGGGTGTGAAAGCTAATGACGAACGATAGTTCGAGAGCTTTATCGAAGACCTTTAGGTCGAGAGTGAAAGCGAAGACCAGCCCGAGGGTAGGTCAAGGGTATTTATATGCTCGACCGGCCCTCGGGACCGCGAATAGGTGGCATTATATATAAGTAAGTTTACTGATTTCCGTTCGACTAGGCTAGTCCAGTAGTTAGAATCCTTGGTTTAGACCGCTTACCTTGGAATTGGAAGTACAAGGGTGGGATCATTTGCAGTTGGAAAGAATATCAAATAGATTTCATACTCCTTCTCAGTATTTGATTAAGAAGTCAGGTACAAGCCCCCTTCCTCTTCTTCTTATTGAGCACGAGCAGGACAAAATACGAACAGTTAACATAATATAGTCATAGATCTTAGGTTGTAACTTGATCATGAGCAAATTTGTTGATGTTGCACCCATGAAGTATAGAAAGTGCCAAACATTGGGAACTACCCAGGTAAAAGTTAGGAACAGGAACAAGGAGAAGCAAAGACTCCTAAATCCATCCCAAGCCTTTTCTTCCATTCCACCTCTCCTCTCCAATCCTCGATCAAACTTGCGTTCCCCAGGTGCCATGAAATGGGGGTCTTTCCTTCACCTATCGTATGTATGTTAGTTAGAGGAGAGGTTGGCGAACTACTACGATCTATAGATTCCCCACCTATATCCAATCCCAACGAGAATAGAAGCGAGTCGCTTCCGGCTTGGCTTGTAGTCGTTTTTAGCTTATGTAGTGGTTGGCCTTCCTACGCTGACGAATGTTTTTTGTTGCCTTGATTTTATGTTTGAAGCATGCGGGTTTAGTATATATGTGTGTTTCCCGTTTGGGTTTGAATAGGGGGTTAGCTTGTCGTTTTCAGAAACTTGAGTGGGCTGTTTGTACCTTGTTAAACTTTAGGGGTATTAGTTGTATTTTATGCATCCTGTTTTATTTCATATATTATTAGTATTAATTTAATTTCTTTATATATTAGTTACACCTTTTTAATGTCAAATTAAATTAATAAATAAACTTAAACTCATTTTTTTTGTAATGTAGTATTTTCAGAAATTAGCAAATGTTGCAATTTAAATGTTTACAATTTGTTTTCGTGGAAAATAAGTTAGTAAAAATATATTGCTTGTATACGTATAATTCTATAACCAAAAAAACGATATTTTTTTATATATTATTTAAATGTCAAATTCGCTTTTAGTAAATAGATAGGGAGTTTTTGAAATGTCTAAATGTTGACGTTATTCTTTTTACAAATAAATAGCTATCTTTAGTTAAATGTTGTTTTTATTAAAGCAAAGTCAATTGTTTGCAAATTAAATTGTAATTGTAAAATATTAAGAAATAATTTCCTTAATTATAAATATTGCTTCTACAATTATAAGAAATATTCTTTCGCAATATTTAGTTATAACTCTAATTTTCTTTTAGTTTCTAGATATCGTAATTAGATTATTAAATAGTTTTATATATTTTTTAAAATTTATTATTTAATGTTTTAAAATTATTTTGGAGACTTTTGACTTATTTGCAACTGATAATTTAATTCTCTAATAATAACGAAGGTGTTTATAATTACGTAGAGTTGTCGCTTGCATATCACATAAGACACGTGCATCGCCGTACGCATGTCGATTGAACTTGCTTGTAACTAGGACTATCTGTGTTTGTTTGTAGAGCCTGTCTTCGAGAACCAGGCGTAGTGTACGAGTAAAGATTTGCTAGCGTATCTTCAGCTCTCCCGGTGAGTATTCATGCTTAGCGTTGCATGCTTATCTTCTTCCGTGTCAAAATGTGATTTTTATTTCACGTCTCAAAATATACATGTGAGCTTACCTGCTTAGTCTTCCGTGCCTATCTCTTTCATGTGATACACTTGTTTACTTGAAAATAACTGTCGTACTTCATTCCGAATTTGCAAAACATACATTTCTTGATTTAAATCCACACTTTACGATTCGTCTTCAAATCGAAAAACTTATTGTTCAAATGTCACACCGTCAGAATTCATTAATAACGTAAAGTGAAAGAATCGCATGTACCGGAACCAGGTACTTATATCAGGTTTAGATTCCTTGGGCTCAGCCCCTAAAATGGGGACTCCGTGTGCCTCTCAGGTTCAGATTCCTTGGGCTCTGTCCCTAAAATGGGGACTCTGTGTGCCTCTCGGGTTTAGATTCCTTGGGCTAAAGTCCCTAAAATGGAGACTCTGTGTGCTCCGACTCCTTTTGTCGTAGGCTGGGGTCCAGCATTCTAGTACTAATCTTCTGACTTACAATCTTAAGAGGGTGTCGACACTTAAGGTCTAGTAGCTGCTTGTATGATGACTAGCGTGATCGGAGAAACACTGATCCACAACGCTTGGTAGAGAGGTTGGGTTACCAGAACCCCCTAAAGGCCAGAGAGGTGAGTAAATAGAGAAGCTCGGCCTAAATTGCAACCGACCAAAATATCATAATCACATTCATAATATGTAAGAATCCGAATATGGTTCCACCGCACAACTGTTTCCACTTTACGTGATTACGCATGAATAATTTTCATGTGATAGCTTTGAAAGAATCATTTGGACTCGTAAATAAAATTCCAAGTAAAGCATGTACATCACAATTCACATTTGAGACATAAAATCATAAAAACATTTAGACACGAAAGGAGGACGGACTCACTAAGCATGCCATCTTTACTCACCTCGAGTAGAAATTGTAAGTAGGACTGAATAACTTGTACAGTTAGACGTAGCCCTCATCAACTCTTCACCTACAATTTATAATTCCTAATCAATTCCAACTTCTACTAACTTGTAAAATGCGAGTAGGCATTGCATGTTCTAGTTTTGATGAATTCCTTATTTTATTTCAAGACAACCCATCATCCCCCTTTTAAATTTGCTAAATGAGTTTCATAACGATTTCATTGTTACTTCTGAAAATCGTTTTAGGTGTGCTCTCATTAGCAATGAGAATAGTAAAATTATCATTATTTGACGTTGGGATTTATATCTCACAAAAGAGTAAATATTTGTTAGTAGAGAGATTTGACAATGCTAGTTCATATTTATAAATTCACAAGGATTACTTTACTTTAAGAGGATAAACTTTCATTGATATATAGCTATTGCACTTTTATGTTGAAGATCTAAGGCTGTTTCTTAATTTTAGTCACCAATAATTAAAATAGAAATTTTTCTAAAAATATTTAAGGAGTTGCTACTTATTTATTTAGTATGAAATCCACTTCAATATGACAACTGTTTAGTCAAAATCTCTTTAATAGTCAAAGTGCTATGTTCGAGTTTCTAGTAGAGAATATCATATTAATCTTAATATCTCTAAAATCATTATTTTCATCTTTCTTTAACAAACTTAACCGAATAAAGAATATATTTAATTCTTAAAAGAATATCAACTCTATTCTTATTTGTAAAATTTCTTCATTCCTTTAAATAAATCAATTACTTCAACTCACTCTTTCAATACATTCTACTTCGTAAATTCCCAATAAAATATTATAAATGTTTTATTATGTATATTTGAAGATATTCTATTTTCATTTCTATTACTAGTTTGGCTACATATCTATAAGTCACTTTTAGCTAACTAAAATCTCATTCACAAGATATTTACACATATTTTAGTTCATAAACTTTGTAAATAAAGTCTAAGATTATAAAATAATAACATAACTGAATTTGCATAAATATTCTGTTCTCAAGTCATTTCACAAGATTGTTTATTTATGTAGGTTATATAAGAAAATGCTAATTTAAATTTATTTAAACAATTATTTATTTAAAAAAATCAGATTGTATAAACCACCAAGAGATCCACAACTTTCTGTTTTATGAAAATTTAACCCCCATTTATGTTTAATACACAACCACCCCTTCATCATCATCTTCTTCAACTTTCATCAATCCCACCCATGAATATCGTTATCTTTGATGCCCATACGAATTCAATGATATATAAATCAAATTCAAGTCGAGAATGAGATTCATGCTAAAAATTATCAAAATCGGATACCCAATGATAGAGATTCGGGTTTGTATTTCGGGTCGAGCTCCTCGCCGAAAATTATGGCGCTCCGGTGGAGGGGTCGTTGGACTCAGAGCCTCCTGCTCTTGGTCAGACCAATAGGGTCGTGGGGGAGTCACTGGAAGTGGCCGAGGAGAGGCGGAGGCGCTGGGCGCTGAAGCCGCAGTCGGGTCAGCCTTCGGGTTAGGTTCGGCAGCGGCCATGGCCGCCGCTGCTTCTTCTTCTTCTTCTTCAGTTTCTTGCTATGGAGAATAGAGAGGGACACAGAGACATGGAGATATATATATATATATATATATATATATATATATATATATATATATATATATATATATATATATATATATATATATATATATATATATATATAGAGAGAGAGAGAGAGAGAGAGAGAGAAAAGAAAGGAAGCAGGCGGTTCATGGGGGTTTTCCCGTCTGATTTGGGTCGCGGCAGTGGTTGCCTTCATCCACTTCTTGCTTGCTCTGTTCTTCGCCGGACATGACAGGGAAGAGAGTGAGACAGAGGTTGAGAGAGAGAGAGAGAGATAGGGGCAAGGGGTGAGAGATGGAGGTGGTGATGGTGGTGGTGGTCGCTGGTGGTGTTGGCGTTGGTGGGGAGCTTGGTTTCTCCAGTTGCTTTTTGTTGTTCAGTACTACCGTGGGAAGAGAGGGAAGATTAGGGGAGATTAAATGCTGGTTGGGAACCATAAATAAGGGCCAAGTTAGGCTAGGTCAATTCTTTGGTCATAGTCTTGGTCAAGTCAAATGACCGATAGGAAACTTAGGGAAAGTTATAAGGTGCTTTAGGTGCACTCTCATGTAGGTGTAAACTATTGTACACTTTGATAGTACTACGTGTATGGATAAAACTATAAGATAGTTTGGTAGTACTATATATGTAGGAATATAATGCTCATTTAGGCGTATTATTTGAGTAAATTTTAGGTAAACTAATTATAAATAAATAAAGTTATAATAAAAATAACAATCATATACTAGCCTCCTGATTCAATCATAAATCCAAAAATATTAGCCATACTATTTCTAGTAACTCATTACCGCACTTTGTTTCAAATTACTAAGTTACCATAAAAACGGGGTACTACATCCTTCCCCCCTTAATAACAGCTTCGTCTCGAAACTATTGCTGCTCGATAATGAATTAGTATCTATATAGTCATGACTTATCTATATGTCGATCCACATATCAATCACGAAATGCGCAAGTAATATCATGTAATTTCATGACATAATTTTTAATGTGGTATTATGATCTCCTCTGATTACTTAAGTGTTAAATATGATATTTTGGGTTACTGATATATATATATATATATATATATATATATAAGGTGCTAAAATGAAGGGTTACATACTCTACCCCTTAGAGAGTGACGTCCCCGAAACTCGATTTACCTTATGAAAATTTGTAATGTAAGTAAAAAACGGGATCTAAATACTCTAGAGGGGGGGTTGAATAGAGTATGCTAACTTTTGCTAAAACACAGTCTTTTAAAACTTGAGTAGAGTGAGCAGTTGATATATCAAAGCTTTGAAATAGTTTTGAGAAACTTGAAGATATAATTGCAGAATACAGAGGCTTCAAAGCTTTGAGATTTGGAAAGCTCCAAAGCTTTGAAACTTCCTGTTTAGACTTGAATGTAAAGCCAACAAAAGTAAACAGCAGGAAGACAAGGATTTTATAGAGTTCAGTCACAATTGGACCTAGTCTCTGCCTGAGGGATCTTTTCCCTCCAGGATTCAAACACACCTTCTTTTTAATCACCCAGATTTAGCCCTAGATATCAAGCCTAAGTGAGCTACCTTTCACCTATTACATCTTGTGGTTCCCGACCTATCTAGTTCTAGCTACAATCTCTTGAAACAATAAGAACCTCTTTGTTGTTCACTTGACAACTAAACTTCTTAGTTTTTGAGGCTTAACAAAAGAGAATGATAATACAATTTTAGTACATGTGTGAAGAACACAGAAAACAGATAAGTAAAATAAGATTGGAAGTGTTCTTCAATCTGGATGTATGATCTCGCTTCTGCAGTGTCAATGGCCTGATGAATCTGAAGAGTTGAATGAATTAATCTCCTAATTGTAGCTCACTTCAAATCTCACAAAGATCAGTCTCAGTCTCTGTATTGCTATTTTTCAAATTCAAAGTGCTGACCACTTAAAATAACAGTCTGCAACCAACTGAGAGATTTTAGGAACATAAATCCTATAAATCCTCTTCTATGATAAGCTTCAGTCAACAACTATATTTGAGTGGATCTGATTTGTTTATAGACGTTAGAACGCCTATAAAACCTGCATGAAATCAGCAAACAAGATCAAACAACATCAAGACAATCTAGCATCAAGATCTGGTCAGCAATATGCTAACAGGTCATGAGAAAACTGGGCCAGATTTGTCTGGTGATAAAACTTAGCTTCTATATATTCAATTTAATGAATATATCAAGTAACCAGTATAGAAAAGTATTATTAGACACAAATAGATCCATAACAAGTTAATAAACCCAAAGAAATAACCTGCATACAAAGATTTGATCATATGAACTTAACAGTGAAGAATAACTAGTGAATCTCAAATCTTTGAAGCTTTGCCTGCTAGTTCATCAGAATGAACCTGGATTTCCAATCCAACTCAGTCCTGCATATTATGTTAATCAGAACACAGATTACTAATGCCTGCATAATATCATTCCATATCAAAACCAAAAACCTGCACAAAACAGTTAGACAATATATATATATATATATATATATATATATATATATATATATATATATATATATATATATATAGGGTAAAAGACACTGACCACCCCTGAGTTAAGGACTAATTCCACTCCGCTACCCCGACTTTTGGAAAAAGACACTCTGCATCCATTTAACGGAATATTCCTTGGACACTTAGCACCCTTCTGTCCTATTCCGTTAGAAAAGTGGGAGATAGACTCTTTTCGGACCATATTACCCGCTGTGTTTTTAGGATTTTATTACCTTTGTTCATCAAGAACACCAAGAACAAAAATAAACATCAAGAACACCAAGAATTTTTCCATAAAATTCTCATAAAATGAAGCTTCAACAAGTTGTAACTTATATCTAAAAAATAACAGATATGTGGTAAATAATTACAAGAAGAAAAAAAGAAGAAGAAGAAAGTAACTGCCTAACCCCCAACATGAGATCTATGAGGACTAACCAAAATCCATAACCCATAAAGATATTTAGCAATCAGTTTCAATGAAAAAAGCAAATTTCTGAACATAACCCATAAAGTAACTACCTACCCCCAACATCAGACAGTGAATTGCCTAAGATTTGCAGGGATTCAGATCAAATTGATCACACTAGCCATCAGAAATCAGTTTCAATCTTCACTCAAAGAAGCATATTTTTTAAAGGTCCTAACCGAACATGAGATCAGACGGCGAATTGCAACAGCTCGAATGGGAAAACTAAAATCGAATTGCAACAGCTCCGAGTGTCATTGGGAGACTCATGGGACTCAATCCAATTCATGATTCAACGCCTCCACAAGAGACGAAGATCGGTGAGTTACGAAGATCAGGTTCCGAATCGAGAGTTTCCAGAGATCTGTTCCAGTGCCAACTCGTCGACGGGAACAATCACCAGCAAAAGCCAACGAATCATTCAATTGGAGACAGTTTAAAGATGAATACCCGAAACAGAGAGTTGAGTTCGAAAGCTAGGCCATCAGATCCGACGGTTTTGAACCACCGAAGCCTTCCTATAAAAGCGGTGCCGCCGCATCGCCGTCGCGGAAGGCGGCTCAATATCACCGGAAAAGCTCCTTCGATGCGGAGGATTTCTTCCCTTGTCCAAAACAAGCAACGACTCCAGATCTTTCGATTGTTCTTCAACACCTCTGATTCTCAGCTTCTTCGAGTTGTTGAATCAAATCCTCGAGGCTCTGCAATTGAAAAGGCTTCTACACTCGAAGAAGCTTCCAGAACGAATGAGCCAACGAAACGTGTGAGTCTCTGGTCTTCGTCATGAGACCTTCCAGATCGCCAGTTACGCCCAGTAATCGGAGACCGACTCCGACTGGTCCCCGTCAAGATCTCACCACCGCCGGTGTGAGACTCTTTGGCGTTGAAGGTGGAGGAAGAGGAGAGGTTAGGGCCTTAAGGGTTGTGTCTGGTCGTAGCAGGAAGAGAAGAGGAGGGCGGCAGTTGTGAGAGACGGAGGGGACGAGAGAGAGAGGGGGGGGGAATTAGGTTAGAAATGAATGAGTGAGAGGGATTAGGGTAATTTATATGGGGTAATTTTATAACATTTCAAGGGTAAAATAGTCTTTTTTATGTGCTGTTAGTCAACTGTTAGACTCCATCCAAACAAAAGGTGCAAAGTGTCTTTTTCCAAAAGTCGGGGTAGCGGAGTGGAATTAGTCCTAAACTCAGGGGTGGTCATTGTGTTTTACCCATATATATATACATATACATATATATATATACATATATATATATATATATGTACATAGCTACAGTGCCTCAAAGCTTTGAAGCTTTGGTACTTAGGCATATTTTTTGCTTGTGTTTCTGCTTGTGTTTCTGGCTTTCATCATCAAGGAACCAAAGCTCTTGCATATGCATTCATAAATTAATATCAAGGAGCTTCAGATTTATCAATCTCCCCCTTGCTGAAAGACAAAACACATTATTGAAATTCTGATTTTGAATGAACTTCCTGCAACTCACAAACACAAGTTATATCCACATAAAAACAACTTGAAACAGGCTAGATAGTCACGGATAGCACAAAATCACAGATAACACAAAATAATCAAGAACCAGCATCCTACAATATCCAGAAATTATTACATAAACTTAAACTCTGGTACTTAGACAACCTAAAACACAATAATCTTCTCCCCCTTTTTGACTTTCATCAAAAGAGTAGAAGAAATGTAGGATCTGTTCAGAGTGTTTTAAAATAAAATAAAAGATTAAAAAAGAACTTCGGGGTTTATTAGAAAAAGAATAAGAAGGTTGGGTTTCAAGGGTTTGAAGACTTAGCTTTTCCTTTTCCCTTGTCCTGAGCCTCCTCCTGCTCTTCCTCAGCTGTCTCAGCCTCTGAATCTTCTTCAACCTCATCTTGTTCTTCTCCATGTTCTCCTTGTTATTCAGCCTTCTTAGCATGTGTTTCCACAGATTCAGCTTTGCATCTTTTCAACAACTTCATCAACAAGCTTGTCCAAATCAGCAGCTTCCTTTTTCAGCAGTCTCTGCAACAGTTTCCTCAGCACCAGCCTCATCCTCAGACTGTTCAGAGAGATCTTTAGAGGTAAGAACAATAGGGACTCCTTTCTTCTTCTTCTTCTTCTTCTTCTTCTTCTTCTTCTTGAGAGCTTCTCGAATAATCTCATCTGAATCAATGCTAGTTTCTCTGTTTTTTGAAGAAGGTATTTTCGGCAGGTCCAAACCTTTGATGATGCTGTCAAGCTTGTTGTTCACCAAACCATTGAACTTGGTGAAGTCAATGGACAAATCAAATAAACCTTTTCTCAAATCTTCCACTTAATCTTTAAGAACCTCAACCTTATCTAGCACTTGAGAGAAATCCAAATTACCAGAAACCTTGGAGGTTGTAGCAGCTCTACGTTTGATAAACTCTTTCGCCTTCAGTTCTTTAGGACTCAACTCAGAATAAAACTTCCCCTTTCCTTTGGAAGTTTGAACTATCCCAATGCCTCATCTACCAACCCAAATCCAGTTGTAATCTTTTCTTCATCTGCCAAAGGGATGTCAAAGTGTTTGAAAAACAATGGTAACAAATTGTCATAAAGTAGGGAATGGTTCCTAGTCCTAGTGCCACAGTAAACCATATGCTCCATCACAACAAAAGGAAGGTCTACCTCAAACCCTTGAAATATAAGATACATCAAGTTCAACACTTTGTCTGTCACTAGTTCCTGGGAATACTCCATGGGAACTACACACCTCATAATTATGGAAAACAAAATCTTAGCTTGATAGGTGAGCACAGAGTGTGTTAGCTGTTTTGGTCCAATAGGGTTCCCTCCAAGAAAAACAAGGCTTTGGAATTCTCCAGAATTTCCTTCCTATCAGGATGATTACTAACCTCATATTTACTAGGAATTCCCAAGACTTTGGCAAAAACCTTATGATCCAACCTAATATCAATCCCAGCAACCCTATATGTAAGAATATACTTGTCACTATCATTCAATTCTTGAACCAAATTCAAATAAAAAAGTCTAGTCAGCCTAGGGTAAGCCTCAGATGGTGGATTTATCAAACTCCCAACAGATGAACGTTTCAGTTTCTTAATGTAGTCTAAGTCCAATAACTCCAACAATTCAGTACTAATCTGACTACAGAAAAATACTTTAGATGATCCATAACCTTCCATCCGCACAGTCTTAACTTCTATATTGACAAACCAAGAATCATGTAACAAGTTCTTACGAAAATTTGAAGTTTTCTTGGTTTTCACTGCAATGTGTTTCACCCTCTTCTTCTCTGGAGTTGCTTCAACTTTCTTTTCATCATCTTTCTTCTCCTTTGAAGATGGCACACTCTTCTTTAACCTTTCTCAATAGTCACTTCCTTTTTCTTCTTTCTTGATTCTTCCCATTGATCCTTACTCCCATGTTCTTTGTCCTTCACCACTTCTTCTGTAGCAGACTCAGATTCTGACCTAACCACTGGTTCTTCTTGAAATTCCTTTCCCTTCTTGATCTTATTTGAAGGAAGTGAAGTCTCATGGACACTGGCTGTGCCTTCTGAATCTGATCCATGAATGATGATCTTCCTGTTAGCCTTCCTCTTCAACCTCTTGTTGGAATTCAGACCTTTCTGCTTGATCCTTTCATATTTGCGCTCCATTTTGGTTAGGTTTAGATAAAAAGGAGAGAGAGAGATATACGAAGAGATAGAAGTTGAGAATTAGAGAAATAAGCCCCGAAGTTGGCTTAAGTAGGTAGAAGAGTTTGATTTTGAAAAGGAGATTGCATGCAAAGAGATTGCAGAAGATTTACTAAGATATTTTTAGAAATTTTGTCAAAATCTCTGAAATTTTTAAAGATTTTGTAATTATCTAAAAAGATATTACAAAATAATCCACGATCAAATTTTTAAAGAATACAAATACACTTAATCAAAGCAATGTAACAGTGGTTCAAAGCTTTGAGAAGTTTCAGACTAACCCATGAACCTTCAAAGCTTTGAGACATACTTTCATGGCTTGAAAAGTATGATCTCAAGGCTTTCAGAGCTAAACATCTAATACACATAGAGACTAATACTCCCCCTAAACCAATGCATCCTTGTTCAACATACTCAATTCAAGCCTTAGGGATGCAAACCTCTCATCTGGCAATGGTTTAGTGAAAATATCAGCTATTTGCTTTGAAGTAGAAATAAAAGATAGAACAATATCACCTTTTTCAGCATGATCTCTAAGAAAATGATGTCTCAAATCTATGTGCAAAGTCCTTGAATGTTGAACTGGATTCTTTGAAATAGAAATGGCACTTGTATTGTCATAATTGATAGGAACATTTCTGAATACATATCCAAGATCTCTTAGCTGTTGAGCAATCCATAAAACATGTGAGAAACAAGCTCCAGCTGCAATGTATTCAGCTTCTGCATTTGATAGAGCTACTGAATTTTTCTTCTTTGAATGCCAACTAATCAATGATGAACCAAGGAATTGGCAACATCCTGAAGTACTCTTTTTTTCTACTTTGTATCCTGCAAAGTCTGCATCTGAATAACCACTCAACATAAAGTTAGATCTTCTTGGATACCAAAGCCCCAAGTCTTTGGTTCCATTCAAATATCTGAAAATACTTTTCATAGCAATCAAATGACTTTCTTTAGGATCAGCTTGAAATATAGCACACATACATACAGTAAACATAATATATGGATACTAGCAGTTAGATATAGAAGTGAACCAATCATACCTCTATAATCATTTTGATTCACACTCTTACCAATTGTATCTTTGTCTAAAGACAATGATGAACTCATAGGAGTCTTAACGACCTGGGAATGTGACGTGTTATATTTGTTTAACAAGTCCTGGGTTTATTTCCCTTCATGCACAAAAATTCCTTTCTTCATTTGATGCACATGAAGTCCAAGATAGAAATTCAGTTCTCCCATCAAGCTCATCTCAAATTCCCTGCACATTAGACTTGAAAGCAAGCTCACCTTACTGCTTGCCATAACAGCACATTCTTTGCTTTGCATCGAATTAAACCACATTGGCAGGTGAATTAGTAGAATTTGAAGAGGGTACGATAGGCATTGCTCTGAATTTGGAATCCAATAATGTTGGTGTTGTATTAATGGGTGACGGTTTGACGATACAAGAAGGAAGTTATGTAAAGGCAACAGGAAAAATTGCTCAGATACCAGTGAGTGAGGCTCATAATTGCATTAAAGTGAGTCAAAGTAGTGAGGAGCTCCAATACGAGAGTAATAAAACGAAGAGTTTTGAAAGAGCATCATTAGTAGCACCAAATAGAATATCATCAACATATATCTCTACAACTAACAGATCCTTATCATAATTGTTGATAAAAAGAGTTTTGTCAACAAGTCCTCTCTTGAAATCATTTTCCAGTAAAACTTTAGAGAGTCTGTCATACCAAACCCTTGGAGCTTGCTTAAGTCCATACAAGGCTTTGTATAATTTGTAAACATGATCAGGAAAGGTGTCATTTTCAAAACCTGGTGGTTGAGCAACATATACTTCTACTTGTAAATATCCATTCAGAAAAGCACATTTACATCCATTTGAAAAAGTTTTATATGATTATGTGATGCAAATGCAAGAAGTATTCTGATAGCCTCTAACCTTGCAACAGGGGAAAATGTTTCCTCATATTCAATGCCTTCTATTCTTGATTATATCCCTGTGCAATCAGTCTTGCTTTATTTCTCACAGCCTTACCTTTTTCATCAAGTTTGTTTTTGAACACCCATATTGTTCCAATCACTGATTGATCCTTTAGTCTAGGAACCAAATTCCTGACTTTGTTCCTTTCAAACTCATTCAGATCATTCTGCATTGCAATAATACAATATGCATCTTATAGTGCTTCTTTTGCATTCTTGGGCTCAATAAGTTATACAAAACCACTGAAAGCACACAAGTTCCTCAGTTGGCCTCTTGTCTGAGTTTCAGTAGTTGCATCAGATATAATATTCTCTGCAGGATGATCTGATAAATATTTAAAATTCTTTCTGGGTGTCCATTTTTATTGTCCTTCAAGGCTTTGAGTTCTTGACACAGTAGAAGGAGCATCATTTTTCCTGTCAGTCTCAGGCTCAAGGCTTTGAGATTTTGGCTCAGCAGGGGGTTCAAGGCCTTGAGATTCTTCTGAATGTTTCTGCTGCTTAGTTTGCTTCTATTGACTTTCTCATAATCATCATCAGATTCATATTTGTTCAAATTGAGATCTACAAAACGTTCACTCAGAGAATCATCAGTACTTTCATCAAAAATTACATGAATGCTCTCCTATACAACCTTAGTTCTCTTATTGTAAACCCTGTAAGCTTTGCTAATTTGAGAGAAAAACACCTTCATCACTTCTAGCATCAAACTTACCAAAATTATCTTTACCATTATTAGTCACAAAACAAGTACAACCAAAAGGTTTAAAATAAGCAACACTAGGCTTTATGCCATTGAACAATTCATAAGGAGTTTTGTTCAGAATAGGCCTGATCAAACATCTATTGAGCAATAATTGGCAGTGTTAACAGCATCTTCCCACAAAAACTTTTGCAAATTACTTTCAAGTAGCATGGATCTAGACATGTCTTCAAGAGTCCTATTTTTCCTCTCAACTACACCATTCTGCTGAGGAGTTCTAGGTGCAGAAAATTTGTGCGAGATACCATGATTTGCACAAAATAAATCAAAATCAAGTTGATCAAATTCCCTACCATTATCACTCCTAATAGATGCAACAGGTAAATTTTTCAAGGTTTGAAGCTCTTTACAAACCTTTAAAAATTCAGATAATACTTCAGACTTATCTCTAATAAACATCACCCAAGTAAATCTAGAATAATCATCAACCACAAAAATCATATATCTCTTATGGGTGTTTGAACCCTCATAGGACCACACAAGTCCAAGTGCATCAATTCTAAATGTCTAGAGATACTTACAAAGTTCTTTGGCTTGAATGAAATCATAGTCTGCTTACCTTGAGTACATGCCTTACAGATCTCATCATCTTTGAATTTCAGTATTGGTAATCCCCTTACCAAATCTTTTGAGATGAGTTTTTTCAAAGTATTCATGCTTATATGACCAAGCTTTCTTTTTCAAAGCTTTGAGTCATCCTTCAAAGCTTGGAGACATTTCAGACTATCACCTGCAACTTTGTTACTACATAAAGCATAAACATTATGTGACCTAGGAGCAGTGAGTATGCAATTGCCTGATTTTTCATCTTGCCCCACACATTTCTCCTTGTCAAAAATTACCTTATTACCTTTATCACAAATCTGAGAAATACTCAGCAAATTATACTTAAGGCCATCAACTAGATAAACATCTGAAATTGAATATGCAAAATTGTTACCAATACTTTCTATACCAATTATGTTGCACTTTGCTTTGTCACCAAGTGTGATCGTTCCCTCTGATTTCTCTTTAAGCTCAGTGAATAAAGATTTCTTTCCACTCATGTGCCTGGAACATCCACTATCCAAAATCCATTTCTGATCTTTCAAAGCTTTGGTGACATCCTGCAAAATTCAATTAATGCCTTAACAGGCTATTAGACCAAGTCTAGAATTTGGATTCATACTCAGAATCAACCATGTTAGATGGTCTAACTCCTTTTGGAACCCAAATCTGTTTCACTTGTCCCTTAATCTGATAAAGATAGGTGTTCCTCATTATATGAGGTTTCGTTCTTCTAAAGGGGCAAGATAATTTCACATGTCCAATTTTTCCACAATAATGACACTTTGGAGAATGTATGCTTTCTGATTTTACAAATGTGGTTTGGTTTCTTCTTGGAAAATTTGGATTATAACCAATTCTACTTTTGTATACAGAATGCATACTTCCTCCAAGCATAAGTTAGCTGATGTTCTGAGCCAGAAAAATTTGAAAGAATTTTCTTAGATTATTGAAGCTCACTAGTAATGAAGTGTTCAATAGTTCTGACTCATCTGAATGACTCTTTAGATCAACAATTTTGTCAGTTGAAAGAGTGTTTTGATCAACCACTTCTTAGATTGTGATTTCAAAGCTTTGAATCTGTTGTCCAAGGATTTGAAGTCACCTATCAATTTTCAACGTAGTAGCTTCAAGACATTTGTTTTGAAAAACCAAATCTAAATTTTCTTTTGCTTGCTCATGAACCTTTACTTTCAAGTAATCAATTTCATTCCTGTAACTTTCCTCATTCAAAAACATGCTTTTGAGGATTTCAGGTAAAACATCAGACGGACTAAATAAAATATTCTTTGCCATATCTTCAATTGGCTTCTCAGTAGAGTGGTCTTCATGATGTCCAACCATTGAACATAAATTGGCTTGCTCTTCATCTTAATCTGAGTCTGAAGAGTCTGAATCACTCCATGAGGCTACCATTGCCTTCTATATCCTGCTGTCATTTTCCTTCTTAAGGAATTGTCTGCTTTTCTAATTTTGAGGGCAATATCTTACCAGATGATCTGCATCTCCACATTCATAGCAATTCATAACTGTATTTTTATATGAATGTGAAGTAGACTTACCTTTGTGATATTTGCTGGTTGAGGATATGAATTTTTCTTTGGCGTAGTCCTTATTTCCAAAGTTTTTCTTATTCTTCAGAATTCTGGACAAGGCTTTGGAAATCAGAGCTAAGGCTTCTTCATCATCATCATCATCATCCTTCTGTTCAAGGCTTTGAGATTTTCCATTCTCTTTTTCCTTGAGTGTCAGGTTCTTGATGTTGTCACTCAGTTCACCATCAACCTCCTTCATGGAGATCTCATGAGTGAGCAATTTTCCTTGCAGATCATCAAGTTCATGCTTACATCTTGAGCTTCCTCAATTGCAGTTGTTTTAGGATCCCATTTGGCCTTGGGAAAGCTTCTGATAATCTTCCTGACTTTTTCTTCATTTGAGAAGATTTTTCCCAATGAATCCAAGTCATTCACAATATATGTAAACCTTTTGAACATATCTTTGATGGATTCATCAGAATTCATATTAAACAGTTCATAGTGTCTCAAAAGGACATTGATCTTTGTCTTCTTGACTTTTCTAGCTCCTTCACAAGTAACAGTTAACTTATCCCAAATCTCTTTCGCATTTTTGCAGTTGGATATCCTGTTAAACTCATCTACACTAAGAGCACAATATAATAAGTTCAAAGATTTGTAATTCTTTGATACATTTTCTAGTTCAGTAACTGAGAGATCTTCATCAGGTTTGACAGTTCTAACTCCATTGACAGTAGTATAGAACAAGTTTGGGCCATTTACAACAATAGAACATAGTTCCATGCCCTGATATATGATGAAAATTCTTCATCAATGCCTTCCAATGGACAAAGTTATCACCACAGAACAGTGGAGGTCTATTAGTTGCTACTCCCTGTGAGAATCCTCTTTCACCTACATTACTCATTGTCACAAGATTGTTATATCCTTAAACAGTGACCCCAAGCTCTCATACCAATTGAAAGTTTGTAATGTAAGTAAAAAACAGGATCTAAATACTCTAGAAGGGGGGTTGAATAGAGTATGCTAACTTTTGCTAAAACACAGTTTCTGAAAACTTGAGTAGAGTGAGCAGTTGATATCTCAAAGCTTTAAAATAGTTTTGAGAAACTTGAAGATATAACTGCAGAATACAGAGGCTTCAAAGCTTTGAGATTCGGAAAGCTCCAAAGCTTTGAAACTTCATGTTTAGACTTGAATGTAAAGCTAACAAAAGTAAACAGCATGAATACAAGGATTTTACAGATTTCTGTCATAATTGGACCTAATCTCTGGCTGAGGGATCTTATCCCTCCAGGATTCAAACACAGCTTCTTATTAATCACCCATATTTAGCCCTAGATCTCAAGCCCAAGTGAGCTACCTTTCACCTATTACAGCTTGTGGTTCCCAACCTATTTAGTTCCAGCTACAATCTGTTGAAACAGTAAGAACCTCTTTGTTTTTCACTTGAACAACTAAACTTCTAATTTTGTGAGTCTTAAGAACACGGAATGATAATACAAGTTTAGTACAATTGTGAAGAGCACAGAAAACAGATAAGAAATATAAGCTTGGAAGTGTTCTTCAATCTGGATGTATGATCTTGCTTCTACAGTGTCAATGGCCTGATGAATCTAAAGATTTGAATGAATTCATATCCTGTTTGTAGCTCACTTCAAATCTCACGAAGATCAGTCTCAGTCTATGTAATACTATTTTTAAAATTCAAATTGTTGGTTACTTAAATAAGAGTCTGCAACCAACTTAGAGATTTTAGGAACAGAAATCCTATAAATCCTCTTCTCTGATAAGCTTCAATCAACAGCTATATTTGAATGGATATCTTATTTGCTTATAGAAAATATAACGCCTAACAAACCTGCATAAACTCAGCAAACAAGATCAAACAAAATCAAGACAATCTAGCATCAAGATCTGATCAGCAGTATGCCAACAATTCATGAGAAAACTGGGCTAGATTTGTCTGGTTATAAAACTTAGCTTCTATATATTCAATTTAATGACTATATCAAGTAACCAGTATAGAAAAAGTATTTTTAGACACTAATGGATCCATAAAAAGTTATGAAACCCAAAGAAATAAGCTGGATACACAGATTTGATCAGATGAACTTAACAGTGAAGAATAACCAGTGAATCTCAAAGCTTTGAAGCTTTGCCTGCTAGTTCATCAGAATGTGCTTGGATTTCCAATCCAACTCATTCCTGCATATTATGTAAAATCAGAACATAGATTACTAATGCCTGCATAATATCATTCCATATCAAAACCAAAAACCTGCACAAAATAGTTAGACAAATATATATATATATATATATATATATATATGCACATAGCTACAGTGCCTCAAAGCTTTGAAGCTTTGGTACTTATGCATATTTTTTTCTTGTGTTTATGCTTGTGTTTATTGCTTTCATCATCAAGGAACCAAAGCTCTTGCATACGCATTCATAAATTAATATTAAGGAGCTTCAGACTTATCACCTTATTAAACATGTGAGGATACTTCTTCCTCGTTTCCTCTTCATCTTCCCACGTTGACTCCTATGTTAGGTGGCTGGTCCAAAGGACTTTTACCAGCATAACACACATATATCTTGTGTCTCTTTTAAATTCTTATTTGAATTTATACACAAATTGAGGAACTAGTGTATACTCCCATGATGCCACACACAACCTTGTGTGTTCCCTAACTCCAAAGGTAAATCATGACCAAAACTCCAAACAGTTAAGTAAATTATGCTCCTCTGGTGATAGTTAAGTAAGAAAACTTCAAACAGTATCGTCAAGAGCAACTATTAATTTCTTAGCCACAAAAGGTACTTCATTCATTCCAACGAAGGACTTAAGAAATTAGTGAACCAGACTTTATGATAAACGATCCTTCTTACTCTTTAGGATCTAGCTAACGGCCAAAGATCTATGATCACCCCAGATTAGGTCCAAGTTAGGCTAGGTGAAGTCTTTGGTCATATTCTTGGTCAAGTCAAATGACCAATAGAAAACTTACAGAAAGTTATAAGGTGCATTGGGTGCACTCTCA
This sequence comes from Linanthus parryae, assembly GCA_023055425.1. Lineage (NCBI taxonomy): Eukaryota > Viridiplantae > Streptophyta > Magnoliopsida > Ericales > Polemoniaceae > Linanthus > Linanthus parryae. Next base: position 11,132,301 of record JALGPY010000012.1, on the reverse strand, counting down.
TGTAGGTGCAAATTATTGTACACTTTGATAGTACTACGGGTATGGAGAAAACTATAAGATAGTTTGGTAGTACTATATATGTAGGAATATAATGCTCATTTAGGTATATTATTTAAGTAAATTTTAGTTAAACTAATAATAAATTAATAAACTTCTAATAAAAATAACAATCATATACTAGGCTCCCGATTCAATCATAATCCAAAAATATTAACCAAACTATTTCTAGTAACTCATAACCGCACTTTATGTGTCAAATTACTAAGTTACCCCTATCATAAAAACGGGGTATTACAAAAAAGTTCCAAGGAGATTTGGGACAAACTAGTTGTGACATATGAAGGAACTAACCAAGTCAAGCAGACCAAAATCAACATTCGTTTGAGACCGTATGACCTATTCAAGATGAATTCAGATGAATCCATCAAGGACAAATTCAAAAGGTTCACAGACATTGTGAATAATCTAGAGTCCTTGGGGAAAGCATTCTCAAATAAATAAAATGTCATAAAAATTCTTAGAATCCTTCCAAAAGTCAAGTGGGAACCAAAAAACACTGCAATTTAGTAAGCTCGGGATTTGAGCCTTCTGGAACTAGATGATCTGCAAGGAAAGCTGCTCACTCATGAGATTTCTATGAATGAAGTGGATGGTGATGAGTGACAACATCAATAACCTGGCACTCAAAGAAAAAGACAATGAGAAATCCCAAATCCTTGAACATGAAGATGATGATGATAAGGAAGCCTTAGTCTTGATCTCCAAAGCTTTGATCTAGGTATACTAAAAATGAAGAAAAACTTTGGGAACAAAGACTACACCAAAGACAAATCCAGATCCTCAGGCAGCAAGGATCACAGAGGTAAGTATTCTTCACATTCACATAAATATAAAGTGATGAATTCCTTTGAATGTGGAGATGCAGATCACCTAGTAAGGGATTGTCCACAAAATAATAAGTACAAGCATTTCCCTAAGAAGGAAACTGACAACCGAAGGAAGAAAACTATGGTTGCTTCATGGAGTGATTCCGATTCATCAAGTGATTCAGACTCAGATGACGAACAAGTCATTCTTTTTCTAATGGTTGATCATGAAGAAGGAAACAGCTCAGACAGACACAATGAGGAAATTGTAAAGAATTTACTTGCTAGTCCTACTGATATTTTACCTGAAATCCTCAAAATCATGTTTTTAAATGAGGAAAGCTATATAAATGAGATTGAATATTTAAAGGTTAAATCTCATGGGGTGGCAAAGGAAAATATATATTTAGTTTTTCTCAATAAGTCTCTTGAAGTATCTAATTCAAAAATTGACAGTGACTTCAAAGCGTAGGACAGCAGGTCCAAAGCTTTGAAGGCACAGGTAAAAGAAGTTGTGGATCAAAACACTCATTTAACTGATAAGTATGCTGATCTAAAGCATCAATATGATGATTTGTAACAACAGAATATATCATTGACTGAGAAACTTCAAGAATCTATAAAGTTTTTATCAAGATTTTCAAGCTCAGAACATAACCTTAAACTCATGCTTTGAGGAAGTTTGCATTCTGTACACAAGAGTGGAATTGGTTACAAACCAAATCTTTCAAAGAAGAACCAAACCACCTTTTGTGAAATCAGGAACAGACATTATCCAAATGTCATTACTGTGAAAAACTTGGTCATGTGAAGCTAACTTGCCCCTTTAGAAGGACAAAACCTCACATAATGCGAAATACCTATCTTTATCAGCTTACGGGACAAGTGAAGCAGATTTGGGTTCCTAAATGAATCAGACCACCTAATATGTTTGATTTTAAATATGATTCAAAATTCTACACTTGGTCTAATTGCCTGTTGAGGCATTGATTGAATTTTACAGGCTGTCACCAAGGGTAAAGATCAGAAGTTGATTTTAGACAGTGGTTCCTCTAGGCATATGAGTGGAAAGAAATATCTATTCACATAACTTAAGATGGCAAGGAAAAATTCAACATCATTTTCATAGGTAGTATTGGTAATGAATCTGCAAGTTCAATTTATGATTTTTACTTGGTAGATGAAATATAATCTGCTTAGTATCTCTCAATTATGTGATAAAGGTGATAAGGTTATTTTTGACAAGGAGAAATGTGTGGTGCAGGATGAGAAATCTGGCAATTGCATACTCACTGCTCCAAGGTCATATTATTTTTATGATATGAATACTAATAAAGTTGTAGGTAAAATCCGAAGTGTCTCAAAGATTTGAAGGAGGACTCAAAACTTTGGCACATAAAACTTGGGCATATAAGCATGCATAAAATAAACAAGCTTATCTCAAAGGACTTGGTAAGAGAATTACAAACTATGGAGTTTAAAGATGATGAGATATGCAAGGCCTATACACAAGGTAAATAGACAAGGAGCTCATTCAAGCCAAAGAACTTTGTGAGTACTACTATACTCTTAGAGATGCTGCATATGGACTATTGGTCCTATGAGAGTTCAAACTCCTAAAGGTAAAAGGTATATGCTTGTTGTGGTAGCTGATTATTCCAGTTTTACTTGGGTTATGTTTATTAGAGAAAAATCTGAAGTTTCGTTTGAATTCTCAAAGCTTTGAAAAAGAGCTTCAAAGTTTGAAAAAAGTGCCTGGTGCATCTGTGAGAAGTGATCATGGTAGAGAATTTGATCAACTTGATTTCTATTTATTTTTTGCACAGCAGGGCATCTCACAAAATTTTCTACACCTAGAACTCCTCAGAAGAATGGAGTTGTTGAGAGGAAGGAACCATGCTTCTTGAAATCATTTGCCAAAATGTTTTTGGGCAGAAGCTATTCACAATACCAACTACGTGCTAAACAGATGCTTGATTAGGCCTATTTTGAAGAAAACTCCATATGAACATTTCAAAGGAAGAAAGCCAAGTGTTTCTTATTTTAAGACTTTTAATTGTACTTGTTATGTGCATAATAATGGTAAGGATAATCTTGGTGAATTTGATGCTAGAAGTGATGAATGTGTGTTTCTTGGTTACTCTCAATCGAGCATAGCATATAGAGTTTTCAATAAAAGAACTAAGGTTGTTGAAGAGAGCATTCATGTGATTTTTGATGAAAGCTATGATGGTTCCATGAGTGATAGTTTTGCAGATCTCAATCTTAATAAGTATGTAGCAGATGATGATTTTGAGAAAGAGAAAAGCAGCAAAACTAATATGCATGAACAATAAAAGAATCTCAAAGCTTGAAACAACCTTCTGAACAAAATTCTCAAGCTTTGAGACTTGACTTCACAGATCACAAAATGTTCCAGCCACTGCATCAAGCTCTCAAAGGATTGAAAAGATAATTAGTGAACCAGAACCCTGGACACCAAGGAAGAAGTTCAAATATTTGTCAGCTCATCCAGTTGACAATGTCATCTCAGATCCAACCACTGGTACACATACCATAAATCATTTGAAGAACTTGTGTGCCTTCAATGCCTTTTTATCACTCATAGAACCTAAAAATGCAAAGGAGACATTACAAGAAGCAGGTTGGATCATTGTAATGTAGAAGGAGCTGAATGAATTTGAGGGGAATAAGGAATGAAACTTGGTTCCTAAGCCAAAAACGCAGTTAGTTATTGGAACCAGATGGGTGTTCAGAAACAAGCTTGATGAGAATGGTAAGATTGTCAGAAACAAAGCCAGTCTTGCGGCACAAGGGTATAATCAAGAAGAAGGTATTGATTATGAGGAGACTTTTACTCCTGTTTCCAAGTTAGTAGCTATCAGAATACTTCTTTAATTTCCATCTCACAAACACATAAACCTTTATCAAATGGATGTCAAATGTGCTTTCTTAAATGTTTATTTACAAGAAGAAGTCTATGTTGCTCAACCTCCTGGTTATGAAGATGAAAATTTCACTGATCATGTTTACAAACTTAACAAAGCTCTCTATGGCCTCAAACAAGCTCGAAGGGCTTGGTATGACAGACATTCAAAGTATTTACTGGAAAATAATTTTGAGAGAGGCCTACTAGACAAAACTCTTTTCATAAATACTCATGAAAAATACATCTTAGTCGTACATATTTATGTTGATGATATAGTGTTTGGTGCTAATAATGATGCTCTGTAAAAAGAGTTTTCAAGTCTAATGTGCAGTGAATTTGAGATGAGCTTGATGGGAGAGTTAAATTTTTTTCTTGGACTTCATGTAAATCAAATGAATAAAGCAATTTTTGTGCAACAAGGCAAATATACCAAGTAATTGCTTAGTAAGTATAACATGTCTCAGTCCAAGGTAGCTAAAACTCCCATGATTGGTTCATCACTATCCTTAGATAAGGATAGAAATGGTCAGAGTGTAAATAAAAAGGAATAAAGAGGTATGATTGGTTCACTGTTGTATTTCACTGCTAGTAGACCAAACATCATGTTTAGTGTATGTTTGTGTTCAAGGTTTCAAGCAGATCCTAAGGAATGTCACTTAGTTGCTGTTAAAAGGATTTTTTGATAACTGAATGGTAGCAAAGACTTGGGGTTTTGGTATCCAAGAAGTTCTAATCTCTCTTTGAGTGGTTATTCAGATGCAAACTTTTTAGGATACAAAGTTGACAGGAAGAGCACATCAAAATGTTGCCAATTCCTTGGCTCATCACTAATCAGCTGGCATTCAAAGAAGCAAAACTTGGTATTCTTTTCAACTGCAGAGGCTGAAAACATAGCAGCTGGAGCATGTTGCTCACAAGTGTTGTCGATTGCTCAAAAAATGAGAGACCTTGGCTATGAATTCAGAGAAGTGCCTATCAAATGTGACAACATAAGTGACATTTCAATTACGAAGAATCATGTGCAGCACTCCAGAACTAAACACATTGATGTAAGACAGCATTTCATAAGGGATCGTGTTAAAAGAGGTGATGTGTCTTTATTAGTCGTATCTAAAGCTATGCAGATTGCTGATATTTTCACCATACCATTTCCAGAGGAGAGGTTTGCAGCTCTAAGGCTTGAATTGGGCATGTTAAACAAGGATGCATTGGTTTAGGGGAGTATTAGTTTACATGTATTATGTGTTAAAATCTCAAAGCCTTGAAACAATACTTTCTTAGCCTTGAAAGTATTTATAAAAGCTTTGGAGTTTATGTGAGGTTTGCAGTTTCTCAAAGCTTTGGACTTATACTTCAAAGCTTTGGAGAGTAATCCTGCTTATTTTGTTCAATAATTGGACCAGTTAACATTTTCCATTATCTTAATAGATAATTTCAGAATATTATAAATGCACAGAGAATTTTTCAAATATCCCAAAATATCTTTTAGATACAATTCGCACAAAATTTCATAAGAGTCCTTTTCTACTTCAAACTCTTTCTCTACTTAAGTCAAACACTCTAGGCTTTATCTTCTATAGCTTCAAATCTCTGTCTCCGTATCTCTCTCTCTCTCCAATATCTTTGTCTCTCTCATTGATCCTACCGTTACTTATATATATGGGTATTAATGGTATTTAATTGCTTTTGAGTTGCAGGATCAATGAGACAGCAAGAATATTTATTTTGTCTTTCATCAAGGGGGAGATTGATAATTCAATCCCTTTGAATTAATGATGTGTATAAAATCAGGTGGAGTTATACTTTAAATATGATTAAAGACAAAATTGTTTGAAGAGACATGTTCAAAGCTCCAAAGTTTTGAAGCTCAACATTGCCTATAGTCTTGTTACATATTTGATGACAGATTTATGTGTTGCAGGTTGTTTCTAAGTTCTTTATTGTCTCTTAAAAATATTCTTGAAGCCTTTTATTGAATTTATATGGTTAGAAAAGTGTTTAAATGAATATGTCTTAAGAATCATAGCTTGCAGGCCAAAGCTTCGAAGGAAGCGAAGCTCCAAAACTTGGAAGTTATACTGGATTCTGGCTAAGTTATTATGGCTACAAATTCTTGTTGCGGCTAACTTATCTGGTTATGTGATTGGTTATTGACTTGATGTAAGTATTATTCTTCATGTTAACTATCATTAGGCTATATATACAGATATATATATATATATATATAATGTATATTCTCTCAGGAAATAGCTAAGCTTACTGGTTAAACTGATCTGCCAAACATGTCACTATACTTATGCGATTCTTATATATTTTTCCTTAACTTGTGTTCAATTTTTGCAGGGCTATTCTTTGGCCAAACCTGCATAACAAAATCAAAACAGTCGTTTGAATATAACCGTTGAAAGAAGTTGTTAGGTGGTTGAGGATTTATAGGAATTCAATTCCTAAAATCTGATAGGTTGTTACTGCAAATTGGATTTGAATTTCAAGCTTAAAGAGAGTTCCTCTGCAGTGAAACAAGAGAGGTCAGACGTGAGAAATCAATCATCAACTATTCAACTATTCAAAAAGATTAAGAGCTCAACATTGGAGAAGATCAAATCCTCTCAATCAATCTAGATTCCTGAAGAACACATCAAGCTTCACTGCTTATTCAGTTTTTCTGTGTTCTTCATACTTGTTCTTTATTTGTGTAATTATCCTGAATTCCTAAACCTCATTGAATTTAGTAAGTAATTTGTTCAAGTGAACAACAAAAGGTTCTAATTGTTTCATTAGATTGTAGCTGGAACTAGATAGGTTTGGAACCACTAGTTGTATAAGTGTAAGGTAGTTCACTTAGGCTTGATATCTAGGGCTAAGTATGTGATTAAGAAGAAGTTGTTCAAATCCTAGAGGGATAGTATCCCTCAATCGGAGAGTAGGCCCATTGTGTTCTTTGCTTTACATTACTACAATTCATTCTGCTCACACGACTGCACAACACAGAGCAGCTCCAATGCTTCGGAGGATTTCCTGCTTCAAAGCCTTGAAGCTTCACACTGTTTCAAACTATTCTTTTACTAGTTTAAAGCTTTGAGATTCTATTGATCTCTGTGTTAAAGTTACAAAAGTTCAATTTTAGAAAAGTTCGCATACTCTATTCAAACTTCCCCCTTCTAGAGTATATTGATTCTATTTTATACATGCATAACACACTTTCACTTAGCTTTAGTGATAAAGGGAGAAGTAAATGGAGAAGTATTGGGGTTTTTAGCCCGTAAGCAGGAATCAGATAGGGTGATCCTCTTTCGCCATTCATCTTTAATATACTGCAGCAAGATCTCTCCATTCTACTCTTCTTTCTTACAAATAACTCCCCCACGAAAGGTATTGCTATTAGTTGTGCATCTCCGACCCCAAATCGCCTCATTTTTTGCCGACGATACATACACTTCTCAAAAATTCTATCTGGAACATCCTTGGATCTCGAAATGGGGTTTATATGATTTTTTTGTCAACATAAGTATGACTAAGTCAGATGTTCGTGATCTCAGCCATATCATGGGTATAAAATTGGTCGATAAAACGGGTAAATATCGGATCTTGAATTTCAAGCTTCCTAAGAACAAAATATTAAAAGGTATCCTCAAGAATTCACTCTCATTTGAATATCTAGAAGCTTCATTCTCTATCTTTTTCCAAAAAATGTATATTGATCAAATCCACTTTGGCCATTCTTAATTATCTCCTATCGGTTTTCAAAGCTCCAACAAACGTATTTTCAAGACTGAATCTTATACCACCAATTTCTTATGGTCAATGGTAGCAACGAAGGTATTTGATGGTGAAAATGGAATGTTATATGAAAACCTATTACACGAGGACGTCTTGGATTTAGAGACTTAGAGACAAAAAATCGAGCTCTCTGGCTAAGATAGCTTATCGGATCCTCAACAATCTAGACTTTCTCAAAGCCAAAATTCCGATTGGAAAATATTGCCATGATGGCCATTTCTGACATTCAAACCCAAAATCAAACTCTTCATGGGGTTGGAAAAGTCTTCTCTAAGGGAAAAGTTTTATTGAAAAATAAAATGCAATGGATGGTTGGAAATTGATGCTCGATAAACCCTTTCAAGGACAAATGGTTCATCAAGTGGGCTTCTATCCCAAAGTATGGAATATTTCTACCCAAATAGTTCAGTGAAAGACTTTCTTAACTTTGGATCCAAATCCCGGAAGATCGATTTGCTATTTATTTTTTCCAGAGGCTTCCCAAGATATCCAAAAGTCTTCATTTCTCACTCCGAAGTTATCTTCGTTATTATTGTCTAGGGCCCTCCTAAAAATTAGAAACTGCCTCATTGTCAGTCCTATCTACCCAAGATGTCAATCGGATGAACATACTCTTTTCCACTGTTTATTGGGATGTTCTACATCTCGAGATATTTGGCTTGCCTGAAGCCGTGGAATGATTCCACCAACTGGCCAGTTGCAACCCTTCTCCTCTCATCTCCTTTCATTTTTCGATTCTCTTTTTATTACTAAGAATATGATTTATTTCCTTCTCACCTTGCGACATCTATGGTTATTTAGAAATGAAGCGGTGATGAATGACAACTTCATTACCTTCAAGCTTCATTAATAACTCTTGGTCATGCAGTTATCAACTTCAAAAGAACAACAAAATCAATGTTTGCACAGGACATACATGTCCAACAGGGTGATAGAACTAAGGACTTTTGGTCTCACGAAAAAGAACAATCACATGACCCATTTTGTGGTCAGTGCGTCATGGGAATCAAACGCAATTCAACGGTGGCTTGGTTAAAAAAAAGACAATTTAATTGAAGGAAATATGTTACCTTCCAAGCTCAGACCCCTTAAAGAGAACTTCCTTGGCATTTTAAAGGCACTTTAATGGATGTTTTCCCATGGTTTTACGAATGTGGAGCTATGGATAGACTCTCAACAAAATGTTCACAATCTTAAAGGCTTGCTGCCAGATTTTGTAATTGGCTCGGTTACTACTGATATCCGTAAAGATAGCCGAGAATATATTTTTTCCATTAAAGAACTAAAAAGAAATTTCATCCCAAGAATTCACGATAAATTTCAATTGAGAAATCAGCACTGAACTCCTTCTTAATTAATGAAATTCTACTATATATTTTTTTATTTGTTATAATATAACATATAAACTCAAATGGTTTTATGATAACTGCTTCGTTCTTCACTTAAGTCGCATAGTGCAGTTTGTTTAGGCCTTGCTAAGATTCCAATGAATGTGTAGTATAAAAAATGATCACCGAATCTTCAAAGAAGACAAAAATGATTGAAAAATATGAGAAAGAAAGAGTTGGCAAGATCGAGTGAAAATTTTAGGAGGAAAAAACTAAATAGTCACAACTAACCAGGTATGATGAAGATACGCATCCGAAAAGGCACCAATTCAGTAGACACGACTGTGGGGGTCAAACTCATCTAAATTTAAATTTTAAATTACATTTATAATTTTAATAGTCACAACCCTTCAGAATTGTAACCATGTTAGATTTTCAAGGTAATAAGAAAAATAACAAAACACTCCAAAATACATTCACACTTTTAGAGAACGGTGGAGGTACCAATTCGAAAAGGCACAAACTGAATAGTCACTACTCACGACTATTTAGGTATAGGTATGATTAAGATACACATCCGACTAACTTGATAGTCCCACATATCAAAAGTGGGACTAATTTTAAATTACAATTCGCATTGAAATCTCTTAACTCTTTGAATTTGTAAATATGTCAATTTTTTTTAGGGTAATATAGGTGATAAGCAAAATAATGAAAACATTACAAAATAGTAACACTTTTAGAGAGTAGCATATATTTATTTGAACTTGAATATAGTTTTTTTATTCCATACAACCACTATGGTTCGATCCTTTCAGGTTGTTTTGGAAAAACTAACCAGTTCACTCAGAAGCTGTTGAATACTCTTCTGGGGTTTATCCATGTATTTTTGTATTGTTTTCATTAATTCTCTAGATCAATATTTTTCTATTGATATAGAACATCTTTTTGTCAGATTACCTAAATCTAGAATTGAGACTTTATCTGTAGACTAAAGCAACATGCTTTTAATTTTTTTCTTAGTTTATTTTTGTGTCAGATATGTGTTTATACTGTATCTTCTATACATACGTCTCACATATTCTGAACACTAAGATTACTCTCCCATATATATCTTAGAGTCTAGTTAGTTGTCTATCATGAACAGTTGAATTAGCTGCTATCAAATCTGAGTATGGTTTCTCCTATGTGGGACGTGTAGAGTAAGCGCTCGTGCTTATCTCTGTGCATTTGTTAGGTATAGGTTTTGTTAGCGTTGCCTTGAGTCTCCTAGTATGAAGTTACCCTTTCGTATCCTTCTACAAAGTTGTTCACTCACGAACTAAACGGTAGAGTTGTTCACTTGACGAACTACCATAGTCACTTCTATCATCGACTAGATTCAAGCGAGACTTGGGTTGCCACAGACGTGGGGTGCTACACAAGAGGATGCAGAAACTAGGTAGGTAAAAAGTAGTATAGTGAGTAGCTGGTCCAAGGGAAAGGTCGTTGTCTATCTCGTATTAGATTTTTCGTGCAATAAAGTGTCAAGCACTTGTTGGTGCTAGCATGTGGGGTTTACTCCTTACTGACCTTCTTAGGCGGAAGAACACAGTGAATGTTTTCCCACAATAAAAATATTGTTTGTTGTGTATGTTACTTTTCATATAAATGTTTTAACTGCTAGATCAGTTCTACTCTAAAATTTTATATATTTGCATCTTTATTTATCTTTACGCAAGTTCTTGTGTTAGCATATATCATGTCTTATACCTTGTTCTTGTTCTTTACGCAAGTTCTTGTATTACTCGATCTATCAAATCGTCTACAAGAACTATTCCTATTTGGCTCTACGATTGTACTCTTCCATTGTGTCGCGTAGTGTTGAAAATTGAGGCTTTAAAGGAGTAGACACACTCGTACTCGTGTGATCTATTATCTGCACCTGTGCTCTCCTCTCCTTTCGCATCATGATCCATACCTCTTGGATCTTCTTCGATGCTTCATGGACACAACTTATTGATTTCCTAGCATGATTTTCTCCTCAAATCTCACCAGAGCTATGATACCACTTGTTGTGTGCGGCGTAAGTGTCTTGTCGATTCAAAAAGTTAATAACGTAGAAAGATAAATGAACATGACACACAATCTTACGTGGTTCGGAAATTTGCCTACATCCATGGGTAAACCAATACTATCTTGATTGAATCTGTGAGAAGAAGAAGAATAAGAGTACAATGAACCTTAGTCATCCTTGAATTCGGCTCCAAGGTGGAGCACCAATACTCCCTCTCAAACTCTATTTTTTCTATCTCTCTAATATGTGAACACTAGCATGTACTTCTCGCACGAATAAATATGCAAGAGCAGACACCTATTTATAGGTGTACAATCCTCATCCTAGTAAGGAAGAGAAATCTTGAATATATTGTTGGAAAATTCCCTAGAGGCAATCTATTTCTTGTGACATTTATATGGACTTACTATTCATTATGTTATCGATATGGAGATATGCTAACATGAATGAAGTCCTTAGAATATAAATGTTATATTCGTAAATATCCCTAGTCGAGTACTATAGTTAATAGGACGACTGTATTGCATCAAGACTAGTATGTGGGAAGATTGATATGGGGATATCAAGTCTAGCACGTGGGTATACATTAGGGGGTAATGGAATACTGGATTGAACCACAACGAGAAGGCTACATACAAGTTATGCAAAGTCACAAGTGCTTCTCGTAGTGAAAAACGGTATTGTCATCCGTAGACGTGAAGTCACTAGATCCTCTAGTTGTGGAATATTGCGTTTTGATATCGTTAAATGCTACACCGTAACTGGGTAGTAGTAAAGGCGCTAATCGGACACAATAGGAAGCAAGCTTAGAGATGGTAGTGATGTAGATAGAATTTTTCTCTCCCACATAACGGGAGAAAATATCCACATCCACTCGAGGGATGGTGCTTATAGAAAGTCTGGACAGACTCAGATAAATCAATATAGGATATTTATGTTATCTGCATGGATAAGACTATTCTCAGGATCGAGAAACTATGGATTGGATATAAGAGTGTGACTTGTATGTCTCGTGTCCAATCCGGATATAGAGACAAATGGATGTGACAATACGTGCACAAGGTTTGTCTGATTACTGACTATTTATATTAGTTGGGTAGCATGGATGTGTTGCTAGACACCGCTACATGTTAGAAATCGTTACTACCAAATAAGTAGGAACCTGTGGGGTCACATGCCATATGGATTAAACTAGACTTGGGAATAAATTAATATGATTAATTAAATATAATGATCATTACGCAACCACTTGCAAACTTAGTGGGACTAATTTGCAAGGTGGACTAATTCATGTATGGACATGATTATGATTTGCAAGATGGACTAATCCATGTATAGACATGATTAGGAGAGGGACCAATATGTTGTTAGCAAGGAGTTGTTGGACTATATAAAGAGCACTCCTAGCTTATTTTCTCCCTAATGCTCATAACGCACATTGACTGAGTGAGAACAAAGCAAGGAGAGAGAGAGCAATACAAGTCAAGGACAAAGCCAAGACCCGTCCGCCCCCTTCCCACCGTCCGCCACAAGAGGTCGAGCCTCTTTGGTATCCGTTGTGTGATTCTTCTTCTTCCTTCTTCCGCCGGTTCCTATCACAAGACATGGAGGAATATAGATCTTGACCCTAGGCGTGGAATGGCCGTAGAGACGCGAACACTATTTTGCGTTTCAAGTCATCCAAGGAGACAAACAAGGTAATTGTTACCGAATCATTTACTATCGTTATGATGTCTCTTCCTGTGATCCTTGGAGGGTCTTATGCAGATCTTAATTATTGTTTTTTTGCTACGTAATTCGTTACAAAACCATACAGTGGTATCAGAGCCACATGTCGTAGAGCATAACGTAGTTTATGTGTTACGGTTATGTCAATTTTACACTTTAATTATTGTTTATCGCGTAAAACGGACAAATTAAGCATAATTGATGCAATTTGAATATGATGCAACCAAACAAGACCTAATTTTACATAAGATATAGAAATTAGTGAATTTTGGATCACATAGGATGTGAAATTTTAGATCCAGAAAACTAGGGTTTGGCAGAAAATGGAAAAAGGGGTTTTTCCAATTCGGAAACAACTAGACTTGGACAACAAGGGAATGAGTTGTTTTGAGAAAAACTCCTAGGAGGGTTCGTCCCCCCTTGGGACCGCCCTTCCCTCTTCCTTTCCGTCCAAGCAAGCCACGGCCTAGGCCCTGGGCCGGCCTAGCACGCGACCTTGGCCGAGTGGGGCTTAGGCCGACCGGCCCAAGGCCTTGTGGCGGTCTTTTAGGGGTTCGGCCATAGTGATTGTGGGCCCTCTTGGACCATTTTGACCCTAGTATGTCCACAATCAACTAAAATTCACCAAGCGCGTTAAAATTGAATTTTAATTATTTATGTGCTATTCGCATGGTGGTTGGGTATAGCCTTAGGTGTGGATGTTGTGAATGTTTAATTTTTGTGGCTTGTTTTTACGGCTTGCGAGCCGGTAAATTGATGCTAGCATTTTTCTATTTAGTGTAGATGCTAGCTAGTATTAGATAGAATAGATGATAGTCAATACATGGAGAAGAAGAAGCCTAAGGAAATAAAGGACCACAAGATGGAGCATTCAACAAGGCTAAGGCGCATGGAGCATTCCACAAGCTATGGAGCATGGACCAAAATATGGAGGCAAATGAAGATGAGCTTGCTATTTTAGGGTTCATAGATATTCTCATTGGCTTGGTAATATATTAGTTTAGAGGTCATATCCATATCACGTTTAGTTTTTGTTTGTGGTTGTTTATTTATTGTCTTATTATTTATTGTTGGTGTACGGACGATGCATGTAAAATTGATAATAGGATAATTAACAACCCGGATCTTTTATTTGTGAGTTTTCCCAACTCAAAATAAGTAGATTTGTTGATAAGGATCAACAAAAAATTAAAATTAAAAGAACAATGTCTCAAACTTAAATATTGCATATTGCCTTCTCGTTACTTAAACACTCATCATGATCATGTTTTACCAAGCTCGTGTGTGCCAAAGTAGGGCGACTCGGTTCATCATTATGTGATGCGATGACACAAGCAAGTAATGTGCAACTGTTTGAGTAAGAGGTTCCGGGCGCAATTAGGTGATTTTAATGTGATTAAAAGCCTAGAGGCAACCAATTGGAATTATCTATGTGATAGATAAATAAGGAGTTATTTGCCCAATTGAACTAAGAATTGCATAAGGATGCAATTGGAATTGTTCCTACCTAAATAACTAACTTTTGGGTGACTTTCCAAAGAGAGCTAAAAAAGAAGTGAAATATGGATCTTGGCCCCATAGAAAATATAATGATACTTTGCGCATTAATATGGAGGGTTATTAATCCGAGAAAATAGTGGGAGCTATGTTTGACAATTTAAGTCCTTATTGAATATAGTACAACGTCACAAAACTTTGCATAATCCTTTTGTGTTGAATATCCATGGCATTAAAAAAACAAAACGCGACTTTATGTCCTTAAGAAGGACAAGCTGTCTGGAATCTATTTTCTAGACTGGTATAAAATTGAGAATTGTTCTCAAAAAAAAAAAAAAAAAATTGTACATCGTAGAACATAAAGTTTTCTTCCCACCGACTACCAAAACACACTAAAATATAATGGAAGGAACATCAAAGAATGGTTCTTTGGATGTCACTTGCCTCGTGTTAGTTGTCATGAACTCTGAGTTTTGAAAGCAAGATGAGAAACATGGAGGCGTACGATATGATCATACATTAAAAGAAGCTCTTTCAAAGAGCGAGCTACACATGAAAAGTTTGAAGTGTTGCTCCACTTTACGTTTTCCCATCTCTTTCTTAGCACTTGTCCTGATCGAGATGTAATGAATTTCGGGCTTGCCAAAGCAATGCGACTTGATTCATAAAGATATGACACGACGGCACAAGCTAGTAATGTGTGAGTGCTAAAGCAAGAGGTCATACGCAACTAAGCTAAATTCAATATGATTGAAAGGTTAGGGATTGGGTGTTATCTATGAGATAGATAAAGAATAAAAGTTATTCACCCAAGTGGACCAAGAATTGCATTGAATGCAATTAAGGTTTTGTTCAAAGGCAATTACTCAATATGATTGAGAATCGCTAAACAAAGCACTCAGAAAGGGCTAAGGTAAAACATGTTAATGGTTAACACCATGGGTAAGGGCAAATGTTTGCGCCGACCCCATGGGTATAAAGCAAGCTTGTTGCTAAAACCAAGTTGCCTTAAATTTCTTGTATGTGGTATAGAGGAGGAGAGACTATCCGAAGTAAGAGGAAGGAAATAAGGAAGGAATTGTGAATTCCACTTCAGGTATACTTTGTTATAGAAGCCAACATGCCTATCTCATCATCAAAAGTATTTGATACTAGATGAGGATCTCACATTTAATGAAATGTGGAGGAGCGCAAGAGATGTAGGCAATTGGATAAGGAAAAAATAAACCTACACATGGAGCAATGAAGCAAGGAGTTACTGAATTAGCCGTAGGGAATTATCTCTACCTTTCAAAAATTGTTCATGAATTAGACAAAAGTTATTATGTCCCTGCTATGAGTAGGAGCATTATCACAGTTTCTTGTTTTTACAAGAAATGCTCTCTATCATAATAAAGGACAAATATTGTTCCATTTATTCTGATATGCATTATTGTAATGAAGTTTTGTCTAATGGATTGTATATCCTTGATCATGATAATTTCACCTATAACGTTAATACCAAGTTTGCATATAATTATATGAACCTCACTTATCTTTGGCATTGTTGTTTATGCCACATAAATTAGAGATACATGTCTTGTCCATGTGGATGGTTTTCTAGAATCATTTGATTGTGAATCATATGAGACATGTAAGGCTTATTTATTGGGAAAATATATGATCTTTTGGGAATCATACATATTGATGTATGTAAGTCGCTAAGCACAAGTGCTAAAGGTGGTTTTCATTACTTCATAATATTTACTGATGGCTTCAGTGAATATGAATTTGTGTATCTTATGAAGAAACAAATCTGAATCCTTTGAAGATTTCAAGGAATTCAAGAATGAAGTAGAGAGCCACCTTGGCAAAAGTATTATCGCTCTACGATTGGATCTTGGAGGAGAATACTTAAGCCTAGAGTCTGAAAAGCATCTATGGGAGTGTTGGATATGATCCAAACAACACCACATGGTTATGGCGTCTAAGAGGAGAGATTGAACCTTGTTAGGAAACGGTTGATCCATGATGCGTCGAACAGAACTTCCAGTTTACTTTTAGGGGCCATGTTCTAATTACAGTAAATTTCGCCCTTAACCTTGTTCCATATAAATCAATTATGAAAAACACCATATGATATATGGACTAGGAAGTGTCCTAGTATGTCATTCATCTATAATTTGGGCCATTAAGTTTATGTAAATAGTTTATAGATAAACTTGAACCCAAGTCGGAAAAATGTACTATGTGGAATACCCTGAGGAAACAAAGGATATTATCTCTACAATCCAATCGAGAACAAATTTTTTGTTGCTCGAACCGCTGTGTTTCCAGATAGAGATTGTCTCTAAAAGATACAGTGGGAGGACAGTAGAACTTGAAGGAGTTCAAGAACCACAACAGAACATTGATCCTTTTCATGGAACATGAGTAGGATCACAAGGTGTTGTGGAGCAACCTACTCAGGTAACACAAGAATCTCGTAGGTTAAGTAGGATATGTCAAAAGGCTAGAAAAATATGAATTTCTCATAACCCGGTGATGTATTGCTCATGGAGATGAGCCTGCAACCTATGAGGAGGCCACGAGTGGGCCATACACTCAAAATGGCTTGGAGCCATGAGATACGAAATGGAATCCATGTATACCAACAAAGTATGGACTTTGGTGGAACCACCTGAAAGGGTAGGACCCATAGGGAGCAAGTGCGTTATGAGGAAACCAACATGGATGGTAATGAGATTACTTTTAAGGGACAATTGGTGAGAAAAAGTTTCCTGTGAGTTCATAGTATAGAGTATGACGAAATCTTTTCCCATTGTGATGCTTACATCCATTCGCATCTTGCTTGCAGCAATCTGTTTACAGATTGAGTCAAGCTTCTTGGAGTTGGAATCTTCGATTTTGATGATGCAATCAAAGGAGTTTGGTTCCACCAAGAATGAAGATGAAGCTTGTTTTTACAAGAAGGTTAGTGGGAGCACAATTATATCTCTGGTCTTGTATGTGGATACATGCTAACAATTGGGAATGATATCCCTACTCTGCAATCTTGTAAAGATTGGCTAGGGAATTTTTTTCCAATTAAGGACTTAGGCAAAACAACCTATAAAGATCTATGGAGATAGATCAAGAAAGCTGTTTAGCTTAAGTCGAAGTACATATATTGACAAAGGTGTTGAAATGGTTCAATATGTAAAGACTATGGATTCTACCTATGTCACATGGAATTAGTCTTTCGAGGCTGATATTGTCCTTCAATTAGATTGTAAAGAACCGTATGAATAAAATTCACGAGATACGCCATGTTATGTACTATACCAGAAATGTCATATGCTATGACATATAGATACGAGTCAAATTCAGGTGAGTGTCACTGGATAATTATCAAGGTTATCCTTAATAACTTGAGAAGAACTAAAAAGGATGAATTCTTAATAAATTGAGCATAGGAAGAGTTTACTGTAAGAGGTTACAGTAGTGAGAACTTACAATATGATAAAGATGGTTTCAGATTATAGTCAAGTTTTGTGTTTTTTCTGAATGGAATGGACTGTGAGATGGAAAGGTTCCAGGAAAGATTCAGTTGCCGATTCTATCACAAAAGGACTGAGTATATTGCTGCATCAGATGCACATGCTCAGAAGATTCTATCTCATTCTATTGTCAATAGAGGAGATGTGAGTATATGCAAAGTACCAACAGATGTCTCTCGTACCATGCGCAGCGTTAGCGTGAAGGCTGAGCTACATCAATAGGCATATGATGCACAAGATTGACTCTAGTGCAAGTGGGAAACTGTTGGAAATATGACCTAGAGGCAATCTATTTCTTGTGACATTTATAAGGACTTACTATTCATTATGTTATAGATATGGAGATATGCTAACATGAATGATGTCTTTAGAATATAAATGTTATATTCTTAAATATCCCTAATCGAGTATTACAGTTAATAGGACGACTGTATTGCATCAAGACTAGTATGTGGGTAGATTGATATGGGGATATCAATCCTAGCAAATGGGTATGCATTAGGGGGTAATGGCATACAAGATTGACCCACAACGAGAAGGATACATACAAAGTATGTAAAGTCACGAGTGCTCGTAGTTTCAACGGTATTGTCATCCTTAGACTTGAAGTCACTAGATCCTCTAGTTGTGGAATATTGTGTTTTGATATCGTCAAACGCTACACCGTAACTGGGTAGTAATAAAGGCGCTAATCGGACACAACAGGAAGCAAGCTTAGAGATGGTAGTGATGTAGATAGAATTTGTCCGTCCCACATAACGGGAGAAAATATCCACGGCCACTCGAGGGATGGTGCTTATAGAATGTCTGGCCAGACTCAGATAAATCAATATTCGATATTGATGTTATCTGCATGGATAAGACTATTCCCAGGATCGATAAAATATGGATTGGATATACGAGTGTGACTTTTATGTCTCGTGTCCAATCCAGATATAGAGACAAAGGGATGAGAAAATACTTGCACAAGGTTTGTTGGATTACTGACTATTTCTATTAGTTGGGTAGCATGGATGTATTTCTAGACACCGCTCCATGTTAGTAATCGTTGCTACCAACTAAGTAGGAACCTATGGTGTCACACATTATATGGATTAAACTAGACTTGGTATTTAATTAATATGATCAATTAAAGGATCAATACGCATCCACTTGAAAACTTAGTGGGACTAATTTGCAAGGTGGACTAATTCATGTATGGACATGGTTAGGAAATGCAAGATGGACTAATCCATGTATGGACATGATTAGGATAGGGGCTAATATGTAGTTAGCAAGGATTTGTTGGACTGTATAAAGAGCACTCCTAGCTTATTTTATCACTAATGCTCATAACACACATTGAGTGAGAGAGAACAAAGCAAGGAGAGAAAGAGCAAGACAAGTCAAGGCCGAAGCCAAGACCCGTCCGCCCCCTTCCCACAGTCGGTCACAAGAGGCCGAGCATCTTTGGTCTTTTTTGCATGATTCTTCTTCTTCCTTCTTCCACCTGGTTGCTAGCACAAAACGTGGACGAATCTAGATCTTTACCCTAGGCGTGGTATGGCCGTAGAGAGGCGAACATTATTCTGCGTTTGAAGTCATCCGAGGAGACAAACAAGGTAATGTTTACCAAATACTTTACTTTCGTTATGATGTCTCTTCCTGTGATCCTTGGAGGGTCTTGTTTTGATCTTAATTATTGTTTTTCCGCTGCTTAATTCGTTACAAAACCCTACATATATCTCTAAGGAACAAACTCACAAGTATAATCTTTGACCAATTTTTTTTTATCTTCTTGATTGAATCTTCTAGCTAATCATGTGTATGGTTTTGATTCATGGATGCGCAACGGAAACAAAATAAACCATGCAAAACCCTCCAAGGATCACAAGTCAAGAGACATAACGATGGTAAAGGAAGAAATCAATTACACACCTTAGGGTTCTCCTTTGATGACTTCAAACGCGAATTGTGTCACGTTCTCTATGGTTGATCCACGCCTAGAGTTGATCCTAGATCTCCCAAGTCCTTGGTGCTAGCCCGGAAGAGGAAGAGGAAGAAAAATCACGCAAAACGAGACCCAAAAAGGGGGCTCTCGGCTTCCTTGTGGCCGACGGGACGGGCGGCGGCAAGAGGGGCAGTCGGGCTCCTCTTGTTGCTTGCTCTCTCTCCTTTTGTTCTCTCTCACTCTTGTTATGTTCAATTATGAGCATAAGTTGTGTGTAGGAAGGAAGGAAGGTAGGTCCTTTATATAGTCCAACAACTCCTTGCCAACTACCTAAAGGACTTATTCTAGTCCTACTAGAATTCAATTTAGTCCCTTCCTTGAAAATTAGTCCCTACTAAGTTTGCAAGGTTTTGCAAAGTGATCCTTCTAATTAATTAATCCAATTAATTAATTCCCAAATCTAGTTCAACTCTATATAGCGTGTGAGCCCATAGGTTCTATCTAGTTGGTAGCAACTATTTGCTAATATGGAGCGGTTTCTAGCAAAACATCCATTCTAGCCAACTAATAGAATAGTCATCTTTGACAACCTTTGTACAAGTAATTGTCTCATCCCTTTGTCTCTATATCCGGATTGGACACGAGACATACAAGTCACACTCGTATATCCAATCCATAGTTTCTCGATCCATGGGAATAGCCTTATTCGTGCAAATAACATCAATATACCATATTGATTTATTTGAGTCTGGCCAGACATTCTATAAGCACTATCCCTCGAGTGGCCTAGGATATTTGCTCCCGTTATGTGGGAGGGACAAATTCTATCTACGTCCACTACGATCTGTAAGCTTGCTTCTTATTGTATCCAGTACACGCCTTTATAACTACCCAGTTACGGTGTAGTGTTTAACGCTACCAAAATCACAATAATCAACAACTAGAATATCTAGTGACTTCAAGTCTAAGGATGACAATACCATTGCACCGCGAGAAGCGCTTGTGACTCAACATAACGTGTACGTAGCCTTCTCGGAGATGGGTCAATCCAGTGCGACATTACCCTTAATGCACACCTATGTGTTGGATCATGATATCTCCATATCAATCCAACCCCATACTAGTCTATAGATGATTGTCCCATTAATCATTATACTGGACTAGGGATATTTAAGATAAACAACACAATTGTAAATCTAAGGACTTCATTATATTAAATGTCCAATAAATAATAAATGAATTTCTAGCCACAAATAAATTCATACTAAACTAGATTCCTCTAGGGCATCTTTTCCAACTGTCTCCCACTTGCACTAGAGCCAATCTGGCGCATCTCGTATGCCCATACTCCTAGTGTGCCCTTCATGCTTCCACTGCGTGAGCGGTTTTGTAAGCGGGTCTGACAGATTATCATCTGTAGGAATCTTGCATATCCGAACATCTCCTCTATCGATAATATCTCGAATCAGATGAAACTTCCTGAGCACGTGCTCGGACTTCTGGTGCGACCTGGGTTCCTTCGATTGCGCGATCATCCCAGTTTTGTCACAGAACAACTCGACTGGATCCGCAATGCTAGGGACCACACCAAGTTCAGAAACAAACTTTCTGATTTAAACAGCTTCCTTTGCTGCGCCATTTGCAGCAATGTACTCAGCCTCTGTTGTAGAATCAGCTACCGTCTCTTGCTTGGAACTCTTCCAGCTCACCGCTGCTCCATTTAGGCAAAACACATATCCCGACTGTGATCTAAAGTCATCTCTGTCGGTTTGGAAGCTTGCATCAGTGTAACCCCTTACACGGAAATCTTCCTCACCGCCAAATATCAAGAAAGCATCCTTAGTTCTTCTCAAGTACTTTAGGATTTTCTTGACTGCAATCCAGTGACTCTCACCCGGATTGGATTGGTATCTGCTTGTCATACTCAAGGCATATGACACATCTGGTCTAGTACACAACATGACGTACATGATAGATCCTATGGCCGAGGCATAGGGTATTCTACTCATGTGTTCCTTCTCAATCTCATTGGAAGGACAATCACTCTTCGAAAGAGTGATTCGATGTGACATGGGCAAGAATCCCTTCTTGGAGTCTTGCATGTTGAACCGTTTCAACACCTTGTCATTATATGTACTTTGACTTAGGCCTAGCAACCTCTTAGATATATCTCTATAGATCTTTATACCGAGTATATAGGTTGCTTCTCCTAAGTCTTTCATTGAGAAACACTTCCCTAGCCAATCTTTAACGGATTGCAGCATGGGAACGTCGTTTCCAATGAGTAGTATGTCATCTACATACAAGACCAGAAAAGCTATAGAGCTCCCACTAACCTTCTTGTAGACACAAGACTCATCTTCGTTTCTGATGAAGCCAAACTCTTTGACTACTTCATCCAAGCGTCGATTCCAACTCCTAGAAGCTTGCTTCAATCCATAAATGGATCGTTGCAGCTTACAGACTTTTTTGGCTTGCTTTGGATCCTCAAAACCCTCCGGCTGTATCATATACACGTCCTCGAGGAGATTCCCATAAAGGAATGCTGTTTTGATATCAATCTGCCAAATCTCATAGTCGTGGTATGCTGCAATCGCAAGTAGGATTCGGATGGATTTGGTCATAGCGACTGGTGAAAAGGTTTCATCATAGTCAATACCATGAATCTGTCTGAATCCCTGAGCCACCAATCGGCCCTTATAGGTAATCACATTACCATCCATGTCGATCTGCTTCTTGAAGACCCACTTGCACCCTATGGGCCGCGCCCCATCGGGTGGTTCCACCAAAGTCCATACTTTGTTGGTATACATGGATTCCATCTCGGATCTCATGGCTTCTAGCCACTTCTGAGAGTCTGGGCCATACATGGCCTCCTCATAGGTAGTAGGCTCATCATCTATGAGCATCGTGTCACCGGAATCGGTCACGAGAAGTCCATACCTCTCGGATTCCTGGCGCACTCTACTAGATCTACGAAGCTCTTGTGTTACCTGAACAGGTTGTTCCACAACTGCTTGTGGTTCCTGTTGATGTTCCATAATCGGTTCATTGATTTGTGGTTCTTGAACCTCTTCAAGTTCTACATTCCTCCCACTTGCTTCTTTAGAGACAAACTCTCTTTCTAGAAACACGTCGGTCCGAGCAACAAACACTTTGTTCTCGGTTGAATTGTAGAAGTAGTATCCCTTAGTTTCCTTAGGGTACCCCACAAAATTACACTTATCCGATTTCGGCCTTAGCTTGTCTGATTGTAAACACTTTACATAGACATCGCAGCCCCAAATCCTCATGAACGACAGTGTGGGACGCCTCCCACTCCACATCTCATATGGTGTCTTCATGACTGATTTAGATGGAACACGGTTAATGGTGAAAGCTGCACTTAATAGAGCGAAGCCCCAAAATGATAATGGAAGATCGGTTTGACACATCATAGATCGAACCATATCCAATAGGGTTCGATTCCTCCTCTCGGACACGCCATTCCATTGTGGCTTTCCGGGTGGAGTGAGTTGGGACACGATCCCACACTCTCTAAGATAGTCGTCAAACTCTTGGCTTAAGTATTCTCCTCCACGATCCGATCGTAGAGCCTTGATACTTTTGCCAAGTTGCTTCTCTAATTCATTCTTGAATTCTTTGAACACTTCAAAGGATTCGGATTTTGCCCTCATGAGGTATACAAATCCATATCTACTGTAGTCATTAGTAAATGTAATGAAGTAGACATAACCACCCCTGGCAGGAGTGGCAAATGGCCCACACACATCAGTATGTATGAGCGCCAATTGCTCACTAGTCCTCTCACCTTTCTTATTGAAAGGGGACTTAGTCATTTTTCCCAATAAACAAGCCTCACATGTCTCATATGATTCAAAATCAAATGAGTCTAGTAATCCATCCTTATGGAGTCTAGATACACGTTTCTCATTTATGTGGCCTAAACGACAATGCCATAAATAAGCAGGATTTAAATCATTTATTTTAATCCGCTTGGTATTATTGTTGTAGACAGGATTGCTTAGATCAAGGACATAAAGTCCATTAAATAATTGCGCACTAAAATAGTGACTATTATTTAAATAAAAGGAACAACAATTATTCTTTATTGAAATAATAAAACCATCCTTGTCCGAACAAGAAATAGAAATAATGTTTCTGCTCATAGCAGGCACAAAATAGCAATTATTTAATTCTAAAACTAATCCTGAAGGCAGAGATAGCTCGCACACGCCTATGGCCAACGCAGCAACCTTTGCTCCATTCCCAACGCGCAGATCTACCTCTCCTTTAGCCAATCTTCTACTTCTCTTTAGATCCTGCATATTTCGACAAATATGAGATCCACATCTAGTATCCAATACCCATGATGTAGAGACAGTTAAATTGACATCTACAACAAAAATACCTGGTGGTGGTGGAATCACTATTCCAAGCCTCTTGTCCTCCAGATATTTTGGGCAGTTCCTCCTCCAGTGTCCAGGCTGACTGCAGTAGTGACACTCATCTTTAGTCACACCTTTGGCAATGCCACCAGCAGGCTTAAGGGCAGGTTCCTTGGACTTGGAAACTGACTTGCCTTTGCCCTTGGAGGACGAGGCAAACCTTTTGCCCTTTCCTTTCTGCACCATCATAATGGTCTTGCCCTTACCCTTGTTGATGCTCTGTTAAGCTGTCCTCAACATATTGAGTAAATCTGGCAGTGGTTTCACGATCTCGTTCATGTTATAGTTCATAATGAACTGTCCATAACTCTCAGGCAACGATTGCAACACGAGATTGGTTGCCAACTCTTGGCCGACCGGAACCCCAGTCGGGCGAGATTCTCCAGGTACCCGATCATACGGAGTACATGGGGTCCCACCGGGTTCCCTTCTGCCAGATGACACTTGAACAGTGCCTTAGAGACCTCATACCTCTCTATCCTCGCCTTCTCTTGGAACAGCTGCTTCAGATGTTCGATCATATCGACAGCATTCATGTTTTCGTGTTGCTTCTGAAGCTCAGAAGTCATGGTGCATAGCATAAGGCAAGCCGCATCATTAGCATCATCAACACGCTTTTGATACGCCTTTAGGGCAGCAGGTGTTTGGTTCTCTGGACCTTCTGGAACATGCTCCTCTATTGCTTACAGTTTCTTCTCTTGCTTGAGAACAATTCTCAAGTTTCTGTACCAATCAAGAAAGTTGGTTCCAGAGAGCTTGTCCTTCTCAAGGAAAGATCGTAGGGAATTTTGTGAACTCGATGAGTTGTTTGCCATTTGGAATTCTACAAAAGGAAAATACGCAAGTTTTAGTATTTGTGAATTTTTGACTATATTCAATAATGGCTAGTTTATCAAATATAGCTCCCACTATTTTTCTACGGATTAATAACCCTCAATATATTAATGCGGAAAATATCCTTATATTTTCTAGTGGGCCAAGATCCATGTTTCACCTCCTTATGAGCTTGCTTTGGCAAGTCACCCATAATTTGGCTACTTTAGGTAGGAACAATTCCAATTGCATCCCACATGCAACTCTTGGTTCAATTGGGCAAATAACTCCTTATTTATCCATCCATATGGATAATCCCAATTGATTGCCTCTAGGTTTCTTAATCATATTAATAGCCCAGTTGTGTTCAACCTCTTATTTAAACAATTTCACATTGTTACGTGTCATCGCATTCCATCATTATGAACCAAGTCGCCATGCTATGGCACGCACGATCTTGATAAATAATGATGATAATGAGTGTTTAAATAACGAGAAGGCAAGAACACAATATTTGAATTTTGAGGGATTTTAAATTCAATTTTAATTGTTTTGTTGATCAATATCAACTAATCTATCTATTTGAGTTTGGGCACAACTCCAAATAATAGATCCGGGTTGTCTAATTATCTTATTATCCTAATTGCATGCATCATCCATACACCAACCACACAATAATAAGACAATAAAATAAACAACCACAAAACAGAAATTAAACGTGATATGGATATGGCCTTTTCTAACTACGATAATTCCAAGCCAATGGAATTATCTATGAACCCTAAAAGCAAACACATCTCCATGCGTCTTGATCTTTTGGTCCATCCTTCATAGTCATGTGGAATGCTCCATGCTCCATGCTCCATCTTTTGTGGCTTCTTTGGCTTTGGTCTTCTTTTCTTCAATCTTGGCTAACAATCTACTTTATCTAGCACTAGCTAACTTCTATACAAAATAAATTAAATCTCACAAGTTGAGAAAAAATTGGCACACAGGCCATAAAACCCTAATTAATTATTACAATTAATTGATCTCGCAGGCCGTAAAACCAAACCATAAAATTAAACATCCACATCAAACCACATCCTAAGGCCATATCCAATCACCATGCGAATTGCACATAAACCGTTAAAATCCAATTTTAACGCGCTTGGTCAATTTAATTGATTTTAGGATTTCTAGGGTTAAAACGGTTCATGGGACCAACAATCAAATTGCCCGGGCCCAAAAAGGTGAACCATAAGGCCCTAGGGCCGGCCCGGCCCATAACCCGCACGCCTAGGCCGCGGGCTAGGGCCGCCCGGCCCCTAGGGCGGCCAATCATGGGCGGCAAGAAAGATGGCCGGTCCCCTAGGGGGGCGAACCTCCTTGAGGGAGTTGTTTCCAAAACAACTCCCTTGCTTGGTGCCCAAGTTTGGTTGTTTCCTTGTTTTGGAAGAACTCCTTCTTCCCCAAGGATGCCCAAACCCTAGATCTAAGATCCTAAAATTTCTCAAACTCACCAATTCATGCATCCAATGCAAAAATTAGATCTTGTTATGATGGATTATTGACAAATTGCATCCCATGCTTGATTTGTCTTGTTTTACGTGATAAACAATCAATTTAAGGTGTAAAACAAGTAAAACGTAACACATAAACTACGTTTATGCTCTACAACCTGGCTCTGATACCACTGTAGGGTTTTGATTCATGGATACGCAACGGAAACAAAATAAACCATGCAAAACCCTCCAAGGATCACAAGTCAAGAGACATAACGATGGTAAAGGAAGAAATCAATTACACACCTTAGGGTTCTCCTTTGATGACTTTAAACGCGAATTGTGTCACGTTCTCTATGGTTGATCCACGCCTAGAGTTGATCCTAGATCTCCCAATTCCTTGGTGCTAGCCCGGAAGAGGAAGAGGAAGAAAAATCACGCAAAACGAGACCCAAAAAGGGGGTTCTCGGCCTCCTTGTGGCCGACGGGACGGGCGGCGGCAAGAGGGGCAGTCGGGCTCCTCTTGTTGCTTGCTCTCTCTCCTTTTGTTCTCTCACACTCTTGTTATGTTCAATTATGAGCATAAGTTGTGTGTAGGAAGGAAGGAAGGTAGGTCCTTTATATAGTCCAACAACTCCTTGCCAACTACCTAAAGGACTTATTCTAGTCCTACTAGAATTCAATTTAGTCCCTTC
This sequence comes from Linanthus parryae, assembly GCA_023055425.1. Taxonomy (NCBI): domain Eukaryota; kingdom Viridiplantae; phylum Streptophyta; class Magnoliopsida; order Ericales; family Polemoniaceae; genus Linanthus; species Linanthus parryae. Next base: position 11,105,229 of record JALGPY010000012.1, on the reverse strand, counting down.
CTTGCAAACTAGTCCCTACTAAGTTTGCAAGGTTTTGCAAAGTGATCCTTATAATTAATTAATCCAATTAATTAATTCCCAAATCTAGTTCAACTCTATATAGCGTGTGAGCCCATAGGTTCTATCTAGTTGATAGCAACTATTTGCTAATATGGAGCGGTTTCTAGCAAAACATCCATTCTAGCCAACTAATAGAATAGTCATCTTTGACAACCTTTGTACAAGTAATTGTCTCATCCCTTTGTCTCTATATCCGGATTGGACCCGAGACATACAAGTCACACTCGTATATCCAATCCGTAGTTTCTCGATCCATGGGAATAGCATTATTCCTGCAAATAACATCAATATCCCATATTGATTTATTTGAGTCTGGCCAGACATTCTATAAGCACTATCCCTCGAGTGGCCTAGGATATTTGCTCCCGTTATGTGGGAGGGACAAATTCTATCTACGTCCACTACGATCTCTAAGCTTGCTTCTTATTGTATCCAGTACACGCCTTTATAACTACCCAGTTACGGTGTAGCGTTTAACGCTACCAAAATCACAATAATCAACAACTAGAATATCTAGTGACTTCAAGTCTAAGGATGACAATACCATTGCACCGCGAGAAGCGCTTGTGACTCAACATAACGTGTATGTAGCCTTCTCGGAGATGGGTCAATCCAGTGCGACATTACCCTTAATGCACACCTATGTGTTGGATCATGATATCTCCATATCAATCCAACCCCATACTAGTCTATAGATGATTGTCCCATTAATCATTATACTGGACTAGGGATATTTAAGATAAACAACACAATTGTAAATCTACAATTGTAAATCTAAGGACTTCATTATATTAAATATCTAATAAATAATAAATGAATTTCTAGCCACAAATAAATTCATACTAAACTAGATTGCCTCTAGGGCATCTATTCCAACATCATGTACATGGTCATTGTTGGCAGGTTATTCTAGCAAATCATGAGCCAACTAATTCGGATTAAAATAAAAATTAAAATAAATCACATGAGGATGTAATAAAGTCAAACTGTCAAAACCCTATTGGGCCGAGCATTGTGGCGCTTTACCCTTAGTGGGCCTCCCAGTCAACATATCACCCTATAAAGTTGGAGGGGAAACAAACATGGGAATTTTTGTGTGACCGTCGAGTGGTGGTCCACATTGGAGAACTCGCCGAGCCTCTTTGGTCTCCGTTGCGTGATTCTTCTTCTTCCTTCTTCTATCGGTTGCTAGCACAAGACGTGGACGAATATAGATCTTGACCCTAGGCGTGGTATGGTCGTAGAGACGCGAACACTATTTTGCGTTTGAAGTCATCCGAGGAGACAAACAAGGTAATTTTAACCAAATCCTTTACTTTCGTTATGATGTCTTTCCGTGTGCTACTTGGAGAGTCTTCTGTGGATCTTAATTTTTGTTTTTCCGCTGCGTAATTCGTTACAAGACCGTACATATATCTCTAAGGAACAAACTGACAAGTATAATCTTGACCAAATCTTTTTTATTTATCTTCTTGATTGAATCTTCCGAGCATTTTAGCGCCACACCCTTAGTGGGCCGCCCAGTCAACATATCACCCTATAAAGTTGGAGGGGAAACAAACATGGGAAATTTTGTATGACAGTCGAGTGGTGGTCCACAATGGAGAACCCGCCGAGCCTCTTTGGTCTCCATTGCGTGATTCTTCTTCTTCCTTCTTCCACCGGTTGCTAGCACAAGACGTGGACGAATCTAGATCTTGACCCTAGGCGTGGTATGGCCGTAGAGACGCGAACACTATTTTGCGTTTGAAGTCATCCGATGAGACAAACAAGGTAATTTTTACCAAATTCTTTACTTTCGTTATGATGTCTCTTCGTGTGCTCCTTGGAGGGTCTTGTATGGATCTTAATTATTGTTTTTCCGCTGCCTAATTCGTTACAAAACCTTACATATATCTCTAAGGAACAAACTGACAAGTATAATCTTTTACCAAATATTTTTTATTTATCTTCTTGATTGAATCTTCTAGCTAATCATGTACATGGTCATTGTTCGGTCACCATGACAGGTTATTCTAGCAAATCATGAGCCAACTAATTCGGAATAAAATCAAAATTAAAATAAATCTCATGAGGATGTAATAAAGTCAAACTGTCAAAACCCTATTGGGCCGAGCATTGTGGCGCTTCACCCTTAGTGGGCCGCCCAGTCAACATATCACCCTATAAAGTTGGAGGAGAGACAAACATGGGCAATTTTGTGTGACCGTCGAGTGGTGGTCCACTTTGGAGAACCAGTAGAGCAATTTCCATTTAGTTTTGGTTCTATTGGAAAATAACGATTTTGGGTCAACTTTGGACCGGATTTACGACTAACCGGGTTGACGGTTTGGGAAAACGAACGTGGCTATGGAATCCTTGGTATTAGGAGATGAATCCTACTACTTTTATTTGTCCAAATTCGTGTAAGGATGATTGAAAAATTCATGGGTGAAAATATGATGTTAAGGCATTGGAAACACAAAAGTGTACCACATCTTCATTGAGAGCAACTCAAGGTTGCATAAGTACTTCAAGTTTGGATTATCTGGGCACGCCTTTTTTGGTCGAAGCAATTTTGCAAGGAAGGAAGGACCTCTCTATAGTCTGAACCACCACCGCGCGCACTGCTGCAGCCGGCCAGCTGGCTTGGCACGACTTGAACAAATTTGGTAGGGGCGTGGGTGTGGGTTGGGCTGGCCAGTCAAGCCCATACTTAACATTTTCGGCCCAAAACCAACGCTTGAATTACTTTTTGATCTCATGACTTTCACCAAACGGATTTGAGATTCAAACCGAAACTGGTAACCAGAAAGTCACAACTTCCATGAACGGTTACAACCGTATTGGTGTCTCTGCAGCCTTCCCCATTCGTTTTACTCACTTCCAAAAATCTAAAATAACTTAAGAATTCTTGCATCACTTCATTCCACTCCTTTTTTAGAGAGTTCTCGTACCATTGCGGTTCGTAGGGTGCAGCGAGTGCAATGACAAACTGCATGGTGGAGGCGCTTATCATACAAGGCGTTTGCTCCGTATCAGGCAATTCCGTAGGGGGCAAACAAGAATTTAGGACATCGAGCCCATGCTTGTGAGATTGTCTCTGACTTAATTAGCAAATTATCAAACCTTTGTGAGTCGTTTCAGTTTTATGTTTTTCATTTACAGTTTTATTATTCTGCTTTCCGTCCCTATTTCTTCTTCTTCCTATTTTATTTCCCGCCCAGTTTCGATTGTTCTCCGACAGGTTTTCCACCGTAGCACAAGTCCTCTCCATCCATGCTGATTCATTACATATATCAGTAAAAACCAGGCTACAACAACAAATCCTTCATTTTCTTCCACATTGATCAGTAACCATATAGGAGTAACCCATATAGTTATACCGAGAACGAAGATTATAGTTATTATACATCGGGTCTCCATAATCCATAGCTTTTATCACAACAGCTTCTCGTCGCCCATCTTGTTCCTGAACAGCGCCAAAAACAATCTCCTTTGTTTCAGAACTTTGCTCATAGTAAGTTTGAGGTCCAGAAGAGTAATGCCTCTGATGGTGCTGCTGCATGTACTGCTGCTGCTGCTGCTGTTGTTGTTCCTGGTGGTGTTGATGAGGATAATTACCATTCCACCCTCCTCGCGAAGGTCTGTTTTGCTTTAAGTGATGACTGCTTTTCTCCATTTCTTTTGTCATAAAAGGGTAGTTTTGCCTGGACACTGGCGTCCTGGCTTCTAATGGTGGGGGCTGATCTTCATCTTGTATCATAAAGCTCTCTTGTGCTGGCCAATGGCTCGAAGACCTGTTAGGTTGCTGGTAATACTGCTGCTGGATGTGGCTGTGAGGAGGCTTCCTTCTACTACGGAACAGGCTGGTTAAAGTTTCAGCTACTGTTGAACCAGTGTTGAGGAAAAGCGTGCCCATGGAACTAAAAAAACCGTCTACTTGTTCCTCGTATACATCATCTGGTGGTATCAAAGGTGATCTGACAGATTTGGGAGGTTTCTGATATGGCGGAGATGGCATGCCTTTTCTCACCTGGAGTTCGGGATCCTGCAACAGAACACATTTTACCAATTATATTCCTTCTAGGGTTTAGGGTTTAGGTTCTATAAAAGGGATAGAATACTCACACTGCGAGATGAGAACAAGGCTCTAACTCGGCGTTGTAGCAAAGCCAACATGTAACCGAAGAACCCAGCAGCAACTAGCACAGCAATCCCTGCTAACATCCAGAGATGATTTTAGACAAACATGACCCCTAAACTGTGTAATTAAACATTTTTGATTTCTCTTTTTCCATGCGTTTCCATCAAAACGAAAGAAGACAAAGAAAGTTGGATTAAAAGATGGCAGTAATAAGTTTGTGAAGTACAAGGTTTTTTTTATACCTAAATGGAGATCCGCGTCATGTTCATAGGAACAATCATCTTCGTGGAGTTGGATCTCTCGAATTGCCTGGTTTCCTCTGTCTATTACCAGTAGAGAACAGCTACCTTTGAGATAAACCACATCAAAGTCATCCGAGAACTTAGCATCTTCACTAGGACCATCAATATGACCTCCACCTCTACTCCATGTCCCACCAGCAATAGTTACAACACCTGCATACAGGTAATGATCACTTCAAAGTTCTGAGACTGGACATTCCAACAAGAAATGATACAGGAACTGAACATGTTCTCCACATCTAAACCAAACAGATATGACCACTTTTACAAATTGATAATACATCGTGCAAACTCCAACCATACCTGCTTCACTAATTTTCCTGATTGCCATGTTCAAAGTATCCGCAACATAGATATTTCCTCTATCATCCACCGTTATTCCTTTCGGATGGTTCATCCTAGCTTCCCTCAATTTGCCATCCACGTGCCCTGAGTACCCATCTGATGATCCAGCGATCAACTTCGGCCGACTATCTGCAATTAGTTACGAGTACCCTTCAGGTTTTTTTCACAGATGTATAGACAGCATCATCAAGTTTACCTATATGCTGATCATGTCAGTTGTCCTTCAAACCTGAAGATTCTACTGAAGGTCTGGAACCATATCTTAAAAGAAAGAATAAAATCTAAGAGAAGTATAAACTACTTCTTGTGGGGCCAATTAAATTAATAAATAATCAAGAAACTGTCAAACATCAATATTTTTCTTAGGGGACCAATGCTGCAAAGAACCATAAGCATAATGTTTATTAGAAAAAAAGAATCAGTTATGAATACATTAAAGTAGTAGTGTTCACTGGAGAAACTAAGGCTAAAAAACAAAGTGAGATGGAAATATATATCACCTGGACCCTCCTCACTCAGTAAAAGCAAAGAGTCTTGTGCTAAACGAAAGTTATAATTCCCAGGTCATTGTAGTCCTCCCTTAAATAATGTTTATATATTTCACTTTTTTTGAGAAGCCGTTAAATCAAAGTATTTAGCTTATCAATTTATCCAGCAAACTCCAACTGAATTACTAACTCCGCTCAACAAGATCAAACAGTTGAGAGAACGGGTGGATTCCAGATACTGCAGAATCAATCGAGTAAATTGAATAAAGCTTTAACTCTTTTAGCGCAAGAAACTTATGATGACCAAGAAAGTGATTGGTTAGTGATGCTCATATTCGAACAGACCATTTGACATCTGAACCAACTTAGACATCGATGGCCGATGGGAGTGCCTGAAGTTATCAAGAATTGAAGAATGGATTCGAGTAACGAAACGATACTATGTTATTTGGAACTTTAAGGAAAGGTAATGGACAGTGGGTCAGGTTTATATGTAGGAGCATACCAGTGTTGAGAAACAAACGATAAAGGGAAGAATATTTTCACTGTAAGAAGATGCAAAGGAGTAATCTTTTGGATAAGAAAACCTTAAAAGCACAATAAGAACTGAACTTGGATTCTGGAGAGCAATAAAGGAGCTTGGTGGGTTAGTGAAGACACTCAGTCTCATAAGAAAAGCACAAGGAATATTCCCAATGTCTCCATGGAAAAGTTACTACTCTGTCCCAGCTCTTGTCCATCATTGGGAATATTTGACTTGTATATGGGTCACTTTGACCGGGTGATTTCGATAGCAAAATAATGCGATTTTTCGATAGTTTTTTCACGGTGTTATAGAGGAACTTATACTCTACAACACCATGAAAAAATTATCAAAAAATTAAATTACTTTGCTATCCAAATCACCGAGTCAAAGTGACCCAGTGAATAGTGGTAAAAGTCAAAATGATGGAGAAGAGCTGGGACAGAGGTGTAGTTCTTGAACAAAGCAAACATGAGGTAGATTTGCAGAATTTTTAACAACAAAGAACATGGACTCTCAAACAATTTAGTCTAACTAATCAGCATTTTCTGGAAAAATAGTATGATGAAATGTGCAAGAAATAATATTCCTAGAATAGGGTTTTTGACAGAAATAAATAATCAAACAAAACTATGAGGATTTGTTCAACTTACATCGTGACAATGGAGTTGAGATCTTGTAAATGTTGCTATTTTCAGAATCCAAAACCAGAAGCTCCCCAGATTGGGTTACTTCAACTGAGTAAGGATCAATTCCAAGCTTGCTTCCATCGAACACAGTCTCCACAGTGTATCCTCCTTCAAATTTCATCATCGAATGGGTAGAAATCGCTGAAAAGGAACCAAAACCCATTAACCCCAATGCACAAAATTGGTACAAAACATGGAATTTTGAGGGTCAATCTGTACCTGTTTTGGGGGAAGTCTGCAGAGACCAGAGCCATTTGAAGAGGGCAGAGACGACATTTGTGACAACCCCACTTATGATTTCTGCAAAATGTGATGAATTTATCAAACAAATGATTCTAGTCACGGGATTGTAAAATTGCAATCTTAATGGGGACTCACTTGCAGGAGGTGAAGCTGAAGCTGACGAAAACCCAGAAAAGGAAAAGACCAAGATGATAAGCACCACTATAACCCAAAACCTCCCCATTGTTGCTCAACCTAGAAAGCAAGAATCAAATCATTCAATCCAGAGTGTGTGTGTGTGAGAGAGAGAGAGAGAGAGTTTGATACCTCTGTTTTTACATGTCCATCAATGCAGCACTTCTGTAGTGAGTGAAAGAATGAGGGGACAAAAGGGTTGAGAGAGAGAGAGAGGGTAGTGAAGTGTAGAAGGAGCTCTGTTCAAGGTAAGAAAGAAAGTAAAAGGAAAAGAAGGAAGATGAATGCTTTGTTTTTGTCTTATTATAATCCAACTCATAGTAAATTACTTCGTCCGTTACATTTCTATATTATAAATATTTTATAATTTTTCCATCTTCTTTAGAAAATAATTTTTTCATAGTGTAGTAGAGTAAAGTTTTGTTCTACAACACCACAGGATTATTACTTTAAATACTTGCATCATTTTGCTAAGCAAATGATGAGGTCAAAATAACCAACTGAATAGTGATAAAAGACAAACTCATGAGAAATAGCGGGAACGGATGTAATAGTTGTTTTTGCCTACCACGCAGTCACTTTCTTACAGGATTAAATTTGATTACAGTCTTGGCTCCTACAGAATACATTTTTATGTTATGTTCGTAGTATAGCATCTCCAAGAATTTTTTTTAGATTAATTTCATTTGCCCTGCTTCGATGAACTTAATTAAGATTATTCCTGTAAGAAAGATTGTAAATTAGAATGAGTGGTTGAGGTAACTAGTAAGGAGAGATTGTACTGTTTTAATCACAGTTACTTATTTCGAGAAATTAAAATCTCAAAATCTTAATTAAGTTCATCCAAACACGGACATTACGTGGGACCAAGAGCACATGAAAATTAGGTCTGCAAAGGAGCCGAGCCGCTCGAGAGCAAGCTTGGAAAAATCTCAGATGTGCACTAAATGAGTTAAGTATGAGCTTATATTTAAGCTCGTTGAGTTAAGCAAGTCGAGCTTAGTCGGGTCATGTTGGGCTTGACACACTCCCTCTGTCACATTATTTGATCTATTTTGTATATTCAAACTTTTTAAGGGGACAAGTAGTCATTGAGGTTGTTTGGATAATTTTTAAATTAAGTGAGCAGTTTAACTAACAAGCCCTTTCAATCTTTGGTGTTTGGATATGATAAACTATTTATAGATTATTAGTATTTTTTGTTAAATTCATAATATTTTTACACAATTCGGAGACCCCGACAAATCCAGAATTTCCTCCAAACAAATTTAAAATCTCAAAAAAACCTCCACAAAAATCCAAAATCCACCCCCCCCCCCCAAAAGATCCGGAATCCTCCCTCGCCCGCCCCCAAATATGGAATTCCGACGAAAATTAAAGAATTTCAAAAAAAAATTGGAATCCTTCCAAGAAATTGTGGAACTCCTGCAGAATTTAGAATCCTCTTTCTTTTATCGAAGTTCTGGATTTGGAGAAATTTAATTAGCTTAATTCAAATTATTGACAAACATCTACCTTCTGATTTAGGCTCATTCAAATAGGCTCACTATACCCTCATTAACTTTATGTCAAGTCATGTATTTAAACACCTCAATTTTTTAATTATTTAAGGATGGCATATTTAGTTTTAAGAATAAATTAGAGAAACACAATATTCAAACAAAAAAATTGATAAAATATTTGGAATGGCTAAAATGGAACATGGAACTAGAATATTGAGATATGAGGAGTATATAATTTTAATACTATAACATAGGTTTACTAAATTGAACATCACCCCGTATTTTAAATGAGCATATGGTATGAACTTTAGATTATCATTAAAGATTATGTGGTATAGTATTGAGTTTTGTTGTTTATATTGATGGTTGCACAAATTATTATTTAGCACTCACCGACTCTTTTGCACAGACTCTCGAGTTTGATGAACTTGAAAACTGGAGCTCTGGAGTTAACAAGCCCGAGCCATGCTCAAGTCGAACTCAAACGAGTATGAAGATTTTGAACTCGAGCTTGAGCTTGACGAGTCAAATCTAATATGAGCTTAAACCGAGCCCAAAATTAATAATTTTGAACAATTACGCCCTCATATTATGCAAAATATATGGTTAGCTAAATGTATAATAGACTTTTTGCATGATATGTGGGGCTAATTTGTCTCAAAAACTGCTCAGTGGCGTACCCCGCTCTCAGACTAACAGCTTCACAATGCAGAGACGTAAGTTACTTGAAATTTGTTACATTGAAAGGGTGAAAGTGCGATTTTCCAAACTTAAAAGCGTAAAAGTCTCCTTAATCAAACCAGAGGGGGTGAAAGTGTCTTTTACCCATACTTCGCATGATAACCACTCTATCCTCTGAAGTCAGGAGTTTGATAATAAGGACAACTTTGGTTGGAAAGGGGACATAAATGTCTTATGAATAGAATGGCGTGCCTATTTTATCGCAGACATCCAACCAGTACCAATGTGATAAAAACTCGTGCAGTACGTATATAATTGAAGAAGATCAGTTGTGGTACCACTCCAGTCTTTTTGTTCCTATTCTGATTTTTTGACTTATATTTTAGATCATTTTGATGTTGTGATTTAGATAGCAAAATGATGCGATTTTTTGATATTTTTCCACCGCCGTATTATGGAGAACTTTTTATTCTACAATGACATAAAAAGATTATCAAAAAATTACATTTGTACACACAAATTTATGCTAATGGAAACAAGAGCGAGAAATTCGGTGAAACAAATATATTTTATTGATGTTTTGATGAAGTGGATTACAATCTCTGATAATAAATTTCTAAACAGAAATTAAATCCCCTGATTCTTCTCCTGAAACTTCGAACGAGGGCTTTGCAACTTGATCTCGGATCGAACGGATGAGCGGCCTTCGATTTTGACGAAGAACGCGATGAAGGTCTCGAAGAACACAAACTCCGAACGAGGGCTTTAGAGGCTTGATCTCGGATCGGGCGGATGAATATCTTCGATGTTGATGAAGAACCGGATGAACGCCTTGAAGAACACGAAGAACGGCTTGAAGATCTTCGAGTGTCTTGACGAACGCGGATGGAGATCTTCAACGGCTTGAAGAACTTGATGATGATCTTGGAAGAACTCGATGAAGAACCTCGAAGGGCTTGATGATGATCTTGATGGATGAACTCGTCAGGGCTTCAGCAGCTTGATCTTCAGAGCTCTCTCCTTCTCGCAAGATGTAATTATGTGTAATTCTCTGTCTTTATGCCTAGAGATGACTCCTTTATATAGGCATGGGCCGACTTGTTGGCCAAGGTAGAAAATAATAATTATTTTATTTATATATTTTCTGCATCAATTTGACAAGTGGCGCAATGTGATTGGCCTTACTTGTTGACTTATAGCCATGTCATGTAGCGACGTGGCATCGCCATAAGCAGTCCTTGCTTGCAAATAAGTTTGGTCTCATTTACAATCTAGTCCCTTTATAACTTATTGCTTTAAGGACAGCAAATTTGACGGTGATTGCTATTTGATCCTACCATTTAATCAGGCGATAATAGACATGTGACACTATTTAATTGGCCGCAAATTTTGCGTGTCTACAAATGCCCCCTCGAGACTAGTTTGCTGGCTCTTGAGCTTGTTAGCGAACGAGTCTCGATAAAATTATGGATTTGTTGATCTTGACTTGGACCGAAACATCAGTTGCCGAGAGTTGGACTTGTAATATCTGGATTTTGCATGAAATTTTGACTTTTGGAAATTCTTGGCATCGACCATGTGCGAACAACACACAATAGCATTACCTTTTTTCTATTTTCTTTTACCATGGCCATAGCAGAAGAATAATATATCTTGGATTTCTTTCTACTTTAAATTTCCTTAAGAAAATAAAATCATAGTCACCCTCTTTTAAATGAGTGATGCAGACTTTATGGGAAAGTAAATTTTATACCCAAATTTTGCGTGGAATTACATGCTCAAAGGGCTAAGTTGTGTCTTTTGCTCTTGTAGATGATATGACCAAAACATAGTAGCAGTCCCTTTAGGTAATGTAAGCCATCATGGTCACTGATGTGCAGGCCTGCGGGGTAAGATGAATCTTTAGAACATCCCAATTCGTTTTCCCCTTTTGTGAAGTCCACTGCCAACCATGCGGTGTTATCTTTGCATTTTAATTAAATTCCTTACAATCCTAACAGTGATGGTAAAGAATCTATTCTCTCTTTTTTTTAGGAAACATTCCCGGCGGATCTTAGGAATATATTAACTTCCTTTTGCATTATTTTGATTCTGTGATGATCCCTATTTGGAAATGTCCGTAACAGATCTTAGGAAGATATCGCCACGAGCCTCTGTTTGGTGGTGAATTTTCAGAGTAAGGAAACCTTCCCGTAGAACGTAGACAAGGAAATCTTGCTACCGTGATTGAAATACCCCCAGAACCTTCTTTATCTCCTTCCTCCATCTATAAAAGAGATGGTCGCCCCATGTGTAGAAGCAGCATTCAAAGTGCTTAGGTTTTAGCATGATCATTCTTTGTTCTTGTTCTCTGTTGTAGCTTACTTATCTCTTCTAGTCTTCTAATTCTTCTTGTTTCTCCTTGCAGGAGGAAGCTGATTGCGGCTAAGGTTCACTGAGCCGCTAATGTCAATGTCTGAGAAGCTTAGCATTGCTAGGGAGTGTTTCAATGCTATTCAGTCCACTCAACTTGTTCACTCTGCGGATTGCTTTAGAAATTGCATGTGCTACTGCTATCTCCTCATGGGATGATGGCTATACATGCCTATTTACTCCTTCCTACCAGAGAGACATGCATGTGAACAACGGTGATACTACTCCTCTGTTGTCGCCACAACTTCGACATTATTGACTCATCGTCGTCGATGATGTGATGGCCACTTTGGCAGTTCGTGCTTTTTCTTTCACAAAGGAGTGGTTACCAGAATATGGGGCATCTCGACCACATAATTTGAGAAGTCCTTGCGATTTTGTGCGACGCAAAAATATACTTTTATGTATATGTGCCTTTATCTTACCATGATCATGATGGCCACTATTCACAAGTTTTCTCTGAACATAGACGTCGCTTGACGAACACCCTGTGTTCTAACGCTGAGAAACTTCAATATCATATGGGATATACCCAGGATTGGCACTTATGTTTGATAAGCAGCCTAGAAGTTCATGGCAATTTCTGTGGAATTCGTTCAAGTGACGGAGCAATGTACACGTTCACACAATGAATCCATGACGTCCATCCACATAGCGATGTCACCATGCCCACCCAGGCGAACTTGCGATGATGTCCAGCCACGGGACGGAGCAACCATGTGTATTCAGCCAACAAAGCCATGATGTCCATTCCAGCGAAGAAGATAGTGTGTTCAACCAGTTGACGCCACCATGTCCAACTGACGGAGCGTGTTGGAGCCCCATGTTTGACGTAACATTCAAACAAGGGAGCCCTCGCGTTCATATCACGGACCTCCATGCTCAAGCGACGGAGCAAGTGTGTCCATTTGGGCGGCAGTGACAACGGATACGCCATGTATGTTCGCGCGCCCTCGTGTCCTTGGGAACCGAACAAGGGCTGCGCCAGCCGTCATGGAGGCTCTTAACACTTACCGTTGGCGTCGCCCTCGTCTCGTTGTGTCCGTGGAGACCAGATAGAGGCTTTACCAACCGTCCATCCTCCTGAGGCCTGACGAATCCACGTCTCCATTGAGGCCCAGGAGCTTCCACGACCTCCCTTGGAGCGACATAGGCATTGTGTCCAGGTAGATGGCCGAGCGGCGTCCCTTTTAAGCAACGGACCCATCATCTTAAAGTGATTTTACCTCTCTGAAGCCTCCATGTCCATCATGGCCATGACGTTGACTCAAGTGACGAAGCCACGGTGTTCAGGAAATTGATCCAATTGAAAGAAGCATCCGCCGCGAGAGAAAAGCGAGGTTACGTGAGTCCGTAGCTAGCTGTGATAATCTCGTCTTTCTCTACTGCTTTCAAAATCACTTTAGAGGAGGGCCTAAGAACACGGTGAATTTTTTTCTGATGTCCTGTTAGAAGGCCATGTCGATGAAAGCTTGAAGCCGTATATCTGAGACGTCGTACGATGTCATTGCGATGTCGCAGTCGCTGCATTACCACTTGAGTGCCATTGGAACTGGGCATTAACCTCTCTGCATGTGAATGCATGGTTATGTGTATAGTTCATGCATAATACACTCAGAGAGATAATTAAAAGTACTCCCAAATTTGGAATTATTTGTTTCATGCCCAGTCATTTGCAAGTCCGATTTCATTATCCTACATACTTAGATGCACAACAATGTGGACCTTCACAAGTGAAATTCATAATATGGTTCCCTTGTGTGGTCCGAAAATCGGAACCATGTGCACCAAGAGAACTTTTTTCCGCAAAGCAAAACGAGTCCGCACATAAACACCATCACTTAGATATTCGTAGGGAGAATATTTGAAAGCAATGACATGATCGAACCTAGAATCACAATACATTGAATCTTAAATGATTCACAACTTGCATCCAGGAACCATCGTGTCGAATTGTAAACAACGCAAACATTATCTCCACCAACGGGGCCCTCTCAAAACCAAGCGAAATGCACCACAATATTTTTTTTCTTTCTCAAGTGGCTCATCTTGCGTAGTGTGTGACTTTGAACTTCCTACGATTTGGAGGAAATTATAATATCCATCTATGTGGATTCCAGAGGGAACGAGTTATTTTTTTGGTGGTTACGACTGTACTCAAGGAGATGCCTCAAGTTGCCTACGTACCCTTTTGAGGATCAAGTCGAACGTGGTTCAATTTGGGTGCGTTCACAGTTTATACTCATGTGTGCAAGGAGTAATGAAGCGGTTTATGCTCATGCCTTAGGAGCTGTGAAGTAGTGTATGCTCGTGCTAAAGGAGCGGTGATGCGGTTTATTCTCGCGCTAGAGCTTTGAAGCAGTTTATGCTCGTACTAAGGAGCGGTGGTGCAATTTATGCTCGTGCTAGAGCTGTGAAGCAGTTTATGCTCATACTAAAGGAGCGGTAAAGCAGTTTATGCTCGTACTAAAGGAGCAGTTAAGCAGTTTATGCTCGTACTAAGGAAGCGGTAGACAATCCTCTCATGCGAAGATCGAGAAAGTTTAGGCTCTTATCCAGGAGCTTTGACCAATCTTCATATGAGAAGACGGATAAAGTTTAGGCTCTTTTCCAGGAGCAGTGACCAATCTTCATGTGAGAAGACGGAGAAAGTTTAGGCTCTTTTCCAGGAGCGTTCTTGTATCAATTTTTTGGTCTTGGAGCAGTGAAGTCCATGCGCTTCACATCACTTCCCTTTACCTTTAGTTTGTTGTGAATCCTTCGTGGCCATTGAACTAAATAAAGAACTAGTTTCTTCACACTTGAGTTCTTTATTTTCTGTGATGGGGCCGCTTTAACTTCACTTGGAGAATCCTTCTTCAGCTTCATGCCTTGGAGGAACCCTTCATCTTGAGTTTGTTCATGCTTTAAAGAGATAGCCGACTTGTCTGGAGAGAGCTGCTTTGGCTGGGGTTTCTTCCTTTTCCATACCTTCTCCACCTCACGCATCTTTGAGTCATTACATGAACATGTATGGCGATCATTATACAATGTTGGCTTACTTTGACGTTGGACCCACCTCTTCTTTTGAGTAACTAGCATACTTCCTTCGTCCTTGCGTTTTTTTAACTTTGTCTTTGCGCAACGACTGCCCCCATTTTCGGAATAGGTTCTTTTCCTATGACTTTGCTTCTTTCCTTCATTCTTGGCGCCGATAGTTGATTCCCCTAACAGCATTTTGCATGAGTTCTTTGCTACTCGCCATTCGAAGGGTTTAACCATGATGGAGGTGACATTTGTTGTAGCAGATCCAATTTCTTCTTCCAACAAGACCTTCCCTTCCTTGACAAGTTGCATGATCTTATCCTTGAGTACGAAGCACTTCGTGGTAGGATGACCAAGGACGCGATGGTACTTGCAATATGTAGGATCGTTGAATTTGTTGGCTTCATCAGGTCGCTTTGACTCCAAAGGTTCAAGTATCTTTTGCTCCACCAGTTGTTCGAGCATTGAAGGAACTTCATCATCGGCAAACGGATACACCTTTGATTGCAATTCTTTGAGTGTAGGTCGTGATGGTGTCTTTTCTGCATTAGAATTGACCATATAATTCCTCTTTGCCTTATCCGATAGCTTTATTGGCGTGGTGGTGACAACCATGGACTCTTGATTGGCGGCCTTAAGCGTGAACTTCCCACCTTTATGATAATCTTGTTTGCTTCCTCCCTTCCAAGATTCAAATGGAGGTGATCCCTGGCTTCCGCTAGATGTGATGCTAAGCTCCATGTCATGAGCGCGAGTAGCAAGCTCCTCGAATGATGTTGGCCTGATTCCTTGAAGTATATACCTTATCCCCCAATGCAAGCCTTGGATGCACATCTCGATTGCTGAACCTTCGGAAAGACGATCCTTGCAGTTTAAACTCAAGTTCCTCCAGCGATTGATGTAGTCAATGGCCTTTTCATCTTTCCATTGGCGAGTGTTAGTCAATTCAACCATGCTGACAGTCCGTCGTGTGCTATAGAAACGGTTGAGAAATTCCTGCTCCATCTGCCCCCAACTATCAATGGACCTCGGATCAAGCTGACCATACCACTCAAAGGCGTCATCTTTAAGATTCCTCACAAATTGCTTCACGAGAAGGTCTCCATCGGTTCCAGCATTGTTACATGTCTCAACGAAGTGGGCAACATGCTGCCTAGGGTTTCCTTTGCCTGAGAATTGCTGGAACTTAGGTGGATTGTAACCATCCGGCATGCTTAACTTCTCGATTCTCTCAATGTAAGGCTTGGTGTAGGACTTAGATGAAGTCAACGGTACTCCATGCCTCCCATTCATGGTGTTCAAGATGATCTCTTGTAGTTGATCGAGAGGAATGGTGCCATTGGCTGACAATTGCACACTTGGTCGCGCTTCTTGTCCATTATTCGTCGTTATAGCTTCTGGTGCGAACTTGGGAGCATGTTCAAACACTTGACTTGCTTCTTCGCGGGTGTCGAGTTTTTCAATCAGCTTCGCGAGTTGAACGTCACGTACTTCCACAATTTTCTTTAAGTCTTCAAGTCCCTTGGTGAGGTTCGCAACTTGCTCTTCGAGAGGGACCGCACTAGTAGTCATGACGTGCATGCTGATATGATCCTCCTGATCACAAGTCGGTTTATGCTGAGTCCCCTTAGTGCCGGATTTAGAGTTGCTTTGGCCGCTTTCCTCCCTATATTTGTAGGAAGCAGAAGAATCCTGAGGGGTGTGCGCATGTGACTGCGACTTCTCTGAGGCAGCACCATCTTCCTTGCCCCCGGCAGTTGAAATAGCCTTAGACATACTGCGAGTTACTGGACGAGCGACTTGGATTCCAAAGTTTGTTTCTGAAGTTGAAGACTTGGTGTCACCAACTTTGAGTGATGGAAGTTCGTTGCTCTTTGTAGGAGACATCACGAACACTTGTGCTTGAGGAGAAGAGATAAGGGGCAGAGATGTCCCACTGGGCGTGCCAAAATTTGTACACACAAATTTATGCTAATGGAAACAAGAGCGAGAAATTCGGTGAAACAAATATATTTTATTGATGTTTTGATGAAGTGGATTACAATCTCTGATAATAAATTTCTAAACAGAAATTAAATCCCCTGATTCTTCTCCTGAAACTTCGAACGAGGGCTTTGCAACTTGATCTCGGATCGAACGGATGAGCGGCCTTCGATTTTGACGAAGAACGCGATGAAGGTCTCGAAGAACACAAACTCCGAACGAGGGCTTTAGAGGCTTGATCTCGGATCGGGCGGATGAATATCTTCGATGTTGATGAAGAACCGGATGAACGCCTTGAAGAACACGAAGAACGGCTTGAAGATCTTCGAGTGTCTTGACGAACGCGGATGGAGATCTTCAACGGCTTGAAGAACTTGATGATGATCTTCGAAGAACTCGATGAAGAACCTCGAAGGGCTTGATGATGATCTTGATGGATGAACTCGTCAGGGCTTCAGCAGCTTGATCTTCAGAGCTCTCTCCTTCTCGCAAGATGTAATTATGTGTAATTCTCTGTCTTTATGCCTAGAGATGACTCCTTTATATAGGCATGGGCCGACTTGTTGGCCAAGGTAGAAAATAATAATTATTTTATTTATATATTTTCTGCATCAATTTGACAAGTGGCGCAATGTGATTGGCCTTACTTGTTGACTTATAGCCATGTCATGTAGCGACGTGGCATCGCCATAAGCAGTCCTTGCTTGCAAATAAGTTTGGTCTCATTTACAATCTAGTCCCTTTATAACTTATTGCTTTAAGGACAGCAAATTTGACGGTGATTGCTATTTGATCCCACCATTTAATTAGGCGATAATAGACATGTGACACTATTTAATTGGCCGCAAATTTTGCGTGTCTACAACATTATTTTGCTATTCAAATTATCGGATCAAATTGACACACTGAATATTAACAAAAGTCATGATGGAAATAAAAAGCAAAGACAGAGTGGTACTCCAGGTGAGCGCGTGGGATCTGGGTTGGGCAAATTTTTTTGAAATTTGGTCCCAACCCAACAGGTAAAATGTTAAACTAAAGTCCACCAATTGTTTTTATACTCAAACAAAACATAACTTATCAGGTTAAAGGAGTTGTTAAATCTAAGAATAAAATG
Source organism: Linanthus parryae (assembly GCA_023055425.1). Classification (NCBI taxonomy): domain Eukaryota; kingdom Viridiplantae; phylum Streptophyta; class Magnoliopsida; order Ericales; family Polemoniaceae; genus Linanthus; species Linanthus parryae. The sequence goes on along the minus strand of JALGPY010000012.1, from coordinate 11,087,560 downwards.
TTAATTTGAATAAGGGTAAAAGACAAAAACCACCCTCCATTTATGGGGAAAATACATTTGCCCCCTAATTTATGAGGAAAATACTTTTGCACCCTTGTCAGTGGATGGAGGGTGGACATATACTATCCTTCTGTTATAATCCGTTAGTGAAGGGGTGCAAACTGACTTTTTGTGACCATTTTACCCTTACAAAATCGTGGACAAATAACACCATTTTTTCTCTTTATTATTGAATTCATCATTTTCTTGGTGTTCTACCATCTCCACTACCACCAAATCCCCCCCCCCAACCACCACCACCACCGCCAAATGCCCACACCACGACCACCAACAACAACAACAACACAACAACAAAAACGAGTTTGTAAGAATCGAACTGAAAATCCAGGACAAACAATTTCAACACAATTTCCAAAAAAAAAACAAGAGCTTGATCTGAAACTCAATTTTCCCCAATTGATCAACCCAATCCATACATTATCTTTTTTTCGATGAGTTATCCTTTTACTCAAAACCCATACAGTTACAAGAGAGACAGCTTGTCTTCATATAGAGCAGATGAGACATAAACAGTAAAGAACTTGAATCCAAAACATTACTTACAATCCAAATTCTTCTTTTCTCAAAAAAATAATAATAAAAAAACTAAAAATAAAAAACAGTTCTAGCCCAGAAGTGCAAACATTACTCACTCAATAGTTGAGAAGCCCAGTATGAAATTGGAATAGAGTCGAGTTGTTTTGTGGTGTGTGTTGATTTGGTTTGTAACCTGGTAGTCTCGGACTCTACCGGGCTGTTAGGTACACCGCTGGTCGATCTCAAACCTCGGTGTCTCCGCTGTCGATGATACTGATTTCGGTCGCACCTTTGGTGAAAAGAAGAACACCAAATCCTGAAGAACCAGAAGCCGAATCAACGATGATACAATAAGACTCAATCGTCTTAAGAGGGAATACGCACGGAGCCTCAATGGAGAGAGTCGCCAATGCGGCGGACATAGCGGTGTAGTTGATTCAGGTCGTCCCGGAGGAATATAGGAGCGCCACCACATCGTCCGGCCGGATCTCAACCTTTGGAACCTCGATCCCCTTCGAATTAGTCAGATCCGAGAAGTGGATGCACCCTTCCGCGCGGCGAATCGACGCACATCACCTTCACGTTGTTTCACCGGAAGCTAGGGAGAGGGACAGAGAAGGAGGAGGGAGACGAAGAAGTGGGACGGGGGGAAGAAGCAGGAGAGGGACGGAGATGGAGGTGGGCAGTGGTGGTGGAGGTAGGTTGTTCGGTGAAGGTAATGGACGGGGAAGGAGAGAGAGAGAGAGAGAGAGAGAGAGAGGGAAGAGAGGGTGGCTAGGGTTAGTAAGTGAGGAGGAGAAAGGAAGGAAAGGATTTTATAGTAGTGTAATTTCCTTAAATTTTGAGGGTAATTATGTCATTTTGCTCATCCGTTAGTGTGGTGTTAGGTTTTAACTCTGAAAAGGGTGCAAAATGTATTTTCCCCATAAATCAGGGGGCGAAATGTATTTTCCCCATAAATGGATGGTGGTTTTTGTCTTTTACCCTTTGAATAATGTATTGATTTCGTTTTAATAAATTAGAGACGCTTAAGCATAATTGAATAAGTGCCTTTCTCAAAAAAATAAATAAATGAGTAAGTGCATGTTTGAGAACCGGAATTTTAATCAGTTCCGACTAAAATTGATTATTTTAATTTTATCACGTTTGTTTCCTGTATGTAATTTCAATTAAAATATGTTTTGGGTCAATAATTTATAAATTATTTAACCTTTAATTTTTATGATTCTCTCACATTCTGCATATTTTAATCTCATATAAACATATTTAAAATTTTCTAACTACTTTAAATTTCTTGTCTGCTTATTCTCTCCAAAAAATTTCAGCTGATTACTTAGATTTTCAGTTGGTACCGAACATGCCATAACCCGAGGTAAATCAAGGAAAACAATTGTATGCGCTTATAAAACTTGAATTTTGACGATATATATAACTAAAATATATATATTTTTTTTCATGTGGAATTTGTATTGAATTGGTGCGGTTCTATATAGCTTTGTCGTCTCTAAGATCACGATCAATCAAAATTAGTTCCGATTTGTGATTTTCGAATTGTAATCAATCTAAGTAGTATGTACGTGAGCTAAATTTGGAGTGGTTTGGGGCAATCTTTTGGGCGGATTTAGCTCACCCCTATAACGAAGGGCAAATGAGTTTTGGTTGAAAGGGTTTGTTGGTTAAAAGGTTAGAAAAAAATGTGACTAGCTTTTATTTTTTTGAAACAACATATATGGTAGGTAGGGCGGCATAACCCCCCGTAGATTAATATCGGGCTACCAACCCGTAAAAGAAGTGTGGTGGTGGTGGTGGTTGGGGGGGGGGGGGCTAGACCTTACCCACAATACAAAATAGCTCAAGACAACTCAAAAAAAACAGCAACAAAAAAGCCCAAAAAACAGACCAATACAAGCCAAGGGTCATCATGATGAAGCTCATCTCTGTATATTCTGATTATGATTGATTATGTGACAAAGTGGGTGGAAGTAATTGTTTGCCACAAGAATGTTGCGGTCACTTTGGAGAGGTTCTTGAAAAAGCATATCTTTACTCAGCTTGACGCACCAAGGAAAGTGGTTAGCGATGAAGGGTCACACTTTATAAATCACGTGTTCGCCAATGTCTTGAAGCTATACATGATGTCTATTCATAAGGTTTCCCTACCTTATCTCCCCAAATTAATGGGCAAGATGAGGTCTAATTGGGATATCAAGGGGAATCTGGAGAAAACAGTTAAAGCTGGATGCAAGGATTGGTCGTCTTTGAAGATGGATGACGCATTGTAGGCATACATGAAAATATGGAAGACCTCACTGAATATGTCACCATTTCAGTTGGTATTTGGTAAATCATGTCACATCCCTGTTGAGTTAGAGCATCAAGCAGCTGAAGATGGACCCGAAGTTAGCGTGGGAAGCATGAAAACTGGCACTTCTTAAACTTGAGGAATGGAGGTTGAGAGCTTATGAGAGCTAAAAAGTCTACAAGAAGAAGACTAAGAGATGGCATGCCATTTCTCTTAAACGAAAAGAACTTCATGAGGGACATCAAGTATTGTTGTTCAATTCTCGCATGAGCTCATTCAAGGCAGATTGCGTTCGAGATGGTTCCGGCCGTTCCGGATTCGAGAAGTCTATCCTTGGGGTGCGGTGGAATCATAAGATCCTCACACTAAAACGTGTTTCCGAGTCATTGGAATTCGCTTTAAGTCGTACGCGGAATCAGCACTGGAACCAGCCAAAGTAGTTGTGATCTACTTTGACGAGTGGTGATCAAACTGAGGTAAATGGGCCGGGTTGTCAACCGTAAATTACGCTGCGTTCGTTGAGAGGCAACCCAACTTAGGAGTATTTTCGAGTAGTTTAGTTAGCTTATGTTCATTTCATTTAATTATATATTGTTTGAGGGGTGCGAGATGGAGATACTGATGTTTAAACTGCGTGTTTGCAGGAATACCTTTGAAAGTTGAGCTCGGACTCCCCGTCTTAATGGCAACAAACAATCATTTAGCAATAGTAAGATCTTTTTGTAGTAATTTTCATGATTTGTAAACAAATTGAAGGGATAAAAGTATCATTTCCCACACTAAAAGGTGTGGAAGTGTCTTTTCATCAAACCCGATGGGGTGAAGACGTCTTTTACCCAATTTTAAAATGTAATTCATAGATTTAAAACAAAAAATAATAATATTTGGACTGTCGCTACTTTGAATAATAGAGATTGATGGAGAATATGATATATTCCACAAATTAGAATAACGTTGAGGGTGGTAAATTGATAATGCAGAAGGTTAAATGTAAAAAAAAACAATAATACTTATTGGTTTAAGGTTAAAAGATCCAATAAACTATGTATTATAAAAAAAATAACTTCTTTAGGCACCTAGGGTGGTAGCTCAAGTGGTAGAGCGTTGGAAGTCCCTGCATGAGGTCTCAGGTTCGAACCCGGTTGATGACAAAACAATTTCTAAAAAAAATCTTTATTAAAGAGAAAGTAATGACCATTAAGTTGGTTCACTTCCGACATGCTTGTATACGGTTCAACGATTACTTCTAGTCCTTCTCCGCGTTTTTCTTTGATTTTTGTAATTTGGAGTAAATTATTATCTTTATCTATTCTATAAAACAACATGGTTTAACTAATTTATAGTTTTTCAACCTTTAGATTAAATAAATCAGCCTCAGTTCATATATCTCACCTACCACTCACTTAACTACCCCACTACTTAACTACCCACTACTTGAAAATGTACCCTCTTAATTTACGTAATTATCAAAAGTGTATAAGAACATGGCTTGATGGATATCATATGAAATTACCGGGGATGCCATTTTCATCTTCTCCTCCAGCAAAATCGATTATGAAACGTGTTTTTTGGATAGTGCCCTCAGCCACGGGTAATCCCTTAGTTTTACTATAAATTCTCTTTTTTCTATGTTTTCATGGACGAGATCAATTTCAATTCTCCTATTTTTCTACGTAAATTCCTTATATAGTCAATCTATCAATTTCTAATCGACATTAATATGAAGTCTCCCATTTACGTAGGTGATGAAGGGAACGTTTTATTTCAAATTCGTGATCTTATTTGTTTACCCTTTTCTACATTTTTTCCATTTTCAAACCGTTTTGGAGAAGTCTCCCATTATCGTATGTACATAGACTCCCATTTGTTAGACAGTGAAGCCAATTTTTTAATTTAAATTTGTGTGTTGTAAAAAAAGAATTGAGAAATACAAGAAATAAAGAGTGAGACAAGACGTAGGGAGAGTTGTATTGAGATGTGTATTACTCTCCAATCCTAAGCCCTTTTATGTAGACATTAGGGTGGGCTAATGGGCCAAACATAATATACAATGGGCTTGCAAGATGTGGTGGATAATCGGCAATAAAATAGCCCAATATTTCATAACACTCCCCCTTGAATATTCACCATAAGGATGCCTCGTTAAAATCTTGTCAAGAAAACCCAGCGGGACAAAATCTCTGACGAAGGAAAAAGTGTACATTGGTGCTTGAAGACTTGTATCGCCTGCCTCGTTAAAACCTTACCAAACAAAACCCATTGGGACAAAAATTTGGCTAAGGAAAAAGAGTACAGACCCAAATATACATTCACCTTGTCATGACGAGTTTCTGAATTCTTTGTTGACTTTTGTAGATAGTGCTTTCTAGACAGACAGATCTTAGCCACGTGGCGATCATCCAGCACACCTTGCTGTGCTCCACACACACTGGATCACCAGCCGCGCTGATCCACATGGGGGCTGCGAGACAGGGCCCTCGCATACCACCACACGGGAAGAAATTTGTTATGATGGTAATTGGGTTGTTAAGCCTAGTTCACAGACATTGCTTGGATGATTACCTGAGGGTTCACCACACTTGCTTACTAGCCATCGGCGAATATCGGCTTTCGATAAGCCATGCTTTAATGCACCGACAATCACTTCTTGGTAAGTTACTGCAAGATTAAAGATCTCACCTTGATTTCCACCTGCGATTTTCTCAAAGTCCGCTTGAGCCTGCTCCAGAGCAGCCGCATCTTCCTCATCGGCTTGAGTCGCATCCTCTTCATCGGCTTGCTGCACCAAGTCGTCAACATGTTGCTCTTCCAAACTCCTCTGCTTTATGAGTTCGATCTCATCTTCTTCTCGCTTCCTTCTTCTTTCAGCAGCCTCCGCAGCTGTTCTTCGAGACTCGCAAGGATGTCCTCGTCTATGGCTTCGCTGGAAACACCAGAGTGAGAACTCTTCTTCTGCCTCTTGGCCAGAAGGCCGCTGGTGGTTTCTGCATCGTCATCTGCGAAAGAACAAGATGTTCAATAAAGAGTGCGAGAGTTAAAATAATGAGAAGATAAGTTCGTTCGAGACCTCTTCCGAATCTTCCTCTTGTATCTCACCTCTTTCTTCTTCTCTTTCATCTTCGACTCTCTCTTCTTCCTCATCAACATATCTTTCTCTCACCTCCCTCCTCTCATTCTCCTCTTCTTCCCGACCAAACGGAACAAAAGTCTCGACTGCGAGCTCTTTCCGCGCCTTGCTTGGCATGCGACCTTTGCCTTTGTCCTTCGAAGTAAGGGACTTCGCAGGAGAGGAAGCTGGAGCACTCCTAGGGGAAGAAATTGTGATTCCCTTCTGCCTTGGTCTTTTCTCCCTTGGAGCAACGTCTGCGGGAGGAGCAGGGTCGTTCCTAGGAGGAGACAAAGCTGGAGTGTTGTCTATCAGCGATTCAGCGAATGCATCCATTACCTCACAAATTCGGGCCTCGATTGCGGGAGCCATTCCCATTGCTAGCAGAATTGGCTCACTCTGCCTTCTCGCAGCGAAAATGGTGTTGATCAGCGACTTGGAACGCTCGCCAGATGCAAACCTCCTCAGATAGCACTAAAACAGAAAAAGGAGCATAAGTTTCGACATACCAAAGGAAAGAAACTTAACACGCGCAGAGGAAATTGTTTACCTTGGCAAAATCTTTGCTGTACTTGATGACATGAGAAGCACCTTCCCTAAATGCGGCCATCTTCTCTTCAAGGATGGTGGAGGGGCACAAGTGGTTCTCATGGTCCAGCAATGAGTAACAGCCATACTGGGAGTCATCCAAACTGCAGTTAGGACGGAAGGGGAAGGAATTTCTCTTGATCACACGAGCTCTGCTGGGTTGAGGGGTCGACTGTGTCTCAAATATGGCCTGCTGAGTAGTCTAGTAAGCAACCCAATTCTTGAAGTAGCGAACTGCGCGGCCACCTGAAGGTTGATCAAAAGGAAGGTTGCTCCTCAGAATCGTTTGGCACTCGTCAGACAGTAGCCGCTTATAGCAGCCTCTTACGATGGATCTAGGCCAGACTGATGACGCCACCGCATCAAAGCCAAACTGGGGAGAAACGCGAGTGGGATCAACATCCACTATGATCCTCTCGTACCTGGGGGTAAGCTCACGAACATACTCTGCAAGAGCAGGAAGAGAGCCCCTTAGACACCAGCAGAAGAATTCGCGATAGCGCTCATGGAAGCGCTCATGACCCTCGAAAAAAAGTTCTTCCGAGAAAGCAACAGGTCTGGCTGGATACAACTTTGGGAACCATCGCACATTTTCAATGCGCGTGGCATAAGGCCTAGCCGTAAACTTGCTTCGGTCATCGCATATCAGGCTCCAGGTACACTTAGGAAAATGGGTTCCAAACCATCGAGCAGCTCTTCCACTGGAAAATTCGTCCTCCGCACCTGGGACACACCATTTGCTGGGCTTAGAAGGGACAGGAGCATAGGAGGGCCATCGCTCAAAAACCCACATGGTCAGGAATGCGATGTTAACATAAGTCAACACATCAAGGCGACCGCGAGAGTCCTTGATCGCCACAACCAATTGGTCCAGCCTGTGATACAAAGTACCCAAGACTAGCGGCCCAAGAGCGACTCTCTGGCCGAGGGTCAGTCTCACAGCAAGAGGGAGGACATGGTAGAAAACCCCATCATGAGGGTGACCATCAATCAGGTACCTGGATAACCAAGCGTAGAGAAAACCACACAGGGTAAGATGATAACCTTTCCCATTCACATAATTCTTCGCCTTTGGGTTCTGGCTTAGGAGTTTTTTGGTGATACTGCTACTCGCGTAGTCGCGAAAGAAGTACTGCACCCACTTGCCCCAGGTGTTCGCAGATGTATCAACCAGCTGCCAATCGGGAAGGAGTTTCGCAGGTGTCCAACGTGTGGAAATTTTCTTTACCTCCGACAAGCATTCCTCCATCTGCTTGTACAGAGCAAGTTCTGCATCAGTCCTCAAAGGACTCAGAGGATCCACCGCACCAACAGGAGAAAGATCATACAACATGTGTACATCTTCTAGAGTGGGAACAGCCTCAAACTCAGCAAAGTGGAAGGAGTGAGTCGCAGGCGAATAACGGGAAAGAAGGTTTAGAAGCATGGACTGGTCCAACTTCACGACAGCACCCTTCATAGCACGGACTGTGAAATAGACGCCAGCATTGTTTAATGCGATGGCATGGTGGGTCAATACGTGGTCAATCCACTCATCCATAAAGTCCAATTTCTGAACAAATGCCAGGGTAGAAATTGCAGTATGGGGGAAAAACCCATTTTCAACCCCTAATCGAACCACATCCTTGGAATCGATCAATTCAAGCATGGCTGCGTTAACAGGCGGGGTCAATGTCTGCAACTCTCCATAGGGAATGGGAGTCGGCAGGTTCTTCACCTTAACCCTAGCATGGTAAAAATCTTTTCCGCCCAAATAGGGGGCTTTCCGCCATAAGGTTTGGGGAAGATCAGGTATTTCTTCGACCTCTTTAACGGGTTTGGTTCCTTTTGTCTTTGCCATTCCTGCGGAAGAGCAAGAAAAAAGGGGGGAGAAATACACACACACTTTCAGTTTGAATTTCAAGAATCAGTTCGAATCAGTTTGAATTTCTGTTTGAAGTAACTATGTTTTGTCAAAAGAAGATGAACGGTTCGGGTTTGGAAGTTCAGAATTGCGTTCATATTTATTGGAATTTCAAAAGTCTAACATTCAAGAATCATCACAATCCGTGATTAGATCAGTTCTGGGGTTAAGAACAAGGTCTCTTTTTGCAGTTCTCAACGAATGATATGTTTCAAATAGCTATGGGTTTTGCAGATCCAGTACAGTTCAAAGCATATTTCAGTACATTAAACGGAATTGAGCAAAGCCAACCTTGTTTTGGTAAAGCTTGTTTAGATGAAGCCAGTTGAAGGAGACAATTGACAAGGAAGAACTGATGATTAATCACGTGGATCTGCTCTTGAAGGCTTCTGGGTATCATTCACTTTAGAGAGAGAAGTGATGCTTTGCAACAATGGATAACACAAAGTACTTATCCAAAAACAATGAGGGGTTGCGTCCTTTCAGTAGTCGAATCGCAACCGTCACCGTCGAATCGCGCAATCAGAGGACAAGCTGACGTCATGCCTAAAACCCTAAAAGACCAGACGGCACGACTCTAGGGATTTTAGGTCATAATGACACGCACGGGGACTGAATTTGCGTGTATTTGAATTGGTGCGTGGCGGCGACGCGTACATTGGTTCCTGTGCATTGAAGCCTATCCGGCTATGCGTCTTCACGCGCAGAAAGGGGGCTAATGTAGATAGTGCTTTCTAGACAGGCAGATCTTAGCCACGTGGCGATCATCCAGCACACCTTGCTGTGCTCCACACACACTGGATCACCAGCCGCGCTGATCCACGTGGGGGCTGCGAGATAGGGCCCTCGCATACCACCACAAGGGACCTGTAGGGACTTAGTGGTTTGGATGCTAGAGTAAGTCCTGTCGCGCGCGAGCGACAACCAAGCCTGCGCGCGACCCCTAGTAACTTCTTTGAGAGATTTATGGCAAGAGCTCCATAAACCCGGTCAACACGGTCAACCTCGTAAACAGTTCCGGTATACGCGGATAGCGTGCTGTAACGGTCCCTATATACGCGGACGAACATTCCGTTGTGGTTAAGCTAATTAAGCCGCCATTAATGGGTGCATTAACCACACTACAACGGTCACATTCTCCGTTATATATAGGATAGTTAACCCTTCCATACAGGGGCGAATCACCTGAGATACGCGGAAGCTCTGCCAAAATCACTGTCTCTCTCTCATACAATGCTAGTGTCTTACTCTCTCCCTACACACAGCCTTACTCCTCCTGTGTTCTTTCTATCCCCAACTCTTGGTGTATATTGAATTCTCTCTGCAGGATTCTCTCGTACACAACTTTCATTGAAGATGACATTCTTCGGGAACTCACTTTTGGCCGCGTGCCTCATTAAAAACCTTGCTAGGAAAACCCTGTGGGATAAAAACCTTGGCAAAGGAATAGAGTAGAACGCCTTATAGTTTCAGGATTGAACCTTGAAACTCCCCCTCTTCATAGCATGAAATGATTTATCCTCATTACATTTTCTTCAATTCTTTCTTGGACGTATATCATCACAAGTCATTGGGGCTTAGAACCTGTAATATAAATTCACGAAGAAAACAAAATATAGCCATATACATACAAACACATCCAAATATATGATTCAATATTACATGACCATATAGAGATAGTAAACAAAACTATTTATCAATAGTTAGCATGTCATGCAATTGAATGTCATGTGATATCAATAAATGACAAAAATGCATATGCCTTAGACTACTCGCGAGTGTACACTTTCAGTTTCTTCATGCAACTAGATATCTCTCATGTGTATCAACCTCCATGGTTTTCACATCAAGTGACTTGTACGATCGTTTTGTGTAGCTAGTTAGTTTTATATCCGTAGTCTTCTAGACTTAACGAAATATCAAAATCACTCTTAACAAATAGCGGATTTGTGAGTTATAACTATAATTATAACCATGAGAAATATTGAAGTTATTTAGGCATCACATGTACTACAACATATTTCTCCTTCAATAGTCTCACGCATTCGGCCATTAGGGTGCTGACATATGAAAATATTGTTCTATACGAACATGGATGCTATGAGCATCTAAAGTACTTCAAAGTACTTCCCAAATATACTCTATGCATTAACTGCAGAGCTCGTGTATATGTACACACAAAGGTGTTGACTTTAATTTTGGTCAATATATAGTCAACACAATTCCACTTATAGTGGTGTAAAGAAATCATATGATTTCAAGCGCTTTTCCAATTAAAGTATCTTCAACCCAAAAGATCGTGAGATTAATCTCAAATTAGGTACCTTAGCTTCTCCAAGAGCTTCAGCCTCTTCAAGGGCTATTGTTTTCCAACGTTGGCTTTGATCTAATGTTGATGATATCATTTATTTTCTCATAAATCATGAGAATTTGTCATATCTTGTGTTCTTAATTGGGACTTTAAATTACAAAAGATTTGGTTTCTTTTGACATCCTCTTCAAGAGGATCGTAATATTTGAACGAGCAATCCTTACATGCTACTGGCATTATATCAAACCAAATACTCATTAGTCAATTAGACTTAAGTCATTAATGGAACTTCTAACTTTACACCAGTATAGTTGGTTGTAACTGAGATAAAAATAAAGTTCACGTCATGCAAACTGATATATCACCCCCCTCATGACTTGAAATTCATGACTGTCATAACTTCACAATGTATGCTTCTAGCATAAAAAAAATGAAGAAGACATTAAAGCTATGTCATGCAATTGATCTCTCTATGAGATATGATATGTCACAGTTCCAATTTTAATAATCTCATAAACTCTAGTCCCTACTACCATGAGACGAGTTTATTATTCATTGAGAAATATGTTATGATTCTAAATTCATTCAAAGAAGTCTAATGAGCTAATTTGGTCGTTCTCTCCGGGGAACGGAATAGGTAGAAATAGTCCAAAAATCATATGGGATTAGTATCAATCAATAAATCTCTCTTAACTGGATCATTTTATCCTCCATCAAGTGTAAATGCTTATAAAAAATCTCTTTGGGAGGCTTCATATAATATTTAGATTTTTCTAAATGTATGATTGCTAACTTCCAAACCAGTGCAGGGGATGATTGATATACCTCAATCTATTTTAAAAAAATTTAATGACTATTTCTATCCATAACCATAACTTAGTCCACTATCTTGTAGACTATTTTGACCACACAAAAAATGACATTCACTTATGGAAATGTAGGTCAATTCTGGTTGGACGTTTTGAGAGACCATAGGCCCTTAACAAATATTCATCATAACAGTGATATAACATCAAAACCACTTCAGGGGCTTGATTGTAATTTGAATATTTTCTTGCGAATTGAAACAAAACACAACGCATCAACTAGGCGTTGGTTTGGCGATGTAACCCATCAAGCCATATTCGTTTCCTCATAATGATATCTTCGTAGAGGATGCCCTTTTTCTCCAAATGATTTAAAATTTGATTCATGGAGTCATAGCTCTAAAGCTGCTAAGAAAATAGAATCTTCTCAAACAACCCAATAAATAAAGCTGCAGAACGCAACAAAGTTCATAGGGGATTCTCTTTTTGCAACTATTGATGCATTTATTTTCTCCCCCTATTTTTATGCAGTCTTCCTCTTCCGGAGAAATAATAAAGATGCACTTCAATATATGACAATGGATGTGCATATCATTGCAACTAAGTCCATTACTGCACAGGTTATTGTGACACCATAGATTGGTTCATTTCAGAGAATGCGTCACTATTTTCTTTAAAACAAATGTTGTAGAGAAGACATTTACTGATGGAAATGCTCTAGAGTCCAATTCTCAACATAAGACCAACTTATCATAATGTTGATCATTAAATCTTTCGCATTACTCTACATGAGTATCTGTGTGATAATATGCTCTAACTCTTGGGCATACCATGTATTTCACAACTTATGGCATTAAATACCGCACATATCAATCTGAACTGCTTTAAGAGTCTATCATTCAATGATTGGATACTCATATCATGGAGATGCCATAATTAAAAATCTTCTTCAAACAGTTGTAACTAACGATGATATGGTTGTAACCCGTAATTGAAGAATTGCTAGAAGACGTCATTTCATGACTTGTAACCTGAAGTTACGGTTATATGAAGCTTTGACAGTAACATGATGTTACATTATTTTTTTTATGACCTGAAGTCATAATTAAACGAGAACTTTCGGAAGATTTCGTACCCCATGACCACTATCGTTGGTCCAAGCTTTTGATACACTCACAATTTCACGTTTTCACACCCGAAGTTGTGAATTACATGATTTATATTGTAATATATAGTTACAACTGTTTTTCGTATGACTTGAAGTCATAAAAGATTATTCGATCTCTAGAAGAGATGTCTGTGGAGGCGGTAGAAGAAGAGGAAGAGGAAGAAGAAGTAGCTATCGACGATGCAGAGGAAGAGTGGGAGGAGGATTGCATGGACCAGGATGATGAGAACCCAGAGCTGGTCGAGAATCAAGAGGACCACGAGATTGAGGTTGACCCCATAACCCTTAGAGACACGGACCTGAGTGCATATTCACGCAAAAGGAAAAATTGCAATTTCTCTCAAGGGTTATGGGGTCAACCTCAATCTAGGATTGGTTTATTTAAATATTAATTACACGCTTAACTTATAAGGCGTTCTACTCTATTCCTTAATAAAATCACTCTCATTATCCATAAAAATACTACTATTAAACTTGTTACTTAGTGGTAATTCTAAAAATATCCCTCTTGCATTTGCAATCTTGTAGTTACCTTAATCTGTAGTATTTGCCTACCAACCCTCAACTACTTACTACTTCAATTTCTACCCCCAACTAATTTGTTGGGAGAGTTGTAATTTCTCTCAAGTCCCTCCCCACCACTCCCAAAGTGAACACTAATAAAAAATTACTCCTACCTCTTCCTATGGAACTATACCCACATGTGTGGTCACATATGCATATAAGATGCAACCCCCACACACCCTACCACTAGCACATCATTTCATCACTCCTTCCACCCTCAAATATCTCTCTCTCACTCCTAAGTTTCGTCCAAAACAATGAGGGCATCATAAACATCACCCTCTTCCTCAAAAACCCACTTCTCTCATCTCTCTCTTGCTTCCATTGAAGGAGCTTCAAGTCTAGAGAGAAATCAAGCACTCCAAGACTCTTTAGAACTCCAAAATCTCTCTAAGGGCTGGTAGTAAGTGTTCTTTACTTTATCTTCCCCTTCATATCTTGTGAAAATAGTTATTGGAAGCATGTCTTGTTTGAAATCTCTTGATTTGATGATGCATGTGTGCCTAGAGCATGAAATTGTGACTTTGGACTTGTGTTTTATCAAATTTTCCACTTAATTCCTCAAATTTCTTGTTTTATTTCTTTTTATATGTTTAAATGGCTGTTTATGAGCATAGGAACATGTTTCTCAAGTTGCATGTACCATATA